>CM057818.1:34057441-35429941 GCA_030067965.1 Latrodectus elegans | reverse complement strand
TAGATCTTCTCTATGTCCATTATTTATTTTTCCCCTAGTGGTTCGAGAGGATGTTTTTCTAGTTATCCTTATACCCCATCGATAATTCATATTTGGTGTAGGGATACTCTAATAAGATCCTTTTGTTATGGGAACAGCGTCCACTTGCATATTGGGTTCTATTATTTGCCTTAGTTTAATGAGCAAGAGTTCGTCTTGAGGGCTCTTTTTCCGACCAAGTTACAATCTAGGACTAGGGGTGAAATTTAATAATGATGTCGCGCAAAGCTTTGTTTAAATAAAATGAAGAATTGTTTATTAAAGTTTCTTCAACAGGGTTTCTTAAATATTTTAAAGCGTAATTAGATTAGGATTTGGATAAGTTGCAGGACATTTTAATTAACCCTTAATACTTCACTATCTGCGTGAGAATTAAAACATGCATAAGCAATGAAGTTGTTTCTTCTAGCTTTGTGTAGTATGTTACTGAAAGTTATATCTAATTTAGCTGCGGTTCCACGTCTTTTATATGTTTATCTATATATATATATAATAAATTTCTCATTCAGGAACATCTAGGCATAATTTCCTAGATATTCGAAAAGTTCATCATGTATTATCAAATTTTAAAAAAGGAAATCGGATCACTTGCTGCTTAAAACTGAAACACGGTTGTAAAAATTGGGTAATTTGATTTCTGCTTGAAAAGAGGTATTTACTTTTAGAATTACATCTAAAGATTTATTTTTTCATTGCAACAAAAATTTTTCGCTATCGATATTTTGCAGATAGGAGATATACAGGCTGACGACTTTATACTGTTGACAAAATTGTACTTCATTTCATTAGTTTAATTCATGTCCACCACTTTTTATAATAATTTCATTAGCTTTAGAGATCTTAATGCTAGTAAAATAAATAGGTTTTTTTTTTATTTTATTTTATTTCCTTTGAAATAATATGCCAAACCAACGACGACAAATAATTGCTTTATTTGAGGCTGAATTAAAGTAAATTCACATGGCCAGAATGCTGAATATCCACAGACAAATGGTATCACGTACTATAAAACGATTCTTGGAGCTTGTTCATAACGGTGATATACTCCGAAAACTATAAAAAGCAACTGTGAATACAAATGAGATTCGCAAAATTATCAATTAACGAATTAACTGAAATCATAGAAACTCAATAGCTAAAGAAATAGGGGATAATTGAGAATCAGTTGAATAAATTGCAAAAGAAGAACTTGGACTTAAGCCATATGAACTTCGAAAAGTACAGAAACTAACTGAGCAAAATAAGCGTACCCGGTTGCAAAGATGTCGAGCTTTCCTTCGAAAGTTCGCAAAAGGCGTATTTCGTCTTCACGGATTATAGGATTGTTCAACTTTTCATAGTTGAACAATCCTATAATCGACAAAATGACCGTCACTGGTCGTCTGATCATCCTGACGCTTCCCACAAGAGTAGAAAGTCAGCAAAAATTACATTCAGTTATGGTTTGGGGGAGGCATTTGTGAATCTGGAAAAATTCCTTTGGTCCATAGATCAAGGCGTAAAAATAAATAAGACCATGTTCTGCAAGAAGATTTTAGTCGATTTTACTTCCTTAGGACCAAAAACATTTTAGAAACAGCATCTAGACACTTCAACAAGATTCTGCCCCTTCTCATTAGAGCAAAAGCACTGGTGTCAAGCAAATCTTCCAGATTTCATACCTTTGGGAATATGGCCTTCCTATTCACCTGACCTAAACCCAATGCACTATAGTGTTTGGTCTATTCTGCAATCAAGAGTATGCTCTGAGCCACATCGAAGTTTGGATTGCCTAAAGCCTACTCTTAAGAAGGAATAGGCTAAATCAGAGCCTGAGGAACTGCGGCCCATTGCAGAAAATTTTACACGACGTTTAAGGTTCTGTATGGATGCCCAAGGGGGCCATTTTGAAAATACTTAAATATGTTGTATCTAAGTAACAAATAACAAGTAAAGTTAGTTTTTTGAAAATAAATTTCATATTCTTAGTTTAATGCAATAATTTTTGGTCAACAGGATAAAGTTGTCACCCTGTAGTAAAATGATCTATTTTTTAATGACCTTAATACCAAAAAAGGCAGGAATGATAACCTAGTGATTATGAAATCCAAATATGAACATGGTTTTTCGAAAATGTGTTTTAATTTCAACTTAAGACTAATTTTTTCCAAGCATTTTTTTAGATTTCTGTACTTTTATTCTATTAAATCCATTCGCAGTATGGAGCCTTTAATAATAGTACTTAGCAAGTATAAAATGCTCTTTTTTGCAGTGTTTAAGGAGTGTGTTTAACAACAAATGACATCCATTGCAAACTATGCTGTTTTAAGTTATTCACTAATTTGCTTCACTTTATGAATTGAACAAAGAAAAATGTGAAATTATATATTTATTACAAGGCAGCATTTATGCTCTTTAAAAACTAATAAACCTTTTTAAGTAATTAAATCTTCATGTACTTATAAAAAAAAAGGCCGGAAAACTGCTCGTCTCATTTTTGACCTAATGTTTCCAAAATGCTTTGATTTTTATTTACAGTGTCATAGTGTCCTATATCGAAACATGTGTAGTAATCTGAAAGATATTTTGAAACTGTCACCTTTCATATCCCTTGATGCATTATCAGCTTCGTACCCCAGAGGCATTAGATACTCCGAACCATATTTCTTACTTTATGGAACTAAAAAAAAGTTTCCATGTTTTTCTTTCCATTACGAAAATCGTATCGTTGGAAGAAGTAACTGAAGTTACTTGTGTTTATGCCGCAATATTTGATCCTAGAAAAGCAGAAAGGTATTGAGTTTATGAAAGCTTCAAAGAACAATGCATGTTTCCAATTAAAAATATACAAAGGCGCGCTTTAGGAAACTTAATCTTAGCGTTCACAAAGCAAACTAGCAAAGAAGTTTTTCTTAGAATTGCAAACGTGAAGTTTGTCATTATTAATCTTCTCTTTTACTTGATGGATTTCCAATAATTTGTTAATCCAATTACTGACCAAAAAAATATTTTTCTTTGTTCAAAATGTTATTTTTAAGATATTAAAATTTGAGGATAATTTTTCAGCGTAATTTTTTGTTTTTTCAAATTGTTAAATTTTCGTAATATTTTATTCTAAATACAAGAAAAAAAATATGCATTTAAATTGACTGCGTATCTTTTGTTAAAAATTAATCATTGATAGAAAGTTATTAATAGCCAACATTTAATGCCATGGAGTTAAAAATTAATTTATTTTGCATACTTTTACCAATTATTAGAATAGCAAGTGCTAGGGAATTTTATTTTTCAGCTAAAGTATGTTTTCACATCGTGTTGAATCAACCCTGCTTGTTAATTGACGCTCTTTCTTTTACAAGCAATTTTAAAAAACTTATGTACAGTTAGGTAAAGTTTCTCAACTCACTTTTTGACTGTCTCATTCAAAGTTGTAGCGACGTAAGAAAATGGAAGTTAAAACAAAACAAAACAAACATTTATTACATTACGCATAATTAAGATTAGATACAAAAAGAAAACACTTAATAATTATAAAATAAAATCAAGGTTACATAGTACCAGGGTGGTACAAAAAAAAATGTATTTAGGAACCTGATGGTTCTTCCTTGCCATTTCTCACATCACTCTCCTCATCTCATTCGAAGTTGTTTGTAAATTGGGCAGGAGCGCCATCTACTGTCAATATTATTAATATCGGTCTGTTACAAAGTTAAATTTCAGCCAAAGTAACTTTATATTATTCAAAGCTTGATCAAACGGATGGTTGTTGGGCTGCGAGTGTTTGTTTTCCTGTAGAATGGAATTTTTGATAAATTTGCTTAGGTAATTTTTTACAGTTAAGCTTGAATGTCAGCATTTGTCTGAGAATATTTGCGATGTTTTGTTTTATAGCAATTTAAATTTATCCTCTATTGAAAATTAGAGAACTATCTAGATAATGAAAAGGTTTAATTATAATTAATTGACATGAAGAAAATATATTACTGTACCTTAAATAAAGAAAAATTAAGTGAACATGTGTAATTCAGAATAAAATGATTAAAAGCCTGCTATATTCGTTTATTTATTATTTTTTTTAATGCTATGGTTTTCAAATCTTGCTACATTTTTTAATCAAGTTAAAACAAAAACTTATTGCCTTGTTTTAATTTTAATATGCATCATATCAAAATATATTGGATGGATGAAATTGTTAAAGTTATGCTATAAAACATTTTTGTAGCGTCGTAAGAAAATGGAAGTTAAAACAAAACATTTATTACATTACACATAATTAAGGTTAGTTACAAAAAGAAAACACTTAATAATTATAAAATAAAATCAAGGTTATATAGTACCAGGGTGGTGCAAAACAAACGTATTTAGGAACCGGATGGTTCCACTTCCATTCTCACATCTCTACACTCACCTCATTTTATGTTGTTTGTAAGTCTATTGGGCAGCAGCGCCATCTACTGTCAATATTGTTAATATGGGTATGTTACATTGTTTATATATCATATCATTATATTACGCTTTCGTATAAATTTTGGAATCATTTGTTTAGCTAATCAATACGTATATATCATTTTTAAAAATGTGAAGGTAAACTACATAAATGATTAATTTCACGACAACAGTATCCTGATCTGATTAAAATTTATACCAAAAACCAATTTTATCTACTCGTGAATTAAGGATTTTTATGTCTTAATACGTATACTCTGACTACGTAAAGTTTAAAAGGAATATATATTTTGCCCAGTATCTTTTTTGTCATAGCATTTTGTAAAAATTTTATTAGTTAGAAAAGTTATAGCTGTGATAAAAATTTTAATTTTTCCCTTAAATTTCTTTGTCAGGTACTCTGTTTTGTTAACTTTTTTCAAATAATCGGTACTAGATAATTATCTTTTACGTTTTTAAATGAGATTTACATAAATTATGTTTCAATGTATTGTGCTCTTTCTTCTTTAGAAGTTTAATATAGATAAATTATGCAAATCTTTTCAAATATTTATCATCCGTTTATCGAGATATTATTCACGAGGTAAACCACTTCCGTGGAGAATAAACATCCAATGAGAAGTGGTTATCGTCCGCTTGAAATCCATTCCATTGAAGTGGACGACCCATTAGCATTTATCTTTCTGTGATTCTATCACCCATGTTGGTCACTCTGGAGTAAATGATTCATGAGGCATATATATACATTTCACATTCGTGACTGGCTACTATGAATTTCCCTCACATCCCAGGAAGCTTTCTCTGGTAATGTTTACCTTTAAAGTTGGGCGGCCGGTAGTTGATCTTGCCAAGATTTTGGGTTAACATACGTGACGACGCATTATTAAATTGTCCATCAGTATCTCCATGTTGACTGAAGTTGAAATAAATCGTTGTTCATGACTTTTGACTTTGGCAACTGCATTTAGTTTTATTGGTTACTCTCCGAATTAGTTTACCAATTACTTTATTCAGTACTCTGAAACTTTAAATTGCGGCCTTGTTTTTCAAATTTTGTAGACTACATTAAATTAACTTTTGTTTGTCTACACCTTATGATTTTGCAATAAATGTTATTTATTTTTTCTTTCATGAAGAGAAGTTACTATTAAAATGAAATCACATCACATAACACACACACAGTTTTTGGTATAGATAGTGCGAATGTCTGAATTCTTTTATAAAGCAGAATAAAAACAATTCCTGAATTCTTTCTGGATTTTTTAATGTGTCATGCTATTTTGATGTCTTGTAACTTTTTGTCTGTTTAAATGACATAATGAGAAAAATACTTGGGAAAAAATTAAATTTTGCAGCGGATGAAATCCACTGCTTTTTTCTTGTTTTAAAATAATTTTGATAATAGGAAGGGGGAAAAAAATTACATTTTAAGCGTTCTTCAAGTTAGAGTGCCGTCCTTAAATGTGATCTTTTCTGTTTTACTAACTTTTAATTATATGGGTAAAAAATGTAATTATTTAAAGAATTGGCTTCCAAGCATATTAAAAAAAATAAGAGCAAAATTGCATCGTATTTTTTAATTACCCTTTCAGTTAAAATGAAGCTTTGTTTTTTGGCCTTTCTTCATTATTCGTTAAGCTTCGCACAGAAAATGTTAAAAAAAAAAGTGCTTTTCGTGATGAAAAGCACTTTACTTTTGTTTGAAATCAATTCATAAGTTTTATCTAAGAACGTGGTAAAGATTTTGATATCGATCTGTGCACATGCTTTTTTGTATTTTTCTTCTCCAGAAGTAAATCATCAATGGAAGTCCCCCATCGACTGCCTTATGCTGTCTAGCTCTGAAACGTGTGATCCATTATTGGTTTTGAAGTGATTAAAGGTGGGGTCTTTCTCTTTGTGGTGGAGTGCCTTATAGAGATATATTTCTTTGATGCACGTAATAAGCGGTTGACTTAGTGGTAAAATGACGCTGGATCGTCTGCTAATGAACCTGGTTTGATGGACAGATATTTTTTTTCGTTTTAATTAAACAGGTTTTATATTTTTATGCTTCGAAAATAGCGTTCTTTTCATTGATTTATGGCTTTTTTTTTTATCATCTCAGCTCTGTTTTATTGCTTTCAAGCAGAAATGGATCGATATGCGCGGTTAGCAGTGTATTTGGGAATTATTGTTTGCTGAGAATACACATTCCTGCGTGTTTTTTTATGTTTAAGAATTTCTGAAGGTCTTTAATATCTTGGTTATACTGTGCTTATAAATAATCGAGCTTTACTTGTCTAAACTGGCTTAGAATTACCTTATAGGCCACATAAAATCCTGCAGTATGTGAATTTTTTTTTTTTTTGAAATCAATAAAACCAATCAAATTGTATACATGTAGAATTAGTTAAAACGATTGCTTGAATGTAATGATTTGTGGACAACTAATCAAATTAGAAAGCTGTCAAAATATATTTAATCGAGGGGGAAGCGTTAATAACATTTCAAAATAATGACGTGTTTTTTAATTATGAATCCTTACTAGTTATAGGCGAAGCTGTTTGTTAATAAATTTTTAACTGATTAAAATTTGTCGGTTTAATGGTTTGATGCTACTTTGTTTGTCATGAAATATTTACGCCTTTGAAATTTAAATTTTGCTCATGTGTTTAGTGAGTTTAATGAATTTAAAATTATAAATTAAATTTAAGGTGATTTTAGTATTATGATCTCATATGTCATGAAATTTGTATTAAAAAAAAATTCTTCGAACTTCAGAAAAATACTCAAATGTAACCACAAAAACTTTTTTCAAGTATATTTTGAAGTAAAGTGTCAGATAAAAAAATAAAATTTGTGATTTAAATGTTTCTATTTTTTCAGAATACAAAACGTTGTAAAATTTTTCTGCAGTTTTTTTATTGATTGATTAATGTTTGTTCAGTTTTTGATAATTATTGCGCGCTGCGTGTTTTTGTATTGATGCATTAAAATGTCGTTCCCCGTAAATGTTAAAATACAGCATTTCTAGGAAGAGTGATATTTCCTT
Organism: Latrodectus elegans; assembly: GCA_030067965.1. Taxonomy (NCBI): domain Eukaryota; kingdom Metazoa; phylum Arthropoda; class Arachnida; order Araneae; family Theridiidae; genus Latrodectus; species Latrodectus elegans. The sequence continues at coordinate 35,422,443 of CM057818.1, read as the reverse complement.
TCTATTTTTTTTTTAATTATCTAGTATAATTTTCTTGTGAGTTCACTATTTCTCAATTTAGTATTTCATTTTCTATTTTCCCAAACTTAGAATGTTCTGAAAATTCATATTTTAATGAAAAAATAATTATCAATTTTTCAATTTATACCCTTTCAATGGTGAAAAAATAAAATAATTATCGGAAGAAAAAAATAATTATCAAAAACTGAACAAACATTAATCAATCAATAAAAAAACTGCAGAAAAATTTTACAACGCTTTGTATTCTGAAAATATAGAAACATTTGTCTACTTATTATAATAGGATGTTTCCAATAAAAATGAATTTCAATGCGATTTTTTGAAATCTTATTTTTTTAGCATTCAAATTGCAAGTGCTATTTTCTGTTCAATTGAATTTTAGATAGGGAATAAAGTAGCATTTTTATTGAAAACTACATTTCGCAAATCCCTTTAATTTACGATATTTGCTAAATTTTCTGCTAAACAATGAATACATTTAGAAATTTTTATGCAAGTTTTTAGCTTTATAATTATAGAGTTGCATTGCCTCAAATTGGAATATCCCTCAAGTCTTTTTTAAGTCCAAAAATCCTTTTTTGTTTCCGAACTTACAAATTAACAAAACTGATTTTATTAGATTTGCAGTGTGAAATTATTTTTGAAATGTGTTTTACATACTTGATTATGAATGTTTTAGTATTCATAATCAAGTATTTGAAACAATTCTATTACATCCTTCCAAAAAAAAAAAAAAAAAAAAAAAAAAAATTGTTTTTTTTTTTTGGGGGGGGGGGGGGAGGATGTAAAAGAATTGCATGCAACTTATATTTTATTCTGAAGATATTTTAATAGTTTTCAGCTGGATATATGCTTATTGGTAAAAAAAAAAAAAAAAAAAAAAAGCTTTGTTAAGTTGGCTATTTTAAGATCTCGTTGGTTTTTCAATGTACATATGTATTATGTTTTAGAATTGAAATTGTGTAAGATTTGCTAAAATTATACTCTGTTGGAGGGAGTGTTTCTGTTTCTAACATAAAGGCTATCTTTGACTAATTGTGTTTTGATGACGTTGTTTTGTCCAGACTAAACAAACATTTTATTTATCTTTATTTCCAATGGCAGAGTGGAAAAACATGAAAAATCACAAAATAGATATGAGACGTGGACAGGGCAGGTGAATGCAGTACAATAAACGTAAACGAGATTACCGGAGTTATTGCCCCAAAAGTCCTATGGCCTGCCAATAAAGCCATGATTCAGAGCTGCCATGCAGTGCATCGCAGTAGTGGAAGTGGGTCCTATTCATGGGTTCTGTCAAGTTGTAGAGCGGACAATCGGGTCAATTTAAGGTGCCATTGCGGTACAAATGTTCAGTCTGACAGTCGTCACCCGTCAGGAGTCGAAACTGCCACAACTTGACGGCGTGGACCATCGACGATATCCAGAAGGTCATCTTTCCACCACTTGGTTTTTATGCTTTCCTGCAGTTTAGAAGCTGGAATTATTTTAGAAACTTGTTTTTAGGTGTAGCTTTATTGTGTGGTAGAAAATTTGTGTTTTGACTGGAGAAGTCCTGCGCCCGACTACGTAGACTGCTCATTTCCATAGATCCCACATTGCCCAGGTACCCCCCCCCCGGAACACAATATATTACAAAGCAAAATATTAGTCAAGAAAAAAATTCCCGAGAGTTGGAAAAACTTGTATAAAACTGATTTAAAAGGAATAAAATGAAAAAAAGTTTTTTTGTATAAAAATGCCTGTCATTTCTACTCTGATAACGAACTATAAAATATTTTACTTATAATCGTAGAGAAAAAGATGATAAGAAAAAAAAACGCGTTGCCCCTTTTTTCCTTATGATTACATGACAAATGATTTTCGTCCTTGCTCTGTGGGACAGATACAGATAAAGAGTGGAAGTGCAATAAACTCCAGAAGAGGCAGGGAATTTCCAGCTATTTATTTTCTGAGTTGCTTGCCTCTCCTTTGCAGAGTGTATCTGCTGTACTAGAAAATGGAGAGGAAAAAAAAATTTTTTTTGAAAAGCAGTATTTTTTATTCGAATCGCTCATGCTTGTAATTCGAACGTTATGGAGAATATTTGAGACTTCGGAAATGGTAAATTAATCACATTTGCTGCTTTCTTTGTTCACGGTGTCATCTCTTAAATTCTTTACTATAAAACTTCCAACAATTTATTTGCTTGTCGTAGGTATTTCGGGTAGTATTTTGTTATCATACACTGATCTTTTATTTCGTTCTTGCTTTTTTTTTATTGAGACTGAAATTCAAGATTATTTTTCTTTGGTTTATGTTGGAGGTAATGCAATAAATATTAAGATTCCTCAACCGAATTGCTATCATATCTACAAAAGGAACATGCAGCTCTTGTAAAATGTCACAACAAATGTCATTTCGAGCTATCCATGCTAATTCATGGATTTGAACAGCGTAATTAGAGTATATTGATAATTGAAAAAATTATATATATATATATAGCTATTTTTATAACGTTAAGATTAATCTCGATTATCAGTTAAATAAATAAATCATAAATTGATTTTGATTTGAGATCGTAGCGGAATCATGCATAAATTACCAGTTTTGATTTTGTTTAAAATTTGTTATCTTTATTTTCTTGTGCGATAAACGTTTGTCTTTTTTGATTTGTTTGATATGACTGCTAATAGTTATAATATTGTTATACTATGATGAACTAATATTGTTATACTATGATATTCAAACATGGAGCCTATGTTTATGGGCCCATTTAGGATAAAAATAAATGAACCATACATACATTCAACTTTAAACCTTTTAATAACTACATTAAAATACATCAAATTTGTCTCGAGATTTATGTAAATTATCATAAGTAAGTACAGGAAATACAAATTTCTGTGATTGAAGTACATTTTTAATATTTTATCGCAGCACTAGTGTTCTTTATCGTACAGCAAATGTTGATTGAGGATCCCATGGGTATACTGTTGGCAACATGAATTATACTTATTGAATTATTATATTCCATTCTAGAGCATTTGATATAGAATCGGTGTCCTCCACTTTCAATTTTGTGGGATGTTATAGAATCTTCACAATATTGCCATGAAGAATGGTACAATATTCAAAGTGTAAATTGATTTTATTAAAATTTTTGAAAAGGTACAGTATTGTTGAGAAATTTAATTTCACACACATTTTGTTCTAAAATACTGTGTTTCCTTCTAAATATATTCTAATTGCTAATATTTCCATTGTCAATAAGCCACAATATTTCCATCCATTTACATTATCAGACTGCAAGCTATACGTCAGATGACCATCAAAAGATTGATTCTGATTAATCACTCTCCACGATGAAATTTTTCTCATCGGGTCATTATTTTCTTCATAACGCTTCAAGAATTTGTCGTATGTCTTAAGTGTCTTTTGTTTTTACTTCTTAGGGAAGTAAAGCTTAGTTAGAACTCTTCTCCCCCAATGATAAAAATACTACTCATTTTTAACTGCCGTTGAAAAATAACCCGGTTTTATTCGCTTCAATATTTCAGAGCAAGTTTCAGAGATTCTTATTTATTCCTCTAGAAAGAACGAGCGTTATAACTTGAAACACATTACGCCGCTATAGTTGTGGAAAACTCCTATTTATTTTATTTACGGGTGGACGGGGGCGGATGGATGCTTTATTCTGGGGATGAGCTTCTCCGAACACTGGGGGAAGGGGAAGACTGTACTTGAAACTCGTAAAATGAAATGCCTCTCTCTCTCTCACCTCCTTCATCTGCGGTAGGGGTGGTTTCGAGTTCGGAGGTGTGAATTTTATTTTCAGATCCTTTTATAGGCTGTGAAATCTCGGGACAGAGTTTTATGTACCAACCTTTTTGAAAAGTGCTGCAGCGCGCTTCTTGCCATTAAAAATCAAACTTTTGAAGTTTTATTACCGCGTTACCGAAATTTGAATTCTCTTATCCTAAGTGGAGCTGTGATCTCTGTTCAACACTTTGTTAGGGGGTATTACGGGTACTGTGTTTAGAGAATAAATTTCAGATATTTAAATCGGTTCTTGTTGTTTTTCCAGTGTTCTCTCTGCTTTTTACTTGAATTGGCACTTGTTTTTGTGTCTTTTTCTTAAATGTGAGACTAAATTTTGACGTTAAACTATTGGGCAAATGATTTGGGTTTGCGCATATTTCAAGTTTTTAAATTCCTGCTCAGTGTAGGAAAATATATTTTTTAGAAAATGTGTTGTGCCAAAGAAGTAAGAATAATTTAATACGTTTTCACTCTCTGTAGTTTGAATTTTTATACGATAAATAATTGATATTGTGACAGATTAATAACATGTTTCGGAGTAATATAAGTGTTTTAAAATTTTTTTTAAGCGTTACATTTTTATTTACAGTTCTTATATATATATATATATATATATATATATATATATATATATATATACACACACACACATATATATATATATATAAAGAAAAATATATTACGAATATTTTGGCATGTCCTGTATTTCGTGCGGAACTCAATTATTTAAATTCACATTATATTATAAATGGACAATCTTGTATATTAAAACAATTATTATTTCTATTATTGATCGAATATTGTACCGAGCTTCGGGGTTCGTGTGGATTGAGAGTTGAATAAAGCAACCACTCAATGAACAAAAGACTTTTATTCGTCAAAAAAAAATTCCACTAGAAATACCAGCTGTAATAATCACAATTATACAGCTCCACTTCGTCAGATACAATAAATAACAGCTTCTAATCACAGGTCTCAAATACCTCAGGCAGAGAATAGCTTCTCTAAATTAGCAGTCACGTCTAATCGTCTTCTCTCACTGTCTTCACAAAAACTCAACTCATTCTATGTCGGGCTGCGGTATTTATACCTGACTTGGCGGGGGAAATCTACCAGTTTCGCCAAGGTTCTGGAAGCTTCTAGGCTATCTCGCTGAATATTGGTCCTAGAGCTTAGGTGATGGATGTTTCCAAAAGTATTTCTCGCCAAGTCGCCAAAAATCTCGCCAAATACCGCCACGTTTTCTCGCCAAGTCACCAAATCATTAGAAAACCCGCTTTTAACGTATAACACGTCTAAATACCGCACTTTTTGCCCAAAATGTGAGTAGTCCGATCGGTCTGAGATATTTTAAGACATACAATAATTATTTATAAATTTGTAACAATATTAATCTAATGTGACCAAGTTCGTCTGTAGAATACAAAAATTTTTTGTCAGTTATGAGCGTCTGGAAATTAACAAACTGTTGCGTTATCGTATCACGTGTCAATCATAATATCCGAATGGATAACTATGTTGCAGTTACTTAACCATCAAATAAAAATCTTTTTTAATTTACCCTTTATTGAGTAGAGGTTAATTAACTGAACATTCTTTAATTTTATTGCGAGTAAAATAATTTGGGAAACCGACCATTTTCTTAGAAATAATGGTGGGAAAGTTTTCTTCAGCACATTTAGTACTCTTAAGAACACATTCTCATTCATTTTATAAATGGCATCGTTGTTACTGAATAGGGGGGAAAAAGATAAACTTGGCACTTGGAAGGGGGGAATAAAAAAAAAACTACTTAAATTGCAAATTATCGTTAATGTAGGAACTTGCAATGGATTTCGATTTCCATCCATTCCTTTCTATCCCCCGGTCGGTTTTGTATCGGAAATCGAGCCGCCTTCTCCAGGGAGTCGTAAATTTTCAAGTTCCCCCCTTTTTTTTCTTTCTCTTTCTTAATCCGGTGGACAAAGTCTTGAACTTCGGCAGATCTTTTGAAAAGAAAGGCAAAGCTAGATTAAACTTTCCCTCATTCTAAAAATACGTCTTAGTATCCGCCTTTCAAATAGTCGCGTTTATTTGGGGGAATAGAATTTTCAAACGAAAGGAACACTTAGTTATTTATTTAGTGTTTTCAGAATTCGTTCATTTCGATTAACGACTTGTCTAATTTTATGTCTTATAGATTACTGTCTTGTTATTTGGAAATGTATCTGATATGCAAATAATTAAGTTTGAATGTAAAGTCACCCAAAAATATTCTATCATTTATATACAGAATGATCTTTTTCAAAGTGACAGTGTTTGGATCGCCCTGTAGCGCGATCTAATAGCCGAAATGACGCCAAACTTGGTATTTAGACTAATAAAGACATGGAGGAAAAAAGATTCCGTAAAAAACTTTTTACTTCAAAAAATCGCCGCTAGGGCATTTCGTTGCGCTATTGTAGCTCACAATAACCATAATTAGCAGCTGAAGTAAACGAGCTCCAGCGCGTGGCCTTGCCTCTTACGTTTTCGGAACGTGCGTTTATGTTGGTGGAATATCGAATTTGTCTATTCTAAAGAACAAAACAAAAACAGCGCGGAATATTCTTCGTGCGATGTTACTCACGGCTGTGGAAAACGTTGTGCACAGAATGCACGGTGATATTTCTGAGAACAGTGCTCACATTGAATGTAATCTAATTCATCACCGTGGAAATTAATGTAGTAAATAAATATTAATGATAACTGTACGATTGTATGTTTCAGTATTTTTCTTTTCTTACGCTTTATATATTGTAAAGCGACACAAAATGCCATAGCGGTGAATTTTGGAACTAAAATTGTTTTTTTACATAATCTTTTTTCCGTGTCTTGATTAGTTTAAATACCAAGTTCGGTGCCATTTCGGCTATTAGATCGCGCTACAAGACCTTCCAAACACTATCACTTTATGAAATATGCAGGGTGACCTTTTTTAATTTATTCTATTCTTGGGTCACGTTCAAATGATTTGTGATCTATGCAAAACCGGTACTCTTAAATGATTGCTTTCTAATTTCTGTTCACCAGATCATTTATTTTATAAATAAATAAAAAAAAGTAATTACACGAAAATTTTCCAAGATTTGTATGTAAAAAATCTGCGAAAAAATCTAAATGTTGAAATATTTTATTTGAGTTTCGAATAGGATGATTTAATTTTTACTGTTTTATAAACTGTATAATTTTCCTGATGCACTTACTTACGTTACACTGCTGGAAAAAAAATAGGACACTCGTATTTTAATAAATTATGCTTTAAATTTTAGCGCAAACCATGTAATTTTTCTTTTATTAAACTAATTTTTCCTTTATTTTCAGTGAATGAGTGTATTCTCTACAAAGAAAATATTATAAAATGGTATTTAAGGATTTTTGGTGTGTGAGAAAGGTAAAATTAACACCTGCAAAAATATTCTCATTTTGGAATCACTCGCAGCTTAATGTGTTCTTTAAACATGTTTTTTTTTAAAAACATTCTCTTAAACTGTATGATGTGAATGAAATTAATTTCTAATTGTAATAAGCAAGTATTAATAAGTAGAATAATAAGTAGAATAAGTAGAATTTTTTTCGTGTTGCATATATAATTGTCTCATTGTAACTAAGTCTTCAAAGGTACTGTAACGAAATTATTTTGTAAAAATTCTAAATTCTTCTCTTATTAAAAAAAAAAAAAAAAAAACTAGTGTCTTATCTTTTTACAGCGCAGTGTAGACAATACAAGAATCGTTATCTTATTTTTAATCTTTCCTTCTCGTATTTTTTTTTAAAAAAGGTAAAAACCAGATTTTTCTGTTAGTCTTGTATTTTAAATGACTCTCTAATGTTTTATTTTTACCCAAGAAATGTAACAATTGTGTATCATTTATCTCCTAAGTTATCTTCTGATGTGTTCACATTATCAAAAGCCGAAGTAATCAAATAACGCACTCCTGGAAGCTTAATTGGAAATTAGTTTGTATTGAATGCGAACTGGATTTAGATCTCTTTCTCGCTCATCAATGTATTTCCTCTTATCGTAATAAGGTTTACGGCACTGTAACAAGAGGTAGGAGCGCACGAGTTGCAAATTTATATTCATTTAATACCCTCTGAAGAATCAGAAATTAATTATACAAGTTGAGTTTTCCATGGAACTTTATTTATCCTGTTCTCCTCTAGAGATCCTCGTCACAAGATGGAGGAACAGTCCTGGAGAGTGGTGTTCACTCTCGAACTTTTGCATTTAAGCCGACAGGAGGCGAATTTGAAGCTGTTCTTTCTTACGTGCTTTTAACAAAGTGTAGCAGCAGCCTCTGTTTGCTTTTCCATCGATCTACATTGTTGTGGAGGGGAAAATTTATGGCCCGTCCATGACGTCACGTATTCATTGCTCCCACGGAATAAATAAATTTTCCTTCCTAAAAGCCTGGAAGTTGACACTCAATTGGAACAAGGATTGCAACTTGGAAATGCATCAGGATTTTGTTTGCTTCTTAGGGATCCGCCATCGCATCATCCCTCGACTTGGCAGCTTTCTGTGCGTCTGTCAAATTTATAGTCCCCTTCCTTTGTTTTTGTCGGACACCGGAAGTACCAGTGTAACGTGTCTCCGAGACGATAAATCTCTTCCGAATGACTTCCTTTGTTCATGTGCTTAATTGTTATGTATGGGAGTTCGCTGTGTTAAAATGGACTTGCGAAAAGGTATGTTTGACACGATCGCGATTGTTGTTTTGTTTCCTCCCTCTGGTTTGTGATAAATTCTGCATTTCAGAAATGCTGGGGAAATTTGGCGTAGGTGATCAAAGTATTATCGAATTTTGGTTATCAATTGTGTTTAAAAAGATGTTTTTTAAAAGTTAAATATAGTTAAATGCAATTTTTTTTTTATTTATCTAAACTCAGGGTTTGATGACTCTGATAGAAGTATGTATTAATTGTTCATTTCAATTTTGTTGAATAAAATAAAGGTAAATATATAGAATTCGTTTCCCAATTTCTCAAATGTTTCAGAAGTTGAATTTGATGGCATATTTCGCGCGGAAAAGAAAAAAAAAAAATTGTATGTTTTAAATATTTTTCGTTTTTTTTTCTCTCTAACTGCGTAGTATCTAACTTCTAAAAATGCTTTTTCTTACATTAGCTTTTTAAATATGTTAGATATGATCATCTTCAATATAAATTATGTCATTTCTATTTTTATAGATGTTTATCCTGCTCTTTCTACCTTTATTATTAAGGCTAAATATTCTGTTCTGTGCTACATCTAGTTCAAATATTAGTATTCCTTAATTATCTCAATATTATTCTATTTTACTTTTCCTTCCTAAAATGTCTTTTTTGTACTTTGATATCTAACGGTATTTATTTCTTGTATCATGACTAGCTTGTTATTTAATATGCGTTTCAAAACATGACACAAAACTGACAGCAGAATGGTGAGTAACCTTATTAAGTTTGGATTACCATCAGATGCTTGCTTTTGTTGTCTTGACCTTGTGTATTTTTGCCAAATTAGTTTTCCTGTAGGAAAGAGTCGCATTAATAAACTTGGTAAACGTGATAAAAAGTTGTTCCAAAAAGGGCAAGCAATATAAATTGATAATTTATATTGAAATCAGTCATTATTAAAAGGCAGAAAAATCGGCATAAGATATGGTGCAGAAGCTTATCGAAAACATTTTAAGGGATTTATGAATCTTTATAGGAAAAAAATTGTAAAATTATTTCATATTGAAAGTTTTATATGATGTTTAATATAGTGAAAATATATATCCTTTCGGATAATTTCTGGTATTTATAATTATTTTCTTACATGAAAGTAATTTTAAATTATATCATTTTGCATAAATTACTTGAATCAGTAATTCTGTTTGAAACCTTTCAATCATTTGAATTATTTCTTAAATTTTGTTCTATTTAAACAGAAATGTCATCCAAGTCTCAGTGCTCTTTTAAGCAATATTATCGGACTTTCTCAGCTAATAAAGACTTTGTTACTAGTCTAAAACTTTTTTTTTATGACACACTGTGCCCTAGTACACACAGAAAGACGAACTAAAACCACTATACAACTTGTACTTTCGTAGTATGGACATTTACTGATTCTTCATGCCTTCCTTTTATTACCTGGTTGCTATTTTTACGTTGTCGCAGGTTTACTTTATAGCCTCCTGTCGGCTCCTTGTCCACTAGTTTGCTGTTGCTCTCGAATCGATATCGGGTCGCCATTATTGTTTTATCTCAGTCTAATCTTTGATGTGCTCGATGCCTTTACTCAGCAATAACGAGCAGCGGTCAAAACGTTCGCAACTGCTCAACTCTGGCTTGTTTGTGGCTGGCTTTATACCATATGGACTGCGGTCCTCCGCAGTAAGCTCTTAAAATTTATGTTCAGGAGGATGACCGCTTTGTGTGGTTTTGCTGAAACGTTGGTTTTTATTTTTAGTATAGTGAAAAATATTAAAAAAAAAAAAGCGAGTTATGAAACGTAAATTCACGTTTTAGTAAATTGCTATATCGGGCGGTAAACACTTACTACTTCAGTTTCGAAATGCAATAGATTAAATTTTTGAAGGGACATTTTTACTTGAATATTGGATGGGCATAAATTTTCAATGATGGGTTTTGGTAATTTTCTGTATCCATCTGGGTAAATGAAAATTGTTATAATATAGTGCAATGTATGTAAATATTTTTCATTGTTATTTCATTTTCTGCTTATGATCAATGTATCAGTAAGCTTTATTTGTACCATGGTCTCTCCGTGCGAAACGATTGAGTCGAAAGAACTCTGTACACGTATTTTAAAGTGAAATTCACAAAATAAAGAGAATTCGTATTTTTGTGATAATGTGAATTACAACTTCTAAATGAGCTGATTTTTTTTTTATTGAGCTTCATAAAGATAAAGTTTTGTAATCATTAAAAATAATTCAGTTTTATTCAAGATAAACTTTTACAATAATTTATGACGATAATAGTATAACAATTCCTTCCCAAAGTTATGCTTGTATTCAATCTAAATAAAATTTCATTCATATTTTCAGTGATGAAAGAAAAAGTTATTACTAACTTTAAACGACTGCTTATAGAGACCCTTTATAATCCATTATAATTTGGCAATTTTAAAAATTGAACCATCATATAATTATTTAAAAAATATAATATTTAAATGTTTGCATTTTTAATGCATCCAATTCTACGATGTTCATAGTTTCTAATCCAAATATTCTTAATGTTAACATTATGTTTCACACATTGGTTAAAAACTTGTTTCATGTAACTATATTAATTTTAGGGTCTTGACATAAAAAAAAAATTACTTAAAGTTTAACGCATTAAAATGTTTTATTTTTACTCCTTTTTTTTTAATAATTTATATGTTGTTATACGTGAAATTAGAAAAATGCTGTCTAGTGAGGTGTATTAAACTAAGCTTATTAATTATACTTGTTATTTTATGGCTTAAACAAAATTTTTAGAACTGTAATTACTTAACTTAATCCAAGCAATGAAGAATTTTAAATCCTTAGACGAAAAGGGCAACTATTTTGGGATTTTCCTATTCAGCGCGCTTCTTTTATCCCTGCACAATTATATATTTTTTATACAGTGTTCAGTTTCAATTTCTTAGATGGAAAGAATAGAATTTCGCTTCATGCTTTCTTGCGGTCTTTTGTGCCCCCTTCCGTCAAGATGGCATTTGATAAACATGAATATTGATCCAAGGCAATCAATTTTTCGCCTCGAAATAAACATCTGGTAATGCGAGAGGCATCAATAAAAATGCCTTTGGTCTTTGAAAGAGAAGTTGGCCTTTTATGCTTAAAAACTGCATTTGAATGAGGAGAGCTTTTATCTATCCTAAAAAACTCTTTATTCGAGAAGGCCTTAATTTTTTTCTTTTTCACTTGGAAACTCAATGTAGCAAGATGGTTTGATGGTAATATTTTATGATTAAAGTTTATTATTTTCGAATTCAACATTGATATAAAAATATAGCAATTTTTCCTCTTTTTACAGCTATTTTCTTTTTAATGATTCATATGAAAACGTCCAAACATTAGATTTTGGTATTAAAATGTCGTTAATAATTATCATTCGGCGAATAATTTGGGATATCTAGATTAAGTAGTATGTTTGCTTTCATTGAATTTTTTTTTATTTTTTGTTTTTGTTTTTTTGTTAGGAGTGTGTGTTTATTTCCGTAGCCGCAGACCTACTCTTAAAATGTTAGTGTAGATGGTGTGTAATCGTTCACGATCAAACATACATGCATCAAATAAATAATAGGAAATAGTGGGAAAGGGGTGTATTAAATACGCAAACAAGTTCAAAAACTTTTTTTCCCTTCGGCTACTAATATTTAGTTTGATATATGTCAATTGCAATTTGGAAATATAAATAAAAAATGTTTGAAAATTTATTTTGTATAGAATGTTACTTGATTTTAAGAGGAAGAAATTTTCTTTTTTCTACTTGATTTTAATGTACACTTAAAAAGTGAGGTTACCTGATTTTTCCTTTCGATATTACTTATAATTGTAATTCTGAATAGAAAAAATATACAAAATTATGTTTTAATATTTTATAACTATTTTTGGCATAGATGCTGTATAATCCATAATGCCGAATTCCGAGTTTGATGATTTTTTGGCGGATTTTCTTATGTATCTAGCAACCTGGTTTTTTTGCGTCATAAATACGGAAAATTATAAAAATTATGCCGAAAATTCTATTTTGCCAACCCTAGCCATTTACGTCATCGCGTATGTCACAATACGTCATCTTGGCAACATTTTTTCGTCCCCAAAAAATTCCGAAATTAGAATCATGGATTATATGGCATCTGTACCCTATTTTTTATTTTTTTCATTTGCAAAGAAAATGCTTTTAGTTTCCATCTTCTATTATACTGTTAGTATGTGTTCGAGATAATAAAATGTATGATAAACTAAAGCTAGCTAATAACATTTTATCAATAAAATTAACATGTAATTATTGATTTTATCTTCATTAAATTTTTCTTTTATTATTTTCTACTTACTGAGTTACATCTCTATTTCAAACCTGATACATTAAAGATTATTTTCCTTTTTTGTGAATGCATATTATGATTGTGGTTAAAGCGAAGAGAATCCAATATCACCAAAATATTTTTATGATGGTTATGATTTTTTTATTATTCGAAGGTTCTTTATCCACATCAACTGTTAAATTTATTTGCGAGGTGTTTTCTCCGCCCTAAAAAGAAATAATGATTAGAAACGAGAAACTATATGTATATAAAGGCGCATCGCACATGGCTATCAAGCACTGATTCTCGAATAACTCGGCCTCATTATGGAGATCTTTCGTGATATGCCCCCCATTTTCATTATAGTTATAAAAATTTCTCTCTGATTCTAATAAACATTACCTACTCCCTTCGACTGAATGGTTTTTGATGGCTCACTAAATGTCTTGGCCTAGTATAGCCACACTATTAGAATGTTACGCTGCTAAAAACCTCGTTCTCTTAAGTACGCCAGTTACAAGTTTTTAAACGCCAATTTGGAAAGCTGGTTGTCATTGGCGACTTCTAACTGCTGTTCTAAACGGCAGCTGGGAAATCTTAAAGCTTTATATTCCTTTTTTTTTGTTTTGTTATTTTGTCTCTTCTCATACATTTTTATACATTGACGTCAGTTTTCTTGGTACTGTTAGAAACGCCATTGGCATATTTTCGCATTTCGCAATTCTATTTTATTTCGCTTGGTATTTTATATGAATAGTTTAAAAGTTTGCCTTCTTTTTGGTGTAATTTTTGGCATAAAAGCTTTCATTCTTGTCTTCCCCACTTGAGTGAATGTTTTTTTTTTTTTATTATTTTTTTTTATTTCTTGAATGTTTAATGCACCGTCTGATGTGGGACGTAAATTGAATGTTTTCTTTCTAATGTGTGGCATTTTCTAGAACAAGTTCTGTAAGTATAAATTAAATCTGGATTATATGACTGTTCTGCTGCAGTAGAAATCGTTTTGATCTCGGTTGCATGTTGAAATTTTAATGAGCTATCAACGCATGAGAGTTGACTCTTGCTTACTTATGTGAAGAATACGTTACTTTGCAACAATAATAGTTGTAATTAAAAATATTCCGCAGTATGTTTTTAATTTTATACTATGTAGCTAAACATTCGAAGAACTTCAAATATAATTTAAAATTATCATTTTTGAGCATAAGGCAGAGTTTTATTTAATAGTGCTTGGGTTTATTTTATAATTTTGCTAAAATATTTTAGTTTCTTAATAAACTAGAAAAAATAAATCTAATGTAACGACGCTTGTAAAGTTGATTTGGGGAGAGTGATAAATTAGAGTAAATAATTATTCAATGTATGTGTTTGGTGAATGAAGATAATATTATAAATATAAGAATTGGATAGAGAGAGAGAGAGAGAGAGAGAGTTGGAATAAGCAGTGCGGAATACTAAGATTTAAGGATATAATTTTTTTAAAATTTCTGTTTATTTTGCTTACGAATATTCTAAACTACCATTGTACTGCCCAAATTGAATTGAAATATTTTATGTTTTAAACATCCTTAGGTTATTCTGTCTATGTGAAGTTCTTGCTTAGCTTTTATTTCAAAAGTTAGAAATCTATTCTCAAATGACTATCTCAATTTATAAAGAAATATGAAGTAATGCAATCTAATGTTGTCGTGTGCAAGCTAGGCTGGCATTACGGGGTTCGCTGCTCGCTTTTCCAACCGAACCATATTTAGGTGTGGAGTCCGACTTCCTCAGTACACACACGTCATAGGTACCAGTTTATAGGGTAGGCAGCCATTCACAGCCCATCTATACTAGGAAAGGACAAAGACAGGATAAATAGAGAGAGAAAGTACAACCAAGTCCGAACCGGGATTCGAACCCAGGATTTCCCTATCTGCAATCAGACACGCCGACCACTAGACAAGTTGCGATTTAATGAAAACTGAGATTCTAAAATTGTTCAATTTCTTGGGCTGGTTTTAGAAACTACATCGAACCATTAAAATTTCAGTGCATTAAATGATTTTCGTGTATTAACAAATCAATTTAAATTAAAAAAAAAAATATTCTCTTTATATATATATATATATATATATATATATATATATATATATATATATATATATATATATATATATATATATATATATATATATATATGCATTTATTTTCCATTGTTGATCCATTATTTAAAATACTCAGTACCCTTTTAATCCATTTACTTATGGAATTTAATTTGGCGATGAAAAACTTTTCAGTGATTAAATTGCTTCATCTAATTTGAAATAAGAACAATCAAATAAGAATTTTGAAAATAAAATTTCACTATAGACTGAAGGAGTGGTCCTCTCCTATTCTTGCAGCAGGCAGTTAAAGCATATTGCCTTCTTTTGTTCCGATTAAGAAAAAGGATTTCCTACAGGGGCATGTTATTATTTAATACTTTCGACTCTCTCCTCCTCCTCCTCTCGCCGTCCCTTTTTCTCTTCGTCACTCTCCGAGTGATTTAGGTCAGAAAAACAGGGTAAAAAGTTCTCGACGACCCATTATTCTCTTTGACAGAATTTTAATTTAGTCATTTTGGTGCGTCGGAGGATGGGACGGGGGATCTGTTTTCCTGTACAGGGAGTGAAGCTAAGACCTTGTTAGAAACGTTTAATACGCCTGGTGGAAAGGAAGAAAAAAAATAAAGCTTAAAAAATTTGCAAGGAAGTCCTCCCGTAAGTGATCCATCAGAAAAGTATTGCGGCTTCTGAATGGTTAGGAAATAGGGGGGGGGGCGCCACACACAGTATTGTTCTCATGTGCGCATTTTATTAGAGGGTATATATATACACACTTTTTCTTTTAGCTGGTTCTCTTTCACGTCTCACGGAAAGATATGAAGATGGATTGGGAATATTTATGAGAAGATAACCTGAAACCTTTTTTTTTTTATTTTATTTCTTTTTAATCAAGTCCTTTGTATTTTATATTTTGATTGGTTCCCTTTTAATAACGCACTTTCTAAGGATATTATTGATTTGTATAGTACCCTAATGTAGTCTCTTTTGTCTCTTTTTTTTTTAAGTTCATCTTGCGCGGTTGAGTTTTTTGAGTTACCAAAGAACCACTTGAAAAGTTCTCTAACGCAATTTCCTTTTTATTTTTCTGTTTACGGAAAGGGGAAAAAAAAAAAAAAAAAAAAAAAAACTGGTTGAAAAGTATTTTTCATCTTTGATTTCGGCCCCTCACCAGGTAACTTCTCATTTTCATGCTTTTTTTTTTAAAAAAAAAAAAGTTATTTTTTTTCATCTGTCATATCAAGCAACACTATTAAGTTAATTAATTTAAAAAGAAATTTACGATGATTTTACCCGATTGATGATTATAATGAAAATCAACTTTAATTTATGTATCTGCGGTATAGAACTGGTGCTGTAAACTAGATTGCAAGTTAAATATTGTCAACTAGTCCTAGAATAAAAGCTTTTGAAAAGTTGCCATTTTAGGATAGGTAATTTCGTATAAAAGTAAGCTTGTAATCAATGTGTCTTTCAAAAATAAAAAAACATTTTGCTCAATGCTTTGGAAGTACGTTTTGAGTAATATCCACTTCAGTAAAAGCTGTTAATCATTCATCCTGTGTTTAAGCGATGTATAAATTTAAGCGTTTCCTCGTATGTTTTGTCACGATGAAAAATCTGCTGTAATGCCACTGTGTACTCTAGTTGAAAAAAAAAAAAAAAAAAAAAAAAAAACACTTTTAAATTGGTGTATTTAATCTGTAAGATGAGATCAAATAAACTATCTTACCATTCAAAAATTTGTAAATAATACTTTTTATAAATTCCTTCGAAAAATTTACAGGTTATTTTATTTAAAATCTTTTATTAAATGCAACTAAATTAAATCTCACTCACTTTAAGTTATTCCTTTGTAAATATAAAGCAATAATGGAGTAGGATTCTTTTATAGCGCTATACAGATTTTTCTGATTGAAATTTATTGCTGCCAGTATGCGGTTTTAGCGATTCATATCAATTTTCGACTTTATAAAATGGCTTCAGGGGTAAAGAAAGTAAATTCATTTCTGCCTTTGTTAAATTTATTTCCATTCCCTTGAAGAAATAGCACCGTGGGAGTTAATAATTTAAATTATGTTTGTTTGATCGGTTGTTAATTAATGTAATCATTTGAACTACACTTATATGTACTTTGTTTACAGAGATGCAAATATATCTCATTCTGTTCTTCGAACTTTAAGCATTTATTTGCAGTAAAGAAATGGAAGACTTTGTTCCGTTGTGTACTTTGAGCTGAAAAATGTTTTTTGTACTTGCTAGTTTGATGTAATGTACATATTTTATAAAGGAACTCAAATTCTGACTGTTTCGTTATTTGAAATAAATTGCGTTTATGACAAGTTATATGATTTCTGAATGGTAATATAAATACTTAATCCTTATCGCATATATTTACTTAATATGAATCATTTCTGTTTTCTCAATAAGTTATGTATGTGATAATTCAGAACTGTTCTAAATAGATATATTATAAAGTACTAAGGAACGCTGACTAGACTAGTTTTGTATGTAGAATCAATTTGTAAGATTTGATATGTTAGATCTAAATGTAGTCTTGGCCGACCGCCCTGTTTAGTGGTCAGAGTGCCTGACTGCGGATAGGGAGGTCTTGGGTTCGAATCCCGGTTCGGGCATGAATGTACTTTCTCTGTCTATCCTGTCTTTGTCCTTTCTGTGTATGAATGAGGTGTCAATGGTTGCCTACTATATAAATGGGTCCCTATGGCATATGTGTACTGAAGCCAGTTAGACTTCACACCAAATATGATTTAGTATGAAAAAGTGGAGCAGCGCACCCCATATTGTCAGCCTAGCTGACACAAGACCCACCTCCCCCCCAAAAAAATACAGTCCTAACATCAAAATGTATTTTAGGATTTAAAAGGAAATAAAAGTATTTATATTTTTACTTAGTTAGAAACTTTCTTAAGTGATTAAACCTTTATTCGGTTATATTTTAAATGTTACTTATCATTTATTTATTCCTCAAAAAATTAATTTTCAATAATTAATGCTTTTAACGCTGCTTATTTCACGTCAGTTGTTGAAGATACTTCATGCATTTGTCAAAATTGTAAATACTTCTTTTTACTATAATTTGTAAAACATATGTCACACACACACACACACACACAAATGTGCGAATATCGCTACTTGGAATATTTGCAATTCTAAATGAGTGAGTGTTTACCATCGCAAAAATAGTTGCCAACCTTTCATTAAAAATTGTTGCTAATCATTGTACACAATTTTCTATTTTATCTTTTACGTGCAGATCTCGGATTAATTTAAAGTAAGTGTTGCTTTTTTTCCCCCTTTTTTTTGCGTTCTTTCGTCAGAACATGGTAATTAACTATCGATTAAGACGTAGTGGAGACTGTGAATGTTTTATCTTAATTTTTTAACATTTATGTTTGCATTCTCTGTGTCCACATTCGTTAGTTCGTGTAAGAAATTAAAATGGTACTAAATCCACAAATTACCGCTCCGGAATAATTAAATTCTCCTTCGAAACTCTATCCCTGTTTTTATTTGATTGGAGAAAAAATGCTCTAAGAATTTTTACGAAGAATAATATTTATTCTTAGTAAAATAAAACTATTGGATGGTTCATACGTATACAGAGATTTTATATGGGGGAGCTATAGAACTTTCTACATAACCATAAATTATTAGTTGGATTTTAATATGTTTAATTACTTTTTTGTATCAATTATAAAAAGCTCGCGAAGAATAAAAAAATTCTAGGAGTATTGAAGTAGGATTAAAAGTAATATAGAATTTATCGGATAACTGTTTTGAATTGGGATTTTAAAAACATTTAGTTGTCAAGAATGTTTGCTAATTCACATGTACTGAACATTTTGAAAACAGAAAATGTATACAAGAAAATCTTAAACAAATCATAAAAATATATGTCTTTAATTAAAATAGTTTATCAAAGTAATATTTCACTGAATACATTTGTCTTTCAGGTTTGAAATGTATCAGGAAATTTTAAAAAATCAGTGTTAAATTATACAATATTTATTGAATTGTATATACCGATTATACAGTAGTTTTAATTCGTAACACTAAATTATCATCTGAACGTTCTTATTTTAAATTTAACAGTTCGTGATTTCATTTCAAATGTGGATAATATAATCAAAATAATAATTCCAGTCGATTTATCCTTCGTATTGTGTACTGGACTTTGTTTTTATCGCATCCATCAACCAATATGAAACGCAGTCTCTTAAAGATCACAATACTTTTATTCGTAGCAAATTCAACTGAATACAAGAAATTCTAGCTTTAGAACTAAGTTACTATAGTTTATACAACAAGAAACAGCTTTCAATCGCAGAAATCTTTTAATACCTCAGACAGACAACAGCTTCTACAAGCTAAACTAGCAATGAAGACTGTCTTCATTATCTCATTCTTCCGTGCCAGGCGGTGGTATTTATATCCGACTTGGCGTGAAAATCTACAAGCTTCGCCAAGTTTCTAGACAGTTCTAGGATATCTCACTAAATATAAGTCCTAGAGCTTAGGTGATAGATTTTTCCACAAACATCCATTTTATACTAAAAGTCGCCAAAAATTTTGCCAAATGATCGCCAACTCGCCAAATCATTAGAAATACCATTTTTAATTTAGAACACGCCTAAATTCGAACACTTTTTGCATTTGCTTGTGCCACTTTCATGAATAACCTTGAAAGGCAACAAAAGGAAATCCTTTGGGTCATCTCAAAAGCTGACTACTACTTTAGAAATGCCCAAATTAGAAAGAGCTTAGGAATATTAACTCTTAACAATTTTATCAAGTACCTTGCCTTTAAATTTTATAGCAAACTATACACAATAAAAAACACCGCAATTCAAATCATTCCAAATTAAAACCCGTATGAGCCCAAACTTTTTTCACAGGCCTATTGCCTTTATACGTCCGAAAACTACTGAAAAATTCTAACAAGTATATCTAATTTCTGATAAATTGTTGGCATTTTCCATTATTATCCATTGTGCAAAGAAATTGTTATTGTGCTTTTAAAAACTCCCACCTGTTGATAGCTCTATTTCACGTTTGTAAACAAACAGTAAGTTGATAAGCAGTTATGAACTTAGATGGCGCCACTGTTTCTTTCACTAAAATTAAGCGAAATATCCCATATTATGTAAATCAAGTATATTTTTTAAATTATTAGATTAAGTAGTATATATAAAATAACTAGACAAAAAAAAACACATTTTAATCTCATAACATGGTCATGCAAACTCAATTTAACCCAAGGAGTACTTCCTCTGATCTTTCGGAATGTATTTAAATTCAAAAATTGTAAATAATGTAAATATTTTAAATTTCTTATTAAATACTATTGTATTCTGTATGTTGCACACACTCCGTGTACCAAAGAGATGTCAATATTCTTATGTACTTCCCCATTCAGAGCAAGGTTTTGTATTCTATTTTGAATTTTCAATAAACACTCGGGAAGCTTGTGGGTGGGTCTAATTGATGTTAGGTAAGTACACTCCTGACGGTTTGGTGAATCCTGACATAAAAGTTATGGTTACATCCTCAATTAGGCTACTAAGCTTGTGTTCTCTAGGTCTCAAATTAACTTAGTACAGAGTCAAATGGCTTCAAGTTAGTAACCTCGCAAGAAAAATTAGACCCTAGCTTTTTGCATCTGTCTGAGATATTTTAAGACAAGTACAATGATATTTATAAATTTGTAACATTATAGAGAAAATAACCGTAAAGCAGCAAACAATCCTAGTCAAACCATATTTTTGGTTCATCTAAGATAAATTAAGATTATAAAAAGACAGTGATTCGTAATTTACAGTTATAATATACAAAATTTATCGAACAATTTTCTGAGTTTTATTAATCTTATATCAGCAAACGAAGTCACTATAAATTGGATGTTCTGTAATAATTTTTTTTTCTAAGTATTTTTTTTGCTTAAATATTATAAAATGAAATTTTTATCGTCTGTGCTTTTTTTTTCTTTCCAATTTTATAGTTTGTTTTTAGTAAACATATTTTAATTTAAAATTTGCAGTAAATGTTGGATATAGCAGAGAAGATAAATGTGTCAAATATAATGAAAATTTTCTTATTAAAATCTGTGTATCCTTATAAAATCATTTTTACATTTTCATTTTTGGAGTAGTAAAATTATTTTAATAGTACATTAAATGAAAATATTTCATTAACTATAAACTAGTATATTCCCCACCACGATATTCTGCACTATGTAGATTTATTTTAATAGCATTTCTTCGATTGTTAGTATCGCTAGCTCTATTGTAATTTTGCAGATTAGAAATGTGCGTGAAACTAGTTTTCGATGCAAGATAATTGCCATGAGTTTGCCTATAATAATCATCTTATCACCTCATGTTTCTAGTTGAGGAGAGAGAGAGAGAGAGAGATAAACCTTTTAAGCATTCAAATTAAGTTATAATTACGTTTTACTGTTCATTCTAGAGTTAAATATTGGTTGATTTTGAATAGATTTAATATTGCGCTATCACTGCAGATACATTCCTCATGGCAGAAATGGGACGATGCACTTCATCTTCCAATCATTTCGTATCGCTTATCGTTGAGTTATCTATGAGAATGTAACTGCCTAATCTAGACAAAGAATTGTGAAAGTTAATCAAAAAGTAACTTACATTGTAGATTTTTTGATTTATAAAAAAAAACTAGTCTGTGTTTATGTTTGTTAAATTACGGTAAAAAATATTGTTTCGAATTTAAATTAAAGATGCAGATGAGATATTTTTAACATCGCTTGAAACATTGTCAGAGAGAAAAACTATTTTTCTGCTTATATTGTTTATCGTAAAATTTGCTAGAGACGTGTAGAAAAATGAATAAAAAATTATAAGTCTTACTTGGCAATCGTTTTTTTTCCCTGATGTGATTACCTCTACTCTTTGATGACGCCAGCTTTTATAGGCGCAGTAATGAAATTAAATGTACTTGCAATTTGCCTACGTTGCTAATGCATTTGATTTCCTAATTACGTATTTTTTTCCCGAAAAGTGTAAATATTTTTTCAATAAGAACATTTGTACATTTAAATTCTGTGTGATTTCTAAACTATTCCATAAATGAAGAAAGGAAATTAAATTTTTTTTCATATTGTACGTTGTATTTATATATATATATATATATATATATAAGTTCGTTACGTTTAATCAAAAAAACTGAACTTCGCAACAAATATCTTATTAAATTATTAATTGACACTACCTCTTAAACAGAGAGAAAAGGGTACAATATATATATTTTTTCCTTTTATATATTGTTTTGTGACAATGGTTACAAATAACCCTTTTAAGCGCGATGTTTTGTTCTTTTTGCTGTTTCGATTAAAAAAAAAATACATCTTAAAGCTGTTGTCATAGCATGTCCTGGAAAAACAAGAATTCTGTATTTCTGACTCATGATCATTAGTTTTCCTTTAGTTCCACTTATTGACACAAATATTTTTACTTACACAATCGATTTTCCAATAGTATCGCTTTAATACTGACCCTGTAATATTGGGACGGAATCGGAATTTATATAGGTCTATCGTATTGGTTTTTTACCCATCAAATGTTTTGTTTGTCCACCAGCCCTAAAAGAGTGATAAAGAGAATTTTATTTCTCTATTTTTATTTCTGAGCCTCTGATAGCTTCAGTATACAGTTTTCTTGTGACTTCATTGTAACTTGTATATTCAAATGTTATATAGACAATGTATCTTTCTAATCATTCAAATTTTTGTCTTTGCAGGTGAGTCCCGTTTTTTATTATCTAAACCTTGTATCAGAGCATCATTGTAAGTAAGCTTTCCCAATTTTCCCTTTTAAGTTTGCTAATTAACGCGAAAAGGTAATCTGAATTTCTAATCTTTATGTGCTTATAGTATATAACCTTATGTATTATAATTTAGCTCTATACAAAGATTATTTTTACATAGATATTCCGTCGATGGAAAGAAACCCAATAGTTTTGTTCTTTGTGAGGTCATTAAAAAGTTTCGGATAACCCATCTGCTGTTATTACTGTTTTTAGAAAGAACGAAAGAAAACTACAAAAGAAGTTTTATTTATTTTTTTTAAGTCGTTTTCCCAATTACTTTTTAAACTTTTTTTTTCCAAAACAATTATTTTACTCATTTTGTTGGAGCAAGCTATGAAAGCTCATCACACCAATGTACAATTTTTTTATACATATAAACTTTTTTTTCCTTCCTCATTTGCTGTCTTTTGGAAACTGAGTACTTTGTGACGTCAAAAGTTTGAATGTATGTATGTGTTGGCTTCGAAATTAGCTAAGTGAATTTTAGGTGTTAAAAGTAAAACCTTTTATTCCCAACTTTCATTTCGTTTTTGGCAGTTTGCCATTTATTTGGAGGAACTGATGAATGGCATTTTTTTTTAATATATTTTTTTTGTTGTTGTTAAATCCCCAAATCTTAACATTTTGTTTGACGAGGTACAAGATGATGGTGATGTCTAAAAATTTTTTTCTGATGGAAATATATGAATTATTGGAACTTTTTTGTTGGAGGAAGCAAGAAAAAATGTGTACTTTTTCACATTACGTGTGATTTCCCACCCCCTTCCTATATCTCTCTTAGTCTTATGTGATTAATTTATAGGGCTAATATTAAGGTTAGAAAGTTTTGTAGTAGTTCCTATTTTGATAAGAATTTTTTGCTTTTAACCTTTCCCAATGTAGCCTAAGGATTCCTTTTTTTAAAGAAAGATGGTATTTTTTTTTTAATTATTGTAAATTGCTTTTGACTTTTTTAAAAATTCTTTTTACATTCTCTGCCTACATACAAATATTTGTTTTTGTTTTTACTCGCGAGGAATATTTGTTATTAAATAATTCTTAATATATTGGTGTTTTTTAAATTAATGTATGATATGTAATTCTTATTAGATAATCCTTTGTATCTATTAAGGTCTGTTTAAAAACTACATGTATTGCAAATATTCCTTTTTTATAAATGCTTTTTTTGTGTTATAATGTTTTTACAATATGAATTGATGAATTATAAATTTGTTCATATGAATCAGTGTTCAGTTGCGATTGATAAAAAGCGAAAGCTGTGATAAAAAAAATAAATTTCCTTTAAAAGAATCATTCTACATGGAACATTAACATTTTATTTTAAAGAATTAGAACTTCGTAATGACTTTCAAAATTAAACTGTTTAATATAAATGACATACCACTCATGGTATGCCTATCTAAGTTTTTCTCGATTAAAATATAATTTGAGCTTTACAGTATTTCAAATCATTGGAAAAGAAATCGTTAAACTAGTTATTTCTTTATGACAAATTTTCCACTATAATGTATACATTTCTGCTTTTTTGTAGATTTTGATGAGATTTGAATGCATTTTATTCATTTACGTTTCTTTAGTGCAAATGAAAGTGAAGAGCATTAGTAATTGAATTAATTACGCCGGGAAAAATTGTATTAAGTTAATGTCTTCTGCAATATTTAGGGGAATAATATTCTTATCATGATTTCCCATTCGCTGTTCTTATAATTAAAATTTACTTTGCGGGGGCGCATCACAGGAAAAGTGTCTTCACGCCTGAGAAATTATTCCTCCCTCCTCCCCTCCTTGGAAAGAAAACATCGCGACGCTGCAGAAGCTGAGAGAGTCGGGTCTCCAGTGAAATCAATTTCCTTTCCGGTCCATTTGCTCTAACAAGGGGGAAAAAAAGTGAAAGAAGTCCAGAAGCCATGTTCTCGGATAGATGTCGGTCCTTGGAAACTAATTACACATCCATCGCACCCCACCACCACTTGCTGCTGCAGCAAGGTCATTTATGTGGGATGAACGTAAAGCTTATATCATGTATCTTGCCGAAATGGAGAGATCTCCTCGTCTGTGTTGTTGCTTCCAGAGTTTTCGATGCTGCTGTTGGAAGGAGGAAAAAAGGGATTTCTCTTTTATCTTCGAACCAGGAGCACTTGTCGAACCATACACGATCCAAGGATGGAAAAGAACACCGCTGGGGAAAGTCGTCACTGGGGAATAATGCGGTGATTGATTACCGATTGTCCAATTTTTATTTCTACTCTCTTCCTTACATTCCTTTGACTGGGACTGGGGGGAGCCAGGATCAAAACTGGACTTCTTTTCGTGATAAAAATAACGGGAATATCCAGGTTTCTGCGATTCTGAGCAGGCACACACGCCCGCATCCCACTTTCTTTTGAGCGCTTGATATATGGGGGACAGGTGTCAGGAGTTTCTTTCATTTTCTTCCCCACCCCCACCCCTTTCCGAGAACTTTTGGAAAATGGAAGTAAGAAGCAAACTCCGCGCGAATCGAATCCTCTCTTTCGACTTGCGAAAGTAAAAGTGAAACTGGTTTTCTGTTAACATTTTTATTTTATTTATTTTATTTTTTTCCCCACCTTCTGCGACTTTTGGAATTCTGTTTGCGCTTGTATTTTCAACAGTCCCTGATTTTTAGTGTTATTTCGATTTCTCTTCTCTATGTGACAGTTTTTATTTTTATTTTTTTTTGTACTGAAATACTGCTTGGTTTATATATATATATATATATATATATATATATATATATATATATATATATATATTTTCCGAGTGAGCAGTGATTGGAAAAATTTCCAGAAAATCTCAAGATCTCAAGTAGGTATGAAAAGTTGGAAAAATGGGAAAGTTTGCTCTCTTGCACTATTTTTCACAGCTTATTTCACTGTTTGGTCAACTGTGCTGATTTGTTTCACCTAGTAAAAGGTCTTCCGCTCGATGTTTTTAATCCTATTTTTCGTTCGTTTTAATCCTGTTATTTTAATCCCATTTTCAGCAAAGTGTAAAATCTCTGCAGTGCATTCATTTAAGAATTTAGATTTAACCAACGCAATTTCATTTACGACAAAATTGAAATTTTTTCTTTCGATAACAATGGAATTTAACAAGATTATTGCGTTTTAGACATGTTTTTAAATTCAGAATAATAAATTTACTAAAGCCCAAATGCAAATAAGGTACTCGAAACGAATCAAAACAAAGATAAAATCTCACTTGTCTTCGATTCAAATAAATTCAATTCCTTCAAGGACTTTTATGTGATTTACTGTTTTGAAATTCATCATGCTGACCTTTTTAAAGTTATTTTAAGATTGTATGAGATTTCCTTGCAAAAATGTTATTTCTTATAAAACAATTATTTTTTTATTTAGTTAAGATTAGTTTACAAAAAATATTATTGCACTGAAATTTCGGAAATATCTTCGATTGTAAGAAAGAATCAGAAGATAAAATAACATTCATCAAATATTCTAAAATTCCATTACAAATTGAGCAATAATTCCAGATTATATATTGTAATGTAACCTATTATTTTTGGTAATAAATTTGTTAATGTACTACAATTGGAGAATCTTCATTGTCGTGAATTTTTATATTACTCTTCATGAAGAGTTAATGATTTTTATTTCAAATTTTTTCTTTTATTTATTGGATATTAGTTTTCCAATTGCAGGAATTTGAGATTTTTATGGTTACGCGTTTTGAATTACAAATACTGAAAAAGTATGTGTGTGTGTGTATATATATATTATATAATGCACACACCATGAATATAATTTAGAAATTGATGATTTTTAACATGTGCCAAAGTAACCGAATCGTTAGTGTTCTGCTCTTTGTAAAGTTTTTAGTGGATTCGACTCGTACCTAGGCAATATAACTTAATTAAAACTTAGTTATATTATATAGTTCATCGAAATGGCACGACGTCGCCAACATCTTCTTTCATTATTGGATATTTGAATAAATTGTTACGTTGGAGACATTAACATGTTGTCTTAATGACTGTTGGGTATGTTAGCATGTTCATGAACATATAATATCAATATATGCCTGTAAAGACCTGTCTCATGGAGTCGCATCTTTCATGCAGGTTTTAATATTTTCTCTCGTAACAGTACTACCTACTGTTGCAAGAAATGTCCAAAACCTACTGTTACAAAGCTTAGCAAAAGGAATGATTAGCGAATATTTTCAACTCAGACTGGTTTAACATTTAAGTACAGTGATTATGCAGTAAAATAATTTTTTCAATATAAAAATTAAATGTTCTGATTTTTTTTTTTTTTTTTTTTTTTGAACTTTTTAAAAAAGTTGTCTAGAAGTTTTTTCCTTTAGAATATAAAATTGCCTGATTTATAAAACTTGGATTGTTATTTAGCTTTTAATTTTACATCCGAGACATATAAATATCTTCTTTATAAACACTCCATACAAAAATGTATAAGATAAAATAATTATAAATTGGTTCAAATTCAGACCTTCAATTCCAACTGATATTTGAATTGCATTTACCGCACACATTCATGATGAATACAATTGGTGAAAATAAATACCTTTATCGCAGATGCATTTATTCTTCTGTTTCCATAATTACCACTCTTTTAATTAAAGATTTCTAATGGAATATCTGCTGTTGTGATATATTATAGTAGTAGCAAATGAAATAATTGACTTCCAACATTTTATAAAACATTGAAAAATAAATCCATTTCAGTATTTTAGTTAATCGCTTGTTAGAGTAGTGTGCTTATTAATAATCGCATTTTCTAAAGTAGCATTGAATAAGCGGGCATTAAAGATATGTAATTTCTTTGCTCTTATCCGCTTGTAAGAAATTCGGTTGGCTTGTTTCTTTATCCTTGAATTAACCTAATGAAATTAAAAGTTCATTTATTTTGGGGTTCAGAGAGAGAGTGCATCTTTTCCTCCTCGTTTAATTGCCCAAAAGATTAGACAAAATGACGATTTAGCGTGCTTAACTTTAAAATCATTTCCGCGTTTAATGTTCTCCCTTGTCTCTCGCTTTTCAACTCCCCCAGAGCTGATGAGTCTAAGCCCCTGAAAATTAACCTTAATCGTCTTCATTTCGCGAATGTCTCCCATGCCGCCTTCTGCCACCTCCACTGCGCTGTGTGAGCAATCGTTTTTGGAACGCGTTCTACATTTTAGCATTTCTCGCGGAATTTCGTGTCCAATGTAAGCTAAATAAATGACAGTGTGGCATCTTAAAGACAAATTCCTCATCGTTTCAATTGTAAAGAAATTTTTCTTATTATTCGCTGATACCTTTCTCTTCCACTTTCCTTAATACCATTCGAGTGTAATTAACTTAAGCTTTCAGTTGAGATAAGTGATCATTTTCTCCAGACGGAGTAATAACAGATGATGGAAGTTCATCGCATACATATTTATCAACAGTACTTAATCGCAAATGAAAAGCAGCTGTACGTAGAACTCTAAATGAATACATAACCTTTAAACCAATAATTTTTACTGAAACATCGTTCTCGATTAGGAAGAGTTATTGTATGTAATCTCAGATTAATTTGTAAAAAGGTAGTTGAAGAGGAAAAAAAGCTCATATACATATATTTATTTTTAAATTTTCTTTTGGTTATAATCACTTTGGTCTTTAATATTCTTCTTTCATACGTCTGCGATTGAGGATTACTAAATTAATCTAAAATAATTTGAGATAATCAAATTCGCTGAACGAAGGAAGAACGGTGACTATTTATATATAATTTTTTGAATTTTATTTATTCATGATGTACAGTTACTTTTTTGTATATTAATTCTTTTTATTTTTTACTTTTTATTTAAAAACTTATGGGTTGCTTGAAATTTTAAAGTTACTTATTAGTTTGGTCTTCAATACCTTGAATTCGAAACCCAATTTGATGTAAATGTTTTCAGAGTTTTGAATCTATTTCAAACTAGGTAAATCGTAGTTTGCCCTATAATCCAACAGTACTCGAAAGCATAACTCAGTACAATTGATCTTCATGTTCCAAAATTGACCATGAAAAATAATAAAGGTGTCTAAATCGTAAAAGGTATTGTTGCGTCTGCAAATTCATATGCAAAGCATAACCTTGGCAAGAAGCCATTGAAAATAACTTCAATAGTTTATTTTAATATAGTAAACATTCGGTAAAATATATGGACTAACTACTTATTCTATATGAAGCGACGATCTTGTAGTTGTATTGCTGTTTTTTTGGTTTTCACCAGTTGGAGTTCGACTTCCATGTTTGGCCCGAGTATATTTAGTGGATTAAAATCCATTTTAATTTGTAGCTCCCAGTGGAATTTTCCCTCACGTAAGTGATCGTACAATAATTAAGAAAATGTTTTTGTAATAATTTGATATAATTTGTGAAATTTTCTTTCCTTGTATAAATCACAAAGTGACATTACCATTCAATTTATACAGCAAAAGTGAGCTAATTGGAATATTTAGGAAAAATGCCATGAATGGATTAATGTGAAAATACATAGTATGAAATAAATTAATAAAATTCTTTTAAATAGTACAAGTTTTTTTAAAAAAAATTTTTTTTATATTTAAAAATCATTTTAATAAGCATATTCTGTTAACTATGTTCTATTTAAAAATTGAAAAACATCTACGGAAAAATAGTTTGCTTATATTTTTATTCTATTCAAATAAATTAACTATAAATGAAGTTGGTTTGTAAATTTTAGTTCTAGAGTATATATGCCTTACGGTTTTCTGAAAAGTTGTACAGTTTGTACCATGAAATGATTAAAAATGTTATTCTCTTCTAAGAATGAGAGGAGAATTGGGTTAGACTACTTTTACTTTTTGGAGGAAACTCGAATAGTTAAGTAAACAGATTCCTCTGTCCTCCAGAATAAACATTTGGCCCTGCGCTATGAGCTCAAAGTTTGTTGACTTTAAAACTTATTAAAGTCACTGCCTATTATTTTGGAAGAACGGGAAGGTCCGCCAAAAGAAGTTAAGACCCTTATTTGGTTTTTCGTTAAAATATGTTCTGCTTCCGAAGAAATTTTAATTCTTGAACTATTTACGTTCATTTTTACAAAATAATATGTAAAATTAGATAATGCGGAAAGTAAATACTTTTCTATATAAGCTTTTCCTCTAATACAAAATTACGTGAATGTTCCAGATTATTTACATATGATAAAGTTGGTTAAATTTATTTAGATGCCATAGAAAGGGAAAGCGATTAAACGAGAGAAATTTTATTCTAGAAGTCAACATATTTGTGTTTTTCTCCTATTGAACTATATTCCTGTTTGTGTCCATTTTTTTTTTGTAGGTAATATTAAATTCATTTTCGAAAATAAAATTGTATGTGAAATAATTTTAAAGTATGCAATCCCCTTTAATAAATGATCCCCAAAAAGTTTGTGAAATTTTCATGGCTTATTTCTTGAATAAATACAGTATGCTATGAATTTTAATTAAATGTTACTGGATAAAATGTAAGAAAGTTTGTTATCAACACGGTAAATTTTGATAGTTCAAAAGTCCCTTATTTGTAAAATTGTTTTATTAAGTGGTACTTGTGAAATATTGTACGCATTGTAAATATTGAACGTGAGCATTTAGAAATAGGATCTTGAAAAGTAATCATCTTTCCTTTGTCTTATTACTTATAGTATAATAAATCTATTCATAGTATTAGGTTGAGGAATAACTTTGTAGCGTTCTTATCAAAATCTTTTATTTAAAAAAAAAAAAAAAAAAACAATTATATCAATAAATTAACCAATTATATATTCGCCGTTGCTGTTTACAACCTCTTCCCACCTCTCGATCCATTTATTGATGCCGTTCCGCCAAAAATCGTATGGTCTGGTGTCAAGGTAGTTGTTGAACCAGTTGTTAAGGACCTCAAGAAGCGGAAAAGATGGTAATCGGTCGATGCAAGGTCAGGAGAATACGTCGGATGCTGATGGATCTCCCATTCGAGCTCATGGAGTGCAACTTTGACGACTTGTGCAACATGGAGCTTGGCGTCCTCGTGAAGGAGTATGGTTTGTGACCATGTCGATCAGGTCTTTTCAGTCGAATAGTCTCATTTATGCGGTGTAGCTGGGCAATGTAGAGCTCCTTGTTGATTGTGGCATTCTTTTCGAGCATTTCCCAGGGCACCAAGAGGTCCTTAAAAACTGTCTCAACAAATTCTTTGACAGCAGACCAGACGGTTTTTGGTGGAACGGCATCAACAAATTGCTCAAGAGGTGGGAAGAGGTTGTAAACAGCAACGGTGAATATGTAATTGATAAACTTATTGATATAAATTTTTTTTTTTTTTTTTTTTTTTTTTTTTAAGTCTTTGGAAAAAACGCTACTAACTTATTCCCCAACATAATACATTAAAAAATTATGTATAAATAACTTTTTTTCGTAAAAGATGCAATTTAAAATAACTTTTGTTTACCGTTAAATTGGTCGGATTTAATGAGTCTTACTAATTTTTATATTTTTGAAGTGTTGGAAATTAGTTTGTATACTCATTTACTTGATTTTTAATTCGGAGAATACCGATGTCATGGTAATTCTTTTTTAAATAGATTTATAAAACCTGCTGATATTAATGATAATGTACACTTGTAAAACTCTTAATCCTAATATCATTTCTTGAATCTTTTATAAATACGATGGTGGGTTGAGACATTTTTCATGTCTGAAACATCTGCATTCTAAAATTTTTAAGAAATAAAAATCGTCTGCTACAGTTCGTAGTTCGTATAAATTCGCTTTAAAAGAAAAGGTTTTAGAAAATCGCATTTGCGACATTAGCACAAGAGTTATTTAGCATAAATTTTCTGCTTGTTAAAAGTTCCACTTTTTTTCATTATTTTTCTATGAAAATGTTGATGCTTAAGCGATGAAAGGTTTCTAACTCTTGTTTAAGTGCTTTTCTTACTAATATTTTTGCAATTTTAAAAGCAGTATAATTTTCCAAGCAAATATTTTCACTTTTTTTATTTTACACGAAGAAAGCAACAGAAAATTATGTGCATTTTTATTTGGTTTGTAATTTTTCGAAATTTCTCTCTCCCCCCATTCAATCTCATTTCTTTTAATATATATATAACACTTTTTTCATCTATTAACTGGATTTATTTGGAGTTCGCAGAAAAGTTTGTTTCTTTACGTCATTGTGTGTGGAACATGTGCCAACTATCTCAATCGTTTCGGCTCCTTTTTTTTTCAATAATAAAATTGAGAAGCTTTCTTTCCTGGTTATATTTAATATAGACTGAAAGAGTGTTTTCATTATTTCATCTCTTTTTATTATTCGGAGCCCATCGCAATAAGTTTGCTTTTTTGTTTTCAACACGTGTATTAGCTGTCCACCCAATGAATCATTTCGATGATCGGTGAAGTGAAATTGAACTGTTATGGTGTAGATCTAAGGAACTTGTTTCTATGAATATGAAGAGTAAATTTAAAACTTTTTTTTTTCTTTTGTAAAGCTAAATGTATTTTAATTTAATTTAATTTTGATTTTATTGATAAAATTCGCAATATGAAAATTTTTTAGTATTTTACAGTTATTTTTTTAAAATAAAAATATGGTTTTAAAAATGTTTAATTATCACCAATTGAAAAAAAAATTGTTTATGTCTAATAATGTTTCAAATTAAAAACGATGAGTTGTTTTCTTCTCAAATGATCTGTCCATGTATCCATTTTATAGTTATTAAAGAGTATTAAATTCAATGTGTCTTTTATTTCGTCCTTCAGTTTTCCTGGTTGGATAAAAAAATAATTAGAAAAACTTTTATGTATGTTTTTATGTGTGTGTGTGTATATATATATAATATGCACACTCATTAAATAACATAATTAGACATAGCTACGATAAATATTGTTCTGAATTGCGAATATTCATAGAAAAGATAAATTAGTCAGTACTCTCAGAACAGACATTATTGAAACACGTTTTTGTTCTGAGAAAGTTTGGAGATACTTGAAAATAAATATTATAAAATGTTAATAAACATGAGAAAAAATTGCAGTACGACGCAATATTTAATAATTTATAAAATGATACATTTTTGCCTTATAATACTTAAAATTATATTATAATATTTCTTTTCTCAATTCAAAGCAATTGCATATTTTATTAGCGGGACTAGAATATTATAAATTATACAAGATGCATGTTTAGTTTTGATGATAATTGATAGATGTAATTGGATTTTTAAATGTTATATATGTTGGTATAATTTTCTGTTTAATCAAGACAAAGTCCGAAAATCACTGTCATTTTTAAATCCACATAAATGGTTATTTTGATAATTATGTACATTACCCATGATAATTATGTATAGTCCAACTATACATATACAGGTATATTTTGTAAATATTAGTATATTAAATAGAGACAAATATTGTTAAAGTTAATTACACTTTTTTCTCTGAAATAAACGGACTTAGCAGTTTCAAACATCTTTTTTTCCCCTAAAATTTTTTTAAGTTTTGAAATCGTTAAAAGGGCTTTAGTAAACTTTACCCGTCACTGTCATTTTTATTAAGTTTTCAATTAAAATAACTTCATGAAGAATTTTCATTTTCTTCATTTTAATTTTGCCTTTTTTTCAAGTTCGCAAACTGGAGCACATTTTTTTTGCACGAAGGAAATTATTCCATGTTTACTTAAGACATTGATTAGGAAATCCATCCATTTGACTTTTTTAGGAAAACTAAACGTTACTTATGTCATTATAAAAAATAGTTATTTGTTTATCTTCTCATCGTTTTTTTTTTTTAATTCGTTAATAATTTGAGCCATTATATCTTCCCACTTAAAATTTATTATTTATTTATTTGCTTTTACTTTAAAATTTTGTAGTTTGCTATGTTGTAAAACTGAAATTTTCATTTTAAATATAATTTAATCGTGCATGTAACCTACAATAATTCATTCATTCGCTAGGGCCTAGCTTGTCTATTTTTTGACCTTGGGCCACAAAACCCAAGCCGAGCTGGCAGCCAAATGGTTAGCGCTCTTTCCTTTGGTTCAACAGGTCGTGGGTTCGAATCCCACTTTGGGTATGGATGTTTGTAGTGGTTCGGAATCCACTTTAAACCTTAGATCCGGGTGTAATTAGCCCTCGTGTGCAAAAAATGACCGTTGAGTGACATACATCCCCAAAACCCAATTAACCAGAGCAAGCGAGTGAAAAGTGATGCAACTGAGAAGTTTATAAATTCTGATAATCAAATCAAATATCGAAAAAATTATCTAGTTATTTAATAAATGAAAGTTGGACAAAATGTTAATATCAAAGTTACTAAATTTATTCCTGAAAATATTTAACATAATTTTTATTACTACTTTAAACATCACCGTGTTTAGTTGCTGAATGGTACGTAGGCTTTCATTAGTTCGTGGGCGCGACTTTCACCTCTGATATAATACTTGTTTAGAATCGAATTTAAATTATTCATCTTGATCTAATTAGAACCAGTGTACAAAAACGACAAAAAAGTTACCTAATTACTTAAGATCTTTTAATCACATTCATGTCAAAAATTCCCATCGTAACACCGCATTATGTAAGCATACCATGCAAATATGGTATATTTTACAAGCTTCCATTTGTCTCAAAATTTTTGGTCTGATATATTGATATATTAGTCGGCTAAAAATGTCACTTTTTGTATATAAATCTTTTCGGTTGGATTCTATTACGACGTATTTTTTCGTCAACGTTTGAAATCATCGGAACTCTTTTAAATCTAGCAAAATAGGTGACAGCATTTCATTCAATACATTTTCTGAATACGAATATTTATTTTTTGAAGGCGATTTGAAAACTGGTTTCACTTTTTTTTCACCGCGAGACAGGAAACAAAGTACCTCGGTATATTATGCAATTCATGTTCTTATCTCATTGTTGGTTATTCTATATTGTACCCATCAGAAACTATCATACAATCATTATACCAGGCAGACTATAGCTACCATCTCCAGTCCAGCTAAGAACGAGGTCCTTCGGACCCAGGAACCTCTACAACTGGAAAGGCCAGCCGAAATTGTACTATTCTATATTGTATTTCAATATATATTTGAATCGTTATTTTGTTTGTAAACAGTATTTTTTTTTCTTTTAGTCTTGCTTTTAAAAAAGTTAAGTCAGCAATTTCTTATTCCTATAGAATTTAGAAACTAAGTTAATGCATTGGACTGTTTATACTTAAGAAAAGTCAATTTATGTAAAGGAAACGAGAAAAATGGTCTCCTGAGGTAATTGATAGATTACGTTTTTTTATATTAGTCAAGTATTTCGAAATCGAAATGTGTGTATAATGATTTTATTGTTTATCCAGAAACAGTTTCAAATTCATAGTAATTTAAAAATTAGTGAATTTATAATTAAAAGAACTTTTGTGTCATGCTTCCTTGAAGCGACTCCTTAAGTATGTTCCTTGATAAATTACTGAGTAAAAATTATTTTACAAAGAGAATTCAAAATTTTTCAGTTGGCGCAGCATGTCCTTTTTTTGGACCTTGCGCCAGTAAACCTACCCAACCAACCATCAAAATTTTTCAACAAATTAACTCCTTTTTGTTAAACTTTAAGTGTGTTTGAGTTGTAAATTTTGTTACGAATAATTGATTTTATGAAATAAGATTGATTCATTTATAGTAGGAATAAAAGGCATCTTTCCAACTGTTGTATAATACAATCTGAATACACAATCATTAGCGATTGTTTAAGTATTTAGGAAGGAATTTTTTTTCTTCTGACAGAAATGCCTATATTTCTTCCTTAATGCGACATTAAACGAATTCTTTCGAAAAGTTCGCTAATCACTGAGCTAAAACGCTTTTTGTGTTTCAAATTAATATCCCTTGTTTTATTTTCTTCTAATAAAACTGCCTTAAAAGGCTTTTACTTGTATCTGCAAATACTTCTCGGGTTTCTTTCGAGATCTCTGAATTCGCTGGTAACCATTCTTGAAGTAAAGAGTCTGAAACCTTTCGCATATCAGTCTCTGGAAGCGAAGGCGCCGAGAGATTTTATGTCTTCTTAAGGATCAGGTGCTGGGATAGAGACAACGAGTCTCAGGTGTTCGCTGATGTCTTTTTGTTTCTCTAACGTGTTTTGACAGCTTTGTTCTCCTAAGTTTTCTGGGATTTCGCCGGACACTTAATCGAATCTCTGATTGTAGTAAATAATCTTTTATGTCTCCCCGACTTTCCACGTGAAGATTTGGCAGGGGTATAAAAACAAGTCGCTGTTCGGATTCTGTTGGAAATTCTCTGAGTTTATATTGTCTACTGTATATATTTTTGTTTAGATTTTGATTGTTTGTGTTTGGAATTTTGTAAATCCTTTCCCCCCCTCTAGTTGTAATTGTTGAACTCTTATATATATATTTTTTCCATCAGTAGTTTGAAATAAGTTTTTATTTTTCCCTTTTAAAATTTAATTTTTTTAAAATAAATTTATATATATATATATGTATATATATAATAGATATTTTCCACTTCTAGAATTCTATTCTAAGTCTTATAATTGGAAAACCTTTAACATATGTTAACTTTTAATTTGATAATTTTTGCGATACCAAATTGTATTTCACACTTGTTTTCAGCTGTTTAAGTTGCAGCTAATAAAATTCATATTGTCTTGTGTATGCAAATTTTCTGTAGCATTAATATATCCTGATTATAGAATTTCGTTTGAAAATGTTGGCTCATAACTGTTTATCTGGTTGTTTAGAGCAATCGATGAAAATAAATTCTTTATATTAACGTACATTTTATGGTTTTAAAATTGCTACTTTTTTTTTATGTATTCTGTAAATGTGTTAAATGCACCTTAAATTTTTTACGATCGTTTTTAATCGCATTTATTAGTTTAATGGTGATCTAATGGGCTATTACGCTATAATAACGTGCTTAAAAAGCTCGTAGTTCTCCACAATATGAAGCTTCCACGTTTGATTCATTTTATTAAAATTCTATCAGTGTTGCCTTGAATGTTACACCTATTTAAGTATGTGTGCTATTTTTTTATCATTAAAAGAAAAAAACTTTAACTTAATTTTTTTTTTGTTTGCTTGTAGCATTTTAAATGTTTTAGTTATATTTGTGTGTAAACGTTGTAAAGGTATAATTTATTAATGTAATATCTTAAAAAAATTCTTTCAAATTGTAGAATTATATTAAATTTCCCTTTAAAAATAGGAATAACTTTTTCATATTATTCATGAAAAATTCTATTTTTATCATTGTGGCGAAGATTTTTTGTATCGCATTTTAATTATTCGCAACTAATCTTGCCATAATGAAAACAGGTGTTTTCTAATTTACTTTAAATTAATACTTCAAAAATAAATTGGAAACTAAAATTAATATTTTCGTTTACAATTTAAGCATTATTTTTCTTTTTTAATTTATATGAAAAATCGAGGTTATAAACGTCTATATATTAAAATGTTTTCTAATTACTTTACTGAGATTTGCATGCGAGTTCTTATAAAAAAAATTATACATTTTAAAATTTTGTAGTTATTGTGTACTTCTAAATTTTATTTTAAAAATAGATTCCCAATGGTAATAATTCGACTACATATTGTTAAATATGGTGTCCTTAAATTGATATCCTATACTGAATGACGTGTTCGGTGTATTGCTATATAGTCTTTAAATCGTGCTCGTAAAAATTTCATATTTTGCATGAACACGGGCACATACACATATGCGCGTGTTCTCTCTCTCACACATTCTCTTTCTCACAAACATACATTCTCTCTCTCTCACAAACACACATTCTCTCTCTCTCACAAACACACATTCTCTCTCTCACAAACACACATTCTCTCTCTCACAAACACACATTCTCTCTCTCTCACAAACACACATTCTCTCTCTCTCACAAACACACATTCTCTCTCACAAACACACATTCTCTCTCACAAACACACATTCTCTCTCACAAACACACATTCTCTCTCACAAACACACATTCTCTCTCTCACACACATTCTCTCTCACACACATTCTCTCTCACACACATTCTCTCTCACACACATTCTCTCTCTCACACACATTCTCTCTCTCACACACATTCTCTCTCTCACACACACATTCTCTCTCTCACACACATTCTCTCTCTCACACACATTCTCTCTCTCACACACATTCTCTCTCTCACACACATTCTCTCTCTCACACACATTCTCTCTCTCACACACATTCTCTCTCTCACACACATTCTCTCTCTCACACACATTCTCTCTCTCTCACACACATTCTCTCTCTCTCACACACATTCTCTCTCTCTCACACACATTCTCTCTCTCTCACACACATTCTCTCTCTCTCACACACATTCTCTCTCTCTCACACACATTCTCTCTCTCTCACACACATTCTCTCTCTCTCTCACACATTCTCTCTCTCTCTCACACACATTCTCTCTCTCTCTCACACACATTCTCTCTCTCTCACACTCACACATTCTCTCTCTCTCTCTCACGCACACATTCTCTCTCTCTCTCTCACGCACACATTCTATCTCTCTCTCTCACGCACACATTCTCTCTCTCTCACACACACATTCTCTCTCTCTCTCTCACGCACACATTCTCTCTCTCTCTCTCACGCACACATTCTCTCTCTCTCTCTCGCTCACATTCTCTCTCTCTCTCTCACTCACACATCTCTCTCTCTCTCACACACACATTCTCTCTCTCTCACGCACACATTCTCTCTCTCTCACGCACACATTCTCTCTCTCTCACGCACACATTCTCTCTCTCTCACGCACACACATTCTCTCTCTCTCTCTCTCACGCACACAGTCTCTCTCTCTCTCTCTCTCTCTCTCGCACGCATTCTCTCTCTCTCTCTCTCTCGCACACATTCTCTCTCTCTCTCTCTCGCACACATTCTCTCTCTCTCTCTCGCACACAATCTCTCTCTCTCTCTCTCTCGCACACAATCTCTCTCTCTCTCTCACACAATCACTCTCTCTCTCTCTCTCTCATTCTCTCTCTCTCTCACACATTCTCTCTCTCTCTCTCTCGCACACATTCTCTCTCTCTCTCTCTCGCACACATTCTCTCTCTCTCTCTCGCACACATTCTCTCTCTCTCTCTCTCTCACGCACAATCTCTCTCTCTCTCTCTCTCTCTCTCGCACACATTCTCTCTCTCTCTCTCGCACACATTCTCTCTCTCTCTCACATTCTCTCTCTCTCTCTCACACATTCTCTCTCTCTCTCTCTCTCGCACACATTCTCTCTCTCTCTCTCGCACACATTCTCTCTCTCTCTCTCGCACACATTCTCTCTCTCTCTTCACACACACACACATTCTCTCTCTCTCTTCACACACACACATTCTCTCTCTCTCTTCACACACACACATTCTCTCTCTCTCTTCACACACACACATTCTCTCTCTCTCTTCACACACATTCTCTCTCTCTCTCTCTTGCACATTCTCTCTCTCTCTCACGCACATTCTCTCTCTCTCTCTCTCACACACATTCTCTCTCTCTCTCTCACAGTCTCCCTCTCTCTCTCTATCACACCTTCTCTCTCTCTCTCTCTCCCACATACTCTCTCTCTCTCTCACTCACACATTCTCTCTCTCTCTCTCACGCACACATTCTCTCTCTCTCTCTCGCGCACATTCTCTCTCTCTCTCGCGCACATTCTCTCTCTCTCTCGCGCACATTCTCTCTCTCTCTCGCGCACAGTCTCTCTCTCTCTCACGCACGCACACATTCTCTCTCTCTCTCTCACTCACGCACACATTCTCTCTCTCTCTCTCACGCACGCACACATTCTCTCTCTCTCTCTCTCTCTCTCACTCACACTTTCTCTCTCTCTCTCTCACACTTTCTCTCTCTCTCTCTCTCTCTCACGCACACACACATTCTCTCTCTCTCTCTCACGCACACACACATTCTCTCTCTCTCTCTCACGCACACACACATTCTCTCTCTCTCTCACGCACACACACATTCTCTCTCTCTCTCACGCACATGTTCTCTCTCTCTCACGCACATGTTCTCTCTCTCTCACGCACATGTTCTCTCTCACGCACAAGTTCTCTCTCTCTCTCACGCACATGTTCTCTCTCTCTCTCACGCACATGTTCTCTCTCTCTCACGCACATGTTCTCTCTCACGCACATGATCTCTCTCTCTCTCTCTCTCTCTCTCTCCCGCACATCTTCTCTCTCTCTCTCTCACGCACATGTTCTCTCTCTCTCTCACGCACATGTTCTCTCTCTCTCTCTCACGCACATGTTCTCTCTCTCTCTCACGCACATGTTCTCTCTCTCTCTCACGCACATGTTCTCTCTCTCTCTCACGCACATGTTCTCTCTCTCTCTCTTCACACACACATGTTCTCTCTCTCTCTCTTCACACACACATGTTCTCTCTCTCTCTCTTCACACACACATGTTCTCTCTCTCTCTCTCTTCACACACACATGTTCTCTCTCTCTCTCTCTTCACACACACATTCTCTCTCTCTCTTCACACACATTCTCTCTCTCTCTTCACACACACATTCTCTCTCTCACATATACACAATTTCATTCATTTAAAAGTTATAGATGCTAGAATAACAGAATTTACTTTTTTATTATTAAATGCAGTTTAAACATTATTAGCAAAATTCTTAGTAAATTACAAAAATATCGAATTTAAGATTTTGTGTTAAACCAGTGATTGTCGAACTCTTACGACCATTGCTAGTCCTAAAGTGTTAATGCATAAAACGGACTTGAAGCGTCCTGTATTAACAGGATGAATAATTAACGCTGAGAACAGTCTGTCCTGGTGTGAAAATGGCCTTGATTATCGGTGCAAATTATTCCGAAATACTCTGCACTAATTAGCTCTGCAATCACCGATGCAACTCATCGATTGATTTCCTTCATTTCGAAACACAGTACTTAAAGGAATGAAACAAAGCCATCGATCTCTCATCAGCGCTCTGGTCGTGTTTCTCAAGATAAATTTTATGCCCACTTTTAAAATTTGGTCTTTGTCATAAAGAGTAACATTTCGGATGATTTCCGCATCGTTATTTTACTGCTGTTTTGAAACATTCAAAAGGTTCAGTTTATTGTATTGGTTTTAACTCAATCCGCATTTTATTACTGATTGATATCCTGAACAAAACGAATTGCCCTGCACTGAGATCTTGAGATGCTTAAGATTGAATCAAGACTCCTACACCCATTTCGCCGAAACGGAATGACTAGACTGGGCTTTACAGAAGGAAGACTTTAATCAGAGCGACTAAATGAAACTCCCAACTAATTACTTTCTACCTAATTACCTTCTGCAACATTGTCCGCTAGTTTTGGGGAAAGGGAGCATTTTCTCTTACATTTATATATATTTTATTTTTTCCCTCCAATTTCATTGTCTCACATAAGGTTGGTGTGGGGAAAAAAAATCATTAAATTTGATTGATTAGAATTTTTGTCTATGGATGGTACTGGCTTTTGACTATTACGTCGTCGTTATTTCAGATCGGGGGAGAAATCCCTTGACAGCACTGAGCAATATGATCGGCTTATACGGTAATGAATTAACAAGGGGTATTTCAGGCAGGCACTTTAATCAGGCTTAACTTCCAAATTGATAGATAAATAGCTGTGAAAGATGGCTGGATTACCCGCGGAGAAACGCGGTTTCTCATCAAGATTTTAAGCTTGTTGGGACATATTTAATGCATTAATTCCTCACATGCACTTTTCAATAAGGCATTTGTGCAATATTTTTAGCTCATTACATAAAGTGTACGATATATATTTTGTGCAATATTTATTCCAGTAATGTGTGAAATCTGTATTTTTCATTTCTTTTAATCATTCTTTCAAATATGGGAGGGGGTGGGGATTTTTTCGCTTTCTTCTAAATTATGAGCTAAGAAATAGGCTATCGCTGAATTAATTTTAAATTCTTGCGGATTTTATTTAAGAATGTAATAATTTTCTAATGAATGATTAAATTCTTGAATAATTTCTTTTAGTGTTAATTATATTTCGATTTCTTATTCACCTGCTGAAAGAAATCTTATGCTTTGAAAAAATCTATGTTGCGCTTTATGTAAATTATATACTGTGATGTAATCGATCGTAGAATATTATCGAGCGATCAAATAAGTTATAGCATTCCGGGTGATTGTTAAAGATTTTGTTTTTACGTAACTGCTCATTTAAACATCAACTTTTTACAAACATTTATATTTAAATGTTTAAAGTCTAGCATTTACTGATTGTTTTTTTTAATAATTTATATCCGCGCGAATTGAAAATACACATTCACAAAAGTTTAATTTCATTAGTCTCTTTATTTTGATTATATAATATTGATTTATTTGTTCAACACTAAAAATACATTAGTGTTTAAATTTTAATAAGTATTTTAGATTTTAATTATATAATTCCCTATTTATTTAAACACATAAATCTACCAAAACTTTATTGATAAACTTTCATTCATTAAAATGTAAATTTATAAATTAAAAGAAATTTTGAAAAACTAACTTTTGATCTGTTTTTCATATATTCTGTTAAAAACAACATACACAAAGTTTTAAAATATATTCTAAGTGTATTTCTAACTATTGTTTCTAATATTTTTTTTAGCATTTTTGTAAATTAAATGATCTGTTGTAAGTTAGAAACCACTTCGAGAATCAGAACATATTTAACAAAGCATTTTTATCAAGAATATTTAATATGAAAATATCACTTTTAACTAAAATAACTAATATTTTAATTGTGTTATTTATTAACTAAATTTGAAATGAGAGGAAGTGGGTTTTTAGATTTTGTACCTTAGCGATTATATAGAGCAATCTCTTTATTCTCCAATCTTTTTGCAGAAAATTTTCATTTTTTTTTTCTTTTAAGT
Source organism: Latrodectus elegans (assembly GCA_030067965.1). Lineage (NCBI taxonomy): Eukaryota > Metazoa > Arthropoda > Arachnida > Araneae > Theridiidae > Latrodectus > Latrodectus elegans. The sequence continues at coordinate 35,379,725 of CM057818.1, read as the reverse complement.
TGATTGAAGTCTAAGTGCACTTTAAAATTCGTATAATCGTCCCCCTCCCGAGGGGGAGGGGATAAATGCGATTGATGAGTAAACTTCAAAGTCAATTCTCTGCTGAATATAATTTCGCTATGATTCATCAAAAATCAATAATACCTACAGCTGTTCAATAACAGTATATCTAAAACCAATAACAATCTTCTTAAATGGGAAATTTTATTTCAAAAGTATTTTTGGTTCACCGAAGTTAATGAGAGAAACATCTACCTCGAAGGAATTGCTGACTTTTGAAAGATGAATGAAAATTTCACAATGGTTGTGTACACAGTGCGTTGTGTATTTTAGCAATTGTAGCTTAAAGTAATCAATGAGTTTTCCGGATTTCCTTCCAGCAAATATTCATTTAGGGACATTTATCTTATTCTGAAGGGTAAAAGAATGTCAACAGTTGTAGTGAAATATACAAACATTACATTTCTAAATATGAATAGGGGAGAAACTTTTAGTTTCCATCGGAATTCACTTATCAGCAACACTGCCTGTTTTTGTTGTTTCTCTGCACCTTTCTTAAGATGTTATCTCTCATTTCCTTGCGGAGAGTTAGCTAGAAAAACTGATTCATTTCGGCTGAATTGAACGGTTCAAGAGAAAGTAGTTAGTTTGAAAAATAACGGATGCATTTTAAATGGTATTAAAATTTAGTTCGTTCTTTCGGAGGGGAGGTGAAAAACACGAAGCTGGGAAATAAATATTTGATTGACATATGCGCATGTGTTTTTTTTTTCTTCATTTTTATGTTAAATATAAAAATTTTAATAAATTTTAAAATTGTATCATTATTTGACTTTGGATAGGCTTCATCTCGTAAAATGAATTTTTGATTATTCAAAGATATATTAGTAGTTTATTTTGTATAAAATTGTTTTTTAAAATCGTAAAATCTTGCAGTTTTTTCTTTCTTTTTTTAAAATTTTACTCTTGATATAAAGATTCAATATAAAGTCTTTGTGTGTGTATATATATATATATATATATATATATATATAAAGCTATTTTTATTTAATTTATATTTATTGTCATTTAATCACATGTTTTTACTTGGTATGAATGCCAAGGAGGAATAATTACTTAATTCGCGCCAAGGTCATGAATAATGCACATGTTTTGTAGAGAAAAAAATTATCGATTTCTCATTTGCTAGGCTGGCAATTTATTTAATAATAAAGTTCTTTTTTTCTTTCACACTAAGTGTCCCAAAAAATTATTTGTCGCTGATTTCCATTTTGAGCCGAATCACAAACTTTGTTCCTCTCGTGTTCTAACTGAAATTCCATTGTTTAGAACATATACGAATGAGCAAAGAAATTAATTAAAATAATTAACGGCGAATCTTCGTATAGCTCTCCATGCAGTTTGCTTCAGTTAACATATGCATATGACTAATTGATCGCCCTGGCTAATCACTCAGAAAAGACCTCTGAGGATACGTTAACGTGGCGAGGCTTTTTGATGGATTTCCGTAAATCCTGAAAGAGTGACGGCAAAGAGAGAGAGAGAAAAAAAAGAGAATTTTTAGCGCCGCGACATTCTTTTAGCCTTGGTTTTTAACGGACGAGGACATAAATCGTTTCTTTTGAGTCATTAGTCTTGGGAGTCACGTTATTCAACCGCAAAAGCTGAAAAATTGCTACCTCTCTCTCTCTCGCGCGCGCTAATTTGCTGTCGATGATTCTTAATTGCTTCGGAAAGAGTGCAGATAAATATAAGGAAAAGTCCCTCTTTTCAAGTCGAGACCATTATTAATGATCCCGAAAGTCGAACTTTTAAATTGGCTTCTCAAATTTTTGGTGTTGCATCTGAAGGGGGGGAAAAAGCTTTGTTTGCTGTTAACATTCGCCCAACAAATAGACCGCTAATCAACTGCGGTTGCATCCCCACCCCTCGCCATTAATTGTTCGCCTTTTAATCTTCTGCGGACGCCTTTCCCCCACCCCCTTTAACAACTCGTCTCAAATTAACACGGCTTCTTTGAGGAATTTCACCTGATCTTCGTATACATAAAATATGTATTTTGCAATTTTATGTAAATGAGTTATGATTGTGATATATTAATGCACCGCGAGCGCGGATTTAAATGATACAGCTGCCCGAAATGCAGCGCCTGTTGTATAATAACTGCTGTAAATTTTAATATTTACGTCGGATAATTTTTGAAATAGCCAAAAAAATATATTAAAATTTTAAATACACGAAGTAAACGACATTCTGAAGGAAATATTTACTCATATTTAATGCAAAGATATTGAATTGCACTATATTTGAAATACTTTCATTGGTATGCATTCATTTTTTTTTTTTTTTTTTGAAATACAAGCTAAATTTTTCATCGTATTTACATAGGAAAGCATTTAAAAAATGTTTTAAGTTTATTTTAATTGAAATAGAGATAATGTAATCTACTAGTTTTAAATAATTGATACTATGGGAGATGTTCTCTGTTTTTAAATGCTTGCTACTTTCTGCAGCTCCAGGCACAACTTACTTTAAAATAACTTTTTCTGCATTTAAACAAATAGGCAGATACTTGAATATAGAAATGTGTTATTTAATATTCTGTTTATACATTTATTTGGTGTATTTCCTGTATGAATTTTTAAATTTTACCTATTTTAAAAACTATATATTTAGTCCCTAATTTATTTATCTCGTTTAAAACATGCATCTGAAGCACTTTTAATTGCTCTTAAACAAATTTATTCAACTGATTGATCTGATGCAAATTTTAAATGGCGTATCACTTGCCAACAATATGTTAAAAATGATTACGACTTTCACCGTCTTCAACGTGCAACCCCTGTTAATCAGCCGCATACGTGTTTCCCTTCCGTTTGGTGCCGATCTCTAATTTTTGTTTCGCTTTACTATCTTTCCCTGTCAGTCTTAAAACAATAAAGTCAATTAGCAAGCATTGTAAACTGCTTGACTGTCTAAATTCATTATTATGAGGGCGAGGAAAGGTGCAGAATCTGCCTCCCAACTTACCCCTTTCAGCCTTCCTTTACAAAAATCCAATTACCATCCTTTATGTTGCCGTTGTCACCCCGAAAGAAAACGCTGTCTTCGGATTCGAGCTCGTGGTGCTCAGCTCCCCCCCCCCCTTTTCACAATCATCCGCCCCCCATCTTTTGTAAAGCATATTAATGTGTTGCCCCAGTCGAGGAGGTGGCATAATGTTCCGCCTTTAATGTGCTCGCCGACATATGCCGAATTACCCATCTTGCAGGCATGTCGCGAGGGTGGAAACTGAACTTCAAAGACCATAAATCGACTCATTGATTCTGGATCAGTTCTGTCTGCTAATTACGTGTCCTTGTACGGAGCAACGATGCATCGCCCTGCCATCATCCAATCTGAGGTACTAGTTTGAGAGGCATTACTGTTTACTTCCCAACCCTATAAAATATGCATGGAAAAGTTTCTATTCAATTTGCTGTTCCGCAGCTTTGATTCTATAATGGATGCCGTTAAGTGCGTTGTTTTGCTAATCTAGCCAAACCTTACCGGTATTGGATTCACTTAGGACAGAAATCTTACTAATAAAAATAGATTTTCTGAACTGTGTGTGTGTGTTTGCTGTGGCCCAACGATAAACCGCTTTTAAATATGAGAGTGCCCCCCCCCCGAAGGAAACGAAATGAATGCCTTTCTAAAAATATAGTCCAAGTTCGTGGCCAGAGTGCGAAATGTGCTTCTGTGTTCCGGAGATACTGAAAATAAACCTTTTGTAAATTATAGTGCAGAAGTGATATTATATTTTTTAAATGTGGTATAAAAAAAATGAAAATTCTTTAAGGTACCCGAACACGTTCGCAGCAAATTTTTTTTGAAGTACACAGCATATATAGATTGTAACCACTTTTTCTTATTCAATTTTAAAAATGACTAATATTGAGCTACTAATATTTTGATATGTGCCAATATTATTCTTTAGAAATGTTAAATATGCATACAATTTTAAGCATTTAAAAAAAAAAAAAAACTTTAAAAAATGCTACATTAAAAACTATTAAATATATTTGAAAAAAATAATACCAAATAATCTATATGAATATTTATACTGAAATTTTAGCCATATTTTCTATTGCATTTTTCGAATCGATAACAGCCATAATTTAGGAATATTTAAGTGATTAAAATTTTTTTAATATATTCTCTAGAAATCAATATACAGATCAAGCTCATGAAATTTCATAATGATATTATGAACATAATTTGATTTATCATTTTTGAAGCGTGTAAATTATAGGCAATATCCAGTTCTGAGAAAATCGCATTTAAAGAATAAAGTATTGTCTATAAGAAATTCTTACACTTGCTGATTAATTTTTAATTTGATTAGCTGATTGATTTCAGGAAGAGTAATTATTTTATCTATCTTTTAAAAGCTTACTAAATTTATATTTGAAAATTAAACACTGTTTAAATTAATTTTTAACATCATTCTGGTTCTTTAAACGCCCACTTCCGGTGCTTTCAATATGTCCACTTTTGGTTTCCTAATCTTTACGAAATCGTTCATATCTCGGAATCTAATTAACGTAGAGAAGAAAACAAACCTGTTTTGGAAAGCTATTTAAATTCTTTATTTAACGAAAGAATAAAATAAATCGATATCATTTTTGTTTGAAATTGACGTTTTAAATGTGTACGGGTACTTTAAAAGTATCTTGTACACTTTTTTTAAGCAGCTTTTTTCTGTGTCCTGCTAGGAAATTTTCTTAAAAATATTTTATTTTGGAAAATTTCTGGTGTATATAAAGTTATACACTATTTTTCTTAACTATTCCTATTCATAATTTTTTCGCATGCGTCTATATTCTCCTCCCATACATTATTTTCGTTAAAGGTGTCTAAGGGGTATTAAATAAGTTACGGTCACAAAGGCTTCCAAGTAAAGCCATTATTCTGGGGGTAACAAGTCAAATATTGATGCCGCCTGCATGTCTCGTGCTTCTAAATTACGAAGACTCCCACATACACCAGTTTACATCCAACTAGTAGAGCCCAATCTTTGGGCTGAAGTATACATGCACACACCATGAAGAGTGTATAGTTTAACTACTGGAATGTGATCAAAAATCCACATCGCGTTCCTCTTCCCAGAGGAAATTAAAAAGTTCTCAAGCTTCATTTCGACAAAATTGTCTGCTGGAAAATATAAATACTACGTTCATCTGTTGAACAATGTTTGGGATGGGACATTTAGAATGCAATAATAGTTATATAATGGAGAGGGAAAATCTGCACTACCTTAATGAATTAAATTTAAATTTTAGTGTCGACATATACTATTTTGAATTACTTTAATGGGAAAAAAATAATAATCCCTTATCTAATACATATATTTCGTTGAAATAATAAAGCTTACTCAGATGCTATTTTATTCGCTCAATATTTTTCTGAAGTTTTAACGTTAAAGAACTAAGATCAGTTTTATACTAGTTTTTAAGAAGGGAAGCAAAATTTTGTTCATTAAGTGAGCTGAGAAGAAATTTAGCTTACATATTATTAGAGCATTTGAACTCCAGTTAAATGTATTATAAAAATGAATTATTAATGCAGCTTCACAGCTTCTAACTTTTTCTTGACCAATTTAATCCTTATTGTATGCATTTATGCGCATAAATATAGGAGAATGAGAGTTTATATTCCTTAAAATAAATTCCTAAGCGGCGATAGAAGAAAATTCCCTCCTGCTTTTTTTGTTGTGATAACTGAGCGGAAAACTTTCGCTATTTAGTGCTGCATATGACTTTTTTTATTTTTAACCAGCATGTGGAATGTATTTAAATAATATACATGTGTATTTATTTAATCCCCCAATTACTATCGTAATGGATCATGAATCCTTTTCATTACCTTTTTCAGAATTCAACTCTCTAATAAAATCTTAGTATCAAAGTGTTCTATAGCTGAGATGTGTTGTATGTTATTACGAAATCCATCCATTGTTGTGAACTGCATCTAATAATGTCTTTTAAATATTTATCAAAGTTTCTATATTTTGAAGCACTTGTTAAATTGAAAATTACGATGAAATGTTATGACCGTTTTAAATAATGCTCTTCCATATCGATTTGAAGTTCACATCTCTTCGAAAAGATAGCAATCAATATGTGCTACTAGAAACAATAAAATTAATACCCATATTTTAATTCAAAAGGCAACTGAATTTCTTTATCTGATTTCAAAACCAATTTCAAAAATACCCGCTGTGAAATTATTTTGAGAAATCGAAAAAGGAATCTAAATTTAGAAAAACACTTTTTTGTTTTGTTTTGTTTCTGTGGGGAAAATGGCCGAAATAGCCGAACGATAGAACTAAACAGTGGCAATTCTAACTGATAAAGGTTTCAGTAAATATAATTTTCATGTAAACAAATATTAATTTTCTATGGAATGCAAATTTAATACATTTGAAGAGATGAAAATAGTGTTCGAAACCATACAAAAAAATCATAAAATTCTTAACACTTTTTATGAAGTAAAGTTGGAGGTCAGGCATTTTGTACGATGTAATGTTTGCATTTAAAGTTTTTATGTTCATTGGAACTTTTCAAGTAATATAGCATGAATTAAAAAAAAAAAAATGGAAGCAAAATCTGCATGTTTATCAAAAAATAAGAATCAAAAACATTTATTTATTTTCAAGATTAATTCTAACATGCATTATTTCAAACGATTCTTCAACGTAACCTTTGAAAAGAATGCAATAAAATCGGTTTCATAGTAACGTACAGTGTCTCACAAAAGTGATGGGAAACTTTCTCTTTACAAAAGGAAACTATAATAAAATTAATTAAAAATAATTAAAAAAAATTGTGGGTGTTTCATATTTAAAATTGGTAACAATCATTGCATAACATCATTTTATCAAAATATTAATTAAATAAAAATACAATTGTTTAAAACGGAGCAAAAAAAAGGTCACATAAGTGATGGGAAACCTACTTTTCCATCAATTATTTGTCTAAAAATCTTACTATTTTAAAGGCTTTAATATTTTGTTGGATTTCCTTTTACTTTTAAAACATGATTTAAGCTTCTTGGGATGGATTTGACTAATTTTTTTTGTGATTTCTGGAGTGATTTTACAACATTCTTCTTGAAGCACCAATTTTAATTGTTGTTTTGAAGAAAAGATGTGTTTGCGAATTCTTGATTCAAATTCTTGCCAAATATTCTCTATTTGATTTAAGTCAGGAGATTGTGGGGGTGTTTTTTATAATTTCAAGACAGTTATACAGCAGCCAGAGTGTAACGTTCAAAGCAGTGTACTCGGTGTCATTGTCCTGGTGGAATTTAAAATCGTATGAAGGTTCAATTTTCGTGCGGGAGATTTCAAATTTTGCTTTAGAATATCAATATACTTGTACTGATCCATTTTACTGTCAATAAAAACAAGATTGTTAACTTCAGGGGACGACATACACCCCCGAACCATAACTCCTCCTCCACCATGCTTTACTGTTGGCACCAAGTTCTGTTTACGAAATTCTTCCCTCTGTTTTCTCCACACCAAGCTTCTACCGTCTGAACCAAATATATTAAATTTATTCTCATCAGTTAATATAACTTTATTCCAGTAATTAAAATTTTTATTTATGTTGAATTTTGCAAAAGCCTTTTCATTCTTTTCACTTCCAAGAATTTTTTCTTGGCTACTCTACCGTGATATCCAGCAGATCGAATTATTCCTCTAATAGTCTCAGGACTTACAATTAGTTCGTATAATGTTTGTAAATCAGCAGCCAACTTTAGAAACACTCATTCTTGGATTTTTTTTTTTTTTAATAATTCGAACAACAATTTGCTGTATTCCATTGGAGACCTTTGATGGTCGGCCATGTCTTTTATTCTGAATAATGATTCTTTTTATATCGTTTAATGATATCGAAAGCTGTTGAATGACTCAAGTTAACTGTTTCAGCAGTATCTCTAATATATTTTCCACTTTCAATATGCAAATGAATTGCTAATTTTCTAATTTCCGGTGAAGTTTCTTTTCATTTAGCATTCATGGCTGCACACAGCTAAAAAGCATCAAAATTCCAAAACAATTTGGAGAGAAATACTGCAGATGACTTTATATATTATTGCCAATTGCTTTTGAGTAAAAATGAAACAGCCAAAAAATATTTTATTGTCTATTTCAAACGATTTTTGTTGCATATCTAATGGTGTCCCATCACTTATGTGAGCTATTTTTTGCTCCGTTCTAAGCAATTATATTTTTATTAAATTAACATTTTAATATTTTGACAAAATGTATGTTATGTAATAGTTACTAAATTTAAGTATAAAACACACCCACAAAAAATTTGTACATGTATTTTTAATTTGTTTTATTACAGTTTCCTTTTGTAAAGCAAAAGTGTCCCATCACTTCTGTGAGACACTGTATGTCTGGCTAAATAATAGTAAAATAATATGTTAATACTAATTGTCACATCTATTATTGTGAGTATCGCAGTTTTTATATAAAAATAATTTTAGCAGATTAATGTATATATTTTTAGATGTGACACGTTCAGGTTCTTTTTTCTTATTTAATGAAAATCAAATTTACAATGAGCGCTTATTATTTACAAGATCAAATATCTGTTTAGTTATATTGATGCCTTTTTCATAACAATTCATGTAGTTATGTATTTAAAACCCCAACAAACGTAAATATTCGTACCTGATAATTTAAAAATATCTGTCACGTGATTTTAGGCTGTACAAAAACGAAATAAATATTTTCCATTCTAGTTTATTAAAAAATAAACGAATTTAAGCAACATTATTGAGAAAAGGGATGTAAAACTTTTCATACTTCGTTATAAAATTTGTTCAAAAAAAATTAAAGTGGTATTCTACTTTTTACCCTTTTTTAGTGATTTCAGATTATAATTCTATAATGAAGTATATTACATGTAAATTTTAAAGTACATTTAGTGCTACTAAGTAAATGATATTTCTGTCTCTGGAAAATTACATTCTGACAGTAAATTTTTCTTGTACGAATCTGATGTTAATAACGTATTTGCTTTAGTATACGTCGAAAGAATTCGGCTCGCTCAATTTTCTGGACGAGTCACGTTTAATACCGAGTAAATAAATTATAGTACATTTTCAAAAAGTGTACAACACATCTATTATCTCGATTGTTTTAGTCCTTTGCATTAAATATGCTATAATTTTCGCGATATCTTATACATGGCACAAGTATAAAGAAATGTAATTTGTGCCAGTGATTCATTATCTTTTGATCCATTATTATATATTCTACCTTAGTAATTTATTATCATTTGTATTTAGTCCGTCGCACGCGTCTCGAATTTTAGGTTTTGGGAAAATTACATTTTAGGTATATGTGGTTATGGATTATATTTTTAATGATGTGAATTAAGAAATTAAAAAAAGAATCTTAAATTAAGGAATCAATTTATTGATCGAAGTTTAACAGAAAACTATTCATTTTAAAAGAATGCTTGAGGGGTTCTAATTTGATTCATTTTTCAAAAAAAAAAAAAATTAAATACTTCTGAGAATGGTTGAAGAGAAACTTAAATTTTCTTTAAATAATACAAGTATTAACTTCATTCTATTTCCAATTACTCATGAAAAAAAAAAAAAACTTACTCACTAGCAATTAAAGTTTTTCTCGTATGTTATGTTTTTTATGTAATGGATTTATTCTATCGGTTTTTAATTCATTTCAATCTTTAAATGCAGTATTTAACTACAATATTTTAATATCGTAGCTATTTAAATTTTTTTATGCTCGCATAACTTTCAAATTTTTCATTTATTTTAATGAATATTAGTAATCGAGTAGAATGGTAAATTTTTTTTATTGAAATGCTGCTTCATTGCATTCTCTAAAACTTTTAAAGTTACAGAAATATGAAATTAATTTTTTTTTTTATTTATTTATTTATTTTTTTTTAAAAGATTTGTTTACCAAAATTTGTTTTTAATTTTCAAAGACATACAATTCATTTTAAATTAAGTCAGTTTATGTATTTTATTCTTTATTAATTTATTAATAAATTAACTGTGCCAAAATGTTTATTCAAAAGGAACTCATTTTGTACTTTTTGCTCATCAATTAGAAAAAAAAAATATATACGAATAAAAATCCTAATTTGAATTGTAATAGATACTGTTTAGACATTCGTAAGGGGGGATATTCAGTAATAAAATGTTATTTTGAATTAAAAGTATGATTTAATTTTCTAAATTTCATAGTATAAACTATTAATTAAATGTTTTAATCGATTAGAGTATAATGTGTCCATTTGTTATGAATTATTTTACAGTTTGTACCAAAAGTATATGTATCATTTCATGTACTAGATATTTGTTTACATCATTATTCATAATCTTTGACTTAAATTAGTAGAATTCATTGTTGGAATCATGGAACTGCTTTTAGTAATCAAAATTTTCTTTTCCATTGAACTTCTTAGATTATATTTTTTGATTTATTCTTTATAAAAAAATATTCTTTAAGTTTTTTTCACTTAAAAAAATATTATTTTGTAATTATTAATTTGTAATGTGGAGACTTAAGTATTTTCCAAGTTTTCCCTAATTTGTTGATTCATTGTAAATATTTACTTAACTATTATTCATTTGCTGTGATATTTTCTTGCACTTTTTCTGCTTTCAGAGTGTAACTTAAAAAAAAAAAAAAAAAAAAAAAAAATTTTTTGTTACAAAGCATTTCCATTTGATCGTGATTCCAGGCAGTGGGGCGTCATAATTCCAGTGACTTTTTCTGTTCCATCAACCTTTGGACTCACTCATCTGTGGAAAGTGTATAGTGATATACTGTATGTTTATCTGGTCCACCCCCCTTCCGCAACTCTCGTAACCAGTTGTTTTCCTGGTTAAAGCTGTCTTTGAGAGCGATTGAGAAATTCCACAGACCGTTTGGTTTTTCCGCAGAGGAGCTTAGGATGAGTTTCTGTGAAATGACATTTTTTTCTATGATTTGCTGAGAAATATTGTCCTCTTTTGAGGTTTCCTTAAATGTTAGGATTCTGTAGACTTGTTAAATACAGGATCTTTTTTAAATGATTTTTTTGGAGGAGGAGAAGGGGGTCATAAATGCCAATTTGTGAGCAAAACTCTTTTGATTAAATTTTTCTTCTTCTTAAATTTGAAGTAAAACTTAACTAAATTGAAAGTAAAAAAGCTCTTAATTGAACTGACTGAAGAACTGTTGATATTTGACTTTGTCAAGTTTTTATTGAATATGTACTAACACAACAAGAATTATAGCATACTATACTCGTTTATCTAAATTGGATTATGAATAAAAATGATTTTTAAATAGCTTTGGCTTCTAACCTAATTCAATTTAGTTTTGCTATATTGCAATGAACTTAATAATAAATTGGACGCATTTTTTTGTTTAAAAACTAAGTACTTAATCAAATGTGTCTTACATGAGTTTTCAGTATGACTTGTACTATAATCACATCTAAATAAGATTTTTCTTAAAACTGCACTATGGCAAGAAATTAATTCTTAATTACAATGATACATATATGCATTCTTAATACTTACATATCACGGAACACAGTCGTCGGTAGCTTAGATACTGAAAACTGACAAACATATTATTCTAGAATATTCATCAAGTTTATCTGAAGTACAAATCTTAATACCATATGACGAAAATTCTACAGTTGCCCATATTTAAGAGCCTAGATTTTGTTACGCACTTTTTTAAATGATACCAATTTCAAGAAAGTCCATAACTAATTAAGTCCTGATAGTACAGCCGTACAAAGAATATCGAAAGACCATTAAATGGAAGTTGATTTGACATTAATCATGGTACAATCCTGAAGTCTGCTGGCTAGGAAATGCACTAATTTGTTGAAGAGCAAATTTTATCAGTAGGATCATGTTTTTTTCGTTTATTTGAATATATATTGCATTACAGCTTTTGTATCGTAATTTATTTTTTATACGTTTCTATTGAAACCAAATTCCTTTCATCCCTTTTGCAAATAGTCTCCAAACCCTTCATCAATTTTAAGTTCTGATTTCTTGGCACATAAAGATTACTCTTCGGATAAAAATCGATCGACAGTCAACGCTATTCGATTATTTCGATGATTTATTGGTTTTTCTAAGGTGAACAGTATTTCTCATTGTATAGGAAGTTTAAAATTTGTTATATGAAAAGTTCCAAGCGTTTGCGGTTATCTTAATCAAGCAAAGATTGTTAAGGTACTCCCAATATACTGTAAATTGTTATGAAATTGGAAATTTTTTTGATTTTTACTGTTTAAATTTTAGTAAACACTAAACTTTGATAGTATTTTTACGCTTCTCAAGTAGGTTATAACGAAAATTTTAAATGAATATATATGTCGTTAAAACGTTAGAAATGAGATAGCTTTTTGTATTCTGATATTACGACATAAATATTAAGTTGTTGTTAAATGTATATTTTAAAGTTTTTTGTTATTACCAGTCTTGTATTGATTGATCTTTCGGATTATTTTAGATAAAAATTAGCACGTCGTTGAAAATTTTTAGTACCGATACACTTCATATCAAAATGGGTGTATATAATGCTTTATTCGTACAATACCACTTTCCATTGACTTTGCAAGTAAGTATAATGTGTTAGATTTAATTAAAATAATTATTATTTAATTAATATTTAATAATTAATATTAATAATTATATAATAATTAATTTAATAATTAATAATTAAATTAACATTTAGTTAGTCCTTTAAAAAAGTTCCCAAGTGTTTAAAAAAAATTGATTTCTTATATTTATTAAAGTTCTAACATAATTACAGATGTTCTAGTTTATTTTGTAGTGAGATTTTTGGAGGATTACTTTTAACAAGACTTGATACTATTAAGAATAAGTGGCAATGCTTGATATGACCAATTTTTTTTTTTTTTTTAATGTACCCGTAATCTTATATTGATATAGGATTTAGCAATAATTGAATTTTGGGATTTGAGAATAAATAAACTTTTCCTGTCAAATTCTGAGAAAGTTCTTATAATCAAGCGTTTTGTGATATCCTAAAATCATCCCGGGTGTAATTATGAATTGAAGTATAACCAAGTATATCCGATAGCGAATATTAACATCATAAATATAATTTTTCGAGAATTATGAAAATCCATGTGCTTAGTACATCTTTGCTTTTAAAATCTGCCCTCTGAAATAACGCAAACTGTCAATAGAAGTTTGCATTAATGATAAAGAAGCAAAACACATACTTAATTTTGTTTATAATTTAACATTCTGCCTATCCAATGCTTAAAATAATTTCAAAAAGTTTTTGCGTAAAAATTGAGGACAAATCTTTTACAAGAACACACTGTATGGTTAATAAATGTGTGAACATTAAAGAAATGAGTTTTCACAGGATAAAAATAAAATATGAATCAAGTTTTATTTTGATTATCGAAAGATAATCTTATATTTTTGGTTTATACAAAAAATTCCATGTGTGTATTATGTAATATTAATTCATATCTCTATAATTGAAATCTTATTTGATGCATTAGTTTTTTCTTTTTATTCAATATGATATTAGCACATATTCTTTCTAAATATATAGAATATTGATAAAATGATTATTGAATACTTAATATCGTATTCCTTATAATTTTTCTTTGAAGTCAAAGATTTTTTTCCCCAGTTAGTCAGTAAATTTTGGAAAATTATTCCTGAACAATGTTTTGAAAACTTTTCATAAAAGTTACCTTGTGAAGGTAGAAATCTGGATTGAAAAATGCAATATGGAAATGAAATTTTGATTTCTTAATCCTTAATATTTTTAACTAGAAAAAAGTTTTTTTTTAACATTATTTTATCCTAATTCTCATTTAACATATGAGTTTTTATGAAAATGAAATTCTTTAGTCATTGAATATCACTGAGTTAATTTTAGTTAACACTACGCCAAACAAATGTTTTGTGTTTCATGGCCCTTACAAATTTTATATATATACATATATATATATATATATATATATATATATATATATATATATATATATATTTTTTTTTTTTTTTTTTTTTTTTCATTTCATTTATCTATTTACTTTTTTTTAGTTCGGCTTAATTCGAATGATTTAATCCCAAAGCGCGAATTGTTTTCATGTAATATTTCTAGAAATTTCATTTGTGTAAGAATAGGAAAGACTTTTTTTCAAAATAAATCTCTATTCTTAAATATTTGAAAAAAATGATCGTTGAAAAATTAGTTTTTTTTTTTTTTTCTTTCTTTTCATGTCACGTTTCGTTTGTCTTTACTTTTAAATAAAAATATATATATGTATATAAATAAAGCATATTATTTGGCGAGATATCAATTTACTTCCTCTATTTTATCCCCTATCATTTCAAAAAATATTTTTCTTACAAAAATTGAATCTTAATCCTTCTCCAGAAATCCACTTTTAACAAACTCGTTCCTGAAACTTATGAATTTTTCGAACTTTCTCAATTTAAAGGGTATCGCCACCTACAAGATGCTTTTTTTCTGTTTATTTTTTCCGCGTGTAGATTTTTTTAGCTCCCACTTTCTTCACTATAAATATAATAAAAAAAATATTAAAAAAAAACTTCACCATTATCATTTTTTCTTTTCCAACTTCTATTCCTGAACTTTCTCGAAAGTTAATGGTGGTCTATTCTTTGCCAGTTCTTAATCTCCCTCCCCCTTTGTTGTATGTATTCTGTTCTACATTTTTGCCTGTCATACCTACTCTGGAAGCAAAAAGAATGAAACTCTTTGCCTGAGTTTTGGTCTTACATTTTTTTTTTTTTTTTGCTTTCTCATGGTGGATTTCTGTACTCTTTAGCGCAAGTTAATGTTAAAGAATAGGAAATTCATTCATTATTGGATACACAAACATTATTCATGTTTCTTTTCACCATATTATGGGCTTGTATTGAAAAGTTTTTGCTTTAAATCTGGTATGACTGTTCAAATTTTACCAGAATTAGTTTCTAAATTCTGTTGTTATTGTTTCTAATCCCAGATGGTGTAGCTAAGCTAAACCATCTTCATTAAACCATAAGTCGAAAAAATAAAATAGGATAAACCAAAACCTCATTCACATTAAAATTCAGACAGTCAAGAATAAGTATCGGGGAGACCTGATCAGCCCTTGCACCAGTGACACTCCAGAAAGACTTTCTGGCCCTGTTGGAAAGAAATGGACCTAATGTGGCCACTCGAAAAACGTGAAAGAGCAGTCTCCTGTATCCTGGGGATACTGATCTGGTATCCCCAGGATAAAAGGTATCCCCAGGAAAGCTCGTTGGTGGCCCAACGAGCATTCTTCTCGAAGTACCAAGAGTGGGTTGGCGGATCTCTCCAAATTGCGTTTAGTTCCATCTTTTTAATGGTGGAGATTTTCGAAAACCTTAGAATAGCGTTGCCTTGTAAGGTGTCAGCAGTGACAGACTTGGCCAAGCTATTTGCAATTTCGTTACCACCACTCAATCCAACATGGGAAGGAACCCATTGAAAATGTATAATGTGTTCAGTAGAGAGTCGTGCCACAAGGTCTAAAATGTTCAAACTTGTTGTATCCCCAATGGTCGTCTAATGAGACATGTGCCTTTATAAAGGCGCGACTGTCATTTACTATCCAGATGTGGCTGAAAACAACTTCAGAAGTCGCGTCTATATTATTCAGTCCCTCATAGATAACCATAAGTTCCGATCTAAAATCCGAACAATAGTTAGCATTTCTAACTCTTATGTCAATGTTATTAAATTCTAAATTATTTAATGCTTGTATGGAAATTGATGTTATAGATTGGTTAAAACTCGAAAGTGGTGTATTGATTACGATATTGAAATCAACAACGTATGTGTAAAATTAAGAAAGTGTAATAAACATGAAGGCATTCTCTTCAATGTGCCGATTTTGCTTACTATTTTTACGCATTGAAATGCCTTTTATCATAAGTAGTTTATCTAAAAGTTCTTCATATGTGTGTATTGGAATTTAGAATATTCAGTTTATGTTAATCATTAAAATATTATGCTTCCTCTTTTATTATATCGAATATCGCTGAGTTATTTAAATTAAGTGGGAAATGAATTAAATAAAATTTCTTGCGTTCTTGAGATAGGGCATCATAAATCGAAATTAGGGATTTTTAGAGAATGTTTGATACCTCGGTGATCGTTTGCTGAACTAGATTTAAAAATTCTTATAGCGTCATATAAATGATATTTGAAAGAGAACTACTTAGACATTTGATATTTATTGTTCTGTAATAAACAAATACTAGTTTTTTTTTTTGCATTGTTATTTTCATAAGTGCCCTATTTAAAAAATTTTTGATATACTCTTCATGGCGATTGCACCTTCATATAAATTATAAATATTCAAGTGTACACAAATTGTTTTTCGTTCTATTTATTAGTGTATAACGGCGAATAAAGCTATGTTGAAGTTGTCCTTCACTCATCTTTATTGCTGCTATAAATCAACGTTGAACCGGAAACTCTGAAAAATCCTCGCTTTCAAGTCTATCAAAAATCGTATTTCCAATCGATTGGAAATCGTTACTCACGATTAGTCACGCTTCTCGTGAGCGATAAAATTGCCGCTTTAAGGTGTAATAAAATTTTACCACTAATTCTTCTGAAACAACATTCATTTCCCAGTACCATAGTTTAAAGTCATAAAACTTCGACGGTCTCTAAAAAGCGCTAACACACTTGTTTTAGAAAGAAAAATTTCCAGAAAATCTATACGTTTTTAAAGTGAGGCATCGCGCTTAGTGTTACTTGTAAAAAAGTATGGTACCAATTTAAAGCTTTTGTTTTTTAAAATCTATAAAATTTGTCTTGAAATTTTATTAAGTTGACTCGCCTCTTTTAAGCACTACATTCCATTGAGGCGAATTTAATTAAATTATTTGATAATTATAGTAATTGAGCTATTCACTTATTTTTAGTACATATATATATATATCCATTCTTTCATTACGTTTTAGATATAAGTTTCTTTTATTAGATTTCAAACCTTTTGTTGTTATACAATTATATATTTAATGTTTTTTTTTTTTTTTTTTTTTTTTTACTGTACATTAAAATAAAAGCTAATGTAATGTTCTTCGAAATAAAAAGATAAAATGCTGACAATACTGTCATATATGTTGTAGAAAGTTGATAAAAATGTAATTCAATATGTAATTGCTGTTTTTAATTAATTTTAAAATAATTATTACTCGTTGTTTTATGATTCTTAATGAATTGAATTGATTAATTTTATTTTTTGATTATTTTTCGATATATTTATTACTATTGAAGTTGTATTTAGATTTCAAATTTTTTACCCCCCCCCCTCCCCAAACGCCACTTAAATCAGAACTTTTGGAAGTGGAAGAAATATTTCGTCGGATCCGATGCTTTATTCTAGAAGCGCTGCAAATTTTTTCGCCTGTTTTCTTGCGATTTACATGTGTACTGAGAGAGAGAGCTTATTGGTGAATGCATAAAACAAACGAAACACTGAAACTAATACTCTAGAAAGAAAAAAAATTTTTTTTATTTTTTTGGAAAATAAATATAAAAGTCATCTTATTTGTTGTGAAACTTTTTCGGTTCTTGGGGATATAGGTTAATACTTGTGCATTATTTTCCCCTTTTTTTCCTAACCTCTGCTTCCCAAGATTTTTCTGCTATTCCATTTCATTGTGAATTTTATTATTCTGTTGCGGGTTTTTTTTTTTTTTTTTTTCTAAGTTTATATATTCCGAAGAGAATGCAGAATGCTTAAAGTTGGATTGCAGAAATGGAAAAGTCTGGGAGAACTCCGAACCGCTTGTTGGAAAGTCCTGCAACTAACAGGTCAGATACTTTTCTAAGATTGATTGGATTCTGGAACCCCCCCCTCCCACTTTAGTTTTTCTGTTCATCCCTTAAGTGTTGTTTCTCCTTATTTCTTTACTATTTTTTCCCCCTCCAACGGTTATGCTCTTAATGGAAAATTGATTCGTAGTTTTCTGAGATGCCTCCTTTAACAGATGTTTTCTATATCGTCTTCTTACTTGGATTACATTTTTCTTTATTCCATTGTAATCTTGTGAATAGTGTAGTGTTGTGTTTGTTTTGGCTTTGTGTAAAATATGCCTGTTAAAGAGAAGCTTTGGAGGACAAAAAATTTTTTTTGTTTTTTTGTTTTGGTAAATTGAACAAGTTCTTCTGTGAACTATAAGGAAATGGTATTTCTTCATAATTGTGTGATGGTAAAAGTATCGTTGGTCCTGTGATTTCTCTTCAATTTTCGAAAGTAAAGTTTTTAAAAAGTAACAAACATTAATCGAGCTTCGTCGTCCAACTTTTCGACTTTGTTACGTTTTCTGCGGATTTAGTTGCTGCACACAGATAAAAAAGTATTCTTTTTATTTTGCCTCACATTTTTTATTTTTTTCCCCCAATGGCAGATTGTAGACAGTTACAACTGCAACAGAGTCTATTAATCTATTGTTCCCCGATACTCAAGGAACCGGCCAGAAACAGCGACCTCTTAGCCGCCTAGGCGTTGCCCCGGGTGCACCACAAGGGGTGGGTCACCATCGCACCCTCACACATGCCATATGGATCCGTTTATAGGGTATGCATCATTCATACTTTTTTCACATACACAAGGAAAGGACAAAGACAGGGTAGAGAGAGGGAAAGTACATCCTTGCCTGAACCGGGATTCGAACCCAGTACCTCCCTATTCGTCGTCAGGTACGCTGACCACTAGACAAGTTGGCCGAACATTTTCGAATTTCTGTTGTGGTGAAAATATTTTTATTTATCGGAATGTGGTTTTGATGCCTTATTCTTTTTCTGACCTACACGGTTACTATAATATTTAAGATTTTTCATTCTGAAGGCTTTTATGCTTCCGGTGTTTTTTTTTTCACGCATATATTTTCCTTTATTTTTTTTAAGATTTTAAATACTCATTGCAATTTCTTAGCATTTCTAAAGCATTAAAAGATTTAAATTAATTAAAATTTTGTGTTTCAATTGTAAAGACATGTTTTCGCATCTCAAATCAGAAATGGCATGTTTTTATGACGCTTAAAAGATGAAGCATTGAAAAGTATTATTCTCATTATTAGACGAGCCTAAATTTCAAAATGGATTTCTTTATTACTCTGAGTAATTCTGCAAATCCTCTGAATAATTTGCTTTGAAAATCTAACCCTTCCTATTCCTATAGGATACGAGATTAGGTTTCCGCTGGTTTTAAAATATTTAATGTTTTACTTTATTTATCTTCATACTTTTTTTACTGTTTTTGTTGTCTGGTAACATACCGTCTAATTTTGATTAAACTGGGGATTTTTTTCTCCCATATCTCTCTCCTTTTTTTCTCTCTCTCTTTCTTTCTTTATAAAAATTAAAAATCTGATTTTTAATCTGTTCCAAAAATGTAAAGAATTTTTTTTTTATTCACTAAGCGAATTGTTTCCATTTTCATTTAATTGATAATATTCTGTAGTAGAAGTAGAATTTTCTGTCACTTTTCTAATCATAAAAGTCTGAGTTTAGTTTGTCATCATATTTCATAGTCTTTCATTTTTACAAATTCCTGAAAATAATACTATTCAATTTTTTTCAGTGTTGCCATCACATATTTTTTTTACCAAATATTTTTTTAAATGTTTATGGTATATTTGCTTTTGTCACTTTTTGGACTGTTGGGAGTTTTTTTCTTTTTATGATCTTTTTTGAATCGCTACGTTTTTAAATTAAAGGAGAGCTTATTTTCATACAAGTTTTGCAGATAAAGTTATATAGTCAGATATGTTTAACGATAGTATTTCTGTCTTGGCAAGCTTTTATGTTATTTCTTAAAGTATTTTCATAATGAATGTAAACCGTTTTAAAATGTATTCATTTAATATTATAACGTAATATATTTAATTTAAATTGCAACTGGAATGAGCTCTCAAATTCGACAAGAATTCTAGTTAGAATAAAGTAAATAATTTTTATCTTTATGAAATGTTTCATAAGTGAATTTGCACAATTGTAGCGACGTAAGAAAATGGAAGTTAAAACAAAACAAACATTTATTACATTACACATAATTAAGATTAGATACAAAAAGAAAACACTTAATAATTATAAAATAAAATCAAGGTTACATAGTACCAGGGTGGTACAAAACAAAACGTATTTAGGAACCGGATGGTTCTTCCTTGCCATTTCTCACATCACTACCCTCATCTCATTCGATGTTGTTTTTAAGTCTATTGGGCAGCAGCGCCATCTACTGTCAATATTGTTAATATCGGTCTGTTACACAATTGCTTTAAAAATTGTAGGGATGTAGGTTTTGGGAATTACAATTCTCAGTGTACTTATGATATGCCACTTATATTAAATAGAGGCATTTGCTATTGCGTTCAAATTGTTGCAAAGATTTGGTTATTTGCAAACATTCCTGTTGTCTTTTATTGGATATCAGTTTTAGTTTCTAATTTATAAGTAGAAGGGTTTTTTTTAGATTTGTTGAGGAAAAATTAAACTATTACAAAATTGCATTTCAGTTAAGAAAAAAAAATTCTTACCTTTTTCAAGTATCCATATAAGAAAATAGAATTTCGCTTTTGTCTTTTTATCAAAAATGTTTGTAAATATTTAAATTTTTTAAGATATTTAATTTTTTTTTTCTAAAGAAAATCAAGCGTCTTGAATAAAAAAAAACTACTCTTGACTTCCTTCTTTGCAATTCTCGTCCGGTTTCCACATTGAGGAAATGTAAATAGAATGTTTGATTTAGTTTTAAAAATATTTATTGTTTAAATACCTTGGAACAATAATTTTTGTTCTCCCGCATATTTGAACTGGTGCTTGAGTACAAAGTAAATCGTTAATAGTAATTATTTAAAATATATTCATTAACAATGGTTTTTTATTTTCTATATTTGTGAATGCCTAATGTTTAATAAGTATTATAAAGACTTTCATAATTTTGAATGAAATAGTGCAGACTCCTTTTTTACCTAAAGATAAAATGCCGAGCTTTCCCTGAGTTGGAAATCCTTTTCATAACATAATTTGGTCTGAAATTATTATTTAAGGGATTCACTCATTTCAAATGTTTGTTGTCAATTGAGACTCAAAGATATAATGAACTATTTTCTTACGTCACGATTCGTGAAACTACCGGCTTTTGTGAAGCGTATTCCAGTGGCAGGCGGGCCATTTATCACTCTACTCATTGTTCAGTTTCAATCAACGGAGCCGAGCGTCCCCTTGAATTCAGCCGTAATTTCTCCGCGTGTGCCAGTCTTTTGAAATGGATAATTACAATTATTCATTGAGGTCTCTTCCTCAGCGTCTCGCTAATCTACGGATTCTGCCTCGCCAGTGTACTACTTATATATGCTCGCACAAAATGCCATCATCCGGCATGATATTTGAGATTAATGCCAATCATTTGCCCCTGCTGGTCCCCGAACCAGACTGCTGAAGCTGTTTAAAGACGACGATGAGGTCGTTATTTGATTCGTTGGTATTAATGGCTGTCGCACATCGCTGACTCTAGATTACAGTGAGCGTTAGGCAAGCCCGAGAAAATATTTACCTTAGCCTCAAAATCCTCCCTGCGTCCACCCCCACTTTCGGCCGTGGATTTACAGATTATTATCTTCGAAATATATATATATAAATGTGGACAGCTCCTACTCACACGACAGAATGAAACTGAGTTGAAATTCATTTCAATTGGAATATTTTAATCAATACAATTAATTGAAACATTCCCTGTGTTGATGAATCAAAGGGAATCTGGTTCCCCCAGTGTTGTTTCCATCTTTGTCTATTATTATTATTATTATTTTTTAGAATAATCAAGAATTATCAGTGGTGATTTTAATTCTGCAGCTCTAGTTTTATCTGCGCATTCTTTGAATTCCTTTCCCTTAATATCTAATACTAAATTAGGCCACTTAGGAAAGAAAATTTTACTGTGTATATAATCATAATACGGTAATAAAAAATATTGAAGATGATGGTTGATGTTACAGAAACAGCAAATACAGATGCCAGAACATAGAATAAAACCCCGCTAACATGAATTCCATAGAAGGAAAATTTCACTAAGTAAAAATTTTGTTGAACTCTGTCTTAATACTTATTTAGTAAAAACTATTTTATAAATTTACTACGTTATTCTTATGCGTAATTGAAATAAAAATTTAAAATGCGCACATTTAAAAAAAAAAAAAAAAAAAAACTAAGATAATTAAAGAAATTCCAAACGAATATCATTAAAAATATCCTAAAAATAAACTTCAGCTTTTATTTTAAAAAGGTCATTTTAGTCAAGAATAAGGAATATATAATCCATAAATATCCTTTTTCATGAATAAAATCACGTGTTATACTAAATTATACCAATATTTTTAAAATTAATACGAATTAAAAACTTTTGATGTGTTATTGTTAACGAGTTTTTTGTTTTTATTACAATGGAGTTTTCGAAGCAATTAGTTGAAATTAAAAATAATCCGTCTCTTAAATAACTAAAATGCAGTATTTTCCTTGCGTTTAAACAATATTTAATTATTTCGTCCTTTCTTGGAATGCCAAAAAAGTTAACATTCTCGTTCGTGAATCAGTTTTAGTTTTCAAAACATATTTATATATAATCCATTTTCTTATTCCTTGAGGTTAGGGAATTATCGATGTTTGTTACTGATTGCTATAATTTTAGTTCTTCTCTTTCATGATATGTTATCATATGATATTAACGATGTTCCTTGTTTAATGACCGTTTCCTGGAGAAAGGAGCCATCCTGCTTGTTTTTGCTTGATTTGTCAAATTAGTGAATTGTTTGTTTAGTCGTGTATAGTTTTTTTTTTCCCTAGCACTTATCTCTGACTAAAAAAATTATTTCCGTTTCTTTCTGAGAAATAAAAATGTTTTTCCATTTTATTATTTCTAAGAGTTTTTAGAATCGAAGGACCAATAATGAATGTTTCCGGTAAAAATGTATGTCATTGAAAATTTCAAAACTTTTTTTTTTTCCTTTTTTTAAAAAAAATCATAAAAATTATTTTCCTTTTTATTAATGATTTGCCAATTATTTAGGAAGCTCGCATTTGTGTAATGAGGAGTTTTTTTTAATTGATTTGAAATTAGTCGTGTAATTACTGCTCGACACTTAAAAATTTTGAACTAATTCTTTTTATCAATTTTTTATTTTAAGGATGTGTCAATTGTATTTATTAATGGATTATTGTGTGGATAATATATGCAAAAAAAAAAAAAAATCTTGTTATAATGAAGCACTTTGTCAATTTGACGCATATAAAATTTTAATTTCTGGTCGTAAAGAAATCTTATTTATAAAAGGAAATCGTAGTATATTCACTAAAATAACCATTTTTATCACTTTTATTCCTTTGTTTACAAAACAGTGTTTATATATATATATATATATATATATATATATATATATATATATATATATATATATATATATATAATTTTAAACTAAATTTTTTTAAATAAACTGTTTTGCTGTATTGTAAATTTCCTTTTCATAGTCGTGATAAATATGGGTATGGATCAATTTTTTTTATATATATTTAATAATCTTTTACTTTTCTTAAAAAGTGATATTCACACCATAAATATATTATCAGTTTTTACTTTAATCCCGAAATAAGGTTGCTGGAAAATACGTTATTAATATACTTTATTCTAGTTAATGTAAAAATACGTGTTTTTCTCATAATTATTTTATTAATGTCACGAACTTACTATCAGTTTTATTAGTATTAGTCGAAGCTCAAATTTGAATTAGTGAAACTACTTTTTAGGACATTTATTTTAAAATTATATTTATTCATATAAACATTTTTCGATAGCGTAAGATTTGGTCTGAAATGTAGCATTTAAATAAAATCCCAACAATTCGAATGCAAAATTCAAGGCGTTTTTAAATTTTCCTCTGCTTTGCTTCGAGATCATGCGAAATACCAAAATCAAGGCTAAAGGGGGTAAAACCTTTTTACAGGTGCTAAAACTTACCAAAAATGCACTTCGAATTCTGCGAAGTCTATTCATTAAAATTTTACTGATGTACACACTAGTTTGTGTATTAGTATTTACACGATGATGCGCGTTTTAAAGTATTCTTGTCCCAAGCCTGTTATGGTATCAGATTATGATGGAACTTATTAATTTTATTGTTTATTATCGATTTTTCTTTAAAATTATCCCTTTAAACAATGGGGCACAGGTGCGGTTTAATCCATGACACCAAATTCTGAGATTGGCGATATTTTGGCGGATTTTCTTATGTGTCTGGCAACCTCGTTTTTCTTACGTCATACATATGGAGACCTATAAGAATTATGCAGAAAATTCTATTTTGGTAACCCTAGTATTGACGTCATTCCGCACGTCATCTTGGCAACATTTCTTCATCACCAAAAAAATTCAGAATTTGGAATCATGTGCCAACAATGGTCACCGTCAGCTTCGATGATATTTTTAAAGTTATGAGTAATTGATACCAGTAACGATCTAACAGTTAATGTTAGCTAAACTGTGTTTTTCCCCTCCTACAATACAGTTGAAATCTGAATATTTTTGCTCAGTTTCATTTATAACTACTAGTGATTCTACTCTAAATACTTTTAAAGCAACCATTTTAAATTAATTGCATAACACGTTATCAGCAATCTCGTTTGTAAATTACTTTTTTCTCGTTTTTGTTTAAAAAAACTACCTATTTGATTCTCATATTACTAATCTAACATTACCATTTATAAAAAGGGAAACATGTTTTTATTATTATTTTTATTAAAAACATTCGAATGTTTATAAAAATTAAACACTTATTGAAATAAAATAATTAGCTTTTCTGATTAATTATATATAATTTTTTCTTCATTTAGCTGTAATTGTACCTACTGAAGATTTAAATTGAAAAATAATGTATAAAATGTTACAAGGAAATCATTTATTGCCTCAAAATTTTACTCTTATGTATGAGACATTTTTTCCCCCAATGTTCTCTATAGTTTGGAAGAAAAGGTGAAATTTTAATTTTCTTGTTGAATGTCGTTCGATTTATTAGTCCATTATTTTTACTTTATCTCGAAGCCCGTTGCGGAATTTGCTTACATCACAGATTTCAATACTTAATGCCCACTGGCTGGCGATTTAAAACCCCATTACGCCTGAGAAAAATAGATTTAATAGTTTTCCAATGGCAGTTTTTTTTTTTAAACCATCTTTTACATTACTTAGCACGAAAGGTATTCCTAATGAGCGGCTGTAACAATTCTAAAGAAATATGCGCAATCTCTAATACTTTATGAAAGTCATTTTATAATGCCGATATCTCTTTCCATTTGTGGAATGGAATTTTACTCGCATTCGATGAATTACTTTACCTTTTCCCAGAAGTATGATGAAAAAGTGTTTTTTTTATTTTTTTATTAGTAGGAAACTTTTTTTATTAGTATGAACAGAAGCCGATAGGAATTTTTTGAATTTTCAAAATTTATTTACTTTATTGAAATTGTATTGCTGATTCGATTTTATATCGTTCTAGTTCAAAGTTCGTAAAAGAATGTCTGGATACTATACTTTTTTCTTTAACTATAAATGTAAAGAATATTTTCTAAAAGTAGTTCGCCATTTTGTTGATTTTTTTCCTTAAATAAATTGACTATCATTTTCGCAAATTTTAAGATCAATATAAATTAGGGCTTTTAGATAAATAGTATATTGTGAAAAAGTATATGTAGATAATTTTTAATTAAAATGTAATCATCCTTAAAAGAAAAAATAAAATAATAAAAAAATGTAGATTAATGTATGTTAAATAAAAAAGCATTTTAAAATGCACTAAAAAGTAAATATTAAGAAATTTTTTTTAATTTTTACTAAAATTTCTATTTTACTCTGCGTGATTACGTTTAAAATTGAAATACTATGCTTGGTTATTTATTCATTCAGAAGTGTTTTTAGAAACAGTATATTGATTGATAAAATTTTAAAATAACCATGACTAAAATATTTTAATTCTAAAATATTAAATTTAACCATGACTAAAATATTATGTTTATCTTCATGTCTTTTTTAGTCATTGCATAGTTACTAAAGAATTAACTAAAGTATCCTTTTTCTGCATAAAAACTGGAAATATATGTATATTTCCAGTTTTTATGCAGAAAAAGGATATTTTAGTTAATTCTTTTTATTTTAATTATTTATATTTGCTGAATTTTACAATGCATTTCTTTACAATGATGAGATTTATAAATTGGTTAAATACTGTATTTTTGGAACTACTTAATTACCATAAGTTACAGTAAATAAATTCATTTTTGAAACATCATTTTTAGGGCATTTCGCAACTTCCATTCTTTAGAGTCCTGTTTTTTTATGTATCGCAATCTTTGCGGCGGGGGGGGGGGAATACCGATCGGATACTCTTTTTTTCCTGCTTCGGATTCCTATTTCAAAGGTGCCTATAATGGCGAAGAGGAAAAATGGCCGTATTTAAAATTGAGGGCAGCATCGAGTAGATCTTGATGCGTGTGAAAAACGCTCTCATCTGGAAGTTGTGCCCCTGGAAAGTTTCTTTCTCCGTGAAATTGTTACAAATGTAGGAGGAGAGATAAATCTTGTAGAATCGATTCCTTTCCCTCTACAAACAAGGGCCCCCTTTTTCTTGCGTTCCTGAATGAGTAATGGATTGCCTTTAGAACGTCCTCCTTGCCCCGGAGATGGATCTTGAAAAGGGACCACTGACCCTCTTTTACTAGAAGCTGCCTCTATTTCCACACCTCCCATCATTTTCATTCTCACTTTTCCGCGTCCTTGCCAATGCTTGTTGGAATATCGGGAAAATATTCTCCTCCCCCCTCCGGTCGCAGCCTTTTCACTTCCCTTTCCTTTTTAATGACCATTGATTCACTCTTGACACATTTTCCCGAATTAAACAGAGAGACGCCAGTTTCAAGCTTACCTTTTCGATGATGTGTTTGCTTTTTGAAGCTTTAGCTTGTCGATAAAAGTGGCAAAGAGAGAAGTTTTCGACTTTTCCCCCATTCGCTGTTCATTAGTTTGCGGTTGAAGTTAACTTCGTTTTTAATAAAGATTCGGAATGTCTTGGTGTGTGACGTCTGAACTACGGCTAGCCGAGAATCCTTTTCAGTTTTTGGTGATTGGAAAAGGATACTTTAATCGTTTGTTTTCTGTAAATGCTAAGAAGACAACAGCTTGGTTCTTGCAAGAGGTTGTTTTCTTAAAATACTGAGAAGACATTCTCCGTAGACAATTGTGTTTCTGTATAAAGTTGACTGACAGAGGAAACTAATATCTTGGAATATTTTTTGGTGCATGTCGTATTTTTCTGTTGTATGCAGTGTTAAATGACTAAAGTACTTATTAGTTAAACTATTTTAAAATATTTATTAATTAAACTACTTTAAAATTTTTATTAAGGAAAAATTAATTTTTTTAATAATTGAGTACACGTACTTTTCTTTAACGTGAAGTTCTTTTGTAAATTCTTATTAATTTTTTTTTTTTTTTAAATTTGAGAATATATTATATAACTACTTTTTTTATTACTAACCGAGGAAAAACTATTCAATTTTATATTCACACAAATTTTTCTTTTTTATTGTAATCACTAGATTTTCTTTTTAACCAAGATAATTTTTAATTATATTTTTCATCTTGATGAAAATTCTCCAAGTCGCTTTTTAAATTTTCACTTGTATTATATATCTGACAAATCACGTGCACACATTTATTACATTTAGAAATAAAACCTTACAATCAATAAATTAATATAACTTTTGTTCTTGTGTAAGTTTGATTGATGCAATTATCTTTTAATTGTTTAACATTTCCAGATCGTATTCAAAAGTGTTTCACATTTATGTGAATGAAAGTAGAATGCACATAAAATTTTGAAATTCGTAACGTGGTATTAAATTAGTTTTTCAACTAAACATTTCGTGAATTTTTGTTATATATCATTTGAAAATATTACTAAAATTTACTTTTTAAAGTATTTATATAAATGAAACCTGTTTTGTTAAATTATAAATGTTGTTATAAATAACTAAAGTAAGAGATTTTTTATAATTTATAATATTCAAGAAGAAATTTTTTTTATTCTTTTGTTAAAATTTATAGATTGCGATTCACTTTGTTGTGCATAAAGTAATTATTTCCAAACTGCTTTAGACTAATATGATTGATTGCGTTTTTTTTGTTTTTTTTTTTTATTAAATAGTCTTTTGTTATAAAATAAATGCTTTAATTTGCGAATGCTTACCCCCATTTAGAAACTTTCCCTTTCAGTTGTTTAACTCGTCACTATTAGATTTATTATCTTTTTGCTCGTGCAATAAATGAGCTATATTTGCAGCTCGTAATCTGAAGTATATATAGAAGCCAATATTTTCATTGGATATTGCTTTGAGCAATGAAACATTTCAAAAATACTCAATGTAAATGAAGGATTTATTAACTACCAATTACTAAGATTAATAGTTCTCAAAATACAATCCGCTGTTTGATTAGTTTGATGTTTTCGAGTACTACATTCTCGTTACATAATAGGAATTCATTGCAATCAGCAACGAAAGTAAATTGATGTTTATTTTCTCATTGAGCATTTTTACATGCATTGTTGCATTTCTGTTTATAGTTCTTTTGCAGGTTGTAAAGTACTTTTTGCATGCACCGATTTTATATATTTAATTGAAATCAAACCGCAATATGCTTAGGTGTATGGACAAAACATTTGTTTATTAATTAACCTAAGTAATTCTTAACTTTTCAATGCATTAATGAAAACTTTTAAACTTTATTTTATTTATTTATTTATTTTTTTATTTATTTATTTTTTTTTTTGAGAAATTGTTTTAATTTTATTGACGTAATATCGAATTTTTATGACTTATTTAGTTTAATTTTTAATTTACCTTAAATGGATGTTTTAACTATTTAATAATGTATGTGAATCGCGCGCGTTAATTTATATTGAAATATAGATTTAAAAAAAAACATCCCTTTAAATTTTCAAATCTCAATTTTTATTATTATTATTTTTTTTTAATTTACGAATAAGAAAGTTTATGCAATTTCGTTTTATTATTTTAGGGAAAGTGCTTATTTTAAATTATTTTTTCATCGTGAATGATTTTTTTTTTAACGTAAGCAAAGTTGCTTGAATTTTGATGGTTTTTTGTTAAAAATTACTTCAAAATGTTATTTTCTTGCTTAGCAAAACGGGAAAAAGTTTAATCTTTTAGCATGATCTCAATTTTTGCGCTGCGACGCTTTTCGCCACCCGAGAATTTGATTTCTTTTTATTTCACTGAAAGTTTTTTTTTTTTTTCTAAAATAGAAATATTTTCAGGGATTTACCTTAAAAAATGTAGGAACGTAAAAATTATATTGAAAAACCTAAAAATTTGCCTTAAGTTCAGCTGCATGTATAAATTAATTCAGAATTCCATTCTTGTGTTTGACAGCAAAGACATCGAATCATAAAGTATTTAATTCTACTGTTTAATAATGAAATGTGCGAAATTCTTTTGTGGTAATGATATTTTTTTATGCTTGGTAAGATATCGCATCTCATTGATGGAGACCAGTTTTTTGCTTCAACTAATTGAACCGTCTGCTTCGGTGTAAAAAAATTAAATGTGATTTTTTTTCCATCATCATAACTGTCCCCATATACTGACTGTATAAGAATCTATTCTTCTATTTTCTAGTTAACCAAGTATGATGTGTAAAATTCACGACTTTCTATTTTTATGGAATTCTATTTTAAAAAATTTAAATGATTTATTCCAATATAGCAAGTTATATATTTTATTGTACTTAGTGTGGGAAAAATATGTATTAAAAAATTAGATACTATGTATCCAATATAGTTACGAACACAAGCAACAGGTTTTCCAAACGAGTTAATCGTAAAATCATTACATTAACACTATAATGTATTGAAAATAAAATGAAATGA
The DNA here is from genome assembly GCA_030067965.1 of Latrodectus elegans. Taxonomy (NCBI): domain Eukaryota; kingdom Metazoa; phylum Arthropoda; class Arachnida; order Araneae; family Theridiidae; genus Latrodectus; species Latrodectus elegans. Next base: position 35,349,638 of record CM057818.1, on the reverse strand, counting down.
AGGATTAACCGCTAACTATCATCTTCTGGCTTTCTTATATTCCTCAAACCTTGTAGTTTATTTTATTTCAGCCTAAAAATCGCGACTTACATATCATAGAAGTTTTTAAATAATATTGAATACTTATGATGTTTAATAGAGAGAGAGAAATAAGTTTATACTTAAAAAATCGTCATTCCAAACATTCTTCACGCAGCGGTGCTTAATTTCCCTTGTGTCGCACTCATCGTCAATCATTGAACAAATCTCCTAATTAAGCGGAAATAATAAGTTATATATATATAAAAGCCCTTATTACGGTAGGGTGGTTCACTGCCATTTACTTTTGTATACTGTTGTATTCACTTTTCATTTGCTATCATATTCTATTTGTATATCCTATTGCAAATCCTCAAATTTCTCTTGCCTGAGAAATCTTTGGATTTGTTGAGTTCGTTTATTACTTAATATGATGTCTATATGTATATATGTGTATATATATGTATATATGTGTATATATGTGTATATATATGTGTATATATATGTGTATATATATGTATATATATATGTGTATATATATGTATATATATATGTGTATATATATGTATATATATGTGTATATATATGTATATATATGTGTATATATATGTATATATATGTGTATATATATATGTATATATATGTGTATATATGTGTATATATATATGTATATATATGTGTATATATATATGTATATATATGTGTATATATATATGTATATATATGTGTATATATATGTATATATATGTGTATATGTGTATGTATATGTATGTATGTATATATGTATGTATATATATGTATGTGTATATGTATGTATATATATGTATTATATGTATATATATATATATATGTATACTTATATCTAGTATTCAATTTTACATCTCCCCCCCAAAAAAAATGCATGAAGTTAAAAATATTTTATGCTTACATAAATTTTCTGCATTTTTAATGCTATAATCTGTCATTGTGCAGTCATTGTTTTCTTGGCCGAAGTACGCTTGTTCTTGTAAATTAAATATTCCGCAGAATCAAGAGAGGTACGTTTTCAAAATTTGTTTTAATAGTCTTCCTTGGTCCTCTTAATTTATTCCAAATACTGTTGAACTGAAAAGGATTATTATTGCTTTTCTCTGGCGCATTTAGGGAGAGCCTTAGAGATTTCAAGGTTCACTTGCAAGTTGTAAATAAAGCCAATCTGTGAAAAGTTCTCTTCACCAGTGTTAAATGTTTCACAATAGTGGTTAATTGGTCTAATCGCGGTCAAAATCAGTGGGTTTATATATACGTATACATATATATATATATATATATAATCATGGGAGTCATTAAAACTACATCTGTCTTTTGTCTCGGTTGTTTCTTAATGTTTTTATTTTGTTATATACTTTAAGATAGTGCCTCTATTTTCTTGCTAAATATAGATTTTAGAAACCTACTAATTAGTAATTTTTTTTAGTATATGAAGGATATTGTATGCTCTAATTATTAGCAGAAGTTGTAATACAATTTCAGATACGACTCCTGATGCAGAAATTTCTATGACCATTACGCAAACCCCATAGAAGTGCATTTTTATCTTTCGTAGACAATTGCTTTTTACTTCTCTTTTATGTTTTCCATTTAACTTGTTAAGTGCCTCGTTAAACTACCAAGCTGTGGCAGTGTTTGGAATCCGAAAATGTGGAGGTTACTTATCTTTGGAACTGCATTTTGTTAGTCAATATCGTGTTTCTAAGAATGTCTTGGAGGGATGGCCGGCCACCTTTTACTCTGTTCGCATCATTAATAAAATCCAATGTTTGAGTTGGAAAGCCTTCGAGGAAACGACAAACTGCTTTTAATTAATGAATAAATGAGCGCTGTTTGATCTCCATCGGCTGAGCTCATATCCACCCCAGACTCTTTGTGTTCCCCAGACACTCCATCCCCACATGGCTGCTCACCCCGATAATTGTCACTCGTTAGAATTGCCAGGAGTTCCACTCGGTTCCTCTTTCTGGTTGCAGCTTTCTTTAAGGCTCATTCTCTCCTGGAATGAGTTCCCCCGCTCCAAGGAATCTTGTTGCATTTCTCGGGGAGTGGACATGTGACCAGTTGGACATTGGTATCCGCATTGTTTGCTCATTTCCGGGCAGCATTTCCTCACTCGCTTTGTCTTGTTCCACCCCCAAGAGTGTCAGCTTTTTGCCATCCCGTTTTTTTTTTCTTTCGAATGGTGGAAAGTTCTCAATTATTTCTGCTTTGAATGCCTGTTTTACCGAATTGTTAGTTTTACTGTAATTGTATTTGTAAGATATAGTTTCTTTACGAAAGCTAAATTTTCATTTTTTAAAATTTATTTATTATAAAGTGGTTGTTTTTGTCTTTCCAGTTGAGACCCTAGCTACATCACTTTATTATAAATCTCATTGCTTTAAAATATCGACGAAGTTAGATAACGCTTCATCTACGTCACCCATAATTACGACATCGTATTGAGATGGCGACTTATCGACGTATTTGCAGACTGTATTCAAATCGCCTTCTTCGAATGGCTGCAAATAATGCAAAGTTCACCATCGAATGTTCGTCAACATTGTCGAAGTTTATTTTGTTAATAAAACGATTTCCAAACTATCGGTTCGGAGAAGGTGTTTTCCATTGATTCAAGCCATTAATTAGTTGACAATAGAACAGTAGAAAAAGCAAAATGAGAAAGACGGGACAAAACATCCACTTTATGGATAGTTCGAATCGGCTAGGATGATTTAAAATTTTTAAATATTTCATTAATTAATGTGTTACGACAAAAACTATTTTGGGGCTTTATGCTCATAGGCTTGCAGTAAGATTGCGTTTTTTTTTTTTTTTCCAGAAAGCGAAATACTTCATTAATTAATAATTAATTAATAGAATTCTAAATTAATGTTTGTAAATAATCTATCTCTCCTTTAAAACCTAAGACTAATGCCTTGCTTACGCTAATATTTTTTTCTCTCTTCCAAAATATATCTGAACAAAATACTATAAGGTGTCAAATGTATATGGAGATTTTTCAAAATTAAAGTTATTAAATTGATTTTATATCCATTCAAGTAAGCAGTAACATTTTTTCCCCTCCTCCCTCCGAAATATGACTACGCTTTCTGATTTTAAGGACTTGGTTCTATCCTATAAAATACTCATTTATTTGTTAAAAGCAACTTATATTATTTTTATATACCAATTTTGTAAAGTTTCTAGGGACTAATTGCGACAAATTTTACATTTTTAAGTTAGATAGAAATGTTGTACAATACTTCATATTTAAACAAAGCATTACACAATTTTCAATTTTTCCTGAAACTTCTGTATTTCAATTGTCAATAACTCGTGCTTTTTTTTTTTTTTTTTTTTCACGCTTAGATTTTTACTTGAACAAATTAAATTTGTTTATTTTTTACAATACATCTTCCCCCACAAAATTAAAGGGAAACGTGTTCATTAAGATAGAAATATGTGTCCGATTTGATTCCTATCCCAAACTGTTCCCAAATTTGTGTCTGGTTAATCGAATCGCTGTAAGACGGACACTTGATTTCAGTTCTCTCTCTGAAAAGAAGGCTCAGGAAAAGGAGGGGCCCTGAGCTCCAGTGTCCGAAGGAAAAGCTATTTTTCCCCTGCGCATCCCAACTGCAAGGGAAAGAGGATGAGAGAGCGGCAGAATCGATGTGTTCGCCCCGCTCTCCTGCCAGTGGTGCTACCGTCGCCGAACTTGACGGTGTTTCCCATTCCTACTCTTCTGTTGGTGCGCTCAGGATATTACCGGACCGCTGCTGGATACCGGATTCAGTGCTTGGATCAGGGGGGCCCACGCGACCCTCTGAGCCCCCCCTGCCCCCCTTACTCCATACACAGGACTTCCAATGCTAGATGCTCTTAAACTGCTCTTTGTCCTCACGGGAGCCAGCACTTATTTGGGTGAGGTTTATATATATATATTAATTCAGGCCTAAAATTTTTGAAAGAGCGTAAAAAAATTTATGTCGATCTTTTTTTTTTATTTTTTTTTTATTTTATGTGATATGATTATGGCGAGTTTTTATGAGGAAATAGAAAAAAAAATATTTGAAATTCGAAATGTTATTATTTTTATGCTGTTTGGAAATTTGAAGTATAGTTTTATTTATTAATTGTATTTGAAACTTTCAAATATTACCTCAAATATAATTAAGAAAAGGCTTTATAGGCTGCTGTTTTTATCCTAATATTATGTAATTTCTTTTTTAATGAATAATTTAAAATTTTTTAATGTTTTAAATTTGTTTATTTATATTGCCACTTCTATTATTTTTTTGTTCTTTTAATGAATTAGCTCTTCCAACTTAAATAATAATTCTTAAACTTTTGTTATATATACGAATATTTTGCAAACATTTATACTGTTTTTCTGTAACAGAATAATAAATATATTTTATACTCTCATATGTATATAATAATTTTTTATTTTACACATATACTATATTTATATAATATAATACTTATTACATAATGATTTATATATTATATATATTCTCTGCTAAAGTAATAAATATAATTTAATCAAATTTAACAATGTTGCTATGCGCTTTTCATGCATTTTAAATATTTTATATTTAAAAATTACCCAGTTGGAACTTTTTTTTTTTTTTTTTTTTAAATAGAAATTTTGAAATTTCTTATAAGAATAATGAAGACATGCTTTTGGAATATTATTTTTTGTTGTATTTGCGACTAAAAATGACTGTTTATCAGGATGTTAAACAAATTTACATTTCATTTACAATGCAGAAGTTCGTCTTGAGCTAATTATAATATTTAATGTACTGGTGTGCTTTATATAACTAATTACACTGAGTAAAATTCTCATACTCATAGAATAGCAATCTAACTTATATTAAAATATATGTTTACCATATTTGTCTTTTATTAATATATAGGTTATGATTTTCTTTTGCATATGATTTTCTTTTGCAGAAAATCATATAGGTTATTTTCTTTTGCAGAAAATCATATCTTTTGCATTCGAAAAAAATTTATTCAAACAGTTATTTTAATTTCATCGCCATTCAAGAAAAGGTTAACCTATTTTTTAATAATAATTATTAATGTGGTGATTTTTTTTCCTTATTTTTTTAAGCTAATACTATTTAACCTGTAGCCAAACTAATGTGTTGTTAATATTATTGAAGACGAGTTACATAAAACAATTTTATTTTTTTAGTGTCTATGGTACATAAATAAATTCGAGGCTTGTTTGCATATTGCTGATTGTGTGCATAGTTACTGAATTTAAATACTGTTGATAGAGGAAGAACGCTTAGGCTTGTTAATTAAGTGAAAAATATTTTTTGTCCTTTCTAAATTAGATGGTTTTTCTTTGAAAAAGAATTAACATTTTTAAATCGTTGGTGGAAAAAAAAATATTAATAGTTGTAAAAATTACTTTTTTAGAATGCTGTATCACTCATTGTGTTTTGTTAGAATCTCTAATTATTCTCGCATTTTTAAAATTTAATGTGTTTAATTTTTTTTAAAATCATCATTTAAATTTCTTATTTTACAGTTAATATTAATTCAATTTAGTCTATCCTTCATTTATCTTTTACTAATGAAATATTATAAAAGTATCGATTCGGCTGTATTATAAAAGAATGGAGAAAGAGGGGGAAAGAAAAAACTAATTACTATTTTTATGGACTTCAAATAGTTATGTAATATATTTTGTTCTTGTGTGTACGTTATATGTGTGTGTATGTTTGCTTGAATTCTTTTTCATTTATAACATCTTTAATAAAGGAGGAATTCATTTTACATTGTATGAAAGAATTGCTTAAAAAAAATTGCATTTCTGTTTCTCGTAAGGAGAAAAATGCTAATTAACGAACGGATTTTAAAAGCGATTCTTTTAAAAACTTCTGCAAAATTGAATTCTGTTCGCTATTTTCATGCTTTTAGTAATGGGTTTATGTGTGTAATTAGGTATCAAAGATTTTAGTATAATCAGATGAACTGTTTTAATTACAAAAGAAATCGTGAAATATATAGGTCATTACATGATAAAGAATTGAAAAAAAGAATATAATTCTAGCGCAACAAAATAAGTGCATTTTAATGGAAAAAAAAGAAAGAAAACCGTCGAGTTTTCTCATATTAATGAAAATTCCGAATCGTTAGAGAGAAAAGTTTCTTAATTTTAAATCTCTATGAAATTTTTGATAAAAATTTCGAGTATGTAAATTTTTTTTTAAAAAATTATTTTGCATATTTAGTTTAGGTTTTTAGAAAATTTGAATATATCTTAAATGACCTATTGATAAATTTGATATGTACAGTATTGATGATTCAGTATTGACGAAAGAATACACACCGTTAAGAAATTTTAATTCTATTCGTTGCAATCGAATTATATTTGCTAAAAGACACTGTACAGATCTAATTCTTGAAAAATAAATTGTTATTAAAAGAAGAAATTGAATGTGTTCCTTTAATAATAATAAATAAAACGTTGTAACGAAAATTATAATTTTATCATTAGAAGTAATTTATTTGTAAAGTTTGCGTCTATTTGCGTCTGATAGCTGAACATTTCATGAACTAAGTAATTCAAATTGTCAGATAAGAAATTTTCTACCCTTTAGTCTGAATTCTTACCTGAAAGATTTCGTATATATGACAACTCACTGAAGTATACTTTCCTAAAAATTTAAAGTTCTAAGTAATACTTTTTTTTTCCGCTTAAAAAAAAAAAAAACGCGGAAAGCCGAGATAAGCTGATTTTAGAAGCAGAACTAAATTTTTTGTCGGCAAGTATTGAAAATTATTAATGTGTTACCTTACAGAATTTGTAATAAAAATGTTGAAGTGGAAGAGTGAAAGAAGAAAAAACAGTTAGTGATAAAAAATTGCAAAATCGAAAATTCGTTAAATTTGATTTGTGTAGGTTTTACTTTATATATTTACATATACTGTAATTTTATTTTCATAAATTGTTTATATGCATGATTTTTAAATGTATTAAAATATATTTTACGACACGAAATTCTTAAAAGTTATTTAGAAATGTTATTGATTTAAATTAAAAAGTCACACATTTATTATTTTTATTTCTAAAATATATAATTTTCGCTGTCCTTATTTATGTACTTAATGTAATTTGAGAAGTGTGTAATCATAATGAAAAAGTTTAACTTGTCGCCACATACTACCATTTTTGGTGACAAGTTAAACATTTTTTTGGATGGTACAAAAATGATACTAAAAATCACCAAAAATGGTACTGATTGGGATTTTTTCTTATCAGAAATGCTTTTTTTTTTTTAATTTTTTTTTATTCATGAATTTAGAAAAATTCCAAAATACTACTACTAGTATTTAGATTATAAATAGTTTGAATAGATTTTTGCAAGAATTCAATGAAAATATTAACTAATAAAAAGATCATTTTATAGGAGAGGGAGAAAAAAGTTTTATTATTTGCTTTCTTATCAAAACTTACTTTTCTTCTTTTGAAACATGTCTTATAATTTAAATTTACTTCCGAAGAATAGTCTCTGCTACAAATGTAAATATATTTCAATCATTTCAACTATTATGCATTTTCACTACCATGAGTTATTTATAATATGACTTAGTTTGGCTTTTATCAATAATTCGTATTTAAATTAAAAAAAGTATTGTGTTTAGCATATGACACGTTATTCATAATTTGTTGTCATTTTAAAATAAATTTCGGTTTCCTGTTGCGCAGAAAAAGTAGTCTAAGATACATCTGCATAATTTTACTACCATTTCGTTATCATTAAAATGATCCTTTATTTCAAATAATTGGATTGTATTATACTATTTTTATTGGTATTCAACAGAACGGAATTTTATTGTATTGTAACATTTTATTTACTTTTAATGTGCTTCTATGAACCACTCTGCTTTATTTTACGATAAAATATAACTTGATTTCAATTTATAAAATTGTACTAAGTTATTGCTAGGTGTCACCAGCTCTCCATGTATTAAAAACGTAAATTTACTTATCTTTGCGTGTACTGTTTATCCCCTTTCTCTCCGCAATTGGATTGTACATGTAATTGGTACTACAATAATTAAAAATTAACAAAAATAAAAATCACTAAGAGGGCGATTTCATTTTATAGTCAAAAAAATCTTATTTTTAATATTTCTCTTAAAATCTACTCATACTTCGATTGAGAATTCTTATTAAGTCAAAAAGGATAATTAAATTCAAATTAAGAAAATTCCTGGATTTGATGAGAATGATTCAAGTGTAACGCGACCGTAAATTGTCATAAGTTTCATATTTTGACAAAGAAAGAATTTCCGAATTTCTTTCATTTCAAATGTTTTAAGGTATTATTCTATTATTAATAACACTATTATTAGTATGTTTCTATCAAAGTATCATTATTTCTATTATAATGATTTTTTGATGGAAATTTTTGCAACATTTCGACTTGTTTTGTGTTATTTTGTGAGTCAAATTCATAATTTAATCCAGTTTTTAATGGTTCAGTGATATTTATTTATTTATTTTTTTAAAATTTAGTATATTGTTTAATCACAAAGAAAAAACAGCTTCGAACATTAAATTCCTAAGTAAATTTAATTTATATCTAATCCAATATAAAAGCTTTTCTTCAATATAAATTAGTTACTTGCCAATATTTCGTATCTAAATATTTATTCGATCTACTTAAACTTCAAGTTTATTATTTGTTTAAATTCAGAAAAAGTTTTTTTTAATTTTAAACTTTTTAAAATTAGCATATGTAAATAATTGTAATAAAGGTTTTATACAGTTCAACTCGTGAAATATTTTTTTTTTTATGTATAGCATTCTATTAAAATATTCAATCTGTGGTTTCTATAATTTTTATTGAATTTGCCTACAATAATCAATCTTATAAGTCTTTATCTGATTAGTTTTCTTTTCCATTGTTCTTATACATAAAACATAAGTAAAATTCCTTTTTATTTAAATGACATTCATGTCTAGTAAAGTATATTATTTCATAGAATTTGCTGGTACCATTCCATACTTCACGGGAGCTTTTTACTTGATTACAAACATTCTTGGATTTCTTTTTTTTTTTTCCACAGTTCTATTTTTTTGAAATACCAGGTTTAACTCCGTCATATTCAGCCCACTTGTCAGTTGTCGGCGACGTTTTCGTTGCCAAGAGTGTCTTTTCAGGTTTCCTCCATTTCTTTCTGAAACAACTCGCTTGCTCTTATATATTTATTCTAACTATCAAGAAATACAATGGCGAATTCTCGGAAAGGAAAGTGAAAATACGAATATGAATTTCAGTATGAAAGACTCACTTAAATGTCAAGCACTTTAAGCATCCTACGGAGCATCTTCAGATTTGATTTAGAGCTTCAATTTAATACGGTAAGTTGGAACTCAAAACTTTACTTAAATGCACTGCACTTTGGTATTGGATGCAGTCGCTTTGTTATTTATCTTTGCCGGCCTTTTTATCTTTTGTTTTAGTCTGAGAAATTAGGAGAAGTACTCTGAATCTTTTCATTCAATTTAAGTTAATAGAATTTCGTTTCAGCTACGATATTTCCTTTTGATTTGTTTTGATGCTCCAAAAAAAATCCATGTGATCGTGAATCTCTTTCTCCTGTGTATTTTGCCAATTTCTAAATGCATGAGCTCAAATTATTGCGATGATCTGCAATATATATTCGAAAAGTAAAATGCATAATTATTATTTTTTTTTTTACCTTCTTCATGTACTTTATAATATACATTCTTTACTGCTTACAGTTTGTGTGCTTGCAAACGCTGGTATAATTGTCTTTGGTTTGTATGGATTCTATCTGAGACTAGGTATCTATCGAACAAGCTCAATTTTGCTGAAAGTGAACAATAGAACGAAAATTTCGTTCTTATTTTTGAAAACATTTAGATAATACTTAATGATTTACTCTACTAAATTTTATTTTTTAAATGAATATTTATATAAAGGCTATCACACGCATTTGATTGTAATGCACACACATAAATTACGGTTGTTAAAAAAGAGAGAGAAACTAAACACCTTTTTAAATTCATAAATTAGATATTTTGTAAAAATATCATTAACATTTAGTTTTTGCTTTATTATTATTATATTTTTAATAATTTTCGCGTGTTTCCTGTTAAAGATAACAAATTGTTCATGGTTTGTTAAACGTGTTTAAATAGTGTTAAATATTTGAGATTTTGTTGCACTTATACATTTCGGAAAATCTTCGTAGTTTAATTACAAATTTTTTTTCCCACGTTCTTGTATATTTAAAACTTATTATGGTTCAGTTTTGGGCTTTTCGCCAGAAAATTTTTAAACTGTTTGCTGATATTTTAAAAAGGATAAATATCTTATGAGTGGAACATTACTTTCATCTTAGAGTACTAGTTGAAAATACGTTGCTTAGTTTACAAAAATGTGCGGTTTATTTTAGAATATAAAAAAATTATTCCCTATTCTATGTAAATTTTCTAGATTTTACTTTACTTGTTCAGTAATTCAAATAAATTATTTGGTACTTTTAAACAATGTTGATTTTCGCTAAATGTCCAATTTAATCAAATCCGAATTTTCTTCATAAAGGAAATTACTTTTATAAAATTGTCTGCTGGTGTTAAATATTTATTCTACGTTAAAAAACATTGTTTAGTTTATATAAAATGTGCGGTTTATTTTAGAATACATAAAACTATTCCTAATTCTGTGTAAATTTTAAAGATTTTACTTTACTTTGCTTGTTTAGTAATTCAAATAAATTTTTCTGTACTTATAAACGATGTTGATTTTCACTGAATATGCAATTAAATCGCATCCAATTTTTCTTCACAAAAGAAATTGCTTTTATAAAATCTTCTGCTGGTGTTACACTTTTTATTCTAACTTTCAGTTTTAGAAGTCGTAAAGGGAAATACCTTCATTTTAATCCCAAAAATTCAGAAATTCAGATAATTTTAAATTTTTAAATTTTATTCTTTTTGCTTCAGAATTGTGGCATAAAGAAAAAAAAAATTCAAGTAAGCTCTCGAAAGCGTGCGATTACTTTTCATCGTTTTCTCAGTGGTTACTACAGACATTTAAAGGAATATCGAAAACAATGCAGTGTAAATTGAAAGACGGCAGGTTGATGTTTATATCCTAACCAGGCAAAAGAATGGGTGTTTTGTGTTGATGGATGTATTTGGGGACAAGATAGTTAATGGTGGAACTTGACAATGAACTCCCAATCAGTGGGAAATGGATGCTTATCCTTCGGAAACTGTCGTAAATTGGAAGGCGGTTAATCACCATAAAACTGACGCCTAATGGCCTCCTATCGATCCCCATCAAATAGCCTTTCACACCTCTTCATTCTATTGACAGCTTCTCATTTTATGATGGCTTTTCCACACATGCACTGAAAAGTTAGATGGAACTGGTAGTTGAGAAGTTTCGTGAAAGGTAATAACTTAAAAAGAAAATGGTTATGTGTATCTGTGTGTGGTGACAAAATATTGGGCGTATTAAATATTACGTACATTTCCTTCGTAAATTGCTATGAAGAAGAATGCTGTTAAAGTTGTGTATAGTTTTGTTAGAAAATGCCCATTAATAATTGATTTTAAGCAAACAATATTTTTTTAAAAAAAAAAATGTGTTTTAATATTTTATTATATCCTAGAATTACAATTTTTGAGGTTGAAAAAAATACTTTTAATGATTTTACTCACATCGAGGTTTGAATTTAATGAATCTTCTAAGATTTTTATAAAAATATTGAAATAAGATTCTTTTTTAATGTAGAACTGATTTTTTACGGGATTAAATTAATAAGAAACAACATATATAATTTTATACTTATTTCATTTACATATAATTATATCTGCGAAAAGCTTATAAGAATGAGCATAACTCGCTCATTTGTTGAGACACTTTTGGCTTCTCATTTTCATAGCTTATTAGCAATCACAATTGTAATTTTATGTGTATTTCATCGTTCTATTGAGAAGATCTGTTTGTGTTCTGTGCATATGTGCATTTTCTTCAACAGATTTCTTAATTTTTTTCTTTTCTTGTTGTATAATTATCCGTTTTCCATTTCTAGAAAATTCGCATGTACATATTTTGATTCCATCCTCAGGTTTTGTATTTTATTACATTTGAATAACGATTATTTCTTCGATTTATATCTCATTATGAATTGTAGAATTAGTTTTGATTAGGTACTCATATATTTATTGTAATTGCCTTGTTAACTCTGCATCAAGTTTTTTTCATTTATCAACCCAAAGAGAATAAGTTTATAAATCTATCATTCTTTTGCGTGCAGTGTATCTTTCACATAAACTTCACTCACTTTACATCAGAAAGTGGATCTAAAAGGGCGTGGGTTGTCACGTGATACCTGAATTTAAGAGTGGATCATTTTTAAAATTGTAGCATTTCTATCCGTTAACCGTCGTTTGCTAGCATAATCCTCAAGAAAGTTGCTAATGTCTCCCTTATCTACCTCATTTTTGTTTGATGTTTCTTAAGTGATGCTCTGGTATTATAATCTGGAGATCTAAACCCGACAGCATCGTTGGCAGCATGTACAGATTTGAGAAAAATTGTTTTAGAATCTTGGCTCTGTACCACGTATGCCTCCTGTCTGTATGGTATGGCTTGCCTTCATTTCGACTTCACGCCAAGGACGTTTGCTATTCTTTAACTCGCTTGGCACCTTGTTTCTTCGATAAGTAGAAAATACATTTATCTCTCTCCTTCCCCCCCCCCCATCTTGTTTTGACATAAACAGTAAATGACACGTAAAAACTTATTTCTAATTATATCCTGTATTGTATGCAAAGTTTATTTTAATAAACGATTTTACGTTGATTTTTTTTATAGAAAGTAAAATAAGGTGGGCATTTAAAGATAAAAAAAGGAATATTGAAAAGTTTTGTGGCTCACTATTTCCTTTTAAAGATATTATTAGATGTGTAAATAGTGCTGTAAAATAATTTTTTTTTCCTCATATAAACGCATATGTTTATCCGATTGTTCGTTGCGATTTGTTATTGATCTACATTTCCTCTTTTAATTATAAATTTGCATATTATTTAAAATTAATAATGATTAGTATATTTTACTTGTTAATTGCTGACGCGTGACTTCAACTTTAAATAAAATATCGTTTTAAAAATAATGAATAAAAATATAAAACTTGTATAATTGCAGTCAAATGAAGAGTAAATTATTGCACACAGCTACTTCTATTTTATGTCAAATAATTCATTTGTGACCGAATTTATGTAAATTTTCATTAAGTCACACTATGTAATTTTAATATTTACTAAATAACTGTTTTCGCCTGGAAAATCAGAAATGAAAGTACCTATTTCTTCATTTATAAAATTAACAGAAAAAAAGTACTTTTTTTAATAATTTTACATTATGCAATATGTTTTTGCATCTTTCTTCCAAACTCAAACCCATTATATAAAAAAAAAAATTTCATTTATTAACATAATTACTCGTATTTCCAGCCAAGTTATAAAAATGTAATATGAAGCTTTTAACACATGTAAGTAAGTTCTACTTTCTAAATATATGTAAGAAACAAATTAGGTAATCTGAAATTGCGGTCTACTTTCTCTATCTGAAATGAATTAATTTTTCATTTTTTGCATGCTGTCACATTAATATATATATATATATATATTAATGTGACATGTATATAATTTCTCTTTCGTTTTGCTTTTCCATTTTTTTTACTTACATTTTATTATAAATGATATTTTTATTAGTGAGCTATTAAACCAAAGTTTATTCTTACATTTTATTTTTTTCGCATTTATGTTACATCTACTTTAAGTATTTACCTGAAATTATCCATTTTGACCAACAAATGAAAAAAAAAAAAAAAAAAACTGTTATGGCCGTGACCGAATCTCAAAAATAATTTCCTTTGATAAAAATGTTGACTTTATAATTATATTCTCCAAAGACTTTATTTAGTAAGTTGAGAAGGAGATTTTTTTCTCCTTTTTCCTCTCCATTAAGCATTGCATATCTTCTGGAGTTTTATCCTTGTAATGAGCATGTTCCTGCAATTTTCTCAGGCGCTTAAAAAACTTTTTTTAGGGGTTACATTATTTATGTAAACAAATGTGGCCCTGCGAGTTTTCGCAACAAAATTAAATCTCGCTCGCAAAAGTGTAAAAAAGACCGTTAATATCTTCAGTCAAAAAGGCAACCTGTTATCCCCCCCCCCCCATTTACTTTTCATATCTTTTTGGGTTAAGAGGAGAAAGAAAAAAAAAATTGGTCATTCTTAAATATTGGCGTAGTCGTTTCTGGAGTTAAATTAAAAACGGACGTACGTTGGTGAAATCATAGCTCAGGGAAAATTCAATTTCTCGGCGACACTCTAGAAAAATGTAAGTGACCTGAAGTTCTTGGGAAGGTAAATTAAGGAGTCGGGATTAGATTATTTTTTTCTCTCTAATTCTTTCCTAACTTTGTTTATGTAGAAAGCTATTACTTTTTTTTTTTAGTTTTCAATTCATTTTATAACTTTTTCTTTAATCGTAAAATTTTTAATATTCATGAAATTATTGTGAACGCAATTAATTTTAATGAACCAATATGCTTAGCATCCTTTTTAAAATCATTTTGCACAAAAAAAAATCTGTTATTTTAGTAGTTTTAATATATATATATATATATATATATATATATATATATATATATATATATATATATATATATATATATATATATATATTCCATTTTAATCTTGCTTTGCCTAATGAGTGTGTAGTGGCGTCACCAAAAATAAGAAATTTATTACTGTCTCGTCCGATTATAAAACATTTCTCGGAATGTTAATTTTAACTCGTTAGTTTTATTGCTGGAGATCTATGATTTTCTGCATTAAATCGTTTCATTTCGCAGTTTTAATTAGTTATGCTTTTCTGTATTCTGAATCAGAAAAATAGGCGTAGTTAATGTATTGGTTAAATTTTTGCAATCTAAAATTACAAATTAATGATTTCTCATGCTTTTTTTAAAAGTTTATCAGAATTAAAATTGTATTTATAGGATTAAAAGTCTTTTTTTACATTTGTAGGATTTTATTAGTTTTTGCCATTTTAGTGATGAACAGTCCTTATAGCTTATATCATTCGTAGTATTTTCGATTATGTTAATGATTCTTTGTCTAAAAATTTCCTTTTTAAATACATTTTTCAATAAAAATAAAAATAGAATTGTTGTAACATAAACTACATTATAAAATATCTAATAATTTTTTTTATTAAATTATATGGTATTCTAATCAACGATAGTGTAAGTCTTTGGAAATCTGACTATAATGGCTACTGTGCTTGATTGATAATGGCAGTGCGATAGGTTACATGTCAGCTTCGTAATTTTATGTTTAGGGGAAGTCTTTGCTTCGAGTGGAAAATTGCATCAATTTTTGCATCTAACTTGGGGGTGGGTTGATAGGGTAAAGTTCAGCAATGAAAGCTGCTGGGAAGATTTAGGCCTTTAAATCGTTTAACTGATAAAACTTTGATTATTTGTGTTAGGGAAATTTGTATCCCACGTCAGCTCTCGAACTGGTAACTGCATATTCGGCTTTTAATGGTCTCTTGCTTAATAATCGTTTATAGTTTCATTCGAGAGAATATTTTAACTGACTTTCTTCTGTAAAAATGTTTACCCCAAACTATTCTTAAATTATTGCATTACTTTATCAAATTTGGTCTCTAGGACATTATGTGAACTAACAACTGAACCAGTTCTACAGTATGGATATCTTTTGTGGCTCGGAACTCACTTTAAATTGTAAGTATGCATATGCTGCGCTTACTTTGCCTTTCTGAAAATCGTACAGGGCAAATCAAATCCAATTTATGAAATTTCGCAATGTAGATCCTTTACTGTTGGAATATCGTGTTTAGAAGGAATAATCGCCTAAAGGAATCACATATTTTCCAAATATAAACATATCTTTTACAGTGATTCTTAAATATAAATTCGTATTTTATAATACCTTTATTAACAGAATATCGATCATTAATCTGATCACTGGTATTACTGTTGAAATTACTGATCACTGGTATTAAATTCACTGGTATTACTGTTAAAATTACTGGTCACTGGTATTACTGTTGAAAAAGTGTTTAGAAGGAATAATCGCCTAAAAAGGAATCGCATATTTTCCAAATAGAAACATATCTTTTACAGTTATTCTTAAATATAAATTCGCGAATTTTCATAATACCTGTATTAACAAAATATAGATCATCAATCTGATCACTGGTATTAAAATTTCACTGGTATGACTGTTGAAATTTCTGATCACTGGTATTACTGTTGAAAAGGTGTTTTAGAAAGAATAATTGCCTAAAAGGAATCGCATATGTTTTCCAAATAAACAAATACCTTTTGCAATTATTCTTAAATAATATAGATTCAAGTTTTCATTATACGTTTATGAAAAAAATATCGATCATTAATCTGATCACTGGTATTAAAACTCACTGGTATTACTGATGAAATTTCTGATTACTGGTATCACTGTTAAAAAATAGTGTTTAAAGGAATCACATATATTTTCCGAATAAACATCTTTTGCAATTATTCTTAAATAGTATAAAATCGAATTTTCATGATAAATTTATTAACAAAATATTGATCATTAATCTGATCACTGTTATTAAAATTTTACAGTCAAATTTTTTATTGAACTGTACATTTGTTATTTTCTGTAACAGTTTATGGTGAAACATAAAATACTGGTGAAGCATTTTTCAGAATATAAACATTTATTTATTTATTTGTTATAAATACTTTCACGATATTTTTGGTAGTTTCTAGGTCGTTTTCGGCTTTTGACTCTTAAGTTCTAAACAATGTGGAGATTAATTTTCCCAATGAAAGTTTCCTTAAAAAATAAATAACCAAGCGCATTTCTTTCAGCATAAACGCGATAAATGTGTTGAAATTTTTTCTAATCACAAAATTTATCAAAGTATATTAAATTATCAAAATTTGATCGTTAAGGATCTGTAACGTATTTTCTACCAAAGATTTTTTTTTTTAATTGTAACCATGAAATTGAAAACAGTGCTGCTGAAAAGTTGTTGTTAGAAGTTGGGATAGTTATGTACTAATAATTAGATGTTTCTCCAGAGTTAGAAGTTTTAATTGAATATTCAGTTTATTGAAAAATTTAAGAAATTTCATTTCTATTGGATTTCTAATGTAGCCAAAAAATCTGATTTTAATTTATGGTATAAACTTAAAAATCGCTTAACACACATTATGGAATATACAATATTTCCTGTGTATACAATGACTGTTTGCTTGTCACTTCGAAGTTGCACAATAGGAAACTTTCGCTTGTTAAATTCTGGAATCTCTCTATTCGATATCTTTGTTTGAATTTCGCCAACTCCATTGTTGTGCAGCGATATATCGCGTTGTGCTGTTGTCAATATTTCAGCAGTTCATAATGGAACAGTAATAGCAGAGTTCGTAGATTAAGCTTTGAAATGCAATTAAATCTCGGAATCCCTATTGTCAATCGGAGAGTGAATTGAATTGTTTCTGGTTTCTGTTAGTAACGATTTAATTGGACTAAATCCGTATTTCACCGATGGCCTAGAGGCCATTGTTCTTGAATAGTAAATGAACCCGTTCGTATAATGATCAGAGTTGTGCATCATTTTTGTTAGTCTCTTTGCTTTCATTTGTGGAAATGAAACTTTCTAACTTAACATTTTTTAAGTTATCTCTCAATAATGTGATTAAAACAGTACGCTGTGTCCTAAGTAATCTCAATTGAATTGGTAAACAGTTCCTAAAATTCTGATTTGATATCCATTCCTCTGTAAAATGAATTACTAGAAAATGGGAAACTAACGCCATGAATGCATTGAATACATCTTAATATTTTTATTACTAAATTTCTATATTCTGGTCAGCGAACATCGATTCTGTAGTTAAATAATTTGTTTGCTTGTTCAAAGTCTCTTTTTGATGGTGTTAACAATCTCATTATTTCTCCTTATTCCTTAGTTTTTATCTTTTAACTAGTTCTTTTGTTAGGTGCATAAATAGTTGGGCAGGATATAAATTAAAAGCTAATTTCACCATTGTGAAACAGAATAGAGTTATTTTTTTTAAATTCATTTCATTTTGTGCCAGCATTTAGTGGAAAATCTAAACGCCTTTAATTCATGCAGCATTAATATCTGTAATTAAATGCTCATTACTGAAGTAAAAGTGTCTTTATATTAAGGAGGAGCACAAGGCATGCCATTATTGATGACATTTGAATGATATTCATTTCCCATTACGCATGCCGCGTTTAATTTTATGGTCTTTCCTAATTTCTTTCTGATGCAAATGGGCATTTCTTGTAGTTAAGAGATTAAAAATTTGGTTTTTCTTTAAACATAGCATTTTAAGATGAAGTCGAAACATTTGTTCCTTAATTATCATGGAAAAATTGCATGATGTTTTACATTTTTAAAAGTGATAATTGCGCGTTTTTCTTTTGTTAAGCGTTTATTTCGCATTTTAAAGTATTGTGTTTTGTTTTATCTTAAATATAGTTAGAAATTTTTTTTGCACATAAATATTTTTCATTAACTTTTACTGAATTCAGTATTTCAATCGGATAATAGTATTCTTTCCGCTTCGCTTGTGGATACAGGAAAATTTGTTTGTTCGCGCGTTTCCGAAACCGCTGTATCTTATCTATGAAGTGTTCTGTTATTGTTAATCGAAAAAAGAAACATTTGTGATACATTTTGTGGTATAATTATTGTACCTATAACCTTTTATTGATCTAGTTTTGAAGTAATAAGTGTAGGTACCAGAATTTCATGAATTGTTGCCACGAAGTCCAGCCTCAAAGTAAATTAGAATCATTAATGATCTTTAGATCAATATTGTATCCGACAACCTTGTATATCTATCGTGAATGTTATTTATTCTAAATCTGCCTCCTGATTGGCCGTGCTTGTAGCCGAATAGTAAGCTCTCTATCTAACAGTTTGTGGGCCGAAATCCCACCTTGGGCTTAGTTTTATGATGGTATCCAGTTAAACTATAAGTCCTTGTCTGAGTAGTTCTCGTGCACAAAAATTGATTGTTGAGTGACAAATCAAGCATACCACAAGCATATAGATGCTATTCATTTGTGTTATTTTACAGAGAAAAATACTGAATTTGCTTAAAATTTGCAATTATTTCAATACCCAGTGTTGTGCATTTGATCTCATCTTGAATTAGAATGCTGAATTTTGTGCTAAAGCACTATTAATTTGTCATGGTAAATCAATGACTCAATTTCGGCTTAATATATATCTCATCATTTGTATGTGTACCCGTTATACTCAGTTACATTTCTTTCTTTGCATAAACAGAATTCCTCAGAGCATATTATTGAACACTGTTGCTTTTATGGGTTACTTTTTCCTGAACTAAGTTATTTTTAGAAACTGTTCCGGGATATAGTTGTGTGAAGACTCGTAAAACCAATTACGTGCATTTCCTTGCTATTCATTATATTCCAGACATCGACGTTGCAGCAGTGTCGCTAAAATTCGCAATCCATTTATTCAACGCAAGAATCTTTCCCAAAGCGACATGATCCTTGTCCGGTTGATAATAATAGAAATTGGGATGATTAATTATCCGCGTTCCCTAACAATTACAAATAACTCTGTTGGCCCCCTTCGTATCTTGTAATTACGCCCTCATTGAAATGCTCTTATTTATTGTTTCGTTAGCTTTGGAGAAATTAAATGTATCTCGATGGTTAATTAGGAACTACATTTTTACGGATAATATTGGATTATGTCTTAAATAAATTTTAATTAGTGTGTTTATTTAAATTTTTAAACATTCTAGATTTTGATTTTGTGTATGAAACTATTTGCCACTCTATTATCTTCAACGAACTGTCACTTTTTCACTTATGCTTTTATTTCATGTGCGTGTGTGAATTATTCTGTAAAGAGGATATACAACTACATTGATGTAATTCAGCTATTTAAATGCGTTTAAAGGCGGTCTTGATTTTGGCCAACAGTCGTGTAGCATTAGAATTAGCTCTTGTACTTAGATAGCTTTTGATGTTTCAATAGATTTACTGTAAAAGCTGACTCGGCTTCTGATAATCCGTGGCTGCTACGCCGTCTAATAAAGGGTTCGATTGTTTCCTGCAGGGTTTTCAAGTTAGCTTGTTTGAATCGATTTTAAACGCTCTGTTCACTTTTCATTAATTCTGTCGAAGAGTATAATCGTGCCGTGTTTGCAACTGGACGATGAACGCCTAATGCCACTGGAACAAAAACTTCTCCACCATCTGCGTTTATGAATGCTTTGGACACCAGCTATTCTCTCTTCTCTATTCAAATCACTGGGCTTTGTTAGTCAACTCAATAAGCTCTCTTTAACCCAGCAGAATTCATAAAATGTGATCTTTCGATTGAAAATAACAAAGATGTCTTCTATATAAATACTCAGCAAGTTATTTTTTTTTATCTATATTCGTTTAAATTTATTTTCTATGCAATGTCTATTATGTATAATATGAAGGCTTGATATTTTCAGGTCTTTTTTTTTTTTTTTTTTTTTTTTTTAAATTTATTTATTTAAAACTGTTTTTTGGAAACTTTGTTGTGTTCTTGAAGAATCAGCATTTTTTTAAAAACTTAATATAAAAGATAGTTAGCAAT
Source organism: Latrodectus elegans (assembly GCA_030067965.1). Lineage (NCBI taxonomy): Eukaryota > Metazoa > Arthropoda > Arachnida > Araneae > Theridiidae > Latrodectus > Latrodectus elegans. Next base: position 35,328,862 of record CM057818.1, on the reverse strand, counting down.
CTTTTACTTACAATTAGTGACGATAATAGTACAAGAATTCAACATTTTTATTGCGTTAACGAATTTAATTGCAAATTTAAAGTAGCAAAAGCCTTCTTTTTTTTTTTCTTAAAAATGATGAAATTTTCTTCATTAACACAAATACTTGCTGTGTTCTATTTGAATCAATACTATCACTATGATTTTTAAGAGTACTGTTATAATTTAATATTTTAAAACAAGTATTTAAATATTTGGAAATGAGCAGTGAATTAGAATGCTGTTCTCTCATTGTTGCTGTTTAAACAGAGCATTTATCCTTTTGCACGTGACCAATTTGCAGATTCAATTAAATTAAGCATGATTTCCGTCCATTAATGCGGCATCTGTTTCATGAATTCGAAGCAAATTTCCTTTCCGCCTGAACAATCACTCTTTATTGACCAAACTGGTACAGTTCAGTGTATTTGAAAAGTTCCTGCAGACATTGCTGGTATCATTACTGGAATGGAAACTCGTTAAGCTAACAGTATGCAGTTTCTAATGATACGCAGCACGCGGATGCCAGAAAAGTGGTTGCAGGAAAATTATTCAATAAATATATATATATGAAAACGCGCATAATATCAAAAACCAATTAACAATATGCATATATGTATTTTTTTAAAGTAACCCTAGGTTAGAGTTTCTAATTCGATCTTTACATTCATGTGGCTAAAATTACTAATGAAGGAATTCAAATGATGGGGAAGTAGCAGTCTCTCGTCTGCTGCAACCTTTGGTAACAACTAAATTATCAACCGGAACACATTACCGAAATTCTGGAGAGGGCAGCAGTCCAAAACATTTGGTGAGACTTCTAATGGGGGCGTTTAGAAAACGAGTCACATTGGCTAGTTCCAGGACCAGCCATAAGAACAAGTACCATTGATTAGTTTAGTTAAGGGTCCCTATCTCTTCCCACTCCACACCCCTGGCAATTGAATTTTGCGTAGAAATTTTTTTTTCTATACTCCTATAAATTACTTGATTTATTTGAATGGCACCGAGCCAGGTGACTATGGTGAAAGTTTGTTGTGTGCTTCAGCCTATATTTATTACACATACACTATCTCTTTAGAGGTATAATTTCAAGCAAATCTAAATGAGGTTTTATCAAACAGAAAACGTATGAAAAATTTTTGTTTTAAAAACATATCCCACAAAATATTTAATCAATTTTCTCTCCGTTTTATATGTATGGTATGCGGTGTATTTTGGTCTATTATAATTAACTATTCATAAACAATGTCATCTGGTTATTATATAGATCACTTACAAATGAGACCTGATATATACATACATACTTCGAACATTTTATTCTTCTATCAATGATAAATAACAAATTACTTTTGAATATTAGAGAGAAAGGAGTTTTTTAAGTTTACCTCAATATTTGTGCCATGCTCTATCTGGTACGACGAAAGAAAAAAAAATAATAAAACTAACATTGTGCAACATTTCACTTGTGATTTTGTTTTTGTAAAGTCCATTGAAACATGAAATTCTCTTTCCGAAAGTTTTTTGGAATTATTTCTTCCACTTGCGGATGGCTTCTCTTAAGTTTATACACCCCCTAAAATGCATTAGTGTCACGAATCATTGACCGGTATTGATACTTCAAGTTGACACACGCCAGTGTTCCGTTGGGATTATCGACACGAAGATTGGTTTTTCATTCTTTTTCTCAACTCTCTTACTTTTTGAGACTTCTTTCTACTTGATAATTCTTGGATAAATTCCAAAGATTTCTTCTTTCGGGCCTACCTTATTGAAGCAGATCCTCTATGGAGATAGCTGGGGACATTTGGTAAAGACAGTATCTGTTAAGGAGGAAGTAAATATGCGTTACTCAAACAAAAAGGATTCATCCTTAGAAGAAATGGGATGTTTTCGTTTCCAAACGTCTTCCATTTTTCCCGATTTTTTTTTTCTTCCCCTTTCCTTTTTTATGAGTAAAGAGAGGAGATTTGTCTCGCGTGCTTGATTCCGAACTTCGGAATTGACAGAGTGTTACGTTCTTATGAATGGCTTCTTTGTTCCAAATTGTTCGGTTTAGTTTTTCATTTAGTTCCGTAAAATGAATAATCGAATTTGTGCTGGTTATGTACTTTCTTCATTATCTTAACTTTTAAATTTATTTATCCTTTACTTTGGATCGTGAATCTTCATTATAAAACTATTGAATTATGAGGGAAGTCTTTGTTGATAAATTTTATTGGAGTATTTGTCTGCTTAATTGCAATTGATCCTAAATCAGTGTCTTTAAATTCAAAAGGATTATTTAAAATATGTACTGTTGATTTGTAGAAATGGCTAATTATTTCTGATGTCTTTTGGATTATTTAATGGATAATTTAACTGAAGTTAAATCTTTACGGCTGCTATATATGTTCAAAATAATTGATCGATTAAACTCATTATTAATACAAATCGTCATTCGTAAAGATATTTCAAAACTTAAAACATTTAAAAATCGCCTTTTCCAATCATATGTTACCTTTTATCAATTAAATTTTTAAATTCTTTTTAGAGTTCATTTCCTAAGAAAGCAAACTAAGTTAGTTAAACTTTGCCTTCTTAGGAAAATTCCAAAAATTTGTTCTGTACGTGCAAGAGTAACTATTCCTTTCTTACTAACATCACAAGAAATGTTATCACCGTACAAAAATAGTAAGCTAGACATAAGATTCAGTATTCTGCTCTTTAAAATTCTCATTCTTTTATATAAAACTCCTTTTGCTGTCGTACTCTGATATAGAAAAAAATTTTCATACCTTTGAACTTTGTCTTTATCCGGAAAAAAATCTCCCTGTATCTCCTTACAGAGCAATCATATTAGTTTTTCACATACTTTCATTTTTTTCTGTCAAATATTTCTATAAGTATTCTATTTTCCGACTGCCAAAAACGTAACTATGTTTTTAAACTAAGGGTTTGCTGCTCAAAGAATATTTTTTTCTAAATTCTAATATTAGATGTTATAATTCGACTTCATTTTTGAAGTATTTGTTGAAATTCCTTCTGTAAATTCTGTTTTTATCGTAAACTTGAGCTTAATATATATCCTCATGCTTAATATAATTTACCAGTCTTTAGTGATTTAAAAAAAGAAAGAAAAAAAATAGATAACTTTATTGCCAGAGTTTTCAAACGTCATTTTTTTAGTTTTAATGTTCTAATTTAATTTGAAATATGTACATTAATTTTTTTCTTCTTTCTCATGACTTACTCTTTATAAGTTAAGCCAGTTAAAGTTATATATATATATTTTTTTTTATCTCAGAGTGATTTTTTTTTTTCCCAAATTTGCGATACACTTAAATATTTCCAGTGTTTTATGTATATTTTTTACTGTTGATTCTTAAATATTTTAATCTTTCATAATCATCAAATATTTCAAATTAAATATCCTCTAAATTCTTGCCAAACTGGCAACAAAATGGTATCAATTCTAATTCCCATAAATTAAAATATTTTTTGCTGTCGAGAGTTCTGTTATACATTAATTTATAACATTACCAGTAGAATATTATAGGCTAACTTTCAATTTTATAGTTCATACCATCAAATCTCGTTTCAGACGTTGATGCTTGTAATGCTTAGAATCCATGAGCTTAAAATCTCTATCTAAATAGTTCTCTTCTGTAAAAAGTGGTCTCATAACAAATTAATACGAGGGTTGCTATTTATATTTCTGGCCTTGGCAACAGTAAGTTTTGCTAGGCGACCGAAGACGATTTTAATCGAAAGTTTGATATTTTTAAACATAAATTCAGCAGACGATTAACCATTATAGCTTTATTTGTGTTGTTGACAGTAAATTGAAAAGTTCTTCTCTGTCAAAAAATGGAATTGAATCGTGAACATTTTCGTGCCATTATTTTTCATAACTTTCGACGTGGATTGTCAAGACAAGAGTGCTTCGATGAACTTAATTCTTTATACAGCGATAAAGCGCCATCCTACAGCACTGTAAAAAATTGGTATAACGAATTTAATCGTGGTCGATGTTCGATCCAGGACGAATCCCGTGCAGGTCGTCCAAAATCCGTTGTTGTGCCAGAAAAGATCAATGCTGTGCGTGAACTGATAAAGCAAGATCGTCATGTGACATACCGTGAGATAGAGGCGTCTTTGGACATTAGTATGACTAGCATCAATAAAATATTGCATGAACATTTGAGCGTGAAAAAATTTGTTCGCGTTGGATCCCGCATAATCTGACAAACGCTCAAAAAAGGCTCGTGTCGATTGGTGCAAGGAAATGTTGGAAAAATACATTCAAGGTACATCAAAGGCTGTGTATAACATCTACACAGGTGACGAATCATGGATCTATGCATATGAGCCGGAAACAAAACAGCAATCAACTGTATGGGTCTTCCAAGACGAGGCAAAACCAACAAAAGTTGTTCGAGGAAGAAGCACATCGAAACAAATGATTGCCTGTTTCTTCGGCATTAACGGTCATGTGGCAACAGTGGCGTTAGAGCAACGCAGGACGGTCAATTCTGAATGGTACACGACCATTTGTTTGCCAGAAGTCATCGGAGAAATTCGAAAAAAGCAGAAGAACAGGCGAATCATTCTTCATCATGACATTGCGAGCTCTCTCACATCGACTCAAACAAAGGCATTTCTGACGGAGCGAAAGATCGAACTGATGGGTCATCCGCCGTACAGCCCTGATTTGGCACCCAATGACTTCCATACATATGACTCCCATGACAATATGATTATTCCCACACATCAAAAATAAATTACGTGGACAACGATTTTCAACCCCCGAAGAAGCGGTTGATGCATTCAAAACGCATGTTTTGGAGTTACCTCAATCGGACTGGAAAAAGTGCTTTGAAAATTGGTTCAAACGCATGCAAAAGTGTATTGATCATCATGGAGAATATTTTGAAAAACAATAAAACCAATTTCGATCCTACATATTTGTTTTTTCATTATTAGGCCAGAAATATAAATAGCAACCCTCGTAATCCTTACTTTTAGGATAGCCATCGCATGAAAATTATCAAAATTATTCACGATAAAATATTTTATAATTTTAAATAACCTTGCTTCACTGTAGTTATATGGTTTTCAACTCTAATTTTACCTTACACTCTCTTTGGTAATACAGCGGCATTGTTCTGTCTTTATTCTAAATCTTAATTAAACTCGTGTTTGCCAGATGGTTAAATATTTATCCAGGACAAAATACTCCTCATGGGTATTAATAACTGTAAATCAAGAATGGCAGCAGCGTATTAATACAGGATTAAACCCTGTTTCGGTGGGTCTTCTCCTATCACCAAGCATATTTCTGTAATTGCTTCAAATGGACTTCTTGAAGAAATGGTACTTTCATTTCCATTCGGCCATTTCCATATTAATCTTCGTTTCTTAGATAAGTTGGTAAATGAATGCCTTGCATGACATAAGTAGTAACAAATCTTACTTTAAATAAGTTATATTTTCTCTCTCTATTTCTTTGCATGAAGGAATGGCAGAAACTAGTTTTGTTAAGAGTTTCGAAATTGCTACAAACACCAGAATGCGTTGGAGAATTAAATGCTTTTATTAGCCTTAATTTGCCAATATAACAATGCATGATATTGAAAAAAATAGATTCTTTTTAAATGTAAATGATTTTTTTTTTTATTCTGAAGACTTTCATTAATTATCCCTATAGTATTCAAAGGGTAGTTCTTTAACAGTAAATTAATACTGCATCTTTCCTGTTTTTGGAAACGTTTTTTTAATGTTTGTGTTGTGTAGTACCATAGGAAAATAACTTCTGAAAATTCGTCTCTAATTAACATAAGAGAAAAATGTTTTTCCTCTTTTCTACCTTTTTAATATGAACTTTCTATTAGATATCTTTCACTGCCCAGTAATATTGCGCCGTAAAATATGCTGGTACTATTTGGTTCCTCTTCATGTTATTGAAAAGCTTGCGATTTCCTTACAAAAAATCTCATAGTTGAATCTTTGCACGAATGAATTCTTTTTTTCAGTTTGTATGTGCGAGACCCCGATATTTAATTTTACTCCAGTGTACATTAAATGCAACCATTTAGAATGTATGCAATTTTATTTTGACATTTTTCGAAAATGCTTATCAATGTAACACAAAATTGTAGCTTTTTTGCTGTATGCAAAGTAATGCGAGTATATTTAAAAGAATATACACACTTATTTACGACGACTTTTTTTAGCAGCGATTATAACCAATGGAAGTGTTAAATATCTGATTGGCCTATACTTTCTACTATAAAAATAGACATGTTCTACTTGGTTTTGTATGCGTTTCTAAAGTCGGAATTGTTGTTGTTCCATTTTCATCTCGTTCGTTATCTTCCACATAAAAGTGCGCTAATGTCTTCCTTGTTGGATCAGTTGAAGACACCCATCGCACTGTCGTCCATCTGTCATTGGGTAGGAAACACTGCTCCGGAATGGGACTTAGCAGCGTTGTTTGCAGACAAATTACTTCCTTTTATTTCTAGTTAACTTTATTTAGCTCCTTTTCGTATCGGTGGAAATAGAATCGTAAGCTTAGTATCAAGAGACAAATAAAATTTCGCACGTTGTAACAATTAGATTATTGAAGAAACATTGACTTTTCTATGTTTTAAAAATCCTGTATTTATAATCTATTGTTATTTTTTATTTATTCATTAAAAATTTTGAACGGGAAGATACAGTTTAAATGTTTTTCATTTAGAATTCAAGTTATATGTAACTTATAGTTAAGTAATTATAAAAAAAAAACTGATTAATTTTTTATATTTTTACAGTGACCAAGTACATCAGAATTGGAATTGGTGACAAGAACGACAACCCACCCTACTTCGAACAAGCTTCCTACGAAGCCGAGGTCAACGAAGATGAGGACATTCAGCATACAGTCATCACTGTCACAGCTAAGGATAAAGACGAATGTAAGTCATTATCGTAAACATGTTTATAAGGTCAAAAGGTCATTTATTTTTACGTAAAGCAGTGAGCAGAAACTAATCAGAAAGCGCATAGATATATATTTTTTCATTCTGTTTCGGTAAAAAATCGAAGTTTATATTTCAAATTTTTCTCATAGTAGACAAAATTGCTTCGTATCAAATTAACTTAATAATAATCAATCAAATTAACTTAATTTGTCATGTATCCATAATCCATTATAATAATTCTTTAACATCAGCTCAAATGACAATATCATATGCCCTGGAAAATCTAGTAGAAAACTGAAAAATCAGGCGGCCATTTTTGCTAAAACTCCGTCAATCATAATCAGAAACTTTCTTCTGTCATTTCTTTGTAAAACCGATGAAATCGGACTTCGAAATGAAGTTTTATCTGTAGCAGTTCGTTTTCCTCTGGAAACAAAGTTTTTCACAAAGGCACTGGTGAGTTAAGGCCGTAACCGATTCGGTGAGGAAATATATGTCTCTCTGGAGCGAATTCTAGCTTTTAAATATTGGGTTCGAGGATCCATTTTCTATTCCTTGACAAGTTCTCTACTCATTGGTATCATATTTTCTCCTGAGCTGTTTGAGTTGTCTTTTGGATGTGGAATCAATTGGATTGATATGAATTCGCGCAGTCTTAAGCTATTTTTGATAGTTAAAAAATATATGGACAGTTATTTGACTATTTTTAAACTTTACATTCTTGCAAATATTCGAATCTTCCTCCCAAAATCGATCAAAATGTTTTAAGCAGCATATTTTACGGAAATAGTTACAGTAATTTAATGAACTTTTTAATCCACCTGAAAAAATTAAAGTTAGTAGTTTGGTTATTTTCTTGATATTTAGTATCAATTAGCGTAAGGAATTTCCTTAGATTACATAATAAAAGTAAAAAGTCGCTCTTGTACAACTTATATCTCAAAATTGTAAAATATTAGTGCCGTTCATGTATGGAGAGAAAAAAATATTTTGGGAGAAAACATTAATAAACTTATAATTTTGCAGTTTCACAGCTCAAAAATTAAATTTCAGAACTAAGTCAGTCTGCTTTATATATTTTGTTAACATCCCAATCTTAATTTTTTTTTATTAAATTCAATTGGTATCATAAAAATTATATGATGTTAAATATTGTTAAAAATATAAGTTGCCTCAATGAGTATTTGGTAGACAAAATAGAAAATTTCGAAAAATTTTTAAAAATAAATTATGATTAAATGTTGTTTCTAAGCATACGCGTATGATTGTGAAATTCAATTCCAAATTAAACATAAAAGTGACTAAATATGCCTATAGTTGGTATTATAAACATTGATGAAATAAAAGCCCACCGTTATAATTATTATTTATTTATTTTCTTTATAAAGCTTCTGTTTATATACATAATCAAATAATTATTTGTAATACTCGTCAAAATTAGTATAATTTGTAGTTTTGATTTCTGGTATAAATAAAACGAATGGAACAATTGGAAGACAATAGGAAAATCATTATCTTAAACACATTATGCTATTTTGCTTCAATTAAGATTATAAACCTTTATATTTACTTCATAATTTAATTTCTTTCTTAAATATGTTGGTTAACTGAAATAAACCGCTATCTAAGTAAGCGCGGAAGCTTTCAATTGCTAAAACTAGTTTAGCTTTCCATTAAGTACAAACACTGGAGGATTTCGAGTGTATTTTAAATGTGAAATATTGATTTTAATTAGCAAATCGAATTCGAAAAAGAAAGGCCTTTATTGGACATTTATAGTTTAAGTATGAGAGTTAGATTTTTATCGGAAGTGAAGGGACTATATTATAATTTGAAGCTAATTTAATAGATAAGCTTGTTGGCTGAACACTTTGATAAAAAGAAAAATGCCTATATATGAAATAAAAGATATTCTGAAAGCTAAGCTTTTCAAAGTATTTTCCAGTTAAAGAAATTTAAAGCAAAAATTAGTAAAATTTTAAACTTTTTAAATTTCGTTAACTGGTATTATTATGTTTGGGAAATGTTTAAATCATTCATTGGTAATGAATGCCTGATGACGTCAAAAAATAAGAATTGCAAATTACAAAAAGTTAGATTTTATTATTTTCATTTTGACTTGTAACTAATCATATTCGGGAAATTTTCTAAATCATTATCTTGCCGTCTTGTTTTATAACGCAATTTACAAACTAGTCGATTCTCCTGGTTTTTAATTTCAATACATTTATTTTAGTTTATAGCATCATGTGTAGCTTTTGGCCGCGTAATAATACTGGCTTTGTAATTGTTTTAAAATTTAGCTTCTTTTAATTTATAAATAAGAAATATATACCACATTTTTAAAATTGCTTTTTAATTTTACTAACTTAAACTGCCTAATTTACATAAGCACATTACATGTATTAATTGGATTACAGTTCCCGCAGTATTTATAAAACTTAAAATTATTTACATCTTACCAACAGACCTATTTCTTCGTTTGCCTAAATATTTATGGGTAATCAAACCGTATCAGCAATGGTGACGGAAGAAAGTAATTGTACCATTAAATAGCATTCTTATATTCTTCCTCGCTGACGTAGAGTCTTGTTGACGGACGACAAATTACGTTTTGAGAATACAAAATAGGAACTAATCTGAATAAAAAAATAGTTTTGAAATTTTCCAGAGAAGCCAGCGAAAGAATAGTTTAGTATTCCTAATTTTCAGATGCAAATCTAAACTTCCCACGAAATTGATTTTTTTAAAGTCTTTTCATGACTTGAGAAGAATATATTTTTTTTACCATGTCTGGAAGGGCTTTCTTTATTGTAAGAAGATAACAAAATACCTAATAATATACTATTGGATGTGTTCAGATCTGATACCAACCTTGAAGTTTTACTTAGCTTTCATGTTTAAAAAGTTTTTTTTTGTAAACCTGATTTTAAACTGAATTCTGTGCTTCGTACAATCGGTATAGAATTGTTTTGTAATGTTGAAATTTTTAATAGTAATTTTTTTAGAAGCACCTATTTTGTTGCGACATCAATTGAAATTATTTCTGAAGTAATGTTTTATTTATATAAAACGGAATGGGATTTCTTTTTATCAATTCTTCGTGTAAATGAAAAAAAAAAAAAAAGAAAAGAAAAGAAAAATGTTCCATTTCATATATTTACGCAGATCTTTTCTTAGTAATAAATTCCTACATTTTAAGCAATCGACAATGAGTTTGTGCTGTTTGTTTTTCTTAAAATGTGATATTTTGGCGTAAAATATAATGTATAAGCCGTAATCTTGTCTTTCTTAGAAGGTAAGCTTTTATTCGCATTTTCAAGATTGAAGATCATTATAGCTTTATGCGGCGATTTTTCAATGTTTCATATAACAATTTATGTTTGAAATTATTTATCGTGTGTATTCTCAAATTAGGAAAAAAAAAAAAATCTTTGATTGTATTTTTTACGATACATTTTTAATGCTTCATTATAAATAAGAAATATAAATTAAAAAATGCTTACCTGTAAATTGTTCAAATGATCTTGGATAAATTATGATTTACAAAACACTTGGCCAGGGTTTCAATATTGATCAACTTTAAATTGTTATCGTTCAACTTTAAATTGCTATCGTTGATTCGATATATCGTAACTAAAATTAATTAGGAAATCGCTTCAATAGGTATATTATCTTCCAAAATTGAATCCATACTATTTTCTTTTTTTTTTAAGCGATCTTCGCTTCTGTTGCTAATTTATCTTATCTGATTGGATGTTTTTTGTAAGAGTAACCTTTCTCGAAAAATCTTCGATTCTTATCCTATCAGTTTTTCCTTCTTTTTCTCACCTAATATGACACTTCCCTTTACTGCACTGTCACTGCGTGTTTCTTTATCGGGTGATTTCAAATTTAATGACTCTGTCCATCAAAGCTCAGTAGATATTTATGAAAGTAAAGGCATCTTCCTTTCTTGTTACCTTTTAAATGATGGCTTGCAGTTACCAGATGAGGATACTTCGATTTCTGGAGGCAAAAAACTTAATCAATCGAATTTCCTTTAGATGTCTGGATTGTTTTTTTCTATGTATGTAGTTTCATTTGTTTTTCGCCTTGCCCTAACAAATGACCGGGAATGGTTGCGGGTACCAGGACATATTTCTTGATGCGGAGAAACATTTCTCCATGGAACAAAGAAAAAGCAGCGAACGGAGATAAGATGCTGTTGTGGCTAGCATCTATTTTTCTGTTGGAAAAATATCGCCAAGTGATCGAAACGCTTGATCTTTTATGTTATCTGGACCCTGTAATGAATAATTTTGTTTCCGGATGGAAATCTGTTATCGTAGATTGGGTTATGAATCATCGAAGAGTTGCATAATTTGTCAGAAATTTTGATAAAATGGTGACTGAGTTTAGGAATGGACATGACCAGCATCTCTTATTTCTTTATAATCAAATTAACGAAATATTTTTTTTTACAAATTTTTAAACTTTAGTATTCACACTGATGATGTTTGCGAATTAGCAGAAATGTGTCTGGCCTTCGAAGTTTTAATATTGTGCATGTTTGAACTTCATTTTAAATTTGTGTGAGACTCTTTACCAATGCAAATGTGGGAAACCCTTCAGCCTGTTTTAAAACTGAATCATATCTTGCTAGTTTAAATTTGATTAGTGCCGTGTTTAAAATGCAATTTTTCAAATTAAATTTCAGAACCTTTAATGCTTATGAACAGTTTTTTTCCAAATTATATTATATATTTACTATATTCATTTATAGAGCTAATAAAAATATTAAACGAATATATATTTGAGGATTTTTAAGCAAATGTTTTAAGATCATATGAATAAACATTCTTATTCTATCCAAGATAAGCTCTAGAACTTGGAATAAATAAATAAATAAAATAAAATAAGAAAATAAAAAATTTGAACTTTTACTATTTAATTTTGAAAAGTTATATTTCGTCTAACACGTTTAATTTGTTCATCAATATATTCTTCTGCTATTACTGCTGAAAGTTACAAATTTACTAAAATCATTGAAAAGCTAACTAAGTAAGATCATAAAATCCCGTAACTTATAGGATTTACTTTATGTATATAAAATAAAAACTCATATTTAATGTTAAATTATGTAATTAACATTAAATAATTCTTTATGTAATAATCGAAGAAGTTGTAAATTAGCCTTGTGTCGTTAAAATGTAAAAGGGAATATTTTCTATTCTTGGTTTCTTCACTATCTCATTAAAAATCGAGAATAATAAGTTTTCCACTTTTCAGTGAGTAAGTTTACTTCCTCCTCAAGTCTTTTCTTTTTTAATAATAAAAAATGATTTATGATTTCTTCATCCCGTGATTAAATGTTGAAAATCAATAATCCAATTTATTTAGAAGCTTTTAATGCCTATCATTTATATCTCGTTTTTATCGTAATTATTTCCTTTTGAATCTTTATTATGCTTAACTAATTTTAATGAAAGTATTATATAGCTTACTGAGAAAATCTCGCATCCATGCACACAACAATTGTACTTAGTGTGTATTTAGAAATGGAAATTCTCCAATTTTCTAATCCATTTTCGAAGTATTTTGTACTCAAAGTATAAAGGAATGCATGGCTTATTGTCGACTCGTATATCAATTCAGAATTGTGAAGATTTAAACAGGATTAAAAATTTTCTATTACCAAATTTAGGAATAAAAATAAGAAAATTAGGAGTATTCTTAAAATTAAGAATTATTTCTGGTTCTAAGGTTGGATTTTTGTGTGTGTGTGTGTGTGTGTTTCACTTGCTACGTCGTAAAAAAAAAAAAAAAAAAACTTGTTTTCGTATTGGATTTGATTTGAACGTAATGAAATTTAATGTATTTTTCTTAAAATTGTAGAAAGGGATTAATCTTGGCATAGAAATATTAATCTTAATATTTGGGAATATGTTTGAAACATTGCTTTTAAAAAAAAAAAAAAAACACTTTGCTAAAATCTTTCAAATATCTTGAGTTTAAATATTTCATAGTTTTAATAGCGACCTCCTTAAATACCTAAACCACGCATTGAAACTTAATGCAAATGTATAGCTCTAGGTTATGAATGTCTTATAAGCTGAATTTTCTTATTCAAATGAAGTTTCTCATAATTCCAGAAATATATAAAGAAAGGAATTTTACTTTATTATTGTTATTGTATTGTATAGAGAAGTCACTCTTATTTTGGAAGTTTCACTATTTTGTTGAGATCATTTATTTGAACGTTCACTCGAATCAAATTTTTTAAAGCATAATTCCAAATGTTGCCTTTTATTTTTGTTTCTCTGATTTTCTCCCAATGAATTTTGTATGGTGAATCACTCCATTTGTAAGGGCAAAAAAAAATAAAAAATAAATCAGAATTAAAGGTTTTAATTTTTTATAGAAATGATTTTTTTTTTTTTTTTTTTTTTTTTTTTTTTTTTCCAAAACAAAGTTTGCACCATGCAAACCAAATAATAAAGTTAATAATAATAAAGTTTGCATACCAAATAAGCTGTTGGATTTATTGGTCAAAATCTGGCAATTGATGTGTTCTATAACTGTTGTCACTAAAGATAGTTTCAGAACGATTTCTAAAACATGCGACAATTACAGCTTTAACACAAGTTATTAATTTATCTGAAAAGAGTTTAAATGTATTAGGAAACTGATAGTAGTGATTGTAGTAGTAGTAAAAAATTTGATTAGGAAACTGATAGTAGTGATAAGTGAATTGTAGCTTTTAATCCCGCAAAAAAAATTATAGATCAGAAGTAAAAATTACACATTAAAGAATCTATTCTGAGATTCTGCTTGGAAACTCTTCGTTTATATACTAAATTTATTAGATTTTAATATTTGACTTAGTGATTTTCATTTTCTCCTCTCTGGATAGCATTTTTGTATTTTATAAAAAAAATACGGAAGAACATATTTTTTTCAACTTTTATTACATCGGAAAATATTATGTATTTTTTTACGAGTCTAATATTAAAATCTTACATTTGTATACAAATTTTTCTACTTTGGTTTCAAAGATTCGATTTAATGTTTTTATTGGACCCCATCTCTTGTACTTCATGAATTATTATACATAATACATCGATGAATGTGAGAAAGGAATCTTATAAAAAGAAGTCATCAATGTTAGAATAAAAATATTATTTGCATTAAAAATCAAATCAAATCAAAACAATAAAAGTTATATGTATATTCAATACAGGTCTTGTGCACGTCATGAAACAACTACCGTAAAAGTGTGCAATTATCAAATAACGTCATAGCCTGTCAGAAAATGTCCGCAAAAGACTACCTTCCCAATGTTTACCTGAGGCGTATCATTCAGGAAAAGAAAATTTCTTCTATTTCCTACGTGTTTTATCTGTCAAGATAATGGATCGTAGCATTAGCTGTTTGAAAACAGTGCTCAGTTTTCTTAGATCGAAAATTAGACAAGAAAGGCACCAGAATGTACTGGTTCCTTTTTTATTTTCTTGTTTACCTCTGTTGTTGAGCGATAATGATGAAGCGACGCTTCTGTTGTCTGTCGCGTGCTTAACGTCTCTCTTGGAATGCTGATTTTTGTCTCTTAGATCTTCCTCTCTTTCATCAGTCAGTAGTGTCTCTTCGTTTACTATCCTTGCTCTGATAGTTTCTTTTATGTATTAATTCCTCATCCATCATTTTGATTTGTGCATTTAAGCGTGAATGCCCATTTGTTATTTTCAGCTGGTGCTTATTGGTCAGCTATGATGTTTCTCAAAAAATAACATTTTTTTTTCATTGATTACAGATGCATTTTATTTTCAGTTTCCGATTAAGATTTTCTTTTATTGTCCATGAATTATTGATTATTTGGTTGAAAATAGTAAGAACATCTGAATAACGCCCTTTAGTTTTTGAGAAAATATTCTAATATTGGTTTTAAATAAATCAGACAAATTTTAGAGTTAGCGTACACCATGCTTCTAAAATAAAAAAAATTAGGATTTATGAAGAATGAGGATTATTTATTCATTATTACTGTTGGTTATATAATTGATTTGATAATTTATGCATTAGATTCGTCAGTTATGAATTTCGATGATCTTAAGATTTTCTGTGAACAATGCAGCATTTAAAAAATATCAATTTGGTATTTAAAAATTCACATTTTTTTTTTCTCTCTTTCCCTTGAGATTTTAGTATTACACCTGCATCACGTCATACTTCTAAATAAATATAGCTTGCGATGAATTATCTTAAACCTACAAACTCCATGTTCATAAAACCTATGCACATTTTAACTAAAAGTTACTCTCAGAAAACTAATAACTCCTCCGTTGATACGACTTAGAAGTTTGATGCGAACTGCAATCTTTCAAGTATGACTCGGCGCAGCTTGTCCTTACTTGGACCTTGCGCCACTAAAATCAACCAACCAACTTCAAGTATGACTCTTACATATATTATTTTTATTTTAAATATATATGAAGATTCATAGGCAAAACTTCTCACACTCATCAACATCTCTTGATGTGTAAAAATTTATAATTTTGAAAATGGTAAGAGTTGAGAAATTGGTCGCATTAAATCGTGCTGCATCATTATCAACCCTTAATCAATGTTTGATCTATGAATTAATCAGTTAAATATCCTTGAAGGCGTCGTCTATTTTAACAAGTTCAATTATCACCAGTAAAAACAAAAAAGGGAAGAAAAACTAAGCATGTACTAGGAAAAGAAATAGATAAGTACGCAGATTCTGCTTTTTCTTTGATGATAACGATCGAAATCGATCTCGCGCTTTTGCAGTGTCCCAGCTGGCATATATATATTCTTAAAAGGCCGGCATTTCGAAGGAACCATTGAACAAAATGGCCCGTAATGATATCGTTCGGTAGTTGGCGATGGTAAGAAAAGGGGGGGGGGTGAAGATTCATGAGCGAGAATCTTGTTATGCCCACCCTCGCCTTGTAACGACCGCCAGCAGAGTCACTTCGTAATGTTTTTCGCATTGACACCGAAATGTATCGAGGAGTTCACACTTTATTTTTTTTTTTTTTTTTTTTTTTGTTGCTTTGCTAACTCGTGCTCATAAAATCAAAAGCTGAACAAACTATCAATATTTTTGGCACTTCCTGTTGCCCCATCTTTGGTTTTTCTTTATGCTGAGTTCTCTGTTGTACGAATGGCAAAAGCGTTGACTTGAATGATAATCGGAGATCTTCAGGAATTGCGACACCCTATTTTTATGTTTCATTTTACTGTCTGCTGGTCAGGGTTTTTTCAGACTTGTTTCTTTGTACCGAAATTGAAGTGAAATTTGACGCTAATAATTTCTGCTGGTAGTAAAGAGGGCGATGACCTTTTTTTTGTTTTGATGTTTTTAGCAACATCTCCAATTCCATCCAAAGAAAATTTACTTCAGACTCTGTAAGATTACTACTCTTAGTTTCAAACACATAGTAATAAAGGAAATGCTTAAAATAAGTTTAAATGTTGGAAAATTTTTTCTTTGGTATTAAATATTTAATGCATTGTTTAAAAATACATCATACCAAATTTTTGTGCAAAAGGATATGATTGAAAGGGAATTTTTAATACATACGGAATTTTATTTAAAGAAAAGTAGAGCATTAGAAACTTCCATTCAAAAGTAAAAAAAAAAATTGGTTACAACTGCATTATTTATTTGCTACCGTCATTCCTACCAACGAATATTTTTCTAATCTTCATTATTTTCTTTTGAATTTCTCGCAAAATGAATAATCGAAATTTCCTTTTGTAATTTGCAAGTCTATTTATTTTCCAATAGTTCCTTTCCTTCAAAAAGAAAAAAATGAATTTTACAGGACATATTCCTAATCTCAATCTGTTTTATTTCTATTCTTTCATCATTTTTGTATTCCTAAACTCAAATTTGATCTGCTTGAGCGTATGTACTTTTCTTATACAATGATTCTACAGTTTCATAAATTATAGCTATTTTATTCGATTCAAATCTATTAGATCTACTTATTACGAAGATTTTGGAATTTCATTTCGCAAAAGCAGTTTTGTTTTTGCTTTAAAGCTTTTATTGTGGTGTAATATAGAACAATGCCAAATATGTATTAAGAGTTCAGAAAATTGTGTTAGAAATTTAATATAATCGACCTGAAACAAATTGTTGTATATTTAAAATAACAATGTAAAAAAAATATTATGATTAAGTTTTAGAAAAATCCTAAGCATGAAATATGATTTCCCCTTCATTTAGCAATTTCTTTGGTTGAAATTAAGCTTACTTTCTATATATTTAAATTAAGTTATTGTTCTTTATTATTTAAATAATATCCTTATACACATGTTGTATTCATGTTTGCTGAAAAATTGTGAACCATTCTTCCGACTGCACCTTCAATAAAAATCAAACTTTTCCCCAAAGTTTTTTAAAAAAAAAAAAAAAAAATGTTTTCCCTCTCATTTTATGCTTTCTATTCTCAGTCAATACTATGAAGTATATTGCTTTTGTGTTGGGTATTGTGGAAAAGTTTCCTCGGAAAAAAAAAAAAAAAAAATTCCATCTCTGAAAGAATTTCATTCCCAAAGCAATTGGCAGTAGTTCATGTTAGATTGATTTGCCTGACCCGAATAAAATAAGTTCCTTTTTCAAATTTCAATATAGTCTTAAAATGCCACTCCTTTAGTTAGATTTTCAACAAAAAAATATATTCCTTGAATCTAAAGTAAGCTAGTTTCTTTTAAATATGTTTTAGGAGTTTCATAAAAATTCAATCAAATCACCTTAGAATTCTGAAATAATTCGAATGCCTATCGATTTATTGTAAAAGTATTGATGTTTCTGCTTAATGCTTTTCAACTTAACGATATTTCCCCATTTATTTTAAAATTAATTAATTTACTTTCTGTAATATAGCATTTTCTAGTGTATTAGATAAAGTTAATATATATTTGAGATTGGAACCGAAATGTTAGGTGCACATGCTTCAGTTATTTTAGTTACTGAAAAATTATTAATATTGCGTTTTAAATTAAAATTACTTCCTTTGCGTTTCACGCTTCGAAGAATAAGTTTAATTATTTTTACTTTGTACACAAATGCATCTGCTTTTAATTTTGATTTTGTTAGTATTCCTCCCATTTGCTGTGTGACAACAACTTCAGAGGGATGGCTGGAAGTTGTTTGGGAACAGATGAAACAATTTTCGCGCTCTGCAACGCAACGGTTGCTTCATTAAATATATTCAAGTCATCAACAAAACAATATCTCGGTTATATTTGCTTTTGCTAAGAAAAAGTTGCTTTTACTTACTTGAGAAAAATGTAATTTATACGAGTTATGACGTATTAAGTTCCAAAATTAATTTTAAAGTTTTTTAAAATTTCGGTCAGAGAATTATTTTATGCATATTAAATAATGCTGATTGCGTATTTTTTTTTAATATAAAAAGTGATTGTCTGATATTTTAAAAGAAAAAAAAACATTCGCTCTTAAAAAATCAAAATTTGAATTAATGCCTAGAAATACACTGGTGGAAATGCAATTGAAGACACTCAATTCACTTATTTTTCATATAACATTGCATGGTATCTTTTTGATTTACCTTTATTTGAATCACATTTTTAGTTTTAAATTATTCTGTGTAAAAAAAAAAAAAAAAAAAAAAAAAAACCTTAGATTATTTAATCAAGAAGTCAGAAATTTCGAGTGGAAATGCAAAAGACACGTTTTTCGAACAAATTTATTAATTATGAGTGACATCCCATTGTTTAAAATTACTTCATGCATTCTACTTGGCATCGATTTCACAAGATTTTGAAGGTAATTTAACGTCAAATTTGACCGTACATCATGAATTTTGTCCTTTAAGTCCATTACTGACTCAAAGCGGCCGTTTTCGTATACTTTTTGTGTTATCAATCCCCAGATGTTTTCAGTAGGGTTCAGATCGGGACTTCTTGCTGGCCAGTCCATAACCTTGATATTTCGCTCCGAGAAAAAGGCTTTTGTTGCTTTAGAGTTGTGAATGCTTGCATTGTCCTGTTGAAATATCCAGGAATCTTCATCCATATCTTCGGCATAATTCAACAGAACGTTATCTAGGAGTTCATTATAATCGGAGGAATTCATTTTAGGAGTGATTCAACAGTTGTGGGGGTTGTTCCATAGCTCGAGGAAACTCCCCACACCATCAATGTGCCTCCACCAAAATTGCGGCTGACTGAAATCTCCTTTTTGGTTCCTATGCTATGCTAATGCTAGTTTTGAACTGATCCATCTATATTAAACATTTCCTCATCACTGAATTCCACATTCTTCCATTCAGAATCCAAATTTGCCTGTTTTCCAAATGAGCCTTCTTATACTGAATACTTAAGAAATGTTTGCGATGTTTTTTCGCCCATTTAACAACTCCAGATTGACTGATTATTCGTCTGATTTTTTGAATTGTAACAGATAGGCATAAATCTCTTCTAATTTTAGGTCGTATTGCCTCGCGAATTATCTGCCGATTTTGACAATTACTTAATTTACTACAAATACCTTGACACCTCCTAACTCCATACATGTCGCCTAGATTTGAAAAACTGCACACAACAGTTAGAGATCGATTAATGTTCTTTGCAATTGACCTATTTGAGTAGCCTTCTTCCTTTAAAATTCAAAATTTTGATCGCTCTTCTGTCGAAAGCCCGATGTTACGTCCCATTCTATAACTGCCGTTAAGCAACAAGTGTTTGAGCCAAGATGTTTTGAAATATTTAGTATCTAACACACCAGAGACAACAAACTACTCCTTTTAAGCACATTAGAAACAAAAATGAAGTGGTAGATAGCTAAAATTCTAGATTTTAAAGTAAGTGTCTTTAATTGCATTTCCACTCGAAATATTGGATTTTTTTAATAAACTAAATGATGTAAATATTCACTAAATTATCGTTTCTTTGCAAGTTTGTTGCACAAAATGATTGACGACAAAAAATTTAATTCAAATAGAGTTAGTACAAAAAAATAGCACGGGCATTTTATATGAAAAATAAGTTAATTTTTGAGTGTCTTTAATTGCATATAGAATTTTGAGGGGGGGAAATGGTTTGTGCGTTTTTGTAACACTTCTTTTATTATTATTATTATTATTTAGTAGCATTAAATTATCATATGATGATTATTTGTAAATATTAGTTTGTTTTCAAAGCATTTATAAAAGGGATAAAAAAGAAGAAGAAATCACAATTGTGTAAAATATATTGTTTCATTTTATTTCGTCAAAGAATCGTGGTGAATCAGAATCAGTTGCTTTTGTCCATTATCTTTATTTAAATTCTCTTTGCAAAATTAAGAAAAAAGTTTGCTTCCTCTTAAAACTTTTTTTTTTCCAGTTTATAGAATTTGGAGAAGGGTAGTTTATTTCATCCAGTATCAATGTTTGAGGATTCATGTTTAGATGTAAGTTGAAGAATCTGATCAAAAGAATTAATAAATTTTATTTTACTTTCTCTGGATGAAAATGATTTCAATATTTTTTTCGGGTGACAGTAAAAACATTTTTTTCCAGTATTCTCCGCCCCCCCCCACACAGAAAGTTTTTTTTTTTTAATTATTATTATTCTCTTATACAAAAATAGCCAATAAAATTATCCTTCTTGCATGCATAAATGAGAGTTTTATTTTCATGTAGATTATTTTGCCTATAAAATTTTGTGCACATGCACACAACTGCAATGGAAGCTGTTTTGTAATTTACATAAAAATCTTGAGCACATTTCTTGCGAGGTATTAAAAATCACCGCAGAATTCATTTATTTTCTCATGTATGTCGCCAGATCATTTTATTTCCTTTATAACTAAATTGTTAAATACAGAGAGGCTATTAACACATTTTTAGAATGATTTCGATAAAGAATTTTAAAAAAAGTAAATGTTTTATTGAATAAAAAACTTCTGGCAACAGCTTATTTGAAATGAGCAATATCGTCTGCAACTTTTATATTTGTTCACAAGCGACATCTTGAAAGAAAAATAAACTGTGGACTGAAGGATATGGTTTTGCTCTTTCCGAAGAGAAATATTCTTATTCCAGAATTTTTTTTTTTTTTAAAAAAAAGAGGCTATTAGATCAAATTTTTTTTTAAAAAAAATATTCTTTATATTTTAAACATTAATTAAACGGCCCCGAAATCGTTTTAAAAATGTATTAATACCCTCTGTAATTGACTTGAAAATATATGTCTCAATATATTTTGCTGTGTGTTCATCAAATGTTTCTACAGTCATATCCGGTGATTTTTTTTTTAAACAATCTTTGGGAAATTCCTACACACAAATATTCTATTCACTTCGTGAAATTTTATATGTATCAAATAAATACAAAACCCGCAAATCAAAATTCCAGAACACTGAATCGTGCTTTATCAAATATATATCGTTTGCTTTTCAAGAAACAACACACAATGAACTGTCTCCACCACCCGGCGTAATGCCATCTTCACTTTGTTTCCAGCTGTGACATCGCTTGCACTCTGATCACCCCCGCAGCCCGAAGGAATCAGTGTATGACGTTTTTTAGTGCACCCCCCCTCCTCTCCCCTTCACAGCACCTGCTTCTCTGTAACTTTGACAGCTAGAAAGAAATTTCCGGAAGTGTTTTGCAGTATATTATCAATCTTCCCTTCAGCTCTTGTTCTAGCAGCATTCACTCTTCTCTGGTTTATTATCCAAATAATCAAATTAAGGAAAATTATGTGACCTTAATTAAATACGTTAATTTAGTGCGAAAGGTGAAGGGGGGGTAACTGCAGCTGCAAAACTTCCGCGATATAAATAATTTTCCGGTACTTAATATTTAATGGGAAAAGTTTCAAGACTCTTTTAAGGCAATTTTTTTTTTAGCCTTATTTTTAAAATCCACTTTTCCTTAAGTGTGCCCTAGCACTTCTAAATGATTTTCAATTAAAGGCTGGAAATATACAGCTTATTTATGATTCAAGTGTCCCGTGTAATTTTACTGATTAATTTTTCTTTTTAATTTGACGTGCTGATAATAATTATGATTGGGGTGCTTATAATTGGCTTTGTGCTTATTAAATCAAAAGCTTTCACTTTTTTTTTTTTTTTTTTAAGGCTATTAAATTCATTTTTCGACTTAATTTGCTGTACTTTTCGTTGATTATATTTATGTTCTTGATTAACATTATCAAGCTAAAAGTAATTGTGATAAAATTTTAAAGCCAGTGATTTTACTGTGCTTATTTTCTGAATTATGTGTAATTATCTGTCAGTGTTATTCAAAAAAAAAAAAACCTATTTTATTAAATTTCCACATTTTATTGAATTCCTACAGGAGTTTATAAAGTCCAGGTACACAATTTTCTTTTTCCTTCTGGCAAATTTTGGTGATTAAAAAAAAAAAAAAAATTCCTTTACCAATAATTAATCAGCTGTTGTAAATGGGTCGCAAGTTATATTTACCTTGTAAAAGCTTTTTGTTAAGTAAGATTTGATTGTCCTTATATAAGATACCTACGCCAAATAAAAAAAAATAAAAGTTTTTAAGAAGCGTTTTCCAAACTTTTATATTTTTCAATTTTAATAATTGCTATGGCTAAGCTCTTCTGGGTCCATCTTGAAACCCCCCCCCCCCAATATCAGTTCCTCTATCCCTCTGAAGTTATAGATGTGCCCAGAGCTATTTTGGACACTTTTTGGACCAATTCAATTGTATTTCACTACTTTACTGGACATTACAACAACAACAACAATTGCTATATACTGTATCTCCCTTTTATTCTTTGCAATTATTTTATTTTGTAATTTTTTTTATGTAAAGGCTGTTATTTTTAACTATATAAATCTACTTTTAATTGAGAATTTTTTGAAAAGTGTGCAAATCATTTCTAACTAGGAAACTTTAATTCACTCTTGTAAAATATTTTGTATACAAATAATTTATATTGAATTACTTTATTCTTCATTAAATAAGTTGTAATTTATGCGAGCTATTCAGTGTAAATAAATTTCAATATATCGAAATGGTTCACACATCTAAGTAGTTCACAGCATTAATTATAAAAAATGATCAAAATATTAACATTGCCAATTTTTGGTAGTTTATATATATATATATATATATATATATATATATATATATATATATATATATATATATATATATATATATATATATGCTATCACAAATATTCTTATTTTACGACTTCTGTATTCCCTAATCAACTTAGACGCAGCTTGTCCTTTTTTGGATCTTGCGCCAGAAAACCCAACCAACAAACCCTACTCAACTTTAAAAAAATTCATGTAAATGAAATCAGTCAAGAAAAGAGAACCATCATAGATAATAGGAATTTTTCTTTGGTATTACAATTCATAACGTTAACAATTACGTAAACAAGAATTTGTACAGGCTTAGGCAAAAATATTTAAAAAAAAAAAAATCCTCTTTTAAATTTTATAAAAATCTCCTCCCTCTGGGGAGAAAAATATCAAATTATAAACTTGAGATGCAGTTACGAATATTTTTTTAATATTTTCCCTGTTTCATTGGAATAGAAATCCTCGAACTTCTAATTCATTGTCTTCGCATTAAATAATGCAACATATACTCGATATTTTATTTCTAGTCTTGCTTTGGACGATATCAAATATTTCTTTTTTGATACATTTTATGTGAATAGAGGAATCTTGACTATTTTTAATGAACGAATTTTATGTTTAGTAAAATTTTGCAATTTAAAGTATTTCTTGTTTTACATGTATAATTTAAATTTAAATCTAGATGTGTGCATTTGTTTCAGTATTATTTGATGTGACGTTTATAATTTACTTTACGTACGGTGGAAATTATTTGTGATAGCAATTGCAAAAATTATTTTAATAATTTCACACACTGTTAAGAGGTTTTGTAATCAAAACCTTTGAAAAATTACTTTTTTCTCGTTTATCATTTAATCGTTCGAAAAATTAATTTTTTTCACGTTTATCATATAATCGTTTGAAAAATTAATTTTCTTTTCGCGTTTATCATATAATCGTTTGAAAAAGGAATTTTTTTCTCGTTTGTCATACAATCGTTTGAATTTTTTTTTCTCGTTTATCATATAATTAATTGAAAAATCTATTATTTTCGCGTTTATCATATAATCGTTTGAAAAATTAATTTTCTTTTCGCGTTTATCATATAATCGTTTGAAGAAGGAATTTTTTTCTCGTTTATCGTATAATCGTTTGAATTTTTTTTCTCGTTTATCATATAATTAATTGAAAAATCTATTATTTTCGCGTTTATCATATAATCGTTTGAAAAATTAATTTTCTTTTCGCGTTTATCATATAATCGTTTGAAGAAGGAATTTTTTTCTCGTTTATCGTATAATCGTTTGAATTTTTTTTCTCGTTTATCATATAATTAATTGAAAAATCTATTATTTTCGCGTTTATCATATAATCGTTTGAAAAATTAACTTCTTTCTCGTTTATCATAATATAAATAGAAATATTTTTGATATTCAAATTATGTGTTGTATTTAATTTAAATAAAGTAATAACAAAACCATTATTGTTCTTGATCACAGCTCGAAGTTTTGTAAAATAGTTTACTAAGTATATTTTATTACAAGAGTTTACAAAGTATATTTTTATTTGAATTTTGAATTTCATTTCGCAAAATCTGTTATAATTTATCAAAAGCTTTTTATTGTGTATTACGATGTTTTTAAAACCATTATAAACCTACTCTGAGCAGAAGGTTATTAAAGATAATGTATAATTGCGACATTAATTTCTTATGAAAAATAAAAACTTAAAATTTCAGCGTAAGCAAGCAATTTTGGAAATCAAATTAAAACTTCTTTTTTAAAGTTCCGTTGCTTCATTAAAACGTTTCGTTCTGATTTCAGTTTTCTGAAGCGCTGAACCTGTTATCATAATTGTTACTGTCATGATAACCAACATAAAAAACGTTTCTTCAATAATCCTATTTAGAAAAATAATTCAAATATGTATATATGGTTTTTTTTTTTTTTTTTTTTTTTTTTAAATCTGTTTTTTAAAAAAGGCGGAATATTTTTATTCTGAATTAAAATTCGAACTTTTCTCCTCCATATTTATCCAAAACACCTGAGAAAGTGATTCTTAAGTTTTTGAAGTATTTGTTTTCCACAATACAAATGATTCTCAGTTTTAACATAAATCAACAATACTGAAAGTTACATCATAATTTATAAAGTGTGGTTGTGTTAATGCACTTCCGTGACGTGCATCTCTTTACTTACAAGGTGTAACCATTTATTATGTTCTAAGTTAAGCAACATCTTCACTAATCATTCGAAGACCAAATGACATTTCTATTTTGCATTCCACCTAGATTTCGTGGTGGAAAAAAAAGAAATCATCGATATTTTTTTCTTAAATTCTTTATTTTGTTGTCCCTGGCATTACGTTCCAAGAAAAGAATTTTTGCATACTTATTGATAGAGAAATGAAAGGAAGAAGTTCTTTCCCTTCATTCCATTCTTACTGAATGTTTTCCTTTCTTTCTTTCTTTCTTTTTTTTTTTTTTTTTTTTTTTTTTTTAATCTTTCAGGAAGAGGTATTGATTAATTTTCACTAAAGGAGGTTGAGTTGGATCGTTCATCTTCTATTGAAAACATCTGACTATTTCCAGCTACTTTTGCTATTTTCTGGAAGGGAAATAGAATATTAATCAGTTTGATTAATTCTTTTAGCACTATTTTTGCTTTCTCGAACTAATTTTAAAATTTTCTTAGTTCGTAAATTTTAAAAAGATTGGCGTTGGAATTTCATGTTGAAAGTAAATGACAATGCTTGGGTAACTTTCTTTTTCATAAAATGTACATCAGAATTTATATTCCTACCCATTGAGCAACTGTTATAAAATGTTAAGTGCACTTTAAGGGAATATATTTTAAATGCTTTATTCAATTTTTTTTATGGGCCATTCCTTCCTGCTGAATCGTGCTTTTTGATGGAACACTCGAAGTGCTTAGTTCTGAACATAATGAGTTTACCATCATAATATTAATCTTTCTGAAGAAACATTATGTTTATTAAATTTGTTAGTTATTTTGTTGTACGTTATAAATAATACATTGGAGGAATATGCAAATCAAAATGAAGCGACTTCAAGTTTTAATAAAAATTCAAAATTTGTATTCCTTCTTTAACATCTTTTGTCGTATTGAGTAAAATGCAATTAAAAATGTTTTACTGTTAAGCTATATTAAAGCATTTTCCCTTTACTCAGACACTGTAAAAAAATGCTTCGGAAGCAATATTAAATTTGATTGTATGAATTCAAATTTATTTTAGTTTCGTTGAAATTCGAGCATGAAAATATAATATCCAATGGTGTAAATGTATGTATATAGCATGAAAACTTATTACATTTTCATTGAAACGTGCAATTTCCTCTTGATTATTCAATCTTCTTATTTGCATTTTTCAAAAATGAAGATTATTTCCTCAAGAATAGTTTTAAAAGATCGTCCAATATCTGAAATAAATGTGATCTTTTTTATCGTATAACAATGGAACTAAAAGATGTGAGTAATCTTTTTCTCTTAAACTGTTTTTGAATTTCTTTTGCTTTTATAAGATAGTAGAGTTTAGAATGTATAAAAATATCTATTGATAGTTCTCCTAAATGTACTTCGAAATATTTATTTGTACTGGTTGCTATTATACAGGCTTAAGTCCATTCAGTACCATCTTGGCTAATAAATGTTAGTTAAAACTATTGTTACGTGAAAGATTTTTTTTTATATATTGAAAATGTTTCAGCGTATATATAATGCATATAATTTCAGCGTATATATAAATGTTAGTTAAAACTATTGTTACGTGAAAGATTTTTTTTTATATATTGAAAATGTTTCAGCGTATATATAATGCATATATATGTTTCATTGATGCATTTTCTATAAGCACAGATATCAAGAAAAAGGCACGTTAATTTAACCCCTTATTTTTTTATTTTTTTTTTTAATTTTTATTTTTTTTATGTATTAGCTGTATTATTCTGTATAATCAAAACTTTTCTTACACATTTTTTAAAAATATTTTCATATGTGAAACTTCAAAATATCTCTGTTTCTTGGGATGTTTTTTTTTTTATTATTTTTCAGAATTTTTCCCTCTTATTTTTTGTTGTTCTGCTTTAGCACTTCACAATTGAATAAGAATTCATTGATTTTTCTTTATAATAAAAGAATCCTCGTATGATGAGATTGCTGATTTCTTATTACATCTAATAAGAAAAAATATTTTTAGGTTTTAAAATAAAAAAAAATTTACTACACTTTTGTAGTTTATTTACAAAAGTTGGAAGTATTTTGTAACTACTTAATATTTTAAAAAGAAGGCAGCTTTCTGTATTTAATATATGAATAGTTTCCTCGGCGCAGGTGCCTTATAATCCAAGGTGCCAAATTCTGGGATTTTCTTATGTATCTGGCAACCTCATTTTAATTACGCCATGCATATGGAGACCTATAAGAATTATGCAGAAAATTCTGTTTTGATAACCCTAGTATTTACGTTATCGCATACGTCATAATACGTCATCTTTGGCAACATTTCTTCATCGCCAAAAAATTCAGAATTTGGTATCGTTGATTATGCGGCACCTGTGCCATTTCCTCGACATTATGAACATTAAATGCACTTTCATGAATTCCGAGCAACTTAGCAAAGCGGATTATGGCTGTGTTTACTTTGTACCCTGAATTTCTGTAAGGTGATTAATCAATAAACCTCCCACGTAAATTAAAGGATATCCATCTATTATTTAGCCGTAGCGCTTAACGACTTAACTTCGACATTTTCATATTCCTCGGTAATGGAATCCAATTACTGAATCTTTTGGTGAAAATGAGAGGGCATGAAAGTGAATTTATTTGCATGTGAGCATGAAAAACAAAAATGCCTTGTTGCAGCTTTTTGTTCATGATCTTCAGCTTCCTTCGGATAGAAATATTATTGCAAACATACCATTATCTTTATAATTGCCTTAATTAACTCTAGACTTCTCAAATTGTGTGCGAAAAATGTTATTGCGTACTTTTTTAAATATTTATGCTCAATTACAACGTATTTGAAATTTATATAAAAAATTTCTTTTCAAAATATTTGAAATCAACATTACGATGATTAACCCCAGTCTTTATTGAATTAAAAAAAATGTAAAATAAAAATTTAACTTTTAATTAACAAAAATGTTTTTTAAAAAGTTGAAAATTGAAGCCTTGATATGCTACATTCTCATAAAAACAATCTTTTGTTTTGTTTCATCAAAAATGTATTATGTATTTTAATTAGTTTGCTATAACACTAAAACTGAGTAATTACTCGCAATAGTGCAGCGTAGGTTCTCAATTTTTAACACCGATTTTAAAAAAAATGTGACATTGTTTAATCAGGCTCAATCCACTCGCTATACAACTATCTTGTTTACATCATTTTTATGACAAAATTTTACAGTGCTCCATGTAATACTGATGAAAGAAGTAATTTTTCATCTCCATAATTCCTTTTTCCCTCCCTTTGTTTGCTTAAAATTGTTAGCTTTTATATATCATTTTACTAAATATATAGGAAATATTGAATTCTTTTTTATAGGCATAATTAAAATAAAAAATATAGTACACATGTGATTATATTTTTAGATACTAGTCCCAAATAGCGTTAAAATTAAATGCTTAAGATTTACCATTTTATAAAGCTTAATAATTTATTAGCTTATAAATAGTTCGATAATTATAATGTGTAGTTTTTTCTTATGTTTTTCGCGGGTTAGCATTATTATTTTGTAAGTTACTAAATAATAGCAAAAGAAATGATTTTCGATCAATAAAAATTTTTTTTATATTGGTTATTGGTTCATTGTATTCCAGAGGCGGAAGATTAGCAACCATTTATCTTTTTCAATTAGGTATTTTAACATTCAGAATAGGATAACTTTTAACTTTAGAGTTTCACAAAAAAACTGTTTTGTTTATTTTGATATCTGTAGTGATTCCTTGACATAAAGGTTTAAATTAAGGTTTAGCATTTTGCATGTTGGATTTCTTGAAAATAATGCCTCTCTTTTTTAATCCACTTACATTTTTAATTATATTTCTCTATTAGTTAATGTAACTAACTGGTTAGGGACAAGAGATATCGCAGCTCTTAATTTCCAGATCAATCCCTTCTGGTCACTTCACCATCTGTGAAATAGAAATGCAATGTTTTTGTTTTCTATGGCTAACAATGGGAATGAATGACCTACAAGCGGCGAGAGAATGGCTTTGGAAGACTCAAGTGTGCAGAAGAAGAAGAAAAAAAAATGATCCTGAAGCTTTTGTTTATTTGATGGAGGTCCATCCTGGAAGAATCGAGAGTGCCATGTACCAGCTGTGGCTCCCCGGAGGCTTGATTGATTTGGTGAAAGTGAGAAATAGCAACCGACAACTTGGGGATTTTGACTGGTGACTTCTTTTTGTTCTGCTTGAGCCTACTTATTTTTTTAAAAAACTCCAGATATCGAGTGGCGCATTCTGAGATTTAGTTATACTTTTCGTGTGGTCAGCAGAAATCTTCCCAGATTTCTGTTCCCCAAGTTTTCAACAGAATTATGGAAGATTCAAAACTTCTTGTGTGGACTATTTTACTGCTTCTACAATTTTATCTCAAATTTAGGCATTCGGTATTATATTTCGCTCGTCACTCGCAAAATATGAAAACTAATTTATCAAGGCTTTTCATTACTTATTATTGTAAATCGCTATATTTTAGTAGAAATATTAAATTAATATTCAAATGTTTCTAAATGCTAAACGTCTTTTTCTAAAATTTGGTGTGAGTTATGGGTGATTTGTGGTGCAGTTACTGCTTCAATGTTTGTTTTATGGAAGAATTCACATCAATAACTGTCTGATGATTTTAAATTGGCAGTTATCCCTGTTGAAAAATAATATTTTGACAAATTGTGGTTTGTCGTTGAATTAATGACATGTTTTTTTTGTTTAAGGCATTATTCGCTGATTAAATCATGAAACTAATGTGAAATGAAGAATAAAAACATTTTTTTCCCTTCAACTAGTTTTTTTAAGATTTAGAACAAGTTGATTTTGTTCTCAGTGTTCGATGAACCTTAAAACATTTTTTGTTTATTTTTATTTTTATTTATTTTTTTTAAGCTATCTTACAAGATAGATGAATGTAAGTTTAAAAAAAATGTATGGTCACCGTCAAACATCAGGAATTTGGCATTGGAGAAAAAACAGAATATATCGAATAGATATAAAAGATTTTAAAAAGCGCCATAAGTCTTCTTTCTGTTCTAAAATTTTTTCTTTGCTGTAGCTTATATCTCGTTCAGCCATATTTCTCTCCCTTCCCGACTTAATCGGGAGGAAGTGATCAAACTCTAGAAAAGGATGTTTTGTAATTTATGAAAAAAGTGAACGAACGAGACGGAAGGAAAAAAATTATTTACTGAAGCTAAAAGGATGGAAAGAAGAAGAAAAAAAAACATTTTTTTTCCCTCTAAAATCTTTGTATATTTATTAAACATTTTTTGATGGATGACTTAGGAACAAAGTTTTGCGTAATAAATTAAGTCTTCCTCGTTTAAAATTTGATGGCTTCGTTCGCGAAAATAATAGTATCAAGTGAATAATTTTCTAAATAAAAATTCAATCAAAGATGAGAATTAGATCTCTTCATCATTATTTTAAAGTGAAATAATTAATATAAATAAATGTAATTTTTTTTTTTTACTTAAACGCCAATAGATTTTAAGTTCTAACAATAAACAATTTGTTTAGAGAAGTGTACATTATTTTATTTTGTTTTGTATAAGTGTTTTAATTATAGTTTTGAAATGATTCACATGTTGATTACTGTTTTAAATATATGCCATAAAAGTGTTAAAAGTGATTTTAAAACTCTTATTAATATTACTTTATTTAAATTAATGCAAGAGTATGATTCATTTAGATTTGAACATAGTCTTTGGAAGGCACAATGGTAAAATTTATGCATTCAAATGCCCTATTTCAATCGGATTTTTTTCTGAGCAAATGCTTTGATTCTTCGAAAAGAATTAGTTTTTTCTATTTAATAAATCTGCCACTGAACATGAGTTACACTATTATATTCAGAAATGCTAAACAATATCCCATATAACCAGAATCATCTATTTGTTAACTGAATGTTTATTTTGCATGGAGACAGTTTATATTTAAAAGACCAAAGCCAAAATTCTTTGTAGTTGGCAAGCTTAAAGGATATATTATTGTAATTTTCAATAATTAAATTGTAATCTTGTTCTCTAATTTTTCCCCACCTAGCAAAATAATTATGGTTAGAGTCGCTAACGCGACAAAAATATATCAGCAATTTAGCAGCCTCCGAGAAAGTAACAAGCAAACAGTGTATCCCGTTTAACAGCGCTAAAAGAACCTGCTGAATAAATGCTCATTTGTACAATGTAACTGGCTTTGATATCGAATCTTCCGTTCTTAGACATCAATTATATTCGCATCGGCGAACAGGAAAAGATTTACTTTCGGAGTATGTGGAAGACAAGTGTTACTGAGATCTTTGTGCTTACCTGGCAGTAGGAAGGCTTGGCTCTTCAGATATGTTTTTCCGCGTTTCCATTTCCATCCCTTGCTCCGGAAATCCTCATCATCGCCTCAACGGTACTCTTCCATGCACGGATCCGACAGAGAAAATGATTTATTGACATCTTCAATCGAAAAGCCCTTGAACAAAATTTCCTTCCCATCTTTTACTGTTCGGTGAGCTACGTAATTGAGTGTTCCTCCTCCTTACCAATCGAAAGTGAAAACCTTTTTCTTTTTTTTTTTTCTTTCTTTTTACATTGGAACGAGTAGTGTTTGTCTGCAGCTTTTCTCAAGAATTTTCCTTTGTGTTTCCGCCAATTGAACTTGCACGCCTCAAATTCTTATATATTTCTCATTTTATTTTAGGGATTAAAAATACCAAAGCTACTGTTTAAGTATATTAAGAACTGTACAGCGGGCAACCCCCTGGTTATTTTGATATAGTGTGTTCTTAAGGTACTCTTTGTTTTTTTCTGGAAGGATTACCAACCCTTTAATATTTTGGTTCTACATTTGTGTTTGACACCATACATCTTCATACAATGCTCAATATATTTTTCTGTTGATAGAAAGCTAATTTTGAGAAATTAAATGGGGACTTTAAAATCTAGAGATCGCTTTCCATTCGAAAGAGAAATTCTTACTCATTTAAATATTTCGTATTGCAAAATTGTTTAGATTTTAAATTCTTTCTTTGAATGGTAATTACAGTTTGTTAAAGAGAAACTGTATTTTTATTATGTATTTATGATAACTGCATTTCCCATTCAAAAATATTATCTTTCTGTGCTATGGTATAAAAGAGCTTTTGATTTATGCATTCTCTTAAAACGCTTGTGTTAATATGTGTTGCACCCAAAGATTTTTTATGCAGAACAGATAAATGTGTATTTTTGAATTCACTAAAAAAAAATGATAAATTTCATAGATTGAAATAATTACTTTTCCTATTTTGAGCAATTTATCTGAAAGGAATGGAAGGAAATAAATTACTTTCCTTTATCTTTTTTTAAAAAAATTTTTTTGTCGAATGTTTTTTCATTTGACCTCCTATTTCAGCTCCATTATTTGAAAATTGCTTTTCGGTTTAAAATTACTGTTAGTTTTTATCTATAAAATTCATTATTCATGTTTTTTGTAGATGTGCAAATATTAAAACACTTTGTAAAACCGCAATTAATTTTAGTTTGGAGTATAAAAACTGGTGTATTCAGATATAATTCTCTCATGAAAGCATGGACATTATAAAGAATTATTCGAATCGGATAATTCGCTCTTTTGACTTTCACAACTCAAACGATATTACTTCCTGGAACTAAAGTATTGCTCTAATGAGAATGTTTACTCTGAAGTTTTGACTTTTTTTTTACGTATTTTGTTTGAAATTTTATAAATTCATTATTTATTACTGTTTAATTTGTACAAATTCTATAGTACTTGCTTCAACCACAGATTTGTGTTGATTATATTTCAATGAAAATAATTTTTATTTTAATAAATCTTAGACTGCATCAAGCTTTTGTACTTTTAATTGTATTATTTTAAGATTTATGATAAGACAAACATCGAATAAAACTAATTCTTACGAAAGTATTTTAGTTTTCTGATAAGAAGCCAAATGCAATTATATTCATTAAAATTCTTATTTTCTTAAATTTCTTTTCCCAGTATTTGTTTTCTATCAAAAATTCTACTTTATTCATTATTATTAAGTCATATTAACGTTGCTGATTTGCTAAATGAAATTACAATTTTTTTTCAAGCATTTTGTGACATTTCCATATTTATTAAAAAATTAGATCTGAACACTCTGAATAAAATGCTGTAATTATTTTAATATACCTAAATCATCAATATTCCATTTTTGAAGTCTTCGTTATGTCTGTCATTTCCTAATTTCACAGAAATCAAATGCAAATGAGGACAAGCTGCTATTCTGGAAAACACACATTTGTGTCTGGTGAAGCGGGAATTCTCCCCCCCCCCCATCCAAACCCAAGCTAGTGCTTCCAACATCAGAATCAAACCCCATTAAAGCAAACACGTTCCCTAGCTTCCAATAAGATTGGTTAAAGCGATCGATATAATCATGTGACACACAAAGAAATGAAAGCAGCTGTGGGTTGAAATGTATTCCAGGACTGCCCTTGCTAGAAGGGAAATCTGATATGCCATTGACAAAGATGCTGATATCTGATATTTTGGAAGCCATAAAAGATCTTAGAAGTCCTTGCTGTTGCTATCTGGTTTTCTCCGGCACCATCCATTTTCTGTTGACTTTTCTTAAATTGAAGACTTTGGAATTACCTCTTACAGTTGGAAAATGTTACACCAGTGGTTCCATTTAATTTTGTTTTGTTGTTCCATCGAAAGTTATTTTCTGGCTATGGATCCTTATTTAGACGCCTTTTTTCCCCCTCTATTCGTTTAAATAAAAGTTTTAAAATTTATTTTTACGAATGTTCTTTGAGTTAGTACTTCAGTGGCTTCATATTTGTTTTGACATCTTTACAATCATGTGATTACATGAAATTTTTGTTATGCCTCTTTACAAATTGTTATCTTTCTCTTTATTATAAAGATATTTGCGTTCAGTGTCTTTCATAAAAATGTTTTCAAAAAAACAAAAACTGTGTTTTTATTTTTGTCAGTTATTTTTTTTATTCGAAATAATTGTTACCTGCGGATTTTAAAGGCCAATTCCTTTCTAAAATGTTGGGAAATGCTTTCGTTATTTTTATGCCACATTTTATTGTAGAAAACAGTGTATTTGATATTATCTTCTTTGATTCGGTGCCAATTTAGTTTCTTTTAGTGTTTCTTGTAAGATAGCTATTTCTATAGTCCGTGTGTAAAATATATAGAGTTTTATAGTTGCATTTTTCTGAAAACTAATTTTTCTCATTAATCTTTTTATCATTGATATCTAATGTCAAAAAAAATTATATTCAATGATGGAGAAAATATTATAAAAGGAATTTCCTTTTTCACATTAAATGTTTTTTAAGAGTATTCAAAATATGGAGGGGGAAAAAATGAAAGTATCTTTATGCTTTAAAGAAAGCAGTTACATGCTTAAATGAAATGCCGATCAGGATTTGGTAGCACATTTTTCCATTAGCACTTTTTTTAGTTGGATATAACCAACAATATCAATAACAATTCTCTCAAATAGCACGACACTCTTATTATAACTTCTGTGAAATTCAAACAAATGCGTTCGTTGTCAAAGTTAAATTCCTCTCCGGGGAGCTTTAATCTTCCTTTTTTTCTCCATAAATCACGGCCATTTTCGCGATAACAGTTTATCATTGTGAGTAAAAACTAAACAAGTATTTTGTTGCAGATGGAGGACAGATATATTGCTTCGTACCATTGTTACAAACAATATTTAGAGCGATTTTCTGAAGTCTTTTTTTCATCTTGAACCAAAGGTTATTCATCTTGTGAAATGTGCCATTTAAAGTGGGTTATGGAATATTAAAATTATTAAATATGGTGTGCTCTCTGGGGAATAAATGCCTGCGTATTTTTATTTTCTTTGCGACTCCTGTTACTCTTGGTATATATTTATATAAATCTTCAAGTATTTTATTTCCTACCTCCCTTGCTTTATCACATTTCTGAAGATGGAACATAATATTTAATAAGAATCCTTTCGAGACTGGATTTTTCTTTTTTCTTCCTCTTAACTGTAAAATTTTTCTCTGGATCATAACTTTCGAGTAAACACTCCAGTACACGGGCGCTTCTTCTCCAAGGGAATAGAAATATTTTTTTCCCTTAACCTTTCAGAAACTTCTTCACCAGCAGAATTTCCATTTTATTATGTTGATGGTGCTCCAGGCTTAAAAGGTTAAGATTTCCATAATCTTATTTATTCAGTCACCCCTCCTTATGTCCCTTTTCATTTGCGATTTGTATCTTGGCGCGCAAATGATTTTCTCCTTCCACTTTTTTTTTTTTTCTTTCCCCATTTTCCGAACGTGATCTCTCGTTCTTTTAATGAGAATGATCCTTTTTTCCCTCATCTTTTTTACTCCCCCAAACGTGTTTGCTGGAATAAAATTTGCATGCAAATTTCGTAGTATTGGTATCATTCGAATTTTGATTCGGTCGGTGGAAAAACACACTCGTGGTTGGGAGAGAATGGAGACTAATGTTGTTCTGTCAATATAGAATCTAAATATTTTAATTTTGTTTTAAAAAAATGCTCAATGAATATTAATGTTTTTCATAAAATAAAAAAAAAACTTGCAAAAGTAATTCAAGAATTATGATCAAAATATCTTTAAAGATCGTTTTATTTCCATTTCCTGCTAATACCAGATCTGTTGTAGGGCAGATTTTTTCGGAATTAAATTTAAGAATTTCACACATTAGTTTTTAAAAGTTTCTTCTTTCAACATCAAAAAAACATTTTATCAAGACTATAAAGTTCATTTCTTCATTGTTAGTGGTGGTTGTGCCATTTGTAATATTTCACAGTTTATGTAATCTTTTAATTATATTTCATTTAATATGTTTATAATTACATATTTGACCTGTCTACATGTTTAATACATGTACAGTGTCATAGGATATTTTTCCTTTCATTGGAATAAAAAATTACAGGTAATACAATGATGACAGTATTGTATCGAGATTCGGGGTTCGTGTGGATTGAGAGTTGAAGAAAGCAACCACTCAATGTACACAAGATTTTTATTCGTAAAAATTCCACTAGAAATACCAGATGTAATAATCACAATTATACAGCTACAATTCGTCAGATACGATAAATAACAGCTTCCAATCACAGGTCTCAAATACCTCAGGCAGAGAACAGCTTCTCTAAACTAGCAGTCACGGCTAATCGTCTTCACAAAACTGGCTGTGTGTACAAAACCTTGCCTAACCATGTTGCGCTGCGGTATTTATACCTGACTTGGCGGGGAAATCTACTAATTTCGCCAAGGTTCTGGAAGCTTCTAAGCTATCTCGCTAAATATTGGTCCTAGAGCGTAGGTGATGGATGTTTCCAGAAATATCCATTTCTCGCCAAGTCGCCTACAATGTCGCACTCTCGCCAAGTTTTCTCGCCAAAACATCGCCAAGTCACCGAAACGTTAGAAAACCTGCTTTTAACGTATAACACGTCTAAATACCGCAATTTTTGCCCAAAATGTGAGTATTTCCGATCTCTCTGAGATATTTTAAGGCATGTACAATAATTATTTATAAATTTGTAACAGTATATTCCAAAATATTAATTTTCTTAAACTTTATTAATATTTCATTTGTAAACAATGTTATAAAATTTATTAATTATTGGTGTGTCTGAAAGGAATGACATGTCATGGAAAATTTCCCAAATAAATATTAATGTTAACAAAAACATTTAAATTTACAAGTCCTTTAAAATTGAAGTATGAAGAAAATTTGAAAATTTAAATATTCTCACATTTTTACACGACCTGAATTTTTTTTATAAATTAAATTTCAATAAATTTATTATAAAATTTTCTTTTCATGTCTTATTTTTAGTGAAATTAATGTTCTTAAATGCTGCTGTTTAGGCTAGATTGAAAAGCTATTTTTTTTAGAAAGATTTCAAATGTGTATAATCTATTAATCTCATCATTTGATAAATATTGTATAAAATTACATCAGGCTAAATATTTTCTTTCCCTTAACTATTCCTATGTTAATTAAGTGGGTTTTTTAAAGTAATTTTTATCAAAAATTTTAGCTTTAAACTACAAGGAGAACTGATTAAATAGAATTTAATTAAAAGATTGTTAGAGTTACCGATTCTCCAAACGATTTCTGTGCGTATTGCTATTTTATCTTTCAGCTGTCACGCCTCCTATAAAAGAGCGTTTAATACCGTGAAATATGGCGAATAAAATATGACGCCAGAGATCGATGGTAATGGGCTGTTTCGGAATTTGACTAATGACGATATGATAGAACAACGTGCAAATCAGAGTATGGCCCCTTTAAAGTATATTAAGTAATGTGAGAATTTCAAATTCCTTTTCGTCATAATTTCTTGGGAATTTACATAATCGGCAAGCGTGTGTGCTACATTCATCGTCTGCTAAACGTTAAAAGCACACAATCAGTTTTCGATTACAAAGTCCTGTCCATTGATTTTTATTTCGGTTTATTTTATGGAGAAGATTTTTCCTCCGTTGTTTGTGCATGCTCCTGACTCGATACATTTAAAAATAACCGTTGACGTTGATTATGAGCATTTCTCTTTAGGGTTATGAATGAGCTGAAATTCAATAACAAAAATGTTATGTCTCTTGTTTTAAAAAGGTATTTTATTTCAGTAAGTGTGTTCTTATTTGATTATTTACTTAAATCTATTGAATGAATAATGAATCAGAGTAGTTCAGTCAAAAGAGCAGTAAATATTACGAATAGAAAATGAGCATAGAAAAAAAGCGATTTATTTACATTGATTATTATCATGTTATAAATTTTGATTATTAAGTTAACTTATAAGAGTACTAAATTTTTGAAGTATGCATTTTCTAAGAACAGAAGGTAGAAAATTAGGTATAGGCCATACTTTCCTTCAACTGTTGTCTTCAAAACAAATTCGAAAAACTTTTCACTCCTTTCCTTGCTCATAATTTTTTTTTCATAATTATTATTTTATTTTGAATGATCTCTAAACTTGACCTTCACATAAAAAGTTTGATTTTATTTAAAAAAGTAAAAAAAAATGGTTAATTCATTATTAAAAGAAAAACAAAGTTCATTTGTTGCATAAATTTTATCTATTGAATGTGTTAAATCAAACATGGATTTTTCTGTTTTCATTTAATTCCTTTATATTAAATATGTCATCACGATTTTTTTTAAAAAAACGTTTAATTATATTTCTAATAATATAAAATATTTTAAAAATAATACTGTTACATATTTAACAAATAATGTGGTCGAACAATAAAATAATAAACCTGTTTGTCCTCATCATTATTTGTAATAGTTAATTTTTTTAGGTATTTTTCAGAAAAAATGTAGACCTCGCGTGATTTGGCTATAATTAGTGACAGCCAGTTATTATTCAATTTGACTTTTTATTAATTTTTCCCAGGTTAAAACTTATTACCAACCCTGATCCTGATGCGTATTTTTGATTCCTTTGTGCAGTCCATAATTGTCAAAGTTTTTACGTATCCATCATAAGTACACGGAAATGGGATGGAATTACATCTCGTGAAATTATGATTATTTGTGCGTTACTTATTTAAATTTTTTCTTGAAGCTTTTCAATCATTCTAATTCTCTTGATTTATCGGTTTTCGTTTATGTGACGCTGTTGCCCAAATATTACCATTTTTGTAACGGAATTCCATCAGTAAAATTCTGACTCCCAAGTCGATTCTACATGTTGCTGATGAGATGTTTGGATGTTCACATGTTTTATCCGCAGCTGCAAAAAAGTAAAGGGCATTTTATTATATTTTTGAAAGGATGGTTTTGTCTCGACGAAATAGTTCTTGTATCTGATACCCAGTACGGACATTTCTTTCAATTGACTTGGCTTCCAATCTAACAACTATCAGAATACCCCATTTATTGCAAAACAAATTCCATTGGTACAAACGTATCTTTATTTAGAGCTAGCTGTCTCTTCAGTGATGTCTGACAAAAGGACAATCTTGATCGACTTTTATCTTGACATTAATTCTTTTCAACGAAAGACGTTTGCCTTTCTCCTTCTATAACCGGAAAGGCTGTTTATATCTATTTTTCTTATATTTACTCCTTGTCGATCTCGTTATTTATTTTGACTTAAGAAATGCATCCTATCTCCGTTAAATTGATTGAAATGTCTGAAGGTTTATTTATATTGAATGAGAGCTTTATTTTCATGGACTTCCAGTTTATCCTTGCGGTTATACGCAGACGTATTTTACTTTTTTTTTATAGCGTTGATATACTTTCGCCATAAGCTGTTTTGAAATAAAACTAGTAAAAAAAACTGTTTCACATTTTAGATTTTTATTTCAATATAAAAAAAAACTAGTAATCTGTCTGGGAGACATTGTTCACAAGCAACTTATTCCTTTTCAGCTTTTATGAAGCTTGTTCTTCTGAACAAGTTATCTAAAAATGAGGCAGTGAAACGTAGTTTCTCTAATGTTTTATCTCAATGCGTGAATTGTACCAACATTTTTCTTTTGTTTCGTTCACAGTGGAATTAGCAGTATCATTAAAATTTTAAATTGTCATCAACGATTTTATTTGCAGTAAAAAAAAAAAGGGAAATTCTTGAAAGGAGGGAGATTAGTTTCACTTCAGATAAATTGAATGTAACTTCCTTTAATTATAACGTTATTTTTTGTGTTCCTTATTTTTCTATGGTTTTCATAACTTTTTAGCCGAGGATACTCCAGGCTGGTTTCATTGTAATTGAAAACTACTCATCTCTTCTAAGTCCGTTTATCGATTCTAAACAAAGCGTGATTATTAATAAAAGTTAAAAATTGCTTAAGTTGAATCATTTCTATACGAGATCTTCATATTCGTAGAAAATTTTATATTTAAAAGGTAGTTCTGAAGATCTAATGATTCTTTCGGTTTTTCAAAAATGTTCTACGTCGATTTAAACATTTGCGTTTCTTACGGAATACCTGATGTAATAATGCGTAAATGCATTTATTTTAATGTTTTATATCATAACTTAGTCCATGTAGTATTATGTTCAAACTCTTTTCTTTTCCCTGGACGAATGTTATATTTTTGCGAATTTGTGTCTTAAACAGGTTATTTCCTTTAGATTAATGCATTCATATCTGTTCTGGTAATTATAAATCGTCATAAATTTTTATTTCATTCGCATGAAAAATGAAATTTGGATGATTAAACTGTAAGAAATGCATTCTGTTATGTACTTAAATGCTGTATTCATCATTATATAATCCATAGACAGTTCAGGTCTGTTTTTATTTTAAATTGTTTATTGGAAAAAAAAATTTTTTTTTCGTGCGCAAAATTCGATAAACAAGCGAAGAAGCAAAATGTACCTTATATAAAAATTTGTTCGATTTATATATGTATTCTTTTTTTTTTTCCTTCTTCTGAATGATTTACGGAAATAAAAAAGGGAGAATGTGTGTACCAGAAATATCCGCATATTTCTGCATATTGCTCGAATTCTCTGCCTCTGAAATAGCGCACCAAAAATTCAGTCATGGAAGAAAAGTTTCTGCTTCAGTTCACATCCCCCTCCCCTAACTGAAACTAAAAAGTTCCTATCTTTTTTAAACCCCTTCCCTTTTGTTTGCATGTTTTGGAATTTAAAAGTACAGATGCAGCTGTTGGAGAATGCGTATATTGAACATGCGAAAAGTAGTCACATTGGTCTTAGTGGAATTAATACTTCACGTTATTTAGAAAAAGTCATTATTTTTTTTTTTTAATTTTATGCGCGGAATTTATTACAAAGCAATCCTTAATAAGGCATTTGAAAGATCATCGATATAATATTGTCTCGTTTAATGATTTTGCTATACAAAACATTAGTTTTTATAATAAATGCTTGATTTTTTTTTTTAACTTAAATTATAATTGTGGTAGTTTGTTTTAAATTTCTATGCCATTTAATGCAAATTATTTGGAAAAGTTAATTAAGGATTTAAAAATCATATTATTCTCATTAACATTTTTAATCTACCATATTCATGTTAAAGTTGCATGCACTAAACTTACCAATTTGAAAATGTGAACGAGAAAATACTTTAAAATGTTCACTTCTTCTTTAATAGCATAACAACAACCTATTACAGGTCTTAGCTGCCTCTACAGAGCGCTTTTTGTCCACAGCGGCACTTAGCCAATTCCTAACTTTCAATATCTTGAGGTCATTTTCAGTGTCAACGAGCCATCTTGTTTGTGGTCTTCCTCGGGCACGGGATCCTTCGTGGTTCTTAAACGTTGATATTCTAGTTTGGTTTTTTCTCCAGACATGGTCAAGCTGTCATCAACCTGTTTCTTCACATGTCCTGGGTAGTCTGGGACTGGTTATACAGCCTAAACAATTCAAAATTACATCTGGTTCGCCAGCAACCCTGTTCCTGTACAAGCCCATAGTTATTAATACTTTCCTTTCAAAGGTTTCCAGGGTTCGCTGTATATCAACATTTTATGTCCAGGTGCATATTGTACCGATCTTCGGGGTTCGTGTGGATTGAGAGTTGAATAAAGCAACCACTCAATGAACAAAAGACTTTTATTCGTAAAAAAAAATTCCACTAGATATATCAGCTGCAACAATCATTATTATACAGCTCCACTTCGTCAGATACAATAAATAACAGCTTCTAATCACAGGTCTCAAATACCTCAGGCAGAGAACAGCTTCTCTAAATTAGCAGTCACGACTAATCGTCTTCACTCACTGTCTTCACAAAAACTCAACTCCTTCTATGTCGGGCTGTGGTATTTATACCTGACTTGGCGGGGGAAATCTACCAGTTTCGCCAAAGTTCTGGAATCTTCTGGGCTATCTCGCTAATGGTCCTAGAGCTTAGGTGATGGATGTTTCCAAAAGTATCTATTTCTCGCCAAGTCGCCAAATCATTAGAAAACCCGCTTTTAACGTATAACACATCGAAATACCACAATTTTTGCCCAAAATGTGAGTATTTCCGATCTGTCTGAGATATTTTAAGATATATACAATAATTATTTTTAAATTTGTAACAATATAGAGTAGCATGACTAGTATGAGTGTATTGTAAATTCTGAGTTTAAAATGTCCACTTACTGCACTTAATTAATGATAGTTATGAATCGGATTATTATTTCAACTTTCTTAATTATAATTTTCTTATTATAAGCTTGTGGCTTACTTGAATATTAATTCTAGTCAGCTTGTCTTTCCTTATGCAAATTTCTTGCAATACATACAATTTCTGTGAACTACTGCAATAATGCTTCAATATTGTAATAGTAAAGTTTATTCAGTAGTTATAGAATAGCTGTTGAAATGGTAATAATTTGAAGGCCTTATAATCTAATCTATATATTTTATATATGTAACGTACTATGATACGTAAAGATAAATACAGGAAGTAGTAAAATATCTTCATGGATTGAAAAATCATGTATATTTTTTCTCTCTTGAATAAATGTCATTACTTCAATATGAGAAAAATTTACTTTTAATTTTATGCAACGTTGAATGTACTAACAACAGTCGGTTGAAAAAGAGTTCAGAATTTAGACTTTTCCTAGTATATCGGTACACGGAAAAAAATGTAATTTTCGTTTTATCTCTAGCGTCCTTCCCTTCTATCTGTTGAGGTGAAAGCATTAGACAACATAAGCTTTAATTAAAACAATGATTGAAAATATTTCCACTGTCTCAAAATATAGTTAAAAACCTTTATAAGTTCCACTTAAAAATTGTTAGTGCAGCGGAAATTTGGCTCCTGGGCAATTCTGTTCACCAAAATTACTCTTTAAATGGTTCACAGAAGAAAAAAAAGCAAAAGAATTTTAAAGAAATATCAGGGTTTTAATTTTATCTGAAGTATATTTGGCCGTTAGATATGAAACGTTTTTATTTCTAAGAATTTGATGGAATTGTTTTTTTATTTATCCATTAAGTATTTTAAATCCATTGTTTTGTTTTGTTAACAACACTGTATTCAAGTTTTCTTTTTTGTTTACAGCCTCTCGAATTCGGTATGAGATAACCGCTGGAAACATTGGCGGTGCTTTCGCTGTCAAAAATGAGACTGGTGCAATTTATGTAGCCAGCCCCTTGGATTATGAAACAAGGAAATCGGTGAGTTATTTCAATGAATCCGAGTATTTTAATTTCATTAAAACTCTTTTTTTTACAATCAAAGGAAGCAACGGATTAATTAAGGTGTCTGCAAAGAAGATTGCAGAGATTTTTTCTTGGGGTGGCACTTCTGCCGAGTAGCATAATTAGTAAAGCATTGTTGCGTTCATCATTTTAATAGTAAACATTTTTATAATTTTTTTCATTAATAGTGGTATAGAATTTACATAAAATTAATTGAATTGGAAATACCTGTCTTTGAAGTATTGTTACAC
Source organism: Latrodectus elegans (assembly GCA_030067965.1). Classification (NCBI taxonomy): domain Eukaryota; kingdom Metazoa; phylum Arthropoda; class Arachnida; order Araneae; family Theridiidae; genus Latrodectus; species Latrodectus elegans. The sequence continues at coordinate 35,285,195 of CM057818.1, read as the reverse complement.
AGTTATTTGTGAAGCAATGGATAATGTCAGTAGATTGAGAATATATATATATATAAATATATATTAAATTGGACCTTGAGAACCAACCAACCAACCACATATACATTCAGATTCCTTTAAAAGCGAAATTTCTGTAAAAATCTTAATGCTACATAAATATCTTTAAACTAAAATAATTATTTCTTATATAATCTAATAAAGCGAACATAAGTCACACTTCGTGTATAAATAATTTACTCATTTTTACCTTTCAAATTTTTCAGTAATATTTTTATTTTATAATTGAATTGGTAATGGGTTACATTTTTCATTTCTGTGGAAAAAAGTTTTTTTTTTTTTTTCCAGTGGTGTGGAAAACTCGTTTTTTTGTGCGGGGAAAAAATTATAATATCAATTGGCTGTTTTTATTTTACTTCTTATTTCTGTCTCTATTTTATTTTTATTTTATTTTATTTTTTATTTTTTTTTTAAGTTTGCTTATTTTCGTAGAATTTATTTTAATAAAAATTGTTTACAAATTGCGAATTCTCAAATTATGAATTTTCTTGCTTTTATTTATCCTAGTACTTTGTTTTTTTCATATGTTCTTATAAGCATTTTTTATTCCTTAACGTGTTCATCAAAAAAGGAATATTACCGATTCTGGACTAATTTTTGCTTATTAAATTTTTCCTGCTGTTTCTGTTCGCGTATATGATTTAAAATGTCATTCTTTACAATATGAAATAAAAAATTTTCCCAAAGTGCGTTTCATTCAGAGTGTGTATATTATAGCATACAAAATTATTTTTATGCTAATACGAAATTATTTTCAAGTGTTTCGATGGAGGAAAATTTCTTCCATTCCTGATTATAGTTTATCAGCCACAACCACGATTTATACTTTTTGTTTTTTTTATTCACACAATTGTTTCTCGTACATAACTGGCTCTTAACATAGTAAATTGTATTAAAATCAGCTTACTTCATTTTAGTATATGACAGAAATAAGAAATAATATTCCCATTTTAAACAAATGGATGTTCTGACTAATAGTTTGTAGACTGCTGAAAAGTATATTTTGTCTTTTGATTGCATTACTGTATTCCTATTCATTATCTCATATAATTGTTAATCATATTTTAAGCTTTGAGACAAAGCGAGGGAAAAAAGTATAATTACAGAAATATTGTATTATGATTTTTTAAAAGTTCGAAACTTACTGCATTTGAAGGTTTTCATTAGATATTCTTTTATTAGTATTGGAGAAGAAAGCAGAACATTTGAGAGAAACCATTAATTTGTGCAGCCTTTGATTTTGCTTTGGTCAAACTGATTTTTTTTTCTTTTCGAATGCTTTTTCTTTTTTTCTTTTCCATCGTTCCATAATGCTTTTTTTTTTTTTCTGTTGTATAATTTATTTTAGTTTCCTTTAAGCGAATAAGCGAAGGCATTATTGAAACTTGTCTGGAAAACCTTTTACCAACTTTTGATATATCGCCAAATTTTTAAAAAAAATTCTCAATTGAAAGAATAGTAAATGTCTTCTGTCATTTATCTTTTTTTTTTATTATTTTATTCCTTCGTATTCTCTGGAGGCAAATGTTTAAAATCATACTTTACGCCAGATTGAGGGAAATTAAGAAAAAATGTCATTTATACATTTGGAAAAGCGTTTAGACAAGGCAAACAGCTAAAAGAAAATACTTTATGAAAAATGTAATGCATTTCTTTGTCTATTATACATACATTTCCATTTATTCAACTCTTTTTCCTAAAAATTTTAAAATACCTTTAAAATAAAAGGTATTTTGACTTTTTATTTTAATTTTGATTGAAGAAACGAGTTTTCTATTTTCTGTGTGAGTGTATATTTTTTCCTCTGGAGATCCCTCAGAACAAAACTTAGTAATTAATTTGAAAATCTGAATATTAATTTTTATGAATTTCTCTCTAAATTAGGTAACCCTTGCCAATTGGCGTGTACAAATAACCGTTGTTTATAATATTTTTAGAATTAATTGAAGAATAATTTTCAACACTAGAAGTATTATAAACAATTTTAATTCATTTTTTGTTTTCTAATTAGTACTTAATTTTCATTTAAACTGACGAAAATCAAGTAATAGAATTTTTTTTCCTACTGAACGCTCTAGATAGTTTTTGATATGGTATTTTAAAAATTCGGGGATAATGCATCTGGGTTATTAAGAAAATGAACAACTGGGTAAATCAAATATTAAAATTGTGTTTGCCCTAAAAAAAAGTATAAATTTATATCTTAAGGAATTAGTACTTCAAACCAGAATTTTTTTGTCGGTATACTGCATTCAACGTGATTAATTTAAATTTTGTTTTTGTTCTCAAGATTTATTTCAAAATTTCTGAGTTGATTATTGTTTTATGTTTTTCTATTAACTAACAATGTATGATTATTAATTCCTGAATCACATTTGTTGAGGTATGTTATTAAATTTCAAATAATAGCAAAAAAAATTCAAGTTTAAAAAACCACACACAGATATCATATCTTTATTAATTTATGCAATTCTTATTTCAAATATTTTTATTTACCATGATATTAATTTCTGCATATTGCTCTTGACTATTTCATACAATAGTCAAAAATATCATAAATTTTCAATAGCATTAGCCATCCAGATTTATTTTAGATGGGATCTAACTATGTTCCGAAAATGCATTTCGCTTGGGACTAATTTCATACGTAAAATGTTTTTTAGTCTGAAATTTTAACTAGTTATTATTCTAATCAATGCGCTTTTAATATATTTAATTTTTTAACTTTTTCTTAATAAAACTAATAATTAAATAATTTAAATACATACAATGTTTATGTAAAACAAATAGCTCTAGTCTCAAATAATTATAGAATATCTCTCGTACAAATAAAATATTTAGATTCTGGATCGGCTGAATTTTTCCGATAGTTTAACAAACAATAAAAGTAGACAAGTTGAAAAAAAGTTTTGAATAATTTTTATAAAACTCAAAAAAAAGAATTATTGAAAATGTTTGCACAGAACTATGAATTTATTTCATTTGAAACATGCCTATTAATTTTAGACTGACTGGAATATATGAATATATTAAATAATGTTTTTATTAATATATTGGAATATTTGAATATATTAATAAAAATATTACTTAATATATTCACATATATATTCCAACCAAAAAATAATTTTTAATAATATAGTAATGTAATTGATGACAAAAATTATAATTTCATTTACTTAACGCTCTTACTTAAAAAATGTTAATTTCTAATTAATGCTTTGACTTCACTGTACTTCAAAATTTTCGATATAAAGGTTTTCAATTTTTTTTCCATTATGATTACAATTATAGAAAAAATATTTCGCTTCTTGGCTTTATAAAAAGTTTTATAAGAAATATTAATTTGCATAGAGTGATGCTTGGACTTAAATTTTTATTAATCAACCAAAATGTTCTTAAAATCTTTTTCTGATAAGGCATTTTTTTAAGGGAGATCTGGAGCTTGCAGAATTTTAATCCTTCATTGGTATCTTTTTAATTTGAAAAAAAAAATGTTGCTTTTAAAAAAAAGAAAAATTTACTTAAAAAATAATAATGTAAGTTTAAGGACCACACTCTTATAGGATTAAAACAGTATTTCATCTTTTCTTTTTTAATATAAAATAGTTTTAATGTCACTAAACGTTAATGCGTCTTTAACCGCGTTAATTATTTTTTGTTTAAATCAATTTTTTTCGCAAGTTTCAACTTGAGGAATCAGAATTTTAATTTGAAATAAATTTAACATGTATATCATTGAATGTATCAATCTTATCATTCATTCTTACAGGTTGTTATATTCTATTCTCATTATAATGTAAATTATCCAGAGAAATTTCATAATTCACTCTCTTGGAGTTCGCAAATTTCATAGCAAAGTGTAAAATTCATTTACTTCTAGTAAAAATGTCATGCATTATCGTTACTCGTAAAATATTGAAAAATGACTTTTCTATGGCGCGGGCATGTGAAAGCATTTCGTACGACAATTTATTGACTGGTTTCACCTGTTTTCTAATTGGAATAAATCTTTAATTATTCCTCTTATCCACTCTTTAATTGCGAAATCGAGCCATGTGGGTTCTTTGTGATGTGACGATAATTAGCATTTCGTAATCGAAAGTGAATTTTAAAGTTGCACTTTGACGATAATGAGGAGATGTATTATCTTTATCTTTATTAAACTAATCTTAATATTCTTGAAACTTGCTTTTAAAAATGCTTGTTTATTTAGTCTTCAGCTTGCGATAAGTGTCTTTGTTCTTGCTGTTTCGTTCTGAGTTTATTTTGAAGCATCGCGTGAATCATCCGAATGAAACTGGTGACTAAAATGCTAATTTGGTAAGCATTATTATGTAGAGAATGAGCTTTCGATTGTTAAGGAACTAGAAATTTTATTTTTAAATGTTTTCCCCTATTATTCCCTTGAGTCAAGAATATTTTTTCCCTAAATCTTCAAAATAAAAAATAAAAAACATTACAATCGCTAAACATAGGCTTATGCATACTGAGAAGTAGTGTAATTCCTACAACTTTTAATCAGTTGCATTAGCATAGAATAAATTATCTGGTTTTCAAACCCTTTTTTTTTTTTTTTTTATTTCTGAAAGCAGAAAAGGAATTTATTTACGTTAATGTAAGCGCGAGTGTTACTCATTTAACCAAATATTCTCTTTAAATTATTCTCTATCTTTTTTTAATCTTGCCGAGCTGGCAGCCGAATGGTTAGCGCTCTTGCCTTCGGTTCAACAGTTCGTGGGTTCGAATCCCACCTTGGGCATGGATGTTTGTAGTTATTCGGAATGCACTTTAAACCGTAGATCCTGGTCTAATTAGCCCTCGTGTGCAAAAAATGACCGTTGAGCGACAAACAAACTTTTTTTTAATCTTATCCTTTCATATGTTTGCTTATTGATTCTCTATAGCGCAATTTTTTCGATATTTATTTTAACTTAATAAAAACTCGTTGCGCATTAAATTTTTGATTTATTTTATTCTTATGTAGTAAATTATTTGGCGTGATAGATTAATTAGATCGGGACTGGATTACACAGTACATTCCGTTCCAATCATTGTCGTCGTACTGTTCCACCTTAGGCTATATTATACCTGTCAACCTTGGATAAATAAAATCCAGTATATTTTACTGATTTTGAAAGAAAAAATCATTACACATGTGTAAATTATAAGTATTAAGTTTTTAAAATTATTTCCTTACATAAACACATAAAATACTTTATATATACATATATATATATATATATATATGTATATATATATATATATATATATATATATATATATATATATATATATATATACTTATTTTTCAAATTTCCAACAAGATGCCATTGTACATCTGCTCTTGGTTCATCCAGTGTTTCTTATGTGAGGACGCAGCACTTTGCAGTTCGCAGAACTCATCTTGGAGAATGTCCAATCCTTTATTCAGTTCTGTATTAAGCAGTAAAATGGGAAATCCGTTCAATAAAGAGTTTTACACTTGAAAATGAGGCATGTTCGATAGTCTGCAAATAGCATACTTCTGCATGTTTTAGAATCTCCTTGTGAAAGGGAAACTTATTAAGCATGTAAATATAATAACACGCAGTCACATAAAATTAAACTCAATAGATATATATTTCGGCAGATTTTTAAGTTTTTCACTGAAAATGTGACAAAAATCAGTAGATTTTTTCATACATTATCGGAAAAAATCGGGAAAAAGGGTAAAAAAATCAAGTTTCCCGAAAAAATCAGTAGAGTTGGCAACTACGCTATTCTGTTGACAGTTTTACATATTTGTTTGTAAATCATTTACAAAACCGTTCTTCGTACTTTTTTTAAAGACATATCATTTTAAAAACAATATGTTGCTTATTTTTATAACCAGTCTATCTAATTTTTAAATTGTAATCGATTAGGTGTATAGTTTAATAATTTATTATTTCGATTCACACACTTCAAGCTCTGTCAAATCAGATATGGGTAAAAAGTAACCATTGAGCATCAAACAAAACTTAAGGTGACCAGTTTTGAATCGAAGGCTCCCGTGTAAAAAGTTACTTAGTGGTAAAGATATCAAAACTGATATGGAGAAGCAAAATTTGATGCTAAATTTCTATGCATCTGGAAAATTTAATGACCAAATCAAAGTTTGTTTTAAAAATTCAGCACAACCAAAATAAATGAACTTCCTTGAATCAATTTACATAGGTATGCCAATAATTACATTTACTATTGCTGAATATTTTGAGTTAGAATAAGTTCATTTTTTAAAAAAAAAAATATTGCAACTGATAATGTTAGATTATGCTGAGGATTTAAGGAAAATTTGCCTTCGACTCTAGAGTATTTGTTACTATGTTAGAAATTACACACCGAATATCTCATTTAACTCATTGCATAAAAGCATCCAAGTGTATTCAGAATATCTCCTGTCTGATTTTAAAACGTCTGCTTTAGAATTCAAACCGTAGATTAAGGTCTGTTTAAATCGTTAATTGTATATAGAAAATAAAATTGTAAAAGTTGAATTCTACCTTTCTAGTATATTACTCTTCCAAATGCATCAGAATAGATGACTATGGAAGTGAAAAATGGCAGAAAATTGGGAATGGAGAGGAACAATATTTCATCCACAAATGATTTCATCATTAAAACGCATATTCTGCTGATCAATTCAATCGTTTTCATAAGTTAACTTTTCTGTCTGCTAAAGGGCGATTCGATTTATTATCTGCGCGTTTATTATTAGAGTATATAAATTTCACCCAAATAGTGATTCTGAACTAAACTGGTGGCCTTTTATTATCATTCATATTTCACTCTCCCATGAACGCGCGCTTTAAAATTAACGAAGGTAATTTTGAAAGAACGGAAAAATTATCGTTTCATAGACGTTGGAATTCTTCGTTATAATTACGAAAAAATTTAATATTTGTGAAAATTTACATTTCTCCTAACGGCGTCTGTCTTCGCTCGGCCAGACGATTATTTAGTGAGATGTGTGTTGCATTAATAATTGCCTTAGCAAAACTTTTGTGCGAATTGATTTCGTTTTTATTTTCTTCAGATCATTAAAATTGTCTGCAATTTTTTTTTTTTTTTTAAAAAGAACGACACTTTTGTAAATTGTCTGATGTAATATTCACATCGTGTTTTACTTTGCACATGTGCCTTTCGGGCATTAGAAACATATTTTAAAAATATGTTTGCATTTTTCAGAAAGAAATCTTCATTGTATCATTCAATTTTCGCATAAATGAAGAATATTTAATAAGTTCTCGTTGCTCATTAAATTCTTTAAAATAGTTAGATTAGTTTTGAGAATAACACCTTAACATTTACAAAAAATTTTTTTCTTTATATAATCATTAAATGTTATAATTAATGTAATATAATTACGCATGCAAAGTTATAATTTGCTAATGATTCGATTGTGCTTAGTTATCAAAATATTATGGATATAAATGTTTTTGTTTTGCATTTGCGAAAAGGTTTCGTGTGAAAACAGTTGTAATAAAATAAAAGCTTACTTTGATCCCTTATATATTTGGGCAAAATGTCCCAGTGACTTTAAATCGTAGCCATCGTATGCATAAAAATGACCCGAGGAATGGCAAACTAACCAAACCCAGTACCCGATGAAGCTTACATTAAGTAGACGGGGGCTATTTCAAACTCCCTTAACAAGTTTTTTTTATTTGATTTGATACAGTCATCCACAATAATTTCATTATTGTGTAAAGATACAATGGTTGTATCTCTTGTTTGCGAGTTTATTCCGACCACAATAGCTTGCAATTCTGTCCCGAAGTCAAATAGCAAAGTAAATATTTAGATGTATCAGTACACCAGGTGAGAGAGATTCCATTATGAATATTTAATGGACCTTGGAATTTTTTCTATATTTGGTTGCTGTCGAATTGTCCGAGCTCTGACTTTTTATTCAAAAGCTTCTTATATTAGATTTCTATCTCGGATTTGCACCTAAATTCATTTTAATCCATATATGCTCTGGTCGAACCATTTCTTGTGAAAAAGGACCATAGCCACACTAAATTTCAAAGAAAATCTGCGTTGAAAGGAGAAAGCAAGCGAGATCAATTCTTTTGCTGTCCTGTTCCCTAAAATTCCAATCAGAGAGTAACACATTAAGGAAATTTGGGAATTACTCTTTTAAGTATTCTTTGTAATGTGTGGTGTTTGTCATTGTGATATTTTAGTATTATAACCAATTACTCAAATCACTATATTTGATACCAATTCAATGGAAATGCAATATATTGAATTGAGAGTAAAATGGCGAAAACTTTCTTCTCAAAGCTGAAAATATATATATAAAAAAAAAAAAATAAAAAAAAAAATTCTTAGACTAATATATTTTTCTCCTGAAATTGTAACTAATTTATACGTTATAAAGTAAGGGAAGTGTAAAAAAGTAAGAAATATACGAAAAAGGATTAAACAGCTGTACGCGTCACTTATTAAGTTTTAAATTTAAAAAAAAAAATTGGTTATTGAAATATTTTACTTATAAATCTAATGAGGCACTGCAATTTAAAAATCTAATATTACCCTTTTTATACAAAAAAGGGTAATATTAGATTTTTAAATTGCATTATTTATTAAATTTTCAAGCACAAACCCTTTTTTGTATAAAAAGGGTTTGTGCTTGAAAATTTTGTTATCAAACTATAAAGCAAACGTATCATGGATAAATTAACACCAGCAAAAGATATAAGTTATTAAAATTTTATTTTTTGACAAAAATGTAATTGTGTAAGTGTAATTCTCCCGAAACTACTCGGGTATAAAGAAAGTAGTTAAAATGATAGTGAAAGTTAGTGATGTGTGTGTATTAAAAGCTGTTTCAAAATGCAGCAAGTAAAAAGCTGAAAGGATATCAATAATTGCACATCAACCTCTCTCTCTCTCAACCAATAATTTGCTTTTTGTTTAACATTTATTTACATAAATTAGATTCTTTTTTCACTTTTTCATTCACTGTTTTGTGAATTTCTGAATAATTGTCTCCTCGCGAAACTAGTGGGAGTGAACTCGCGTATCCAGTGGTATTTTCTCTCTAAAATTCCCTTCAAATATATATTTTTTTCAGCCGGCAGTTGTAAGCCACCAGACTTAATGCGTTGAAAATATGTAAAGCATTTTATGTAAATAAGAGAAATGGTGGAATTTAGCTGTTGCCATTCAGTTTTTGCTTTACTATTATCGATTCTTCATCCAGCTGTGCTACAAGCATCGATTACAGCTCACATAGATATATAAAACTCATTTCTCCGTCCACCTACACTTTTCCATTTCTTTTTTTAGACCTGTATGAATATTTTTATATATTCCCAAAGCTCGCTTATCCATAATTCATTACTTAAACGAAGTAAGAGACGAGCACAGGATGTGCCCGAAAGAAAATGCTCTTTTCGCGTCTTCTTTTAGATGCCATTCATTCGATGTGCATTTCATGTCCTCCCAGGCTGTCTCCTTGAGCCATAAACTTGATGTCCTGTCCTAAGATCTGAAGTTTCTCCCTTGAAGCACAGGCCACTTTTCTTGTAGCTAGTGCCAAGAAAATAACTCTAACTCCTGGCTGTTTTAATACTGCAGTTTGAATTTCCGCAAATTTTCAGAGAGTTTGCGTGTTGTTATTAAATAAAATTTTATTTATTTTAGATTCTTTCCCTTGGTTTTCCTAAGCAAATAAATACATGTAGTACTAGGATCAAAAATATTTAACTATCTGTATATAGTTTATAAAGATCTACTTATTATATATAACTGCAAAGTTGAACCGTATCATCTCCTCTAATAATTGAGTAAAAATGTTTTTTATAATACCTGTAAGCAGATTTTAATGGGATTATCTATTAATGAAACATTTAAAAACATTCATAATATCAAAAGTTTTTTTGTTTTTTTTCAATTTTTTTTATTAGCTCTTAAATTTATGTTCTACTTACCTTATATAGAAACATTAATATAAGGTAAGTGGAGGTATTTACCTTATGAAGATTTCATAAAACTGAGTTTTATCTATTCGCTATTTAGACAGGTGAGTTATGTTTTGTAATCGCTTTTGTAGTTATATCGAAACAAAGAAATGGTATTTTAATTATTACGAGGTTCAAATGTAAGTTTAACCCTGTAAAATTCTTCCGATTCAAAGGAGAACTAGATAACATATAATAAATATTTTCGGGTTAAATTTTTCATCCTTTGTTTTGCGTAAATACTTTTCCCATTAATACACTGTGTGTAAATTATGACCTAAAATCCATACGTATACCAAGAATTTAAAAATGTCTGTAGTTATTTACTTCACTGATGTAAATTTTCCATTATGAAGTCGTGAAATTTACGTCGTTATGTTGATGAGGTCAAATTTGAATTGCAGATTAACTGATTTATTCTGTTTTATGAAACTTGGCAAATTGTTGAATTCAGTCTGAATTGACGACCTTCATTTCGAATTCCGAGTTGACATTCTAAAACCCACAATCTTAAGCTAATCGTTAACTTCATTAATACGCCCATAAACACGTCTTAAGAGCTCAGATGCCGTATAAGCACATTGAAAGTATTCCGTTATTTTAAATATATATTTGTTATTAGTTCTTGTATTTTGTTTTTCGAAATGAACGTTCCACGTAGTTGAATTATTGTTCAGTTATTTATATTTCAAGTGTACATTATGCTTTCGTTATGAGCAACTATTTGTTTTGTTTTTTTAATATGTCCTGAAATTGATTAATGCACGCTAGATCACATTTAAGTTAATTGCCTTATCAACACATTTATTTTATACATAGATAAAATAATACCTGTAAACAATACATTTAAAATGACAAGTAAAAAAGAAAAAGCTATCGACATTAGAAAAAATCGAGAAGAAAATATATTGCTTTTATGTTCATAATCCAATTTTAATTATTTTTCCTTGTTAATTACTGTGTCCCACCATGTTCATTTCATTTCCACGATAAGGAGACGGGATAAACATTAAATCATACTTTTTCTTGACAAGTGAAACTCTAAGGTTTCCAATGAAAAGCTTCTTGTCAAATACTAAATTAATAAGCTGAAATGTGTTATTACTCAGGATTTTCATTTAAGATAAAAAAAAAGTATTTAATTTCGTTTATTTTTATCATATATATATATATATTTAATGCAAAAATTTCACTATCGTGGTTTCCTTTTTCGGCAGTTGAACTTGAATTTAATTAAATTCGTTACTTTTGTTATTTTGATATCTTAGACTGCTTGGCTTCTGTCTTCAACAATCGCTTCGCTTCTCCGATCTTTGATTTTCTTCAATTAAAAGTTTAAAAAAAAACATATTATGAACTTATAATTTGAACATTTTTATAAATTCCTATTTATTTGTTGAAATCCTAGAGCACAATTAACTTACAGAATCATTCTTGTAAGATAGTAAAAATAAATTAAGCAATTTGAGTCCTAACACCCCGCCCCACCACAAAAAAAAAAAAAAAAAAAAAAAAAAAAAAATAGATAATTATATGTATCGTTCTCTCATATTTCAAATGTTGTACGAGATATTTTTCATGTGAAAAACAAAAACTAAATGTAGAAGTTGGATCCACATAAAAAGTTTACATTCTGTCTTTTGCAATACAAGTCCACCCAACTTTTTTTAGAGATATATTGATATACATTATCTGGTGAACGTGGCCATACCAAACTCCTTTATCAGAAGAGACCCTCCCTTATATTCTGGAACATTATATGCTTCTTCCCATAAATTGCGTGTGCCTCATCGTCTCTCGGCTTACAATATCGCGGTTAAAATATTCTGGCTCGTCAGTCAGTCCTCGGCTTTGTAATTGGAGCAGCCCCACCACAGTAAGAATCTTCATTTATCCGTCTTCCCTTACAATGGATTACTGCAACTCGTGGAACGCCTTATGGATTTATTATACGAAACTGAACAGCCGCCCTAGAACATCAGTCTCCCAAGGATATGACATCGCTCATTCTGGTAAAGTCGATTGCCAGATGAATATTCAGTACTCATTTATTCGGGAAATGTGGACATTGGGATGTCCCCCTTGTTCCGCCATCTGTTGGGTTAATATTGGAGCAAAGATTGCTGTTTACCTTCTGTCATTTTAGATTGGCTTGTTCCATCCTCAGACAGCAGTTCGCTTGAATCGCTTTTCAGCATGCGTATGTTTTGGGACAATAGAGATCAGAAACTGCTATTTTGATCACCAAAAAGTGATTTTCTTTCCATTGTGTTGAATCAAAATAAGTGGTTAAAGAAGACGAAGAAGATTAGGAGAGAAGTCATTAAAAAATGTTCGAAAAAAGAAACTATCTTTGTTTAATAATAAAACAGTTCTATAGATGTTCGTCATTAAATTTAATCTGTAATATATATAGTGTATGTATATGTATATTTAACTTAAAACTGAGGTTTTAAATATTTATAATTTCATGCGTTGTATATTATAAATGCGTCTGTAGAGAATGGTAATATCTGCTGTCAAAATATTAAAATTAATTATTAGGTTTATTTTTTTAAAAAAGGAATGAGTTTAGCATTTTTTCAAAGAAATATATTAAAAATTGTGTTTTAGAGTAATTTCTTACACTGTGATTTTTTTTTAAATCGTTTAAAATAACAGTAATTATGAATATTTTTTAAATGAAATTTCAACTCTTGAAACTTCGAGAAAATAGTTACAAGAGTAAATTATTTTCATATTAGAAGTTCAGCAGCCCCACACTATAATTTCAGTGAAATACAATATTGCTTTTTACTATTCTGATTTTCGTAAGTCAAGGTTTTAGATTTAAAGATGACTTCTAATCTTTCTTAAATATGTGCAGTTTCGTTTGCGTTTTTAGATCTGCGAAACCCACAATTAAACGATATTTTTTTTTAATTCTATTACTGTAGATTTTTTTCTTATTTTGATTAAAAGCCAGAAAAAATCTTTTTAGGATTAAATTGTGTTCTTGAAAAGGGCTGCAAAATTTTTCCCGGAAAAATTTCCATAATTAGGTTTTAATCCAGATAGCTTCATATTTAATTAAATACCCGAAGAAACGAATTATGTAGATAATTACGGAAAATACATTATGATTTATGGTTCTTTGATGTTTTTTAGCAGTTTTTCCTTTTTCTTAACTTTCATAATTACCGAAGCCAAAATAAGGCACTTAATTATCTTACCTCTCGACACTTTTTCTACCTCATTTATTTTTGCATTATAGTTTTTTTTTTCCCCCATACAAGTTTTCGAAACCAAGTTGTGTTTTGTGTTTTTAGAAAGTAAACATGTGACTTAACACATTCATACGTTCCTGTAGTTTTCTTTTATTTATGTAGATTATTATTTATAAAAAAATATATTGTTTCTCTTTTAAAAGAAATCTCGTGAGTGAGTTAACTTAAATCATTTTTTCTCCTTAAATATTTGATTTACTTTCTAAAATAGGTTTCGAAATTTGCTAATGTGTAAAACTTTTGAGGAAGAATCGTTTGCACAATGAGCGATTTATTATTTTTTTTTTAAACACCACGAGTAATTAGTTCGTAATTGCTTGTACATTTGTTCTCTTAAAGTATTTTATGTATTGATAAAACTCTTATCTCTAAAATTCTTTGAATATATTTGGAGAAAAATGGTATTGATCTTTAACAAAGTAAAAATATTTATATCCACACTTTTTTTCATAATAAACGCGAAAAAATTGGACATTTAATTAAGCTTTATATTCCGGGATTTGTTGCAAAAAAAAATCGGATATTGAAATTTAGGGAGAGAAACTGAATTTCATTTCCAAGAAATTTAATCATTTTATATTTACGGTAACTAATCGATTGCCTGACTTAGGGGAAAAAATTGTTTTTATTTTTTACTCTAAGTAGAAATATTTATTTTGAATTTTTAGAACAGTTTTTTGGGCTTGAAGATATTGGAAAAATGAATGTTTATAGATAAGGGATACAAAATTCATCGGGAAGAAATTCCGATAATGATTGTGAGTTCAATGGAAGGATAATATTTCTATTTTATTATTATTATTAATGTAATTTCTCTTTTGATGTGTTTTTACAAAATTTTATTTTAAATTAAAAATTGGTTTTAGCGCTTATAGGAAATAAATCCTTATTTTAATGTTAAAGCTACAGGTTGTTAAAAAAAAAATTGTGCATTTACTTAATTTTTAAGTATATAAAATAAAATTTCAAAGAAATCATGTTATTAAAAGGTAGAATAGATTTAATTATTTTAAAAAAATTGTTGTTGCAATTTTTTTTTTTAATTTGATAGATTAATTCTGAGTTTTAGCTAAAATTTTATTATGTGCAAATAAATAACGAATAAAAATGTGTCTAGTTTTCTCCCAGATAGATCTTGAAACATCATTGAAAAAAAAAAGAGCATTTTTTATTTTCTGTATTTTCTCTATAGCTATATTTTAAAATGTATTTTTCCTTTAGTGCTAGGACTAACTGCTTCAGAATTTGTACAATGTCTGAAAACTACTAAAAATTTCTGAAAATCGAAATTTTTTTTTTTATGACCCTGAAAATTCTTGGAATTTTAAGCTGACTCCTTGAAAATAGGGAATAACTCGTGGATATCTTTGATTTCTTTAGGCATTATCCTTGTTAGATGTTTATAAAAAAAAATAATAATAACGAAATTCGTACATGTTTAATTAAATTGAATCAAAAAGAAACAAATATCTATATTCTTCTTCTTTCTTAGATATAAAAAAAGATTACATAATATAAGTAGATTTTGACTAGGAAACTGAAGAGGAAAAATTGCTAACTCGTATGGTTTGGCCACATAATGTTAAACATTAAAATCTTATAATCTATGGTATTGCATATTGATCATTTATGATCTTGTAATAAAATCGTGCAAATTAACTGTGTAATATACACACACATAGTGTAATATACACGTATGTGTGCGTGCGTGCGTGTGTGTGTGTACGCTTGCCCTAAATGATGGAAGCTTCTGTGATTTTGAAATTCATTTCCATCAAATTGATAATTATTGAACAATTGATTTAGATTGATAAAAAAAATCATTTAATAATAATATATCCTTTTAAAATGTGCAAATGGCTACCAATATTGAAAATAAATAAAAATGTCAGAAATAAACTTCAAATACATAAAATATCTGAAAATAAAATATTAATATTGGAAATTAAAACGTAAGTCTGTTGAATATAATTAAAAATAAAGGATCAGAGTCTAAAATATACATATGTTGTGGTTTGGATAGTTGGATAAAGTTTTAGTTAACAAAAGAAAAAAAATTATATGCATTTTTTATTCAACAATATGGTCTGAGAAAAATGAAATCATTCAAATTGAAATATTTGTGTAGCTATGTATTACATTTTTTTTTTAATTATAACTTTAACACATTGTGTGTTCCTGTTTATCTTTTGAATTTATCTAAGAAAAATGCACGAATGATATATTTTAGTTTCGAAATGGTGCATACAAACAAATCGTGGACATAGTTGTGGAAGAATGCATGGTTATTTACAGCTAATCTCTTTGAAGAGGAGCCTGTAAACTAGACAAAGCTTCTTAAGTTTCATCTTTGTGATGGATTAAGAATACTTAACCTCTCTTTCTCTTGCTCATCACACATCTTATTAACACATGTTTATAAAGTTGGAGAAATTTTCATGTGTTCGCGAAGTTCAAGAATTCTCAGAGGAATATTTATTGATGTCTGATGTTGCGGAAACGCGAATATATTTGCAATAGCAGTTTCATTCCTTGATTTTTTTTTTTTTTTTGGCACCACATAGTGGGTGGTAAACTTCGTAGCATTAACATTTTTCTACAACGTACATAGTTTGAATCACTTTAAAATATATATAAAAAAATCTTGTTTAATTAATAATTCTTTAAACTTATTTCTCTATGTCTTTCAGCTATCCTCCGTTATTTTTAGCTCATAAAGCTGATTCATTTAGTATATGAAAGTGGATTTCGAATCTGCTAATATTCCCTTTAGGTTATGTTATTGAACTTGTGAAGATTCAAAGAAAGTCAGTGGCATGTGTGTGTATATATTATTAGGTTTGGGTATAAGTTCGTAGCGTTTTAACCAAAGACTTTTATTAAACAAAAGACAATAATTATATCAATAAGTTAATCAATTATATATACGCCGTGGCTGTTAACAACTTCTTCCCACCTCTAGACCCATTTGTTGATGCTGTTCCGCCAAAACTCGCCTGGTCTGCTGTCCCAAGAAGTTGTTGAGCCAGTTTTTAAGGACCTCTTGGTGCACTGGGAAATGCTCGAAAAGAATGCCACAGTCGACAAGGAGCTCTACATTGCCCAGCTATACCGCGTGAATGAGGCTATTCGACTGAAAAGACCTGTTCGACATGGTCAAACCATACACCTTCACGACAACGCCAGGCCCCATGTTGCACACGTCGTCAAAGCCGCACTAAAAGAGCTCGAATGGGAGGTCCTTCAGCATCCGCCGTATTTACCGGAACTTGCACCGACCGATCACCATCTTTTCTGCTCCTTGTCAAACCATATGAAGGGCGTTACCTTCGATAACAATGAGGTCCTTAATAACTGACTCAACTAATTTGACAGCAGACCAGGCGATTTTTGGCGGAACGGGGCATCATCCAATAGGTCTAGAGTTGGGTAGAAGTTACAAACAGCAATGGCGAATATATAATTGATTAACTTATTGATATAATTATTGTTTTTTGTTTAAATAAGATTTTTAAGTATATAGTGTGTGTGTATATATATATATATATATATATATAGATATAGATAGATATAGATATATATATAGATATATATATAGATATAGATATATATATAGATATAGATATATATAGATATATATATATAGATATATATATATAGATATATATACGCACACACACACACGAGGGTTACTCTGAAATTTTTTAGATACGCGCAGGAGAGAATTTACAAAATAAAAATAAGTTTAATTTTAAAATACAAAGTATTTTAACACAGAAGACTAATTTTTACTGACTTATTTCAACTTGTTTAGCGTAGAATAAATTTTAAACAGAAGAGAAAATAGAGTTGACGCGAGAACATTTTCGCGATTTTAAAGCAGGATTAAATCAAGAAGAATGCGTTCACGGTTGCAATTAGTATTTGGTGATGAATACAGTAGCTCGTGCTACTGTATTCAGATGGTTTAGAGAATTTAGAAGGGGTCGCAATTTTCTTTAGGATGAAGAACACACAGGAAGGCCGCCGTCGGCAGTAATCCCGGATAATGCGTCTGCCATACGAAAAATGTTAATGAATGGAAATCGCTGTACCTATCAAATGATACAGAAGGAACCTATCATTGGATTTGCAGCCATACACAAAATCATTCATGAAAAATTACATGTGAAAAAATAGTTTGCTGTTGAGTTTCCCATAATGGAACTGAGCAGCAAAAAGAGGAGCGTGTCAAAATCAGTAAAGAAACTCTTAAATTGCTAAATGATGGTGGCCATCGCATCATTTCTAACATTGTAACAGGTGATGAAACGTACATACCGGTTTTTGACGTTCCAACACGCCAAGAAAGCAAAGTGTGGGTCTTTGAAGATGATCCCACGCCGACAATGGTGAAAAAACAACGCGCACTGAAAAAAGTTATGTATTCCGTTTACTTCAGAAGTACGGGATTGGTCAAAGCCATCAAGTTGGAAGGACAGAAGACAGTAACAGCAAACTGGTATACCACTAAATGCATTCCAGAAATTCTACAAAAACTGAATGTTAGGGGACTAATGCTTCACAATGACAATACATCTTCACAAACAGCGGAATTAACAGTTGAGTTTCTTAAACAAAAACAAATTAAATTAATCGAACATCCGCCGTATTCACTGATCTAGCTATGTGCGACTTTTGGTTATTCTTTCATCTGAAAAAGAACTTACGTGGACGTCGTTTTCATTGAGAATAAGAGATTGATGTGGCTATAAATGCATTTTTTCCATCTCTTCCAAGAAATGAGGGGCTTGAAGCATTTAATCTGTGGAAAATTCTCTACAAAAGTGTATTGATGCTGGAGGAGACTACCTTGAACACACTTAAAATTTTGTAAGTATAACTTTAAAAACTCAAATCTCAAAATTTAAGTGACCCTCGTGTATATATATATATATAATCAGTTCAACAATTATATATGGCTCTATTCTATTGTAAATAATTTTTTTTTTAATTTTAAACTGCGAATTCATATTTTTAAACTTGAAAAAGAGAAAACACAAAAATATTTCTGTTTGATACAAAAATTTCCTTCGTGTTTAGATTATGAAAAATTAACGGCGAATTGTAACTGGAATTAGATTTTTAAAAATTATGCTTTCCATCAATTAAATAATTTTGATCTTGATCAGAAGGGACAATTAGGGGAAAATCTTCCACTATTGATTTTCACATTTCTGCCTCGTGCGCCTGACCACCTCTATCCCTAATAATACATATATATTACTCTTTTGCATATATTTATTTAATTAACCTGCATTTTTTTTCTTTGAAAAAATATAGTGTTCGTGCCTTATGATTTTTTTTTTTTTGTATTGAACACAAACAAGTTCTTTGAATTCGTCTCATATGATTAATATAAAGTTCTGTATAATTGATATTCTGACAAATCACATTGCGCGAAAGATTAAAAGTATTTACCTAATAAAGTTAAGTTTAATTGTGAAATGAAGGATAAAAGGGGATTTGTGTAAAGACGCACTAAACTAGAATATTTATTTTCTTTAATACTTTTCTATTAAGTTATGGATACTGTGAACGAATGATGGTTCTTGAATTATATATGCGTCAATAAAATTCCTTTGTGCTAGCTAACAATATATAATATTGCTGTAGCAATCTTAGTTATAGTAATATACTAATTTATTAGATTTGAGATTGTGTGTGCTTAGTTACAATGAAACTATATTTCAATAAATGGGAATTTTTAAAAATGGTACATAAATTTCTTAGACAAATAATAACTAATGTTTACTATGGAATGAAATGCTGCCCATAAATGTTCAGTGAAATTAATTACGCGTGTGTTGCAGACGAAATGTATTGCTGAAATTATTGATTTCATTCTTTTTTCTTAATACCAATCCTTTCGGATCATTAGAAGAATAGTTCTTAAGAATTTCTAAAAAGAATGGGTGTTGGTTATTCACACATCTCGGGAATTTATGCTAGTAGAGGTAATAAATTTATGCATCTTCACTTACCGATCGATGTAGTAAACAATTTGAAGATTTATATTGTGAATTTTAAGGCATTAAAATTCAAGTTTTATATTCCTGTTGCGGTTCCATCTCATAGAAAAACCGTTTTATTTCTCTAAGGTTAAACTAAATTTATTAAGATCTGTTTTGTTTTTTAGTGAACCTACATATCTTATCCCAAAAGTGTAAACAATGGAATAGTTATTTTAGAAACACAAACACGTTTTAATAACTGCGTTGAAGAAAAATTCGTTTTTTTTTTTTTTTTTTTTTTTTTTCTCCCCTCCCTTTCATTACTGATTTAATTTGGATGAGGAAAAATATAGAAATTTGAAGTACACTATTATTTTATAAGAAAAATCAACTATGAAAGAAGTATAGACGAGATTAATCAACATATTTTCATAAAACAAGACCCTCATTTTACAATTTTCTCTTGTTTATGTAATATTTTATCTTATCACCCCTTTCAATTGTTTGATTTTATATTTATAAAAATTCACGTTATTCTAATTCTTTACATTTCGTTATAAGGGGAGGAATTAAAGATAAGATTGTTTTAAATTTAATTTTATGAAAAATTCTTATATCATTTTTGTACAATATTTACATTTTACTATTTTACATAATATAATTCTGATATATTAAAAATTTCTAACTAAAGGTAAAATAGCGAAATTAGATTCGTTAAAAATACGAATGTGTGTCTATCTGTATGAATAACTTATTTAGAGGAACGTGGTAGCCTAGTGGATAGGGCATCAGCCTGAGTCCGGAAGGGCGGAGTTTGATTCCCAATACCAATAAAGACCCAAGTACATGCAATATACGTGCTCGATAAACCTGTGGAATCCAAAGTCATGTGGTCGATCGTTGAGCAGTTACCATGGGTACAGTGGTCTGGAGAAAACTTCCTCCTCCTGATCAATGTCGAAATTGTGGTCGGGAATCCTCTAGCGGTGCCATCTATCGGAAGATTTGAAGAGCAAAGTCGTACTTTCACCTGAGTGGTGCTCTGATTAAACAAAAGACCCGCATTAAACAAAAGATTTAAATTCGCATAGCTTTCGGCAGGGCGAGCTTGGCTTGTCCAAGTGTCATAAATAACAACAACAACAACAACACATATTTTGAAAAAATTTATTCTAAAAAATTAGTGCATTTGTGCAAGTAAATAACTTTTTTACAGAAAAGACTAAAATGGTTAAATTCAGTTGGGAAAGAAGATCTTTATGCGAAATGTAACTTGTACATTAATTTTATTTATTAAAAGAAATGGTATTTAATAATATCGGCATGGCTTGAGGACTACGAACTTAGGATGGATAATGCTGATTTGATGATAACCTGAAGAAATTAAGGATAAACTTCAGTGGTATTTATAAACAAGAAAATGAAATCGAATCACAAAATTACCAATGGATTATTTCGGATTACTAATGGATGTTTTAAAAGGTACAAATTCACGTTGTGCAGAGCCTTAAGCTGAAAACTACAGTAAAATTCTTTGATTGCCTCCAATGGGTTATGTTTTTTCTGTGGGCTTTTCATTGGTAATGGCCTGTAGTCATATGCAGCTGTGGAAAAAAATTAGGAAAAATATCCGTCACCCACATCATAGCAATGCATTCAGAGAAGCAGAACCTTATTTTTTGTTATTCAGTTGTTTGGGACCTTGGAACCCTTCACTTTCCTTTGGATAAAATTATCCTTTCTGTAACTGGTGTCTTGATCCATATCTCACGCTTAACTAAACTTCTGTTTTAGCGAAATAATCAATTTTTAATCTAGAAACTGCTAGATCAAATTTAGCAGCTGGAAAATTTATGAGGCAAATCATCGTGTAAAACTTTATGAAATTATTTTTAATGTGTTTTTCGCTAAATGGTTTGGAAATTGCTTTCTTGTGTACGATGGATAATATAATCCGGAAATATATTTTTCTAATAATATAAATTTAATTTTTCTTCTTAATTTGTTAGGTGTGCTGACGGAATCATAAACTGACATTTAAATCATTCAAAGTGTTGTTTAATGTAACTTCTACCTTCCATTGAAGCTTGCATTGAAAATGTGCTATCTACATTTTCAGTGCAAGCTTTCTAATTAATTATATCGATTTTCAACCAAATATTTATTTTTCCTTTTTTGTTCTGTAAATTTAATACTTATTTCAATTTTTAATGTTTGTAACAAAATATTTTAACATTGTATACATTGTATATATTTTTAAAACAGCGCGTTTTCTGTTTTTTTTTTTTTTTTTTTTTTTTACACCGTTAAAAGCTAGCTATTCTATATTATCTAAAATTATCCTGTAAACTCTACAAAATTATTCTTTTAAATTTTGTATAATATCATTTACAGGGTACTTTTAAGTAATTCGAGAATCCTTGAAATTTTGAATTTGATAATATTTTAGGAATCTTGTGTGTTTTACAACACTAAATAATTTTATTATCCGAAGATATTTTGTCTTCTACTTTCGGAATAAAAAAGGCAAAATGTACTTGAATGTGCAAAGGCTATGTCCATTCTTCGAAACCTGTGCAATCGTGTGAAACAGAACATTTTTTACCCTAGCATGCAACGAGCAAACCAATCAATAAAATTTAGATTCCCCCCCCCCCCGCCGTGCACTTAGACACCAAGACTGGCGGACACTTTTCCGTCTGCCATGTTTCCAGAAGTTTGCTCTTAAAAGCATTCTCATGTCCACTGCTTCTTTTTGACGACCTTAGCAGTTGTGGACAATTCTGCGCCCCTGGAACTTCTTCCTCGAAAACTGCGTCGAATGAGGTGGAAAAAAATTGTGGTTGCATGTTGAAAGACCATCTGGTGACATTTTACGCCAAAAAGCTAGGACGTTGAAAAGTAAATCTTATATTTACATCACTGGCAGATTGAAAATTGTGGGTCTATGTGAATCTGGATAGGATTATTGCCTTTTTTTTTTTATCTTAAAACTTATTCTTTCTGTTGAAGTAAATATTGACCTTTAAGAGGAATTTCAACATTCGACATCTCAATTCTTTTCAACTTTTAAATAAGACTTCTTTGTTTCGTTTACCATCTCTAGAACGCTGTAATGTTGCTCGATATATATATATATGTATATATTTTCAAATATTTAGATTTCTTTGTCTTGATATCTCGAATTTTGTATAACTATTGCTAACAAAATTACAGCTGTGATTCAATAACTTAGTTAAATAAATGAAATCTTAAAATAAAAATAGCGAAATGCGTGATTCGCGTTGAACAATTTCTTTTCGGAACATTTACGGTGAAGTTTTGTTAGCATTTTTTCCCCCCATGAGAAAAAAAAGTTTTGCAAGAAACACGTCTATGAGAATATATTCCTTTTTATTTTTAATAAAATGACAATCTTATGATGTGATTTTAAACATTTGACAAAATTGTTAAATTCATATTCTGTTTTAAAATATTGTCAATAAATTTAAAAACAAGAAAATATTTCTTTATCATTTCTTTGGAGATATTTTTCTTAGAAAACAGAATTTTTTTTTTTCCGATAGAATGTTTTATCGCTTTGTCTCTTGCATCATTTTTTTTTTTTCGCAAGAAGCACTATCTTTAATACAAGTCCTAGTTATATTTTTTATATATATATAATTTAAAGATTAAAATTTATTATCCGTTGGAAATAGTTATACGATAAATTTGATATGAGCATATATATATTCCATCCGTAATGTTAGAAGTCTGAACAACATAAAATACTTATGAAAGAGATAGTATACTGAATAGTAAATGTCAAAGTGGTAAGTAATGTTTTATGTATTTCTTTTGCTTTATATGGATTGCAAAAACAGGAAGGTAAAATATATTGAAATTTTCAAGTTGTATTTATATGGAGTTGAAATTTGGGGTGCTCATTTCAAATAGAAAATTTTATGAAATCCATGCTTATGTAGAAGAATATATATATTTAATGTATTTGGTGTCAGTCAGTTTATGTAAGATCTATAGTCGGTTAATAGTGATTGAATCTGTCTTAGCGGACGGTCAGATAATGTTTTCTACTAAACTACGAATTTATTTGAAGAGTTAGATGCATCTTGAAATGAAGATTGCTTATTTTCATGCGAAAAGTAAGCTGCTGCACAATATTATAATGTAATTTGCCTTCGCTTTCGATTACATTATTGTGGAAGTTGATGGCCATTACAAAAATTTAATGAGAAAGATGCTGGAGTTAGGTGGGAGGGAAAACAAACTTAATTATATGCTACTTCAAGTAAGTGATACATCTAGATTCAATTTCTTACAGTGGTAAAACTATTTGTCATTTTTGTACCAAATTATAATGTTCACGGATTAATATCCTAGCCAATGTTGGGCATGGATGTTTGTAGTGGTTCGGAATCCACTTTAAGCCGTAGGTCCCGGTCTAGTTAGCCCTCGTGTGCAAAAAATGACCGTTGAGCGACAAACTACCACTCCTAGCCAATGTTGGGCATGTATGTTTGTAGTGGTTCGGAATCAACTATAAGCCATAGGTCCCGGTCTAGTTAGCCCTCGTGTGCAAAAATGACCGTTGAGCGACAAACTACCACTCCTAGCCAATGTTGGGCATGGATGTTTGTAGTGGTTCGGAATCCACTATAAGCCATAGGTCCCGGTCTAGTTAGCCCTCGTGTGCAAAAAATGACCGTTGAGCGACAAACTACCACTCCTAGCCAATGTTGGGCATGGATGTTTGTAGTGGTTCGGAATCCACTATAAGCCATAGGTCCCGGTCTAGTTAGCCCTCGTGTGCAAAAAATGACCGTTGAGCGACAAACTACCACTCCTAGCCAATGTTGAATACTGAGAGAAGGATATTACATAATAATGAATCTTATAGTAACTGTCTAAAGTGACTTAGTACTATGTAATTTACCTATGCATTTTTTTTAATTAAAGCAGTATAAAATAAAACTTTCTGTTGCACTAAAACATGTTCATGTTTAATCTTGTTCCTCTCACTTTACAAAATCACGTATAAAATACCATTTTTGAAGCATTTTAAATCAAAAACTGAAATAATTAAGTTAGTTATTGTTTAAAAGTACTTGGGGGGATATTTAATTAGTTTTTCATATATTGCTGACAGCAGATGTTCCAATGCTGGATTTTATCGGAAAAAGTGCAAGTGTTGAAAAGTGGATTTATCGGGAAATAATAACTAAAGTTGGTTTAAAAACCATTCTTCCTTTTAAATTCTGAATTCAATTCGAGAAGAATCACATTCAAAGAATTGTTCCCTGGAAAAATATTGTTTTGCTTGTTTAACTATAAGAAGGAATGTATATCAGTAGTTTAAAGCTGAATGACCGACTAATGCTCTAATTTTTCAAACGTTTGCTGCTTCAAATCTCGATCTCGAGTTATTATGGCGATTCGAAGATCGCTTTAAAACATGAGTTTCATTTTACATTTAGAATAGAACTTATATTTTAAAATGGCCTTCTTGGGAGAACAGCATTCGTGAACAAATAATGACCATACACATAGCAATAAATCAATCCAAAAGAGCACTAATAATAAAGAGGGTTAAAAGTATTAAAATAGATGGTGAGAAACGAATATTTGTCTTATACCCCGGTGTTAAAATAGTGAAACTTATAAAAATAAATAAATCAGATTTATTTGAATAAAGCTATTAAAGTTTTTAACTTTTTGTTGAATATTTTAGTTTCTTTCTGTTTCTCTCGTGGATACTGTAATTTTATTTTGCTGTGATTCGATTTCTACGATACTTCGATAAAAATATATTTCAACACCACAATATTGAATTGTTTATAGTAATGGTGAAAACAGGTAATGCTGTTACTTTATATATATATATATATATATATATATATATATATATATATGTATATATATATATATATATATATATATATATATAATTTTCTAAATTATTTATAGACCAAAGTATATTCATGTTAAGAATTTTACTCCCCGCCTCTTTAAAAAAATTCTTCAGAAGCATTTTTCTCCATTTCTTAGAGGAAATATTACTAGCATTGTATTAAATCGAATCTCGCATAGTGAATTATTTTCTTAGATGTAAGAAATTTTTCTTGGAATGCATTTCTAAAATTTACCCTCATTTATCAATATGACCGATGAAATTTTGTTTACTTAATTTTCATTACCAATTAAAGTAATTGGATTTCCGGAGGTGTTAAGCTGATTGGTTTGTCTCTGTGCAATCATTTTTTTTTTTTTTTTTTTTTTTTTTTGCACACGTGGTCTAATTCAGCCACGTTCTTTCGTGAGATATTGTGAGCTTCATTTTTATCCTCCCCCACCTTCTCTTATAATTCCATTTTACGAGTTACTATTTGTGTAGGTAATATTTTATTTGGCGAAATGTTCACAAATTTGTAAGTTAGAAAAAAATACGGATGCGTCTTACTAAAAAAAATTAATTTGATTTAAAGAAAAATCTTTATTTTTTTCATTAATTTATTTCGGGAAAAAATTAAAATTGTAGTATTTTTTAACATTAAGTCTTTCTCAAAATATATCCTACTAGAATTTGTTATTTTTATATAATGTTTGTTCTTAAGATGCACAAATACGCTAAAATAATATAAGTTAAGATCTATCGGTATATTTCATTTTCTGCTCATAAATGTGTGTTTTCATAGCTTTATTACACTGTGCAACAGAATAGAGAGGCTGTCAGTAAAGTTAAACTAATTTTATCTTTACTGTTAGCATTATTCTCATTTATTAATGTTGAAATTATCTCTATTATTAATTCGTCATAGAGCCCTAAATGCATATTTTTATTTCAACAAAACTTATGCGCTACATGCCTCAAGTCATTGATTAGAAATATCAAATATAACTTTTAAATAACATGAAATTAATTTAGGTAAATTCATACTATTTATTGCAGTAGGTACTTTTCGGTGTATCTTTATATAAAAAAAAAATCCACAAAATCCACATTGTTATAATAAAATTTAAAAAAATTTATGTTGTGTGTGTTCCATATATTGAAAGTGAAATTTTAACCGAATGCATATTTATCAATATTACAATGTCAGCATCTTGCCTTGGTTTCACGGTACAACATTCTAGTATAAATTTGTAGCACGAAAAGTAGTTGTTATACTAGTTAACTGTGTTGGGTTTAAAAAGACACTAACACCACCGTGCCGTTCTAGTTTCCGATCGAACTAGTGTTTGTTCTGTTTGTCAGCTTACATAAATTTCACTACCTTTTATAATTGAATTTATTCTGTGGGGGAGGGGGGTGGAGAATCCCGAATATCTCTGTAAATTCACACGACTTCTTTCAACAAGAAGAGTTTTCGAGTGAAGGTGGAATTTTAATATTCATGAACAATTCCCACTTTGCTTTTCAGAAAAAACAAAACAACTTTGCCTAAGATGTTTTCCTCTTTTGCTTCTGAAGCTTGAGAAAACGCAATTTCATGAAATTAATTTTTATGAAACTTTTTAATATCTAATGAGCTTGCGCGAGAATAAATGCAGAAAGTCTATCTACATTTTAGTACATACAGTAAATGTAATTTTATTTCTTTTGCATATTAATGTGTTTGTTTTAAACATTTTTTTCTTTAATTTCATTAAACCATCACATTATTAAAATGACTTTAATTAATAATTAATTTTCGAATTTTGGTATCCATTCAGTGCAAGGCAAACTCAATTTGTTTAATTATTAATTACTACGTCAATAAATTATTTTCTTTTAAAATTGATAGACTTCCATTCATCTTGCTTATTTATTGATATCGCGTAATTTCATTTCCAAACAAAAAGCATGTCTACTTACAGCAGTAATTTTTCTTTTTACAATTTCAAAACAAAAAAAAAATTTTTTTTAACTTAAATTCTTAATGGAATTCTTTCCATTTATAACGCAGTGCGTTTTTCTGTAAGAAGGCGCTATAACTTCGTCTGTTGGCCGTAGGCCAGTTCTCATTCTTTAGAATTGTCGAGGGGTGGTGTAAAAGGTAACGATTTCAAAGACTGAGATTCTCTCCATTTTATTTATTTATTTTTTTGTATCTTATCCATGGATATTTTCCGCCCGCTTGTCTCCCCATGAGAAATCCATAGTCATTCTTTAACTTAGAGCGTAAAACTTTCATTATTTATTACTGTTATACAACCTTCAATTTTAAAGGAGAATACAAAAACATTTTTTTTTCTTTTTATGAAACTTGAATAGACTTTTCACTTCTTGAAATTACTTCTAATAGTTTAGGGAGTAAATGAGTTTAACATGTTCCCAAAAACAAACTTATGTGTTATTACATACTAAGTGTAGAAAAAATTCAATTTCTGTAATTTTTATTGAAATACCTTTTTTTTAAAAAAAAAAAAAAACAATTTTTATGATTATACTCTTACAATTTACTTGCAATACCCCTGATAGTACTATTTTTACAATGAACTTGGCAGCTCAAAAATTTAGAATCATGGTTGTAGTTTAACAGTTGGTGGGTTCAATTCTTACCTGGGACTTGGGTGTTTGTAATGGTTCGAAATCTGCACTATATAGATTCAATAGTATTTTTTGCAACAAAAAAAAAGACCGTTGAGCGACAATAAACTAAGTCAAACTATTATTCAAACATACGACGAAATATGGATTAGTGTCATACTTGTACCAATTAATGAATGGGTCCCACCAAAACATTTCTTTTATTTTGGGCTATGTCCAAATTGCGAGATTACCTTCTGTTAACCCATTCCTCTTCACACTACATAATCGGAAAGGTTTTAGGTATTATAAATATTTCACGTTGTAGAAAGACCTCGCCAGGAATGTGTCAAAGAAATCTTAACAAGTAGATGATCACCTTTCAAAATACTGATCTCTGCTAGTAGTACTGTTGGCAATGGTGCTCTAACAGTCGGGACTCGAACAGTACCTCTAAGACTGGTACCCAAGTAGTTAAGTCTGTCATTGGGTGCCCTTTTATTTGAATATTGTAAAATGATAAATTCTACACTTTACGCTGGCCCATACTAACTTATAGATAAATTGGTATTCCGAAATACATGTCTATTTAATTTAAAGATCAAACGATTCTTTTGTCTTTCTCCCACAGCTAACCACCGTAATGGTATAGACGATCGCTCATTGAAGTTATTACCTACAGACAATGATATCATATTTTTCAATAGGTTGGTTGTGATTTGTCGCTCAATTGTCATTTTTCACACACGAGGGCTAATTAGACCGATAACCTACGGTTTAAAGTGGACTTTGTATCACTACAAACATCCAAGCCCTAGGTAGCATATGAGCCCACGAGCTGTTGAACTGAAAATAAAAACGCTAACCATTCTGCTACTAGCTCGGCTAGTTTTCAATATGAACTGACCTCAAATCATAATTATTTGTAGATGTGACAGCATAAAATAACATATTTTAAATATGCGGGAAAAAAGTGAAATTCGCCTTTTTTACTGTAAGTCTGCTGTTGAAAAACTGTTGTTGCACCAGCCTGTTTCCCTGTACCTAGCCCTGAGTTGGGCTTTACCAGTTAGATAGAAGCAGCCGGGTGGAATCTTCGTGATTTTGAAGCAGGGATGCAGCAGAAGACCCCAATACTTGGCCTGCCACCCCCAGAGGTATCATTTCACTTGGAGATGAAAAAATTTACATATCTCCTTAACTAAGGGACACATTTCATCAAATTCTGTGGTAATTAATTATCGTCTTCGAGCAATTCCAGTTGTATAAGGGAAAAGTTTTGAGAGGAAGTTAATTTCGTACATTGGCTTTATTATCTCTTTTCTTTCATATCGTAAATGAAGTAAAATATCGTAAATACTTTGCTTTAATAATTTGATTAAAAGTTGTGTTCTTTGTCCTGCTTACAAAATTAAATTAAATAAAATAACTTTAATGTATATTATTTATAAATAACTTTAATGTATTTTAATGTACACGCACAACGTATATACTTGATTAAATTATATAATTTTAACAATTGAAATTTTATTTCTTTTTACAAACAAAAGCATATTTTGCAATTTTAAATAAGACAAATTCTAATATCTTATATAAGTAAGATTTCTTATGCTTTTACTATTCGGACACAATGTGCTTGTTCAAATAATCGTTCGGAAGCATATTTTTAAAATAAGTTTTATATGGATACAAAATTAAATCTGCTGTTTACCAATGACACATTCAAGTTGAAAACTGAACATGCAGCACTTTGATTTTTACATCTGTCTTCTTGTAATTTGAATTCCGCTAAAAACTTGCCTGTCAGTTAGCTTTTTTTTTTTTTTGCTTTAAAAAGAAGCATCCGTTTAGCAAATCATCACTAATGACTTATTTCGAAAGCTTTGGTAAGCAACATACAAATAATTTTCATTAACAAATATAAAAGTTCGTAATTAATGTTTACAATAAGTAAGAGAAACGTATGCCGTTGAGATAATTAAATAAAATGAATTAATAAACATTGATATATTACATTTTGAAATTATAAAATTTGCTCAATTTTGCTTATATTTTTAAGTAAAGCGTTTTGCTTTTTGTTAAGATCTAATTAAAGAAGAGTTATGCCAAGAAAAAGATTTTTTTTTAATTGTGTTGTTCTATATTTCAATTTAATGAATTAATAAAACTGGTGTTGACTGAATTATTATTTTTTTTTCCTCCACAGTATAATCTGACACTTGTTGCTTCAGATACGTTATTCGAAAATAGCACCACTGTGATCATCAAAGTCAAAGACATCAATGACTTACCTCCAAAGTTCAGTCAATCTCTGTATCAAACGCACATTCTAGAAGAAGACTCCGACGGATTACCTAAAAGAATTCTCAAGGTAATTATATATATTATTTATTTATTTTATTATGTCACACGTATTCAAAAATCCCCCCTATAATTTCTGTTTAAATTTTTTAATTGGGTAAAAAAAGTACTCTTTGTTTGAAGTAATGAGTACTTACGTGGCTAACAAATATTTAAAAACTTAACTATAATTTGAAAAATCTTTTCCGTACTGAGAATATTGATCATTAGATGTTTTCTTACAGTCTGTCATAATGTATTTGTCAGTAGTAATTAGATAACTCATTATCTCGTTTTAAAAAAAAAAAAAAATCTTTCTATTTATTCGTTTGAAATACCAAACTGCATTGATATTTCGTTTTGTTTGCTTGTATTGGAAATGCCAATTATTTCGAATGAAATTAGAATATGTTCAATTATGAGAATACAAGCTCTGATGTTGTTCATCCTCTTTCATTAATTAAGGTACCTGGCATTAATTCCGAAGTTGTGGATGAAATCAGTTTAATTTGCTCTGTAAAGCTACGCTACCTTCAAGTTGTACTTTTAATTAACTTAAAGTAGAGATTATGTCTAGTTCGTGCTTGTGCATATGTAATAAGCTAACAAGAGGACATTCATTTATAAAACTTTTCGGTGATAATTTTTTTTTACCTAATTATGTGCGAGAAAAAAAAGCTTTTTGAAAAATGTCGGAATAGCTAATATCCAAATTGCCTTTTTCACATTTTGTCTGCAAATTATTAAATCCAAGATTCCTTTATTCTTCTAGTCGCTTGGAGATAGCCTAAAATCCATCACGCAAATCGCCTCTCACTCCAAACCACCGCTCTTTTCGGGTCGTTATTAACCATCTCTTTTGAAGAGGCGCTTCCCCCCAACCCTTATCGTTAATATCTGCTGGAGATGAACATTAATGCATGGGAATCTTATTCCCCAATGGAAAAGTTCAACTGCTTGGTATCCATCTTGCTCCTCGCCCCAATTTATCTGGTTTGTTTTGTCTTATTCACCATATGTTATGCCTCTTGTATCAAACAAAGTTTTAAAACTTTGGCCATGCCATTTTACATTTATGACTCCTGATTCTTTGTTCCTCTTTACGATTGCGGTAAGGAGGGGTAGCGTTTTCCTTCGCAGTTCACATCTAAGAAAACATTTGCGGTTTGCGAAAATTCGTCTAGATTTTATTCCAACATGTATTTCAGATTAAAACATGAGTGTTCCTTATTACGCATGTTTTACATTAATAATTCGGCTTTACATGACACTTAAAATTGAATTTCCACGGATGTAAAATTGCTAAATTTTTTCCTTCTATATAAAATGTACAATCGATTAAAATCGAAGCGCTATTTAATGCTTTACAGAGTATTTCTTAATAGTTTTGACTTTAAATGCATCGTCTGTGTATGGATAATTCTCAATATTTATTGTTTAAATTGATTTTCAGGGGGGAATAAATCAAAGTTTATTCTTAAATATTTATTAACCACAATGACTATACTTTTTAAAAAAACATATTTTTCGCGAAATAAAGATTTTTTTAAAAAAATAAATTGATATCTATTAAAATCCAGATTTAATTGTGCTCTCATATCCATTGAATTTGACCTCCCATTTTTTGATGAATTTCTCTCTTTTTTTCATCGATTATTTGGCTGTTTTGTGACATTTATTAATAGTTGGCATCTAAAAATTGATAATATCAACAACATTATAATTTTAAAATCTATTTGTAATCAATAAAAATCGCGTTTTATGTAAAATGGTTACGGTTTAAAATTCTACTATAATGGTTTGAATTAGCCCGATTTGTAATTAGGTATATAATTGTTACCCTTAATCAATTAGTAATTCATGGAAGTGTTCGTATTGCTTAAGAAATATGAAAATTGCGATTTTGAATACACAGAAAATTGCAACTTTAGATATTATCAGTAATATATTTCGTAAAATTAGAATTAAAAAAAAAAAAAATATTAAAACGTTGTTTTATACTTAAAGTAATGGCTCCTGTACACGGAAACGTTCACAATGGAACAAAAAAGGAAATAGTATTCATCAAAATTGGAATTAGAATTATAGTCATGTCATGCTTAAAATAATTTTTCTCATAGCTGAAAGAATATTTACTTTCACTCGCGCTCCAATATCCATTAAACATAAGCGTGCAAATGAATGAGCTATCCTTTCTGAGAAACACCATGTACATTATCTTTGATGTATATACCCTGAATTTTCAAGTTTCAGAGATGAAGCACTTTTATCTTCATTTGATGTGAAACAAATAAATTGAGAATCGTGGTGTGTAAGGCAGGCAGCAAACCTGTCTACCGCGTTGCTTGTGGATGGTGTTTCATTGGTGTCTGTTTTGTGGATCCCTTTTTAATGTCTGGAATACCAGCCAAACACGAAACAATTACGTCATTAACTACGTTACTCCAAAAATTAACCAATAAAAATTTATTTACAGTTTAGCTTGTATTATTATTATTGTATTGCGTATTTGTTAATATTTTCATATTTGAAAACATAATCATGCCCAAAACCCCAAGAAATATTGCATATAATACTTTGATTTAAATATCAACAGCAAATATTATTGCTGAAGTACATTTTGAAGAGGAAAAAAAGGGAGGACAAAATATAAATAACATAAGACTTATTCCACCACAGTTGCCCATGCAACTTATTTAAAATAAAGTTAATAATATTTCTTTGAAATGAATTTTTATATAAACTATAAATAATAACTAAATTGGAAAATCATTTTATAAAAAAAAATATTTTTTGCTACAAATACTTATGTATTTGCATTATATTAAAAATCCTAATTTAAAAAATAATTACATTTTATTTCAGAGTGTTTCATAACATTTAAATAAAAAATACAAATTAATTTATTTATTATATTATAGAGTTGAAGTATTTAATGCATTCATGAAAGTAATAACTATAACTATTCTATAGTATTCAAATTAAAGTTTCTGCAGTGTTTTAATTGCAATTTAAATTAAAAACGATTCATTCATTTATTTTTTATTAAATACTAATTATATTCGAAATATATCTTGAATTTTAAAAAGCGAATTTTAAAAGATGTTTGTAGTGGTTCAGATTCCACTGTAAAAACTGTAGGCCCTCCTCTGATTAGCTCTTGTGTATAAGGCAACAAAAAATCAAACCCAGTCATGTTATTAATAACACATCTATAAGAAAGATAATATTTTGTTAAATTATTCTTTGATTTGTTACGATTTGTCGTGAGTTTCATTTCGTAGCAAAAGTAGATCATGTATTCATGATTGATTTTATTTTTACATAGTTAAATCGGGAATTCTCCGCTTTGATCATAGTGTTGACCATTGTATATTTAAAAAAAAAATTTATGAATATGAATACAGTTTCACAATATTGTAAAAGTTTCTGATTCTTGCCCGGCTAAAAGTCTGACTAAAGTAACTAAATTACAAAATATTATAAATTAGTTCCCCCCCCCCCCGAATAGTTGAAAAAAATACTGCTGATAATGTGGAGGAGTAAAAAAAAATAATAAAAAAGAAAAGATATACACGGTGTAATAAATTATATACATAGGGGTGCAGGCAATCTCCAAACTATGACCTAATGTTAACTGGTTTGTAGAATACTCACCTATCACCAAATGCCCCATAATTTTGAAACAGGGTCGGGTGTCGAGGCCACACCTAAGCTGGCACGCTCCACTCTGCATCAACCCAACATCAGTGATAACTTTTACAGAAAATAGATTTATATGAAAAACTTCTAATTGGATAGATACACCTCTACTTAACAGTATGATAAAACTGAGATGAAAGCATTCTGAGACGATTATGTTAAAACTTAATCCATGTTTAGTTTTAAATAACTTTTAAAACGAAGACAAAATTTTAAAAATAAAATATGTTTGTTAGTATAGAAATGGAATATTTTTAAACTTCGTATTGGTTATTTTATCTCTTTTGTACTGCGTATGCTTTGTTTTTCACCTTACATTAATACGTTTGTTGCAATTTTTTTTAATTTGTCTTCTCTATATCTTTTAGTTTTAAAATTTACTTTACTCATACGCTTTCGCTCCCACATGACAATCTACAAACTTGAATATTTTCAGAGTGAAATAGCACAGCTGAAAGATTAAATGCGAAACGCGGCGATAACCAATAGCTACTGTAATATCTTTCCGAGGAACCGAATTCTTTCTTAAACGTATAACAAAAACAAATTGGACAAAACAGGCTAAAACAAAGCAAATTAATTGCATTGTGGCGCCATCTGTCATTTACTTTATGAAACATAAACGCTATATTTCTTTTATAACTTTATTATAAACTTTTCTGATCAAGAACATTTTTATCAAATTATGCGCGGCTGCATATAATGTACAAAACGGAATTCGAAACTTTTTAACACATGATCTCGACGGATTATATATATGTAGGAATATAAAGTGAAACTTATTTTTTTCCATGAAAGGAAGAAATGTAATTTTTTCGTAGAAATATGTATTATTAAAATTAAATATGAAGATAAATCTTATGTATTAATGGTAATGAATAAAAAATACAAAATATTTGGTTATAAAGTGAATTTATTAATTTTAATTTTCATTTTTAGTTTATAAAATTAGAAGAAAAAAACTTTTTCTTAGTCACAATTATTTTTGGACTTTTTGTTGTCTCTAAATGTTAAAAATTAAAATAAAGCTAAAACTAATGTTTGACAAGTTTATCAGCTAATCTTTAAATTGGAACAATGAAATAAGGTAAACTTTAGCAAAGACCTTAATTTATGAAATATTAAAATGTCTATCAAAACTAAAATTATTCTATGTTATGATAAATATTTTAGTTCCTAAAACTGTATTAATAATTTAAATTTAAGTCATTAAATAAAATATTATTCATTATGTGTAACATTTTAAGTTCTGTGTTTTTATGTGCTGCTATCCAATAAGGTATTTTCTCTTCCACTATTTTCTTATCAAAGGAACAACCTTTCTTTTAGGTTCATGCTACTGATGGAGACTTGGACCGCAATTCAGAAATCTTGTACTTTCTCACGGGTCAGGGTATTGAGGATAAAGTGGAAAATAGCAAGTTTGCTATCAATGATACATCTGGAGAAATTTATGTCCTTAAACCTTTGGATAGAGATTTACCACATGGGCGGTCCCAGTGGCGTTTCACTGTATATGCTACTGATGAAGGTGGAAAAGGCCTTGTGGGGTATGCTGATGTATTAGTAAACTTGAAGGATATAAATGATAATGCACCTTTCTTTCCACAAGCAATTTATACTGGAAACGTAACAGAAAATGGCACTGCAGGTAACATTTTTCTTTTATCTTAATCTTATCTGATAATTGATCATTTTAAGACTTAATCTCCTCCTTTTTCTATATTTGTATCAATTTTGTATAAAAATATTCAATATATAATATAATATTTTATAGCTAATGTTTTATTTTTTAGTCTAAGAAAATTTTTAGTTCATTGTTATTAGTTTACATAAACATATAATGTATATAAATATACTTTTAAAGCATATTAAGTTGCATATAATTTAATATTGACATTAGAAGATTTTTTCCTTAACTGCTAAAATATACAAATTCTTAGTTTCGAAAGTAAAAATACTTTATTCAGACAAACTATGCACGCTTCACTCTTTTTTGAGTTTTTAAGGAGATTTTTACAAAAAAATTTTTTTTCTTTTTTAATAAGAATTTTCTAAAAATTACACCAGAATATGTAAACAATTCTCATCAAAAAATATTATGATCTACTTAGTGTACTGAATGCATGTGGCACTCTGCCATGAGCTAGAATATTACAAATGAAAATGTAATCTATTCATGCTTCATCTACTCTTTTAACAGTTTTAAAACTTTAACACAAAGTTAATGATGTTATTAAAACTAAAAAATGGAAAAAAGATGTTAATAAATCTAAGAATTACTGAGTTTTCTGTACTCTGAAATATTTTAACACCAATTAATATTAGAGTGCTTTTTTGACAGAATTAGGGTATTTTATAGAAAAAAATATTATGCATTATTTAAAGATTTTAATGATCTTAACTGTACATTAATAATGTAAAATGCAAAAATAGTCTTTTAATTGTTTAAACTCATTTATTCCAGGAAAATAAGGTATTTTTTCAAAATGCTACCATTAAGAAATACATATCAGTTTTATGAATAGTACACAAATTTTCATTTTATAATATCTGATAACATGACATTTATTATCTTTAAATGTTGAATATTATATTTCATAAAATCTGACAGAAGGCTAAACTAAAAATAAACTTATTTGTAATTATATGTTTAAATTAATGTTACAACTTTAATCTTATTTAAGTTTTAATGTTACAACTTTAATCTTTAACATTAATTTTTTTTTTTTTTGTATAGTGTGTTTTTTGTTTTATATAAGGGATTATTATATATTATTATTGCTATACAACATTTTATTAAAAAATAGTTTTTATAAAATATACATATAATTATAATATTTTCTTTTTAAAATAAAAAAAAAATTTGTAATGTGCATTTTTTTGGTCTAATATTAGGAAAATAATTAAATTTAAAATATATCTATTCCAAAATTTACTGTGATCTGAAGTTTTTTTTTTTTCATTCCAAAATCATCTCTATAATTTTAAAATCAAAAAATTATAGAATTTAAAGCACTACAACTCTGTTTCCTTGTTTCAATAATATGCGAGTTCAATTCTTATTTCTCCTGTGGATAGAAATTTGACCCATTTCTGATCTAAAAACATGAAGTGTGTGTGGTTCAGAACCCACTTTAAATTGTCTTTTTTGAACTGCTCATGTTCCTTTTTTAATAAATTAATATAAATTGTCATTATGTTTTTTTAGCATAGCTCCATTTCTTAAACCATACATTATTTAAAAGAATATGTAAAATCTGGAATAGAAATCAGAAGTTTACTTGGTCGTATAGTTTTTAAAAAAATTTATTTTACCCCTCACTAATCTTTCATCTCTTTTTTAGATTTACACCCCATGTTTATTTTAATTCTCCTTGATAATGTAATATTTTACTTTCTTTTAAAAAACACAAATGAAATCACTATGTTTTACAATATAATGTTAATGTAAAATAGGCATAGCTGTAATTGTGTCCAACTATTGTAGTTTTAACTCAACAAACTTAAAAATGCCTCTCAAATTAAATTGAATTCCATGACTTGAACTGTTAATTTCTTCAACATGTCAATTAATTTAATTATTGAAGAATAATGCATTTTGTATACTAATTGTTAATCAATTACTAGTTTTTTCCTTAAGAGAGTTAGATAATTTTATTTATATTGATGGATCATTTGTAGCATACTAAATTTCTTCAGGAATACAAAGATAGAAATGCAGCTTCCATTTCGTACATCAAATGTAAATTTTGTAGTGGTT
The DNA here is from genome assembly GCA_030067965.1 of Latrodectus elegans. NCBI lineage: Eukaryota > Metazoa > Arthropoda > Arachnida > Araneae > Theridiidae > Latrodectus > Latrodectus elegans. Next base: position 35,247,579 of record CM057818.1, on the reverse strand, counting down.
TCTATCCTTCTAATTGATTTAAGTGAATAATTATTTAAAACTTGTAGCTAAGGGGTTCAAGCTCTGGTCTTTGACTTAACATTATATCAGATTGCGGGTTCGATTTCAACTGCAATATTTAGAGTATATTGGTTCAGAATCCACCTTAAACTGTAGATATGGATATGATTAGCCTTTATTTGTAAAAATTGACATTAGAACATCAACTAAACCAAACCAAATGAATTATTGCAATTCTAAAAACTAATATATTTTATACAGTCTAATTGGTTCTGCGATTATTATGGTTTTCCTGCTTATTGCTATAAATTGGTAAAATATGTGTTTTTAAATTAAATATTTGTTAGTGTTCTTTTTTATTTTATGTATAATATATATATTTCTTATTTACTACTTAAAACTTTCCTTTTCAGGTATGACAGTAATGACAATGACTGCTACTGATTATGATGATCCAAATGAAGGTTCTAATGCTAAGTTGAAGTATACAATTGAACAAAATCAAGTCAATGAAAATCATGAATTAATATTCGCTATTGATCAAGATACTGGAGTTATTACAACTGCAGTATGTTGCTTAGACAGAGAAGCCATATCAGAATACACAATAAAAGTAGTTGCTACAGATGGTGGGGGACTACAAGGTAAAGATTCTGTGAATATTTTAAGCACTATCCCTTGTATTGTTTGCAAATTCCCTGATTTCAGCACACATTTGAGTTACGGATTTGAAAATTTGTATTTTATTTCCTAGGAACTGGTACAGCTACAATAAAAATCAAGGATATAAATGATATGCCACCTGTTTTTACGAAGAAAGAATGGTATGTACAAGTGGATGAAACTGAAGGCGATGACATTCCTGAGCTTCCAATTCTTGTGGTATCTGTCAAAGATGAAGATTTGTTGGAAACTAATCGCTTTAGTTACAAGGTCATTAATGAAACATTTGGTGCTGATAAATTTACCATGGTTACTAATTCTGATGGAACAGGATCCCTTAAAATTGCCAAGGTATTGAAGCTTTTTTATATTTTACTAATGTGCATGGTATTTTGCATTTAAAATATTTGTTGCAATATGAAATTTTATTTAACAGCCTTTGGATTATGAAGATCCAATGCAAAGGTATGGATTCAACATTACCATCCAAGTCAGTGATCATGGCGGGGAGACTACAAATTCTTACCATATCGATTATTCCAAAGTTTTCATTAGACTTGTCGATATTAATGATAATCCTCCAGAATTCACAGAGCCTCTTTTACGTGCTAGTGTTGAAGAGAATGTTACCGTTGGCTACGTTGTAAAAAAATTCCAAGCTCGAGATCCTGATCAAGCTGGAAAATCAATGGTGAAGTAAGTCAGTGGCGATAATATGTCTTTAACAATATATTCATTTGTATTTTTTATTAGTGTGCTTTCAAAATATGAATGTTTATTTCTTAAAAGCATTTTGATTTTGTTTATTTTAATAACAAAAGTAAATATATTTTAATATTAAAATAATTAACAACATAAAAAAATTCATATAATTTTTTTTTAATTAAATTTGAATTTTTAAAATTTTGAATGAATGAAAATTTGAAAAAAATAATTGCAGAAAGTTAATTTAAAATTTAACTCATTTTGATTTTGCGTAGCAATTCAATTTTTACTTTAGTTATCACTTCCTTCAAATTATCTTCTTCTCTTCAACTCTAAAGTTATTTTTGTTTTCTTAAATATCAGATATTTATTATGGAAAGTATGATTATCTTTAATATCTAATAAAATCATATGAAATGCCATTTGCATTTCACTTGTGATTACTTCCCACTTGATGTATTTTAATACAAAACAATATGTAAATAATAATTTTATTACCTTTGTCTTCTATCGCTTTTTCTTACAATTTATAAAAAATATATGTAATTTATAATTCATAAATGATTTATTCATTTATTTGGCTTATCGTTTATCGTTGGGTTAAATACCTCAATAAATATTAAAGTGTTGTAGGTAATTTCATAATATATTCTTTATTTTTAATAGATATTCAATTGATCGGTCTTCTGATAAGAGGAGACAATTCAAGATCAGTCAGTTGGGCGTGGTTACTATCCAAAGACCTCTAGATAGGGAGACCGTAAATCGACATGATATCAGGATTCTTGCAACTGATGATGGTAAGAAATCAAAATCGTTCACCATTTTAACAAACTAAAATTTCAAGAAGATCTAATGAATTTGTGCTCTTAATATTTTTACTTTTTATTCAATTTTATACAATAGATAAATATATTTAATTTTTTTTTCATCCTTGCATTACTAATTTTTTTAAAGAAATGAAATTAATGCAGGTTGACTGGTTCTCAATAATTCCAACGTTAGTATCTGGAGTGTGTATTCTACTGGGTTAAATAATTAAAAAAATAAGTTTTATTTGATGTTAAAATATGAGTTTTTTTAGAAGTTGAAAATAAGGTTTGCCAAAGGCTTTTAAATAAAAATATTAATTTTTTTTTTTTTTTTTTTTTTTTTTTTTGTGATTTATATATAATTTTATATAAATCACAAAAGTCTTTGCAGGGCATGTTGGGAGCATTGTCTTTAAATCCTGCAACTTAGTTAAATTTATTGAATTTTATATTTTATTATAAAATAAATTATGTAATATATATACTGTTTTGTTTTTTATATTATTGAAGTTCACCAGTATTCTGTTGAGTTTTAATTTTTGTCATTGAAATTGATACAATTATATATGAACACACATTAATGCAAGCAATCACTCCCACACATTTTTATTATTAATAAAGAATTTTTTATTTATTGTCTTTTTTATCAAAAGTATTTTAATATATTATTTTATAATTAAATTGTGTATAACAGCAGTTTACAGTTACTCAGTGTAATCTGCTAAGAAAAATTTGTTTTTGAAAAATGACATGCCTATTGAATGACTATCAAAAAATATTTAAAACTTTAGAATTGCATTTTTGTTCTTTGTAAATGCTTTTAATATATCAAAAATTAAATATTTATTAAAAATTTTTCACAATTATACAAATTGATATATAAAAGGCATTTTTTTTATAGTGGTGCAAGTGATAATTCAGAAATGTAATATTCATTGTTAAAAAAGTAAACTACTTCATGCACTTTTTATATTTTTCAAAGTCTCTTGAATAAATTTAATGATGTGTTCAAAATAAAGAGTAATTTGTATCCGTTATATATGTTCCTTCAAAATTCAAGGAATTCACTATTAATCTAACTGCTTTCATAAAAATTTAAAAATTGTTACCTGTTTCTCAATATATATTCATCGTTATATACAGCAATGAACATTTTAGAAATACAAAGCATTGCTCTATATTTTCTAATGATATTACTCAAAGAGTTTTGATTCTTGTCAAATAAAATTTGTTTATTCAATGTTTCGCATTAAAATATTATTTTGAATATTATATTGAAGTATTTTAGGTATACTTCTGCATTAAGATATTAAAATTTCTTTGTAGGTACTCCTCCAAGAACGGCAACTGCCACTTTAATTGTAGATGTGATGGATGTCAATGATAATCCTCCTCATTTCCGAGAGGATTATCGACCTGTTGTAATGGAAAACGTTGATCCTCCAGTGAAAGTCATAGAAATATTTGCAGATGATCCCGATTTGGCTCCCCCTACAAAACCTTGGTTCAAGTTCCAGTTAGATTCTAATGCAGACAACAATATTAAAAACTCTTTTAGTGTAGTTTTCAATAAAGGTTATTTCAAAATAATATATTTATTAAAATCATGTATACCTTTTTTTTTATATTTAGATATTAATTTTTCTTTGAAAAAAATTAACTATAATATTTTGCTATTTAGATGGTGACAATGGTAGAGGTTCAGCAACTGTTTATACACAAGTGAAGTTTGATAGAGAACAGCAAAAAGAATATCATGTTCCAATTGTTATTGCAGATAGTGGTGTTCCTTCTCTTACTAGCACTAATACATTAACTGTTATTATTGGAGATGAGAATGACAATGTTATGCGTCCTGGAGAAAAGGATATTTTTGTTTACAGTTACACAGGTGATTTTCTGAATTAAAATAGCTTTACATGTATTTTTCGGGTTGTATGAGTAATATATTAAGATGGGTAATTTTCTGAATTATGAGAAAAATCTAATTCACCAGTTGATAAATAACTGGTGAACCAAGTTTGTTTTATTGTAGAGCTTGATGTTCTAGTTTTCATATTGTAGCTGTTGTTCCTATTCTTCAAGTGAAATATGATTAAAAGTGAAATATCAGAATATAAACATAATTTTTGCTTGATTTAATTTCGGTGTTCTGTTCTTAACTGTTTTATTGGTTATTGTTTTTAAAATTTATTTGAATGAAAAACAATATTAAGCAATATTGTATTTTTAACAACTATATTAAAATATATAATAAAAAAAATTTTTTTTTTCTTAAATGTAGGGAATAACTATGGCATGATAATACAATTAATTATAAAGTAATTTTTAAAATTATATCTGTATTTGTTGTTTTTCAATTCAGTCTACTTATTTGTGATTTAAAGCAATCTGAGTAATCTCTCTGTCTCCTAAGTGTAAACATTTAGTGACTAATAAGTTTTTAAATTTTTTCCTTTTTTGTGTACAAAAATATAAATTTTTTTATTCCTTTTAAGAAAAGTTTTTTGGTTTATTAGAATTTATGAATGGTTATTAAATGGTGAAAGTCACCATCTAGTTTGTAAAAGTTCTTCTATCTAGACAGTAAAAAAATCTGTGCGTCTTTAAAATTGATTGAAATGTTTTTATTTCATACAAATAAAAATGATTGCAACTCTTCGATATTCAACAATTAGAATAGCTAAATATATGCGAAATTTTAGATTTATTACATATTGATGTATTCTCTCTCTCTCTCTCTCTCCTGTTTTCACTAATTTTAATTATTAAATGTGATATGAATATATTATGTAATGTCATTCAAGTTATACTATTGATTTGTGTTACCAGTGTTGTCAATTTCATTTCTAAAGAATTTCATTCTTGATTATATAGTGCATTCATGAAAACAAAATATTTGCAAGTTTATACAAGTATATGTTTTGACATGTGACTTATTTACTAACTTTCTTCTAGGCGCTACAAAACCAACTAGGCCAGTTCCTATAGGAAGAGTGCATGTTGAAGACCAGGATGATTGGGATTTACCCGATAAAGTGTTTTACTGGAAAGACAATCAGCAACATCCTAATTTTGATTTGGATGTTGAAACTGGAGAAATATCGATGGTGGAAATGATAAGTGGAGGTAAATATACATTGCACTTCACTGTGATAGATCAAAAACGACATGAAGAAGTTCCTGCTGTTGTAACAGTTACAGTTAAAGATATACCTGAAGAAGCAGTTTACAGTTCAGGATCAATACGAATAACTGGTTAGTAAACTGTTTGTTCCTTTATTTTTATCATATTGCTTTTAAATTAGTGAGTTGTTTTAAAATATAAACTTCAAAAGGTATAGTTTCTTATTTTGAAAGTAAAAATTTAAGTCTTTTAAAGTTTACTGTCATATTCTTTCCCAGAAAATTAAATATTATCGCATTGATTGTCAGTTTGCAACTGGAATGAACTTTGAAAATTATAGATTTTTTTTTCCCATCTGAAATTTCAATAAAGAAATATATCTTAAATTATTTTAAATAACATTTTTACTTTAATTATAAAAGTTTAGATTAAAATGTTGATGCTTTTTTTTCAAAATTATTGCTTTTAATCCATATCTCTCAGTGTTATCATTATTTTGTTTTGCATAAATTTACTCCGATAATTATTGCCTTTAATTTTTTTTTTCATTACAGTACTCTATTTGTGTTACTTAGAAATTAAAGTTCAACATCTAATTTCCTTTAAAATAAATTAATATTTTTTTATCTTTCAATTTCAGGTCATTCAGATGAGGATTTCATTCGAATATGGGATTGGAAAAATAATGTCCAAATTGAAAGCAAATATAATAAATTTAGAGACATTTTAGCCAAGTTGTTAAAAGTTAAAAAGGATAATGTTGATATTTTTACTGTTCTGAAGAAACAAGATCATCCTCCCATTACAGATATCAGATTTTCAGGTCATGGATCACCATATTATAAAGCATCCAGGCTAGATGGTCTCATTTCTTTACACAGAAAAGATGTATGTATTATTCATTTTTTGATTATAATTAATTTTTTAAGCAAAATAACTAGTATTGGCTTTTTTAGTCAGATATTTTTTTCTTTTATTACGCTTTCATAAAAAAATAGTTTTCTTGAATATTAATTTCAAATTTTTCTTACAGATTGAAGAAATTGTTGGTGTAAATATTACAATGGTAAACATTGATGAATGTCTTTATGAAGAAAAATGTGAAGATAGCTGTACCAATTTTTTGAGAGTATATGGTGATCGTCCAGCAACTGTTAATGCAAATCGAACATCTCTTGTTGGTGTCCGTGCTCAAATTGAAGCAGAATGTACTTGTAGTGCCAGAGATTTCGCCATGGAATCTTGTAAGACAAGACCAAAACCTTGCTACAATGATGGAATTTGCTCTGATAAGTTTGGAATAATTAAGTAATTATAAATTGTTTTACCTCTTTATTTTAAATTAAATATTGAGCTTATTTGTCAAGATTATTTATTATTTACAGTAGTGTGTATTATTTTTTATGTCAGTACAAATTGAAGCGAAATTTGAACTAAATTGTTTAAAATTAACAAATGTGTTTTAAAAAAGGGAAATAGTTAAAGTTTAATATTCTATGTGAATGTTAAACAAAGGTAGTTTTACTTATTTCCCTGCAATTTATGTAGTGTCATATTTTTCTTGTTAATTTAAACAAATATGTAAGCACAAATACTTTAAGAATATTTTAATTTGAATGCAATTGTTAGTTAAACTGCTTTGCATTTCTAACTTATCACCATGAAATTTATCTGTTGTAGTTATAAGTTATAAAAAAGAGTTTATAAGTATTTATGATATTGTTACTAATAAACTTATGTTTTGTTTATAGTTGTACATGTGGTGAAGGGTTCAGTGGCCCTCAATGTCAGAAAACTACGAGACATTTTGGTGGAGATGGATTTGCATGGTTTCCTCCTTTGCAACAATGTGAAACATCTCATTTCCAATTGGAATTCATGACCCGAAGTCCAAATGGATTATTGCTTTACAATGGCCCTATTTCAGAAGTTGATCCTGGAGAGATAGCTGTTCAAGATTTCTTCTCTTTGGAATTGCAGAATGGCAAACCTCGCTTGCTCATAGACTTTGGTTCTGGAACTACAGAAATTATTATTAATGTGAGGGATAGTTTGAGTGATGGTGGATGGCATCAGTTAGATGTATTTTGGGATAGAGAAGTATGTATACATATTTATGTCACTATAAATTTGAAAAAATATAAATTATACAATGCTGTAATTCTTAAATTCTCTTTTATTAAAAATTTTCATTTACAATAATAAATATTGCTTATTTCTTATATGGTTAGTATATTTTGCTAATCTATTTTCTCTTTCATTAAACACATAATTTTATATAAATTGTTAGTTACTATCAGAGATATTAGTTACAAGTTCATGATAAATATTTTAGCTTCTCTAAGAATTGGGAACATTTTTCTTCTATTTTAGATTTTATTTATAGATGCATGTATTATAGTATGTATTTTTAAATCAATGAATATCTTTCTTAGACTGTGAGGATGATGGTAGACAATTGTGTCACAGCTCGTAATCAAGATATTGAACCTCCACTATCTGATCGTTCTTTGTGTGAAGGTATTGGTTCCATTAAACCTTTCAGCGAATTTCTGAATGTAAATGGGCCTTTGCAATTAGGAGGTGTAAAACACCCTGTTCTATCTTCTTACAAGTGGAATTTCGCTCATACTCGGAAAGGGTTCGATGGATGCATTAAAAATGTTATTCACAATAGTGAAGTGAGTATATCGTAAATGATTTATATTTTTGTACTTGTGCATCTGCATATAATTTCGCTTCTACCATGTTTAAGAGATTCAAAAAATTGTTGCAAATCAAGTATGATTACATTATTTTTAAAATGTATTGTAATTGTTATTTATTGCTAGCTCATTGAAGAATTTTGAAGCTTTAAAAATATTTACACTTTTATGTTATTGATTTTTAAGTAATTCTTATTTAGGACTTAAATTATTTAAATGAACTTTTAAGAGAAAGCTTCAGCTGTAAAACTATTTCAATAAATTGTAAATAAGTGAAATTTAAAATCAAATATCCATCAAATTAGGTAGAAGAAAAGATACCAACATGACATTCCTTAAGTCAATACTTGGTTTTTGTACATGCTCTGGCTTTTCATGTATATATTGTAATCCCACTTTTGGCATAGATGATTGTAACGATCCAAATATCACTTTAAACTGATGTTCTTGTTTACATTAACCTGGTTTGTAAAGATAATTATTAGAGTGATAAATCAAATCTTGATTTTTTATAAATTTTTACTGTATATATGTAGTTGATCAATAAACAAAATACATTTGCTATAATTCATTGCATAAATATTTTAGTTTGTGAGTGTTTCATTGTAAAATTTTGCTTTTTCATAAAAACAATTTTAGTAATAAAACTACATCTGAAGTTATTTTGATTCTTTAGATAAATATTAAAAACTTGTAATTTTAGAAAATCAGAAATGTATTGATTGAAATAAACTTAGTTATAACTATTAGTGATTAAGTGTTTTAAAGATTTTAATTTTATTAATTTTTAAAATATTTTGTATAGATACTCAACTATAAAATAAAATTATATAAAAACCATCTTATTTAAGATATTTAATCAGATTGATATGGATTTTTTAGAAGTCTTTACAACATCCATGCCATTTATAAAAAGTTCAAAGAAAACCATCGTTAGATAAAATATTAATATATTTACCATGTGTATTCATGAGAATAAATTTTAAATTATTTCCTACTATATAAAATTATTCTTCTATACATAATTCTGAGTTAAATACACCATGCTTAATTCTTTTCTAAAATTTGGCTATTCTTTAATAAAAATATTGTTTTCATGCATGCATTTAACACTATTCTTTTTCTTCAGATGTATGATCTTGCTGGTGTTGGGGAATCGCAAGACAGTTCTATAGGCTGCCCTCCTGCAGAAGAGAATTGTTACCCCAATCAACTAAATAAATATTGCTTACACGGAACTTGTATTGGAAATTATTCATCTGCAAAATGTGTTTGTTTCCCTGGTTACCATGGAGAGCATTGTGATATAAGTAAGGATTTGAAAAAAAAATTAAAAATTTAGTAACAGTTTATTAATTTACTTAATGAATAGCATGCGCATCATGAAACTTTAGAAATTAAAAAAGTAAACTTTTGTCTTTAACTTTAGAAACCCAAGAAAAAATGTTTGAACAGAACAGTTACATACGTTATGCTTTAACTTTCAACCCTGGTGATTACTCTAATGAAATTCAGTTGAGCTTCCGAACAAGACAGAAGCAAGGAGAGCTTTTCAGAGCTACCAGTAAGCATGGCAGGGAATATCTTGTTCTTGAAGTGAGTTGAGTTTTTATTTATGAACATATTCACTTCTGTGTAATAACACCCTTTGCTAATTGTAAATTTATCCATAAATAATTGTACTTAATATCCACTTTTCAGATAAGAAATCGTACCCTTCGCTTCCGTTTCAATCTAAATCATCAAAAATCTGATGAAAAAGAACTATGGCTACCTCATGTGAGTGTGAGTGATGGGCAGTGGCACTCCGTTAAAGTTCTCCGTTACGGCAGCACTGCAAGTATTTCACTGGATGGTGGTGGTGGAAGACGCTATAGCGAATTATTGGATTACGAAGGAAATCACCAAGAATTGATTATAGAAAAACAGAATGTCATTGCTGGTGGTGATGTTCAATATCTAGCTCCAGGTGTTACCATAGTTGATAATGACTATCAAGAAGGTTAGTTTTATCTGCTTGATTTGATTTTCTTTATTAATTATGTTAGATGTTATTAAAATTCCAACTGAACATTTTGTAGGTTGTCTTGATGACATAAGATTAGATTCAAGGTATTTGCCTATGGAAAATGGCTCACAAAGTGCTATAGTTTTAGATTCACAGAATGTAAAATCTGGATGCCCTTCTAATAATCCCTGTCTTGGAGTGTATTGTCCCCCACCATTCATATGTATCGATTTGTGGATGATGTACGAGTGCACGTAAGTAGACATCTTGCTTATTATAGTTGCTTCAAATTATTTATCTAATTTATTGAAATAAATTTTTTCTTAAATTATAATTGTTATCAAATTTGCTTCAAAATAAAAAATATGTATTGTATTATTTGAGAATTTTAATTTTAAATTACTTTTATATTTAAAAAGGGATTTTATTTTTAAAATCATAATCAAATGAATACAAGTTCTTTTTATATAATAAGTTGTTTAATAACAAGAAGTCGAAGAAAATGGCTATCAAATTCTGCATCTGCAGAGCTTGACAAAGGTAGGGCATACAGGGCAGCCGCCCCGGCCCCCCATAACAGAGGTCTTCAAATCAAATAGAAATTTTATTGCAGAAAAGAGGGGTCCCAAAGAAATTTTTGGCTTTGATCCCAATTAGGTTAATTCATACCCTGTGTATCTATGTGTACATAAGTAAATAAAAAAATTTTTAAACACACTTTTATAAGTGGGAAAAATATGCTCATTTTATTGATAATTCATTTACTCTTTATTCATCTTTTTGTACTAAAAGCATTTTCATATTTATTATACTATATGAAATATATTCCACTATTAACATTGTGATCAAAAAATGTTAATTATATTTACATTCAATTTAGATGCCCAAAAGGTTTCATTGTTACTCTTGATGGAAAAGATTGCATTGATGATGATGAATGTGTATCTCAAGAGCCTTGTCACAATGGGGGATCTTGTGTCAACTTACCTGATGGCCAAGGTTATGAGTGCATTTGCCCAAGTGGCTTTTATGGTACACATTGTAATGCTGTCAGAGAGGAAAAGAAAATGCAATTAAGTGTTGCTGCCTTAGCTCTCATTATTTTCTGCATTTTTGCAGTACTCAGTAAGTTTGAAGCTCTAATATTTTTCATTTTAACCTATTGAAACTCATGTGTTTTGAAATTGTAAATTAAATATATATTCGTAATGTATAAGTTAATAACCAAACATCGTGAAATATATCTATATGTATTATTAATTGAAGATATTTCACATTAAAGAGATTTCATAAGATCATGCATATAATTTTGAAATTAAATATTAATATAATTTTTATTATTGAGTTTTAACATTAATGTGTATAAATATATAACTAAATTTTAATGATAATTGTTTTTATTTTCTAGTCCTTGCTTTAGTAGTGATGGCTTATTCCCGTTTCCGAACTCATAAACCATATGATCAGAAAGACATCATTGATGATGTACGCGAGAATATAATTTCATATAATGATGAAGGAGGTGGAGAAGATGACATGAATGCATATGACATTAAGACATTGCAAATTCCAATTGATGGATATGGGTCTCCAATGGGTGCAAAATCTGGTCCTGAGAAAGGACCCATTAGAGAACCGCACCAATGGCAAGGTGAGAAATATATAGCAAGAATTTCTATCTATTAAAAAAAAATCCATGTATTTCATTTGTACTTTATTGTAAATAAGTTACAGTAAATTTAAATTAAGAGTATAATGTTCAGAAATGTGATTAAAAGGAAATTAAAAATATAGTAATTTTATGTGGAACTCTTGGTTTTCAAATCTTAGCAAATAAAAAGTATTGTATGGAAATAAATGAAAAGAGTATTTCAGTTTGCATTTTTTTTAATATAACTATGTTTAATATCATACCCAAAAGAATAGGATTTATGAGATATATCATAATCGAATAAAAATCTTCTTTTTCCAATTTGTTTGAGTTACATGTTATGAAAATCTAAACATTATTTTTTTTTAATATTAAAAATTTTGAAAGCGCTGTGAAACATAATTGCATACAAATTATATGTATAAACTCATGAAGTGCATAATATGACCGAAAACATGAGGTTCTTTATATTTTTTAAAATATTGCTAAAAAAAATTCATGAAAAACATTTTCAATGAGGAAACTATTGATAATCATAAAGAGATGTTTTAAAATTTTTAGGAGTTATTTTACCTGTATTAATAAATAAGTTAGCATCAATGCCAGAGAATTCAATTTTGCAAATCATTGATCATTTATTGCAAAGCTGGCTCTGAATTGTTAGTACTGTGATCTTTAATTCACAAGGTCATGCATGTATTTAAATTCCAACTGTTGATGTTGTTAGTGGCTAGGAATCCATTTAAAACTTTCGGTTCCAGTCATATTGGTCCTGATGTGCAAAAAATAATCATTGAATGACAAATCAATCAATAATTTGTCTGATAAAAATGAAATGATAACTATCCCTTCACCACAACAAGTTGGAAACTGCTACTTATTTATCATTACTCAGTGGGCACCTGTGTACCAAGCACTGAGGCGAGTGGTATTACTTATAATACCACATCAAATCCGTTTATAAAGTGGGCCACATTATCCCAGAAGAAAGGAACAAAGGTAGAAAGTAACATCCATGTCCAAACCAGGATTCCAACCCGGAACCCACAGCTCAGAAGACAGAAAAACAACCACAAGACATCAGTCGACTCACAAAAACTGTAGTAAAGACAAGATACTAATAATCTGTAAATAGGATAGTCTTTGCCATTTTAATATTCTATAAATATCCTGCATGATCACTAATTGGTAGATAAATATACTATCAATGTTAGGAACACCTAGGCCAAATATTATTGGCGATAGAAAAAATTGATATTTATAGTATTTCAGAATATTCTAACATCAAGGTAGGATGTCATACCTTGTTGAAAAAGCATGATAAATATAGGATCAAGTAAAGTATTCCAGTTTTATTAAATTCTATGAGAAAAATTTTGTTTATAAGTGATGTTCATACATTAATCTGATATTTCTTAATTTAACTAAGCACTATTTATTGGTTTTTTAATAACAGGCATAAATATTTTCAAAATACTAATGTTAATATTTCTCTTAAAATATTTTTGCGAGTATATAGTATTATATTTAGCCTAATCTATCTTTTTTCTTCAGCTCAACCAGGTGTACAGCCAGATGTTGGTGACTTTATAAGAGACCACCAAGACAAGGCCGATACTGACATAAACGTTCCTCCATTTGATGACCTCCGTAACTATGCATATGAAGGTGGCGGTAGCTCAGCTGGTTCTCTGAGCTCACTTGCTTCTTGTTATGATGATAATGATCATGATTTTGAGTATCTCAATGGCTGGGGACCACGCTTCCAGAAGTTGGCTGACATGTACGGTCAGGGTGAAAGCGAAGAAGAATGAGAAGAGAAATGGTACATAAATCAGTTGCCAAATGCTGCTAAATTTGATGATTTCTAGTGGGCTTTTGTATTCATTTTTTTTTATTGTTGTATTCCAACATTTTAAATTATAAATAACTCAGTTACTAACCAAGCATCTTGGAAAGAACTGTAAATTTTACAATTTTACAAGTAATTTTTAAGAAAAATGTACAAGATTAAATAATTTTTTTGCATTCTGAGAGTTTACGTGAAAGAAAATGTGCCGAGTATACCAGTTTGAATCCATTTGCCCCTAGTTATTATAGATCACTTGATTGTTATGAACTAGACTGAGATGGCAACTATTTAAAGCCTTTCCTCTGTGATGCCTTATTCAGTGTTCTGTTCCTCAAGATTTTTTACTCTGTGGAAGAGTAGCGCTGAACTATCTTCATCGTTTTTTTATCATATTTCATTAATGATGCCATATATATATATATATAGGTTTTAAGTATGCATGTACTGCCAATTCTCATGTTGTATAGATGCATTCTTTAAACCAATTAGTATGTTATCCATGCTTAAACTTTCTTTGCTGGTTAAAAGTAAGGTATGAAAACTGCAGCTTTTTCTTTTATATATCATTTGTTTCTGTAGAATTTCAATAATTGTCATTTGGTGTTTTTTTTATTTAAGTGTCTTTTATATTGCAAGTATTTTAGATTTTTTTGGTAAATGCCACTTTTGTCATATTTATTTTTTTAAGCATTTGCATATCCAGTTAAAATAGACAAAACATATTTATTGAGCCAAATAAATTATTTGGTTTGTGTAGCTTTTTATATTTTAAGTTTATGGCACTATTTTTTTTATCATAATTTAATTTCTGAATTTAATGCTCTACTTGAATACTACACATCCGTCCATCTGTTACATGAATCACGTTTTATTTTCAAGTATTTAAATTTAATTAGGAAAATAACTAGAATATTTCTCTTGTTTAATTTATATTTCAAAAATAAATTTGATCAAATATGTTTTACTTCTTTATGGAAACCAGTTTCAAAGCTTGCATTTTTATTCACATTCCTTGTTTGGTATGCTTATGTAATTGTGTTTGATTTTTGATTAAATGTAATTATGGAATAATGCTGAATCGTAAAATTTTCGATCATTTTTTAACATTACATTCACAAATTCTTAAAACAAAAGGTGCTATCAGTCTTTGAACTCTATTAGCACATTCATATATATTGTCTTATGAAGCAGAAAAAATATTTCACCTGTACAGAACTCCCATTAAGAGATATAATGTGCACATTGTATTGTTAACACACCTTTTAAAGAACTTTTTTTTTTCCCTCTTTATGTATAAGGTTGATAATTTTTCTCTGATTGTGTCTTTAAATCTTGTTATTAAGTTCTCAATCATAATTGTAATTATTTCCTTAAAATTTACTTTTCATATTTATGAATTTATATTGTGTCAAGTATAATTCGTTTTATTATTCTATGCTATGGCTTATATCTTTGTGCATTTTTTTAAAAAATATTTTACTAATGACATTCCTACTGACTTAAAAGTTGAGGTAAAATATTGTATAAAAATGAATATTATGTATTTTATTAAATTTGCATCTTTTTAAAATGCTCAATCTATGTATAAATATTTTAATTAGTTATCTTTAAAAAAAATAATAAAATTGCACCTATAATATTTGGTTTCTGTTTGTTAATCAGCTATGATTTTTTTTTTAAATAAAATGCTTTTTTCTTATTTAAAAATCATGGTTATATTTATTTGTTTTCTATCTCAACTTCGAAATCAGTAAAAATATTTTTTGTGTAGTTCTTTTGCATATGTTTGTGACATGTAATAAACATATTTGATGTTTCTCATGTTTTGTGAATTTCATCTGAAATACATGATGCAGCTCTTTTCCACGTGTAGTTTTGATTTTACTTTGTAACTTTTTTTATCTTTTATGATATAATAAAGAATATTGTCAGTAAAGAAGTTAGTTTTATTATCACATCTGGAAACATTTTTAATGTAATTATGTTTTACCACAAGTTTAAATATATTTTAGAAGATATGGAATTAAAAGTGCTCACTATCAGAATTTTTATAAATAAACTACCTTTTATAGATTGAATAAAGAAAGTGAATAACGTTTATCTTGCCATACAGGTCAAATTAAGATTGAAAAAGTGTACATCAAAGATAAAATAAGAAAATTATAGACATATACAAACTTAATATTACAGTATACTAAACTTTGTTTTAAGAATAAACACACACACACACACACACACATTTTATGTAATTAATTTATTATCTTAAACAGTAGTGAATAACACTAAATTTCAACTCTATTTTAACAACATTGAGACATTAACATAATTACAAGTCATTAAATTACTTTTGATATTTTAATTCGTTTTTTTTTTTATCTTGATGCAAATTAAAAAACTGTAGGGATACTTAAGGAATAAATTCATCACAAAAGAGTATCACATGTTTAAGCAGCCAAGAACTTTCGAATGCATTGTTATGTTAATTTTTTAACACAATTGACTCAATATTTTTAAAATAGGTATTTTTCATTAAACAACATGTGATTTAATTTTTGCATTTGCATTTTTGTATTGTGCAATTTAAACAATTTTTATAAAATGTGTTTGAACAACTTTAAATGATCAAAAATCAAATTACATTACCTTGCAAAATAATGCAGGACAAATAGATAATTTAGTGCTTAATTTATAAGCCATGTAATGGTAATAGTTTATGTAAGAGTTAAAAGTTGTGATAGTTAAATGTATCATTTCAAAAAAAGGAAAACTAAGGAAATAACATCATTAACACTAAAATGATTGGCTTTTTATCTGTATTTACAAATGTGTGTCTATTAGATGCAACACATGAACGAATACAGTTATTTAAATAAATGCAACTTATAAAACTATATAACTGAGAACTACAAGTAAAAAGGAAAATATTTATGGAAAGTTTTTATTATTGATTATTTTAATATATTTCAATATTCTACATCTGTATATATTTCATGCATCTGTAATAACATTAATTTGCAGATAGTTTTATTGAAATTCACACTCTGCATTTTTATTTAAAATTTATGTACTAAAAATTTTATTTTCATTATAACTGCATCAATTTGAATCATTCGTAAAAGTGTGTCAGAGATAATTTTAAAAAAATGTTTTAATATGTATTTATGTCGTTCAACAAATAAAATGCCAGTGCAAAAATATACAAATGCGATCAGTTTTTGTAGTTTTTTAAAGTTTAAAATCCATCCTATAAACATAGTGTTAATGTACTAACAATAAAAATTACCAATTCAGAATTGTATCACTAAATATTTCATTTCTATAAATTCAAAGAATTTTAGTTCAAGTAAATGGACAAGTATTATTTACTTATAAGTGATCTGTAGCTTTTTTTCGATTAATGTGTATCCAACTTTTGGGGGAAAGGGATTCTCATTTGA
Organism: Latrodectus elegans; assembly: GCA_030067965.1. Taxonomy (NCBI): domain Eukaryota; kingdom Metazoa; phylum Arthropoda; class Arachnida; order Araneae; family Theridiidae; genus Latrodectus; species Latrodectus elegans. Next base: position 35,230,619 of record CM057818.1, on the reverse strand, counting down.
AAAAATATTTGCTGAGCATTGTTATATGTCACGAAATTAGATCTCAAGAATCTATTATCTAAAAACAAATCAAATGAGATCAACACTTGAAAATTTTGTTACCAAGTTATTAAATATAAAAATTGGGACTTTGTTTTGCATATTCCAATCGTACTGAGAAAAACATAAGTAAAGAGAGAAAAGCACAGTAAAGGGCAAAACCCTTAAATTTTAGAATATTTCTTTCTTGCCTAATAGAACTTGTGGTAATAATTGGTTACTGTTGAATTTTCTCTAGATTTCTTTACAAATTTAAATTTGACACTCAAGGAAAGCCTCTATCCCTAAAGAAGAAAAAAGGGCAAAGGAAATCTTTACAAGCTATTTTGAATCAAATGTCATATCACTAATATTGTTAAAAAAAAATAAGATTGTGCTGAAACTTCAAACTTGTACAAATGAATAAAATAATTGTTATGTTTAGAATAAAATACTAATTTAGGAAATTCAATCTTGAAGTTTATCCTCAACCTTTGCAAGTTGCATGTGTTTTGAAAATTTGCTATCAAATGTCACATACTAAAACTTTTAATCAAAATATTAAATCTTCCCTTATTTTGAACATCTGGTGCTCTTAAATGCATTATATAGATTAACAGAAGTTATAAATGAATAATTATACTAACATTAGATTTTAAAGTCTTACTTGTTTATTATTACCAAATTCTATTTTGTAAATATACACATTTTTTTAATAACAAGATATTATTAAAATGTTACCAATTATATCATGATTTCAACACATTTTATAATGATAAAAATTAAGAAAGATTTAATAATATGAAGTATTTTTATTAATCATTTTGTTAAAGACAAGAATTTTAGTTCTAGTTCACAGATCTAAATCTTTTTTCTTTATGTACTTAGTTATGTTTTGACTGATTTTTTTTTTTTTTTTTTCAAATAAAATTAGATATTAAAGTACAAGGAATTTCTATTCTTTTGGCAAATAAAAACTAAATAAACTTTAAAGCTAATTCTATGTATTAAATTATCACAATATGCCGTCAATAATTATGAAATTTAGAGATTTAATGAATAGAGAGAATTACTCATCATCTGGTCTTCATTAGAAAAGTATTAAAATATTCCTTAAAAACAATTATTACGCATCTTTTCTTCATATTGTTTCTAAATCTCTTTAAATTACTCTTAAGAACATATTGTGCACCCAGAACGGCAAATGTTACTATCGGAATTTTGAAAGTAGTAAAAGAATTAGCTAGATATATCCTAAATAATTTACAAAACTTTCTTTTATAACAAAATCTGGGCACAGGTACTGTATAATCCAGGATTCCAAATTCTGAATTCGGTGGTTTTTTGGCGGATTTTCTTTATCTAGCAACCTAGTTTTCATTACGTCATACAGATGAAGAACAATAAGAATTATGGTGAAAATACACTTTTGACTACCCTTGTGTTTTCGTCATCGCGGCGAGATTTAGAAAACTTTCTTCCGTTTTCACATTTAATTAGAAAATTTTGAGAGGGAACTTCGTAAGAATTTTTTTTAATGTGTTTTACAATTTGCTTGACATTTTCGACACATAAATTCCAGGTTTTATTGCTCTTATTCATTAGTTTAAATAATCATCATTTTGTTCTGCATTTATTTTTTTCAGCATTTGTCAAAATTATTACGATTAATTATGTGTGTACCACAAAATATCGTTTTAAAATACCAAGGTATTATTAGATCTGGATTGACGGTCAATTTCTCCGGTGGTAAGCAGATTTTAGGTCAGGACGAGAAGCTAATTGTTTTCTCTGTTTTAAATTTTGAAAAAAAAAATGCATTTCTTTTTTTTTTTTTTTTTAAATTTTATTTTTAATTTTTGCGTGAAGTTGGAGTATTGAAAGAGTTAGTGTGCTTAAAATGCGGAAGTCAAATGAGAATTCTGGCTAAGAAAAGCCTCTCAGATAGAAATGTTTTCTACTACAACAAAAGTTTTGAAGGAAAGTCTTGATTCTCAGAAGTCTATTAGGTATGGTTTTTAGTTTTCTTGCAGCAATGTGAAGATTAAGATTTTTCTTTTGACTTATGAAATTGTTCGTGGTAGTAAAACAACTGATATTCAAAGGGAATATTCTTTTAGCAAACATGCTTCCACAGACTGAACGCAATTCATGCATGAAACAATGCTTTAACTCAATTGAGTCATCTTCAGAGAAGATTGTTGGTGAAGGTAATATTATCGAAATTGACGAGTCAAAATTTGGAAAGAGGAAGTATCTTAAACAGTATCCGATAAAAGATTAGTTGGTGTTTCGTGGTGTGTGTTGAGTGAGGTATCAGAAAGTTATTTTTTGGTATCAGTACATGATAAAACAAAGGGAAATTTCGTTACTATTATTAATCAGTGGACTGAGCCAGGGACAGCCATTTATTCCAAAGGCTTATGATTCATTAAGAAGCTAGTGCTATGAACATTTGACTGTTAATCAATCACAGTGTTACTTTCGTGGATGCCATACAAATACTATTGAAATCATATGGAGACAAATTGAAGACAAATAATCGTCAAACGCATTTTAAATTTAATTTGGCATTTTATTTGTTTATAAATCCTGTAAAGAAAAGAAATCGGACCCATTTAATGTTTTTTTTTGGGAAATCTTTGGGAAAATTAGTTAGGATGTATTTAAAGTTACTGTTTAAAACTTTGTCGACATATTCTTTCTTTAGTTAATGTGTGGCATTTTTATGACTTATATTATTAAAATAAAATACACTGTAATTTTTGTATATACATACTTATTGTTTTTTTATTTTCTTTAAATTATTATAGTTAACAATTTTAATTGTACGTTATCATTTATATTTATTCTTTTGCTACTGTTTCTTTATATATTCACGCTCTTTATTCGCGTGGCATTACGTCATCTTGGCAACATTTCGTCGTTGCCAAAAAAATTCAAAATTTGAGACCCTGGATTGTACGGTACTTGTGCCTAAATCTGGAATCTAAGAAGCCCCTATATTTTATTCTGAAAAAGTTATAATATTTTACATATAATTTGGAATAATTATGCTCACTTTTAGCTGTAATCACTTTCAAAACAAAATACTTCTTTAGATTATTCAACATTTGATCTATTTGACAAAATACACAAAAAATCGCTTTATCCAGTAACATTGCTTCAATTAAAAATAAGTTCCAAGCAAAAACTTCAATGAATCCTCTCAAGTGTATTAATTTTTAACCAATTGAATGAAGTTTGTCGATTAACACTTCTCTAAATAGAAATGAAAAATATACTATTAAGTTTATTCAAATAAATCTAATATAAATCAAGTATTAAGAAAGGTGAAGTAGAAATCTTGATAATAATCTTTCCAGTCATTTTTTGCTTAAAATATATCATGTCAATAAAATATATAATATATACTTATTTAGGCTGATTTTATTGTGACAAAAATAGATTATTAGTAGAAATAAACAAAACAATGCATTTTCAATATTTTATTATTCACGTGGTAGTTTTCCAAATAACTATGACAAAATGGATCTTTATAATCAAGTAATATCATGGATTCACACTATTTTAACATTGCATCATTTCAAACATAAACTGCAACTAGTAGAATATTAACTAAAATATTTAAATTCAAATATTATAATTACAAATCAAATTTTTTCAAACCAAAGTAAGGGATAAAAAACACCTAATGATATAAATATTTTAAGGCTGTAAGTATAATTATATAAAATGCGCTTATTTTATTATTATTGTAGAATTGTTCGAATAGTTTTTTTATTTATTTATTTTTTTCTTTTAAAAATATAAGTTTGATCGATCCAATGAAATTATATATAAAAAGGTCAAATAACATAGATAAAATGCGTTTTGATATCAATATATAATGGAGCAAAAACTTTAATATAAATTAATAAAATGCTTATAATTAATAATATTAGAATGCAATAGTGTTAAGAAAATTACCTATTTATTAGCACAAAAGTGGAATGTTTCTTATTCCAAAAGTGCTGATGCTCGGATACTGGAGCAAATGCAATCCACTTTCTAATTCTTAAAAAATGATCTAAAAATTATTTTTTCCTTTCGAAGCGCATGATCGTTTGCTGTGAAAGTATACCATAAAAAGATATTTAACATATAAACTCGTGAATTTTTTTTTTAAATATTAATCTGTAAAATGGAAGGACTTTTATGATTAATATAAAATTGAATATTCACACCAATGTGTTTGACGAAGATTAATTCGAAATATATTTTTTTACAAATATTTGTATGTTTATTAAGGTATGTAAATTCAAAATGTTAATCATATATATTTTGCAAACGATTTATAAGAGTTTGTGTTTTTAAATTACTGTTTTTAGAACAGTTCAATGAAATTTACTTAATAAGAATTTAAAATTGAAGGTAATTCAAAGAATTATTTATAAATGACATGAATGTAAGATTAGATTAGTGATACCACAAATTACAATTTACTGAATTAATAATTGAGACACGAAATTTTTAGTAAAAAAAAATTGTGTAGAATATTTGTTCTTTTTTTGTCATTTGGGTCTGTAAATTAAGATCGAAGAAAAGTTAGTTGGAAATGTTAACTATACCCTGAATATAGTACAGAAATCATAAAATATGTACAAAAAAATTTTTTCCCTATCATATTTATTAATGTTGAAATTGAATTTATCAAGTATTTTGAATTTTCAGATGTGAACTCCAAAAGTTCTAATTTAGATGTGAACTGCAGTTACGAAGAAACTATACGTTTCAAAGAAAGAAACATTTTCGAAATCTGTTATCACATTTCTACTCCAATTAAATGCTTTTGTGCATTGAACTTTTTTAGTGTTCTTTTTTTATTCTTAACTAGTTTTACATTTTCTAAAGAAAATTCGAAGGCACGCCATGCGAAAATGTTCCGATTCTCATGACAGAAAGTAGATCAGTTTTTGCTGTGCATTCTAAGGTGGAAGTCTATCCAATTGTACCATTCGTGTGATCAAAATAGGAAAATTTAGAGATTTTACAAGCATTATTGAGAAATACATTTCAGCTACTCGTATATATAAGCAGGAAAAAAAACTTACATGCAAGATTCCTTATATTTATGAGACGATACAAATTACTCCATAAAAATCTTAACCCATAATCATTTCATATTCAAAATGTAATCGTGCACCTTGTAACAATAATGTAATCAAAAAGACCATACAATCAAACATATTCTTCTTTGAGCAAAAAGCAAAACTAGGGTAAACATCATAGAACAATATTCTTACGGAGATTCTTTTTACAGATATTTCTACATTTATTTTACAATTTGCTTTATATGTACATAAATTACATATTACGTTTTCTGTAATAAGATTTATTTCCATCTCTTTTGAAAATTATTAGAAATTTATTTGGAAAAAGATATAATAAATTACGAAAATCTAATCTGTAATATATATAGTCCTTTTTTATATATATATATATATATATATATATATATATATATATATATATATATATATATATATATATATATATATATATAATAAATTAAAAAGTGTTCAATCCTTATAATTCCAGCCAAGTAATCAAGACATCTAGTGGATAAAAATGAAAATCTCAAAAATGATGTTAGTGTTCGTAAACTTATGCAAGACTACTATGAAATAAAATTTAGATAAAAGATGTTTAAATCTACTTTCTTATAATTTTTCAATTTTTTACTAGTAAACTGAATCACATGAGCGTGTAATTTAAATTATCTGTAAGAGAAATAATAAATACACAAAAATGTATTATTACATAAATATGAATAAATTATAATTACCAAGAATTTTCAATGAAACATTCACAGAATAAATGTAAGTAATCTTTCGTCGGAAATTTCAATTTGTGTGTAATCCTTTTAGAAAAATGTTTAAAAGTTCATTTATTTATATTTTTGTTTATTTAAATATATTTTTTACACAATTGAAAATAATTTATTTAATATGAAAAGAACAATTTTTCATATTCATAAAAACATTTTAAGTTTATTTTTATTGCTTTGTAGGTATATTTTTAAAATTATATCGATTCCAGTTTGTCTGGCAAGTGTTAAGCGAGATCTGTATGATTTGCTCTTACCATTAGACGTCGTAATCACTGGCTGGAATTCTGAATTCTTATGAAACAGTATAGAAAATCATTCGACATTTTAAAATAGTTATATTTTCTAAAAATTTATTTTAAATAAATAAATAAAAAATATGTATAAGATAATAGTATGAGGAAATTATAAAAATCAGATGAATTGAATATTTCGATAAAATTATTTTTTAATTAAATTTAAAAACAAAATATGAAACAAAAAATATTCTTTAACATTGGTGAATGCAAAAAGCTTTGTCGAAGTTGGCGTGCAGAGTTTAATTCATCGTGTTTGGCATCAAAGTAAAGAGTTATGGCACGCATATTTCTTCCGCGTCCTGAGTACAGGTTACTTACTACCGGCGCATTTTCTGGTATCTCTTCCGCTGTCTTTGCTACCGGAACATTTTCGGTGTTAAGTTTAATGATCAATCTATTTGGTGCGAGTGCTTCTTCACAGTGGTAATTCCAGTGCTTCTCAATCCAGTGTCGGGTTTCAAAGTTAATTCAAAATTCCAACCTTCAAATCTTTGGAAGAAATATAAGCATCAGATTTAACATGCGTTCTCTGTCCGCTGTCTTAGTCCATGTATCGGTGTATTTCGAGACAAAACTTGTCTCAAACGTGATCCAAAATAACTTTGTTTCAGTGATATGAAGTTTTCATCGGAGGTTTTGAGTTTTAAGAACAATATATTGATAATATCACTTAATGATTAACAATATTAATAAAAAGCATCATTAATTTCTTAACCTAAATTATTTTAATTTGAGAAATGTAACTTGCATCCCATTTCTTACATGCATGTATATCAAGAGCTTAAAATTGTTTCCTGATTAAAAATGACAGTTATTATTACTCCATCATAGCAATAGTACCTTATAAACCTATGGGTAATTAAGTAAATTTTTTGTTGTTAAAGTCTGAATCGAGATTTATGATATTTATGTAGAGCCTTAGACGTGTTTCATCGTCTTCCTCTAAGTCAGTAGATTATAATCATATTTAAAAGCATAAATCACAAGCATATTTATATATCAAATGCCACAAACATGTAGCATAAAGCACAGTCAGTACAAATTCTAAAATAAAAATTGAAACCGAAATCGATTTAAAGGAATAAATATATCTTGTTTATATGTAAATTTTATTTTTGTACATAAAACGTTACTTAATCTTATCAGCACTATTTTGATCTAGGCCTAAAAATTATGTTTATCAAAGTGATACATACACATTTCATAGAAAATGGATTAACTTTGATCGTGATCAAATTTTAATCCATTTCTCCTGCGCAATGCAAATAGTATATTACGAATAATAATTTTCAGAAATTTTATTATGAATTATAATTTAACACTGATGAATTTAATTTAAACTAACATCTAATTTAATACAAATTAATTAGTTTTAAAAAATTGAAACATTGAAAATTTCTAAATGAAAATTCAAATTCTAGGAATAAGAGTTATTCCATATTATTCTAGTTAATATGTTTGTCACGATTATGAACCTCAAGAAATAAATGTGTTCTAATTTACAAGTAAATGACTCGATACTGTAAAATGTATTTAGAGATTATGTATATGTTAAAAGATTTGATCTATATATCTCAATTTACTGCCTGTGATCGATTTCGGTTTCAATTGATAAATCTTCAATATTTGTCACAAAATTCATATAAATGTAATCTAGTTGGATTAATGTTCCATCAAAGAATTAATTCATTCAATCCAAAAAAATTATGTTCGAGTTATGCTTTGCTTTTACTCAGGTTCAGTCGTAAATTCTTGATTAGCAGTATATGCCATTAGCTGATTATGGAGAAAATTAGTTTTCCATTATTGAAGTCTTTTTTTTTTTTTTTGTGATTTAAATAAATTTCCCAACACTGGTTGCAGTGCTCCGTGCAAAATTATGACAGTTGGTGCTGTTGTGATCTTTCTATTATATATCAGAAACATCATATTGGGCGTAACGATAGTAACTAACCTAAAAAACATAAAAAAGCATAAAATTGATACGTAAAAATATCAGAAAAAATTATATATAAATTCATTTTACGTAATTTGTACCTTTTTGTATATATGGTACCTTTTAGCAGATGTATGAGTTATGTTATGGAGTGCGTGTTACTGTGTCATGGTAAAAGTAATAAATTCTTTCATTGTATAAAATTACCGTTGATTATACATAATCACCACTAAATTTGGTATATAATGTATCATAAATTATTTCATATTTATCAAATTTACCGGTTAGTTTATAAAATTCCCAACTCATAATGGGAAATGTGATAAAAGTCCCTAACTTTATGAAAATTAGTTCAGTTTGCGCAACTGCTTGGCTTCTATCAGCACGTGAAAATCACGTGATTTCTGAAACAGTTTTCACTTCGTCTCATGTAGACAATAAAACACTGAATAATGAATGGCTGGTGTGCTCGAGGGTTTTATTTCTAAATTACTTGATATTATGGGTACTAAAAAAACAAACAGTGGTTTTCTGACGAAATAAGGATATGATGATTTGCTAAAAAAAGTGATTAATAGTAAAAACAAAAGTAGTGGGAAAAAACCAGAAGATTATCAGAGATTAAAAAAGATATGATGTAATAAACGTAGGCAATGTTGAAAAACTTGTCTTTCCTGTAAGTGAAGGCAGCTCCAATGTTGGATTTTACGAGTACTTTGAAGAAATTTTTATCATAATTCATGAGGTACACTTATCAGTAGGCCATGACGGTAGAAACAGGATATTAAAAGAATTTCAAAAAAGTACAAAAACATTACTATCGAAAAATTCATAATTTACTTAAATTTGTGTAAAAGTTGTAAAATAAATAATAATAAAAAAAAAGATACTGAAGAAAGTATTTGTTGTTAGGTCAATGATCTTTGATGAACTCAAGATGCCAGGTGGACCTAATTGACATGCAGTCGCAACCAAATAATAACTTTAAGTTTATATTTCTCCATCAAGACTATTTGACGAAGTTCGTACAGTTGCGTACCCTAAAAGGCAAACGTGCAGAAGAGGTTGTATGTCATCTAATTGATATTTTTACTATATCTGGAGTCCCCGGTGTACTGAAAAGTGACAACGGTCGTGAATTTAGTAACAAAATGGTAGATGAAGTTTGTGTAATGAGGTGGAATCTGAAAATTGTTCACGGAAAACTTCACAGCTAGGCTCAAAGTTCGGTTGAACGTGCAAACTAGGATGCTGCGGGAAATATGCTAAGTTCTTGGTTAGAAAGCAATCTCACCAGTAAATGGTCCGAAGGGTTATATTTTGTGCAACTTATGAAAAGTATATTTCATGAAGGCATCAAGTGTTCTCCTTATGAAGCAATGCTTGGAAAGCCTGCAAAATTTGGTTTGAAAACGTCTTCGTTACCGAAGGACTCTGACGAACAACTTAGAACTGAAGAAACGCTTCAGGCATTAATCGAGACAATTAATAATGCTTCTGAATACATTAATAGCGAAATAGAAAATGCTTCTAATATGGAGAATAACGATCTATCTAAAAATGACCCTCCATCTGATGTTAATTTTAAGACTCAGAAAGAGAATGAAGCAGCGGTCGCTCTAATCTAGACAGATATTTTATGCAGGCAAGAGCAAGTAAGAAAACATAGAATGAGTGCTAAAGAAGGTTTAGAATTACAAGCAAATAAAATGTTGAAGATTTCAAATCTTAAATTTCCGGCTGGTAAATTAGATGGCACAGTGAAACTACGAATACCAGATGTTGGCAAAGCATGAAGTCATCCCCTAAATTTATTAGCGGTGATATTAAAAGTTCAAAATGAAGAGTTTTATCTGTTTGGAACAATATATACAAGAAGGACTTTCACAATTGTACACCACCAAAAATCAGTTCACAATTTGTGAATAAAAATTTATTTTGCTTGACGATGTTTTAGATCTAGCAATATCACTTCGAGCATGCGTTGTAAAGACATCTCTATCTGGACGTCAGGGATATCAGCGATGTGTTTGCAAGGGACAATGCGAGTTTGATAGGTGCAAATGTAAAAAATCTGGTAAACATAGTAATTCTAAATGTCATAATAGTCTTATATGCTTAAATAAGTAAACTTAAAATATTTAATAATTCGTAGTAATGTATTGAACGTTATTTGAAAAAAATGTTTTTTTTCTCTCTCTAGAATATGGGCTTAGTTTGTTTTTATGTGTAACTGCAGTTTATTATTTATTTTTTATTTATTTTTTTTATGTGCAATTGTTTTGTACAAGCTCATGTAAATTGCATTTTTGAATTTCGTTCAGGCTAAGTAAATGTTTGTGACCTAAAATTACCATTTATTGACTTTTTAATTGTAAAATATAAAATATTGCAATTCGGGGTCTCTTACGCCATATTGTCCAACCAAAAAAATATCTTTCTAAGTAGTAACTACTCAAGAAAAACCTGCACTTTATTCCACTGCCCCAATAAGTCATGATATTTATCAAATTTACCATTAAGAGTTGGATATTTTCCAAATTTAGGGGTGATTATGATGATAAGTGCAATGTAAAAAATCTGGCAAGCTTTATAATTCTAAAACAGTCTAATATGTCTAAAGAAGTAAACTTACAAGTAAATGCAAATAAATAGAATATGGGTTTGTTTTGTTTCCACAAAATAATCCGAATTTATTACTTTCCCCATTACGAGTTTGGAATTTTATAAACTAACTGGTAAATATGATAAATATGAAACAATTTATCATAGTTACCAAATTCAGTGGTGATTATGTATAATCAGAGGTAAATTTATATTATCACTGATTTATCATTTTTACTGTAACATATATATCATACAGTAATTTGGGAAGCAAGATATTTTATCTGTCTTTAGAATAAAGGAAAGCTATTGTCAGCTGTAATACCTATTAAGGTAACTTGTCAAATGAAAAAATGTTAATGGCTAACAATCCTTGTACCTACCAAATAACATAAGAGAAACTTAATACTTGATCGCTTTATTGTTTCATAAAATAATTCTTGAGGAATTGCAAATAAAAAAATAGCTTGACGTTAAATTGCCCATAATTTGATTGAATATGAAAAAGAGAAGCGTAACAGAATCAATAAAAATGGCCTTTAAAATTATTTATAGAAGATAAGCTCATATGCACAAGTATCAATTACATAAAGTATGGCTTAGTTCAAATTAAATCTCAAGCGTTTGTTATTTTATTTTTTGTAACATAATGTGTGTCAATAGTGTTTAAATTATAGTGTATCATATGTTTTTATAACTTGTGTGCATACATTTAATTTGAATAAAAGTTTTTATTTCTTATTCATTCATTCGATAGAATTCTCGCTATATCTGTGGAATCGAAATTAATGTGGACGATCGTTGAGCAGATATCATGTGTGTAATGGTCTGGAGAAAACTTTCTGCCCCTTCAGATCAATGTCAAAATTAAAGTAGATTCTTTGGTGGCGCCATCTATCGGAGGATTTAAAAAAGAGCAAAAACGTATTTATACTTTGATGGTACTCTGATTAAAATGAAAGACTCTCCCTATTGACTTAAATTCGCATTGCCAAGGCATAACGAGCTTCGCTTGTCCAAGTGTCATAAGAAACAACAACATAAAAATTTTCCGGTTTACAAATTTGTTTTTCGTGAATTGAGTTTTTCGTGAATTGAGCATTTCGATGAATAAAAAAATTAATGCTTTATACGATACGATTGGATAAATATCGTACACAGTATCCAGTAATTTTTGTATCCCAAGTATTAACCAAACCAAAGCCTGCTTTTTGACTGCATAAGATTTTTAAAAATAGACATGCCCGATTTATGTTACAGAAACAGGAAATTCGTTAACCATGGAATACTCTTGTTTTCAACAGATGAATTTCCTGCAAGAAAATAACTATTTCGTCATTGTTTTCATGAATTCCTACTTATCACACTGATAAGTAGGAATTCATGAAAACAAAATTTTTTATAGTATTCATGAAGTCATCATGACACTATAATGATTGATCTGCGGTGAAGCTCACTATTTTAACAGAACTAAAAATGTGATCTACGTAAGCAAATATGGTGAAAATATTTTACAGAATTATTTGACAAGTGTACAAATTGCAATATTTCATACAAACTGCGTACCTGTTCATCTGCCGTTGGTTCCAGGGGTATGGCACCCCCGCTCTCTTCCTGTCAAGAGAAATTGTCCTTGGTGGTGACGCTGCTGAAACCAGTCAAGGGCATAAAAGGAAGTCCGTTTTCTGGGGGTTGGCGGTCATCAGGGTCATGCTTGGGAAGAATTGGCTTCGTGGACCCTCCACACATAATTGCAAAACGCAATTCTCTGCAAAACATTATGCACAGAGGCTCCTGCCAAAAAAAAAAAAAAAAAAAAAAAAAAAACCTTAGGTTAATATTTTAAAAGAAGATTTAAAGTTAAAAAGAGAGAACAAAGGCATAAGCAGTAATTATTTAACTAAATGGAACCTGTCTTAGATTTACTGATAGCTACTTTGGTAACAGAGCAACGCCCTCTAACGGTCATAAGCGAAATAGTTACGAAGAATAAGATAGACTCTAACTCTAGAGACTGCTGTTGCTCGATTATGACTGTCAGAGATTTTTTTTATGTTTTTATGTTTTCATTTTTTGTTGCGTGTGTGTTTTCTCTGTGTGGTATAGATGTTGTTTAATAAAAATAAAGCTAGCTGTTTGGATTATTCTTCATACCTATGACACACTTTTTAGTAAACACGTGGCTGATACGCTATTATTAATTAACAATTATTAGCCATTCTGTAATTTTAGATTAGATCAGACACTGCGGTCACTTTTTAATGTAGAATTCCATTGAAATAAAAACAAAATCCAAGTAGTCTTCTTGATATTTGCGATCGCTTCACTTCTTTTCCAAACATGTTTTTACTAGTCCTGTTCTTAGCTGCTTCCTTTATCACAAAATTTTATTTATTTTTGTGAAAGATATTTATACAATTTTTTAGAACACGGCGTGCACAACAACTACTAGCGATACAACTGATGACTGGAATAACTTCCCGAATAACCATATAATCTGAACAGTCGTAAAAAAGCGACGAGGAAAGGTCCCCATTTCCATTAGTTATAGATTATTGTTAAATATCTACAGCTAAAATAATTCATAAGGAATGGGTAGCAAAGGACAATATTATAGGTGATTACACGTAGAAACATAAAAATATTTTTTATATGAAAATGTTGATTAAATTATATTCACACATCAAAAGAATTATCTAGATATATTTTTAAATAAAATTTTTTTTCCTAAATATTTTTGATTTTATTTTTGGATCTTTAATCTCAAAAGCTTCATATATTTAAAAAAAAAAATTACACTAAATTTCTAAGCAAAATGAACTTGGAGTTCTTAACATATTAATATTATGATGCATATATAATTATTAATATAATTTATAAACTTATCGATATCCAAATTGAACACGAAACATCAAAGTTATTGTATTAGCCAGGTTGAAATAGTTTCTTAATTGTAAAGCATGTATAGACAGAAAAAATGTTATGAAAATTTCGTAGATTTACCCTTCAAAATATTAATTGTTTTAATTTGCTTTCTAATTTATTAGGGATTTTTTTAAACTTTAACAAATTATACACTGATAAAATTATCATGAATTGTATAAGTTTACTTAAAAGTATAAGAAGGTTGAGTACTGGGAAAAAACATCACTTGATAATCACTCGTATAATTTATACATACTATACACAAATTCTTGTTTATTAATTCCATTTTGTCAGAAAGGCTTGAATATCAATAAATTTATTGTTATTTTAATTATTTAAGCGATTAAGTTTGACATATGTCATTGATGTTAAAGCTGCAAAAATTGTGTGAAATTCACAAATTATAATTTTTCAACTATAGGACTTTTGATGTGGATTAAATCCTGGTCATGAACAAATTCCTAGAATTAAAATTGATTTCTCATTCAGTAGTTGCCCCACTGATTTGATAAGATGTATAATTAATCCATACCAAATGAATCTTCCAAACTGAATATTATAATCGTTAGAGAATTCTTAAAAAATTTCTGTTCCCAAATAAAAAGTATAATCCTCAATTTTTTCTGAAAATCCTAATAATGATGTTATTTATGAATATCCACTGGAAATTTAGGATTATACTCATCAGGCTTTTTCATTTCTTAAGGTTTATATGCTTCTAGATGAAGAGAAAAAAAACACCTGGTTTAATTTCTGTTAGTTATCTTACCCTTTCTTCACTAGCCACTTTTCTGGATTTCCAAATGAACTCGACGATAGCCACGACACAGGCTGTGATCAGCCCTGCCCCCAGCACCACGAACACTCCTCCAACATTGGCGAGGCTTAAGGCGCTGGCCGACCCTGCCGTGTTCGCCTCGTCCTTCCCGCATTTCCCGCCACCCAACTTCTGCTTCCACCAACGCTCTTTCAGAACATGCAAGGTGCCACTTTCTTGCAACTTCAAAATGGCGCTCGACAGCGGAGTTCGATATGGCGATCCTAGGAAGATTGAAAACACTCATTAGCAGTTCATTAAATTAATACGATTTTTCTGAAAAAAACTCTTTGCCTAAGAGAAACAAAAGAAACTTTATATAAATGAAATGGCAACTTGACATTCGAATGTAGATTTTTAATTGAATGTGACTGTAGAAGACGTATGGTTGACTAGAGATAGAACAAGATCTTTCCTTACGAATTCGGTTCGATTTGGATTTAATCTCTGCCATAGATATCGCTGTCAGTGAGGTGAATCTGAAACCATAGATCATATTCTCCTAGACTGTCCTTTATACGAACATCTGAGGAACCAATTACGGAAAAAATTACGAATAGGAGCATTATTTTTCTCTCGAATATTTGAATTATTTTCAAATCCGGAAATTAAAATTCTTGGTTTTTACGACTATCTAAAGGATTTTAATCTTAAAGATATTAAAAATTAAATTTTGAAACGTTCAAAATCCTTGAACTGTCCTCAATCACAGATTTTGTTAATCCGAATTATTTGCTTACATCTAGACATATCTCTTAGTATCCACCGATTAATTAAAAGACTTCAATCGACTTTTCTTAAATAATGTTAGACAATTGACTATAAATCATCTCAAGATACCTTCTCCAGTGTGAGCTACAAGCATCGGAGTATAGAGCTTCAAAAGTGTCTGTCATAACCTACTTATCTGCGTCCAGTTTAAGGTAATTTGATGGACCAATTTTTCTTAAATTCATTGATAATTATCTTTGATGTTGCTTGAAATTACAAAACAATTAATAAATAGTCATTCTCACAGCATACGAATAAGTATAAACTTAGAAGTGTTGCTGGCAGGCACTTTCCCCGAGGTGCTTGGATTTGTCGATACTCAACCTTCATTGGCTAGCTAGTGTGGAGTGGTAAACTATCGTTGGATTCTGATTGGCTAAGATGTTCAGTGAATTTAAGAGGCCGGAAGTATAAACTTCGACTTTTAAAGTATATCTATATTCAAAATTGCGTTATCTAACACAAATGCTCGTTTGTATTTCAAGAAATATATCTATGCTTGTGATTGTAAAACTTGGTTTCCAAATCACTTATATATATGAAAGATATTGATTAAGATAATGGTTATATCTCTCAAAATTTATGTCTTTCTTGAATAAATTTAAAGAAATGTGAAAAAAAGTACTTAATTACTGTTGTGTTGTTACTTATGACATTTGGACGGGTGATACTCGCTATGCCATTGGCTATGTGAATTTAAATCAGTAAGGTGCGTCTTTCGTTTAACTAGAGCATCACGAAGGTGAAAGTACGACTTTGCTTTCAACTCCTCCGATAGATGGCACCACCAGAAGATCCACTCTTTCAATTTGGACATTGATCTAAAAGTGGAGGAAATTTTCTCCAGATCATTGCACCCATGGTAATTGCTCAATGACCGACCACAGGACTTTCAATTCCACAGATTTAACGAGCACGTATATCGCCTGTACTCCATGGGTCTTTAGCGGCATTGGGAATCGAACCCTAAATTCCGGACGGAAGGACGATGTCCTAGCCACTAGGCTACCACGACCTCTTGTTTAATTATTTGTTAGTGTTGTCATTTACCTGAAGGGGTCGCCACACCATAGCCTTTGTTATCGAGCAAGCTTCCGATCTGGGTGAGCTCACACTCTCGTTCGACGATGTACTCGATGGAAGTGGACTCCATGAGGAAGGCGTAGTTCTCCTTCTTGACTCGCTCCACGCCTTTGCTGTTGGACTCTGTGAAGACGCTCGGGCGAGCACTCTGCATGAAGGCCCACATCCGCTTGAAAGTGGGGATCGTCGACTCCTGCGATACAGAAAAATACTTCATTAAAATAATCTGATAGAGTATACTTGCGATTTATTCAGTTGCCCAGAGACTAAAATCAACTTTCACTTGGATAATGGTATTAAGTTGCCAACAATCGGAATAATATAAAAAAATTTTTGATATGATAGATGTTAAAAAAATTACAGAACCAGCATACTAAACTACCGAAGGCGATATTAGATTATAAAATTATATCGACCAAAAATGTTCGTAGCTTTATTCATAACTTCTAAAGCAACTTTTTCATTTAAACCAATTCATCAATTTACAAATAGACAAAGCAAATTGAGCATTGTTTACTTTTCATTTGAATAAACTTCGTATCAAGAAAAATTAAAATGACTAGATATTTTTAAATCAGATTTCGATTTTATATAAGTATTTGTCTTTTTGTTGTTATTGGTGATATTTCCTTGAATAATACTAATTCAGAGCAAGTTGGCAACAACTTATTTTTTCTAATGAGATCTTCAACAAATTGTTCATTTTTCCCCTCAATTTTGGTGACACATCAACAATGCGAATGGGTTTGGAATGCACAAAAATGAATAATTCATTTTTTGTGAGAAATTAACTTTAAATAAATGCAATTGTTTTCATTAAATCATTTGCTTCTTTCTAACAGCTGCAATGTAAACAAGGAAAAGGCTCAAAGAACTACAAAAAAGTTTTTAAGCCATCATCCCAAAGATATACAAGAACTAAATTCCAGGCATATAACTGATTTTTAATTAATGATTAATATTCCGTATAGCAAAATATTTTGAAGTGATAATATATAAATTACCATCAAGTTACGTTGAATGATAAGCAACGAAAAATTGGAAAATGGCATGAAATTATTACCTTAAAAAATGTCTGTGTTGAACCTGAATCTACACATCCATATTGGATGTGTGACTGCTTGGCAAGATCTTCGGCTCCTTCGATTGGTGAAACAAGTCGCTCTACAGTCAGAAAAGCCGCTAGGTTTGCTGTATAAGAGGAAACCATGATCAGGGTGAAGAACCACCAGATACAAGCCACTACTCGAGTAGATAAAGCTCTGAAAACAAACTCTTGGATTAAAGAGATGCTATGAAACTAGCAAGCATGAGCACAATTTTACGCAAACTTTTCATTTTAAATGTATTTAAATGATTATATTAATAAAGATGTTGCTTTCGCATTTGCATTCATAAATTAAACTAATGTAAAAACAATATTTTTAAATGAATTTAATTAAAACATTTTTCTTAAGAAAATTTTGATAACGTAAAGCATAAGTATCTGAAATTAAAAATTTAATGATAGATAAAGTAACTATGAGAATATCATAAAAATGTTAAAAAATTGTAAAAATTAATTGGTAAAAAATTACTTGAGTGGAAAATGATACAAAATATGTGGTAAAGATGTACAAAATATAAAATATGTGGTAAAGATGGAACAAAAATGAAATTAAAATAAAATAAAAAAATAAAAAGATGTCTTTTATCAGGGGACAAAGCGAAAAGCTATTTGATGATTATATAAAAAAATTATGAAATATAATATTTATTCCCTCCACTATTCCCTGATCACCCCTTGAACTGAATAGCATTTTTAATTTCATTTCTGTATTCCTAACTGATTGCACTTGTTAAAAAAGCTTTAAATCTATCAATTTATTTTCAAATTAATATTGTATTGTAAACATGGCGCTAAATATTTCACCCTGTTCTAAATGTGCGTTTTAAAGTTTCATTTTATGGTAATTCAATGTGAATCATATTGAATTACCATGATAAACTATGATAATTTCTTTATATTACATATAAGGAAAAGATTTAAATTACAGACATAAATATTATTTAAAAAAATGTGCAATACTATATTCATTCTTTCATACATTTTTGTAAAATACTTAATTTATAAAAATTTTCTACTTCTCAAAACTGCACTTCAATGATTCTTAAAGAAAATACAGTCTACTATTTAATTAGTACAGAAGTTCTAACTGAGCACTTATTTTTATTTCCTAGAAATCTTTTGACTAGAATAAACATGGCGTAAGCTGTTATTATATATATTCCATTAAATCATATAATTTGCTGCTAATGGTCAACGGCATATCTAGAGATTCATGTTCAGGGCACGTGCCATCTGCATCATTGGTCAACATACAGATTGGTCTTTTAGCAGTTGTACCCAAATCTGTATGATATTTATAAAATATTAATGGGAGCACATTTTAATTCTTGCTATCATCACCATTTTGTGTAAATATACTACAACTCAGTAGGAATTCCAACTGTCTTTAATGAAGAATGTTAAGAGGAAGGTAAACTCTCAAAAATATTTTATTTTAACATTGTGTTGAGTCTTACATTTTAATACGCCATTTTAGAAGTTGTACAAACAATTGTATTTATATGTATAGTATTAAATTTACAACACGAATTTAACTATTCTGGCAAAAAATTTCTTAAGATATTATTATGTTATTGGGTGATATTGATATTCACTATATCGATGCTAACACAAAGTAGATCTGGTAAAGCGCGACGTTTGCACTTGGCTAAATTACTCAATATATAAGCTGGTTTATGTAATAGTGTACAAAGATTATGTTTAACGATTTACACAAAGCTATTAGATTAAACTACTTTTTAGTTTGGAAAGGCTGATATTTTCATTTGCATATTGTTTATATTGGTCAAAACAAAAGAATATTGATATGAGATATTTTGTTTTTTACAAGAAAAGATATTGAAATAACCGTGGGAATTATGATGAGGAGAAAAGTTTGAATAAATGGCGCTGTCGCCTACTATTATGTATGAATGCTTCACACTTTAGATTTTTTTTCGATTGAGGGAGGAAGTTTTCCCAACGTTTCGATGGAACATTAAGTTCTCTTAGATTTCTTGAATATAATTCACTGTTTTCAATTTATATGTAATTGTTAATATTGTGTGTACTATTTGTGTTTATTAAAATTGTTTTTGTCTATAATACTCGTATATGATGTCTTGTTTACTTTCCCGAGCCGTGTTTTGAATGCAATCTTTCGATTTTAGATATTATTTAGATTATAGATTTTATTGATATAAAAAAATGTCTTCAATGATTTGCTAATAGTACAGCTGCTAAATCTCACTGGGAATATCACCTTTGTACAAGACACTATAATATGTTATTGATTCTACTATTTTCTCAAATGATTGAAGTAATACACAATGGTCTATAACTTGATTTCATGCCCACCTCGTACACCATATCTCAATAAAAGCATATCCATTTGGGATGTCATGACATAAAGTTCAGTTGTAAATCTTTTCACGACATTTTAGTTAATCATGGAAAATGACATGATTTATGATGATTAATCTGAATACTTATTTTATCCAATCAAAACCAATATCGTAGAAAACTGCAGCTCGCTGGATGCTTAATATAAGATCCATATATTTATAAGATTTGATGATTAAAGACCTTTAAAATTACTTTCTATAAATATTTTAGATTAGAGATTAAATTATAATTTAAGATTGAACACATTATTCTATGCCCATGCATTCCTAATAATTAATTTAGCTCCTAGTTTTCATCTCTAGAGAACAAACATATTTAGAACTCCACTTTTAAAATAGTAATTTGATTATGACTCGTTAGAAATTTCTCCTCTTTTCCTTTCTGTTCTAAACTATTTGCTCGAAGTTTGGCAGACTCAGTCCAATGATTAATTACTTTGGGGAGGGGGAGGAAGGTATTTTATGTAATGAACAAGTAAAGCAAGGAAGGGCTCACTTGGGAGTTAATTCGCAGCCTTGTTGCATGAGGCAGCCGACGGTGAACCAGAGGGTGTTGAGCAACGTGAATTGATTCTGGAGGACGTCCGGATTCGGATTGCAGGGATGCGGGTTGGTCCACTCGTAAGGACTGAAGCGGGCGACGATGAAGAGGAAGAGACTGACGCCCAGGAAGGCGGTCGCCATGTACACCCACACCTCCAGAGAGAGAGGCGACAGGAACGAGAAAAGCTTCGGTACCTTCTTGGTTGGTTTTCTGAAGAGGATACTGATGCCAAGGTTCATGAAGGGCATCGTGAAGTCGACGGCCTGCTCACGCTGGAAGGTGATGGTGAGGTCGCCGATCGCAATGTCAGCACGCTGAGAAATGAAGGCAGATCTTAGACGCAATGACGTATTTCACAAGGATTTTTCTTTTTAAGGTACCCGAACACACATTGGTCATATCACCTATACATTGGTACCATTTTTTTTTTAATTTAGATTTAGAAAACATTAATATTGAGCTACTAAAATTTGATATACGCCAATATTATTTTTTCAGAAATGTTAAATATGTATACAATTTTAAGCATTTTTTTTTTAAAGAAAAAAGAAAAACTTGAAAAAGGCTACATCAAAATCTACTAAAAATATTAAAAAAAACTAATACCAAATAATTTATAGGCTGTTATTTAGAATATGTTCTAAAATTTTGGTATAAATATGATATCCCCATCTATGTGATTTCTCGCCAAATCTGGCGACCTTTGTTTTGATCGTAGTGTTACCGATTTCAGTTTTTATTACTTTTCTTATTTTTTGGTTGCCAGATTTTGTTTTTACATAATTTTTACGTTATATATGTGCTCTTTTTCAGTGGCAACAGCTTTTTTTAGTTTCATTTGGAGTTTCTTCTAACTTTCTTTGTTCTACGTTTCAGTTGGAAACCATTTGACTGCTGTTTGCTGTTGTGGGAACAAGTAGGGGATTCCCCTCTGTTGTGTTTCGTTGTCGCCAGCGTCCAAACATCGTAAAATTTTTCTTTTTTACAATTTTATTTACTTTATATATTAATTATATCTATCTTTTTTATTTGGTTTATTTATTATGCATATTTTTTAATTTATTTGTATATATTTTTTTATATTTTTAAAATCGTAAACTGTTCTTTGTTCCTAATTTCGCTTTGTTAATTTATACATATCTTATATATTTTTGTAAATTTATTATTATATTTTTCCATAATGTCTCATGTGCATAATATTGTTGACATGCATTTTTTATTGTGTTCGTGTTTCATTTTTTGTTTACTTAAAAAGTGTGTACATTTGAAAAAACAGTTTTTGCATGCTTTTTTGTAAAATTTTAAAAAGTGTAAATATTTGGAAAAATAATTTTTGCATGCTTTTTTGTAAAATTTGGTAATTAGTTTCACTGAAATGTGAAATGATCATGGTGACAAATGAACAAAATGTCGAAATAAATATCATACGATTCGGCATGTCAGCTTCACTTCATATCAAGTAAGTCCATTATTTCATTATTTTTATTTATTTCCCTTTTGTAAATTTTCTAAAATGCTTATTTTTCGAAATTCGGGAAAAATTCCCGTGTTAAAAAACGCGCTTACTTGGCGACGAAAAAAATTCACCATGTTCGCCAATAAATGGAGATAACCTACTAATTCCGAGTTTTTTTTTTTTTTTTTTTTTTTTTTTAATAAAAATAAGGCTACTTGAATATTTATACTGAAATTTAAGCCAAATTTTCTACTCGTGTCCATAAATTAAGGATAATGCAAGTTCCACTAAGAAAGAGACAGAAGCAAAACAAATGTAACTTATTTGCCTACTCACATTTCCATGTGTGATTCTGAATTATCCTTAATTATCTTGGAACCGTTGCCAAAGCCTGGAGATGGCCCTCTGGGTGATTCCAAGTTCCTCGGATACTTCCAGCTGGTAACGTCCACATTACAGATGGCCGATAATTCTACCTCGTAAAACATCATTCAAATGCTTCCTTTGTGCCATAACTATGCGGTTATAGCACTGAAAGGCTTTTAAAGCGCTTGTAAACAAACAATTTTACCTCTTTGCAACCATTCCTTATATACCCCTCTCTTACACTCTCGTCATTGTGACGTACTATCGGCGCCATCTGGTGGTTTCTGGTAATTTGCACAGTATTCTTCAAGATGTGTGTGATAATTCTACATGTGAAATTTTTATTTTAAAGTTCAATATCTGTGTGATTCTGAATTATCCTTAATTTATAGACATGAGTCGAATATCAGGCCATAATTTGGGAAATATTTAAAGTCATTAAAATAGTATATTCTCTAGAAAACAATACACAGATTAAGTTCATCAAATTTCATAGTAATATTATGAAAATATTTTGAGTTATCACATTTGAGGCAAACAAATTATCAATAAAAACCAGTTCCGAGAAAATCGCATTTAAAGATTAAAATATTGTGTCTTTATAAGAATTTCTCATATTTTCGGATTAATTTTTGATTTGATTTGTTGATTGATTTCTTGAAAAGTAATAATTTTTTTTATATTTTAAAAGTTTACTAAATTTATATTTGAAAATTAAACACGGTTTAAATTAATTTTTAACATCATTCTGTGGCCCTTTAAACGCCCACTTCTGGTGCTTTAAATGTCCACTTCCGGTTTTCTAATATTTGCAAAATCCTTCATATCTCGGAATCTAATTAACGTAGGGACAAAAACAAACCTGTTTTGGAAAGCTAATTAAATTCCTTATTTAACGAAAGAATTAAAAAAAATTATTATTTTTTAGTCGAAATTGACGTTTTTAACGTATACGGGTACCTTAAATGTTATTTTGGGAGATTTGGATGAAAAAGAAATCATGGATAAAAATGCTCACCCCATCAATGAGTTCCTTGATCATTCCGTTCCAATCGCCTTGATCGTTGCGTTCTCCATACTTATGATCGTCAGCTGTTTTGATCTGAAATCGGAATCCAAGAATTTTTGAGATCTCTCTCAACAGATCGATACAATAACCTTCATATTTGTCATTTCCCTCCAATTGTTCATGATTTTCTTTCAGCATCGCGTATGGAGCATTCTGTAATAGCATAAAAAACAAGATTAATATATTATAATCTGTTTTAAATTAAATCAAACAATTTATTTCACAGCGAATTTCCTCGGTGCCATTTTGAGACACCACATGATTTCGTGGGTTATCTTTATTTACAAATTGTTATCTTTGTCTAAATGTGTTATCTTTATTTAAAAATTCATTGCATGTTAGTTATTTAAGGAAAATAGTAACCTAGTAAAAAATCTATATTATTATATTAGGTTGGGGAACAAATTCGTAGCGTTTTTACCAAAGGTTTTTATTTAAACAAAAAACAATAATTATATATCCACTATAGCTGTTTACAACCTCTTCCAACCTCTCGACCCATTTGTTGATGCCGTTCCTATAAAAATCACCTGGTCTGGTGTCAAAGGAGTTGTTGAGCCAGTTTTTAAGGACCTCTTTGTTATCGAAGGTAACGCCCTTTATATGGTTTGACAAGCAGCGGAAAAGATAGTAAGCGGTCGGTGCAAGGGCCGGGGAATATGACGAATGCTGAAGGACCTCCCATTCGAGCTCTTGGAGTGCGGCTTTGACGACTTACGCAACACGGGGCCTGACGTTGTTGTGAAGGAATATGGTTTGACCATGCCGATCAGATCTTTTCAATCGAACAGCCTCATTCACGCGGTGTAGCTGTGCAATGCAGAGCTCCTTGTTGACTGTGGCATTCTTTTCGAGCATTTCCCAGTGCACCAAGAGGTCTTTAGAAACTGGCTCAACGACTTCTTTGACACCAGACCAGGCGATTTTTGGCAGAACGTCATCAACAAATGTGTTGAGAGGTGGGAATATTTTGTAAACAGCAACTGCGAATGTATAATTGATTAACTTATTGATATAATTACTGTTTTTTGTTTAAATAAAAGTCTTTGGTAAACACGCTATGAACTTATTCCTCAACCTAATATAAATTGGTTACTAAGACTATTTTATTTTATGCAAATAAAGTAAAGAATAAAGTAAAGTTTACTGTTTAATTAATCTTATAAATGTTATCATTATTTATTAGTCTAATTTTATGCCAGAATAAATGACGTTTTAAAGCATTTCTTCAATTCTGGTAGTAAAAATGATGAAAAGAAGATGAGACCAAGTTAAATTTAAATAAACTCATCAGAAAAAATATATTATTTAGATAGATGAAATTATACCTCACACAAATTCAAATTTGGAGCATATAGATTTGCAATATAACGAGTTTTTATTGCATATGATACTTTGCTCCATAATGAAGTACATTCATATTCACAGTCCATTTAAATCAATCATGCCACTCAATCTTGTTTCTGTCACATAATTTTGTGAAAGCATTTGTCTTTGCAAGAATTTCTGCTTATATTTGAGAAATCATTTTGACATGACATTTTTTGATGAATATTTTATAAATGTTTCTACAATAATAGCTAGCACAACTTACTATTAATGTTGTAGCAATAAGTGTTTTGTTTTTCAAGGATTGTATAATTTCTTGTTCTGCTCTGGAGTAGTTAGTGGTCATATTGAGGCCTGTGTACACATTCCATTCACCTGACTACAGAATGAAAATCATACCATGAATATATTAATAAAATAATAAGAAATGCTTAAATAATTACATATATTAATTTATTTTAAAAACTACTGTAGAAATAGATACCAAAAACCTAATTTGAACAAAAAGTAAAATCGATATAAACTTTCAGCAAATTTTATAGAACTCCTTGAAAGATGAGCATTTTAATAGGAAAAAAAAATAATAAAAAATAGAAAAGGAATTTATTCACGATTCATAATATGTAATTTCGCCGAAATTTGCATAAAATTTTGATTTATGAAATGTTGACAAAAATTTTTTTTCGTTTTCCTTTTAATCAAATATAGGTGACGACAATTTTTGCGTGCACATTATACTTAAAATACATTAGCTTAAGTTAAATGACGTGATCAAGATTAGAAATCATTTTCTTAGATATAATTCAGGATGCTACTAAGATTATTTTGTTGATAAAATCTTCTTCAAAAAATTATCAGGTCTAATTATAATTTCACACAATTCCTTATAGAGAATACTTTCGAATTTTATTTTGATTTAAGTCATTAATTTTTCTTTCTAAATTACTTGAAATAAGAATAATTTCTGTTTTTCTTGAATAAAAATAATTCTAAGCCAGACAGAGATTAAACATAATTTTTGGTACATGATACTTTCTAGTAAAAATGCTATAATAGTAATTTTAAACTATTATGCATTTGTTATGGAAAAATTTGTTAAGATCAAATCAGAATAAATAATTTGTGAAATTCATTAACTCAAATTGTAATTGATGTTCATGATTAATTTCCTCTGAAGATGAATTAAATCTATTTATTTTTAAATTCAATATTTAAGAAAAATATGCACTTTGTTTAAATAATTAAAAATTTCTTTGAATTAGAAAATGTAATTAAAGAGAAAATACCGTTCGTTTTCTCAAGATCTTAATCGAACTATCTTTGATTGGGTTACAGAAAAATCAATTCATCTATTAATCATATTCCAATTGTCTAAGCCACTCGTAACAGAATAAAACACATGGAAATTATTCTTCGAATAGAACTTGATATCAAATTTGGCTCAATTCAATATTCTCTGACGAGGATAAGACTTAAGCAATTACTTTACTTGTACCTTGGACAAATGTACAAATTAAATAATAGTAAAGGATTAATATCACATTTTTAGAAGTCACTTATCAAGAATCCAAGTGTGGAAATAAAAATAAAATAATTATAAGATCAAAATTTTGGATAGATGATAGAATAAGGTATATTACAGAATTAAAAACAAATAACTTGAAATCGATCGCAAGTGAACGGAGAAGTTAAAAAAAAAAACTTCAGCGCACTTAAGAACTTTGGTACAAGTAGAGATAAAGAAAAGACAAACTATGTAACACTCTAGGAAGATCTGATTAGAATTTTAAAGCGAAAAATACATTTTTTCATTGAAAAAAATGCTCAGCATTTAGATTCTTAGTGATACAATAAACTGAAAAAATATGGAAAGTATATATTTTTTTCTCGAGCTAATTTTTAATACTTCTAATTTTCATTAGCTCTCCGAAACTGTGTCTTGGGTTTTTTGGATATTTAACTTTAAAAACACAAGGATTTCTCTTACCTTAATAGTAAAACTAGAAAATATAAAACATATTCTTACCTCTCTTAATCCTTCATATGTAAGTTCTAAAACTTTTAACTTGAAATCAGAGCGAAAGCCATGATGGTCAAACTTGATGTCACCAGTTAACCCTTTAACATTTATCTGAAATGTAAAATGAAATCAATAGATTTTGAGCCATAGCAATTCAATAAATAGCTCCATGTATACAAAAAAATCATGTAATAAATATTGAAACAAATATCATTAATCGTAAGCGAAATAAATATCAGCAATTAATAAATACATGCATTTTATAAAACGTATCAATGAAAATTTAACAATTAGTTAGTAAAAGTGATTGAAATACCTTGTTATAATCTGATGCAATGAAACAATGTTATGCATCTCATTAGACCATCCACCAAAGTATTGTCTTGATTGAAAATAGATACGAATTGCGATAATATAAGCAAAGCAAATATCAGAAAAATTTAAAAATTCAAATTTACTTTTTGTTCGGGGAATTTATAACGCCAATTAATTTTTTTCTGCTAGATTATCATTTTTAATAGCTTCTCGTGAAAAAATCTCAAAAACTGAACCTGCAAATCAGTCTCCACTTTGGTCTAATAATAAGAAATTATCCTCAGTTTTAATAGAATATTTTATCTTTATGTCTTAAATTTTTTTTAATAAATAGTGAATAATATCATTTTTCATATAAGCTGTTAATCTACTCTATATATTCAGTAAAAGAAGTTTAGCTTATTCAAATCCTGAAAAATTTTGGATTAATTAAAACTGATATTAAAATTTGAACGAAACGTATATTTTTCTCTTTTTAGAATTAAATAAAATGCACAGATAATACTAAATATAATATAGGAATAAGTATTCTGTGGTAGTTTATTATTTAAAAAGTATCTGTAGCTTAAAATCAGTTCATAGTATTTTTTGCCTTGTTGAAAATAAGTAATTATGTATTATAATTTACTGATCAAACACTTATAGATAATGACAGATAAGGGTTAGCTTGATTATAATATACCTAAATTTGCTTTTGAGTTTGTTGTACATTTCTAAGTTTCTCTCATTGTTTTGTACAGGAGAAATTTTTTTTTCCTTTTTTAAATTAATCCAATTTTTTTTTAAGAAGTCATTTATTTTCCGGTAGTTGAAAAGTTAAAATTCTGTTTCAAATAATGATATTTTTTAAATGTATATGAAAAATAGAAAGTTCTGTAACAGGCAATGTATTTTTTAACATCACAAATACTAAGCTAACAGAACATTTTGCCAGTCTACGAAATAACAATATTGATATATTGTTTTAACAAATTAATTTTTCCTACTCTGTTTTCAATTTCACTCTTGTTAACATACAAATCATTTCTGAATAATCAAGAATAATTTAAGCATTCAGAACCCTGCTACTATTTTGAATATTTAGATGGACTAATAAAAATTTCTTTAATTACAAAATTCTGCTATAAGTTACCGGAAATACACACAAACTACATTATATTGTATATCAGTCTTAATAAAGATATTTTCAAATTTATATTTGATGTAAAAATTTTATGAATCGTTGTTTATAAATGAATATTAAGTACGTTATAGTTTCTAAGTAAATGTTGATGAGCATTGAAAATATTGAAATAAAAATAAAGGAGTAATGCGATAATATTTAAATAAAATATTGATTTTAAAATTGAAAAAATATTATATATTCTAGTAAAATATTGAAAATTTTTAGTTGAAAAAATACTATATTATTTTCTGCACTAAAGTAATCACATATTTTTAGTATAAAAATATGCAAATTTAGTACTTAGTTAACCTACATAAGAAAATGTTCCCTTGTTAAAAATTAATGATATACAAAATTATTCATAATATAAATATATGTCATAGTTTAAATTCAATCTGTTTCCTCATTAATATAATGAAGAATTGCAAAATTGAAAAAATATACTTATTATGATTCGATTCTTATGCACATTAAATGTACACTACTGGCCATTCCAAATTGCAGCACCAAGAAAGACAAAAGATATCAGAATAAAATTTACTTTGTAGATACCATGTTGACCAAGTATCAAATGATTAAATTTATATACTTCTGTGAAGTGTGATTCCTGCTAAAATCAGTAGCCAGAGTAGCTGCCATTGTTGGAGATCACCACTGCCACACGCCTCGGCATTAATTCAAAGATACTTTGGATGTGTTCTTGGGGTACAGCAGATCAAGCAGCTTCCACACGTTGCCAAAGTTGATATGGTATGGCAGCTGGGGATGTAATCTGGGTCAGTCGTTGAGCAACCATAGACCACGTGTTTTCTATCAGCGAAAAACCCGGAGAGTGACCGGCTAGGGAAGCAATTCAATCTGGCGAGTGAAGAAGAACCCTTGGACTATGTGTGCGACATGTAGTGGCGCATCATCCTGTTGAAATATGGCTGTGTGCAAGCCTTGAAGGTAAGGGAGGGCAACTAGCTCCAACAACTCAAAGATGTTGCGCTGGCTGTTTTCAACTACCGGTAATGCGTACTTTTCAACTACCGGTAATGCGTATCATTAGAGTACGAGAGAGACATCCAATGTTGCCCCATACCATAATATCCGGTGCATGACCAATGAGGCCGTGCACAACACAGAAATTGCACCAGTGGTGGCGGAGACGCCACTGGTGCAATTTTTCTGTCGCCACTGGTTCAGCGTCAAGGGTGCACGAACCTATGATGGTCTTGCGGACAGAACATTCTGCTGTAAACGGCGTCGAATGGTACGCGCAGACACTGGATGACACGTTACAGACTGAATGTGCTATGCTATGATTCGTGATGTGGCTAAGCAATCTATCACTGCCATGCGCACAATTTGCCTGTCATCCCGTGAAGTGGTGCACTGAAGTGGATGCGATCGAACAAGTCGGTCCGTCATACCCTCCTGCATCCAACGATCACATATCCGCATTACAGTTGTTTGGTTTCGTTCAACACGACTACCGATTTTCCTGAAAGACAATCCACAATATCTCGTTAGGCAGGCTACTATCCTTTCTCTGTCGAACTCGGATACTTGGTCAAAAATATAATTGCTGTTTTCTACGAGGCATAATCATTGATAGTTTCTTTTTGGAAAAAAAAGCATAATTACCGAACTTGAAATCGTCGAAATCTCCAAGCCTTAAATAGCGCTTTGAAGTGGCGTCAAAGGCACGTGGGATGGCTTCGCTGAAATTCTAATCATTTGCATATCTCACTTCCGCTAATGCATGTTGTAAATTTCTTGTAATTTGCTTGCTTCCTTCAAGGTGTTGCATATACAGTGGCCAGCAGTGTATTTGAGTAAGCGAGATTCCTTGTCGAAGTTAATTTTAAATGCTATAAAATGTTTAATTACCATCCTCATATAATTGATAAGGGATATCCCGTGAGGCCATGGCTCTTCCGTGTCACAGGAAAGTGATTTAATGTGGATTTTCTGACCCCTGTCAAGGTCAGTCAGAGCTCTTGAAAATAGGTGCGTGGCATCATACAGTAATGCGGCCTCCGTCTAAATGATTAAGAAATATTAATTTGCAAATCATTTTTGAGTAAAAATTCTTTTAAAATGTAATAAGAGAACTTTGAAGAAAAAGTTTCATCAATGCAATTGTTAGTTGTGTTGATGTATCTGCTTTCGATTATGATTAATAGAAAACCTAAAATTTAATCGTTTCAATTTAAACTGAAGCATTTTACATTATTGTAAAATTTTAAAATACCTTCGCGCTATACCACAAATTTTTAGCCTTATTCCATTGTTAAGGAACTGACATCAATAGTAAACATTATCTCGAACTCTTGTAAACATTAATAACAGTTCAAGAAAATCTCTTCAACTTGAGATAAAAATATGCTTATCTTTAAATAAAAATACACATAAAAGAAAAATGTAAAAATTTGCAAAATTTATTTTGATAATTTTATTTAAGAAATGATTTAAATGCTTCTTGTTACTAGTCATAAGAATATAAATTTAAAATTACAATATGAAAAAAAAATAAGGTTGCATATAGTTTATTTAATTAATATTAATAAAGGAAATTCTATTTTCTTAAAAAAATTTTTACAGCCAAATAAGTTTTCAAGAAGATAATTGCGCATAAATTTATGCTAACACTTATAAATTTACGTATTTCTAACTGTCAATAATACTAATCAAAAGTAAGCATATTTATGTTCACTAATGGATACACAGGACAATGTAAAACAAACATTTATAAACATCATTACATTTTTAGAGAGAAATATATATACACTACTGGCCATTAAAATTGCTACACCAAGAAGGCGACATGCTACAGACGTAAAATTTATACGAAAGGAAGAAGATGCTGTGATATGCAAATGATTAGCTTTTCAGCGCATTCAGAGAAACCAGGCGCCATAGCGACACCTACATTGTGTTTAAATTAGGAAATTGTTCAGCCGGTTCCTTATACACAAATTGCATTCGAACGTTTTGCCTGGTGAAAAGTTGTTGTGATGCCTCGTGTAAGAAGGAGAAATGCGTACCAGCACGTTTCTGACTTTGATAAAGGTCGAATTGTAGCGTACCGGGATTGCGGTTTATCTTATCGCAGTATTGCTGCTCCCGTCGGTCGAGATCTAATGACTGTTAGCAGAATATGGAATCCATGGGTTCAGGACGGTAATACGGAACGCCATGCGGGATCTCAACGGCCACCTATCACTAGCAGCCGAGAAGACAGGCATATTATCCGCATGGCCGTAATGGATCGTGCAACCACGTCACGAGCCGTGAGTCAAGAAACGGGGTCTTTTGGTAGACAACAAGTGTCTGCACGAACAGTTCGACGACGTTTGCAGCAGCATGGACTTTCAGCTCGGAAACCATGGCTACAGCTTCCCTTGACGCTGCGTCATAGACAAGAGCGCCTTCAATGGTGTGATCAACGACGAACCTGGGCTCACGAATGGCGAGACGTCATCTTTTCAGATGAATCCAGGTTCTGTGTACAGCATCATGATGGTCGCATCCGTGTTTGGCGGCATCGTGGTGAACGCACACTGGCAGCGTGCATTCGTCATCGTCATACTGGCCCATCACCAGGCGTGATGGTATGGGCTGCCATTGGATACACGTCTCGGTCACCTCTCGTTCGCATTGACGGTGCTTTGAACAGTGCACGTTACATTTCTGGTGTGTTACGACCCGTGGCTCTACCCTTTATTCGAGCCCTGCGAAACCCTACGTTTCAGCAGGATAATGCCCAACCGCATGTTGCCGGTATTGTACGGACCTTCCTTGATAAGGAACATGTTCGGCTGTTGCCCTGGCCAGCATATTCTCCAGATCTTTCACCAATAGAAAACGTCAGGTTAATGGTTGCCGAGCGACTGGATCGTTACCCAACGCCAGTCACTACGGTTGATGAACTGTGGCATCATGTTGAAGCTGCATGGGCATCTGTACCTGTACATGCAATCCAATATCTGTTTGATTCAATGCCCAGGCGTATAACTGCTGTTATTACTGCCAGAGGAGGTTGTTCTGGGTACTGATTTCTCAGGATCTATCTATATATATATCCAACTAAATTTTTTGAAAATTTAATCACTTGTGTTATTTCTATAATATATTTGTCCAATAAATATCATTTTTTTATCTGCATTTCTTCCTGGTGTAGCAATTTTAATGGCCAGTAGTGTATTTATAGAATCCAAAATTATCTACTTTATTCCAAACATACTGTAGAACTAAACAATATTAAATTTATATCAGGATAAATATTTAAATTTATAAGATAATGCATACTTGTTCGAAGGGAAAGATCACCTACCGTGAGAGTTGGTTCTCTACCGGTAGCCCTGAAAATAGGATTTCTCCAGGTCTCTAGCACGTCGGCGTAAGCTGGACTGTCTTCATCGACCAGCTTATACCCCGTGATGTTGGTGCCACCGTACTGGAAATCTTCAAGGTCGAGAGTGTGGAGATCCTATTATTTTGAAAACAATGAAAGAAACTTTTGTCATTTACATAATCACTATGTAGTGTCATGGTGGAATTCATTTGTAATATTATAAGCAAATACACATACACGCGCACACACATACACATACATGCGAATATTTTTGGTTTGATAGCCTAGTGGTTAGGGCATAGCCCTTCCGTCCGGGCTTTATTCCCAATGCCGCCACAATATTCAGTTCATGTCATATACGTGCTCATTAAATCTGAGCAGTCGAAAGTCCTGTGATCGGTTGTTGAACAGTTTCCATGAGTGCAATGGTCTAGATAAAATGTCCTCCCCTTCAGATCAATGTAAAAATTGAGGGAGTGGATCCTCTGCTGGTGCCATCTATCGGAGAATTTAAAAGAAGAGCCAAGACGTACTTTCACTTTCGTGGTGCTCTGATTAAAACGAAAGATGCTCTTTATTGACTTAAATTCGCATTGCCAAGGCATAAAGAGCTTGGCTTGTCCAAGTGTCATAAGTAACAACAACAAGTATTCTTGGTATATATATATATATATATATATATATATATATATACACATACATACATACATACATATATATATATATATATATATATATATAATTTTGTCTCTTCATTCTCTGCAAATTTAATAACCTTTTTGTCAAAATTTTAGTATGATAAACCCACACATATTAATACTGAATTTTACCCACGCGAATTTTAAATTCAATCTGATTTGCTGACTTTGGTATTATGTATTTATCTTTTCTACTGTACGTATGTTTCATTTACTGTGAGTATTTTTACTTTTCTGTATATATATTTATTCAAATTTTTTTAACTAAGTTTTTTTAATACGAACACTCTTAGGGGGAATTGCTCGAAGATATTTAGACATTCGTCCATCGAGCATGTCAGAAAAGAGAGTTCATTTTGCATAGCTGGCCATCTCCCTCCTGATGAAGACGTGGTGTCCCTATGCCTTCTTCTTGCCATTTGCATCGTATATTTTAGTATTTTTTCAATTTCATAATTCTGGTTTCAATATTTTTCATGTTTTATCTTATATATATATATATATATATATATATATATATATATATATATATATATATATATATATATATATATATATATATATATATATATATATCTTATATATATATATATACACACACACACACACGAGGGTTCCTCTGAAATTTTTGAGATACGCGCAGTCGAGAATTTACAAAATAAAAATAATGGTTTAATTTTAAAATACAAAGTATTTTAACTCAGAAAACGAATTTTTACTGACTTACTTCAACTTGTTTAGCGTAGAATAAATTTTAAACAGAAGAGAAAATGGAGTTGACGCGAGAACATTTTCGCGCTATGATTTTCTACGATTTTAAAGCAGGATTGAATCAAGAAGAACGCGTTCAACGGTTGTAATTAGTATTTGGTGATGAATCTCCAGATCGTGCTACTGTATTCAGTTGGTTTAGAGAATTTAGAAGTGGTCGCAATTTTCTTCAGGAGGAAGAACACACAGAAAAGCCGCCGTCGGCAGTAATCCCGGAAAATGCGCCTGCCATACGAAAAATGTTAATGGATGATAATCGCTGTACCTATCAAATGATACAGAAGGAACTTAACATTAGATCCGCAGCCTTACACAAAATCATTCATGAAGAATTACATATGACAAAAGTAGTTTGCCTTTGAGTTCCCCATAATCTAACTGAGCACCAAAAAGAGGAGCGTGTCATAATCAGTAAAGAAACTCTTAAATTGCTAAATGATGGTGGCCACCGCATCATTTCTAAAATTGTAACAGATTATGAAACGTATATACCGTTTTTTGACGTTCCAACACGTCAAGAAAGCAAAATATGGGTCTTGAAAATGATACCACGCCGACAATGGCGAAAAAACAGCGCGCACTGAAAAAAGTGATGTATGCCGTTTTCTTCAAAATTACGTGATTGGTCAAAATCATCAAGTTGGAAGGACAGAAGATAGTAACAGCAAACTGGTATACCACTCAATGTCTTCCAGAAATTCTACAAGAACTGAATGTTAGGGGACTAATGCATCACAACGAAAATGCATCTTCACATACAGCCGGATTAATAGCTGAGTTTCTTGAGCAAAAACGAATTAAAGTGATCGAACTGATCTAGCTATGTGCGACTTTTGGTTATTCTTTAATCTAAAAAAAGAAATTACATGGACGTCGTTTTCATTCAGAAGAAGAGATTGATGTTGCTATAAATGCATTTGTTTCATCTATTCTAAGAAATTAATGGCTTGAGGCATTTAATCTGTGGAAAATTCGTCTACAAAAGTGCATTGATGCTGGAGGAGACTACTTTGATCACACCTTAAATTTTGTAAGAGTATAACTTTAAAAACCCAGTTGTATCACAAAAATTTCAGAGTGACTTCGTATATATATATATATATATACATACATACATACATACATACATATTACACACATATATATATATATATATATATATATATATATATATATATATATATATATACATACATACATACATACACACACATATATATATATATATAACTCTATTAAATTTAGTTTATTTCTTATATCTATTTATTATTTCTTATAAATTTCAGTTTATTTCTTATATAAATGAAAATATTTTTATGCTTTAATTCTTTCCTCAACTCTACTTGATTATTAAAAACTGTGGCTTAAAGTGTGTATTGATACTGGTGTGTGTTGTATGTTTGGTTTACTTCAAAGTATTTAATTATTTAATATTACAAGAAAATGTTTATCTTAGCTTTATATACTAGAACATGTGTTAACCATGAACAAAAGCAAACAAAACTAACTAAAAACTAAATAGGTTCTGGCAAAGACACTGCTTAAGTACTCTAAATAAATACGCTATTGAAAATGTATAATAAATATTTAATAACACAAAAAAATAACAAATACTTTTAGCCGATTAAATCGACCGGAGCTGAGAAACATAGTTCTCCTATAGTAGGGAGTAAAAACAAAAATGCGACTAAAAAAACAATATAAAAATATAAGTTGCAAAGAACGCCCTCTAGCGTTCAGGCAGAACCAAGTGAATTACAGCAGATTGATATTTTCCACGGCTTTTCCCACTATGAACTCTCCAGAGTTCATCAATTGTATCGATAGAATTATTGCAATAAAAACAGATACAAGGGAAATCTAGTTACAAATTGACAAAAGTAAACTAATATTAAATGGTTAATACTCAAAGATTACAAGCTTACACACAAGATTATTCCAGTTTGCTTAGCTACATTTAAACAGATATAAAACAGCTTTTACAATAATTATTAAAATTATTCAATTTTTGCACAAATTACTGCAATTAGAAATAGGAAAAATTGTAAATTTTCCAAATCACTATATTTTATCAACATTTTAAAACTTAAAATTCGAACATTAGAAATATAAAATTATCAAAGTAAAAAAAAAAATAAATTCAAAATTACATTTGAAACATATGAATCAACTAAATTACTATCAAACATATACAGGATTCAAGTCACAAATAATGGTATTTTCAATAAATTTTTCAAAATGTAAATAGAACACGAGTTACTTCTTTTAGTTCGAAAGGGTATATCAATTTTACTCGTTTTCTGAAAAGTCCCTTTTAGGTTTTAACAACACAGGCTCTAACTTATCCATTTCTACCTTGAAAAATTTCTTGAACTATTCCTAAGTCCCACAGCAGTTTGGATTTAGAGTATCCTTCGACGAGCACAGCATCATTAATCTTCACTTCTGGGTAAACATTTGGTGACTTATAACTATGCACAGTTGTCAAATCGAGAAGGTATTAATCTATCCATTTGTTCCAAAAATGTTTCAAAAGAACAGTTTGGTATTGCTTTCTCTTGATTAAAGATTCTCTATTTGACAGACTATTCCTATGTCCCACAGCAGTTTGGATTTAGAGGATCCTTCGACGAGCACAGCATCATTAATCTTCTGGGTAAACATTTGGTGACTTATAACAATGCACAGTTGTCAAATCGAGAAGGTATTAATCTATCCATTTGTTCCAAAAATGTTTCAAAAGAACAGTTTGGTATTGCTTTCTCTTGATTAAAGATTCTCTATTTGACAGACTATTCCTATGTCCCACAGCAGTTTGGATTTAGAGGATCCTTCGACGAGCACAGCATCATTAATCTTCTGGGTAAACATTTGGTGACTTATAACAATGCACAGTTGTCAAATCGAGAAGGTATTAATCTATCCATTTGTTCCAAAAATGTTTCAAAAGAACAGTTTGGTATTGCTTTCTCTTGATTAAAGATTCTCTATTTGACAGACTATTTGCTTATTCAGCAAAGTAATGAGGATAATCATGATTTTTTTCCCTTCCATATTGCAAGAAGTCAAGAAGGATCGTGCTCAGAGAATATTTATCAGTCACATAAGATAAAGGTCTCGAGTTGATGACATTCTTGACGAGTTGTCTCCCTTTCACAATCCAAAACTTCCTTCTGACTATTACAAGAGAAGCTGCTACTCCACTAAGAAAATTCTTTGTACTCTCTTGCATAACTAACAATTCTGAGAACTTTGAGTTTTTAGGTAAAAGAATAGGTTGTTTTTCGCCTAGGGAAAGTTTTGATTCACTTAATTTACCTTTTATTCATAAAATATTCCTATAATCTTTGAGAACGAATGAACATTTGTGTGTTTTCGTAGATAGATATCTATCTATCTACGAAATAGATATCTATCTACTAAAAGATAGATCATAATCTTTTAGAACATTTGTGTGTTTTCGTAAAAAATTTCAGGTGACTTTAGATTCTGGGGAACATCCTATATGCATTCATTAATCTTACATTGGTAAATGCAGTGAATACTTTATTATTTTTATTTTTTTATCATTAAGAAAATTATTACAGTGGAAGCTACTAATACATATCTTAACGTTTTAATCAATAAAGACGAGCTAAAAACCATCATAAAGATAGATGTGTTAATCAAAAAATTCATCGAAAATTTTCTGACTAAATTTTTTTTCTTTTTTTTTCCTTTTTTTTACAATTTAAAGTATATTGAAAGGTAGTACATCTGCCAAAGATATGACAGTCAATAAGAAGATACTATAAGTAAAAATGTGCGTAACTCTGGAAATTATATTTATAGCCATATAAAACATACTAGCTTTTCAGTAAACAAAAATCCATTTATTATTCTTCGGAAATAAAACTGAATTATTTCAACACCATTAAAATCGATTATAATAAAAAAAATTAGTTAAGTTTATAAATTTAAATTAAGTTTATAAATTTGGATATTATTAAAATTGCTAACATAACTAACCAGATTATTTTTTCAAATGAATTTTAATTAGTTTCTTTAAAATATCCACTGCTGTATACTTCTCACAAATAATTAATATGCTTCGTAAGATGGCTGAAGAAATAACTTCCATAATAGTGATTAGAGCTAGTGTGTAATTAAATTGAAATATAACTCTTGGAATATTTTTTATGTCCCAAACTTTATTTAAGTTTTTAATTTCTTTCTTATTTTATGACTTTGTTTTCCATCGTTTTGAGTTTTGCACAATCTGTATGCAAATGTTAAAAGAACATTATATTATCGTTTTGGGAACATTATATTATCGTTTTAGAACACACACACACACATTACATTATCGTTTTAGAACATTATATATTATCGTTTTAGAACATTATATTATCGTTTGGGGAACATTATATTATCGTTTTAGAACATTATATTATCATTTTAGAACATTATATTATCGTTTTGGGAACATTATATTATCGTTTTAGAACATTATATTATCGTTTTAGAACATTATATTATCGTTTTAGAACATTATATTATCGTTTTGGGGTTTCTTAGAGATTTAAAATTGTATATAAAATTCCAAGTATGGCAAAACATTTTTTTAGTCTAAAACTGAAAATTTTAACACGGGGGTCTCTGTTTACTAGATTAAATTTATCAAATTATTTTTGTAGTGGAAAAGTATTTAAAACGTGATAGATATTAAGCAAATTCCAATAGCTTTTTCTGAACTGGTGACTTGTAGAGATAAATGTGTGGGCACTGTGAGACTACTAAAATAGAAAAGATTAATTTTCGTTATTAAAACCCACAATAATAGATTTTATTCATGAATTTTATTAATTAAAACTAACCTTTTAATAACTAACATGCACTTTTCCAAGACTTTTTATAATCATTTTTTGATAAGAAAGTAAAATGCAAAGATAAAAATATGTTCAACATTTTATAAGGAATACAAAATTTCAACACTCTATTATTCAAAGTAAGTTTGAAATAATGTCTTACCAGAGATGTGATGAAATAGTTGTGGTATTCAGACATCATATCTACTTGTTGAGCCTAAGAGAAACAATATAAATATAATATCTTGATTTCATAAATTGTAACATATATAAAAGTATACACAGCTCTACAAAAATTAAACTTTTAAAATTAACCTTTAGTAAATTGTTTAAAAATGTAGAAGTAACCATTTCCTGTGTGTTCTAATATTTTCTAAGCCAATTGAATAATTTTTATCTGTTAAAGTTGACCATATATCAATTTAGCTGCGATCAAGGTGATCCTGGTTTAAATGATATAGAATCGTAAGTTTTTAAATTAAACGCAGAAAATATACATACTTTTATGTATCAAATCCAATACTTTATATAATAGTAATTTTATGCAATGTGATTTTTAAAATATTGAAGATATTTTAAAAATCACATTGCATATATATATATATATATATATATATATAAACAAGAAAAAAAGAACCAGAAAAGAGAGCATAAACTCTATTAGGAATGTACTAGTGAAATTGTAAGCCTTTCTCAAAAGTTTTAATGATTTTTGGAAATGTATGGCATTAAACTAATTATCATTCTAGTTAGCATGTGTCTGTGTTGCAATATATTAGATAAAACAGTTTTTAAGAAAGATTTCAACATTCATTTCTTGACCTTCTAAATTCGAAATTTAAATTATATTAATTATAGTTTTATAAAATATTAGCTACTTAAATTTCTTAAGTTTTTATAGAATATTTAGTAACACCATTTGGCATTGCGTAGTGGAAAATCTAACAGCCCCATATCGTTGTAAAGTTTTTTTGTTTTTTTTTTTTAACATGACTGCATTTTAGGAGGAATTTCCGTAAAATGGTCTCCTTTCTCTTCCCTTATATGCAAGTACCATCATTTACAAGCAGTAAAATTTGGGTGGCAATTTTATCAATGATTATAAAGGATTTTATATTTTCAGTAATTATAAAGAATAATATTTTGTTGAAAAAAATCAAAAGTTTTTTTTTTTTCTAGCAAAAATATATAACCACAAGGAAAATATAATCGTTCGGAGTAAAAGGTTAAATGTTCGATTCCAGCAATTGTTATACAAAGGGAGAGGGATATTGTGCTTTCATTGCATGCACGTCTCTCGGGGTAAGTATTTGGGAGTTTGTCTTGTGTCCTGTAAAATGGTCCACAGTCTATGAAATGTCCTATTTAGGGATAGATGCGCATCGATATCCGAAGCATCCGATAGATGCCCATCGATATCCGAAACATCCGATAGATGCGCATCGATATCCGAAACATCCGATAGAT
This sequence comes from Latrodectus elegans, assembly GCA_030067965.1. Classification (NCBI taxonomy): domain Eukaryota; kingdom Metazoa; phylum Arthropoda; class Arachnida; order Araneae; family Theridiidae; genus Latrodectus; species Latrodectus elegans. The sequence continues at coordinate 35,190,416 of CM057818.1, read as the reverse complement.
GCGCATCGATATCCGAAACATCCGATAGATGCGCATCGATATCCGAAACATCCGATAGATGCGCATCGATATCCGAAACATCCGATAGATGCGCATCGATATCCGAAACATCCGATAGATGCGCATCGGATGTTTACAAAACGCCTTACAACGGTTTTCTGTTATTAATTTGTAATCGTGGATAACTAGTAATAATTTGCTGTTTGGAAAATAAACTCATGGATAACTTATAATAGATATTTATTTCATACGCATTTTTCATGCCAATTTTCAATAGGGTCTAAGCCAATAAACAAGCTTAACCTTTATACCGTTAAAAATTAGCATGGAATCTTTTGCAGATTTTCCTGTACTTTTTGATACTAAATGACATGACGTAGCTTTAAAACATTTGTTTGCTAACTTACTGATATTGTACTGGTTTGGTTTCTAAAAATGAATAATTTTTGTATTATTTTTAGAATCTCAAAGTTTTATTAAAACCTGCCTACATTATTTTTTGTGAAAACAATATTAAATACGAATTGAAGAAGGAAAAATGGTGAAAAATTACCTTTTAATGCACTAAACATTGAAAATAAAAGCGATGCGAAATATTTTTATCTAATTTCATAGGCTTTCGTTAGTTTATAAAAAAATGTGTTCTGGGGAATATTTTATATTCTTCTTTCTTCTAAAATGAACAGGAAAACTGCATTTCATAACTAATTGTTACAAAGTTTTCTATCATTATCAAAATACATAAATTAGCATTTACAGAATAATTTTTTAATCCCTTTCCATGATTTATCTTAAATATATATAGCAATAGATTTTGAGAATTACTATGAAAATATTGGAATTAACACACAATTACTAAACTAACGTTGAGTGATTGACAACGCGAAAATATAAACGTATTCGAACATTTTGGTGAAAATTACTTTCAAATGTCTCATAACTAAGGAAATTTTTCTAGAGAACGGGACATACTCAGACATTATATGTAGAAGAACCTGATAAACTTGTTAGTAATTAACCAGATTAACTTGGATGGACCCGTATCTACGACGAAAAAAATTCTTGAAACTCTAACATTTCATTCTGGAAAAGATATGGTGAGACTTAGGTAATTTAATTAATCACGATCTCTTTTATATACTATTTATTTTATCGTCAAAAGACAAATTCTTCAGTGCAAAGCCATTTTGGTGATGTTTAACTTTTGCTATACTATTTTTTCCATTGAAACTTATTATATTAAAACTTTAATATGAATATACAGATAGATCAATGCATAGATTAGATAGATTATCAATAGATACATAAGCGTAAGATTGAATTTCATTATGGTACCATTTTATTTAGAAAAGTTATTTTTACTTCAAAAGCTCATGCTTGTAGTTTGAATGTTTATATATATATATATATATATATATATATATATATATATATATATACACACATTGCTGACCACCGTAAATGCAACACCCTGAAGGAAGCATGCAAATAAATGAAATTTATAATATGCATTAGCGGAGATGAGATACGCAAATGATTAGAATTTTAGCGCAGACATACATTATGTGCGCCAGTGGCGCCACTATATAGATCACCGATAAAAATCATGTGGTCCATGGTTGCTCAACTATTCACCCAAATTACATCCCTAACATACCAGATCAACTTTGGCAACGTGTGGAAGCTGCTTGATCTGCTGTACCCCAAGAACACATCCAAAGTATCTTTGAATTAATGCCGAGGCGTGTGGCAGTGGTGATCTCCAACAATGACAGCTACTCTGGCTACTGATTTTGGCAGGAACCATACTTCACAGAAGTATATAAATTTAATAATTTGATACTTGGTCAACAGGTTATCTACAAAGTAAATTTTGTTGTGATATCTCTTGTCTTTCTTGGTGTTGCAACTGGAATGGCCAGCAGTGAGCTGTATATATTGGAATTATATTTGTAAACAATTTGTGTGCTTACATGCTTCAGAACTGTCTGAACGCTCTTAGTTGGAACGTCAATGACGATATTTTTGATGCCAGCTCTTCCTAACTCTTTGAGAAGCTTGCGATATTCTTGATGAGGAAGGAATTGGCGAACGACCACTTGCCGTTGGCGTATGAAAGGGTCCTTCAGTAGCTCTTGCAGTCGAATCAGGGCTGCAGGAAAAGAAAGCACTTTAATTGGAATGAAATTGTGTCTACCAATATATTGCTCTTAATGAATATATATCCAATAAACAAGCCCGATTTTCTCTCATAAAATAGTATGCATATATATTATAGGATCTATATGAAGTGAAACGAAAATTTTGTGAGAAAATGTTTTGTGAATTTGATTTTAAATAATTTAGATTATTATCTATTAACTTTCTTATACATAATTAATCAATTATTAGCTTAATCTTGAGTTCGGTAATTAATCTTAAGAAAGGTTCCATGCAAAGGCATAATATAATCCCTCTAAATTACGGAAAATTTTCAAAAATAACAATAATTTAATATTTTACTTTTGCGATTTCTTATGATAGTTAATTAGATTTTGAAACTGAATGAGAAGTAAAACTATCTTCGAAAGTTGATGGCAAAATTTGTATAGTTATTAGGATAATAAATTACGAATGTAGTTTAAAAAAAAAAAACATGAATCTATAGATAATTCTAAATGTTGTCACATTGATCTGATTGCTGATTACAATAATGCTATTGTATTCTTTATGAAAAGTAAGAAACTATGGCACAAAACCCTTCCAAGTGTTCCTGAGATCTGAAAAAGGGTTTTGTGGTGCTAAGAAAGCTGTTCTAATCTATACTCTTATACTCTTATATATATATATATATATATATATATATATATATATTAATCTATACTCTTATACTCTAATCTATACTCTTATAAATATACTTCTAATCTATATTTTCCTTACTTTTAATTACATGAATAATAAAATCCATAAAACACAAATCATTATACTGCATAATAATTTATGTCAGTATTATTTAGCAAGAAATTTACCAAACGATTTTTTTTTTTCGTGGCTAATAAATTCGATCTTGAAAATTTTGGTTCTTTAACCTCAAATTGGCAAAGATGCCAAATAATCCAGGCTTCCAAATTCTGAACTATTTTTGGGGCTATCAAGAAATGTTATAGAGATGACGCACTGTGACGTGCGCGATGACGTAAATACTAGGGTTACCTAAGTAGAATTTTCTGCATAATTTTCATTGGTCTCCATATCTATGACGTAACAGAAACCAGGCAGCTGGATACATAAGAAAATCTCCCAAAAAATAATCAAACTTAGATTTTGGCATCCTGGATTATACGGAATCTGTGCCCTACAATTAATATAAATATTTCTTTAACACTTATTGCATGCAGGCAACAAAATGTTGATTAGAATTTTTATTTATATTTTTGTAATAAGTATATGACAGTTATTTTAAAATTTATACCATCACTCTCCTCATAAACGATAGCAAATTTCTTCCATTCTTTGGATTTGACGAAATCCAGGTAAGCTTTTCCAAGTGCTGTCGGATGGGGAAACAAGTTGATGGAGTGGTTATCTCTCTTGGTGCGATAATCCCAACGTGTCTCGATGTGGGGTACTTCCAACACGTCACAAGTGGACTGCACAGCAGCGCTGCCTTCGTTCGACTGAGGCCCGAACATAGCGGCCATTCCTTCGCTCAACAAGTCACACACTGCAAAAGAATCATATTTTACAAAATTCTACTACTACGATATCCTTACAACAAATTGACTTCCAAATTAAGCCTCTTACTTTTAGGCCATGAGAACTCGTATCAAATTTACAGAATATACTCAGTTTAACCTTATATCAATTCAACATTGTTAAAAAGAACTGCAATATTTTTTTCTATCATTCTGTGATAATCTTTAATTGTAATTTATAGGCACTATTTAGCAAAAAATGGAAGAAGGGAAAAAAGAACTAAATTTTTCCATTAAAATACACGGGATGTTCTTTCTTATGAATTATTGAAACTTGAGTATTTAGAAACATAGTTATGTTTGTTTTTATAGCACATCAAAATATGTTAAAAGCTTAGAATTTTCTTGGCGAATTCATTATGCAGAAAGAAAGAAGCCTTCATATCTTAATCTCTTTCAGCAGGTCAAGTCTTGGTAGTGTTCTGCTTGGTCCTTGCTTCAAAATCACGAAGACTCTATCCGGCTGCTTCTATCCAACTGGTAGTGCCCAACTCAAGGCTAGGTACAGGGAAGCACGTTCGTGCAACAACAACTTATTATGGGGATTTTGTTTATCTGAAATTTATTATTAACTTTAATTTATATTGTTATTAAAATACTTTTATCGGTTGGTTGACTTGAAATCTTTGTGGCGCATTAATATATGAATCTCTTAATATTCAATAACCAGCATTCTCAAACTTATTTTTGCAAGTTAAGATCATAGCTTTAAAAATTAATGGTATAGTTAGATGAGAGCCTAAATCTCATTATTTTTGAATTCTAAATATTTCAATTGTAGATTTTATATATTTTATACATCATAGAAATTTATTTTTAATAAAAATTAATCAAAAATATATATAAGCGTAGATAAATTTAACTAATATGTGATCAAAAATGGTAATATTTGCATTATTATTTAAAGAAGAAAAATATCGTTTGCTTTTCAGATGCCTTGAAATAATTTCGCTTACTTTATTACGTATGAATGGAAGCAAATTATCAGTTTAGAGCAATTACCTTTTCTGGCAGCCTGAAAACTGTCATGGCGTTCTACTTTTTCCAACTGTGGTGTTAACCTGGAATTTGGCAATAACTTAGGATCTGTATTAACTCGTTCCACAGAAAATTTAAATGCGGTCTCTAACATTTCATCTCCAGTTTCAAACATGCCACCTGCAAAAAAGTGGAAAAAAAAATTATTACTCAGAATAATAGGAGGCTTGTTGAAATATTTCATTGAAAAATGTATTTTAATTGATTGAAATTATTCTTCTGAACACTTTCGAGCTGAATTACATGAATGAGAGGAAAACGAGACCTATGTGCAGATGGAAATTATATTTTGTTGATGTATGATTTATTAAATCGTATTTACCTCATATCTATTCATTTTTTAAGAGTATGGAGAACACCTTCCGGTTTTCAGGGAGAAAAACATTCCATAAGCGCCTCATAAATTATTATAAGGAGTTACCATTATTGCTGTATACGAGGGTCACTCTGAAATTTTTGAGATACAACTAGGTTTTTAATGTTAACCTTACAAAATTTTAGGTGTGTTCAAAGTAGTTTCCTTCAGCATCAATGCACTTTTGCAGACGAAGTTTTCATAGATTAAATGCCTCAAGCCATTCATTTCTTGGAATCGATGAAAAAAATGCATTTATAGCCACATCAATCTCTTCTTCTGAATGATAACGACTTCCATTAAGTTCTTTTTTAGGTAAAAGAATAACCAAAAATCGCACATATCAGTTCAATACGGCGGATGTTCGATCACTTTAATTTGTTTTTGTTTAAGAAACTCAACTGTTAATCCCGCTGTACGTGAAGATGCATTGTCATTGTGAAGCCTTAGTCCCCTAACATTCAGTCCTTGTAGAATTTCTGGATTATTGATTCTGACACGCTTCTCTTTTTGGTGCTCAGTTAGATTATGGGGAACTCAACGGCAAACTACTTTTAGTTTTGTCATACAAAATATCGTGTTCATTAGGAATGAATAATTTGTGCTGCTTTGGAAAACTGCAATATAAATTATGAAATACTCGAAACAAGCTTTAAATAATTTATTACATGCTACTGGTTCACTTCCTTTTTGTTTCTTCGTATAATAAATATGAACAGTTTAATTGTAAAAAAAAATTAGTAATAATAAAATCTAGTCAGATAAAATTTTAGCTTTGTGTTTTCATTTTTTTAAACTATTGACGCAATTTTTAGCATTAATTTAGGTAGGGAAAAACATAATTCTAAATATAGATTGCTTTTTGTATTCTTAAAGATTTTAACTTTTTCATAAGTTCTGACTATTATAATGAATTTAGATTAAATTAAATTTGTTTTTCATAATCGTTTTCGACAGTATATTGAGAAGAATTTTAATGAATTATGGTCAAGATTCTGCTTCTACTTTTGTAGTGCGAAGACGCTGATGGTAGTGATTATTTTAGATGGTTACGTTCCTTAATTTGGTATTGATCTACCTGAAAGACGTTTCTTTATTTTTGAAAGCAAGGCTTTTAGATATAGAAACTGGAAGCTCACTGCGACCTAATGGTAAAACAGCGCAGATCCGGGCAAAACATACCTAGAGCAAAAGATTCGATCCTACCATATTGAAGAATATTATTAGGTTGGGGAATAAGTTCATAACGTTTTTACCAAAGATTTTTATTTAAACAAAAAAACAATAATTATATTAATGAGTTAATCAATTATATATTCGTCGTTGCTGTTTGCAACCTCTTCCCACCTCTCGACCCATTTGTTGATGCCGTTTCGCCAAATATCATCTGGTCTGGATTCAAAGAAGTTGCTGATCCAGTTTTTAAGGACCTCTTTGATATCGAAGGTAACGCTCTTCATATGGTTTGACAAGGAGCGGAAAAGATAGTCGATGCAAGGTCCGGAGAATATGGCGAATTCTGAAGGACCTTCCATTCGAGCTCTTGGGCAAATGGGGCTTGGCGTGGTCGTGAAGGCGTATGGTTTGACCATGTGAATCAGGTCCTTTCAATCGAATCGCCTCATTCATGCGGTGTAGCTGGGCAATTTAGAGCTCCTTGTTGACTGTGGTATTCTTTTCCAGGATTTTTCAGTGCACCAACAGGTTCTTAAAAACTGGCTCAACAACTACTTTGACACCATACCAGACGATTTTTGGTGGAACGGCACCAACAAATGGGTCGTGAGTTGGGAAGAGGTTGTAAGCAGCAACGGCGAATATATAATTGATTATGATATAATTATTGTTTTTTATTTGTTTGAATAAAAGTCTTTGGCAAAAACGCTACGAACTTATTTCCTAACCAAATAGATGGATGTCGAGCTTCTATCTGTGGCATGCACGTTTATTGGAGTGGGTACCTAAAAATTTTCAGTGTTCATTCCCTTGTCACCTCTGAATCCTGTCCACTACCCAAAAAATGTTCCTTTATACGCAGTGTCAAATATGGCAGGGTTTTTTTCTTTTGTTAAAATTTTTCAAAGCATTCTACAAATCACGAAGTTCGTCATATCATATATTTATGGATTTATATTTGTATTTTTAATTAAAATAAAGATATATTAAATCCCCTAAAAATAAAATTGTGATTATAAGAATATTCATTTCAGGAGTAAATCAAATACTGATATCTCTTTCTGAAAATAATTCAACAGCTTAATATGTTTAAATTAATTTCCGTCTTATTTATAAAATGATAATTAAATGTCTTTATATTTTTAATATGAAATTATCGTTTTATTAATATATATTTTCAGCTCGCTTTTTAAGTTTTAGCTGAATAAATTGAGGGTACTCCTCATCTCAATTTTTATCTCATTCTAAGTTTCTCTTCAAAGACTTGGCTCGTTTTTTTAATTACTAAAGGTATCAGAAAAAATCAACTATTAAGCATTTTGTATGGATTTTCAAATTTATAGGAGTAGTTTTATTCGATACTATAAGTATTTTACTTATCACAGGAATAATTGGTGAATTTAAAATATTAGATAACTATTTTTTATAACTTCTCTTAACAGTACTGTTCTCCACTTTCCCAGATGAATTAATATTTTCCAGAATGCCGGAAGACTTAACAATAACATCTGAAAGATTTAACAGGTACAGAACTCTGTTAAAAATTGATCAAGTTATTTTTTTCATTATATAGGAATAACTTTCAGATAATCGCTAAATTTTCCTAATCCCTAAATTTTTTTCCTTAAATTTTCAGATAATCTCTAATTTAAAATTTAGTTCTAGTTACAAAATTAAAGTTCATTACCTTTTTACAAATTTGGTAAATGAGAAAAATATGTGTCGTTATTAAATATTTATTATATGCGGTTTCATATAAAATAAATAAAAAGAATACCTAAATATGCATTTAGTAACAAAAATTAAAAATTTCCCACTAGAATTACTACAATAGGTGCCTTAACGTAAGAATAAATTACTTATTTCAAACATCATAAAATCTGATTTAAGAAAAAAAGTTAATTCAAAATTTTTTTCAATTGCATAAAAACGTGTTAATTTTATGTTAAAATATCATTAAGATGAAATTATCATTAAATAATATATTATGCATAGATATATTTTAAAATATTAGAATATTAAAAAGTAACAATACAACTAAAATAATGAATTTTTATAAAAATGAAAAAATTAAATTTAATTGTAAGTATTTCTTAATTTATTGAGAATTTATTTAAGCTATATATTTCATGTCATATCATTTAATTATATTTTAATTTTAAATGAATATTAACATAATTAAAAAAATTCTCCCACTTGCACATGAGATTATTTTTAAACTCCGATGTATATTTATTTTGAAGAAATTAATAAGATCTTAAAATAGTATTTTCTTATATATATAAAAAACAATATATTTATAATGAAAGAAAAATATTTTTACTATAGAATTTTCATTTTAATCGAAAAAATCTTAGAAGTTGACTATTAAAATTAATAATTTCTGATTTAGTTTCAGCTGAATGAAAATTTTACTTTGGATTAAGATATTAAAATCATAATTGCCTTTTTAATAACTCAATTAGTACTATAAACGAGAGGAAATTTTTATCAGAAAAATGAATTTAATAATTTATTATTAATTATAGCTAAAATTATTAATTTGTTGTTAATTAATTATTGTAAAAATACTGAGATTTCAGTACAGCACTTAATTTATGAACTCATACTTATATCATATTATCGAGTCCGAAATATGGAATTTTCAGCTTTTTATGCCAATTAATGAACAAAATTGGAATATCTTATACGTAACTCTGTACTTAATGAGATTTTCCCAATCCAAAGAAAAAAATCTTAAATAATTGCTTTACTTAATATGTCCATCTTTTGGTAATCAAATTTCATTCATCAAGTAACTGAAAATTTTATATTCAATTTTAGAGGAATAATCTTATAAAATAAGGAACAGAATCCTAATTTCATATGCAGTATATTCCTAATTATCCGCAAAATAGAGTTCTATGACTATAGAGAATAAGCAGGAATCGTCGACTTACCACAACCTTATACGAAGAAACTGGTATAAATCAACAAAAATATGTCTTTGAAGTTTAAATATCTTGTAGGTGAATAAATATACTTATATTATTTGAGAAATAAGAAAATGATTCACTATTTATAAACTTTCTTAAAACTTACTTAGAAAAATCAGTCAAAAGTGTTTTTTCCTTTATTAGGGATTTTAACATTATTAGGGATTTTTATGCTGTAAAGATAATTCACAAATTTTCGTTTTTTCCTCATTGAAACATTATTAGGGATTTTTAAACAATAAGGATAATTCACAAAGTAGATTTTCGCTTTTTTTCCCTATTGAAACATTATTAGGAATTTTTAGACAATATGGATAATTCACAAAGTAGATTTTTGTTATTTTTCCCCATTGAAACATTATTAAGGATTTTTAGACAGTAAGGATAACTCACAAAGTAGATCTTCGTTATTTTTCCCATTGAAACATTATTAGGAATTTTCAGACAGTAAGGATAATTCACAAAGTAGATTTTAGATTTTTTCCCCATTGAAACATTATAAGGAATTTTTAGACAATAAGGATAATTCACAAAGTAGATTTTCGTTATTTTTCCCCATTTAAACTTTATTAGGGATTTTTGGACGGTATGGATAATTCACAAAGTAGATTTCCTTTTTTTAACCCCATTGAAACATTATTAGGGATTTTTAGACAGTAAAGATAATTCACAAAGTAGATTTCCCTTTTTAACCCCATTGAAACATTATTAGGGATTTATAGGTAGTGCGGATAATCAAGAATTTATCATACTGACATATCCTGAATTTCACACTTCGAAATTTTAAATTCAGTTTTACAAAAAAAAAAATCTCCAGCTCTTTAAAATATTTTATTAACATTATCATTATTATATTCATTATAAATTTGAAAATTTGTATTTTCCATTTTTGTTCGTTATATATATATATATATATATATATATGTATATATATATATATATATATATATATCATAGATGTATCCCTCTGTAGACTAGGAAATATTTAAAAATGTTTATGACTCTTTATAACTAACGACACACAAATAAAGTACTGAACCTAATAAGGAAAGGATATTAAAAATGTGTAAAATTATTTGGAGAGAACCGTTCAAGGAAAATTAATATTGAAAAGTAAAACTATACTCACTTACACTTAATCATGCAAAATATGAATTATCTTTAACAATAATTTAAAATGTATTCTAGATTATAATAATTTAAAATTTCTAAACGCTGGAAGTTTCGTATTAGGCTGACCACCTAACAGGAACATATGCTTCGCATCCCGGTGCTTTCGGTCAAGAAAGCAGATATGGGCACAGTAGGCTTTGGCCCACATTAGGCTGTTGTACCATAGGTTTAGTTTTAGTTAGCAAGTTACGCAGCAATCATTATAGTTTATTAATTATCAGCTAAAAACACTTATATCAATTAAATTTGATTCAGAAAATGTAACTAAATAAACCAAGCATTTAAAATCATATCAAATTTTAATAAACTGAATGCTTATATTTCGAAATTTAATTCCAGTTTTCATGGAACTAAATATTTATCGTGCACTAAATCCAAAATTATATCTTCAATATCATTTTTTTCTAATCATATTTTCTGAAAAATTAAGTAATTTTCGAACACTTATCTACTCTGATTACCATAATAATATTTTCATATGATAAATGTAGAGAATTTTTAATATTTTTTTATTTTTAAAACGTTGAACGTTCAAAACAGAAAATTTTTAGAAGTGCACTTGTAATAATTTATAATTGTAAGGATAAAATATCTTCCATAAATGTAGAAGATTTTTAATTGTTAAAACATAACGTAATAAAGGAATAATTTTTAAGTTACAATTCTAATATTTTATAAATACAAGATAAAATAATAATTACCATAAAGCTATAAATGTTTAGGACTAAACAATTTTAAGGCATATTTTATAAGTCCTTAACATATTTTTTTTTAACATAACATCGAGTTTTATGTTATTTTATTACTAATAATAAAAATTATACATGCAGATAAAAGATAAAAATTCATAAGTTATAATAAATTTTTATTTAGCTAAAACACTTAATATTTTTTATTATCAAATTATTAGAAATAAACTACGTGATAAATAAAGCAATTTCAGCAAATTTACTAATTAATTTCGAAACCGAAATTAAAACGTTAATATCCTTGAATAAATAAAAAGCAACGTATAACTGGATTTTTATTCATCTGTATAAATAGTTCCATGTTTGGAGTGATTTATTTTAATTTCTTACATTTTTGTAAATGAATGATTAAAAATTTTTTTTCTCCATTTCATTGCTTATACATAAATTATTAATTGGGGAAATATTTCATTAGCAGCATTTCATACAGTTATATTATTACATTAAAAAACAGGATTCTTTTATCTAAATTAAATTGAAACACTGTAATTTTAAATGATTAATTTTAAAAGTAGACTCAATAAATTAATTAATTGATTAGCATACATGATTTTGTGGGTTTCAGAAGAAATGCAATGCTATTGAAAATAAATCATAATTGGAGGAAAATATTCTAATTCAACATCTCGAAAATCATAAGCAAAAAAATTAATTAATCTTAATTTATTTATATAAAATATAATTAAAATAAAATGATACTTGGAGGAAAATATTCCAGCTCAACATCTCGAAAACCATTAGCAAAATAATTAATTAATCTTAATTTATTTATATAAAATATAATTAAAATAAAATTATATGATTGTGTATCTTATATATTTAGACTCCAATGAAATTTTTCCAAAATAGTAATATATTTTATATAAATAGCATGCAGAAATATTACATATACTATTATAAAAACACATAGTAATGTCCTCCCTTGTATGATTTATCAAAATAATTATAATTTTAATGAAATCATCAATAGTTAAACATAGAAAGAAATGAATATTTACACACAATTAAGGCGTTTGCACTCATAAAATTTAAATTTTAATAGTATATATTGATGTAACATTTCAAAGATTTCATATGATGGAAAAGCACTATAATTTGTAAACATTACTCACCCACTTTGATAATTTCTGGTAAAGCCATAACTGTTTGACAAAAGACACACAGCAAAATATTTGTCTGGAGCACAACACCGCTCTTCAGCTTACCCATTTTGAAAGACCCTAAATATTTTTTTTTAAAAAACTTCTTTTTTGTTTTGGTTTCTCTTTAAAGGATTTAAATTGATTTCCAATGCACCGCTTAGGACAATAAATAGATTTTGTTCAAGCAACTGTCCAGCCATCGTGTTTTTTTTAAATTCTAACTATATATTTATGATATGTTACATATCTACATTTTCTTCCGGTTAGATCTCAGTAGTAGTGCTTTGACTTTCATGGGACAATGTTGGTAGCCATGTCCGGGCAACGAGAAGTGATCATTTAGCTACCATTCAACAAATAATTCGTCGGCAATTTCTTTGATGATAAGTCGCTATCTTCTTTCGATGATTATTATCTTATCAAAACTATGAACACTTGTTGAGATTAGTGACATCAGGAATGAATAGAAGCAACGATTATAAGACAATGTATGCGGCAAAATGATCTTCACACTATAAGTAAATTCGCAAATGCTCCCAGCCAATGGCCATTGAGTCCCTAGATTCAAATCAGCCAATAACGATGGACCTCCACATCATAAGTGCCACTGTTTATAAAAGGAAATTCTCATAACGTATCTTTTGCAATCCTCATCCAAGGTTCAAAAAGTAAAGGAATGCGTTCTCAAATGCCAGAAAAGGCAACTGAATCAAAGGAAAAGGACGCACTTATCGATTGCATCCCATGCCTCTTTTCCATCCTCCCGTTGTCATGGCAACCTGATGGGCGCCATTCCCTCTCTTAGGTTAGGATGAGAGACTATTCTCAGCATACTTTAACAGTAATAATCTCTCGACGAATCCTGATTCGGGACATTTTCACCCCAGCGAGGGGTTATTCCTTTGCTTGAATTCTAATTTTCTCCAGTTCCCGTAAAGTTTTAATAACGCAGATAATTGCTTAAAATATTATATTTCATAGAGAGATAGACGCGCATAAATACATACCATTACCAGGAATAAGTATTTTCGATTAAAAACATAAAACTTCCTATTGTTAATGCTCATTATATGATATTTAAATTTATTTCCTTTTAAAGTGTTTTTAAAATGGCTTTTGAAATATTATATAATTAAATTTTTTTCCTCCAATCGAAATAAAAATTTAGACAACTATAACTAACTCAATAATATAGCTGCTTTAGTGAAAAATTATTTAAATATATATTATATATATATATATATATATATATATATATATATATATATATATATATATATATATATATATATATATATAAATATATATATATATATATATATATATATATATATATATATTAAATATGTATATAAATTATTTACATATATATATATTTTATCAGATTAAGATCAAAATTTTGTTTTTCAATGAAATTATTTTTGATGTCTTAACACATATCAAATAGAAAATTTTATTTTTAGAATATATAAATTCTTTGAATTTTTTACCAAATAATAACATGTAAGCATTTTTATTTTAAAACATAAATTAAAATTTAATTTTTGAATGATATATGTCAATTTGGTCTTAAATTTAAGCAATATTTTATGAAATTAAGTTTTTTAAATGCATGCATGCAACATTCGTTATCTGAATTATAAACAATTGTAGCGAATTAAATACATAAGCCAAATTTTTTTTAAAAAAAAGTAATGACTTTTGAAAGAAATGTAATTTGTTTTAGAATACTTAAATGATCCCGAGAGAATTTTCTTCTTTAGAAAAATTATACAATTTTAATTAATGTTTTCATAGTTAAAAATTAGAGTTTCTAAGTTTTAGTTAAAATTCGATAAAAGAACACAGTTAAACGAACAAAACAAACACCAAACATTAATACTATATATATATATATATATATATATATATATATATATATACATACATACATATATATATATATATATATATATATGTATATACATATACATATATATATATATATATATATATATATATATATATATATATATATATATATATATATATATATATATATATATATATATATATATATATATATATATATATATATATATATATATATATATATATATATATATATATATATATATATATATATATATGTAATGCTATGGAAGAATTTGAACCCACAAAGTGTTGAACTGAAGACAAGAGCGACAAACATTCGCCTGCCAGTTGTCTTATGTACTAAAATAAATGATTTTATTGAAAAATAATATAATTTATGTTATTGTTTTTTATGAATGTATGCAAAAACAATTAAAAATTTGTATGCGAATCAGTTTTTCTGGAAGAATTTTAGATGACACAAAGATATTAAATAAAAAATAATTTTATCACTCGTAAACTTTAGGAATACTTTCCCCACACAATCAAATACATATATCATAATAATTCCCAAGAACATAAATTTGATTTTTACGTCATTATTTAAGGATCATTATTTAATTACGTCATTATTTAAGGGTCATTATTTGATTGGTTTTGTTTAATTTTAAGAAATAATTCATGCATTTAATTTTACAGATGACGTCATGCATTGTGATATATAAAAGGCAAACTTAAACTGCAAAACATGGATGGAACAAGGAAATCGTCAATTTAAGCTGAATCTAGATTCATAATTGAAGGAAGGAATGTTCCAATGAATTGTTAATTTTCAAAAAGTTGTTGCCTATGTGTTTGAAAACGATAAATTCTTCAGTTCTTTTTCTTTTTCATTTTACATGATGAACTGCTGCATCTTCAAGAACATCGGATTAAAATGTCATTTTTTAATTGCTATTAGATATGGTTCGAAAGAAAATACAGCTCTTAGCTACGATGAGAATATCTTATTAAGCTGTCATGTTCTGTCTGTTCCTAAGACAACATGTATTTATGTTGTCTCTCTTGCTACTGGAAGAATTTTTTAAGAAGGAGGTGTCCTATTATATTAAAAACGCTATAACTTTTATGAGCAGATGAGGTTGTTTTATGACCAACTCAGATATCAGATTTAGCCTTAACCGAACATTTACTTGTAGAATTATAATCCTAAATTGAATATCTTACATGTTTCACTTATCTAAACTTATTCGCATTGATTGTGAACAGAAATTCCTCGGTTTTTCGTCAAGAACTATATGTTATTATAGCAGTGTGTGTGAATACAACAATTACATTCATATTAACATTGTAAAATCTCTAAACCATTATTCCATTCATTCTTTATTAAAAATAATCATGTTTTTATCTGAAATTTTAATTTTTTGTATATTTATATTATTTATCCCAAAATAATTTTTATTTGCCAATAGATATTTCTTTCATTAGTACAATATTTGAAAAGTAGCCAAAATATTGAAGGAAAAAAAATTTTTTTGAAGAATGTTCCAAGGAATTTTTCTTATTTGATTAAAAATATGATGGGAAATCTTATCTTTGATTAATATACCTGATTTTTTGGAAATAAGCATGTTAGAATTTCTTTTGATATTACTTAAATTTTAAATTTTTTTTAAAAAAAACTCTTGATATATCATTAATAAATAAGCTTTTTATTTTCGCTTTTGCCAATATACATTTTTATAAAATGTTTAAATTTTAAAAAATTTAAATACGAATCTTTTTTTTTTTCAATTTCATTCTATATCGTTTATTGAAGGTTTTACACAATATTTAAGGCATTATTTCTCATATGTACTGAGTAATATTGAATAATTTTTTTATACTATTTTCTTAGATAAACAAGTATAATTTATATTTTATGAAGTTTTTAAGTATGCAATATATAAGTGTGTTTTATGTGCACGTTTAGGGAATTAGTCTTTACGGTGGAATAATTTTTAACAATGAAAAAGTAGCTTTCAGCTAACGTGTAAAATTCCCGAGATAGGTCACTTAAATCAATTTTTCTGAAATATAAAATTATTTTTGTATATTTTTTCAAGATTTTTTGTAATTTCTTTAATATAATATTTACAAACAAACCGCACAATATTAACAAAGTCATTTGAAAAATTTCCATATATATATTATTTGAGTATACATTTTTGTATATATAAGATAATTTAACGATTCTTTTCCCAAAAATTTAGCTTTCTTACTTGTTTATTAGTGACATATTTCTTGAACCTGAAATTTGGCAGATTGTCAAGCTTCTATTTCCTCTTGTATTTGTTTTTCAAGAGAGAAGAAACTTATTCTTGTATAATACCAGAGCTCTAGATTTCTTTCTAAAGAAATTTAGGTGGAAGAACTTATAATTGGAACGTTATAAATTTTCTGAAAAATAAAGAACATTGCGGTAGTTAAGTATTATCGCAACCATTTTTTTTTTGTCGTGTCTATGAGAGTTGAACTATATGTGTCCGTGAATTTTGAAAATTTCCTCTGCGATTTGCTTAATGTTGTCTCCATACGGATCTGTCATAGTTGGCAGCACTCCAATCTTTCTCAGGCTGGCGCTCATAGTCGGACACTCGTAGATATGAGTAGGCGTAAGCTTTGTATCAGGACAATGACCACAACTTCTATAGATCTTTTTGCCCTCTCCACCGATATTCATACCCCTGTGGTGTCCGGTTCTCAGCCTAGTCATGGTTTTAATAGTAGATCTGTTCGCAGTTATTTCACAGAGAAGATGTTTGGTCTGAATGGATTTTTCTCTAAGTTTGTATCTGGTCACTGCATTCGCATCCTGAAGAGAAACATCATTGCAGCTAGAGTTGAGGTCTCTGCCCTCCTTGGCCAATTTATCCGCAGTTTCATTATCTTCTATGTCGACGTGTGGAAGAATCCACTGGAGGATACAGGTTTTCTTTTATAGTCTGAAGATCTTGAAAGCCTGAGATGATTTCTTGGGTGGTAGAAGTAGAAGAATATCCTTTTAGAATTGCTTGGAGGGCGACCTTTGATCGCAACCATATTGGCGGTATTATATAAGACCGGGCCAATTCTAATAGCGGAATACACTGATGGGACATGGAGCGCGTTGTTGAAAAATACAATGAGAGAGAAACAGTACGAAAGAAAATAATAACTAATATATGAAGAAAAATAATAAGTAATTTTTATCTGTGTAATTCTTATACTTTTATTTGACGATATATCAATTACGGTTTGGTTGAAAATATTGCAAAATGGTTTTTAGAATAGAATTAAAACAATTTTTTTTATCCTTTTCCTGGTCTTGTCACCATATGAATTCTGCCAAGTATGAATCAAGGTGGTGCCTTGCTGTTCCCCGTTGTCTCTTGTTCCTCCATTTCGCGGAACCCCACATTCTTTCAATTGTTTGGGTATGCACACCCATTTTGGGGTCGACAAATTTATATTTGTGATTTACTCTTAAGTGATTAAATCCAGAGATTGATTGGTCTGATACGATCTCTATCTGTCAGAATAAAGTATACTTCCTTCCTCAATGTTTTCGACAATTTTCTGGAAAAGCAAGGCTGCAGTTCTATC
Organism: Latrodectus elegans; assembly: GCA_030067965.1. NCBI lineage: Eukaryota > Metazoa > Arthropoda > Arachnida > Araneae > Theridiidae > Latrodectus > Latrodectus elegans. The sequence continues at coordinate 35,172,596 of CM057818.1, read as the reverse complement.
AGGAACGGTTGTTTGGTCTCTCGACAGACGCTAACAAAATTCCATTGTTCTGGCAATATTCGACTCGAATTATTTTTCCTTTTCGTGAACAAGCCTTCATCTATTTCCACAATGCGGCAGCAAAGTCCACCTATTTTTGTTCTTTCTTTGCTTTTCATGTGGAGAACACAAATCTCTCTCATATAATTATTTCAGTCTATGACTATTTTGTCAGCTAAATTAAGTTCTTCGTCACAAAATTTAACTTGTTAATTCTTTGCACTAGCAATACATGAATCTTACTACTGTTAATAACGGGATACGACATCTCTCAAACCAATTACCACTTTTTATTCCCGCGTATTGATTACAAGATGCAACATTGCACTTCGAAAAAATCTGTTTTCCAAAATAAAGCTTCATCGGGTGAGAGTTGGTACATTTCCTAACGTCTGGAAAAATGTTATATTTCTGTAAAAGTATAACTGCATCTTTTTCAGAATTCGGTAAATCCCAGATTCACATTTTAGTCTTTGAGCTTGCCATTTTCAACAAACGGTTAGGCTGAGAAAGATGGCAAGCGGGAAAATTTGAAAAGAAGCACATGTTGCCAATTCTGTGCCTTAGATGCGTGTGACATTGGAGTTACCAATTTTGCAAGTTATCTCGTAGGTTGGCATGGTTGTGATAATACGTAAGTACCAAAATTACTTTTCAAAAAACCAACAAACATAGATTAAAAAGGATTGATTTTTTTCCTTAATGCATTAATCACTTCAGAAGAATTATAATCTTTATCAATTTACAATTTTAGCAATGTTTATTTAATTCATTTTAATGATGTTTCAAAATAAAATATATATATGGAACAATGTATCGGTTATTTCATAATGTGGTATACGCTTTATAAAACAGCTGATAAATTAATTATAGAAAACAGTACTATCATATTTGAATATAAAAGATTAATAAACAAGAATGAAAATTTTCTGACTTGACCTATTTTGATTACAATTTTCAAATACATTTACTATAGGCAATCAATGTGTCAATTTCTTCAATGTAGTGTGATAGATGTTTCAAATTTAACCATTGTATAAACATATATTCTCTGTAGTAAAAAAAAAATAAATAAAATAAAAATAAAATAAACTTTATTAATATTAATTGCAGTAATTGGAATTTTTTCTTTGTTATATCGTGCTGACTTATAACTGTTATACATATATAAATACAGGAAACCAGAATTTTAAAAATACCTCTCTTATAAGTAGTAAAACGCACAAATGTTTTCAAAAAAGTAATAAGAAAAGTCGTTTCGTTGTGGTTACGGCATCCATGGGTTAAATTCATACAAATAAACCGGAAAAGTGTAGAAGCTTTTCCACAAGCTATCCTTAACTCTGTTTTTAAAATTATATATAAATGGATACAAAAATTGCAAAAATAATCGAATCAATCTCACATCTTACGAAAGTTTTGGCAATCAAAATTTAACAAATTAATATTCCAAAATGTATTGATTCGTGTGTAGTTGGGAAGTTAACGATAAAAATTAAAGATCAGCTTAAATAAAGTATACAAGATAATGTCTATAAAATATCATAGTTAAAAGTGATTTTGGATCTGAAGATTATATCCAACTTTATCACACATTAACTCTACAATTCTGAATCAATTTTCAGCTAAATGAATTCCCCAGAAAATTACACCATATTCTTTGAGAATTTTACTTAAAACAGAATTTTTTTTTGTTTCTAATTATTTCTTGATTTTTTCCAACTCTAATAGGATATAAATATTTTCTTGCTTTTAATTTGAATTTATTCCTTTAGAATCTAAGAAAAATAAAAATAAATGCCATTGTATAATGTCAATAAGCATTTTTCAATGGAATGCTTGCAGAATATTTTGCGAGTATTATGTGTTTCGCATATTAAAGCTTTATTTTCTTGATAATTCAGGAAATTTCTCTTAAATCTCATTTTTTCCACGCGGAATCAAAAGTTTCATGTTTGCCGACTACATTTTATTTATGAAATTCACGATTATTTTGATTCTTCGTGACAGTTTTCATTTTGTACAGTATTAATATCAGTATCAATATTGTAAAATGGAAATCCTTTTGAAAAAAAAAATTCGGCTGTTAATTTATCCAATCTTAAAAATGATTTAAATTGTTTCTATTTAATTTGGAAATCGTTCATCGGAAAAAACAATATAAATTTATTTCAATGTTTCCATTAATAAAAAAAGTATTATTTAAAAATTTGGCAATGATATTAATATTAAAGTTTTCGAATAATTTAATTTACTATAAGTGCCTACTAATAATAATTATGAACTAGATCAAACTATTTATTATATCTTATCAGTTGCTTTTTTTGTAGTCTTTTCATGTAAAACAATAGTATATTGCATTTATAAGAAACAAAATATTCCTCATTTGAATAATGCAACTTATGTTATAATTCTCTTTCTCTTCAATAACTTTTGGATTCTCTATATAGAAGCCAAATATTGTTCTTGACAGAATTAGTATTACAGAAAAATGTAAATCTGAAAAAGATTAATTTTAAATTCTGCACCCGTAAAGTTCTTTAAATTAAATTTCGCCTTTATACAATTATATTTGTGGCCTGACAGGTTTATAGAAGTTAGATTTTCAATAGGTAAAATCGTTTCTTTAAAGAACAGAAAGAGGAGTGACGTAGTAAATAAAACTGGTGCCCAGGAAAAATTATAATCTTGGCACCTCCTCTCACAAAAAGTAGTAATATAATATCCAGGAAAACTTATAATGAGAATGTAATTCAAACAACAAAATAATGAAGTATCTACTTTAATATAATCTATAAAATATAAGTAATTTTAAAGTTTCGTCTTATATACTTTTACATTTGAAATAAAAAGACCTTATTAAAAAATAAAACTAGGATTAAAATCGGAAATGTGTCTATAGAATAATTGGACCTGTGATAACTTAGAATTAGTGAAAAAGATTATTTATATTACATATTAATCTGATTGTTTTAAGATCATACATTTTTTAAACACTGAAAGATGTTAATATATACTAGATATAAGTAAATGTCTTATTAATAACAAAAAAATAAATCTGATATATTAATACATTTTCCTAGCCTTTGATGAAGCAAATTGATCAATTACTTTATCGGAGTTGGTAACATCAAATTTTTCTCGTTCTACATTTAAAAATGATAAGTCATTTAGGCGTTCTTATCCCATGGTTATACTTGATAAGTAATAATTAATTTTAATTTACTGAATGAACATTCACGATTGATGTTGAAACAGTAAAGATAATTTGAAGTACAATTCTCATATTTGGAAAAACACCTTCCTCCTACGACATTATGAATGTAAATAGCTTCGATAGTTTAATATGTTTAGTTTCTTTAAAAAATAAAGTTATCTGCTTATGTATATTTTTAATAAAATATATATAAGCAGATAATAAGTAAACTAAAAATATTACAAAGTTTTCATTTTCAGCAATGTAAACTTTGTAGTATTTTTAGTTTTCCCAAAAGTTATACATTTCATTGATTTATTGATTTAGATTCAGTTTTTCATTGATTCAAATTATCACCAGGAATTATAGACAAAACTGTTAGTCCCGTATCAATTAGATTATGTGTGCAAAAAATTACCGTTAAGCGACAAACCAAACCAGAAATTACAGGCATTCTGGTAAGAATCGAAATTTTAACATTCAAATTTATGATTTTATTTTGAGATGTTTTCTTAGTCGGTTTTTTAGCGAAGAAAAATTTCTACGTATTTGTAATATGTTTGATAAGGCTATTTCTTAAGATTTTGAAATACATTTCTTTATTAAAGTTAGAACTTATTTTTATTCTGATTTACTGACGAACTTATTTACACAATCGCATGTCCTCTGGTGGGGCCATCTATTGGAGAAATCTTAGAACAAAGACGTATTTTTACCTTCGTGTGGCTCTGATTAAACAAAAGACGCACCCTACTGATTTAAATTCGTATAGCTGTCCGCAGAGCGAGCTCCACTTGTCCAGGTGTCATAAGTAACAACAACAAATTTCAAAACTATACAGATGACAACAAATGTTTGCACTAAAAATCTCAGCATTAAGTAAGTAAATGTAAAGAATACGTGGTAAAGAAAATAAAACTTACTCGATAATTTTTTCAGTATCAAAACTCAATATTTTGAAAAGCTAGAATTTTCCAACTAAGTCTATCGTTTTAAAAAGAAATGCTATTTGCTTAAAACTAGTGATATTTTGGAAATAATGATATACTAACCATGTAAATGGTAACAAGAAAAAGAAAACTAAACTAATATATTTTCTTAGAATTCTAATTCCCTTTGGTTTCTCACAGTTGTATCACATTACGATTCCAGGAAGACAGTTCTCTACCCAGGAAATTGCAAAGCTTTTTTTTATTTTTTGAGAAAACCCCCTTTTATCTTTCTTTGTCGGTCAGTTTGCTGCTGGTTCTAAATATTTAGGACAAAAAACACCTTTAATGAGATACATTTCGGAATTTTCTCACGAGTATAACGCGATTTTAAACTGCGGGGCTGTATTAAAAAAAGCTTGAGGTAAAAACGTAGACCTTTCCTTATTCTGAGGAGATTCACGACAATTTCACAGAGAAGTTTACTTAAGCCTAAATAACAACTAATATTTCTAATACGCTGCTTGATATTAATATTGAATTTATGATTTTTCTGATGTTTCTTAGCTTGTTCAAGAAGGGATCCAAATATAATTAATTTAATCAGCAAGTGAAAAATATTAAGTTCAAATTTTTTAAATTTTTTTGCAGCATTATTGTTTTCAAGCCTAGTGGTTTAGTGATAGCTCTTCACGCTCCCAGGGCATAGATTCTCAGGCTGAGCTAGGTCGACTCAGCGCCTTACATTCATTTAAATTCGGAGCGATAAACTGATACCAAGCATGCTTGGGAACTAAACACTGGGGATTTCGCATTAGGCTGACCATCTAACCGGGACATATGCTTCGCACCCCAGGCTCTCAGTTTGGAAAACAGATATAGGCACTTTAAGCCTTTACTTACATAGGCTATAATGCCACAAGTTTTGTTTTGTTTATGTTTTACTATAAAACGAAGATTTTAGAAGTTTTGATTCACTGTAATCCAGATTTAGATTGTTGAAGATTTAACTATCACGCGCGAATATAATTATATTTTTCAAGAAATACCTATACCTTTATAAAAACATTTTTTCCATGATAGTGTTGAACATATGTAATACATATAGGGCAGTTTAAGAAGTTAACAATCTAGGTGTTTCTAAAATGGGTAGATCCTGAGATATAGCTTAATAATCTGGCTTTATTTAAGATAATAAACTTCTATTTTTATATTTTTGGGTGTCTAATAGAAATTGCAGTGTGTATAATATAAAATATGTTTATAGTAATTATAAAAATACATTATTAAAAAATGGGACAGAGAAAATGTTTTACACACATTCCTTCATTGTATTCGAAGCGAAATTTTTTGTTTATTATATAGACATTTCCTATTGATTATTAAAAATGCAAATTTTAAAGATTTTCTAAAGAAAACTTTTTTTTTTGGGGGGGGGGTGTTTAATCATACTCTGACAAGTTTTCATTAATAATATTTCAATTTTATGAAATTTTCTTTCTTTGGGAACGACTCTTTTTATATTACTTTAGTTAAAATATGATTAAAATTTCTTATTTCTTATTTGCAAAGGAAAAAATATAAAATATTTACAACATATTGCTTGTTAAATAAAATGAGTTAATCTCCTTTTAAAAAATATTATGTCAAATAATATTGCAGCAACTTTAATATAAAAATTTAATTTCTAAATAGTAACTAATCATAACCAGAGACCCTATTGATGAACTTATCAGCCAAAACAATATTAGCAAGATATATATTTTGGATAGATTAGGTTAACTTTTTAAATCAATATTATAATTTTTCATCGGCATGTAACTTGACAGAGACATACAATAAATAAATTAGAATTCATATGGAACATAGTGAATCTTGCCTCATTCCTTAAGTTCAATAAATTATGTCTCATAAGCTTATCTTTTTGGAATCGCCCTTAGTTATTCATTCATAATTTAAGATATAAAAGCATCAATATAACTGATTTGGTAATAACTGCACTAAAATGGAAACATCTCAAATCCATAAAAACCAAACTGACTAGTATAATATTTGAAACATTTTATCAGAAAAAAAAATTCATAATATATTTTCGTCATTTACATATGCACTAGATAAGACCGGGATAACCTAGTGGTTGGTTAGGGCATTTGCCTTCCATCTGGAAGGGTGGGTTTCAATTCCTAATGCCGTCGAAGACCCACTCGTTAAATTTGCTGAATCGAAAGTCTTGTGGTCGGTCGTTGAGCAGTTACCATAGGTGCAATGGTCTGGGGAAAATTTCCTCCCTATTTAGATCAATGTCAAAATTGAGGGAGTGAATCCTCTGGTGATGCCAGCTATCGGAGGATTTGAAGAGCATAGTCGCACTTTCACCTTCGAGGTGCTCTGATTAAACGAAAGACACTATTGACTTAAATTCGCATAGCCAAGGCATAGCCAAGGCATAGCGAGCTTGTCTTGTCCAAGTGTCATAAGTAATAACAACAACAAGATTTGAAGTTCAATATAATTATATAATAATACAAATCTTGAACAAGGTATACAACTTTAAAAAATATCACAGTTATCGAAAACAATTAAAACAATTTTTTTTTAAAGTAACTTAACTATGTAAACTTGTTAATATAGAAATATAAAAGTTTCGCTTATGACAAGCTCCTCCAGCTGTTTTCTCTCAACTTTTTTTCTCCAGTTCTTCACCAACAATTCTTTCCTACTTCAACATTTTAATTTCTCCAGAGTTAGAGACTTATTTCTCAACATGACACAATAATTAAATTTAAAATATATTTTCCCCAATAAGAATAAAATTTCGTTCAAAATGAAATTGAAATTTTCTGGAAAAATTTTCTTCTCTTAGGTATTTTTAGGGCTCCTCTCCAAGCCGCTCTAGAGGAGATCTCGTTGTTTCCCTTCTCTATGCCCCAACAGAGAGAGTTTTTTAAGCATCGCATTTATTTTATCTTTTCTAAACTTTCATTCCTTTTGATTCTCACAGAAAATTTTGTCTTTTAAAATAGATTTCTACAAGCTTAAACACATACTATGTTTATTCAAAGAATTTCTCAATGATCAACCAAATATCTTATACTTAATTTCAATTGATGTATTCAAGTTCAGCAACAAAATTGTCATTGTTGCTTAAAAATATGAAACCATCGTCCGCAATATAAATTCATTTTTCACAACAATGGCCATATACAAGGTAATTTATGATCGTGTAGTATTTAATATTCAAGCTACATTTTACCGGACAATAAATCTGTGAATTAATCCGGACAATAAATCTAAATCTTGAGGAAAAGTCGGAGATATACTCTATAAAACGTAACCTTAAAAGTTTCTTAAAGTTATTCTTCCTTTCCAAAATAAGCTGTTTCAAACTGCAAAATTTTATCCTCTTATGCTTATGGGTTACTACTTATAAAGACACTGTAAATAAAACGGTTGTTTGATACCACACACACAACAGGTAAAGCAAACATTATTTCTTTCTTCTCTGAATCTTACTACAAGATCTGAACAAATTTCTTCAAAAATAACATGAAGTAAACTTTTGCCTTTATGTTCAATAAATATTAAGAGATAATGAAATATATACCTAAATAGATTTTTGCATATCTTCCTCTAGTAGCAAATTTATATCTTAATATTTTGTTTATTTTTGAAATATTAATGTTCATTATGCAGTATTTTTATGTTTATTTAACATTGTTGAGTCCTTAGTTTGCCGAATATTTAATGAAAGTAATCATTTGACCTTCATGTTTGAGCCATATTTTATTTTTGTTTGACAAATAAAAAGAAAAAAGTTTGGTCATCTCTTTTGATTGAAAGTAAACCACGTTCTTTCCTTTTTTTTACTTTATTGTCAAAATGTTAATAGCCAAGACAAAAGCAAAATGCTTAGTTGAACCATGACTTTGACGCTCACAAAATCATTCATGTATTTGAGCAAAACCCACTTCGATAAATTTTTGATTTTTCCAAGCGGTTAATAGTTTTACCTATTTGGGTTCTGAATTGAACACCAATAATGACGCAACGCCGGAAATTGCCAGAGTTGCTGCTGGCAATAGATATTTTTATGGTATATGTAAATATTTAAAGTCTAGTTTTATTAGTAGGAAAACGAGATTATTACTATACAAAACCCTGATAAGACCCGTAGTAACATATGCTGGTGAAACATGGTCGATGACAGAATACGACAAAAAATTTTGGCCGTATCTGAAAGAAAAATACTCCGAAGCATCCTGGGAGGGATAAAGTGTGGAGATTTGTGGAGAAGAAGAACAAATTCGGAGCTTTACACATTTTTCAAAGAACCTGACATTATAAAATTCATTTCATTTCAAAGACTAAAATGGACAAGAAACTTAATAAGAATGGAAGAGGACCGAGCAACGAGAAAGATATTTGATGCTAAACTATCTGGAACTCGGAAAAGAGAAAGACCAATGATCCGGTGAATCGACAGCCTTAAAACGGACTTAAAGACTCTTAAGATCAAGAACTGGAGGAGCCAAGCACGGAATAGGGCAGCATGGGAATCTATTCTGCGGAAGACCATGGCCCACCCTGGGCTGACGCGTCAATGAAGAAGAAGAAATTTTTGATTTTGGATCGAATGAATTGATGTAACCAACTGATCACCCAAAATGGATGTCATATGTGTCCGAAGTCATTTCATAATTGGCTTGTATAAACGTACACATTGCTCGAACGAATATGAACTGTTTCAGAACCATAGGCCGACACTTTCGTAAAATATTAATAGTTAATTATCTATTAATATTTTACGAAAAAATTATTCTCAATAATTTTTAACAAGTCAATGACATAATTTCATCTCCCAAAATATATGAGATGTGTCCGAATCTATTGGAACATATATAAAAATCTTGCGTCAACAGGTGCATATGAGTCATTTCATATATGTTTGCAAACCATTGCTATATTGCAATTTCAAATCAAACGAGATTAATCCATTGAGCTGTACATAAATTTATATACAGTACTGAATATGATGAACGTTCAGTGGCTGAATCCACAGATTATTCATCACCAAATTGGAATTGCATTTGTCTGAAGTCAATGGATTATGGTCACCGTGCAAGAGGCATTTCAACGTGAATCATTTGGAAAACCGAATAAAGCGATGTAGTTATTAAAGGGCATCTGAATGAAATAAATACAACTTCAGAATAAGTAAAAAAAAAAAAGTTGTATGAATCTTTAGCAAATTAATAAACCTTCTAACAAAAAAAAAAAAATTCAAAATTTTGTGATAAATTCAACAATGTTCGAAGTTTTAGATTTTAAAATTAATGATTAACCAATCAACCAACATGTTAAACTTTCAAAGGATCAACAAATAAGATGTAAGAATACTGCAAATAATGCCAGCTCAAATGTTGATTCTGTCATTTGTCCGTGCTACAAAGTTAAGAACCGGTTGGCATTATCTAGTTGCTTCAGTCGGCAGAAATATATGTAGCCGGAAACGTAAGGAAAAATATAGTATAGTAGTTTTTGTTAATGTTTAGATAACGATCCATTTGAGTATGATTTTGCATTTATGCATTTGAATGAAAATTTGAGTAATAATACTTGTAATTTATTTAGAAATTTTGTTTTCAAAATTATTTTTTAATTAACGTTTGAAATTCATATTCCAAATTGTACTTTCTCTATTATTGACTATTACTTTGCTATGTATACATATATATAGCAGAGTATATATATATATAGTAGTAGTAGTAAGATATATATAGTCTTTTAAATTTGATAGCTGATTTGATTCCTCTGAAGAACACATAATTTCTTACCTGCATTTTTTATTGTTTATCTGATATCCATTCTATTTTAATTACTTGTCATTTTTTTGCAGCTTTACTTTTCTATTCTGTGCAGAAATCAGTATCTCATTACATTATCTGACTATTTAAGTTTATTTTTAAAATTATTTAAAAAAAACACACAAATATTTCAAATAATAAAAAGTATTTCTTATTACACCGTGTAATAAATAATGAATGTAAAACAAAAGTATGCATCTATGTTAAAGGAAAGTACTTTGATTTTATAATAATATATAAATTATCCATACTGCTGTATTTAAATAGGAATTTATTTTGCAACAGATATTACATAAATGTATATTTTTTTATAAAATCTTTTGTACTTATTTGTTAAAGAGTTAACGATCCTATTTGTATATTTTAGCATTTTTTTCCATGAAATTGGTTGAACTGTGTCATATTGCTACTTTTAAATTTTCTTATCTGAATGTTCTTATTTTATTAAATTTGTTTCCTTAAGTAAGAATTATCATGTTATTATTTTCTTTGTAAGATAATATTAAAAATAGTTTGATTTAGTAATAGTTTACTACCAGCTAATGAAAAATATTAATTACATTAAAAAGACTGTTCTGCTCTATTTCTTAAGGTAGTCATATTTTTTTCAATGAAGTTATACTATTAGAATTTTCATTTTTCTGGCTTTGAGTACTGTTGATTTGTTGTTATGTGTAGCAAAAATATATAAAGAAATTCTAATGATTGTTATGAGGTTATTGTCATTTTCAATTTTCACCTTAAATGTTAAAATTACAATTGAATATTTTGATTCAGTATATTTATGATTCTGCTGCTGCAAATATGTTTATAAAATTAACCTATGGCATGAATTTCACTTAACTTATCAAAGTATAAAATATTATAATATATATTAGAAAACCAAATTAATGAAAGTATTGTAATTAATATAAAAAAATACCATTCTTTTAAAATAAATGTTTTTTTATTAGTTTTTTCAACATATTAAACATCTAAATCTAAACATTTTAGTTAATCTAATAACTTAATATAAATTAGCATTAATGTGTAAATAAACATTCTTAACTTAATCTATTTCACTAGTTTTAAAGAATATCTTCAGAACAATCAACTGTTGGAAAGTCGAGCTGGCAGCCGAATGGTTAGTGCTCTTTCCTTCGATTAAACAGTTCGTGGGTTCGAATCCCACCTTGGGCATATATGATTGTAGTGGTTCGGATTCTACTTTAAACCGTAGGTCCCGGTCTAATTAGCCCTCATGTGCAAAAAATGACCGTTGAGCGACAAACAAACTAAACCAAACCAACTGTTGGAAAAGCAACAATAGCATTATATTAGTAACATCAATGTAAAAGCATTATCATTATTTTTGTGATTTGTCTAGTTAATTTAATAATGGTGTCAGCTTTAAGGAAAAGTCTGCTACTGATCAATATGATACAGTAATGAATAAAAAAAATATGATACAGTAGCACAAAATAAATATCATTGCTTCCAATAATAATTGAATTTTAATTTGTCAAAATAAATGTTTACACAATACTACCGTGCTTTAGTATTAGGTCAGCATGAATAACACTGTTTCTATAAGTATTTGTTCTTATTAATATGAGATGAAAATATGGTTAAAATATCGCTTTTTTGTATTTTAATTTAAATAATATGAATATGATGACATTAGAAAAAAAACCTTTGAATTCATTTACTTATAATATATATATATATATATATATATATATATATATATATATATATATATATATATATATATATATATATATGTACAGTTATTTCCAAACCTAAGTTTTGTGACTTAACACAATATCTGGTTTTCAAAATCTCAAACTTGAATATTGCCATTTTGCACAATTTTTGATTTTAAATATAAAATTTTTGAATGTTTCTTTATAATTTGATACTTACTGTAGAAGTATTACAAAACTAATTTTACAAAGATTTCATATTACAAAACAAATATATGTAATAATATGACTTAGATATTAACTTCACAATAAATCTAAATCAACAACATAAATAACATGCATTTTAAAGAAAAACTGGGAATTTAAATGAACAGTGATGCCAATCTTAAGAAACATCAGTATAACACTGCGGAAGATGAGGATTTAATAATTGCCATTTGAATATGCGGCCATTGACCACCATAAGCGTGCTTTTCTTATTTAATATTAACAAAATAGATAATGCAGATTATATGAAAAATATAATAGTTGCAGAACATAAATAAAATTTTTGTAGAAAATGAAATAAAAAGTATTTGCTAGCAATAACACATGTTTTCTCAAATATGAGAAGAGTTTTTGATTAGTATACTAATGGCTTCTCCTGCATCTGCTCGACACCACAAATTCTGCTGTTCCTTTCGTAGGGTTTTGCTTGGCACAATGCTGTAATGGTGGTGACTGCAAAGCGACCTAGCATGGAAGTCAACCAGGCAATAAAGCAAAAACAAAACACAAGTAACATTTGTTTTTATGAAAACTTATGTTTCAGTTAACCAGGCTTTGGGGCCCACCTTGAAAAAAAACTTTAGTATAAACACAATCTTATATGAAAGATTACCTGACAATAAAGCTAAATCAATAACATAAATTACATACATTTTTATATCTGACATCTAATTAATTAGCATTAAAATTCACAGTAAACTAAATACATACACATGTCAAACATTTGTATACAATACTTAATAAATTAAATTATATACAACAGCAATTTAATTGGAATAAAACAAAGAAAAAGTACTCACTTAATCATCAAAATTTTAAAAACTGCAAATTTAATTTAGTAATATTCATATTTTTTATTTCTGCTACACATAAATTTCAAAATTTCCAAATAAGATAAACTTTCAAAACAAAATATAATTTCAGACACTTAAATTTCAATCATGAATGAAAGAAGTAACGCAGCAAATGCTTCAAGGGTTACTAAAACTTCACTCAAGTTTTATGCACATGTATATACAAAGTTAAGTCAAAATCGCAAGAATTCATTTCTACATAGTGATTCACAGGTTTAGCTCATTTTGCACTCTTGCTGACTTGTAGAATTTAGCCACTCCTATTTCTATTGTTGTTACCTATCTCCTGGGTTCAGCAAAGCTAAACCAGGTCTCTGAACTTATTCACTCTCAAATAATCCAAAACTATGATTGTGTTTTTATATAGATCTAGTCTGGAAAGCCCCAGATAATGCAAAATATGATCAGGAGTTACTTGTTTTCTGCGACATTTCACACAGATAAGAATTCCCATTATTGTAACACTGAGATCTTAAATGTCCTTTTTTTAAATCTTGTAATGACTCTCTGATTGCTTCTGTTACACTGAAGGGACAAAACTCCTCCAAATCTCTTTGCCTAATATCAATGGTGCACTAGAGGGATGTTCCTTGAGGCACTGTCAGATCTTTTAGCCCTCGAAGAAAGTTCAGAGTAGGTTAAAGAATCAGAGGGTTTAAATGTTCCCAAAAACCTTCTTTAGCCAATATGTCTGCTGTTTTGCTGCCACGGATGTCTGTATGAGATGGTATCCACTGAAAGTGATCTTCTTGGTCTCCTCTATTTCTAACTTGCAATTATCATCAAAATTTGGAAAAAATGCTTTCAGGGGGAAATATCACTAGTAGCTATAATAAATTGCAAGACTTATACAGATATAAAACACTTAGAACTGCAGTTAACTTCATGAGTGAAAGTTATTGTTTGTTATAATTATTTGCTAATGTATGTGGTTGTTGCATGTTGATATGATGCCAATCTGAATAATCATGTAAAAATTTAGTTGTACAAAGCAATACTTAATACATTTATAATAAATAGATTCTGTTATGCCTTGAAAACTTAAATGAATTTAAATATAATACTTTTCTAAGGCTCATATCAAATGTTTACTGTTATATTGCTTATGCTTATTACAGGTAAATGTCACTAGAAGATAATGGTAAAGAAATTGTCAAAGAAACTTTAGATGTTGAAGAAATTTTGCCAGATTTCCTTTTGGAGAAAATAGAAAAAGATACAAGGAAAATAGGAGATACTGGTAATGAAACACTTAATGTTGAAGGAATTCTGGCAGATTTTTTTTTGAATAAAATGGAAAAACAAAACATAAATTCTGACAGTGATAGTGGAAAAAGAAGCAAGAAACACAAGAAGCACAAATCCAAGAAAAGTAAAAACAAGCACCGAAAAAGCAGGTCTTATAGTTCAGAAAGAAAAATGAATTATGTGGTAAAATAATTTCATATTTTATTGCTTTTCATTTTATATTTTAGTTTATAAGTAAATAATATATGTAATAAAGTAATATTTAAATTTGAATTTTTCACTCTTTGTGAAATGTTATGGAAAATAATTTGTCTCTGATAAATCTATCAAATAATTTAAGTATGAAAATTAAAAGTTTATATAACAAATTTGCCCTTAAGTACTGTGTAAGTTAGATTTAAAATCTAATCAGAAATTTAATATTTAATAATTTATTTGGGTATTTAAAGATTTTTAATGATATATTGTTTTTTCTATATTTTTAATTTATATATTTCAATTTATAAAATTAAGGAAATTTTTAATTATATGTGTATACTTATTTGCATTTTGGAAGTATTATTCAAGATTTTTTCCCCATGGTTGTAAATAATTTACTTGATTCTGTAAAGTATAATCCATTAAATAATTAATGGTAATTGAGTCACTTTTAATTAATATGCTAAATTATCGATTTAATTTTCATAAATTTCATCTAATTTATTGATGGCAAATATTTTTAATTGCAGATTTTTGTGTATGATATAGAATTTATTGTCAAAGAAACGTGACTAATTTTCTTGATATAAACAAGCAGATAGAAAAGTAAAAAGAAAGCTGCGTTAATACTTCCTGAAAAAATGCACAAATCTTGTACTGAGTTAGTATTATAAGTTATGTGTTTAGGGATATTTATAATGACCCAAAAGTATAATTTACCAGAAAAATTTCAATGAAGAAGCAATGTTATAGACAAGAAATCTTCAAATGTATATGGCTGAATAGTTAAATGTCTTACTTCCTTTAATTTTACTTTCCCATATTTTAATCTGATATTTCATTATTATTGTTGGAAATTTTCAAAGCACATTTTTAAATTGCAAATTCAACAATTTACATATTCTTATTAAGAAGACCCTCACAGGTCTCTCATTCTTTGGGTGAGTTTGTGTGCCCCAATACCGAGGTACCCTGGGATCGATATTTTCTTTCTGTTTTTCCTCTCTTCTCCTTTGTATGTTTTTCTTATCCTTTCCCTCCCTTGATCACAAGCAGAAGAGCTCCCCATGACTAGCTAATCAACTGCTCTGTTTGCTTCTTGCTTCTCATGGACAGTAAAAATCCTCACATATTGGCTGTGCACGACAACTCATAACTAAGTAGTCATTTCCTTTTGCTTCTTGCTTCTCATGGACAGTAAAAATCCTCACATATTGGCTGTGCACGACAACTCATAACTAAGTAGTCATTTCCTTTTGCTTCTTGCTTCTCATGGACAGTAAAAATCCTCACATATTGGCTGTGCACGACAACTCATAACTAAGTAGTCATTTCCTTTTGCTTCTTGCTTCTCATGGACAGTAAAAATCCTCACATATTGGCTGTGCACGACAACTCATAACTAAGTAGTCATTTCCTTTTGCTTCTTGCTTCTCATGGACAGTAAAAATCCTCACATATTGGCTGTGCACGACAACTCATAACTAAGTAGTCATTTCCTTTTGCTTCTCATGGACAGTCAATATCCCCATGTGTTGACTGTGCATGGCAATCCTTTGTGTGTGTGGTGCACTGTGGTCTCCAGTGTACCAATCAGCTGGTATCTAGCTGCAGTTGGTGCTAGTTTGCTAAGGATCAAGTGAAGGGGTCACATTCTTGATGTTAAGGGTACACCTTTTCCAGGGGTGACTCCCAGCATTTAAGTGTCAGCTAGCATCATGGTTAGTCCTGAGGCTAGAAATGTCCAGATGAGTTCCATGGTGGGCAGTGCCATCAAACCTGAACCTTTATAAATTTCCTATGAGCTCTGTATCTTTTGATGTTGATACCAATTCATTTACTTGTTACATGTTGATAAGCATTCCAAACACTAGTCAGGCAAAATAGCCTTTTCTAGTACAAAAACTTCTCACATCATTTATCAAGTAACATACAAAATATTAAAACATTACGATTAGTAGATCTTCTTATTCTAGTTTATTTGAAATAAGCTTTGGTTATTAGTAATTTAAAAAAGTTAGGTTCATTTTCAGTCATAACATCATTTCATAAAACTGTAAATGAATCTCGTGCTGTTCTTTCTAACTCCAATATCTTACAAGTTACTGAATAAGATTTTTTAGACGAACTTTGTGATCAAGGAGCTTATGCTTTGCGTTGTATAAACATTCGATGTGATAGTAGACTTATTTCCACTCTTGTTGTTTTAACTTTTTAGATGCCAGTATTACCAAAATCTATAAAAGCAGGTTATGTAAATTTTAAACTTTGCCCATACATTCCTAACCCTTTTATATGTTTCAACTACCAGAGGTATAGTCTTTCTCAATAGGCATGCAGGAATGGTGATCCTATAAATGGAAAATGTGCGCAATCTGGTCATGAAACTAATGCTTGTATTTCAAAAATTTTCAAGTATTGTAATTGATTTGCTTATTCAATTACAACATCAGATATTACACTTTGTTCTAAATACTGAAAATAAATGTTATTTTCATAATATTGCTATCGGTGGGCTGTTTCACAAATTTTTTTACTATTTTTATGTTACTATGTTTATTTTACATATTTTATTTCTAAAGCCATATTTCACTTGTTATTGTAATATT
Organism: Latrodectus elegans; assembly: GCA_030067965.1. Lineage (NCBI taxonomy): Eukaryota > Metazoa > Arthropoda > Arachnida > Araneae > Theridiidae > Latrodectus > Latrodectus elegans. The sequence goes on along the minus strand of CM057818.1, from coordinate 35,155,707 downwards.
TTTGTTATATTTACTTGTTAATTATCTTATTGCTGCATCTCTACTGTAGTTAAACTTGAATGTTTTATGTAAGTATAATTTTTGTGGTTTCAAAATTATCTAGTTAAAATACAATAAAATAAAAGGAATTTTATATATGGAGTTGAAGAAGAGCAATTAAGAAAGCCAGGCAGTAAATCAATAATTAATCATTACAAACTCTTTAAATTTTTTATGATTTTTTGTTAGATTAATTATTTTTTGTATAACATTTTTTATAGATATTAATTTATTATAAAATTAACAAAATACGAGTTCATTTAAATTCTTATTCAGATTGTGAGTTAATTTTTATTTTAGAAAAATATTGGAGATCATTCTAGCTCTGAAGAAAGAGAGTTACAAAGACTACAAAAGTTGAAAAAAATGGACATTAAAGAGAACAAGCTTGATTCTGCCATCTTAAATAACCAGTCAATTGATGATAATGTTTCTGGCAAGAATAACACAGAATCTATTGTCAATCCTTTAACTCAAACTGATGAACCATCTGTATCTGGTCAAATTTTTACATCTGAAGTAAATAATGAAATCGCAGAGACTAATTTTGAAATTAATGTTTCAATAAACGCCTCAGATGTCATTGATAAAGGAGATAGTCCTAGTAAGCTCCATCAAAATAAAAATATGACTGATTTGAAAAGTCTGAGTTCCCCAGGTGCAGTTTCTACATTATCCAAAGAAGGCAGTAGTAAAGAAGAAATATGTTCAAATGAAGGAGATTCTACAGTAAAAGAAGTAAGCAAATTTGAAATTAAAAATATTGCTCAATGCTCCTCAAGATCTTCAAGTTCCTCTGATAATGAAAAAAAAGTCCAACCTGACAGATCAGAGACTGAACATAGTTCCTCGCGGTCTAAATCAAAGCATAAACATCATAGCAGGGAAAGAACACGTTCTCGATCAAGGAAACGTAAAAGATCAAGACATAGGTCCAGAGAGTCTGAAGGAAGCCGTGAAAGATATTCATGTAGAAAACGTAAACGGTCCACTTCAAAGAAACATCGTAAATCATATTCCTCTTCAAGTTCCAGCGATCGCTCTGTATCAAGGTCAAGGTATAGAAGAAGTAGATCTCGGTCTAATTCATGTGATTACTATCGATATGAGCATTCCAGACGAAATTCTAAATCACAGAATGATAAAGAAGCAAAATTATTGCATTCAAGTTCAAAAGCACAAGACAAAGATAAGTTAGTGAATTAATTACATTTGAAATTCCTAACCTTTTTTTTTTTAATATTTTTTGGTTACAATTTTAAATGTGTTTGTTGATAGTTTCTTTTAAATGTAATTTTTAATGTAAACAGTTTTCTTTTGAGGGCAATTATTTTTGTATTTAACATAATAGAAATTAATAGTTTGTTTTTAGTATATCTTTATTTTATAATGAAGGAATTAAGTCGTTATATTAATCAAAATAAAACTAAAATTTTCATGCAATAGCAATATTTTATCAAAAATTGTTTATGAAAATGTAAATTGTGTACTAAGTTTATTATACATTTTCCATTTGTTATTGAAGTTCTTAATTTTGTCCTGGATACATATTTTTTTCTAAAGATATATCTTAAATATTTTCAGAGCCTCTTCCAAATCTCGTATTGATCAAGCAAAAATTCTGCAACTTGCTCAGAAAAATGTTCTTAGCATGATTGAGAAAGGCACTCTGCCACAAGGTTTATCTATTGATAACTTTAAAAGAGAACAAATCGTATCATTAAAATCTGGTGGAAAGTCTGTGCAGGAGCTAACTGGTAATATTTTTTCTACCTATATAAATTTAAAAAAAATCTGTATAAAATCAAGTACTGCAACTTAAACAAAATTAATAATGTTATAATTAAAAAATATAAAGTATTTAACTGAAAATGCTGCTCTCTGAAAGAATTCCATTTATAAGCTAGCATTTCTTTAAATAATATAATTTGAACTGATATATACTGATGATAATACATATGTTATTGTAGTAAATAACAACTATAAAATTTAAATTAATAAGTATTTCATATGTTGATTTATTTTGTATAGTTTTTGCCTTATACATGGTAAAAAAAATTTTAGGCATTTTTTTAATAATTGTTTTAATAGTTATTTTCTAATATTGGAAAAAAATTAAAGTTTTACATGTTAATTGGAAAAAAGTGTGTTTTATCTAAAAATAATGTTAGTTAAAGCATAATTTTTAAGGTAAAATGCATATTTAGAAATCTGATATGGGTGCTGCTATAAAAGTAAAAATGAACACATTTTATGTAATGCTTGTAGAGTCGACTGTTCTTGATCAGTTACATGAATAACATCATTTGTAATTATTTATTCTTAGTTAATCAAAAATGCTATAACCTTTAAAAAAATAATCTTTTATATTAGTTTTATTTGGCAAAAGTAAATAATTAAGATATTGCTTTAAATTAGTAATGAGAATAGAATACTGTAAAGTTTATAGAAATTTATTCTTAATCGAGCGGAAATATATATTTAATAGTTATCACTCTCCATTTTATTTTGATGTATGAAGTCTTACATTATAAAAGATATATGACATATGAACTTAAATGTATACAAAAAAACAATGATATTTAAAAAATTGCATTTTATTAGAATGTAACATATAATAGAAATTAATATGTTATTATTTATATAAAGGAAAAAGTGCATACCTAATTATATTTAATTAATTTTTTCCATTTCACTTTCAAAACTAAACTTTAGTCCTAATTAACCTTATACATGGAGTGTAAATGCACCATGATTGGTTTTCATGCAGATTGAAAGTAATGATAGTATTCCAATCAACTTCCTTTTTTTCTTGCAATTAATTATTAGATATTTATTAAATCAAACTGTATGTTTTTTATAGATTTTTGTATGAAACTGTCAAAAAAAGAAAATGATTCAGACGAGGAACAAGAGGCAAATAGAAATGACAGAAACAAAGATTTGGCATTTATTCATCATCCTTTTAAAGTAAAAGAGTCATCAACTATCAAACTCAACATCAAAGTAAGCGGCTTATTATTTGAAAATTGTTTTATTTTATGAAGTGCATGGTTTTACCATAATTTACTAAAAGAGTTAGTAAGAAAGGTAATGTATTTGAAATTAACTATGAATGACAGTTTGGTTTGTCATTCTGTAATTATCTTGTTTACATGTGAGGTAATTTCACAGAGTGTCAGGATACATTTTAAATATACACATGGCTGAATGAGATTTTGTTGAAAAAAATCATAGAAATAAACAATTCTTACTATACATTGATCATTTTTTCTAATTATATCTTTTTTGTTCTTTATTTAGAATGCTGTACAAATACCTATTAAGACACACGCAGAAAAAGTTGCAGAAACAGCAAGGTTGAGTTCACAATTTCCAGTATCCAGTGGTAATCAACACAAGCAGAAAGAACTAGAATGGGTGCCAGTTGAACCTCCTACCAAAAATATGAAATTGTCTGAAAAACATAACTCTAATGTGCCTGCCTCTCAAACTATTTCCTCCTCACCCGTGCTAACTACAAAAGAAACAAAAGCTTCTGATGTAGTAAGCTCTGTACAACAGTCTTCTGATGTCTCTTCTGTCATGCCATTTCCGCAGTCAGATACTTCAGATGCGTCTGTTCCACCACCATTACCTCCTGCATCTTTGGATTTACCGCCACCACCACCACCACCTCCACAAATGATCAATACTGTGCCTCAAACATCTAATCAATTAGTACAGTTGAATTCTACTGATAATTATTATGCATCACAATCTTATAACTATTCAGCAACAGTAGCTAATAATATGTTTCCTCACTGTACATCTTTAACACAGTCCTCATCATTTAGCTATTCCTTCCCAACAGCATCGAGTTTCAGACCACAAAAAGTAATTTGATTTTTATTTAATTATTAACTATATTATTTTTTTATAGAAAACAATGTTATATGGTTAATTAATAATTTTTCAAAATATAATATTATAATTATGCGACATCAATCGCAATATCAAATGTGTTCAATCTACTGCTTAATATATTTTACATAAAATTTTCAAAGAGTGTTTTTTCCTGGTTCTTCTTTTAAAATAACAGCATATCTATATAAATTTCAAAAAAGAAATTATTTTTAAGTATTTTCTCATTGGTTATGGATAATCAATTTTCTATCTTTATTTTAAGTCTGTGGAAAATAGTATAGTATTAAAATAGAAAAAGTATTCGTCTGTACATACAGAAGAAATTGTTTTCATTTGCAGTGGGTATAATCAATAGCAAATATTATTAAATAATATCTATGTTTTAGTATATTATTTGAAGAAATATTATTTTAACCTAAAATGAAAATAGCTAAGAATTCTAACTGGAAAACATAACTGATGATTTTAAAGAGCTATCTTTGTATATTGTGCACTTAGTTTTCTTATTAATTATTTTCTGCCTTCTCAAATAAATTCTAAGAAATTGGAAATACTGACGAAATGGTTAATTTATCAAATATTGTTTATATATTTTAGGTAATTTCTTTAACAGAAATAATTCTTAGAAAAAAAATTATTATTTTATATGTGTTATGAATGAACTGAATTCAATGCTTGGTTTTGAAATATTTTACATAAAGATAACTGAGAATATGCAGTTATAAATTACAATTTTATTGTTTCCAGCATTTACCTTGACTTTTCTCTCTGTAAAATGATTTTTTTTGCATTATTTTACTCACAATAAAATAAAATAAAAATTATAGATATACAGAAAAATAGTTTTTTAAAAAAATTAATTAAAAATAATGATTTCAAAGTTTCTTTTTTCTTCCAATTCACAAGAATTACTTAATGTTGAAAGAGATAAGCCTACTCTTTAACTGGTTTTCATGTCTTTTAACATGAATTAGGTTAAATGATTTCCTTTGCTTTCACCATAGTTTAAATCGAATAAAAATATATTTCACTTTTTTCATTTTGTTATATTATTAACATTTTAATTGTTTATTGAAAATTCAGATTATTTTTTTATTTAAAATAATTTTCTAATTTCTGTGCAGTTGAAATAATTTTTTTATTGATTAAAGAACTTTCAAACATTTATAACTTAATAGTTTTATTTCAATCGTATAAATGGATGTAAAGCATATTTACAATAACAGAAAACCAAGCAGAATCAATATAAAATATATTATTCAATATATGCCAAGTTCTTATAAATATTCTAAATCAGGAATTTCCAAGTTATTTTTGCAATATGGATAAATGCTGCTTTGTTTTTTATTTAAGAGTGGTGGCTCACTGGTAACACTTTGCGCTCCTGAGGCACTGGTTGAACATCCAATCCTCAGTCTGGGTAGATTGACTCAGCCTTTCATCCCTTCAGTGGGTCAATAAACTGAATACTCAACATGCTTAGCTACTGAACAATGTGGGTTTGTTACATTAGGCTGCCCACCTAACTAGAACACTTGCTTGGCATCTCAAAACCCTCAGTCAGGAAAACAGATATAGGCACTGTAAGCGTTTGCCCACATATTGGCTGTTGTACCATGGAGTTAGTTTGTGGCATAGTAATGTTTTTACGTATCAAGATTGATACTTAAAGTTAAAAATTTTCTAACGAACAAAAGTTGGTGTTTAATTAATTTCATTTAAGTTTTTTTTTATACTTTTAAATTGCAAAAGTGCAAATAAGTATATGATATTTTTTTTTAGATAAAATCATTTTATTTATTGAACAACTTAAAATAAAAATAAAAATTCAGTGATTTATTAAATGTAATAATTTTTTATATGTATGCTTAATTTTGTAAAAATTTTTACTCTGAAAATAAAATTACTTTTGCACAATATTAATGCAGTTCTATAACTTTCTAGCCTGTAGACGTTGCTTCTATTGTTACTCAGAGATTTAAAGCACTCACTAAACTACAAAGCAACCCAAATGATATTGAAGCTCTAAATGCTATACAAGAGGCACAAGCAAGTGTAAGTAAAGCATTTATATGTATAACAGTTTCATATATATGTATGTGTATGTATATATACACACATACATATAGCTGTTTATAAGGTTAAAATGTTTTTTTTAGATACAAAATTGGGTTGAATCACAACAAGTCCCTGGATTATTTACTGGAACTACTGGTGCTAAACCTTTGAGTGTTGAAGAATTAAGTGGACCTAAACACTGGAACTACAGAGCAAAAAAAGTAATTTTTTACATTCCAGCTTATAAATTTGTAATTTTTTTACTATTTTTGTAATTTTAGATAAGCATTTAGTCTAACCTTCAAATGTTAAGTTTTTATTGTTTTTTTCTTCAATTTATAGTAAAACAAATACTGGATAATGAAGCAAAAACTATCCTTTGTGTTTTCATTAACAATATTTTTAATAACTTACAAATGAACATTTTCCTTCTTTAAAGTATATGTGTTTAATTCAGATATTTTTAATACAATTTTGAATAGTATATTTGATTAATGATATTTGTCTAATTTTTAAATAGGTATTGCCAAATAAGGTAATTTAATAAAGCACTAGATACATAAGTCTTAGGAACTGCATTTTGATGATTTATGTTCCTTAATTTGTTCAAATATTTACTTATTTTACGGTAAGAATTATTTGTGCTTTACAATGAAATTAATTTTGAATTTAAGTTTTCTCTTTCATGTTTTTAATATTTATGTTTGCTTGGTCTTCGTAAAATATTTAAGAATAAAATTAGTTATTTTTTGTATTTTTTTAAAATTTCTAATATGATTAACATTTTTTTAATGATTAAAACATTTTTAGGAACAAAAAAAAATGTTTTTTGGGAGATCTGTTTTAAGTAAATGGGTTGATTAGGTGATGAAATTTCGTAAAATGTATTTACAATGGTTTTAAGTCAAATTTAACACTGACAGAAAAATTCTCAAAATATATAGTTATTTACAAAGTTAATCTAATCCAGAGTTAACTCTTATCTCAATGTTTCATATAAATTAAAATCCCAAATTATAGTATTCCAAAGTTATCCAATAACCAAAGTTATCATGCGCAAGAAGAATTTTAAGTGGCTTTCTATTTTAATTATTTCTCGGAGAACCTCTTGCATAACTTTTCACATGAACTCCAGTTCATTGTTTATCTTAAAGAGAAATAAAGTTCAACACCAAATGTGATGGCGATAGAAATTTAGTCATGTGTGAGAAAAGAGTGGTTGTTATTTAAAAATTTATTATATATATTAACCATAAAAGGTTCATAATAATGTTTCAAGATAAATCTATATTTGCTTATTTTAATATGTAATTACTTCAATTTTTTGATACATGGGTATGCAAATTTTTTTCAAATTCAATTTTTTATTGTGACCATGTAGTGTTTGTTTACCACTTTTATAACCACATTGAACTTTAGGTGTCTGTTTATTTTGTTTTTAAAATATTCTAATTTATGAACATCATTAATTTTTGAGATAGGATTGCTAACTTCCAAATATTACTGGTAGGATTTCTGAGAATTGTTTTGTCTCATAACATGTTGCTCCTTTTCAATATCTCAGCATTTAAGATCATAATAACTGCTATGTATTAAAGCACTAAGGTTGTATTTTACTGTGTGTCTTATATATTTAAAACTAAGCTCATAAATTTTAGTTTTATTTTCCAATAATATGACATTGGTGTTGAAGTCTACTTTCTTATCCTTTATCACTCTTTGGTAAGAAAATAGTATCACTGTGGCTTTTGGTTTAAAGTTCATGGATTGAGTTTTTACCTTGGAAAGGTATATTTACCTTAAAATGTAGATTCTTATCTAATTAGTCCTTGTATGAGAAAAATTACTGTTAATTTACAAACAAACCAAACAAAATCTTTTGCTAATTAATTAATCTAATCAGATTTGTTTAATGCAATTTCTGTGTAAGAAGTATTTTATATTATGACTAATATTAAATCAGTTATATATAATTGTATAAATTGTAGAGAAAAATTTTAAATATTCTGATTTAAAGTGCTAAAATAACACACATATCTTCATTTATGTGGAAAAAAAAATTGAAAATCTTGGACTTTCTCTTTTTAAAATTTTTAATTATTATTTTATTACCAGAAAAGATATTTCTATATGCTGTTTTTAGTGGCATCTTTTAGAAATCTGTTAACACATAGAATTTTAAATATCGATTGGAATTTTAAAAAGGAAATTGGTGCGATACCTAATTAATAAATCTGAATTTCTTACTTTATAGACCAAATATAAATGAGTATTTAAATACAAAAATTAACCTTATCATTAGGAATTTAGTGAAGTGTCTTGGTTCTTAATAACTCAAATAGCCTTTGATTAGAAAACTTAAGCATAATATGCTTAGAGTATTAAAATTATATGGTGTTAATATCTGATAATAGTACAATTATGTTTATTTAGAATAGTACTTTGAACATTAAATTAAGCTTTTAATTTTTTTTTAAACTATGAAGAAACTGAATCTGAAGAAATATATTTTTTTAATAAATGATTTACATTTTTAATACCTGAAATTTTATTTAAGAAACATCAAAATATGTAATACATTAATGTATAAAATTAATTTTTTAGCACACTTTCTAATAAAATTAATTAGTTCAAAATTTATTTCATATCAGTCATTTCTACTGTTTCATATAGACAGAGCTCTAAAAATTCCCTGAAACCATCATTTTTAGTTGCAGTCATACACCCTTATTTATATATTATTTTGAAGTTAATGCCTCTAATATCAACAGTTAATGCCTAGTTTGTAAATCAAAATATAATTCACTTTTTCACAGAGTTGATGATATTGTAAGATGCCGTGGGCTATAACTGAGACTTACTGCATAACACATGAGCATGATTAAAATTATGGTGGGATGTAATTTTTATTTTATTACAAGTTATTTGTTAACTTCATGGGCTGGAGGAAAAATCATAAAACATATTATGGTTCAAAAAAGTAAAATAAATAAAACTTTTGAATTTTAGCTGAGAAAGTTGCAACGTTGAAATGTACTTATATCCAATTAACCTTCAGATGATTGACTATAAAAACCATTGTAAGCATATTTTGTGATATTTCAAATTTTAAACATGATGTCCTATTTATTATATTGCAGACTATTAGACTTATCTTTTCCTCCTTCGTCTGCATATATTCAGATTAGAGTTCACATGATCCTGTAGCAAGCCCTCAATTTAATCAGGAGCAAAAGTTGATTTTTAAGAAGTGCCTACTCTAAGCAATTTCTTAAATAGGTAAGTTATAGTTAATTGGTATCAACCACAAATAAATCAATGTGCCTAAATGTAAAAATGATCAATTTAAAAATAAAGAAAATTATCTTATTACTATAAGTATTTAAAACATTTAGAATAATTATGTATAGTTCTCAATGAACTAATAAATATAAATGTAATAGGAAATTAAGAATATTTTTTGAAAATACATTCTGTAAATTGCTATTAATTTCTTTTATAATTTATATATAAGCTTTTAACAATAATCTGTGTTTCATTTTATTTAATTATTTGAAAATTCAATTGCTTTTAATAAAAGCATTTCTATAAAAAAATATAGATTATGTTTAAGTATAAATTTAGAGGGAATTTCATATGTTGACTCACTTCAGTGAAGAACATTTATTGAAATCTGTTTTTGCAATGAAATTTGTGCTACAGAAACAAAACATTTAAAATGTTACAAAAAGTTTTTTTTTTTTTTTAATATAATTTCTAATTATAAATGATGTTCATGTTAAAGTTTAAAAAAAATTGTTCTTTTGCTAATAATGGAGTGCATCATAAATTTCTGTTAATATACAAGCAGATAATATCAATTTTGAAGAGCTTTTATGAAAGTAAATTGAAAGAGAAGAAAAAGTAGACCAAAGTAGAAAAATATTTTTTTAGGGTTGGTAGACAAAAGATATTATTTTGTGTTATAAATATTAATCAATAAATTGGAATTTTAAATTAAAAATTGCATTGATTGTAGCTGTAATTTATGTTTTCAAATAACATAGGGCCTAGTAAAAAATTATAAAGAAATTAATTTATTATTATAGTTTTTAAAAATAAAATGTATTATTATATTTTCAATTGAAATATTTTAATATACATTCTATAAGCCTCGGTAGCGCAGTAGGCAGCGCGTCAGTCTCATAATATATATTCTATTTTAAAGTAGAAATATTGTTTTGTATAGATTTCAATATTTAATTAAAGTTTTCATACACATACTAGTTCTATTATTTCAAGAATTTTTTAAGTAACAGAAATATTTATTTAAATTTATTTAATTTATAAAAATTTTAAAGAAATTATTAGAATTTTAATAAAAAAATCTCAGCTAAATAACTGATATTTTTTCTTCTTTTTTAAAATAATGATTATTTTTTACATTAGGCATATTGTATTTTAAATTTAGAACCAACTGCCTTAATCAGTAATTCTTAAATGATTTTTTAGATTTAAAAAAAAAAAAAAAGCTGAATAGCTTCCTTATATACTATTTGACTAAGCACTTAAAAGAAAAAATATTCAAATAATTATGAGATGATTTTTTATAAATCATCTTCATATTTCTTATAATTATCAGATTCATTAATCTGATGTTCATAAAAACTAGAAAGTTGATGTAAAAAAGAATAATCTGATGATAATTTTTCTTTTCATTCTGTTAATTCCTCTATTTTTATTAAATGTTAAAATATTTAAATGTAATTCAATTTGAAAAAAAATTGATTTGAGGTTAAATTTGAGGAAAATTGAATTTTTATTTTTAATACTTATTTTTAATGATATAAAAATAAACATTTTTATAATTTAATTAGTAAAACTATTGAACATTTGCAATCAATTTAATTGAAAAGTAATGTGGATATATTTAGCCTTATTAAAAAATGAGCATGTTGCTTTCTAGGCTTCTATTATTTTATTGTGCTTGTAATACTAAATTTTTTTAGTTGGTTCTATTTTATTTGTGGTTGATACTTAGACCTATAAGAGAGCTTGTTACAGGAACTTTTCTAGTAGAATTTTTCCAGATAGTGTCTCTTCAATACAAGTGGAAGCAGCTGATCAAAAGGAAATGCAATCCTTACACTTTTTGGTAAGAAGACAATCGTAATTTTTTTATTGTGAGTAGCATGATTATCAAGTGTCATTTATTATTTTGACTGTTAAATCTATTGTTGTTATGAAAGAATTATCAAGAAAAAAAGTTGAAATTCCTTTATCATTTTTTACATGTGAATTTTTTGTCATTTAAACTGTTTTATTTTTTTTTATCTTCCAGTGGGTTTTATTTATGGAAATGACAATCATTTTAAGATATTTGTTATAAGAATCAAAACTTTAATTTAGTAATTGCGTTTTTAAAGAAAAGAAGCTATTCTAAAAAGTACTTTCGTAATACTTTTATTAACAAAAATTAAAAGGATGCTCTCTAAAAAAGTATAAATTGATTTTTAAAAAAATAGGGTTTCAAAGAATTGACTTTTCACTGTAACAATTTGGAACATTATATTAAATCACATTTACATAATCTAAATTTTTTTTTCACATGTTATACCTTTAAAGAAAATTTGTAAACATTAATACTATTTATAAAAAACTTTGTTATTTTTTAATATGCTATTGTGATTATGTTTTCGTATTTAAAACTGTTGTCATGTTTAGAAATTCCATTGAAAGTGTGCTTTTAAATATAATCTACTTTGATTTTATTGATTTTAAAATTGTGTAAAAAAAGTAATTTATGCACTGCGTCACTTAGTCGAACATATATATTCTCTTATTTTTATGTACATAAATTTAATTTTTTATGTTGTGATAAATGTTTATGCTCTTCTCAAGACTTATTTTATTTATTTAGTTTTTATCTTTGAAATTAACTGTAATGAAATTATCTAGTCTCATTTCTTAGAATAGAATATTATTTATGGCATTGTTTTTTTAATAAGAAAATTTAACATATATGTAAATGGGAAGGAAAAGTTTTCAAGATATAATCATCTCAAGATTATGCTTGGAAACATGAAGCTCTACTATTCTATTTTAGAATAAGAGCAATTACAATGAAAAGGGGCTTAATTCTTAAATGAAAAAAATTTCATTATCTAATATGCACATTTTTAGCGATTCAATGTTTATTATTATCAAAAATTTCAAATTTCTGTTTTTGATTCAATGTCTTCTTAGAATATTTCAAGATTTTCAGCTATTATTAATATTCATTTGCTTTTCATCTTTCTACTATATTTTCAGCTAGTATTTAAAATATATTGAAACAGTGTTAATTTCTAATTTGCAGATTGTTAAACTTTTCACTCTTGGAAATTATTAAATATGTTTGATCATATATGTTGATCAATATATGAATTAGTATGAGGAAGTTGCATTTATATGTGAATTGTATTACTACACTTAACAATGAGAGTGAAATGCTACCTAAATGGTCAATTCAATATTTTTTTTTCTCAAAACCATTTTTTAATGCTATAAGGATTTCTTTGTGAGTATATTAAACATATCAAAATCAATTACAATAAAGCATTTTAAGTATATATAAATCATTAAAATTTAAAAATGTTTTGCTGTTGTATAATATTTAATTAGAATTTTTTGTATCTTATTTTTTATCCTAAGAATAAATCAAAATATTTTTTTAGAAATAGAAGGATTAGCATTTTTTTAATTGATAAAAGATATGTATTTTATATTTAGAAAAATAAGGTTTAACTTTATTAGAATTATCAGAAATGTTGAATACTTTATTATACATTTTGATTGTAATACCATTAATTTGTTACTTCCAATGTACAATTTTACATTTGATTTCAGTTTTCTCTACATTTCTTCCTAAGGTTGCTAAGTTTTAATGATTAAATCATAATACAGTTCATTTTATTATGAAAAATATGTTGATAATTTATATACAAATATAAATTTTTTTTTTAAATGTAATTGATTTGTTTTTACAGATTAAAATAGTAAACAATATTGTCTAAATGATTTTGATAAAACAAATAACTCAAACTCTAAATTTTAAGTGAATATTTAATTACAAAATTACAATATAATTTTTAATATTGTGAATAAAATCTTACTTTTTAATTTTTGTGATTTGAATTAACATATTTTGAGTGAACTTTTATTTAATAATTAAATTTCAATACTACAAAGGTAGAGCTCTTGAAATTATACTAATTTATGCATTTTATTTAAACAAATGTAACTGTTGTTATTGAAATTTACAAAAGTTTGGTAAACAGCTTATAGAAATGTTTTAGTGACGGTGTGATTGTAATTTTTGTTTTCTTTAAGAAAATGATTCACTAAGGTAATTTGTATATTTCTGTTTTATGATACCACTTTTTTTAACCATTCATCTCTTGCAAACAAAAAGTAAAAAAACTTTGAGTTGAAAGATGGTAGCTAATTTGCCGTGAAGCCAGGATACCAACGTCATCATATCAACAACATTGAATCACTCCCTTCATCAACCAAAACATTTCTATCGGTTGCTTCATTCAGTTCAGAGAAAACATTATTTAAAAATGAATTTTACTGTACTCCAGAGCAAAAACGATTCAATTAACCCCTAATTAATACAGTTTTATCATTTAAACTCATTACCATTGCCAATTTTACATGAGTGCAGTGAAAGGATAATCATTTGATTGTCAGTTTCTTGGTGTTTTAATGGCCAGCACTGTATATGATAACATGGTGAACTGTTACTTGTTTTTGTTTTTTGAACTCTTAATGTTTTCTTATTTTAATTATATTTCATGTGTTTTAAGTTAAATTATAATTCTGCTCATTTTTAACTTGTTTCAACAAAGCATTCTTTTTATTGATTTGTATGATTTCCAGTTTTATTTTATTGCATGCTTTGAGATTTGATCTCTTATTCTCAGTTATTACTTTTGTGATCTGTCCATTTGATTGGAAATGTATAATTTTTTAATTAAAAAAAAAAGTTCTTTACTCCAGAGGATTATTATAAAAAATAACTATCAAGTTTACCCTGACATAATTGTTGTACAATTAAAAATTTAATATATATATGTAGTCAAAAAATATTGCTATTTACAGACTTGTTAAACTAACTTTATAAATGTCTTCCTGTGGCATTTCATAACATTTAGACGTTTTGCTTTTTTGTTGCAAAGCAATTGTGGATTTTTTGCAACTCTTACCATTATATTACAAAACAATTTGGGTGGTTATAAAATTCTGTAGGAATAATTGATCTATAAATTTTAACAGCATTTTGTTTTGAATAGTGAAAACACATAATAATTACACAATTATTAGGTTTTTTAATTATTTATATATAATAATAGAGTGATGCATGTAATATTAGAGTGATGCAATAAAAATATTAAGAATACCTTATTTCATTTTTATGTGGTAAAAATATGTTAGAAAGCAAGCCGTTTTCTTTTAAAGAATACAGTATAGGAAATATAGAGAATAGTTTTTTTTCTTTTGATAAAATTTCGTTTAAATAATAAAAGGAATAGAAACGATATTTTGTGATTAAAACTGTATTTTAATTCTGAATTTCATATTAGGACATTTTTACTCGAGCTGCCCCAGTAACAGAAGGCAAAGGAATGAGTTTACTAAAGAAAATGGGTTGGAATCCTGGTGAAGGCTTAGGAAAAAACAAAGAAGGCTCTTTGGAACCTCTTGTACTTGATATCAAAACTGATAAGAGAGGTATGTATAATTTGTTGTACATACATTTGTCATTTTTCTTCTATAATTTATCAATGTATAAATATTTAATGATGTATTGATCCTGGAATTTTGACTTGACACCTTGAAAATTATGAATTACTCTTGTAATTTTTATTTAACTTCATACATTTATTTTTTGTTAAAAAATCATAGCTGCCGACTCTACTGATTTTTTTCGGGAAACTCCTGATTTTTCATCATTTCTCCCGATTTCCCTATAATGTATGAAAATCTACTTATTTGTGGCAATTTCAGGGAAAAACTTAAAAACAAGTAAAATTTTTCCAGAAAAAAGCCTATTGAGTAGTTCTAGGAGCTTAAATTGTCAACAGATGGTGCATTAATATGATAATATATATATATATATATATATGATATATATGTATATATATATATGATATATATATATGTATATATATATATGATATATATATATATATATATATATATATATATGATATATGTATTAATTTTTTTAAATATGTTTCTCTGAGTTTCGAGTCCACCATAGAAGGATGATGCTGTAACCACTGGGCTGCCGAGAATCCAACAAAATGGCAGTCATTTAATTAACATTCAGAGCCTCTTTACATAAGCAGTTCAATTAGAAGGAATATTACTAGTTATTATTAATTTAATTAGGAAAATATTTCTGTCAAACACAAAGTAATTGTCATTGAATTAAATTAATTTAGTAATGTATTTTATGTAATTTTATAAGTTTAATATTTATAAATTGTACTAGGGTAGTAAAAGTTGCCCTATAAAATATATATGGGGACATAAGCATTGATGTTTATTTTTTCACATGTAATATATTTTTATCTTTCATGGTTCCTTTATAAAATTGATGAATATTTTATAAAAAAATTAACACAAAATATTTTTAACATAAATCATCCTTTCATCATTCTTTCCTTAAGATAAATTAACAATATTATTCTCAAGCTTACACTCCTAAATTATTCACAACTCACTTGATGTTTCAAAATTCTACAATATTCTTTTATTATTTAGTACATTCTTTTTTTTTTCCATCTTTCCTTTATGAGGTTGATGACCATTTTATTAAATTATTAAGGTGTAACACAAACTATTTTAACATAAATAAATCTGAGAATGTATAATCTAAAGGGTAAAATTACCATTTAGATTTTTTGCGCTAATTACCATTTTAAACATTCTGTTTCAAGTAAATATGTCGCTAGCGTTGTCATCTGATTTTTTTCCCTCAAAATCAGTAGAATCTACTGATTTTTTCGCCCTCAAAGTTTGCAAGTATAGAAAATATAATTTGTTTAGTTTTTTTTTTTAATATTTAAAATTTTTTAATGAAGTTGTTTGAAAAGCAAATTACATATTAACTCTTTGCCTGCCCTGGTGTAAATATACACCTTTCTAAAGTACACTTCTCTGCAGTGTACCTATCATAAAGCTAGACTCATGGCTTTGGAATGCAATAGAGGGTGTTTGACATTGCTTATGTTGGACCTTCATATTTCAAAGAAGGGTTGATGTGGAGAAGGGAATATTTCTTTGAATTTGAATGGAAGAAACTGCTGCTTGTTCCAGACATTGCAGTTATTATTTATGCTAGTTTTTGAGTATTTTACCATTCACATCATATGTTGTTACAATGTATTATATGAGCTTCTTATTTTTCGTCGAATATGTTTGATAGTGAAGATAATGAGCTAGATGTCTATTTTCCTTCATCTTCTGGATCAGAAACGTCAAAATGTGACATTGCATTCAAGTGACATTTAAATTTTGTATTTTCTTTTGTAAAAGTAATAATCATTAGAAGGGAAAATGTGCCTGTGTGAAAGGGGAGTGAATCATAAGTTTTCCTCAATATTTAAGGGACAGCACTATCAATATTAGATTGTATTCATAACTCTGGACTAAAGTAAAGACCTGATTCAGCCACAATAATTCCATGATGATTCAGCTCAGTCAGAAACATGTTGTATTTAGATTTATGTGTGTGAAATGAAACAAAAGTAATCACCAATGAGATCGTCATGTGGTGCAATCTTCAGGTTGACTTTGATTCTTTTTCTACTTTCGATCTTTTATATTGGATAAAATCCACTGAGTATTAGTATATAAATATAAAATTTTTGAGTTTAAATATACATTCCAGATCTTGCTTAGTGAAAATTGTGTATAATTTCAGTGAAAAGGGATGAATTTCAGGGAAAGAATTAAAAAGAGCATTTGTGAGGTTCAGAAAAAAAAAAATTTGTAGAAGAGTTTAATTCATTACAACTGACTTTTAAATTTCAAGATTGTATTCATAAGAAATTTGATCCTATTAAAATAAAATAGACGTTTTTTAATTTTAACTTACTCTAAAATAGACTACATAATTGTCACTTATTGAAAATAGTTAATTTGCATTTACTACTCTCTTGTAGTCGAGCATCTGTTGAATGTGGGTTTCCTGTATACAAAAATTTGATGGTATAAAATTTAAATAATCAATTTATTGTGTATAAGTGCATCATTGAGGGCAAGTCTCGAAACATAGGAGGTGTCAACAATATAATAATTAGCAAAGACCTTAGTTTTACAGCTGATTTCAGGTAAAAGTATAAATTTTGCTTTCATGAATTAAAACAATAAAATAAAGAAAGCTACTTTTAACAGACCGAAACCAAAAAACACTTCTTGAAAAAAATGATTTGAAAATCATAATGAAGCATTTGTTGAAAGATGGTATTTATGACTTTGAAAAACCTACAATAGGAATTGCTGAGGAAGTTGAAATAACTAGTAAATTAACATTAATTGCAAAATCAAACACATATTGTTGTGGTGCTTCAGAGAAGCAATATTTATTACTCAATATTAATAATGAATTAAAAGCAAAAGCTTAAGATGGAAAGTTAACATTTTTATAATAGCAATATTGTGCATGTATACATAAATAAGAAATCTAAACATCTGTTGAATGATTAAGAAATAGGAAAGTCTAGAATATGGATGTGAAATTGTATTGTTTTAAAAGAGTTTGAAAGTAAAGAGAAGGAAAATTCATAATTGTTTTTATGAAATAGTAATTAGGAAAAATGTCATCTTGGATACTATCTGATAGTTGTATTTATTTTGTTTTCAATAAGTATATTTATTTGAAAATATATTTTTATACACTTCTTGAAAAATACTCAATAATTTAATAGATAGAAATCTGATGATATTTAAAAACTTTCAAATTACCCATTATTTTGTACAATATATAATTCAGTAATGTAAAGAATAATTATTTAATAAAAAATTTTCTGTTATAGCTGTGTAAATTCATTGAAGGCTTTTGAAGTAATCACATTAAATATAATTATAACCTAAATAAAAAATATTCTCATTAATTTTTGCAATAAATTATCTCTATTATATACAAATATAATTGAAAATATTGCATGCATATAATTATATGCATATTTAATTGAGAAAATTTTTTTAAATGAAATATTACCTTCATTATTAACATGAATAATACCTTCTGGAAATTTTTGATTTGACTCCTGGAGTTTTTGATAAAAATTGATTTTGAATTTGATTGAAATTTGTATAAACCCTATTGCAAGTGCTCTTGTAAAATCTATAAACATTTTATGAATAGTGGATGAAATACATGTCATTTACAAATAAATTTCAGAAGCTCTTACTTGTACAATAAGAATTCAAATAGAATTACAATATCCATTTTTTATTCAGTGATAGAATCTAAGATTTCTTGTGATAGAATCTAAACATTGAATCTAAGAGTTCAGTGATAAATCTTTATGCTTCAATGGGTCAATCAAGTATAATTTCAGGCTTACTTTCTTTATCTAATTCAGGCAATCCAAGATTTTAGTTTATTACATAAGAATTAATAGGACAGCTTTTACTTTTAATAATTCATTTATTTAAATTGCTGTTAGTGCAATTTTATATTTGCGCTTGCATATTTAATTAATTTCATAAATATTTACAAATCTCAAAAAAAAAAAAAAAAAAATTTATTACATGATCATGCCTGAAAAAAAAAATAATATTATTATTATTTTTTTTTTTCTGGGGAAAATTCAAATCTGGTAGTAAATACTTCTCCATTATACTTCCGCAATTGATCATCAAAGCGACTGCTAAGCAGTTTCTGCCAGAAATAAACTTCGGCATTTAAATAAGTTTTGTCAATAAATGATAATTATTTACTTTATAAAATATAAATAATATGTTTGTACTAATTTTAAAATGTAAATCCTTTTAAACAATACACAACTCAAATATTTATGACAGTAACTGCGATTTTTTTTCCTTTCCCATTATGATGATTATTGTAAGTGGGTGTAATGGAATTGTTCTTATTATTTTTAAATACCCATTTGTTTCCAGTAGATAAATTAAAGAAATTATAAATTAAATAGTTTTTATAGATTACTTGATGTAATATAGCTATAATATTTATTATTATATAATTTTTTTTTAAATCAACATATTTTATAATGTTAGGTCTTGTTTCGGAGGGAGAAGGATCCAAGAAAACAGTATCTAGTGTTCTAAAAGAATTGCAAGGTTAGTTATAATTTCGTTTGTTATTTAATTGTAGTTATATATTTTTCAAGGATGCTATTTAAAACATTTTTGTTGTTATCTTTTATCTGTGTAATAATGCACAGATTAGATGTATAGTTGATATATTTTGTAAAATTCTTAGAATTGAGAAAATTAAAAGATGTTTTCTTTTTTACAGGTCTTTTTTATATTAATTTATGAGTGAATGATATTGATTATGTGATTATTTATTCTAATTTTCTTATTCTAAAAACATTATATCCTCTCTCAAAAAATTTATTTAAAAAAAGTTGTCAGAATGAGAACTTGTGTCCCGGTACTTTACAAATTATTAAAACTACTTCATTATGGCTTACATAAGGCTAGGAGATATTGATGTGCACCACTTGTTATTATTTGCAACATGGAAAATGGTTTATTTTACATACAGTATATATGTTGCTGAAGCATTATATGATCACGGGTGTTCTATAGCACCTTGAAAGTTAAGAACAAGAAATAAAATTACTTAAATAATAGGGTTTCTTTTGTCAATTTGATGAGTCACTACCACACAAATCAGAACAGTGCTCGTAGAAGTAATTATTCGTTATGATTAATATACAAGAATAAATTAATGATATTTTTGCTAAAGCGTATTTTGGATGATGAAAAGCTGGAAAAATGGATCAACTCAGTTTTAATTATGAAAATTTGTTGTATTCAGTATATGAAAACCTTGAATTCATAATATAGTTAGCATCAAGATTTGGACAAATCAAAGTAAGATTCATAGTTAAAAATGAGATGCTCAAGAACAATTATAAGATACTAAAAATTGCCGAGTGTTATATTAAAGAATTAATTTATTGAAGAAACAACGAATCTTTATTTCTGGCTATAATCCTTTCATTATCAATTTCTTATTTATTTACATGATTGTATTCTGGATTAAGACTTCATACACTGGACTACATTTGAGCAACAAATGTGTATAGAGGTGAATTTTGACAAATTGATAGTAATTGAAAATATTTGGAACCATATTTGTAATACTAATAAAATTGAAAAATAATATTGTAAAAGTAAAATGAAATACCTTGTTTACTCAAGATGTCAAAAAGTCCTAGCTAATTATATCATTGATGCAAACTTGCTGATAAAATTTTACTAAGACATATCATAGCATTTGCTAATTTTAATGACAATGAATAAATAACTCTCTTTATTTTTCATATTTTGTAGCTCTTACCTAAATTTAAATGAAATATAAATATTTACCCGTTAATAGGTAAATAATTTATAAAAAATATCACAGGAAATAAAATTTTGCTTAATAATTCTGATACTGTTACATTATATAGTGGTTATATTGAAATATTCTTGTAATGCAAATTTTATTTCTTATTTTATGCATTCTTAATTAATGTTGTTATCTTAAATTTTTAATAAAAATCCTAGCTTTTCTTTTCATCACACATAAAATAATTATATCACACAAAACATTTTTAAAATGCTGGAAAGTTATTCTGCTTCTTATTCGCAGAGATCTTTATTTTATTTTTTTCCAATGGCAGATTGTAGACAGTTACAACTGCAACAGAGTCTATTAATCTATTGTTCCCTGATACCAAGGAACCGGCCAGACACAGTGACCTCTTAGCCGCGGAGTCGTTGCCCCTGGTGCACCACAGGGGGTGGGCCACCATCGCACCCTCACACATGCCATAGGGACCCGTTTATAGGGTAGGCATCGCTCATACTTCATTCACACACAAGGAAAGGACAAAGACAGGATAGAGAGAGAGAAGTTACATCTATGCCTGAACCAGGATTCGAACCCAGGACCTCCCTATCCGTGAGCTGGCAGCCGAATGGTTAGCGCTCTTGCCTTCGGTTCAACAGTTCGTGGGTTTGAATCCCACCTTGGGCATGGATGTTTGTAGTGGTTCGGAATCCACTTTAAACCGTAGGTCCCGGTCTATTTAGCCCTCGTGTGCAAAAAATGACCGTTGAGCGACAAACAAACCAACCAACCTCCCTATCCGTAGTCAGGCACGCTGACCACTTGACAAGTTGGCCGGCTGCAGAGATCTTTATTTATGTAAACATTGTGTAAAATGTAAATCTGATTATAAAATTTTTGTTTTATTTGGTAAAAGCAAAGGTATCTGCATGGTACTTTTTTCTATTGTATTTAAAATTTATAATATCTAAATCGATATACTTTTGTATATATAAATATCTTAGAAGATTATTTTTATAGAAGAATATTCCTTTTGAAATTTTACATGTTTTTAATAGTAATACTACCATTGTTCATTGGAGTTAAATATGGTTTATTTCTTTCTTTCTTTCTTTTTTTCAAATAAAGATTTGTTGTGTTTCTGTTGTTTATGTAGTGAAATTGACCTCTTTTATTTTATTATGATTTAGTTCCAATTAGTAAATCTCCACATGCATACAGATACTGATTTACAAGCTTGTATTAATTATTGTGAAATTATTAAGCATTAAAACAATTTTCATTGTATTTTTTTATAATTTTAAATAGGAAAACATCCTGTATCTGCTTTAATGGAATTGTGTAGTAAGAGAAAATGGAAACCTCCTCTTTATACACTTATTGAGGAGTCAGGACCACCACATAAAAGAACATTCCTTTTTAAAGTAAGTTTATTATAAAAATTTATTAAATTCTGTCACATTAAAATATAATGGAAAAGTTGATAATGTCATTGAGTTTTAAAAAATTTTGTGGGATACTTAAATTTTATTTAATATTTAGCATGTCAATAGAAGATTGGTGTTTAAAAATAATTATATCAGTAACACATTGGTGCCAAATGAAAATAAATTATAAATTTTGAAAACTTTTAGGTATAATTATGGTTATATAACTTTATATTATTTTCTTAATTCTTTTTTAGTTTAAAATATTTATTTAATATTTTAAATTTTATTTAGATATAACTTTTATTCATAAAATAGTTTACCTTTTATTTCAAAATTGTAACAAAGTTTGGATAATTACTATAGAAAGCTTTAAAAAATGTCTAATAAATGAAAATTATAAGTATGCAATATTTTTTGTTATTGTTTTAACTAGTTATATAATTCTTTTCTTTTTAGAAAAGAAAACAGTAAATAAAAAAAATTAAAGATTATAAACATTTTTATAAATGGAAGAAATGTATGTGATTAATGAAACTGATGAAGGTTATCTTTTAATTTTAATGTATTTATTAATTTTATAGGTTGAGGTAAATAATGTTGAATATCAGTCGGCCAACCCTGTAAACAATAAGAAAGTTGCTAAAGCTGATGCAGCAGTCATATGCTTACAAGCTTTAAGTATATTTCCTAAATCATGATAAAAACTATTGGTTTAAAAATTTGTATATATTTATTAAGCAGTATTTTGTTTTATATCAAGCAGCAGATTTAATTGATGATTTTATATTTTAAATACAATGAACGAATTAAAAATAGCAACATAAATGTTACATTATATTATTCTATCATAAAAATGCATTACAATTTATTTAATAAAATAGTTAATTTTGTTTAAAGAAATTCATGTCTGCACTTTATTTAAAAAATAATTTTTACAATTTTTAATGACGTAATTTAAAAGCATAATTTTGGATTTTACTTCATGAAATTAAAAGCATTGTGCTAAAGATTTGCACTTTTTAAGATGTATTTCAAATCAAGTATATATAAGGAAGTTATTAATACAATAACTTAAAAATATTTATGTTTTATTAGTGCTTTTATGTTATCACATTAAAAGATATATGTATATTATTTGTAATAAGTTTTAAATCACGATTCTCAAGTTACAAATTTTGAACATTGAGAGATACTGAAGTAATCAAAAAAATTGATAGGATTGCTAATTAAAAAAACTTAACTGGTAATGCTAAAGGGACAAAGGATTTTTAACAGAAGGAGTATATATGATTATATTTTTGCTGATAAGAGAAAACACTAACTAAATATACATATACAAGATATAATGAAAGGAAGGCAGCAGATTCAAACTCCAAATGGTATAAAAATTCTGGCCCAATATTACTCATTGAAATTATTTTTATTTTCAATCTGTAGCTCGAGATTAAAAGCACAATTTAAACAAATAGAGCTTGGCTCTTTTTTTCTATGTTGTGAAAGCATTCTGTCGAAGTATTTTGAATACTTTTTATTAAATGTTTAGTTCCTTTGCAAGGCTTCGAGGACTAGGATTAGTTTTGTAACAGTTTATATTCCTTCTGAATATATTTTGCTTAGTTATTTTCTTATTTGAGTTTAGATCATTAATGGTAAGAAAACATCAGAAAATGAATATGTACTCGCACATGAGTATTAATATTATATATGTACTCACACATGAGTATTAATAAATTCATGAATTTTTCTTTAGTTTTTCTAATTATTTCTTGTTATTGAAATTTTAAAATTAAACAATACACAGATGCTCTCAAAACATTAAAAAAGAATAATCTGTTGAAAAATACAAAAATTTCATTCTTTCCTTAATGCTAACTTAAAACATATTCATTAAATACAGAAATTTATATTGAATTATTATTTCATACTATGATTTCATTTGAAATAAAAGTGTCCAATATTTTATTTCTATTAGTTCCATAGTATTTTTTTTTTGTCAAAGGATAGTTGCAACATAGAAATTAATTAAATCATACCATGTACTGAAGATGCAAATAGTAAAATTAAGAACATTCTTATTATTTATGTGCTTTCTTATCATTTTAAAACATATAGATAAAATTTAATGTATATTTTACTATCACAATACTTGAAATATTGTTTATAAAGTTAATTATTATAAAATGGTTTAATGAATAATAATTGCATTAACTATTAATTAATGTTATAATTATTATTATAAAATTAATTAATGTTTAAAACATTTATAGAAATCTGTTACAAAGTAGAAAATGGGGTGAAAAATTAAAGCTTTTTACTTGAATCATGAGAGTTGGCAATACAACATATTAAAAAAATTTAATTTTTATTAACTAAACAAACAATTACTACATGTTTTTTTACAAAAAAGAAAGATTTTGTACAGTGGGTGATGCGACATTGGCTTGTGTGTTATGATCAATTAAAATATTCTTTCACGTCGTTAAAAATGTTTACTACAAAATTATTATGTGAAACAACTATAGGTAAAATATACATATGTAGATTTTGTATTCAAATTACCTTCTAAAATGTCTTAAAAGAATTTTACTTTTATGACAGATAAAAGGAAACATACATTTTTTTTTTATTTATTAAATGTTATAAAAGTTTTTAAATTGGACGATCAAATTAAGTTAGTTTAAGCTTTACACGAATTAAGTTTAAACAAAACAATTCCTATATACTAATTTAAAACTGAAATATTAATTACTCTATTTACATAATTGGTAGCCCAGTAACGTAGTCCCTATTATCTCTATAATAGGTCCGTAAAACTGAGTACCAAGCATGTTTGGGTACATAGAGGGTTAGGGTGACTAACTAACCAGGATGAACTTTTCGCACCTCAGGATTCTCAATCATGAAAACAAATATTGGCGATATAAGACTTAAGACTCCATGTGGGCTGTAATTCTACTGAGTTTAGTTAGTGATGTAGTTATTATAATAAATTCTATAATTAATTGATCAATTCTAAATTTTATCTTACAACAAGGAAAAATATCACCGAACTTTGTTTCCTGGATTTGAATATTTTCCCCCATTCAGAAGTACAGATTTTAAAGATAAGCATTTGCACGTAAATCCAAAGATTAAATTATTTCTAAATATTTTTTTTTTTTTTTTAGTTTTGAAAAATGATACATAATATATTTAATTAAATATTTTATTAATGCATTGACATAGTTAGAAATATTTTTCTGTTCATTGTGTTAACTAATTTTTTAATTAATAAATATTAATTAAGGTATATTTTTATTACCCGCCACTATCTTTTTAAAACTTTTGAAAAAGTGCATATTCATATAATTTTTTGAAGGGTACAGTGGACACCAAATTTGACCAAAATATCGAGTTTTCATTTTTTATACTGTTTATTTTACTGCATATTATTACTCTGCCATTAATTTTTTTTTCAATTTCGACACTTTTTTAAGAAATTATGAGTAAAATAAAAAATTTCATAACTGGCTATGCCCCTTTTTATGTTTTTTTTAGTTTTGGAATCAAAAATTTTATTTTGCTATTGATCAAACCCCAGAAAAATTCATGTAGGATTCTTTAACATGCCAACCTGGCCACCGTTCTTTGAGATCTGTTTGTTTACTTTTTCTCTCTAATGTCAGTTGTTTGAAGATCATTTTTTTTTCTGAAGAAAAAGCTGTTTTCATAGCTGTATATCAAAAATTTAAAAAAATTTTGTTTTATATTGTTGAAATATATGATTTATTTGTTCATATTTTGTATTATGGATCTCAGAAGTTCAAAATATCAAAATCAAAAACGCCGTCCTAGTAATTTTCGTAAGACCTTACTTGCGAATGTAAAGGGATTAAAAAATTTTTTATCATCTGATTCTCATTGTACTTCAATACCCATATAAGAACAGGCTACAATGTCTGAACTAAACAAGTACATCATTATAGATAAGGAAATGTGGTCTATTCATTGAAACATTCCATTCTCTGAATGTGGGAATTATTCATTAGACATAATTCAAGAAAGAACATTTTGAATCTCAGCAAAAATTGTGAAAAGTGACATGCAACTCTTACAGGAAAAATTTTGGCTCAGTTTTTACTAGCTCAAAATCCAATGGAAATAAAGCTTTTAAAATAAATATGTTTGTAAAAGCTTTTTCATCCATTGGAAGAGGATATGTTGTTATAGAAATATATTCAATGGTCATAGGCATACCATCTATAAATAAAAAATAAAAAAATAATAATAAATAAAAAAAACATTTGCTAAGTGCTTGAATCATTTGTCAAAGCAAAATAGCACAGTGAAAACTGAAATACTAAGAATATCTAGAAAAGCTGTGCGAGAAGCCCATGTAGTTGCTGATAACAGCTTAGAAAGTTACAGCATTATCGACATTGGTGTATCATGATTGGTACCTGGCAGAAGCGTGGTCACACCTCTAATTTAGGTATAGGATGTGTGATCAACACTTCGACAGGAATTGTGATTGATTTTGAAATTCTTTCTAAATATTGACCAGATTGTTTTACTTGTGAGTAAGACCTTTAGAAAAAAAATGCTGAATTTTTTTATTTGGTATAAAGCCCACAAAGGTGAATGTCAAAAAAAAAAAAAAAAATATAACTGGCTTCTCTGGTGGAATAGAGGCTATTGCTTGCAGTTACTATGTGGAAACGTTCCATTAGCAACTGCAAGATGGGATACACAACATTGTCTGATGGTGACGCAAAAACCTTACCTGAACTCAATAAATTGAAAGTGTATGGAAGTCACGTAAGTATAAATAAAAAAGATTGTATAAACCACATTGCAAAATGACTGGGTACATCTCTTCAAAATAAAGTGAAAAAATGACAAGCACAAAAAGTAAAACAAGGGGGAAGGAAAAAAGGCAGTTTAAAAACAGAAACTATAGAAAGGCTGCAAAAATTATAACAGATAATGTCCCAGATATAAATAAAATGAAAACACCAATTTTTGCATCATTATTGCATTGTATGTATGTTGACAGATGCTATGGCTTAACACAGTAAATGCCCTGAAGCTGTTGATTCATGGTGTTTTTTTTAAACGTGCCATTGCTAATGGTAGGAATCCAAAGAGCCAAAAATTCATAAAGATAACACTTTCTGAAGAAGTAGGTGAAAATTTTCTACCCATTTATCAGAGGCTAGTTTCAACAGAAATCCTTTCAGATTGTAACTAGATTTGCTTTTCTAAATGAATTAGTTTGAGGGAAATGGGTATTAGAAAATTAACTTATTCTGAAAATTTTTCACTTTGCACTGTTGTCACAGTCTATGTTGATAATGTTTTTTTTTTTTTCAAAATAATTTATTGTGTAAGTATCAATATTAAGTTTTATTAATTATAAAAGTTGAATAATTCAATCAATTAATATTTTAATATTTGTGCATCATTTTATAAATATTTATTCAAAATATTTAACTCACAACTTAAAAGTGTGACTTTTTTCAAATAAGGAATTTTTGCAGTTTTGAAATTTCAAAACACTCCATGTGCAACAAATTTTGTGTATACTTCTCAATATTTTCTACATTTATTCTTGAAACACATAAAATTAAATTGTTGGGAACAGCAGAAATTTGATGCAATTTAATTTTTTTTATAATTTGCTAAATATTAAAAAAAATCTTTCTTAATAATTTTTAAAAGTGCTTTGAATGTATTATGTGCTGTATTGTTTTAAACAAAATATGGAAATTTATTATGCTAGGAACCAAATCAATGTTTTGTCTTTTTAATTAATTAAATCTTAATTAGTACAAAAAATTAATGACCCAATTTTCTCATTCTTTGCTGGATTTATTCTTTCTATGATTTAAATAAGAATACCAATTTTCAGCTTCATACCTCTATCATAAAAAAATAATTTTTTTTAGTGTCCACTGTAGCCTAACAAAGAAATCACATCATTAAATTTAAAGATAAATAATATGATGGTAATCTGATTCCAATGAATTTTTTCCCTATAAGTAGAATTTGATTCACCTATACTAGTTTATTTTATTCATAAAGACATACTCTTTGGACATGCTATCAAATCAGGTTCTACATTTACTTTAAAATATTTTAAATAATCAGTTAATTAAAATATCAAGTTGTGGTTGTTGATTTAGTTTGCTTCTTGATTAAGTTTATGGCTTATATTAATAGTTAAAGCATGGAACTACTCCAAGCTAAAATCTTAATTGTTTAGTTTTTTTTTCAGTTGGTGTACCTAAAGGTTTAAATATATAAATTTTTTTATTCTATAAAATTGTATAAGTAAGACAGTCATCAATGAAAAATTGAAGCTCTTAGACTTGTTAAATAAAGATAGTGTCACAGTTTATCATTTTGTTGATTATATACATAGTGGCACCTAATGTAGTCCTTCCTCCAGATTGATATATTTATAATGTGTTTAGTTGAGAAATTTACAGGATACAGCAACATTGTATTATAATTAATAAAAAAATTGTTTAAAATAACAAGATTAAAATGCATTAATTTTGAATTCAGTGGATCAATAAAATGTGGCAGGTTGGGATACATTTTATCTCATCACACTTTATCTCAAATATAACATGATTGAAATATGAATCAAATAACCTAGTTACATTTTCTTTGCTTATAATGTAATATTCAGATTTTTAAAATGTTATTAAATAATTACAATAGCCTGAAAATAATTTCTCAATCTAATCAATAATTTCAAGTTTCAAAAATAAACTTGGGATTGAAATAGTATTGTAAACAACTATTTGTAACAAAATTATTAAGTTTTAACGTAATATCATTAAATGCACATCAGTTATAAAGACACATTTATCACATAAAAAATCTTTAAATGAAGAATTTAGATCAAATGTTTTTATACAAGCCAATAAATTTAATCTTACTCATAAATATTTTGATTTATGTATTATAAAAAAGATTTATAATATACCCAGTTTTATATTAACAATAAACAAATAGAATAAGAAATTGCAATAGAAGAATTACATTTTATGGAAATTACCCATGAAGATATGTAAATAGTCTGATTTTGTTTAATATATAGACCACAAAGCAATATTTTTGTCTTTAGAACCAGATGCAAAAACTGACATTTCTTTTCCAATTGGTACTGGTGAACAAGTTAAACAATTTAGGGAAAGTGTATGAAATCTTAAAACAGCTAAAGCTTTTAAAGTTTTCCAACTGAATATCCTTATATTGAAATCCCATCCACATGTGATAACTATTTTCCCGTCATATCTAATTTTAACTGCGCTTATTCCTTTATTAATTAATTTAAGTTGTTGCATTTTCTCCAGTTGAAATTTCTCATTAATTTTCCATATTTCTAAAAATTCATCTGAAGAACCACTTATTCCAGTCATTCTATGCTGCGAGTCAAAGTCAAAGCATGTTAAAATATCTCTATGGCACTTCAAAGAATGAATTTCGCTGCTGGTTACATAATTCCAAAGTACAATGTTTCCATTTTCATATCCAGCAAGCAAAAGTAATTTTTCCTTAACTGTGAAAACTTGAATGCACATGCACATACCAAATGAAGAGTTCCAATTTAGGCTTTTTATCTGATCTCCTTTATCAAAATCAAAAATATTAATGTAGTGTTTATCTTGTGAGGCTAAGGTGAAGTATAATCTGTCATTGACCAGCCAGAAAACTGACGCACAAAATCCTACAAAATCAGTGGTAAGCTTCCCTGAAACATATATTATTTAAAATTATTACCTACAGATATATTAAATCTGGAAAAATTATGTTACAAATTTTAATTTATATAAATAAATATCTATTAGGCAGTAATATATAAAATTTTATTAACAGTAAAATACTTAAATTTGATTTCCATATCTATTTTTTAACTTAAAATTTTGTTTTATTTAAAACATGTCTTTATTAGTATAAAAATGTGAATATAAAATAAGTTAATTTAGTACTTTAATTATTGTTCTTCCAAATTATTTTAAGTATTTTATATCTAAGATAATCATTATGCTCAGGAATTTCTGAATATTTTTACATAACAATTAATTAATAATGAAACCTAAATAATAAATCAGGACATGGAATCTTGATCTAATTTCTTTTACAATTGTTAAGCTAATTGATACTAATAATCTACATCATAGTTAATGAATAACATGAATAAATTTTCTTTATTACTCATTTCATCAAATATTGGCTACACAGAAATAAAATTCATGAAGTTCTATATCTAAAATTATTAAACAAATATTTTGAATTGCATATTTTTTGTATATTTCTATGTCCGGTCCCTTATAGATTTTGTGGAGACTTAAGAGATTTTCTTATAAAAGCCTCTAAACTTATATACTTTTTTACTAACTAAGAAACTATATTTTATTGGAACTATCAAATCGATTTGTTGGAAGTGTGCTTCTTTCTTAAGAACAGCTTTGATAACAGAATTAAATGTGCTAATGTATTTTTTCAATTAATTATTTTTAAATAATTATGGTAAACAAAACTATGAAAGAAATGAACTTTTACTGAAGGTACATTTTATTGGAAAAAAATTTTTACTGGTTGCATTTTTAGTAACTAATTATGTCTTAAAATAATTAGAATAATCAGCTTATGTGTGGCATTACTTCATTGTGGAACATAAAATTAAATTTATATTAATTTGTAAATATGAAATATGTGAAAAACATTAGATAAAACATTTCATTCCAATTACAAACATTAATTTTGATGTGAAGCACATTATTTACAAAACATACCATATAAAACCAAATATAAACTATACAGGAATCTAATATAAATTATTCAGAAATCTTAGAAAATTTTTTTAAAATTTAAATATTTTCTCCTTTTCCTTACATTTTTAAAATAGCATTCAAAAAATTTAAAACTTTTAAAAAAAACCATTTAATTTTTTTAACATAAAGGAACATTTTTAACATTTAGGAATAAAAAAATTCATTAAAATATTAAATATTATTGAGTATGTTACCACACAGGAATTTTTAATAAAAATGTATGAGATGTTTAAAGCAATATAACAGCAATCCACCTCATGGAGACAAAGAGTATTACATTTTCTTTATGTAATGTGGAAGAAATTTTTGCTAAAAATACTTGTACAAGAAAAACAGTCCCAATGTGTTTTAGAAGTAATATTATAATCAAACTATGTGTTTAATAAATGTACAAAATATACTTTGAATCCATTATGCTGCAAGTCATTTTTTCCCTTTTTAAACTAAGTTTAAGTAAAATAAATTTAAATACTTTGCTTGATAATTGTAAATATCAACTTACTTGTAACATTCCAATTTTCATTATTATAATTCCATAGATTTAAGACATCATCTTTTCCTTGGCTAACAAGAATAGATTTGTGATACTCTAAAGACATAATTGTTTTCTTATCATGGCAATTTAGAAGTCTAAATTTAGTCCTAAAGCTCTATATGGAAAATAAATGCTTTAGTGTAATTAAAAACAAAAATATAAAAGAAAACAGACTTTTATTAGGAAAAAATAGAATTTTATTTCCAGAATTAATAATGAACAATCTTAGTTATTAAAATGTACAAGTTATGATTAATTAGGCATCCTATTCTATTAAGAGAAAAAAAAACTGATATTAATAATTATGAAAATACAATTCAGTTATTAAGCATACCTACGAAACTGAAATCTTAAAGTGATTATATTTAAATTCAATGAAAGCATATATATACAATATAGAAAACTAAAACCTAAAATAATATCAATGAGTGAAGAAAATTATTTACAGGATAATTTAAAATTCAGATGTTTTTTACTCCTAGATGGAGAGACAATCAAGAGACCACAATTCTCTACGTTCTGCCTAATATAAATCAGATCTGTTAATCCAATTGTCAGCTTTAAATGGAAGTCCCTTACACAGGAACATGTCAAAAGGTGATCAAAATCCATTGTCTCCCCAAATGAACAAAGGGGACAATTAGGTGAACTGACCAAACCATAAAAGTTTAAATGAGAATATAAAGTAATAAGTTAATTATCTTGAGTTTGCAGTAAAAATAAGAAGTAGTAGTTTCACCAGCATGGGATTAACAGCTGACACCATTTTCTTCCTCTAGCATTAAAAATATGAATCTGACATAAGTTCTTAATGCGTTTTGCTACAGTTTTATGTACAAAGGCGCTGGAAGAGTTAGTTGTTGAAGATTGCAACTCCTTTAATCAATGTCAGCTTTTTCATTGTAATAGAGGCAACAGAGGTTAGGTATCCACTGGAAATTAAGGATCCCTTCAGAGTGTGAATAGTCTCGCTGAGAAAGTCTTGAGTAATCTGAATATGGTGTAATAAAGTATGATTGGAAGAATAGGGAGCATGAATTACAGCCTGAGAAAAACTGCATATCAAAGAGATGGATTTCATGTTGATAGATTCAATAGTTTATTGCCTCTATTTTGGTACTGAAATTAGAAGCAATATGGTCTATTGCCATAAAAATTTCAACCTTCACTACCGCCAGAAGCTCCAGTGTCTCTTGAAGATCTATCAGTATAAATATGAAATTATTCAAAATAGTTTCCAACGATAAGAATCTAAGATAAATTGAAACAATTTTATATTTCCCCCCCTGGTACCAGAATAAATTTAGATACATAACAATACATAGTGATTAAGGTGATGTGTATTGAATAAATTTAATAGCATACTTGCTAATATTAAAAAGAAAAAAAAAACACAATGGATTCTACTGATTTTAAGGTAAAAAATTGGGAGACACTAACAAAATTTTTGCTTGAATGTTTAAAACGGTAACACCGCAAAAACGCAATTTCACTCTTTAAATTATAAATTTTGAGAATGATTTATGCAAAAAATTTTGTGTTAATCTTAATATTTGAATAAAGTATTCATCAATTTCATTAAAGAACTATGAAAAATAGAAGAATATACTACACGTAAAAAAATAAACATCAATGCTTATGTCCCAATATTTATTTTATAGAGCAACTTTTACAACTCTACTGCAATTTATAAATATTAAACTTATAAAATTACATAAAAACATAAAATACATTACTAAATAAATTTAGTTTAGTGACAAATATTTCCATAATTAAATTACTAATAAATAGTAATATTCATCTTAATTTGTGCGCTGTTTATGTAAACAGGCACCCGGTGTCTGCTCTGAATGTTAATTATATAACTGACAATTCATAGGAGTTCTTCACCCAAGTGGTTAAAGCGTCATTATGCCACGGTGGACAGGTAGGATTCGAAACTCAAAAGAACACATTTTCATGATATTATAATAGTGTGCCACCTGTTGATTATTTAAGCTACTAAAACAACGCAATAGATTTTTTCTGACAAAATTTTGAATTTGTAAGTTTTTCACTGAAATTGCCAAAAATCAGTAGATTTTCATACATTATCAGGAAATCGGGAGAAATGATAAAAAATCAGGAGTTTCCCAAAAATTAAATAGAGTTGGCAAATATGTAATAATAATGAACATAATTATAGAGTTGACATGCTATTTTTAAATTGCAAAAATAGAAAAGCCCAAAATATACCAATAGATATTACATACTTAAATATGAAATGCAGTTATCAAGCAAAAGAATGCATAAGAGCAACAGAATATTTTGGCTGAGTTTACATGACTTCAACTCATTCCAGGGTTCGAGCAAATTTCTAAGAATCAAATTTCAGGAGTTTTAAGCAGTTTACAAGGAGGTATTGACATTCATGTTAAAAAAATCTTTTTATTTTACTAATTGTTCTTAACCAAATATGCATATAATTTTGTATATGCAATATTTTTCAACTATATTTGTAAATAATAGAAACAAATAATTGTAAAAATTAATGAGACAATTTTTCATTTACATTAGAATTATATTTATTGAATTTTCAGCTATAACAGAAAAAATTTTATTTAAATAATCAATTTTAGTATTTAAAAATACAAAATTTTTACATTACTAAATTATACACTGTATAAAATAATAAGTAATTTTAGAGTTCTTAAACATCCTTATTTGATTTCTATTTATTAATTTACTGAATATTTCAAGATGTGTATAACAACCCCTTTTAAGCTTCCAA
Organism: Latrodectus elegans; assembly: GCA_030067965.1. Classification (NCBI taxonomy): domain Eukaryota; kingdom Metazoa; phylum Arthropoda; class Arachnida; order Araneae; family Theridiidae; genus Latrodectus; species Latrodectus elegans. Next base: position 35,121,578 of record CM057818.1, on the reverse strand, counting down.
AGTTTAGAAAATTTGAATAACGTACACTTTTTAAAAAAATCAGCCATTTTAGTGAAAATGACCGTAGTTCATATTAAGACCATGGTATGCTGAACTATGTCACCCCTGTCTTCGACCTTGTCAGAAGGGAGTCTCCCCTCAGGCAGAACTCAGGGCTGCTGCTCTTGCAACTATTTATGAGAGATACCCACTCGACAATTGGATGCACATTTATACTGACGGATCAGCTGAGAGAAGTACTGGGAGAGCGGGAGCTGGTGTCTTCTACAAATTTTTCCTACTCAAAGAGCTTTGGGAAAAAACTCAGACAATTTTGCTGGAGAAATGTATGCAATTTGCATAGCTCTCCAAAAAAATTTTAGATTTCTGGGAAATGAAATTTGTCCTCCTTGTTGACTGTCAGGCTGCCATTCATACAGTGGCAAATTTTTCTCTCCTACCTATATCTATAGAATTTAATTGTAAGACCATCATTACCACTTTACTATCTGCGGGAAAGGAAATTACTTTACAATGGATCCCTAGCCATTACGGCTTACCTGGTAATGAAAAAGCAGACAATCTCGCGAAAGAGGCTTCTTTAAGCACTCTAGATACTCCTACTGGCCTGAGAAATGTCAAACTCCATTTAAAATGAGTTATCCATCACCAGTGAAAAACTTATTACAAAGAGAATGCAGTTGATGCCTCTTGAGGGACCCTGCTGAGCTCCCAGAGATCTACCTAGATCTATAGGGGTCTCCTGCTTCAGGTTACTTACTGGGCATGATTTTCTCCTGAAACATCTATATCACGTTGGGCTTGTGGATTAACCTGACTGCATTTTATGTAAGGAACATGTTGACATGGATGGCGAGCATCTTTGGAAATGTTCTGCCTTCCAGGAAACCCACACTTCTTCACATTTTACGACACTCTCTACTCATCGAGATACTTGATTTCCTTATTGGAGTGCAAGACTTATTATGCTCAAGAGCCAATATAAGTATGTAAAAAAAATTATAATTAAGACCATCCATTGACAATTGGAGTAACTCACTTATTAATAATTTTAAGCACTTCTCATTCAGTTTTTCAAACAAAATACCTCCAGTTGAGAGTGCCCAATTGTTTTGGTTGCTGATGATCATTTAAACTTCTATCAAAGAAAAATGTGTAATTACTAACACTCTTGACTTTTTCTTTTAATAATTTGAAAAAAATACAGTGCAATTCCAGTAATTGTTAACTAAGCACATTTTTTCCACCACTACTGAATTGTTTTGCAATAGCCCTATCTGGAAATATTGCTAGAAAAAGAAAATTTATATTGTTACAAGAACTGTAGCTGAATTCATTGTTTAAAATTTTAAAGACCTATAGAATTTCACCTTTTAAAATTTCTTTTGAAAAAAAAAAATAATGAAGCTAAATTTTATTGTGTTTCTCTAGAATAATGAAAAATCCAATCTTTGTATGGTTTTTCCTGAGTAACTTGGCATATTAAATAATTTATTTCAGCTTTTATTTCATTGATGAACAATATATATATATTGATTCACTGCAATTACACAATTTTCTCCAAGAAAAATAGGGAAAATATATTTTTACACAGCAATTTTATATTTAGATATTAATATTCAGTGAATTTTATCAAATATAAAAGAAACAGAAATTGAAAAATAATTTAGTAAAATCATTCGCCTGAAGATCTTATTGGTGATTACTTCACTTCATGACATACACATAATTTTAAATACTACATCTGATTCTGACTGAACTGGATCTTGATGAAACAATTATAGCTGCACTGGATCTTTATTTTAGTCAACAGTTATGCATACAGTCAAAAATCGATCATGTCACCATCTAGTGGTAACATTAAGAGCTAATATTTAATTTTGTTTTTGGAAAATTTCATTGAAAATTTTAAAATATAAAAAAAATTATATTATTTCATAATAAATGCATCAAGATTTAAGTAAATATTCCAGGAATGATTCATGATTTTCAAGGAGTTACGTCAAAATTTTTTAGTCATGGGGCCTTAAAAATTCTTTTTTGAATTTCAGAAGTTCTACACTTTAAGGGTCCAATTAAGTTACCTACATCTTTATTTCTAAACTAAACATTAATAATAGTATATGAATGTAGTTTTCCCTAATACTGAATATAGGCCAGTTCACAACATAAACCCAACTCTGTTGAATTTTACTTTGGATACAGTTCTACAAATATCATTTAGCAGAATCTTATTCAATAGTATAATACACTTAATAATTATTTATCAAGTTTTTTTACAGTAAGAATTTTTTTTATTTAAAAATATTAATTTCCCCACTGAACAATCAAAAGAGAACATTTTATTTCAGAATTATGATTTTCATATGGTACATACAAGAAATATTAGATGTTATCTTCAATAATAGTTTTCAGAAAAATTGCAACAGAACTTAGCATGCATGTATTACAATAACATACAATCAAATTTTTCAGAACAATTCAATAAAACATGATAAATGCTCAGCTTTTGTACCAGAATAATTTGTAAGTTTTATTGTAAATTCACATGTAATCTTTATAATTTCTTTAAAATTTAAATTTTCTTTATAAAATAAAGTTACACTATTACTTTTTTATACTACTAATTATTTTTATGATCAATTTTAACAACATACACATTAGCTAATATAATAATTCATACTCTAATAACTACAGTTATTGTGATTACTTTAAATAACATACTTTATTTGTAACATTCTAATTTTTTTTATACCCAATGTTCCAAATTAAAGCTTAAACTTTTATTAGCAAAAAGCACATTTACTAGAAAAAAATCTTTACATAATATAATACTTAATTATTTTTAATGCAAGCTGTTTTCTAATAATAAGAAATTAAAATATTTCACTTTCTTTGGATGAATGCTGGATTAAAGATATTGTCAATATTTGTAATGATAAAATTTCATAATATAACTGAAAAGTAATGAATGATTTTTCACTTTAAAACTGTAGGAAGACTATTTTTCAGAGTTACAATAAATATGCAAGATTATACAAGATAATACTCAAGTAATATTAATGGATAATATTTTATTAATGTGGAACAAGATTTGTTTCTGAAATTATATTAATAAACTCTTTCCCGTGTAAATATTTGAAAATAATTTTTAAAGAATTTTCATTACTAACTTAGCAAGATTTGTAAAATTTACAATTATTTTCATAAAATTAAAAAACTGTTTAAAGACAGTAAGTTTTTATTAAATTAATATTATTTACTTCTACTAATGCATATAATAATTACAAAACAATATGGAATCAATGAATATAAAAGTAGTCTACACAACTAAAAATCAGAAATTTACATTAATAAACAACTAAAACATTTGACAATTCTGGAAAATTTCATAAAAGAAAACAATATAAAACTCTAAAAATCACCAAATGGATTCTTATCTGAATCAATAAGGCAATACAGTCAATAAAAAAAGTGTATGCTGAATCTGACATTTTAAAGGTTGTGAAGCATCTTGTGTTATATGGCCTGGTCATGTTTTTTTATCTGAAGACACTTATAAAAAAATCCCTTTATCCAACATAGAAGACGGGAAGACTTCCAGTCAAATGTTGGATAGAGTGGAAATAGACTTAAAAGCAATAGGAGTGAATCTATGAAGGGTCATTGCATGGGATAGGGTTAAATGGCGAAAACTTGGAGAGATGGTCATGGCAAGATACACGTTGTAGTACCAACAAAGAAGTCAATAAAAAAAGATTAAAAATTTAACATTTTAAATGGATTTCTATGACAACACCAAAAATATTATATTGAGTCCAATAAAATAACTATTTGCTAATCAAGGATTCTTTACTATTTTCTAACAATTTGCTTAAAATTCTTATCTTTTTTTTCATGAATATCTACATTAATTTAATTTAAAATGTAAGACTGAAAAACAGCAATGTGTCAATTCTATATTATGATTGTTAAATGTCAATTTTCTTGCTGATTAAATGACATTTTCAATCTTACTAGTTTCATATCTTCAACCTTTACTTCTCATGACAGACTACAGTAAGCATAGTATTGACCTTTTAAAAGTACTATAAGCTTATAACTAAAAATTAATCTATTTTGTTTTGATAGTTTAACAAGAAGTTTCTTTGATGTTTCTGTCAATACTGTCCATAATTATTTCTAAATCTCTGAAAAATCATAATTTACATATATTATTTAATTAAAAAAGAGTGACAATTTTTTAATAAGTATTCCAGTGTAATTCACAATGTATGTAACTAAAAAGACAAAAATATCATCAATGATAATATCATTCAAGAGTGTGAAGTTATATCCACAAACAGCAGTTGTTAGTGAAATTGCAGAATTAGATAATTTAAATCAGAGTTACTAAATTTTCATAACTAACATGAATTATATTTTGAAATTGTCATTAAAATGCATAAATTTACTTTTTGCTGGCAAATTAAGTTCTTTCTATTAAATATTTCATATGCATAGACTAATAAGTAAATATTAGTTTTTAAAAGCCTATATTTCAAATGTTTTTTTTTTCTTTTACTAATAATCAAATTTTTGTTTTATGCTTTTTCAACTAACATCATATTATTGCAACTATGACATTCAGAGCAATGTTATTTGAAATTTAATATGGTGCTTGTCTAACTTTATGTGTGTTTATGAGACAAATTTCTTCAAATGTGTCACTTATACTGGTTTAACCATTTTTCTGGAAATTAAAGTCAATTGAAACCTAATGCAGTTAAGAATAGAAATAAAAAAAATGATGACATAAGTGACACTGAAGCTACATATCCAAAAATATAAAGCAATGTTTCTTCATTTTAAAACTTTTGTTTTTTTATGACATTAAACTTCTGTCATTTTAAAACATTAACTATTGCTTATAAATTGTAAAAATTAACAATCTTTACAAATTGTTAAAATGCTTGAAACATTATTGTAAAATTTTAAATTCATTTTATATTGATTTAAAATTATTAATAAAATAATTGTTTTATTATAAATGCGAGGGAAATGCATATGTTGAAATGAAAAACATCCAGAAAGAATTGCGAATGCTGATCGATAGGATATCATTTTGAATAACTCATGTAAAAAACTTGGATAGTGTATCTACAAAATAAGAACATTTTTATACTGCTTAAAAACTTAATGTTATAGTTCTAAAATTAATAAAATTGCGATTGAATCTTTATAAAAGTAAATTTTAATCTGAGAAAAAAATGAGCTTTTCCAAAATGTAGTAAACTTTGCTGTTTTTAGCTAGATTACTTTGTTCAATTTTACCTGAAGATCCCAAATAAATATTTCTCCTATATCACTCCCAGAAATCAAATAAGGAGGATTTTTCAATATTTCATCTTTTTCATTAATAAATAGTAAAGTAGTTATACTTCCATCATGTCCTTTCAGTATAAAAAATGGTGGAGGTGTTGCTTTAGGCATGTTTTAATCAATTTGATATAAGATTCATATTTTTTTAGTTCTTAAACATTGTTCTTTCATAAGTTATTTCAAATATAAAACTGCGCTCTTTAGTTTATTTGCGACACGCTTACGGCTACGGATAAGAATAAGATTTTTTAGATATAATAAAAAATTATGTGTGGCTAAATTTCCATCATTATTATAAAGTATTTAAAATTATAATAAAAGCATTTTCTGGTGATATAGAGTACTTCAAAAAGAATTCAATATTTCGTTAAATCTCTTTAATGTATTTCGAGATAAAATTAAATATTTAAATAAAAAAAATATTTACCAAAATATTTTTATTTATAGTTTCAAGTAATTTCAATAGATGGCAGCACAAGTTTTGTTTCGGAAACAATTTTTTTTCCTTTTTTTTTCGCTTTCTAAGCGTTTTGATGCTGTCCAATAGAAACGTCATAAACGCTTCAAGAGCGGTATAGGAGGGGAGAGCACCTCCTTGTCATCTGGCGAGTGTTGTTGATACTGTTTAGTTTTGTTTGTAATTAAAAAGATTTTTTTTTTATGAAACATGCCGAAAATCATACTAAAATTGAAAAGCTGCGGATAATATTTCTGGATAAAAATTAAAGAAAACATGAATATTATTATATATTTTCTATCAAATTTTGAAACAGCAAAAGGAAACTCAATTTTTAAATTTTTGAGTTATTGAGAAAATTTCCAATTTGAATTTTTTCTTTTATTCATTTTTGTTACTGATGTGGGTGGAATTGACTATGTGTGTGGCTGTGGTGATTATATCGCCTCACGCCATTACATCTAATACAAATCTCAGTAAGTTGATATAATTTTTAAAATTTATGTTATTTGTATTTATGTTAAACTCTGGAACAGTAAAATGCAGTTTTAAAAATCATCTCTTGCAAATGACATACTTTTCTGAAATTTAATAATGTTAAAAATGGAAATGTGTACAGTAGTGTTGAATATTTTGTATGTAAATAACCAATTTTTTTGTCATCGATTTATATCAGGAAATTTAATAGGAAGATTAAAGAAAAACTCTAAAATTGTAGCTGAAATAATTAGCATTTTTTTAAAGTTTTTTGTTATTTAAGGAGACAATTTTCTTTCAAATGGTTTATTTTGTTTCTTAAAGGTATTTTTACATTTGTAACCATTAGTAAGCAAATTGCTTTTAGTTATTAATTTAAAGAAAAAAACATTCAGAGGAATTGATTTAATAATGTAAACAATAGAGCAGAATACCAAGTGTATGGTATCAAATATAAATAACTACTACTATTAATAGGTTATTGCAATTGTTAAAAAACTGATTATTCGAAAAAATGTTTCAGTAAAAAATAATAAGTTTTGGGATTTTTATAATTTTTTTACTATAATTATAATGTAAATGATTGTTATTTGATTCCACCTGTTTACTTATTACTTAATATATTCATAGATTTAGAAAACTGGAAATTTTTTTAAATTACTTAATTAATTAATTAAATTATATGTTGAGAAATTATTAATTTTCTAGTTTTTGAAGTATGTATACTAAAATTAAAAGTTAACACATGTGTTCCTTAATTTTTCAAAGACTAATATAATACATCATTTTCAATATAATATAGAAAAAAAATCAAGAATCCATTATATTTCTGGAAATTCATTACATTGAATTCAGATAAGCATTTAATGCAATTTTTTTTCTCCAAAATGTTTGTATTAATTATTTTTATTGTCTACCGTTCATTTATCAATTAATAAAATTTATTACTCATTTTGAGTGTCAAAATTTAACACTTATGCATTTCTATTTTTCCCTATGGTTAGTACAAAATCAGTTTTATTTGATATTTTAAACATTTTCTGAACCATTTTCAAATTTAATATTTACACTTATTTTGAATTGTTAGTTTAACAAAATAAACATAAAATCATGAATGATACATAAAATTTATAGAAATATGACAATTTTATATCAATTAAAAAAATATGAATTGTTACTATTTCGATATTTTTATGTTTGAATAAATAAACTAATTTACATTTTTTCATCTTATATGAAATAAGTGTCTCCTTTGTTTAAAAATATTATAATTTTTTTGGATGATAGTGATGTAGAATAATTTCGAAAAATACTCATTACTTTGTTATAATATTTTATATTGTAATTTGGTTTATGTGGAATTTTTGTTATTATTATTATTATTTTTTTTACATAATTTAATTCTTTTAGCATGATATTAATTATGAAATTGTAGAACAAATATGTGTTTTAGTATCACATTAATTATGAAATTGTAGAACAAATATGTGTTTTAGTATCACATTAATTATGAAATTTTAGAACAAATATGTGTTTTAGTATCGCATTAATTGTGAAATTGTAGAACAAATATGTGTTTTAGTATCGCATTAATTATGAAATTTTAGAACAAATATGTGTTTCAGTATCATTAATTATGAAATTTTCGAACAAATATGTTGCATGCACTTAAATTTCACTGTAGAAAAAGTGAAATTTTTATGGCAGAACTTAATTACTGAAATTAAATAATATTAAAAAAATTCTTTGTTCATTTTAATATCATGAATTTTTTTTTATTATTATAAGAAGAATCATAAATGCTAAATTATTATGTAACATTTTAAAATAGCAAAAATCAGAATTTTCTGTGAATTTTTTAGGAAAAGAAATTAATAAGTGCAGTTCTGGATTTTTTTTTAGAAAGAATTTAATTATAAATTTTTTACAACATATCATAAATTTTCAAATGGATAAAAGCATTTGGTGCAACTAAATTTAATCAAAATTAATCTAAGCAAAATTTTCTGATTTTAAAAATACATTTAAGTTATGTCTCAATATTATTTAAATATATACAATGAACAATTATTGGAAAAGACTTTCATACTTATACATTCTTTTTGGATTAGATTCAAATACCATTTCTCTTTTTGTTGAGGAAATTTGGTGAGAATGGACACATCATTGCTCTCTTAAAGCTCTAAATCTATAGTACATCTCTTATATAATGCTAAGAATTGTAGTTCAGTGCCCCTCACTATTTGAAGTTCTACATAAAACATAGCAATTTAGCATTAGAAAAAGATAGCTTTATATGTAAAAAACCTGTCACAATCTTGTATCGAATTAAAATCTCTTTCTGATCCTGTATAACGAAAAATTTAATAAACATTGTAGAAATCAATAGATTAATTGCAATATTAAATTTAATGAATAATTCTTTCTACCTGTATATTTTAGAGAGATGGATTTAAAGTTTTTAAATTCATTAATAATTTTTCAAAAAAATCTTCTGTACACATGCTTTTATAACCTAAATATCAATTTTTATTAAATAATACTTTAAATGCTTGTTTTATTATTTGTTTCTTACCTTTAATTTCTCTTCCATCTCAAAGAATTTTACTGTGAAATGACTATTGATATTTAATAAACTATTTACACTAAAATATAATTCCTAAATTTGATGTTGTATTAAATATAGATGTTTACTCATAATTTATTTTTTATTCATAATTTTGGCAACTATTTATCACATAATTGATCTAATAGGCTTTTTTTCTTATGATATTTTATAAACATATTTTGATACATCTAATATTTAAAAGTTCCTATACAGAAATACATGAATTCAGATAGGAGTAAAATAATATATAAGCATAGATCAGATTTTTATTATAGATATCATTTAAATGTGTAATCAATCATTTTAATGATTTGTAAAATTATTAGAGTTATTATAAATTATTAAATATTAACAATGAAATTTGCCAAAATTGTCTTGTATAAAAATTATATGTTTAAAAAATTGACTTGAAAGAATAATTAAATTATTAGTAACTAGTAATTTTGATGACTAGAAAGAATAATTAAATTATTAGTAACTAGTAATTTTGATGAATTTGATGAATTAATCTTAATTTATTTGCAGAAATATTTTTAAAAAGTAAATACAAAGTATATTAATTTAAATTTAAAAAAAAAACATAAATCTTAATGAAAGCTTTTAAGGATGGATGAAATTTTTCATTATTTCATAAAGCCTATTTTGTAATTATATGCTCTAATTTATCCTCTCTTAAAATGAATAAGTTTTTTAAATCCTTTGTTTGCTTTAAATATAAATAAACTAGTATTACACTTTAAAACTTGACATCACATTTTTAATTGTAATAAAATTAAATAATAAACTTTATGAGAAAAAATTATGTAAATACTTTATTTGAAAACTTAGTATACATATAATATTGTAAATAATTGAAAGGGTGGAGAAACATATTTTTAAAAATCTTTGTAAAGACATGACAACTGTATATGGATTGTTCATTTTAACTCTAGGATGTCATATTTATGATTACCATTGTAACTATATCTTCTTTATAGAATTTGTTTATAACTTCATTTTCAAAGAGTAATATTCATTGTAATATTTTTTTAACTTTATATAATTAATTACATGAATTTTTAAAACGCTTGTTCGAACAGTACACTTCTAGCCATAAATGAAATTACTGCTGGATTTGGAAATTTGGATGATAGATTAATTTATGTTATTATTTGCTGGATTTTAGATTTTTCTTATTTAATATCATTTTAATGAAGTGTATTGTATTTATGTATCTAATTTCCATGGTTTAAACCTCTCATTTTCATATTTAAAAAAAAATCTTATGTTGAGGGAAATATTAAAAAATTATTAAAATAAATTTAAAACATAGTGAAATATTAATGAAAATGATATAATTTTCTTTTTGCAGTAATAAATGATTTATTGAATAAGAAAAGTTTTTTTTTTTTATCAAAAGAGTTAAAACTTAAGGAAATATAAGTGTAAAATTGGAAATGAATAAATTTAATGTCAAATAATTAAATTTAATTTCTCATATTGATTATTTAAAACAATTGTTTAATAGGATAAATATTGATTTTAATACGCTTCGAAAGATAATTTAGTTAAGAAAACTTAAAGAAGTGCTGCATCTTTTATGGATTAAAAATTTCAGTTTCTTTGCCTAACTTTTATAAAAACTATTTTTATTATTTACAAAATGAATTTAAAGTAATGACTGCAAATTATTTCAATTTTATGATTTTTTTTTTTTTTTTTTTGTAAAGTACTTGATTTGCAAAATCTCATTTGATTATGAAGCATCTCTTTAGATATTTTGAAATTTAGTTTTGATATGAACTGGTTGGTGGAATAATTTGTAAATTTTTCAGTTAAAATTTTGCATTGAAGTGCTTTAAGGCTAAAAATTTTTAAATAAAATTAATATTGCTTGATGAAGCAGAACTTTTTGAAAGAATTAGTGTCTGTTGCTGATTGAGTAGTAATGATGTCCTATTTATTTCTTTTTAATAATAATTAATTATATGAAGAAATTCTATTGAATCCCCATTTTTTGGTTGTCCTCAGAAAAAAGCAAAATCATTTTGAAAGGTTTATTAGTTTAGCTATTGATTTGATAAAAAAAAAAATCTTTTGCATTTTCTTACTTAGTTACTTTTGGCGATCCGAAATAAATGAAATTGTGATTCATTTATGAAGGATTATCGATTAACTTTGTTAATTATATTACAGTGTAATCTTCGGCACGTTTTTAATATTTCCGTGCTTCCAAGCGTTTCGGGTGACCTTTTTTCTTTAATCAGAAAATGTTTATTCGTTCATTTTTATTTTGATGCTCAAAACGGAAGCGTTTATTTGTCGATTTTGTACTTCCTAATGTTATTTATTTATTTATTTTTTCTATATGTGTCTGGATTGTGTGTAATTTTTATTGTTTCTAGTGATTATTTATACACGCTTTACAATTTGTTATGGTCTTGTTTTTTTATGATCTTTTTTTATCCACCATCAAAAATATTTTTTATAATTAAAGTTAAAAAAAAAATTGCAATTTTCCAAAATAAACATTTTTTTCTAAAAACATTTTTATTCTTATTCAAGTTACTTTTTTTTTTCAGTTATTCGAAACAAATATCCGTTAATAAATTGAGCTTGGCTAAACAATTTATAAAACAAAAAAGTAATATTGCAGCCTTACAGGAAATGGGAGATCTCAGCGTTGCATCTAAGAAAGTCTGAAATCGGGAAACTGGAAAACGGTATTCCCAGTCGGGGAAAATTAAAATAATAATGAAGTTCTCTCGCAGTATGTTTCTCATCGTTCTCCCTGTGGGGAGACTACATATTTTCCTGTCTCTCACCCGTTAACTCGTATATTCTTCAGCAATTCCTCATATGCCACTTCCCTCCTGCTCTCTTCTAACTCGATTTATAAATAGAAATCCAGGGGCCGGCTCTTAATTCTACCTTTTCCGGTCGCAGAAAGGAATTTCCAGGCTCGCAACGTTACACATGTGGAGAGTCGAGAAAGTTTTCCCGATATTTCCCGGCTTCTTGAGTTACGAATGGGGTCTCTATAGGAAGAGGGACTGGCGGATATAATCTCTTTGCACGCTGTACGTTTTATTTCTTTACGGTTATTACGCCAAGTGAAAGGAAGGAAATTGTTTGAATCCTAAATTAAATATTTTTTGTATTTAGGTTTTGTGCGGTATTGAATGCAAAGTGGATCAGTTTTGAAGGTCACGCGTTTAATTTTGTGAATGTTTTTGCAATGAAGTTTAAATTGCTTCTAAATAAAATGCATTGATCATATAAATTTTATTCATATATCTAAGAAAACCAAAATTTATTTATAATGGATTTCAGAAACGACCTAATTTAATGTAAGGTAAAAAAAATGAATATGATTATATAAATTTTTAAAATAAAGAGATTTTTTTTAATTTTAACTTTCGAAATTTAGATTTTTATTTTTATCTAGATTCTTCACTTTGATTTTTGAACTTTTTATTATAAACTCCGAAAAACATTATATATTTACAGTAAATAATAGAGCATTTATAAAATTTGTAGTATTGACTTTTTAAGGAAATATTAATTTAGTTTGTAAATAATACGTAGTTAAAATTTTTGCGTGTATCCAAGTTTATTTTTAAGATTTTATATACCTCTCTGTGTGTATTCAATGTATATACATGCATACAAAATATATTTATTCTTAGAAATATATACTATATGCAAAATACGAATTTCTGCAATACTTTTAAAGTTATCGCAATAATTTAAATAAAATTGGCTAGTAAATGGTTGTATGTGCAAAAGAAATATGATACGCATAATATACATTTCCAGAAAAAGAAGAAAAAACTTTCACACATATTTCCTAAATTTGAAATGTTTCGTGCATATAACTACTCAAAATTATACTCATCTTTTCTCCATCATCACTTAATATTTAGGCGCGTAATTATTTTATTTGTTCTATGTCCATTTTTTTCATCCAATGATTCCGACTACAGTTTTGTTTTGGGAATATTTCACACATACAATACATTTTTCAAACATGTTTAAAATAAGCCGATGTTTTTAATATCACTTGAATTTCAAAATTATGGTTTAGTGGTATGCAGGAGCAATAAGTCGCAAGCTCGATCCCAACCATTGTTGATCTAGGGACTCTTTCTTAGAAAGAGGAGGGTGGATTGCAAGCGAGTTTTCCATTTTCTTCCCAGACGACACGTGAATCGGCCCACTATCCATGAAAAAACAATTTGGAAGGCAATTTGTATCGGTTGGTAGGCATTAAGCCGTAACCTCATTAAGCTCTCCACTTTGCGATATTAAAATTATTGTGATAATAAATTCGTGAGAGAGATCTTAAAATATCGTTAAAACACAAGTAAAGCAAACTAGATCCACTTTGAATGCGAAAATCTTAATTTGTACAAAATAATACGAAATTATGTGTTTTATATAATATTTGAAAAAAAAAATTGTGAATTTCTTGTATTTTACATTTGGAGTATTAGTATAAACCCAAGAGTTTTATTTAACTTTTAAATCAAATTTTTATTCATATGCTTTCCTAAAAATTTGTTATTAAAGTTAAAAGTTTAATATTGCTATGTTATAAAATTTTAAGTATAATGCTTAAGAAATTACCATTGAAATTAAAATGTAGGATTTTTTATGGAAATTTTTTTTTTTGTATTATTTTATTGTCCATCTCTGTTTAAATATCCTTTATTCAATTTTCTGCAAATCCTTTTCTAACTTGTTGCAGAAAGGGCAAGTCTAGTTTTTGTTGCTCCCAGGTTTTGGCTTATCTTTCGGTATTAGTGGATTAGTTAATTATTGACAAAAAGCTCGTTGTATATTTAAGATTAGTATATTTATTCACACTAAGCTTTTTATTTGTGAGTTTATTTAGGGTATTTTTATCAGACTGGCGCACATTTATTATCAGTGAAGGTATCAAAAGATAAATTTTTTAAAGTTTTTATAAGCTCTTGAAAATTATCGTGCGTATTTCCTATTTGTTAATTAAAATGGTTTTCTTTTTTTATCGTTTTCTTCAATGAACATAACAAAAACATGCTGTATAATTTAATATAAAGTTTAAATAAAACTTAAAACCTCACAATTTTATATAAAATTAATTGCTGAGTGTGTGAATTTCCTATGTAAAAAAAATTTTCTCTTTTTAAATTTCTTCCCACTAACACACATTTAGAAAAAAAAAGCGTTGTTTACTTTAAAGTTTTCATTAAAATAAAATTTTTTCTCATATACATTTTCAGTTAAAAAGTTATTATTCAATATATTTATATTACACGTGTTATTTTTCCAGTTGGCGCAAATAAAGAAAGTCAGCTGTCGTAAATTCTCTTATTATATTAATATACTTCTGTATTGTTTTTGTATTACATAAAGAGCTAAAAAAAAGAAAAAAAAAATTCTCCATTTTTACATATTTTAATTTGTAGTCAAAATAATCAACTTTTTACTCATATGATAATAATTCCATTGCTTGATTATTTATAATCTTCCAAATAAAAAAGCTTCTCTAGTACGTTAAAGTATCACCTTATTCTCTCCTGCTTACTATCAGATGATTAGGTTTTTGTACATGTTAAATATTTCATGACGTTGTCGTATGTGGAGACAAATCAGTAGTGTAAAATAACTAGTATTAAGTCCGCTGGAAAAAAAAACAAACAACAAACTTTGTAATCTCAGTAACTAGTGCATCGCAGTCTGTTTTCATGTTGTTGTTGCATATGACACTTGGACAAGCTGAACTCGCCGTTCCATTGACTATACGAATTTAAGTCAGTAGGGTGCGTATTTTGCTAAACCAGCGCACCATAGTGGTGAAAGTAGAATTTTGCTCTAAACTCCGCCGATAGATGGCACCACCAGAGGATGCGCTCCCTCAATTTTGACATTGATCTGGAGGGAAAGGAAATCTGGTTTGCATAGAATAGCTATCTATATAGCACCACACTTTGGAAGAGTTAGAAAGTTTTAAGACCGACAAAGAAACAAAAGAGGGAAAAGAATAAAAAGACTATTTGCTGTTATAAAATTTTATATCGAGATTCTGTAGTTTTAGTTTATTATATTATAATTGAAAATAATTTCCAAATAAAAGTGCTTTCATTTTTTTTTAAATTTTTTTGAAGGATATCAGTTTTAAAATAAACATTGCCTTTTTTTCTTATTATATAA
This sequence comes from Latrodectus elegans, assembly GCA_030067965.1. Taxonomy (NCBI): domain Eukaryota; kingdom Metazoa; phylum Arthropoda; class Arachnida; order Araneae; family Theridiidae; genus Latrodectus; species Latrodectus elegans. Next base: position 35,106,498 of record CM057818.1, on the reverse strand, counting down.
AGAAATTGGGAGAGATTTGTGAATCGTTTTAAGAAAGGATTCGGGATTCACATTAACACAAATTTTGACGATTTTGTTTTGTTAATGGAAAATATTGTTTAAATAGTTTGGTGTATAATTTACACTGATGGAAAAAAATCCCAACTCCAAAAATAATTATTGTAGAGTAATGAAATTTCAGCAATATATTTATATAGGTTACATACGTAATTGATTACAATTTTAAGATCACAGGTTAATATAAAGCCCGAGAAGAATCATTGCAGAAGTGAAATACAGGTACATTGATAATCGGTTTAACCGCCAGAATTTTGAATGCAAGCATACAAACGTGCATGCCTTGAATCATACAGGTGCTAGATGTCCGTTTGTGGGATGGAATTCCATGCCTGTTGCTCTTGGTCGATCAATACAGGGATGGTTAATGCTGGTTGTGGATGACACTGGAGTTGTCGTCCAATGATGTCCCCTACGTGCTCAATGGGAGACAGATCTGGTGATCTGGCAGGCCAGGGAAACAGGTTGACATCCTGTAGAGCAGGTTAGGTTAACAACAGCAGTATGAGGTCGAGTATTATCCTCTTGGAAAACACCTACTGGAATGCTATTCATGAAAGGCAGAACAATAGGTTAGATCACCAGACTGACGTACACATTTGCTGTCAGGGTGCGTGGGATAACCACGAGAGTGCTTCTGCTGCCATAAGAAATTGCTCCCTAGACCATAACTCCAGGTGTAGGTCCATTGTGTCTAGGCTGCATACAGGATGGCTGCAGCCGCTCACCTGGCCTCCTCCTAACCAATACACGGCCATCACTGGCACCAAGGTAGAACCGGCTTTCATCAAAAAACACAACAGATCTCCACCCCGTCCTCCAATGAGCTCTTGCCAAGCTGGTTGCCGAATGGTTAGCGCTCTTGCCTTCGGTTCAACAGTTCGTGGGTTCGAACCCCACCTTGGGCATGGATGTTTGTAGTGGTTCGCAATCCACTTTAAGCCCTAGGTCCCGGTCTAATTAGCCCTCATGTGCAAAAAATGACCGTTGAGTGACAAACAAGCCAATGAGCTGTAGCCTGACACCACTGACGTCGCAAACGGCAGTGGTTTGGCGTTAGTGGAATGCACGCTACAGGACGTCTTGCTTGGAGTTGTTCTTGAAGTAACTGATTGGTAACAGTTCGTTGTGTCACCGTGGTGCCAACTGCTGCTCGAATTTCTGCTGCAGACGCAGTACGACTCGCTACGGCCATACGCCGAACACGGCGGTCTTCCCTCTCAGTAGTGCCACATGGCCGCCCGGAACCCGGTCTTGTTGAGTCAGTGCCTTCCCTTGACCACTGCTGCCAACATTCATGCACAGTGGAAGCATTCCTGAAAAGCCTTTCTGCAATTTCGCGGAAAGAAAATCCACCTTCTCGTAGGCCTATTATACGACCTCGATCTAACTCAGTGAGCTGCTGATAATAGCTTTGTCGTCTTCTTAAAGGCAATATGGACTAGCATCAACTCACTACATCAAATCTCGACGCTAAACGACGCTCAGGAACGTTACAGCTCGTATTTAAAGCAAACCTAATTTGCATCTTCTATGCGTCGCTACTAGCGTCACACTGATGCGCCGAGCACAAAATTTGAATCGATGTCATCTTTCAGATGTATGAACACGCCTGCGAAATTTCGTTTCTCTAGCACAACTCCTTCTTGGTGTTGGGATTTTTTTCCATCATAGTATTTGACCATACATGTTGTAGTTGATGAAATGTAATAAATAGCTTAATGTGAACATAAGTATTTCTGAATGTGAATTATTTTATAGTTTATTGATAAGTTATATTAGTTCATAAAAGCACTTTTTGTTTTGCATCCAAAAAAAAAAAAAGCATTTAGAAATGTCATTATCTTTGACTTATTTTTAGTCAAAACTTCCAAAACCGCTTCATGAGAATATTAATTTTTTATTATTCTTTGACACATGTTTAGTCAGAGCTTCCAAAACCGTTTTATAAGAATATGAAATTATTCTTTGACTTATTTTTAGTCGGAACATCCGAAACTGCTTCATAAGAATATAAATATTTTTTCTCTATTCTCTATTTGAAAATTTTTTTTAATGTACTATATATTACTATGAAAAAACAAGATTTTTACATTTTATACAATAATTTTTACATTTCTCTTAATTTTTTTTTTATCACACCCTAAATATTGAAGGAGCGAATATCAATCTTCGCTTATCAATTTCATTACGACGATATAAAAAAGCAATTTCATTCATCGATTTTAAATATTTTTTATAAGAATCCATTAGAAGTGATATACACTTCTGAAACGCCATGTGAAATTAGTTTTCTATTTCACTTATAGCTGCATTACAAACTTACTGCTTCTAATTTCATCGCCTTTTAAACGCTCCTAATTGGAACTGACTTAGCACTATAACCAACCTGATCCTTTATGGTTCCGATGGCACTTCAATCAAACTATTCATTCCTGGGCAAGACTTCTGATACCACTTCTTATTTGAATTATTCTTTGCAACGGATACTTCTAAAATATTAGTATGTCATTATTTCCTCGGGCAAGTTAATTTTTACCATAAAAAGTCGAGGGAGAACAGAAATAAATTAATTATGGCATGAATATCCGTATTTCTCAGTTCCTGGATTAATTTTCAATGTTTATCCATAAAATAGAGAAGTTTTCGCTATCTCTCGTGTTTTGTAATTATTAAGCAATGCCTCCACCATTACTTATTATGTAATCAGCATATTTCATTTGTATAGTTATTTCTTCCTTAATTCTGATTATGCTTGTCCATTCAGCAACTTATCAATTAAGGTTTCGAATTGATGACATAGTGTTGAGGACTTAAGGTATAAAAGAGAATTTTTTTTCAATAATTTCTTTTACGTTGGAATCGTGAAGCTAGAATATAATAGCCCTCAGTGTAACTTCACAATAAATTCTTGTTTATTTATCTTATTGCGAGATCTTTATGCTGTTTCCTCAGAATCGTTTCACCCAGATGCTTTTTCACTTAATGGAGATGAAATATTGAATAGTCTAGTTTACAATCTTGTGGTCCATATATTTGATTTATTTCCATTATGGTTTGTTATTTCGTTTAAAATGTATCTTTAACTCTTAAGTAAGTGAAATTCTTAATTATATAATTTTTTCGGTTAATGGCTAAAGTGGTTTTAATAAAGACGAAAATGTGCTAGTCAAACCGTCTTATCTACAAACTTGTTATGGTCTACATATTTGATTTACAGTGGGTGATCGGTTAATAAACATAATTCGTTATAAGACTATGTTCGCTATTCGAATTGTTTGTTAACTGATCATCAATTTACCATAGATTTTTCTTTTTTTCTTTTTTTTTGTGAAATCGATTAATTTGTTTTGGAGATTCTGAAAATTAAACTTTAAAAAGGATGTGTGATTTCTTTGTAAGTTTATTAAGTATTATATACGTATAGTCTTGCATATTAAATCAGTCCTTTTCGTTTTTTTCTTAATGGGGCATTAAAGAACATGTCACAATGTCGATTGCTTTTCTCTCTTTTTATAAAAATTTCCGGGGATGATTAATAGCATTTATGTTGTAAAGATCCCTATCAGCTTGGTTTGGGTGCCATTCTCAGATCATTGCTTTAACATCCGGAATATATGTTCGTTGTCCGAATGCAAAAGTCTCTCATGAAAGTGTTCGTTTTGTCCGATTTGTTCGCAGTCCGAACTTTACGTTAACACCCATCACCCATTCTATTTCTGTTACGGTTTATTATTTCTTTTAAGATTTATCCTCAATTATTAATATTGTGGATGATGCTAATTGTCCCGATACTGTAATAATACTACATTTACCAATTACGGGAAATTTTGGTTTTGTCAATTCCATTCACATACTTTTGGTGTTAAAATTTCAATCACACAGGTAGATCCGACATCGAAAAGGATAACAAAATCGTAGAAATAACCAAAGTTGACCGGCCTGGTAGCAATTGTCGATCGCCCAGGAGACAAAAATCGACCATAAAACAACTTAAAGCGATTTCCACAGTGCAAATCAGAATCATATTAAATGGAAGTTTTAAAATTCATGTTAAAATAAAATTTTTCTCTCAAATGATATATATATATATATATATATAATATATATATATGTATATATATATATAATATATATATATATAATATATATATATAATATATATATATATATATATATGTATATATATATATAGTCCCCCCGCAGAATTTTAGTTCAAATTTGCCAAAAGAATAATTTGGCTGAAGGAAAGAAAAAATACTTATGGAGTTATAAATATCCCTTTCTACTTTCTTCCAATGTATTTTATAAAGTAACCGCTTTTACTTTTTGATTTTTAAAATATTGTTTTTGCCGACAGTCCAGTAAACATTTTTTCAGTTTTCTAGTGTGCCGCCGATCGCGGGAATGTGTTGTTAGTTTTGACTGCCATCCTGTTGTGTCTAGAATTTTCCGAGCATTAGATTTCCTTGCTGGCAAGGGATATGACATTATTTTATGCTGGATCCCAAGTCATGTTGGTCTCGATGGCAATGAGAAGGCAGATGCAGCTGCTAAAGCTGCATCTAGCCGATGTCTTCCATCAGTTCCTTTGTCTGACGTGAGAAGAAATGTTAAAAAATTAATCCATTCTATTTGGCAGGAGTCATGGAACATGTAGGTCAATAATAAATTGCGTGCCATATTTCCATACATCACCTCATTAACAATTTTACCGATACGAAGGGCTGATGTAAGATTAACTCGCCTTCGTATCGGACACACACGTTTCACACATAGACATTTGTTTCTAAACGAATTAAATCCTTGGTGTGAAACGTGTGATGAACCTTTCATTGTGTATCATATTTTAATTTCATGCCCATGTTTTAATCAATATCGTTTACACCTTTTTAACTATGATATTTTAACTTTATTTGATTTGCTTGGGGAACCACCCCACAGGAACCATTTGCCTTTTTGAGAGCATTAGGTTTTTTACATTATATTTATGTTTTAAATTTTAAAATTATATATATATATTGATTTTCCTTTTACATTTTATAATTGGATTTTAATATATATACACTGATTTTTGTTTTTTAAAGTTTTAATGTTATTTGGGTTTAAAAAAAATAAATAAATAATTAGAAGGAAAAAAAACCCAGAAAATATCAGAAATATATTTCTTGGCGCAGCATGTCCAATTTTGGACCTTGCGCCATAAAACCCAACCAACCAACCAATCTACTATTCTACTGTAGAACTTCAATTATACGAATGAATTGGGACCGGACTCCATTCGGATAATTGGACTTTTTAGAAAAAAGGGCCTATTTTAATTTATCATTGTACGTTGAAGATCTTAGGGGGAAAAAAGCTATATATTTTTCTAGAAAAAGAGCTTTTAATCAATTTAATGATAACGCAACTTTTTTACACGTTAAAATGCTTACAAGCTCTGTACATTAATACAATATGTACAGTGCTGTAAGTGGAAGTCATAGCTTGCTGAGTATCTTGTTCAAAATAAGCTGTTTCACTGCCTTTATTTAGTTTTGGACAACCAAGTCGCACATGTGCTTGATAGGCAGAATTTGCATGTGATCCCACTCGGGTTGTCGCTCTATCCACTTCAAAGCAGTTTCAATGCCGGCAAATGCTTCACCACCGCATGGTCCCGTGTCTGTTTCAACTTGAACTTTAAGGTCATCTTCTTAATCAACTCTTTCAAGAAATTTACCATCATTTGCAATTTGAAATCGAGTTCCTTCCTCATAATTCTGTATCTACCGCACTAACTTCTGAACATCAAGAAATTTTCAAAAGAATGCTTTTGAATTCCTCAAAAGTGTCACACACACCTCCTCTCTCATTTTTATTTTATTTATTTATTTTTTTTTTTCGGAAATTCTGAAAGCGATTCGGATAAATGGAGTTCGGATAATTGCAGTTCTGCATTTCCAAAGCGTAGTTTTTTCCGAAAATTAGGTATATTTTCACATGAAGACACGACCCACAAGTATTAGGTTGGAGAAAAAGTTCGTAGCGTTTTTACAAAAAGTCTTTTATTTAAACAAAAAACAGTAATTATATCAATAAGTTAATCAATTATATATTCGCCATTTCTGTTTACAGCCTCTTTGCCCCCCTTTCGACCCATTTGTTGATGCCGTTCCGCCAAAAATCGCCTGGTTTGGTGTCAAAGCAGTTGTTCAGCCAATTTTTTAAGGACCTCTTGGTGCACTGGTAAATGCTCGAAAAGAATGCCACAGTCAACAAGGAGCTCTACATTGCCCAGCTACACCGCGTGAATGAGACTATTCGACTGAAAAGACCTGATCGGCAAGGTCAAACCATACTCCTTCACGACAACGCCAGCTCCATGTTGCACAAGTTGGCAAAGCTGCACTCCAAGAGCTCGAATGGAAGGTCCTTCGGCATCCGCCGTATTCGCCGGACCTTGCACCGACCGATTACCATCATTTCCTCTCCTTGTCCAACCATAGAAAGGGCATTACCTTCGATAACAAAGAGGTCCTTAAAAATTGGCTCAACAACTTCGTTGACACCATGCCAGGCGAATTTTGGCGGAACGGCATCAAAACAAATTGGTCGGGAGTTGGTAAGAGGTTTTAAACAGCAACGGTGAATATATACATGATTAAATTGTTGATATAATTATTGTTTGCTTAAATAAAAGTGTTTGGTAAAAACGCTACAAACTTATTCCCCAACCGTATAATATGAATTTATCAATTTTGTGGCTTTTAAAGAAATTGAAGTTTTCTTTTCACTCAATTTTATATTAATAATGAAGCTGGTTTGATATCAAATAATCTTGTTACGAAATATCTCGTGGTTCCAAAATAAGCTTTACTGAAAATGAAGTAAAAAAGGGTGATAAATAACTAGGCTCGCACTTGATCTGTTTTATGTACACAAGAATTTACTAGGGAAATAAAAAAGAACCGATCGTGAAAGTAGGAACTTGCTAAATTATCTGATCTTTCATCGATATTCTTAACTGGTTTTGCTGGCACGAAGTTGACTCGGATATTAAATTATGTACTTCTAGAAACTCTTCCGTGACCTCAAGCTCCTTCTGCAGCGAAAATATCTTGCGCATTTGTAGCGCAATCTGTTAAGTTGTGATAAATTTAACTGATTATTTCCCACAAGCTGGCCGTCAGGATATTGACAACCTAATTCATCAGCAGCTAGTGGTGCGTATTCTGTACTGTGGGTACTAGATTATGTAGTACCAAAGCTGTTGATACTCCTGACACTTTTTGTCCCTCAACAATGTACTGAATAAAAAATATGCGCTCAATCAAGTATCATTTACATCAGTACTCGAGTTCTTTTTTTATTTATTTATTTATTTTTTTTCCTTCTTTTGTTGAAAGGGATTATATGATTTTGCGATCGTAAAACGTCCTTTTCTTTTTAAAGGTGGAAAAGCTTAGAGTGTTTCAAATTTATTCCCTTTTCTATTGATCTGTTAGGGAAATTGTATGTCTTCAAATGAATAATAAATGATCGCTGATCGAAGTTGCGTTAAACTTGTGCTAAAGTGAAATAAAATTTTGTTAGGAAGTACAGCAGAGAAAGGGTATTTAAATGGAAGTTTTCGAATACAAAAAAAAAAAAAAAAAAATTTTTTAAAGAAAAGATAGGTTTAAAGAGATTGTATAAAGCGACGATTCTCAACCTGTGAGGTACGTTTTCTTAGGGGGTTAGCATATCCAAAAGAATATATATATATCTATATATAAATATATAATTGATTTACTGAGACTGAAGGAAAGCACATACACGTGCAAAACAAAATACAATTTGACATAATATTTAATAATTAACTTAATATCTTATTATTTATTTAATAATGAACTGATTCTCAGTATTGACAAAGCAAGAATCCTGCGGCTAAAAACCACTGGGTTCTTAATACTTTGGATTTGTGTTGCCAAAGTAAAAATTCAGAATTCTTGTTAATTTGTAAGGTTTCAAATTATGGTCGTAATATAGATTTAGCACCAAAATACATTATTGTATACATTTTATTATATATGTGGGGGCGTGATCAAAATTAAGATTGAAAATCGAGCGGCGAATACTGAAAGTTGAGAAACGCTGTTATAAGGAAAATGATATCTTCAGGCAATAAAAATGAATTGTATTTTCTCATTCAACTAATTAATTATCATTCTATTTATATTTTGCTAGTGAAGATAGTAATTGCATAATCTGTTACATAAAAATACTAAATTAAGTTAAAAAAAATTTTTTTTGTTTTCTGTTTTTACCCAATTATTATTTAAATCTTTAGTTCAAAATTTCGGGGGTTTAATCCCCGCCTGAATCGTAGTTCTCTGCGATGACTTGGAATTTTCTTAACAATCACATCAGGGTTCGTGTCCCTTAAAATAATCTTCCGGCCAACAACTAAACCGTTTGTCTCCAAACCATCTAAATGATTTTAATTGATAACTAAAATAATCACAAACGCGAAATAATTTATTAACATATTAAAATTAATTCAGTACTGTATTAATCTTTGAAACACAGAAACACTGGATAAATTTAAAAAAGAAGTCAACATATTAACTTTATTAAAATACTTTCATTAATTTAATGTTATGCATCATTCTTTTATTCATTTTTTTAATTAGTTGTAATATTGTGTCGCTAATGCAATGAAATGAAGATGTCTAATCTTGTGAGAATAATTATCATGTATGATAGCATTTTCGTCATTTTCTATTTTTAAAAGAAAAAAAAATTAATGAGTTTTTTTCCCCGTAAGTTTTCCGACAAAAAATGAGAACTTAAATCTTTCTTGTTCTTTAACACCTGACATCGAATTGATTTTTTCCCCCTTTTTGTAATGTGTAAAGAAAACGAAGAATCGTGTATAGTAAATCTTAAAAGTTAATCTGCCATAAAATTTTAGCTTAGAAAGAAAAATATAAATAAGAATTTTACCATAGACAAGTTCAAAAATAATTTAAATATTTGACGAAGGAAATGGAAGGAATCTGATTAGATAGATAAAATCAGTAACAAAAATAGGGTTTTAATTCACTAGCATCGAAATTTTATCGGAAATTCATTATCAATAAATGGATTAACATTGGTTAGATAGGATATTGAATATGGATTTCTTTTTATAACTAAATCTCTCATTCATCAGGAGATTTACTGCATTATTGTAGAATGTAAATTCAGGACACGAATTTATGCATAAATTTTTTCATTTCGAGTTTTTTTCAATTATGTCAAAGGAGCGTGGTCTTCAGAGTTAAAAGTCTCGGGTTTAATCCCAGCCGCTATCCAGCAATGAAAGATAGGTGTTGTATTTTTGTTTTCTGCATCGATCTTTGAAAGGGACGAGTGAGTTTTCTAGGTTTTCACTTTTGCACCGCATTGAATACATTCAGTTAGCCATGAAAAATTCTTTGGTATGATTATACGTATTGATTTTTCAAATGCCTTACTCGCTTTGGCTGTTAGACAGTCCGCTTCGTAAACTATGCTGAAATGAAATAGTTTACAATTTGCAGTGTCTTTATTTCTTGAACAATTTTTTTTCTAATGAGCTAATAAAAATTTGTTATTTTCCGACGCACTAATTTTAGTCATGTATGTGAATGAAATGTTAATGTGAATCTTATTTGTTAAATTATGTTTTTATATTTTATTTTTCTTGTGAAAATACTTTTTTAAGTGCTTGTGCGAAGATAAAAGTAAATATATTATTTGAGATGTCTTGTTCGTTCGAATTATTTCATTATCAAGTATATCCAAATAATAATAATAATCAATGACACAGAAAATTGAAATATTATAAATAAATGTGCCAAAAAGTAAAAATATTTTGTATTTTGTAAGAAATGAATTTTTTTACGTGCAAATTATGTCGTTTTTATTATCTATTTGCCGTAAATATTCTTAAAAATTAGTGCTGTCCGAAAATAGCCGAGCTGGCAGCTGAATGGTTAACGCTCTTGCCTTCGGTTAAACAGTTCGTAGGTTCGAATCCCACTTTGGACATGGCATGGATGTTTGTAGTGGTTCGGAATCCACTTTAAACAGTAGGTCCCGGTCTAATTAGCCCTCGTGTGCAAAAAAATGACCGTTGAGCGACGAACAAACTATCCGAAAATAGCGGTCATAAACGTGTTATTTAAAAACTGCTAAGTTTGAAATATTAGATGCATTATTAATCCTGTTTTAATAGTTACAATTTAGTTATATATTATATATATAAAGCTGTAACACCTAATATTACAGCTTTTAAAATGAAAAAAATGTATTTTAATTTTTACAAAACTAATTTTAGAACCTTAAATAATTCTTTCTCTGTATTATGTTGCGAAAAGTTGAAAATCAATATTTCTTTTCCCAGTAGTATTGACGTTTCCTCAAATTGAATATTTCTATATTGGAGGATTGGTTTAATTTTGCTCTGTGGCAACATCTTGCACTCGAAGTCTTTTAGAAACTGGAGATTAATGTTTAAAACAAATTCCGAACCACTACAAATTCCACTTCTGATGTTGAAATCGGACTCAAAACTGTGTTGGACGAGAGCTTGATCTATAACTTTTCAGCAGCCAGTTCATAATAGGGCAATATGTCTTATTCAACAAATTTTATTGATTTATTTTCATGAATATCAATTGATATTTTTGATAAAATTTTGTTAGAAATCCTCTTTATATAATGTTAAATTGCATTTGATTAAAATTATTAAATATTATTGTATTTATTTTTTATTGCAATATACTTATTTACTTATTGTAAATAAAATTGCTTTTATTACTTGCTATTTGACTGAATTATTGCTGACTGTTGACACATACTAAATTTGTGTTTAGTATAAAATTTTATAGAAGTGAAGAATCGTGCTTAATGAGCATGATATTGTTTTGATGAGAGTAGGCAATGTTCTAATTTGTTAATACCAGCGAGAAATTCAGACTTATTGATGCCATGGGACCAAAACAAACTAATGTGAAGAATATTTCTTCTGAAATCTGGCACTAAAAGAAAATTACTATTTTTTTTTTTTTTTAAATCATTGCAATTAGTATACAGCAGAAATTCACTCGCATTGTCATTAGTAAAAATTCTAATTTATTTTTCTCTCTTCATTTAGTTAAAAGGCTCGTTAAGATCACGTTAAATATATCGTTCAACGTTTCTTAAAACAGCTCCATTTCAAACTTCGACCTCTGTGAACTCTTCCTTCTTTTCAAAAAGAACTAGTTATATCCTTCATTATTTGTCCTCCTCGTTTCGCCAGCAGGCCGGTGCAATTGTCCAGTTGCCGGGTCACGTTTCTCTTCAGATGGAGGTATACACGTTCAGAAAATCGCTACAGTGTGCCTTTTTTTCTTTTTCTTCTGGCGGTATGTGGGTGTATTCAAGTGCACCGGCAAGAACGAGGAAACAGCAATGTGCCGCTGTACTTTTTTTGGCTTTTACGACTTCTGTCGCTTATCTTGCCTTGGGGAAATGGAGAAAGAAATGTCAAAGTCCATCTGCAACTTTCGGGGGACTGAGAAAGAAAAATGCTTTTAAATCATGAGGACACCCCTCTTCCTAACTGATCCATGTATCATCCAGCTGTATCATTACATTGTCTTCTGCTGCGTTGTGTTCAGTTAATGGATTTTGCTTCAAACGCCCTTTTTTTTTTTTTTTTTTGTAAATGTTCTGATTATTGTATGACGTACTTTAAGAATTTTAGTGACTGCGGTAGCATTTGAATTTCGATATTATGTTACAATTTCCTGGACACATTCATAAAATCAAATTTTTACTATCTAATAGTTAGTTTGTCATTTTTGAAATTTGGAGTATATTTTAAGAAATAGATAAGAAGCTGGTAATTTATACCATGTGCAACGTTTATTCACATAAAAAATATAATTTAAACCGTTCTTGCCGATTTAAACTAGCCATAAAGTGGCTGTTTTGTATTGTCTTTTTCATTTTGCTTTTTCTTCTGTTTTATTTTCAACGTGTTCGATTTTGGAAGCAATACCGCTAAAGATTACAAAATTTGTAAGCTAATTATTTTAAAATAATAAGTAATGATTATTAAAACTTTTACAAGTGGAAAAAATGATAATAATATGCTTCAATACTGGTAAAAATCATACGCATTTTTTTTTTTTCGTCGACGACGACGACACACGGACATTGAATGGGAAATTTCGCCTTGTTTGCTGCCATTCGAAGAATGCAATTTGATAGCTAATTAGTTGACAAGTCGGATTTATGAGACCGTTTTAATACGATATGACGTAGATAAAACTATAACTGACGTCATTGGATACTTTAAACTAATGAAAATTATAATAAAGTGGCATAATCATGTGATTTCAACTGGAAATAAAAAAAACCGCGCGCGACGACTTGTTTTTTTTTTTTTTTTTTTTTTTTTAAACACACTGAACTTTAGAAACCGAAAGTTTACTTGTTTAAAAATTGGTATGATTTTCCGAGAGATCAAGTGTTCTGGGTTGCAGTTCATGGGTCAATTCCCATCTTGTGGGATTGATTTGTCAACCGAATAATGAGTGCCCTGTCTTTCGGCTCGGGAGTTCAATTCCCCCTATGAGTGTGTATATTTGTAAGGGTTTAAAATACACTTTAAACTGTAGGGCCGCACTCTAATCTAACCTCATGTATAAAATATGACAGTTGAGCGGTAAATCAACATTAAATTGAAACTGTAGAACCCGGCTGAATTAGAGCCCTCATGTGCAAAAAGTGACCTTGAAGCGTCCTCTTAATTAAACATTAATTGAATTTTATCGCGAGGATTCAGAAGTATCAATTAATGAATGTTTCCGATAGCGTATTTTAATCAGCAAATATTTGAATTTTTATTACCTTAATTACTATAAAAAATTTATGTTTAAAGGATTCAAAAAAAAAAAAAAATTGTACAAAAAATCTAATTCAAGACTTTATATTTTGAGTGCGTTTTGCATCTTTCTATGTATAAACATTCAGAAGAGTGTAAAAAACGTGCTGTTATTGGTTCAATTTTCTTATGAATTCATTTGAGACTCTTGATTAATTGTCGTTATTATCTATTATCTTGTTCAAAATCATTTTCAAATCAATTCTATTGAATTATTAAATATTTTTTAATCGTTTTATTTACTAAACGCGTGTTTTACACAACGTACATTTCGCTAAAATTACGTATCACATTAATATTGCTTTTTATTGCAGTATTCAAGTATGTATTATGTTACGAAATGGAACTTTTCTGTGACATATTCCAAAGGATTTATCAAGTGCATTACGTTATGTAATCAAATAATTATTCAAGATTCCGTAGTTTTTTTACTTTGGTTTTGTTGAAAGATCTATCTTCCATTCAGTGATAACGTAACATTTTCCAGTTGTTAGTAATTTTATGATCCTGAGGTTGTATGTAGGTTAAACAAAAGTAACTAACGGTGCAATGAACTAATAAATCCATCGCAACTGATAATAAAACATCCTTGTAATTAATTATTCAGTGGGACTCTAATTTTCGCACTTATCAAATTGAATTATAAGATCTAAAGATGTTCAGTAAAGAAAATAATTCATGACGAATGTATTTAGTTTCTCATTTTAAATCGTGAGGGAGGCGTTTTGGTTTTGTCAAATAGAATTAAGCACGGATAATTTATCGTCACGAAGAAATGGCAAATGTTCTTTCCACATGAATTTGCATCGATATTTTCTCTTAAAAGTGAAAAGCAATCCGCTTTTGTATGCATGAATATAAGATTAGAAAAATTATCCAATTATATGTGCTAACTGTAGGTTTTAGTATTTCTAACCGTTATGCACAGGAACCCCGTAGAACAATGAAGGCATTTTATAAGTTTTTTCTTTTTACTAACATTTTATTCTGAGTTTTATTTTTATTGATAACATAATTGTTTCCTTAATTCAAATCTGCGCTTTAAGCGTTTTCAACTCTAAATTTAAAAAACTAATTTGAAACTTGAATTTTTAATTTTTTTTTCCACACTTATTATTTCTTAGTGATTGTAGTGATTTTTAAGTACCGTAAGTGTTGCGAAATTCTTGCACTGGTTGTAAATTGGGAAACATTAACACTTAATATATATTATTAACTGAAGAAAACTATTATTTAAAAATAATTCTTTAAAATAATGGAAATATTGTTTATTTAAATGATCGTACGATGAAGAAAATGCTTGAATAAAACAAAGTTCTATTTGCCGTTGTATATCTGACGTTTGCTTATAATATTGATAAATCGCCTTGTATTTAGGTATTGTAAATCGTGATTAATATCGGGTTTTATAACAAAAAAATGCTTATATTTGTGTATATATATATATTGAATATACAATTCGTATACTAGAATAGTAGTATATTAAATTATGAATTTCAAAGAATAATAGTGAAATCTTAAGTTTCAGATATTCGTATTTTAAAATTTGCATAATCTTTCATAATTTCATAATGTTTGAAGTATCTTTTATGATTCTAATTACTCCAAATTCTTAAGAATAAGTAATAAAATTTTATGCCAACATTATCATTAACATTTTAATTGCTATTATTCATATTTAGAAACAAATATACGAAATTAATTTTAAAAATAATTTTATTAAAAAAAAAGAAGCTTAAATTTTATATAAAATTATATGCTCAAAAAATGGTAATAAATTTTTTAATAAGACCTATGGATTTCATAAAGAATTTTTTTTTTTTTTTTTTTTTTTTTGTAAATAGACTTATTGGTATTGGGCGAAAAATATTATATCTTAAGATATAGATGTTTTTAGCAGCTAAAATATGTTTTTACCTGTTGAAAAAATCGAAAAAATAAAACATTCAATCATTCATGTTTAAATTATTATTAGTTAATAAAGTTAGAAAATAAAAAATATTTGTTAATTGAGTTTTGGAAAATTGTCGATGTAAATTTTATGCGAACAAGTTTCAGTAAATTTTACTTAACTATAGTTAACTATTTTTATTATAAATTTTTTTTGTAACTTTAAATTAAAATAATGCTTAGTGAAAGTACCACCAGTTAAAAATGCCATGTTATAAACGTTGTTGTTAATTAAAAAGAATTATAAAATGTGCATAAGCAATGGAAAAGATTTAAAAAAAGGTTAATGAGATTTTAATATTTCGTTTTTGTGGATTCAAGTGTTTCCACTTTACTGTAAACCAATAAAATATTTTGACTGTTGAAATTATTAAAAGGTGTTATTTAATATCAGAAAACCTTTTTCGTTTTCAGATGGGGGGGGGTGGAATTTGATATTTATTTAAAAGCAAATTTTATAAATTAGTTTATTTATATGGTGAAAATTAAGCTTTGCTCGCCCTTTAGACATTCCTTTTTTCTGACTATTTATTATTGGTAACTAGTGTATGTGTTGTTACATTTTATCTCTTTATTGGTTCACGTCAGAATCCGGAATTACTTGCCAATATAAAGCTTTTCTTTTAATATAGAAAGTTGGCGATGTTATTTAGAAATGGTAAACGTTCGTAATTATCGTCTTTCCTCTGCATTGATATAGGAGTAACAATAAGGTTATAAGCAAATCGATAAGATTTTGTTCGATATAGCGTGCTTCTTTTCTAGCAACTTACAGATTGCTTTTCTCTCGAAAATTACATTAGGCTTTTGTCTCTATTGTTTCTCTAATATGAAAATTGTAATTTTCTTTTCAAATGGTTGTAATTTGATCAACTATTTAAACGATTGTTTTCCTCGTGAGACAGATTTATTGTAAAATAATTTTTGATAATACAAAATGGAACTATATCTTTATAGTTCCATTTTGTTAATTCCAATAGTTCCATATCTTTCATCTATTGCCATCTACCTTCATTTTCTGCGTTTTAAATAAATTACTGTTTTGTAATAAAAGCAAATGACTATCTTTCTATTTTTTAAATTCTTTATATTTGTTCATTTTTTTCTTTAGACTTTGAACTTACTTGGAAATTTTATTCTGTATTTTATTCCTTTTTTTTATGTATCATATAACAAGTAAGACAATCATCTGTTTTATATCAGTAAATTGTAAAAGATTACTCTGGTATACAATAAAATTTTGTTTTAAATTTAACTGATTTTTTTCATAGAATTTTGGATGCTAATTAAAAAAAATATGTATATATAGAGAGAGTTATTTTGCATTTTTATATTTCAGAACTTATATAAATAAGAAAAAAACTTTTAAGTGATTTATTTTTTTCGTCCATTAAAATGTAGGATTTACTGAAATAAATATATAAGAAAAAGGGAGGAAAAATTATATGCTCTTATTTATTCACAATTATAAAATAATTCCAATAAATGGCTTTTTAATATCTCTAAAAGTTTGCTAATCATATTTAATTTTATCATTTAATACATACATATCAATCATATTCGAACTTTTACTCATCATATTTGTTTTATCTTGCGTCATATTCAAATAAGTAAGAATTCACGGGAATCTTGTTCCCAAGATGTACGGAAATTGTATTCCTCATTAAAAAAAAAAAAAAAAAAAATACCAGTATATTCTGTACGAATTAAACTATAGAAACGAGAGAGAAAAAAAAAAACAATAATATTTTAGAAATTTTAAACACCCAGGAAAAATGTTATGCAGAAATTTCAGTTGATCTGCTAAAAAATCCACGTACTTTACATTCCTTAATAAATTTAGATTGAGGAAACAATTTGTGAAAAATTTAGACAAAGACAATTATTGTTTTATGTATTTGTCTGATTGAAATCTTATCAAGCTAATTAGAAGCAGAATGAAGGATTTCATCAGGATATTAAACAAAAAGTATCAAGGTATGTGGAAATATGATTCGACATGTTTTGTTTATACGTCTACCATATAATCTGTACACAATAAATTGGTTTGCAAATGAGCCAGACTTAAATAGAAAAATGGCATTTAAAATAATATGTGGATTTTTCAGCTGTCTTTCAGGAAATATTATATGCTCAATAATTTATTTAAAACATTTTTATGGAATTTAAGTGTTAATGGATATTATCAATGGAGTTTTTCTAGATATCGCATTCTTTCTTTTTTTTTTTTTTTTTTTTTTTTTTTTTTTTTTTTTGAATGATAACTACGTTAGAAAATATTTTTTGTTGATAAAAAGTTTTTACTCTTTAATTTTGTCTTTTTTTGAGCTAAATCCAAATTTATTCATTTTCTTTAATCAAACTAATCCTAAGGAACTATTTAACTATCCTTAGGAACTATTAATCAAACTAATCCTAAAGACTTAGGAAGTATTTAATTAATACATTTAGAGAATTTATAAAATAACGTTTTTTTATTTTTAGAATTGTCTTTTTGTACTTCGTTTACTAAAGGTTTTTAAAAGCTCATTTAAATATATTCTGTATAAAAATATTGATTTTTTTTTTAAAAAAAAAGAAGCAAGGTTGTCTTATTGAAGGAAATTCTAAATTATTTGCAAATGTGTTATAACTCTGCAATTTAAGTTGAATAAACAAAACTCCATATTGTGCTATTGATTAATAACGGTAAAGCCACGCTAAAATTTGTTTTTATATATTTGAAATTTTTTCCCTTCTGTAAGATTTATTCCTAAAGCATTCCTTTGACTTGTGATGTTCTGTTCCAAAGGCATTTTATACAATGATTTATGTCAATTAGGATTTTCTTATATTTATTCTAATGTCAAACAGAACGGATATATTATTCTTATTTTCTTGGATGAGTAATATTATTCCGAAGAAATAAAAATACATTTGAAAACATCTTTTCTATAAATTCATTTTTCTTCTTCTTCTTCTTCTTTTTTTTTTTTTTTTTTTTTTTTTTTACAAAATATTTATGCTTTACTAACATTCGGACTATTAAATTATTTTCTTTTTTCTGCCCCATTTATTTTTGCTTTTACATCACTGAAATAATTGAAATTTAGAATCAGATGTAAAAGTTATTCTTTGTAAAGGAAAGCTTTAAACTTTTAAAATAGTGCAAATTATTTTACTTTTCTTTTCTTCATCTTTGTTATCAGTGGCTTTTATCCTTTAGTCAATGTCTTTTATGGGACATAAATTGGAATTTTACGATTACACGATGTGCGTTGAATGATTTTGTTTTTATTCATCGTAAAATTTAACGCAATGCATTCTGAATTCTTATTGATTAGACATGAGTGAATAATAATTCATTGCCTCTTCATTTGAATTTTGATTTTATCTAGCTATTATAAAAGTAAGTTTTGGATCATCAAAATCGAAAATAAATTGCTGTGAAAAAGAAAGCATAGAACTATCAACATAAAATTTTATTTCTGTTATCACAAAACAATCATAGCTTATTTGTGCGAAATATATACTTAAATAAATAAAATGTCTTTCTTTTTTTAAGTTATTGTTATAAATAATGTGAAATGAAGTCGACAATGCTTTTAAGAATTTAATTGCTAAAAGTATTTTTGTTGAGAAAATAGTTATTATTTTTGTTTGAAAATACTATTAAGCAAATTAAGTTGTGTTTGAATAATTCTTTTACTTAGGGCATAAAAATTAATGTTACCATGTTTAAATCCGGCATTGTTAAAATATAATTGACTTTTCATGGAAGTAAATGAAAGTTTCTGATTGTCTCTCTCAAGTAAGTATCTGCTGTCTATCATTATCTATCTCTCTCAATTTTCAAAACTTAATCACAAAGAAAAATAATGAGTAAGTATTAAATACTGCGCAAAAGTCGAATTAATTGCAAAATATCTGAAAAGTTATCTATTTTGCTAAATATGCACTTTAAAATATCACTTGTCTCCTTAAAAATTCATTATTTTTTATATAGTTGAAAACATTATTTATGAACAATTTTATTATAAATTTATTTGTGAATTATCCTTTATATTTTCACAATTCCTTTTTGAGCATTTTTTGTTCTCTTACTTTGTTTTTGCATCCACATTATTCGAAAAATAGTGAGGTATCTGTCAAAAAATGAGCCGAGCTGGCAGCCGAATGGTTAGCGCTCTTGCTTTCGGTTTAACAAGTCGTGGGTTCGAATCCTACTTTGGACATGGATGTTTGTAGTGATTCGGAATCCATGTTAAACCGTTGGTCCCTGTCTAATTAGCCCTCGTGTACAAGCAAGCAAACAGTCAAAAGATGACTTTATTTTTTTTTTTTCAAATTAAATAAGAATTTACTTATATTATTAAAAAATTAGCAACAATTCAAAATTTTAACTAAGTTTTCTTCTTTTTGATAATTTAAAATTTTAATTCAGAAACTGTTGATGTCTTTTTAATTTATGAATTTTGATGAACACGATATTATGAAACTTGTTTCATAAATATCGTTTTCTTTTATGTTAAGTAACTAAAACAAATGTTGGTTTATAATTTAGAAGTTCCTAGGATTGAGTAAAAAAATTTCTTATGTAAATATTAATTTTAAATTTGCATAAGAAATGACGAACTTATGTAAATTGGAAGTATAAAAATGCTGTAGAAATAGTGATACTCTTTCATTAAAAAAAAAATTGTTCTTAAAATAAGTTTACCGACAACTATGAGTGAAATAAAGATTTCTAAATCTGTTAGAAAAGTATCCATTTATAATTGCCTATTGAGTATAAAAATTTTGCAATGTCATCTGCTTTCGTCATTGATACATTTCCACAATTTATCTTCATGACAGAATATATCTTGGCAGTTATTATTCAATTTTAAAAATAACAGCTTTTTATCAATATATCAGTCTTAACTCATGCGTTCGATTAGCATCTAAAATGTGAATAGGTATTCACTTGACACCTTAAATATCGATGGAATTAACTCTAATGTACAAAGTGAGCGCACGTCGACAAATACTCTAATCAAATCAAACCTTAAAATCAATGATTACTGTTCGACTCAAGTAGAATGAATAATAATGCTTGCACACAAATAATAATGCTTGCACATATTACTTTTTGTCAATATATTAATTTTATATGTTTGCACAACAATATTGCCATTATGCTAGACAACAGCTGCCACCCAAAGGTTTGAACTAATTGGTGCTCACATTTTCGATTTTCACTCGGGTTTAGATGTTTGTAAGGGTTCGGAATCTAATTTTTTAATCTTGGTTTAATCACACAACGTGCGCAAAAAGTGACCACTCAATTAATTAATGACTGACTTAAATTGACTAGGCGAATTTAAGTCAATAGGGTGTGTCTTTCGTTTAACCAGAGCACCACGAAGGTAAAAGTACGACTTTACTCTAAACTCCTCCGATAGATGGCACCATCAGAGGATCCACTCCCTCAATTTTGACATTGATCTGAAGGGGAGGGGAATTTTCTCCAGACAATTACATCCATGGTAACTACTCAATGACCGATCACAGGACTTTCGATTCCACAGATTTAATAAGCAGGTATATCGCATGTACTCTGTGGGTCTTTGGCAGCATTGGGAATCAAACCCCGCCCTTCCAGACGGAACCATGGCCATTGTAATTTTCATCACTAAAATTTGATTGACACTCTCAAAGGAAGAAGTATGCTCCCTGTTCTGCTTAAGTGTCAATTTTCAATACATTACAAGCAGTTTAGTTTTTGCACTCTTCCCAGCTAATTTATTACAATACATATATTTTTTTATTTTCAAAAATTCTCATTTTTAAATTTTTTTTTCTGATGAAAGAAATGATACAGCCAATATAATTTAATTTGTAATCAAATTCAGTATTACCCAGCAGTTTCTTGGAAATCCAAACAGCTGGTATGAGGTGATATTTTTCTGACTGATTCCAAAAAATTTAGGGGTATAAAATTCTCTTTTCTATACCATTTTACTCCCAGAAATCAATAAAATTGTCGTTTCTCCCTGGCTGTCTCTACTTTTTCAATTATTATTATTATATTGCAACATCTCCTCCTTCTCTGGTCTCTGCCAAGAAAATGTTTCTTCTACCTGAACTAATGTTTATGTTTCAGAGAGTGTATTAGGACGCGGAATGGACTCGGGTAAAATCGATTTCATATTCTATTATTTTTTCTATTCACTTATTTATTTTTCTATTACGGAAAAGAAAAAACCTATCAGTGCCATCTGGTTTCTCCAAATTTTATAAATTTAAATTGTATTGAAGTTAGTTACGCCAAAAAATTAATTATCAAATGGAGTTTTCTAATATAAATGATTTTGGTGTTTAAGTACCGAAAAAATAAAGGCGCTCAAACTATATATTTTGTTTACACTTCGTTAAAAAATGTATTTTTGTGATAAACTAGGAGATATCAATATATAATTAAAAGTTTTGCAATTAAAAATCAGTTTTTTGTACTTAGTTTCGGTTTTATTGATACTGCAATTGTAACCAAACATTCCGAATTTTATTTTAAATGGCTCGAGTCTTAAACTTTTTTATTCAAGTTAAATAATGAAATATACTCGCAAATTTCTTGAATCATTCGAATTTTGTAAATAAAAATGTTAATTTCAAATATGTTGATTTTTATTTAATGAGATTTTTCAAACAATAATATTTTTAACAAATAGCTTAACTTAATATTTTTTTTTAAAAAAAATTTGTTTTATTCAAGTTTTGAAATAAAGAAATTAATTCTTTAGTTAAAATATTTAGATGAAGAATATAACCCGACAATTTTACTAGCGATTTGATTCTCAAATTAATTCTTGTTGCAATTATGTCAAAATAGTATAAGTTAAATTGATTTGGACAAAGCGTAGCTGCTTGTCAATAGCTCCTGCCAAAAATAACCACATCTGACATTCCAAATCGTGACTATTATTTAAATTACTTGGGCAAATTTGGTTTATTGCGCATGCATTCGAGATTATATCTCTTGAAGGAAAATAAATTGTTTCTTGATAAATATCACAGTGAACAAACCTGCCATAAATTGTCTAACAATCACCAAATTACTTAAAAATTTCGAAAGATTCCACTTGAAACATGACTGTTACCGTGTGCAAACTGCTTGATAAAAATGTTTGTTAATAGGTTTTTGAAAAATTAAAATATTTCTTATAATTGTATAATTTATTTGAACTTGTGAGAGATTGGAATAAAATATAATTGTTACAGCTTTCGCTTTCTCGAATACACCAATTATTATTATTATTATTATTATTTTTGTGTTAAATTTGATTTGTTTCTTTAAAAAATCATTGCTCTCTTGTGGCGTTTAATATCTTCCAAGTCGGTATTTAATAACTTTTTTTTTAAGCAAATTCATTTTTTAACTAGTACAATTTAAATTTAATTGAATATGTATTTTACGAATCCTTTTAAATGATTTCCGTTGAATAAATGTTTCCATTTCTTTCCTATCGCAGAAGATAAGAATTACTAATCTTGCCGGTGTGATAAGATGAAATGAAATTTAATTTTAGAAATTGCATTTTCTATAATTGATTATCATTTTGATTTTATTATCTCAAAAGTTATTTTGATATTATCTCAAAAGAATAATTCGTATGCAGTGTTAATTCCTGCCGCCCACCGTGTCTAGTGGTCAGAGTGTCTGACTACAGTTAGGGAGGTCCTGGGTTCGAATCTCAGTTTGGGCATGGATGTAATTTCTCTCTCTATTTTCTCATTGTCCTTTCTTTGTATGAATGGGTTGTGAATGGTTGCCTGCCCTCTAAACCTATGGCATGTGTGTATTGAGGAAGTGACCGTAGGAATACATGAGCATTTTATGCTTGCAATACCTAACTCCACTTCCATTGTTTGAGCACACAGTGCATAATCCTATTTTATGCACCCAAATATTCTAAAATCAATCCATAAACCAACATTAAGTTTCTATGTGTTTTAATACCGAAAGCGAGGAAAAGATGAAATCCTATTTTGAATTTTTCTAAAGTCGAATTTTTTGAATATTTCTCAGATCTAAAATATTCAATTCTAAGATAAAACCACGTAGAAAATTTCACCCTTTCTTGGTCTATGTTTTGCTTTATACGACCGAAAAAACTTTCTCTTAAAATTATTTTTCAGTTTTATTTTTAATATATGTTCAAATTTCATTACTATAAGTCTTTTAGGTGCCGGCCAACTTCTCTAGTGGTCAGCGTGCTTGACTACGGATAGCGAAGTACTGAGTTCGAATCCCGGTTCGGGCATGGCTATACTTTCTATCTCTGTGTATCCTGTATTTGTCCATTCCTTGTATGAATGGGTTGTGAATGGTTGCCTACCCTATAAACGGGTACCTATGGCATGCATGTGTGTACTGAGGAAGTCAAGCTCCACACCAAAATATGGTTTAGTTGGAAAAGTGGAGCAGCGCTTCCCATGTCTATTATGAATTAAGACCTTATCCCATGAATTAAGACAACAATCTTAATTCATGAAAAACTTGTATTGTATTTATATATTAACAACCTGGAATCTTTTTTTTCTCTCTCGATATACCATTTTTATCTTTTAGAGCACTCGAAGTGAAAAAAAGAATGTATTGAAAAATAAGGGAAACTTTCGATTTAAATAATCTTAAAGTTTGCTGTGTTCCGAACTAATAGCATAATGGCTATTGTTCTAAATTTTTGTCATCAACGTCCACTTTGGGTATAGATATTTTCAGTGGTTCGTAATTCACTTTAAACAACAAGTCCTGGTCGAATTAGCCTTTGCTATTCGACCAGGAATGCTAGAATGGCTTTTGAATAATAGTGAACACAATGTCTCTCGATGACAATATCGTAATGGATAATGAGACAAGTACTCATAAATATCGCGCATTCACATATGTTTCATTACTATTAGAAAAGGTGTTTTTTTTAAGATTCAAACAACTTTTCTCTACAACTTCTCGATATGATTGGTCTCGGGTGATTCATATCGTAAACAAAATCACAACTAGATTAATGGAATGCACCTCTTATAATTGACGACTCATTTAGAATGAGAACACGGTGCATTTTCTCTTGTTGAAAGATAACATCTACAGTGAGTTGTCGAAAATAGACGTAAGTGATGACGTGGTCGTCCATGATATCTTTGTAAGCCTACAGTGGGTGACAATTTTTAAAATGCCAGAAGTAACATAGTAAGAATCTTTGCAAAGTTCTCAGTCGGGAATGGAGTTCTTAACACCTGATAAAGTTTAATGTTGGTTAGTGATGCCACCGTATTATTTATCTTAAATATAGCTTTAAATAGTGCATCTTTTTTTTAGAAACATATTTAGTAATTAATAATTTCAGCAATATTTAATTTATATATTTACATTCTCAATATATTTATAATATTTTTAGATCATAATATTGATTTTTAGTGGTATATTTCTCAGTTCTTTTGCCACTGATGATAAATGCTAAGAATTTTATAAGATAATTTTGTAAAATGAGCTGTTATTCATTTATAAAATTCCACTCATTATTATTCCGCTACGCTTCACATTTTGGTATGCATACATTTTGTCTTAGAATAAATGAAACTTTCATGAAGAGATTTTAATAAGTGATCAAAACTTTGTCTAATATTGGTTTACGACATTCCTTGAATATTTATGAAGTTCGTGTTTCTCTTCCACAACGCGTCGCTTTGTTCGCATTCTAATTTCCTCTAAATTTCTAAATACATAGAGGCATGTTTATTACAACTAAAATTTTGTTGCAACGCCTTTATCCTTTCAAGTACAAATTGTCTTCAGCATTGTTGTCACTTCTTAAATTGTGCATAAATTTATCATTAACCATCTAAAATGTTGGCGTAAAATGAAAAGAATGTATTAGTTGTTTATTAGAATATTGCTTTGAAACTTATGAGAATATACTCTATGTATAATATGTATAAAACTGATAATGATTCTTAAATTTTAAGTTTTAGTCCTTATATGCGTTCTTATTATTGTACTTTTTTGTCTAATTTTTGGTACAATTTTTATTATTTTTTGTTACATTATGTTTGGTGCAACATTACAATTTGGTTCATATTTGTATTTGTAAAGGAATAAGAGAAGTTGCATTCTATGTTTTGCAGCACTTTTTCTGTAACAGATACTAATTACCAGTGTTTACAATACATAAGCTCATCCCATATAATTCTGATGTTCTATAAGTTCGATTATAATTTTGAGTGTTATAACCTCTTGTAATCAATCGTTACATCACACAAGTAATTTTTTAAAATTCAACGCAAACATTTCGTTTTTATTACTCTATGTTACTTTTAAATATCGACTTTTGAATCACCATGGAATAATTTCAATAGTGACTAAATTTAGAATGAGTCTGTTGTTACATTTATTTTTCTTTTACATGTACATTTTATCATTTCATTTGCATCAGAAATATAAATTGCATGTAATTTTTTGAATAACGCTTAAACGCGTTTTCAACATTTAGCCATTTTAATTAGTGGGAGTATGAAACTAAATGTCAGTAATATTATTGCAGCAAATGCGTGTTTCATTCTTGAATTACAAAAAAAAACGATATTCATATTTCTAATTTTTATTTATTTATTTTTTAAATGTCACGAGGGAGAAGTTTTTAATCCTACCTTATTTAGCAAGCTTGTAACTTAAAGTGTTAAATGTTGTTATCAAAATGTTGCTGTTACTTATGACACTTGGGACAAGCCAAGCTCGCTCTGCCTTGACTATGCGAATTTAAGTCAGTAAGGTGCGTCTTTCGTTTTATCAGAGTACCACAAAGAGGAGAGTACGTCTTTGCTCTTCAAATCCTCCGATAGATGGCACCACCAGAGGATCAACTTCTTCAATTTTACATTGATCTGGTGGAGAAGGAAATTTTCTCCAGATCAATGCACTTATGGTCATTGCTCAACGAGCGACTTTCGACTCCACAGATTTAACAAGCACGTACATCGCATGTACTCGGTGGGCCTTTGGCGGGATTGGGAATCGAACCCCACCCTTCCCGAAGAAAGGCCGATACCCTAACCACTAGGCTACCACGACCCTACTTATCAAGATGTTTCAAAGATTGCTTTCTGTCTTCCTGAGCCATTTACATATCGGCGATTGTGAATATTGTTTTATAAATTTAAAATCACACTTATTCATATTATTGTTATATCTGGTCATGTGGTTAATATGGTTAAAAATCTAATTTCTCTGAAAGAGTGATTAAAATAAATATTCTTCGGCAATCAAACTTCGCTTTTTGAAACAATATATTTATGCGGTCTGACAAAATGCTTAGAATATGGAAAAGGAATAAAAAAATCTTAAACTTACTATTATTCCTGATATACCACATAAGTTTTTACACATCTTTTATTTGATATATGAAAGTTATTTAACGTTACTTTATATTTCCATTATTATTTTTTTTTCTATCTCAGTTTATATTAAATTAGCTTTATGTTGAACAACTAAGAGCCAATGCAGAAGTCAATTTTTGTGTGAAATTCAATATGGCGATTCATGAAAAAGGCATTGTAAAAAGTGTTATTGAGAAGGGCCATAATCATGATATGAATGAAAACATAAAAAAATGTCTCGAGACGTATTGTATTCGAAAGGATAATGTAAAGAAAAATTATCATAAGCTTGTGGTGTCGGATGTTTTTCACCACAAAAATTACTTTTGACTTAGCAGAAAATTGTCTAGTGTGATTTTCTCTAATTGTTCAAGAAAAAGAGAATACTTGAAATATTTAGTATTTTCAAAACTCTTAAGCTTTGAGGAAGTATTTAAAATTTAAGCATTTGTAATATTTTTATCTTTTGTTTCTGGCGTATTGTGTCTAATATTATTGCATTTGTCAAGTATTTTAATTTGTATTCTTTTTTCTTCGTTTATGTGAATAAAATTTAAAGTTAACTGCAACTGTTGATTATATATTATTTACCCTCTAGTAGAATAAAAGTTTTTCTTATGCAAATTTAATATTGAATCTGATTAGAACATTGAAAATAGTATAAATTAAAAAACAATAAATATGATGTATTATTTGTAATTGATAAAACTTTTACTATATTCATAATTTATGTTTTTTGATGATCACAGCAGAAAATAATTTTTCAATGTTTGGATATGTTGGTTTGTACAATGAATTTTGTTATGAAATTGAAATGCTATTAATTAAAAGCTTAAGTTCGTTCAATTTAATTTCTACAATTGTTAATTATCATGATATGTTACTCATATTTTGTAAAACTTTGTTTAGATAGTTTCCTCATGTGTGCTTTTGATTATTTTTATAAAAATTTATCTGAGAATGATTTAAACTTTAATCCATGTGTCCCAAATGTATTACTTAAAGTTTAAAGATTGTTTTTTTTGTGTCTAATGAAAAGATTAGTTTTTATCTTTTTGAATTAAAAAAAAATTCATGTTTTTTTAAACATAATGGAACATATTTTTTTACTTTTCTCTAATTCTTTAATTAAAAACAAAGTGCTGATTAAAATTCAAAATTTTTTTTATCTAGTTTATTAATATGCCAAAGCATAGTTTGAACTATTTTTATGTAAATATTGATTGATCTAAAATATTCTGTGGCTTTTGAATGTGAATAGTAATACTTAATTTAAATTGACCCTATATTTCTCTGCAAGAAAAATATAAATTTGAATCATTTAAGATCTCCCAATCGTAATTCACTGATGAGAGCAATCGAATTCCGTTACTGTAACAGTACCGAATAAGTGTAGTTTATGCTCTTTTACTTTTGTTCGTAATGAAATTATCAGGTCTATTACCTAACAACTTAACAGCTGTATAACATAATATTATATAATACTAAAATATAATATTTCCATTTCCTAGACTTTTCGTGCTCAAAAAAGTGGAGTTTTATTTTGCATCGTCTAGTTAAAAATAAAAATCTTGCAAGTTGTTTTTTTCTAACTTCTCCGCCATTTTAACTTTTTCCATAATGAGCCATTGTTTCTCTAAGAAGGAAAATTGGAATATCGAAGAAACATAAAGCTTAAAATTCAGACCTTCCGGCTTCAAATTTTATTTTGTTCAATTTTTTTGATGAAATAAAGTTAAGCCTTACGATTTTAGTTGTGAAAACTTTAAAATATATATATATATATATTTTCGTTACATTCTGTGCTCTTTTCATTTTAATTCCTTCATTAAAAAATATTTTTTTCAATTTACAAATCCTTTTATTTCGCATTTCACAATTTTTTTATATCATTGAAATCACTTATAAACACTTCTTTATAAATATTACTAGCTTTATATTCCTTTTACCTAGTGAATTATTTTAAAATAATGCAAACAAATATGAAATATTTTAGGGATTTAATTGTCCCCCCATATCAGATATAAATATTCGATTGAATAGCAAATAAATTTCCCTTCGTGTGTACACGGTATTGAGACTAGCCCACGATGTATATAAAGCAGTTCTCCAGATTTATTTGTATATCGGGATAGTAAATCCACATGGAAAAGTCTCATTTTCTTCCGAGTTACTGAATGTGACGGCGAAGCAGTTTTTTTTCCCCAACAAAGCAATTTATGTTCTTATTGTGTCTCTCGCCTGATTCATTTATGCTGTCTTAATATAGGACCTCGTTTCAAATAGCAATAGTCACATAAAGTTATTTTTTGTGTTATTTTCATGAACAGAATACGATTTTTTATTTATTAGGTTAGATTGATTTGACAAAGTTTAATTTATGTTATAGTTTTTAATTTTCTGTCATTGAAATATGAAAAAGAATTTCTTTTTCATTTCTGTAAAAATAAAGTGATGTTAATTTGTATTTACTGGTTTTACAGACGTATTTCTAAAAATGCATCAATTTGAAAAGTTGATCATTAGTACTTCTGGATCCGTTAAAAGCAGTTGTTTACCATTGTTGTTGTTGTCGTATGCCAGCTAGGCTGGCTATATGATTATTCAGTTGGAAAAGTAGAGCAGCGAAAAGCGCTGCTCTACTTTTCCAACTGAATCACATTTTGGTGTGGAGTCCGACTTCCTCAGTACACACATGCCATTAGGTACTCGTTTATAGGGTAGGCAACCATTCACAACCCATTCAGACAAGGAAAGGACAAAGACAGGATAGCTAGAGAAAGTACATCCATGCTTGAACCGGGATTCGAACCCAGGACCTCCCTATCTGCAGTCAAGCACGCTATTCACTAGGCAAATTGGGCGGGAATTGTTCACCATTATTTTATTTGAAAAAATATAAAAATCTAAAATTACATTTATGTAAAAGACAACTGTGTGAACTTCTGCTTGATTTTGTATAATTGCTGTTTGATCCCTTATCGCTAATCCTAAATAAGCTTCTCAAACTGTCCAGATACATAAGTGAAAGTTTAACTTGCAAATTATTTATAATATTGAAAGGTTGAGAAAAGCACGCTATCCAAGGGATAAAACTAATATATGAAATATTGAAATATAAAGCATTATAGGAAATGTGGAAAACCGATGATTATATTTTATCAATTCATTTGCATGATTTTTTTACCTAGAAAATTTTTAATTGATTGTATTTTTCTATCAATAATAATTCTATAATTAGAATTTTTATGCATTACAATTTGCTTTTTCCGATTGGCAAAGTATTTACGCATTTTGTTTAAATTTTCTCTTAATTATCTAGGTTTTGGGTGTCTGCTTCATGTGTGTTTTGTGTTTTCATAATAAGAAATTGATTCTTAATACTTTTATAGAATAGAGAGCAGTGACTTGTTTAACAATTTACTTGCATAAATAGTAGTATTAAAATATATTTTCTTTCATTGTTGTTGTTCTCGTGTGCCAGCTAGGCTGGCAAATTAGGGTACGCTGCTCTACTTTTCCAACTGAACCGTATTTGGTGTGGAGTCCGACTTCTTCAGTACACACACATGCCATAGGGACTCGTTTATAGGGTAGGCAACCATTCACATCTCATTCCACACAAGGAAAGGACAAAGACAGGATAGAGAGAGAGAGAAAGTACATCCATGCCTGAACCGGGATTCGAACCCAGTACTTCCTTATCCTAGTCAGGCACGCTGACCATTAGACAAATTGGGCGGCTTTTCTGTCATTAATTTACAGTTAAAAACTTTTTAAAGATTCGTTTATGCTTATCTTTTCGTTAGAAACGTTAATGTGAATAACACCAACCTCTAAAATGGAAAAATGGATACGAAAAAAATTGCAATATATATATATATATATAAACACCAAAACACATTTTATGTGATATGTTTTGCCGTTTTATTTTTCTTATCGCACGATTTCAAAATTATGAAACCGATATTTTTACTGTTACTCTAAATACTACTAGTTAAATATAGTTACTAAATTATAAATTTTGATTGGTGTCTTTGTTGATTTATAAAATTCTAATCTGTATTTTTGTAGTTAGTATCGTTTGTAAATCAATGGTAAATTAAATAAACGACTCATATATATATATATTTTTTAAATGTTTTAAAAATTCGCTTCATTTTTCCCCAAAAATTTATTTTCTAAATCATTGTTTTGAATTGAGACCAAACGTATTGAGTTTCTTACTTCGCGAAAAGCTTACTTAGAAACCAGAATGTAACTGCACATTGCTGTAAAAATTTTAAGACCTGTGAGAATGCACTTGAAATGAACCAGCTTTTAATAGGTACTTACCAATCCAACAAACTACCTGAAAGATTCGTCTGATTTCTACAATCGTTACTCTTGTGCACCCGATGATTACTTCAATTAGGTTATCAAATCCTCGTAATGAGCCACTAGAGTCTAATTCACAGATATTTGCTGGCTGTGTAATTTGATTGAAGACAGCGTCTGTGAATAATAAATTAAAGATACTGCTATTTAATTGGCGTCTCACATTCAGTTGTATCAATATGCTAGTTTAAATGATGCTCGTTAAATTTCTCAAAAGCATGAATATTGAAAGTGGAGCTTCTATCAAACTTTTCTGATAAAATTTTATAGGGGAAGGTTTTTATTTTTATTCACATTTAAATGGACATTCTGTTTTGTGTTTGTTTATACGAGTGTTTAATTTAAAAAAAGGATTAAAAAACTTAATTTTTCATTAAATTGTATTACATGTGTCGGAGTTTTGGTTCAGAAATGAAATAAAGCATATTCTTTAAAAAAAAAAAAAAAAAGGACATGACATACCTGCCAACTTTGGAGAAAGAAAAATCAGTTAATTCTACTGTTTTTGAGATAATCAGGCGACACTACTAGCTTTATTTTTGCTTGAAACAGAATGTTTAAAATGGTAATACGGCAAAGACAATTTTACTGTTCAGATTATACATTCTGGTAATGTGATTTATGTGTTATAATCTTAATAATTTAATAAAATAGTCATCAACCTCATGAAGGAACTAAGAAAAATATAAAAATATACTACATGTTAAAAAAATAAATAAATAAATAAACAACGTTAATGTCCCAATATTTATTTTATAGTTCAGTTTTTACTATACTAGTGCAATTAATAAATATTAAACTATGTTATAAATGTTATAAAATAAACACACATACATATTACTAAGTAAATTTAATTCAGACACAAATACTTCTAAGAGAACATAGAAATTATCAAATACTCTGTCCATAAAAACAACATACATTTCAAATTCGAATAACTCTTGGCAATTTATTTATTTTGTTTTTCATACGTTGCTGACTTAGCATTGTGAATTGCTGTTCAAAGCACTTTTTTCTCATTTTGAGAATAATTAAGCTATTTTGAGACCGTTTTAGCTATACTGAAAAACAACTCAATAGACTTTTTTCCGACGAAATTTTGGCAGTTTTTAAGTTTTTTCACTAAAATTGCCAGAAGTCAGTAGATTTTCATATATTATCGGGAAACTGGGTGTAATTATTTAAAATCAAGAGTTTTAAGATAAAATCAGTAGAGTTGGAAGCTATGACATCATCTAAACTATTGACGTTATTTAATATAATCATTTTTTAAATTGAATGTTACGATTTTATCGTAATCACCAATGTTTTTTATGGCTGTTTATACATTCATAGAAAATATTGGAAGAATTATTACTGGTGGTTCCTGTGTGTGCTGGAGTTTTTATTATTATCATTAATCATAAAGTTATCTTGATAAAACTCGGAAGTTATATCAAGATAAATTATGATTCGCATAAAAAGCTCTTGGTGACTATTTTCAATACAAAGTTTCTGTTATACGCGTGACATTTCATGTAAGCTTGCTTATGATTGGTAGAGTATTGATTGCCACATTATGTACTGATAGACTATGATTGATATTTTGTATAAAAAACACCTAATATCCTGTAACAGTTACCCGATTTGGAGACATTGCGCGTGACTGAGAACTTTAGTTATCTTAGAAGATGAAAAAGCTCTTGAGAAGTAAATAAAATGCCAAGTTTTTAAGTATTTAGCGAATATTAGTTACTAAATAAATAAAGGATCCTTCGAAGAAGGAAGTTGAAATGTTTTGCTCTGTTTGTCCGATGGGAAAACCTTATTCAAACCTTTGAATTTATAACTGTCCATGTTCGCAGTTAATATGATTGGCCTACTCATATGTGGCAAGCATTCTAAATGTTTCCGAGTTCCTGATGTTGACCAGAAAAAAAGAAAGGAAAAATCAAAATTACTTGGGCAACAAATAGTAGACATAAAATGTTTTAAAACTTCGATTCTCTGTTCACGTCTTGATGATTGAGTTGTAAGAATTTAAATGGACTTGAAATTAATGAACTTCAATTACATCAGATGAAACCGTGTGATAAAAGTTTTTCTACTTATTATTTTTTTAACCTAATAATCAAATCATTTAGATAATCTTTGTGTTGGGCTTTACAATCTTTTAAATGTTTTATTTTTGTAGTTCTGCCAAATTTTTTTTTTTTTTTTTTTTTTTTTTTTTGTGGACACAAATGCAAACACCAGCTACCAACTCTACTGATTTTTTCCGGAAACTCCTATTTTTCATCATTTTTCCCGATAATGTGTGAAATCTACTAATTTCTGGCAATTTCAGTGAAAAACTTAAACACAGCAGAAATTTTGCTGGAAAAAAAAGTATTGAGTTGTTTTTAATAGCTTTAAACATTCAAAATTACCAAGTATTGTCCTCTCAAATACTGGATGAACTAAAACCAGATGTACAGTGGCATCTTGTTGGAAATCTGAAAAATATAAATTTGAACCAAAAATGTTTTCCGAGTATTTCCCAATTTATGCTTATAATTTTAACTTTTCCACATTCTAATGAAGAATGTGAACAAGTGTTCAGTCATATAAAAAAATGAATTCAGATCTTTAATTTCTGCTGAAAATTTATAAGATCTAGCTAAATATTCTCAAACTGAGAAAAAAATGTTTTGAATAGCAGTTCAATCCGTTTCTAAAAAATGCTAAGTTAGCAACATATGAGAAAAAAATAATAAATTGCCATGAGTTATTCGAATTTGAAATGTAATCTTTTTTTTTTTTTTTTTTTTTTTTTTTATGCACAAAGTATTTAATACTTTCTATATTCTTAGAAGTATTTGTCTCTGAATTATTACTTTATTTAGTACTTTATGTCTTTATGTAATTTTATAAGTTAAATACTTATAAATCGCTCTACTGTAGTAAAAGTTGTCCTATAAAATAAATTGAGACATAAACGTATATTTTTTTACATGTAGTATATTCCTTTATTTTTCATAGTTACTTTGAGATTGATGAATATTTTATAAAAATATTAAGATGAACACAAAATATGTTTAACATAAATCATTCTCAGAATGTATAATATAAAGAGTAAAGTTGTCTTTTTGTGCGGTGCTACCATTTTAAACATTTTGTTTCAAGCAAAAATGGCGCTAGTAGTGTCTCCTGATATTTTCCCTCAAAATCAGTAGAATCTACTAACTTTTTTCCCTTTAAGGTTGGCAAGTATGCAAATATGCTGTCAC
The DNA here is from genome assembly GCA_030067965.1 of Latrodectus elegans. Taxonomy (NCBI): domain Eukaryota; kingdom Metazoa; phylum Arthropoda; class Arachnida; order Araneae; family Theridiidae; genus Latrodectus; species Latrodectus elegans. The sequence goes on along the minus strand of CM057818.1, from coordinate 35,072,553 downwards.
CATCGATCAGTTGACCAAAGGGCTTGTGCTATACCCATCTTACTTTCACTTGTCTCGTAAATAAAAAAAAAAAAAAAAAAAAAAAAAATTGTAGACACTACAGATACAATAAAGCAAATCTTCATCGTATATGAGATTCGATCCTACCCTCATAAAATATTATAATATGTCAATACTTTATCCAATACTTGCATACAAGGAAGCGTTTTACTCAAAAACTGCGTATTTTGAATGAATGTCAAAAAAATTCGCAACATTAGGATGTGTCTCATTTTTCTGAAATGGCACTAATTTGCAGTTTTTATCTTTTTTGCAGTGAAAATGGAATTTTCTTAAGCACAATTGAACTCTTTTTATAAGAATTTTCTATTCTATAATGAATTTTTTTCCCTTAGAGATATAGTAATAAAAAAAAGTTCTTTCGAATTCTCTTGATCTCCGATCCTTCCAATCTCATTCAACTGTAAAAGTGGCTTTCAAATGGGAAAAAAAAAAAAAAAAAATAGAAATTTTCTGACACGCTAAACATGCAAAGAATCCAGAATAAATTGAAATGCATTGAGAATATATAATTGTTTTTTTTTCTTCGACTTTTTTTTTTATCTCTTGTTTTTGCTATTCCCCTCTCTATTCTATCTATTTCGATTTCTTGAACGATTTCATTGATATTTGTATCAAAGTTAAGTTTGGGAGAGAAAAGAAAAAAACAGTGAGAGAAATTCAAAAACGAAAAACATTTAACAACTTTTTTAAAATTATAGATGGAAAAAAATACTTGTATTTTTTTAATTATTGCATTTTTAATGTATTTCACTTCAGAGGAAAGAATGTAATTACATGTCATATAGCATTTTTTTGTGAGAATTCACATTTTTTTTTTAATTTCATTAAAAATGTTGCTAAAATTTAAAGTGTCACTAATTTCCTAACATTAAATAATATATGCATTTCATTTTTGATTACTCATACATGTTGATTTATTTATTGCACTCAAATGTTGAACTATATTCCAAATTTAGGATTATATTTTAAACTGATTTGAATTTTTTAGATGAATTAAATTTAACTGTCTCGTTTCCGATCAAAATTTGTGAAATTAAAATGATAAATAAATATTCAAGTCAGAAAAAAAATTTTATAATTAATAATGTTAGCTAACAAAACATTCAGTTTGACTTTTTTTATATATCATTTCATTTGCTCTTTAATTTGCGTGTCTTAATTAATTCGAAATATTACTTAAATTGCATCTAATCCTTTGCTCATTTATTCAAACCGCATACAAAATTTTAAAAATTCCTAAACATAGCACAAAAAAAAAAAAAAAAAATCACAAGTTAAATTACTGTAGATTATTATAAAAAAAAAGTTTAACTATGCGTTGTTTGTTTCTTTAGTATTTTAAAAATGAAATATAAGAAAGTTTTTTTAAAAAAAATTTTGATGCATTTCAATCGAAATATCCGCGAAAAGTTTAAATATATTTTAGCAAAAGCATATTTTAAAAACTTTAGATTGGTCCAAAAACCTCTTATTACTAAACACAGACCTTGTCAATTACATTTCATGTGATATTTGCCGAGTTGAATTTTTAGCGCTAAGGCGCTTTCACAGTTCAACAGTTTGCGAGTTCAATCCCTATCTTGGATTGGATGTTAGTGGTGTGTGTTTTGAAAGGCATGTAAAACTAATCTGAATCAGCCTTCAGTTGGGAAAAGTAACTATGGGGTGACAAGCACAAATCATTCATTTTACCTAAATTTTTTTTTCGGTAAGCATCAATAAAGTGTTAATTTTTTTTTTGTCTTGAATTAATAAAACAAACACTTTCTCAGTTTTTTAGAACTTCCAGTAAAAAATTAGAAACTTTCAATTTAATGCATTTTACATTGTTTTGTTAAAAGCTCGAGAATCTCAGTACCACTGAGTTCATGCGATATATGTGTTGTTTAAATCCGTGGAATTGAAAGTCCAGTGGTCGTGTGTGAAGGTCTGGTTAAATTTCTTCCCCCTTCAGATCAAAGTCAAAATTGAGAAAGTGGACTCTGATGGTGCCATCTATCGGAGGAGCCTTAGAGCAAAGAAGTACTTTCACCTTCGTGGTGCTCTGGCTAAACGAAAGACGTACTTTCCTGACTTCATTCCGCATAGCTAACTTGGCTTGTCCAAGTGTTATAAATAACAACAGCATAACATATTCTTATTCATATTTCTGAAAAATCGTTGGGAGTTTAAAAGAATTTTTCTTTATTTGATCTTGTAAATATTTAAACGCGCACGCAGTGTTATTTAAAAGTGTTAATTCATCCTATTAACACTTTCTCAAAATATTAAATATTTTACCTCTTGAAAATGGTATGACATTTATGGATCTTATCTGAGTGACTGATCCAGTAATTGCCTACTTCAAATAGAATTAAATTTCTCAGTTCTGCAGCTTGGTATTAATATTAAGTTTTACGCAATGAAAACTCATGGCTAAAGTAGAACTACTTCATTTTCCCATTACTTTCCTCTTTTTACATTTTCCATCGAATATGTCCTAATCGAGTTGCCCTTTCATCATCCAATATCTTTCGATTTGTAATAAATTAACATTTATTTCCCTAAATAACCTCCTTCCGATTCACGATTATCTGTGTTCCATCGAAAATAAATTTGAAACTTTATTTGATTCAATATTTAGAGCTATTAACCCGACATGAGAATAAAGTTTGCAAAGTTTGTGTGCTTCGTTTTATTTATCTCTTCATAGAATTTGATGGTGTATTGGAAACATCTCCTGTGGTCTCAATGCTGCAAGAGGAAGGGATAATAAAATCAATAGAGGGAGAAAAGGGACGCCGGCATCCGAGCGGTTTGAAGCATGCCTTCAATTTCCCTTCCCTACCACGTCGAATTATCTGGGGATATAAACCTTCAGTTAATCTAAAATAAATCCTGTGTATCGTTGCCCACACACGGCTGAAAAGACGTCGTTTATCTTCGTTTGAGGGTGTGTTTTTCTTGTAAGGGGACACGGTTCTTTTTTCTTTTTTTTTCTTTTTTTTTTTACTCTATTTTCAGATGAAAGTATATAATAGATCGACGTGTTCTTTTTTTAACACTCGTATGTTATTGAATTTAATGTAATTTCAATTGGATCCTTTTATTTTCAATGAGGTTATTAAAGAGGTGTTAACCTGAAGCTTTATTGATAAAATGCATATTTAATCACTTTTTAAACGTTTAAGGAATGAAAAATAAAAGCATATAATAAATGAAATTAATGCAGTTTTTTTATATAATCAAAAAATTCAAATATGCATCTTTTATAATTCGTTGTATGTGTATGTTCCTGTTCTTTCAGTCAATGGAGAAAAGAATAAATTGGTCTACATTGATTTAATCAACAATAAATTGTCATAAATAATTTAACGGTGACTTTATATATTAGATTAAATACGATCGCGTATTACCTTTGAAAAATTAAAAGTGCTAAAATGAATCTTTGACCACGAAATGTTGAATTCTTTTTTGTCAAGTTAATAAATGTAATTTTGTAAAAATCGTCATATTCTAATTTTGGACAGACAAAAATATTCGTTACACTTTTTTATGTATTAAAAAGCAATATAATTTGCTTTCGAAATAAAGGTGAATATTATTTAAAAACCTTCTATTCAATGGTAAGTTAAGATTTCTTTTATGTCATTCATACCGAATTGACAAATGAAAAGTAATGGTCAAAATAGGCTATAAATACCGGTTCATATTTCCAATGGAATACATCAAACTTTTGGTTGATGTGCTACTAATCTAGATTTGGATTGGCATTCTAATATGCGTGATACTGCATAATAAGTACAACTCACCTTTATCCCTAAAATACACTAATTTTTTTTTTCTCACCAACGCATACAGTGTAATGTCGATTAGTAATAAATTGCCTTAGAAAAATCCCTGTTCAATCTGAATTTGGGTGATACACGCGTTTTTGTAAAATATTTCGAAAACAAACACTTCCTTCTAATTGGATACAATCATACTGAATTTACGTCTAGTATTATGATATTATGCTGTATCATTGAATATCATTTGTGGTTTTCTATACTTACTTTTAATTATTAAATGAAAATTTTTATATAAAAATATAATCCTGAGGTTCTAATTCATATGTGTGAATTATTTGAGCAGTGCGCCGAACAAGACCAGATTTCGTACCAAAGATGTAGATGTTCGTAGTGATTTGAAGTTCACTTCAAATTCTAAATCCGACTTACATTTATCGTCTGCATAAAAACGACCGTAGAACCAACCGAAAAAATCATTCCCATGCTGCTCGGAACATATCTTCATAAGTATTCGTAAGCATTCTTAGAGTGTATGACATGCATTCCTGAAATGGCTTGCAAGTTGTTCAGATATATATCGCCCTTTAATTATTTCGGCTATTATCCAGTTAGTAGATTGCATTCTCACTCTTTCGGATGGGATCGAAGTGATCAATACATTCGTTCTCGCTGCTTACCGTGTAGAAAGTACGGCGGAATTTCTGATACCGAATGTTTCATCTGGATGTCATGAACAGCATAATATTCCTAATTTGTATGATTTGATTATCCTCTTCGCTGCTTGCATTGGCTTCACAACATTAGATGCGAATTTTCTTTTTTCTTGGTTTGTATAAATATCAAAAAAAGCAAAGCCATATATCTTAACTAACTTGTAGTCATTTAAAAAAAAAATTATCCCTTTTAAGTATAGTTGTTTTCTGAAACTATTATCAGTAATACAAAATAATAATACTAAACAGAAATTTATTTCTGAAAATTCTTTGACTGTATTTTTCTTTTCATCAGCCTACTAAGCAAATAACATTTGACCATAACAGCTACGGTGTACATTGTGCATACATAAATTTAAAACATTTTTTGTAACGTTTACTCTCTAATTGAAGCTCCTTATGTCTGTATCATTTATCCTGATAATGCTTCTTTCCCAGGGCAACAATTTATTCTCAAAGCCGTAACCCTAATCTTTGAATGCTTTTAAAAATCTAAGATGAGTAAATCATCAGTGTTTCATTTCCTTGTTATATCTTTCGCAATCTTTTATTTTAATCGAATTCACAGTGTGAAACAATGTACATCCGGGGTTGCTATTCCTAACTTGAAGCCACTGCAATTATGGTTTCCTTTTTCTCATGTTTTATTTAGCTTGCTATGCACAATTTTTTTGTGCTGTTTTACATATTAAATTATGTATTCGAAATAAAAATTTACAGTAGCTTTTACTACGATTATATCATTGTTTGATCAATAACTTCATTATTTGTTATATCGTATTTATTTATCCTTGAAGTTTCTAATTTAAGCTCCAATAAAGTGCACAATTCTGCTTAAATTTTAATAGATTTATTTAAAGAAAAATTTTTTTTAATTATATATTAGTTTTATTAATAATTAAAAATTTATCTAAAAAGCTTTTCAAAAAGTTGGTATATGCATGCTTTCCTGGTTAAGTTTGAACATTTCGAAAGAAAATGTTCGATTTTTTCAATAGAAGTGTTTTAAAATATTATGGAAAAGTTTTGAAGTGTTATTTAGGATACGTTAAGCAATTATGCTTTATATTATGAAAATGTTTTCGAATATTATAAATAATTGTTTTATGTTGTGATAGAGAAGTACAAGATAAACATTCTGTAATCGATTTCGATTGTACATTTTACATATACACTTGTGTTCCATCAGTTTTATTTGTCACTGATTTCCAGTAATATGTGACGTACATGCTTAGTTTTTTATTAGTTGTTTCCTGTTTCATGTATTGCGATTTTTTGATATAGTTTGTTTCATTGCTTATTCAACACAATGAGTCGAATAATGTAATTTGAAAATACATAATTTTGGAATTTTAGCAAATTTCATTTGATTACGGATTGATTATTCTCTCAATTGATTATAAACCACAACTTAGTTAATGGGTTTATAAATTCGTCGTTTTTAGAACACATCCTGATTGTCTGAATATGTATTCGAAAAACGTATAAGAAAATATTTGTTGCACGGATGCGAATGATTGTCTTGTATTTTCAACGTATTTTTCCTGATATTTAAAAGGCATCAAATGTAGATTACTTGAAAATTATCTCAGAAGATGAGAAGTTTATTAAACAGAAATTATCCGTTTTTAAACATTCGTCAATTTTATGCCTTCAATGTGTGTGTATATATATATTTATATATATATAATTTCTATTTTAATTATAAAGTGGTTGTTTCTTTCTTTACAGTTGAGATCCTGAATACGCCATTTTATTACAATTCTTATTGGTTTAAAATATTTATGACGTCAAATGCATCAATATCAATGTTATACATATCAATAATCGTTTTATCGACGTCACACCGTATTGAAATATAGTTGTAAATACGGCTTGTTGACGAATTTGCTGTTTGCCTTCAAATTACATTCTTCGAGAGGCAGGTTCACCATCGAATATCTCAGAATATTGTTAAAGTTCATTTTGTTAATAAAACGATCTCTCTTCTATAAGAAGCAAAGCATCAGTTTGAGAAGCATTTTTCCATTAATTCAAACCCTTAACACATGGAGTATAGAACAGCAGAAAAAGCAAGATGAAAAAGGCATGCCAAAACATTCACTTTATAGTTAGTTTAAATCGGCAAAGACAATTTAAATTTTAAAAATTTCATCAATTAATGGAATTCTAAATATTAATTACAATATTTTGTAAATCTCTTTTGAATCTTAATACTATTGCCTTGCTTAGGTCAACATTAAATTTTTTTGTGTGTTTTACATATCGATTCGAAAATTAAAAAACAATATAATCAGTTTATTAAAAATTAAATGCTATTAAAAATATAAAAAGAAATGCTTTAGTAAAATGAATTTCGGGAAGTAAACAAAATTATATATATATATATATATGTGTGTGTGTGTGAGTGTATATGTATATATATGTATATATGATATATATGTTTATAATATATATACCAGGTATATGTAAATTAAATGAGACTACTTTTTTTAAAAAAAGAACAATAAATTTGCGAAAACTGTTAAAAAATATTTCTTTATTCGAAATAATGTACATCACTAGCTACACATTTTCCCCATCTTTCGGGCAATTTGTAAATACCACGTGAAAAAAACAATCTGTTTTGAGGCCACCCAATGCGTGTCCCAATGGTGCAAATAGGTGGTAATCGTAAGGAGCGAAGTCTGGCGAAAAAGCCGCATTCGCTAAGGGTTCCCAGTCTATCTAATGATCTCCTTGGTCGGTTTATCACGTGACTAGGTGCATTGTCATCAAGGAAAATCACTTAGTGCTGCCGTTTCTTGTATTGCTCGTGTTTTTCGAGTATAGCATCGTTCAAATCAAGTAATTGTTGCTTATATGCGATCAGTATTAACGATAGTATTAAGCGATCAGTATTAACGATTTCGTCGGGTATGCTCATAATAGATTGGCCCCTCCTGATTCCAGAAAATGCACAGCATTGTCTTGCGGCCGAAGCGATTCGGCCTAGTGGTCGATTTGGATGGTTGTCCGGGGTGAACATATGATCGATTTGGCTTGGGATTCTCAAAACAAATCCATTTTTCATCGCCTAACATTATGATGGAGATATGACATGCGTTTATAACGGGCAAGCAACTTTTCGCACACAATTTTTCGGTTTTCCTGCTGATGGTTCATTAGCTCGTGTGGTACCCATCTACCGACCTTTATCATCTTGCCCATTTCTTTGAGACAACTGGTAATAATGCTGTCGTCAACATTCAATTGTTCTGCAGGATGTTCTTGCATTTGGCCATCATCTTCATCGAATAATGCTTGCAATTCAGCATCTTCAAATTTTTTTTTGCAGGTCTGCCACACTCCTCGATTCTCACATCGAAATCACCATTTTGAAACTATTCAAACGACTTGTAGCACTGCACATGGCTCAGAGCATTGCCACCGTATGTTTCTACAAGCATTTGATGCGAATCGGCAGCACTTTTCTTCAGACGGTAACAAAAAATAAATGCTATCCTCGAACCGAAAGGCATAAAATTCGACATTTTCAACAATGTAAATAAAAACACAATGCACGCTGAAACTCATCCAAATGTAAATTACACGTGAATATGAAAAGTCAAACTATATATATATATATAAAAAAAAAATCACGTGTCATGGTTTCGTAATATTTGCAAATATGTGTGGGGACATCTGTTAGCAATCGTTTCATTTGATATGCATACACCTGGTATATAGACTTCATCTTACAAGGTAATATCTTATACCTAATTATAGGGATGCAGTTTTAGTTACTTATTTTCTTCAAATCTATGGAACATTGTTTTTATTATATTGCACTCTCTTTACACGCATTGTGAATTGATTGCTTACTTACAGGAAATATTCTTCACTCTTATTTAAAATAAAAATAGTGCAAAAATCTATGTATCGTTTCGAACACCGTATTAAAAAATTGAAATAAGACAAATTTTTTAATATCGCATTACCATGTAACATCCATCGTTTCCATGAGGGCAATCAATCCAAAATATTGAAACAAGCTTTAGATGTGCTGCATATTGGATCTTCAATTTTCTTGACAGTGCTTGATCTTATTAGGAAGATGTGCGATCAATTCTTTATGTACATTTCGTTTCAGACGCGATCCTTTTTTCACATCTACCTCCCATCCTTAGCAGTGGAGGCACGTTTTTGTTCAGTTTCGATCAAAGGAAGCGCTTTGTCTTTTCTTAACTTAAGGTGTCTTAATAAAATGTGTCTCTGCTTTGATTGGCTGGCCTCCGTTCTCTATTTCTCTTCGGCGGGGAAATAGATTTCGTTTCTTTTGTTCTCGGTTAACGGTATTCTGTTCACTATTACTGAGAAAACAAATCAAGAGAAGAGTGGAAAAATGCGGAACTTTTTGTCAGCGCAATTACTCGAGAACTTGATTGCATAAAAAAAAAAAAAAAATTTCGGGTTTTTTTCCCCCGAACCATTTCAATAAGGGTTGAATGGAAAGGTTTTACTCATCTTCTCACGGCTCCATCATCCCTCTTCATTACTTCGTGCCATTATATGGAGAATCTGAAAGTAGACACCTTAAGAGTTATTTTTAGTGATAATACTTCCAATTTTATTTTGGCAATTTGGATTTTATTTCCGACTTTTATATTAGATAGTAAAGGTGCAGAGTACATTAATTAAAATGTTTAGTAAATATATATATTAAAGTATATTATTCAAGCATATGATTTAATATAATGGAAATATATATAATATTAATTTTAATATTTATAAATAGCTTTTACGAAAAAAATATTATAAGCTTGTAACCGAGGAGTGTACGGTTCTGGCTTTCAGTTCAATAGTTGTTTGGTTCGATACCTCTTCGGCTTTGGCTGTTTTTAGTGGTTTAAAGTACATTTTAATTTGTAAAATGGTGAAACTTTAAATTCCGGTATAATTAACCCTTGTGTTTATAAAAATGACCAACTTGCCAAACCAAAGGTGTTTTTTAAGATTCTAAAATGTAAACGATTGAATGAATCTAAAAGGTGTATATTTTTATTTAGAAATATATTTATCAAAAATTCACATTTTGTCAACTAATTCTGTTTACAATTGATGTTTACATCAGTAATATTTTGGTTATGTTCGTTGAAGTTATTCTAATTCTGTTCATATTACGTAAAAATCTTTTGTTCCTGCAAAAAAAAAAAAATTAAAGTTACGGTGTAATATTAGTTTTACGTGAGAAGAAAAACACTAATAAACCTGATTATAAATCCTTTTGAATTTTCAAGGACACAACTTTCCTTGTGAAAATAACTACTTGTAAAAAATTCCCACTTGTACAAATAACTATACTACATTATCACACATTTTGCGGTTACACTTGATGTTTTTAACTCTCGATTCACTTGAGTAAATTTTTTTGAAAGTTTACGCTCGTCTGAATAGTGATATGATTTGACTACATCCATTCTATTTTTGTTTTTCTTGCTGTATTTACTGTATTTTTTTATTAGCAACCATCATCTATTTCTTATATATATTTATTATAATTTTATATTTTTATAGCGTACAAAATTTTTATCAACATCTATAAAATCAAAGTGCGTTTTAAACTGAAATATTTATGATTGAATGGCTATTTACTCAACTGTAATAGTGTACCTAAACATACAGGAGCGAATCTGCTGGTGAGTTTGAAAATTATTACATAAATTTCAAAGCATGTAAATCAAATAAACGGATTTATGTACCCAAATTTAACTCTGGGAAATTCGTTTCATATTTGTTATTTATTTCTATTAAAGCATTTTACATGTATTTTTGTTATTAGCATCGTGACAAAATTTTGCTGCTATGAAATGTTCAATCTGATGCTTTTCAAAAATATAAATAGCACTTCACTTGTAAAAAAAAAAAAGTCTTAGTGATTTTATGTTCATGAATATTTTTAAATAAATCAGTGTGATTTTTGTAATAAATATTAAAAAACATATATATTTATTATGAATGCAAATAATTCATTTAAAAACATTGTATATTTTACTTTTAACGGTTCATAAAACAATACGCATTAGATAAATTTCTTTCTTTTTTTTTTTTTTTTTTTTTTAGCAAATTTTAAAATAAATAATAATTTCATTAAATTTTTGATTTTAGACGCTGTAAAAATAAGATCTTTCACTGTTTTTTTGCTTTGTATTTATTAAGATTTATTTATTTTTTGCTTAAGATAGGAAACATTCGTTAGAATAGATTGCATACGTGAATTTTAAAATTCTCAAAAAGTTTTAACAATTCCCAAAAATTAAAGGTGACGTGTTTTGCAATTCTAAGGGAACTAGTTTTAATTTAAATTTTTAACAATTGTCGAAAACATTTCCTTAGTCGTACGAATGTGGATTCTCTTGTTTCCAGAATGAAACAACTTTTGTGTGTTTCTATGCATCTTGTTACTTAGAATATTTTTAGGGGAGTTACTTTTAATAAAAAAGAAAAATTCTTAGTAACCATCCGAAGCAAAGAACTTCAAAATGTTAGTCACTTTTTAATTTTAAATCACTTCCAAGTCACGCAACTCCATCTTGACAAGTCTGATGTAACTTAATTTTGGATTTAATCCAGTTTGCTTCGGAGGAAATTGCTAGTTTACCTTGAAGAAAACTTGAAACTCCCCCTCTTCTGTTTCTTTTGTTACAAAACCGATTTTTATATTTTTGTAAACACCATAGTTTTGATCAAAGTTGGAGTTAGTCCAAATTTTTTTTTAAAATTTTAATTAGATTTTTTTTTATCCAGTTTTCTACTTATTTTAAATTTTAAGTCTTTAAAGCTGCCTTTACTGCAGTTTGATATAAAGTAGCATGTTATTTTTAATTATTGATTTTTATTCAAAATTTATTTGTTGCTTATATTTTAGTTGAATGTCCGGCATCGATACCCCTGTAATCCTTTTGTGTATTTTTAAAAATTGAAAAATGTCGCCAAGTTGATGTAATTAAAACCTCAAAGTTTCCTTGTAAATAAACATAAATTAGAAACAATGAAATGAAAAATATAAATGAAAGTATGGAGTATTAGGGTTTAAAAAAAAGAAACTTATACGTATCATCCTCACAAAAATTAGAATAAAAATTTATTAAAATAGTGTTCTATATTGTCCCGTGATGATTTAAAAGCTAGGCTTTATTCAATAGAATGTTGAATAACCTCAGCATTCTCCATCTTTCTGATGTAATTCTCCATCTTTCTGATGTCCAAGTTGCCAGAAAAGTGGTAAACTCCGCCAAAATGTTCACCAATTCGTGAATGTGCTAAAAATTCCACGCGCTATCTACGCCAGACTTAATCAATCATTTTAAGTAATAATTTTTGGTTTTATGAATTCAAGAATTGCTATAAGTAGTACTTCCTACTATATAATGGTATTTCTAAACGTTTTACTTATTTTTTTCTCCCATTTGTTATTTTGATAGTAAAAACGTCCAAATAAAATTGTAAAGAATTGCATTAACTCTTAAAAAGCATTTCCACTTGGATAAAAAGAAAAAAAAAAAAAAGATCCGTTTATAGATTTTGACTGTATCGATCATTGTATTTTAAAGAAATAAGCATCTGAAACTATTCGGCAGAGAAATTTGTATTTAAATTTAAAAGTTTTCCCAAACTACTTTTGTCATGCTTTTAAAATATGTATGAAGGCGATACGTTAAAAAAAAATGTCATCCGCTTTTGGACGGAAAATAGAATATTGTTATGTATTTTTAATTTAGTTCCATTTCCCTTTTTCTCGTACCTTTAAGCTAGGAATCGATTTAAGAAAAAAAGATTGTTGTGTGCTGGAAGAAATGCATGGAAAATTCCGATGTTGCAAAATGCCCTGCGGTATATTAAGAAGGGAAATTTCTATTTTCGATATTGCTCTGAAAATAACTTGAAGTATTTTAGCATTTTCCGAACTTTCTTTTAAAGCATGCTTTATCGATCTTTTACCAGAGAAGTGCATTATATTTGAGTTATCTTGCAATGGATCAAAACCTGTGTCTCTTAACAGGAATTAGATATCAGTGCTTATGTAGCATTTATTTTAAAAAAAATTGTGGTAAACAACGTTCTTTTAATTCTTGCTTATAGACAACGCATGATTATGATTAATTGGTAATTAGTGATATATCAATCAACTATAGAAACAGTGATTCGATGAAAAACTTAACAATATGGGAGCTAGGAAAAACAAATATAAAAAAACTTGTTCTTACTAACAAAAGTTAACTGAGTTTACATATATCGTGTAAAAACTTTTTACTTAACAAACAATAATTTCTACATAATACATACTATTTTACACAACTTATCAGCAGATTTTCTGAGTCACGTGCTTCTTTTAATTTTTTTTTCTCGCGATCACCTTCCATGAAGGTTGTGGATTAAACAAGTTTATCTTTAGATATTCGGATAAAAAAAATTAGCATCGGTAACCACTTTAAAATGTCCCCTCGTGCTCACCTCTGCCTTAGACTAACTGACTTATACTCTTTCCAGCCTCCTCCTCCACTTTTTATCCTCGTAAAAAAAGTTTGTCGCAGTTTTGTCATTGCTTTATGGCTCTTTTTATACCGAGCCATTACATATGTCCACAACCGAATTGGGAGTTGAACCAGAATACTAACTATTTAACGATCAGCTCAACTAGTAAGCGTCATAAAATGTTTGGGAAATAGATTCCGAAAGAAACTTATGTGTTATAGTTTGCATTTCTGGTTATAAAATGGTATCCTTTTGAAATTCGAAAACCGCAGTTATGGGAAAGAAACGCTTATGTTTCTCTTATTTGAATAGAAATGAAAGGACTTAAATTTTTTTTTTTTCTTTTTATCACAATTCACTTTCCTGCTGTCTATTTTCATCAATATTTTGGTAAATACCATGTGTCCACTTTGCATAAAAACTAAATAAAAAAATAAACAATATATTAATTTAGATTCATTTCTTTATTTGTTAATTTATAAGAGCTTGCTAAGTATTTCAGAAATAAAAGGTTCAAGGTTGGAATGATTTCATTTTTAACGCTACCCACAAAACAAATTAATTAAAATTAACATTACAGTTACATACGGAGAGGTGGGACATTTGCTGCCTATGCTCATGGAGTCTTGGCCCACACTGAAGAGTTTCGCTACAGAGCAGTAGAGGGCGCTCATTGGATGCTGGGAGATGTGTGCTACAAATTGTATTTTAAGACTTCATGATATCATTCCTTCCGATAACTATGTTGTACCAATCAAATTTTAATTAAGTAGTACCTCGCAAAAATCTTTTATCCAGTTTCTGAGATGAATTATAATTTTTTTTTAAAGTATAGAGGAATATAATTGTTTCTTTGGCAAGGTTGCAACACTGTGAATTTTAAACAAAAAATGGATATGTGAAAGGAGACCTTCATAGAATATCGATTAATCCGAATGTTCAGCTCAATTCTTGACTTGGAAAATTTTGAAATTAGAAGTGAATGATTTTGCAAGATTTTAAACACAAGTTTTAACTCTAGTTGTTGTTGTTGTCCACTCAGAATCTAAATTGTATCAGATAGAAAGCATAGTATGTCATTAAATTTCCGACCATTATTTAATACTTTTGGAAGCTAAATTGTTTGCAAAAAAGGGTTATTTTTAAGTATAGATTGTACCGAACTTCCGGGTTCGTGTGGATTGAGAGTTGAAGAAAGCAACTACTCGATGAACAAAAGACTTTTATTTGTAAAAATTCCACTAGAAATACCAGATGTAATAATCACAATTATACAGTTATAATTCGTCGGATACAATAAGTAACAGCTTCCAATCACAGGTCTCAAATACCTCAGGCACAGAACAGCTTCTCTAAACTAGCAGTCACGGCTAATCGTTTTCACTCACTGACTGTCTATACAAAACCTCCTAACCATGTTGGGCTGCGATATTTATACCTGAGTTGGCGGAGAAATCTACTAATTTTGCCAAGGTTCTGGAAGCTTCTAGGCTATCTCGCTAAATATTGTTCCTAGAGCTTAGGTGATGGATGTTTCCAAATATATCCATTTCTCGCCAAGTCGCCAACAATGTCGCCAACTCGCCAAAACATCACCAAGTCACCAAATCGTTAGAAAACCCGCTTTTAACGTATTACACATCTAAATACCGCAATTTTTGCCCAAAATGTGAGTATTTCCGATCTGTCTGAGATATTTTAAGACATATACAATAATTATTTATAAATTTGTAACAATATAACTACATTTATATAATTGCATTCGTGGGGCCTTTATAATTATCATCGATATCTGTTGCTTTACAGGGGACAGTTTGAACAGTAAGGTTAGAAATATTTTATTAAATTATATTAGCTTCTCTCTCTAAATAAAGCTCGTTTTTTTTTTTTTTTTTTTTTTTTTTTGTCTTATCAAGAGGTTTCAACATTACTTTAATATATTAAGAAGGAACACTGAAAAGTCACATATTGAAACTGTTTTTTCATTATGTTGAGACACTTTTTTCTGTATAAATTAATTTCTTTCTTATGCGTTATTACTTCCAAAAATTCAGATCTTATTTAGTGTGTTTCATCAAATGATCATGTATATCAAACTTTTCAAGCCAAATCCATCGTGAAACAATTTTCTCCCATTTAACCAGTACTTAATCATTATTTATTATGTTGTATGGACATTTCTTTTCATTTGATCCATTATGCTAAAATCAAAAATCACTTAGTTTAATATTTTGTTTTTGTATTCTGTCCTCCAAAAAGTAATGTTTTTTTTCAAAGCAATCGTCTTTCCAATATACTTTCATGGTGATTTTCTAACTTGCGTGCGTAATAATTCTCACAACTACATTATGCTGTTTTAACTGCTTTTAGTTAGAATTATCTCAAAAATATTAATATAATTATATTTTTCGGGTGATTTTCTGAGGATCAGTTTGGCAATACCATAAGGAAAACTCTCAAATTTAAAGTCCAATTTTCAGAGGTGATTTTTAAAAAATTTATTTACTTCTCAAAAAAAACACTAGCTTTTTGATGACATCCTTCCTCATAATTTTTTTTTTAAATAAAAATAAATCCTAAATTTAAACTTTAAATCCATATATTTTTCACGTCTAGTAACATTTCAATGCTTTGTAATCAAAAGGCATAAAAATGTTGAATTGTGTAATTAACAAGGGAGACAGGTGTAAAATTAGTTTTCATGTTTATATTCTCGTTCTTGATATACTTTCTCTTTGCAGAAATACCTGAAAATTCTTTTGTGAAAATTTCCTCATAAAATTTAATATGACCTATTTTTTAAAATTTTTTATTATTTTTATGTTTGAGACCTCACATCTCAACTCGGTTCATAGTGTCATCAAATTGTCTTCCGGAGACTTTTTATAAATCATTATTCTTTGAAAAAAGATAGCAAATTCGTTTTTTTTTTTGTATTTAACATACTTATTAGGTGTTTTTCAATTAATATTCTGTGAACTTTCATTGTGATTTAAATGTATGTTGAGAATCGAAATAAGTATTACCGTCTTATAGTATGAAGAAAAATCGAAGTGATAATTTACCATTTAAAGTTGTATCTCATAAATAAACGGACGTGTTTAAAATCTTTAAATTAAATTATGTAACAAAATATGTTGAGCTTTATATTTCATCACATTTATAAAAAACAAAATAGTCTTAAGTACTTATAACACTAAAAAATACTACTAAACATTTTTGGCGCAGCATGTCCATATTTGGACCTAGAGCCATAAAACCCAACCAACCAACTACTAAACATTTACATATTTCTCTGTAATTATTAGCTGTTCAATTTTAATAATTATTCATTTTTTTAATAATATATCCATACTTTTTGACTATTTTTCTTAGATGGATAGATTCTTTCAGTAGTACAATGTTATGTATCAGATTCATCGGGAAAAGGCTTGAGAAGCTGGGCGAATAATTTTTAATTGCGACACTCTGCATAATTCTACATGTCTTTAAATGCTTCAAATCTTCTCGGTCACATATTTTCACTGTCAATTGTATTCAACGCGCTTCCATCTTTTTTTGCTTTCAGTTTTCTTGTGGCTCCAGATACCTTTTCCAAATTTCGCTGTTACGGTATCTCCCACCACGAAAATTCGTAATTTAACTGACAACTGTGTAACATCTCATTGTTATAGATTCTAATCTTGTCGTTATTGCAAAAAAAAAAATTTACTGTGGATAATAGCAAATAAATAACGTGTCTCATTTGTTATTTCATTTGCTAAAACAAATAATATAGGGTATAGCAAATTTTTTGATAAGACTGAAATATATATTACTACTGTATAAGGAAATTGAAATAAATTATTATCTCATTGCGATAACCTTTATTTTAAATTAATTGTGAATATTATTAGTGTCAGTTCATATAATTTATACTTAAAAATTATGTATATGTATATATATGCGTGTGCGTGTGTGTGTGTCAACTTATACCTCAGTTTAAATATTTCATAAGGAAATGCAGTATAGCCATCTCTCTCTTTCCTTTCCGTTTGCGGATTTAATAATACAATCGCCTGAAACACTGCCTTGAAAAATGTAAATGAATACTCGATAAAAATATGAACCGAGAAAAGTAGGTTAATCGACCTTTTAACTCCCTGCTGTATACTCTTTTGCGTGTTTCCCCTTAAGAAATGGATTCAGGTATTGAGCGTCAACTTGTCAAATGACATAGGAAATTTGCTTCATTTGATCTTGATTTTAAGATATTATTTGGAAGTTGAATATTTTTGAATAACTCCTTAACTTTCTGTTTATTCATGTATCATCGATTTTTTCCGGGATTTATTACATAAAGAAAAATATCCAAAAAAAAAAGCACGTGCAAACATTTCTATTGAGTAAATATTCCATGAAAATTCGCCTAGTTAAATAAATTATTACTCAAACGTACAAAAACAAAACTATTTTATTATTTTGTTCTTAAGATTGACCATAGTATGACATCTTTTACTGCTGTTAAACAAGAAATGTGAAAAAAAATTTTTTTTCATTCGAATGAAACACGCATGAACCTAAAATTTAATTATTGAAATGGTTAATTTTTGTTCCGAATTACCTAATAAAAATGGTTAGAATTGAAATTTTATTTTGTGTCTATTCAAAAGATTTGCTGTATTTTAATCAAGGCACGTGCCCTTTAATTAAATCTATTTGGAGCCAACTCATTACTTTTTCTTGCAAGTGAGCAAAATGTTCTTCACTTTTCATTTAGTTCGTTAACATGAAAAATGATTATGAAGGAAAATGTGCCATAATACCGTGACATCATTAAAAATTCAAGATATTTTGGGTCTTTTCTTATTAAATTGGAGTTGACATTTTTATTTCTGTCTCTCCGAAAATGGATATTAATTTCTTGCAACCTTTTTTTTTTTTTTTTTTTTTTATTTATGGATCTTTTGCACGTGTTTTAATACACTTTTTAAAATTGATATCTTTACTCTTTTTTTTTTTTTTTTAAATTTCCCTCTTGAAAGTGTTCTGCTTTACTTTGTATTTTAATCTTATTCGGTGGGAAGAGAGTGCGTTAATTAAGAGAATAAATTTATAATTATAGGGAATATACACGTAATATGATTTTTTTTTCTGTTCAACTTGTATTTTCTGTTTCGCGAATTTTCATATTCTTCTACTTCTTTATTACACTTTCTACTTGTTTTATTTAGATATTTTTTATTTTAAAGTTCATTGAACTTCTGAAGAAAATCGCTTAAAATTTTTGATTAGAATGTCAGAAAGACATTCTAATCACATCCAAAGACATTCAAATCCATTAAATTTTAATAATTTATCTTCATAATTTTCAAATTGTGTAAATACTAACATGGAATTAAATCTTCCTCTGTTATATACAGGAAATTTGTTTCATATTAATCTAAATAATTTACTAAATTTTTCTAAAATATCGTTCGCGAGATTTATTTTGTGAGAGTCTAATTTTTAAATTTGTACATGCAAATAATTGTAATTTATTTAATTATCACTGAACAAACAAAACAATTAAATCGTTAATTTAGTTGTTATAATAAATTTACATCTCAAATTTTTATAACTATATATATATATATATATATATATATATATATAATATATAATATATATATATATATATATATATATATATAATATATAATATATATATATATATATATATATATATATATATATAATATATAATATATATATATATATATATATATATATATATATATATATATATATATATATATATATATATATATATAATATATAATATATATATATATATATATATATATATATAATGAAAACAATAAATAGAACGCTAGTTGTGGATTTAAAAAATTCCAATCAAGAATTCGAATTGGATTTCGAATATCTTTTGTCACAAGCTTACATCGTTATTTTTGATCTACTGGCATTGTTTTTAGGAATCAGTCTTATTGTTACGTTAGAAAATTTTTTTTAAAAATAAATGGATTGTTTTTTTACCATGAAAAAATTTATCAGCATTAATACTTAAATAATACTAATTTATTGATGTGGGATTTTAATTTTATAAAATGTAAGTTTGAATATATTTTTTGCAGAGTTAAAAAATTCGGAAAACTGAAATAAATATGAGTATTCTTAATCAGTTTGGTATTTGTGCTTTGTCTTCAATAATTACTTTTCGACCAGTTTAATTAAGGTAATTTAAGTCTAAAAGCATTATCAGAGAACCACAAAAATTAACTGGAAAATTTTCGGATTGTGAGATGTATATATATGATAATAAAGTTCATTTTGAAGCTTCTACTCAATCTGTGTACAATGTTAATAAAACTGAATAAACCAGAATTATCATCAACAGTTGAAGAAAGAAAAACAAAACATTTAGCAGCATGTACAAATTAAATCTTTTTAGAGCTCAGATAGAAGAATTGTGTTCTTTTACGAATATTTCTTTTTGCCATTATTATGACGATTATCTATACTCGGCGCTGGGTTTTGCAACTTGTTTTTTGAAGTTAAAAGTGCAAGATTCTCATATATTTCATTTACAGAAATGAATCTTAACACATTCATCGCAGTATGAGGTCATAAATAATATATGAATTCCCCGAATGTCAAAACAATAAATTTCATTGAATTGAAAGGTATTCCAAATGTAATCTTTATTAAAAAATAATAAACGTAACATTTCTTTCATTTAAAATAAGGTATGCATTTTAGAAGTAGACTTTTAATACTTTTACCATTATTTTCATTTATCCTTATTCACCTATATGTACTTTTATCATTCCCAGTTATTTTTATGTCATTGACTGTAATGTATTTTTACAAAAACGTTAATTTCATATTTTCAGATTTTTATCTCTAGCCATCGTATAAATTGTCTGGAATGGTTTGTACAAATAATCTCAGCCTAATATATTATTGGATCGAAGCAAGAATTTTGGAGGTCATTAGAAAGGAAGTGATTTTCATTGCTTCTTTCATTTACATATAATTCTGTGATCATGGCTGTCTGCGTCATGTGTATATATATATATATATATATATATATATATATATATATATATTATATGTAGATATAGGTATGCATACACATACACACACTCCTAGACATCCAAGTTGCAACACCCATAAAGACAAGAGATATCACAACAAAATTTATTTTGTAGATAACATGTTGACCAAGTATCAAAGAATTTAACTTATAGATTTCTGTGAAGTATGGTTCGTGCTAAACTCAGTAGCCAGAGTAGCCGCCATTATTGGACACGCATCGGCATTGATTCAAAGAGACTTTGGATGTGTTCTTCGGGTACAGCAGACCAAGCAGCTTCCATACTCTGCCAAAGTTGATCTGGCGTGGCAGTTGGGGATGTAATCTGGGACAATCGTTGAGCAACCATGGACCACATGTTTTCTATCGGCGAAAGATTTGGAGAGCGAGCCGGCCAGGGAAGCAATTCAATCTGCCGATTGACGAAAAACCCTTGGACAATGCGTTCTACGTGTGGTCGTGCATTATCCAGTTGAAATATGGCTGTGGCCAAGCCCTGAAGGTAAGGAAGGATTACTAGCTTCAACACCTCGGAGATGTAGCACTGGCTGTTTATAGTACCGGCAATGCGTACTAGAGGAGTGCGAGAGTGTTATCTAATACCGCTTCATACTATAGTACCTGGTGCAGGACCAGTGTGGTGCTGCATAACGCAGCTGTTCAGTATCTTCAAAGAGACTTCGGGCTCGAATGCAACCATCGTGATGTTGCAGACAAAAGCTTGACTCGTTAGTATAGTTTCATTCCATTTTGCAGTGTGCTGTGCTATGTTTCGTGATGTGGCTGAGGATCCATCACGTGAAGTGTTGCAGTGAGGTGGATAGGGTCGAACACGTCATTCCATCGTACCCTCCTGCATCCCATTATCCGCACTACAGTTTCATTGTTTGTTTTCGTCCAACACGACTACCAATTTCCCTGAAAGATTATCCACAATCTCGTTAGGCCACATATCCTTCCGCTGTCGAAAGATACTTGATACAAAAAATGATCGCTGTTTTCTACGAGACATAATTGATAGTTTTTTTTTATTTTATTTTTTATTTATTTATTTATTTTTTTTTTTATAAAAAATTACAAAAAAAGCACAATTGCCGAACTTGGAAACGTTGGACTATCCAAACCTTAAAAATCTCGCTTTGAAGTGGCGCCACAGGCGTGCGTGATGTGCGTCTGCGCTGAAATTCTGACCATTTGCATATCTCACCTACGCTAATGCATGTTGTTAATTATTATTTGCGTGCTTTCTTCAGGGTGTTGCAGTTACGGCGACTAGCAGTGTGTGTGTGTGTGTTATGAATGATTAAAAATTCGAACGTTTGTATATTTGAAGATTCTATGAACATAAAACTTATTGTGTACATGGACCTCTTATATAATAAGTTAATATATTAATTAATAATTATGTCATTTTATTTATATTTTTTAATTACATTTTGCACCGACTGAATTTCTGAGCTGCCATATGTATGAATGCTTAGTGGCGTAATCGGATTTTCAACTTCATTCGGAACATTTCGTGTTAGGTTGTATTTCGTAGTACAGCCAGTCCTGTCTGTTGTGTTATTACACAATATGAAAAAAATCATTGTGAGCGCAATCGAGTATGCGCTCGCATCACACAAATAATCGCATTCTTATTTTAATTTAATATTTCTTTCATAACTCCTTCGGCAAACTTGCTATTAAATCCCACGAATTTTTTTTTTTTTTTTTTTTTTTTTTTTTTTTTTTTTTTTTTTAATTAAATAGCATTTTTTTAATGTATTAAATTCCTACTTTTCATTATTTGAGAATTGAAGATGAATGTATGAGTTGGAATTTTTCATTAGGTGTTTTGCTGTTTCTGAACAACGTAAGTTTTCTATGCAAAGTTTAAAAAAAAATTCTAATTAAATTAGAATGAATTTAAAAAACTTTCTTTAGTTTAAGACAATATTGATCGTACGCTTTAAATTATCTAAATATTTAATGACACTGAAACAAAATTCCATCGATTATTTCGCCGCGTTCTTTCCCTTTTTATTTAATGAATCTTTCTTCTACTTTCATTTTTTTTTTGAATAAGCTAAAAAGAATGAGTTTTTTTTTTTTTTTTTTTGGTTAATTTTTTTATATTAAAACGTGGATGGTATTTACTATGCCAGACATGTTTTGCGTAGGTGTAAAATAGAAGCATCTGTTTTACTTCCTTCTTTAGGGTTTACGGAGTGATATCACCAAGAATTTATATACAATTCAGGGTAATATATTTGAACATCCCCCCCCCCAAAAAAAACTTAAATCAAATTACATTGGTTTGAATATCATATAAACAGAAATAATTCATTTTGTTCTAGGTTTAATTCTCTTTATGGTATCAAATTCATTTGACAGCTGTATGAATGTTTTAAAATAAAGAAAAAAAAAGCGTTTAAGTTTTACGTCTGTGGGTTAAGATATTATCCTTTATTTATATTTATTTACTGTTTTTTCAAACATTTCTTTCAAAATCTACTTGTGTACTGTTTATGATTGAATATTTCTTTCTTTTCTGAATACATAAAAAATAATGTATGAATTATTATAAAAAGTCAGCAATATATAATAAATAATATTTCATGCACATGTAGGTATTTATTTTGTATGAATTATACAAAATAAATAATGTATGAATTATTATAAAAAGTCAGCAATATATAATAAATAATATTTCATGCACATGTAGGTATTTATTTTTAGGTTATTAATTAAAATTATTTTTAATATTTATATTATTAATTAAAAATCGAATGATAAATGCCATTTATAAATTTTCTTTTTCAAAGTAGTTTACCCTTTTTTTCACTTTTTTAAAGGCTTATGAGTTCTAAGAATATCACCTAAGATTTGGATGTTTATTGTTTCGGAAGTCCATTTTAAACTGTATGTTTCTGTCTACTTAACACTTGTATGCAAAAAAAATGAGACCAACAAATTAAACAAACCATCCTTATTGTAGAAAAATATTAATAATTGATGTGCTATTGCCATTGGAATTCAATAAAAGAATATATTGTATACATTCGAATCCAGTGTAGGAAATATAATATTCGAATACTTTTTTGATATAAATGTGTGAATTTTATTTACTATTATGTGTTTGCTTATGTATTGTATTTAATAGTGTCAAATTTAATTAAGTTTTTGTCTGCAGATTTCGGCTTTTACTATTTCAACTTATTAGACAGCCATCATTTTTAGTTACCGACATTATTTTTACTTATTGGACATCATTTTTAGTTATTGTTCATGAGACTCAGAAAACTAAATTCATTTCCTGTTTAATATACTTTCGCATTTTGTGGACTATATATATCTGAGATTGATGAATGAATGAAATTGAAATTAAAATATTGTCGGCTATTAAGCAGAATTTGAAGTAAATAGAACTGATGTAAAACAGATATATTTCGTATGAAATCCTCTGTACTCGAAATGGATTCATCAGAAGAATGGGTAATCGAATTTTGAAATAAAGCCAAAGAGTTGTCATCTAGAATAATGTATCGGACTAGTTAACCTTCGCATGTAAAAAATTATCGTTGGGAGATAAACAAATTAACCTAGAATATCGTCTGAAACGGAAAAGCTTTTCCCCCATTGAAATTTTTTTTTATTTTTTTAAATAGGTGTTTTATTCATAAATAAAATTACAATCTACAAATTATCTTTTTAACTGTATTGTTTACACCAGTTTAAATTACGCAAACATAAACTTTTTTTTTTAATTAAATAAAAATGCGCCACAATTACTGAATTAACAGCTAAAATTTTATGATGAGTTACTAGCTTGCTGTTTGCATCGAAATAATCAAATTATCTCAAAGAAACATTAAATTATCAATTCTTTCAATATACATAAAAAATGTTCTCCTTTTCCCATATTCAAAAAAGGTTCAGTTATTTTTCTTAAATGAATATTTCATAACTGCAACTGAGACCCATTTCCCCAATGTTCATGTACCATCGTCTTCCAATGGAAGAACATTTTACTAATAAAATACCTCAACTATAAATGTCTTAGGACTTAAGGGAAAGTAAAAATAAAGTTTTTAAATGTACACAGTATCTATTATATAAACAATTAATAAATTACGTTTCTTTTTTTTTGTGTATAAAACCTTGCATTTTAACGCATTTTCAATCTTGATTTAGGAAAAATTAAGTACAATTTATATATTTACTACGGAATTAGAATAGAAAATGTATAAGTTTTTATTAGAATTTAATTTTTAAATTATATGTTTGTTCAATTTCTTTTTTAAAAAAAACTTATTTACGCAAATTATCTCAATCACGCTTTATTAATTGCTATACACAGTTACCAAGTCTTTTGACTTATTTTGCTTTATTTTTCTGTATATTCGTATTATTATATTAATGCTTTATTTTTCCATTTTTACTAATATATACATGCTTTATTATATGTAACACATAATTTTCGTTTCCAAAATATTTTTTCAAATTGTCTCAAAAACATAGAACAAAATATTTTTTCGAATTGTTCTATGTTTGCAATTGAGAGGAGAAAAAGGGAAAGTTCGTGTGATTGATTTGTTGACTTAAGATATCAAACATACTGGCATTAATATGATGAATTATATTTATATTCTTTATCGTATTTTCACCCTTCAGAAAATAATCAAATAAAAATGATTCTTTACCACTGCAACTAATACCGTATTTATCGTAAAATGTGTACTCAAATGGGAACGAGAAAGAAATGTTAATTTAGCAAATTATTATAATAAACTTAATTTAATAAATTTAGCTATGATTTCTTTCCTAGTATTTAAAAATCTGCTTTTTTTTCCAAATTTGGTTATGATTTCATTATTTTAGTATTTCAAATTCTGTTATGATTTACAATTTTAGTAATTATTTTTTACTTATTTTTATATAAGAAAACGATGAAGTCCTTTTATATACAAAACAACTTTATATGTATAACAGTTTGAAAACAAACATCGGCAAATCGCAATCGACATCAATCGATTATTAACCGTAGTTGTAATAAGAATCCAATAATTGTAATCAAACTGACAAAAGCTGTGTTTATATGCGATTTCGGTTACTACCGCATATTTTAGTATAAATATCGAGTCTTAAAAATTATCTAATATTCAAGCTGATTCGAATATGAAAGGAATTGTTATTATTTTATGTGTTAATATAATATGCAAAGAAGCCATTTATTTTTCGCTTAAAAAATCGTATCTAATTACCTATATGTATGCAAGTTAGTAAGCCGTAAACTCTGCTTTTAGAATTAATTTATCATGTATAATTAATAAATATTGAAGCAATATGTAATTGTAAAAATTAGCATAGTTTTTATAAATTTAAATCGACGTGTTTCTCACTAAAATTGGCTTAAATTAATAACAATTGTAAATAAACTTTAAAATATAATTTTTTTAAATTAAAAATGAAATACGAACTTTTTTTTTAAAAGTAAATCAGAAAATAGATTTTAGGGAAAAATTTTAAATTTTTTTTGTTTCCAAATTAATTGTGAATGTTTTTGTTTCCAAATTATGTAAAATGCTAAAATCTATCGATCAGTACTACATCATAAACATACTAAATTACGTTTGAGTGTTGTTAATAAATTTTGAAATGTCACAAAGACCTCATTCAAATTTTAAAAAATAAGTTTTGTACGTTTAAACGTAATAAATTAAAGTTAATACAATGACGGCATGCTTTTGTTTGTGTCTATTTTTACTATGCTCGTGTAATCGTAATCTTAATTTTCTATTATTGTAATCTGGAATTTTATTTGGGAAGTAGGAATGTAATTGTAATCAAAACTATTTTATAACAAGAAATTATTCCAATCATATTTTCTCATTTAGGTATCTGTATCTAGCATTAATTCTAGTTTAATATTTATAAATATAGTTACTACATCAAATACGAGGGTGACACCGAAATTTTTGAGATACGCGCAGACGAGAATTTACAAAATAAAAATAACGATTTAATTTTAAAATACAAAGTATTTTAACACAGAAGACGATTTTTTACTGATTTACTTCTACTTGTTTAGCATAGAATAAATTTTAAACAGAAGAGAAAATGGAGTTGGCTCGAAAGAATTTTCGCGCTATGATTTTCTACGATTTTAAAGCAGGATTAAATCAAGAAGAATGTGTTCAACGGTTGCAATTAGCATTTGGTGATGAATTTTCAGCTCGTGCTACTGTATTCAGATGGTTTAGAGAATTTAGAAGAGGTCGCAATTTTCTTCAGGATGAAGAACACACGGAAGGCCGCCGTCGGCAATAATCCCGGATAATGTGTCTGCCAATACGAAAAATGTTAATGGATGATAATCGCTGTATCTATCAAATGATACAGAAGGAACTCAACATTGGATCCGCAGCCATACACAAAATCATTCATGAAGAATTACATATGCAAAAAATAGTTTGCCGTTGGGTTCCCCATAATCTAACTGAGCATCAAAGAGAGGAGCGTGTCAGAATCAGTAAAGAAACTCTTAAATTGCTAAATGATGGTGGCCACCGCATCATTTCTAAAGTTGTAACAGGTGATGAAACGTACATACCGTTTTTTGACGTTCCAACACGTCAAGAAAGCAAAGTATGAGTCTTTGAAGATGATCCCACGCCGACCATGGTGAAAAAACAACGCGCACTGAAAAAAGTTATGTATTCCGTTTTCTTCAGAAGTACGAGATTGGTCAAAGCCATCAAGTTGGAAGGACAGAAGACAGTAACAGCAAACTGGTATACCACTAAATGTCTTCCAGAAATTCCACAAGAACTGAATGTTAGTGGACTAATGCTTCACAATGACAATGCCTCTTCACATACAGCCGGATTAACAGTTGAGTTTCTTAAACAAAAACAAATTAATGTTATCAAACATCCGCCGTATTCACCTGATCTAGCTATGTGCAATTTTTGGTTATTCTTTAATCTAAAAAAGAACTTACGTAGACGACGTTTTCATTCAGAAAACGAACTACTTTTACTACTTACTACTCAAAAAAGAACTACTTTTTTTTATAATTTCTCCAGTGTTCTAGAACAATACGTAATATAAAAAAAAACTTTATTCTTTTTGATAAAAGTAACTATTATCAAGTAACATTTTGCTTCCTGATAATTATATTAATGTTATAAAATACTTTAAAAACTCTACAGAAAAAGTTTACTAAATTATTTCATTATTACTGGATATATATAATTATTTTAATAAATTTTATTTTTTTCAAATTATCTTACAAAGTATTTAAAAGGAGAGAATGGTCTACCACATAATCAATAAATATCAATATTTATCTTTCTGGTGGCGAAAAATAACCATATATATGGACAATACGTTTAATTATTTCATTTATGATGAAGTTTATAATCCCATTAATTCTTTTGTGATTAATGTTTTAAGCTATTTTCGTGTAATCTAAAATACAATTTCAATATGATATAAATTTATGATTGATTTATGCGAGGAAAACTTTAAATTTCTGTTTTATTTATTTTCGTAAGAATTTCTTAAGTTATATAAGTAATCTAATAAAAAATATCAAAAAATTTCAAATAAAATTATACGTAGGAGAATTTTATTAAGTTCTGACGAAAGTTTCGAAACCATTAAATATGAATAATTAACAAATTTTCTATTCATTGTAAACATTTATTTTTAAACAGAGCTAACACATTGTAAATATGCTTTTTTTATATTCACTTTTTCTTCCTAACCTTGTAACCAATAACAAATTAGTTAATGAACTTACCAATTTACCTTAAATTTAAACTATATTATAGTACTATTTTTTTATTTGTACAGTTGAAACTAATAAATTTTTCTACGTAATGTCTTGTTTTCTCTTAGATTTGAACATTTTAAAAACAATAAAATTTGTTTCTATCAAAAAATGAAAGTAATTGATTAAATTTTTTTTACATGTTGCTTAAATTAAAAAATAGCACTTTAATTTTTAAAAAAAAGTTACCTGAGAAACTTCGTTGATGAATTTATTATAAAATATTTTTATACTTAAATATACTTTTCGCAAATGTTTTTCCTGCTTGCTTACTTTTATTCTTTAAAGAAATAAACCATTATTCGAAAATATCACGTATTTCATTCAGAATCAAATCAAAATTCATTTGAAAAATTCACACAAATTTTTTTAGAATGTAATTCAATTAGCAAGTGTTTTGAAGGAAATGTATGGTGTCTGATCGTTTTCGTTACCCACTTGGATTAAGATAAAATAAAATCATTATAATTAATCAAACATTTTATTATTTTAATACATTAATATAGAAATAAAATAAATTGATGAAATCTGAGAAATGTTTTCAAAATTACTTCTTTAAGTACTCTATATTTTTTAATACGAGGGTTAGTCTGAAATCTTTCAGATACGCGAAGACGAGAATTTACAAAATAAAAATAACGGTTTAATTTTAAAATAAAAAGTATTTTAACACAGAAGACGATTTTTTATTGACTTACTTCAACTTGTTTAGCGAAAAATAAATTTTAAACAGAAGAGAAAATGGAGTTGACACATTTTCGCGCTATGATTTTCTACGATTTTAAAGCAGGATTAAATCAAGAAGAATGCGTTCAACGGTTGCATTTAGCATTTGGTGATGAATCTCCAGCTCGTGCTACTATATTCAGATGCTTTAAAGAATTTAGAAGAGGTCGCCATTTTCTTCAGGATGAAGAACACACAAGAAGCCGTCGGCAGTAATCCCGGATAATGTGTCTGCCATACGAAAAATGTTAATGGATGATAATCGCTGTACCTATCAAATGATACAGAAGGAACTTAACATTGGATCCGCAGCCATACACAAAATCATTCATGAAGAATTTCATATGAAAAAAGTAGTTTGCCGTTGAGTTCCCCATAATCTAACTGAGCACCAAAAAGAGAAGCGTGTCAGAATCAATAAAGAAACTCTTAAATTGCTAAATGATGGTGTCCACCGCATCATTTCTAAAATTGTAACAGGTGATGAAACGTACATACCGTTTTTTGACGTTCCAACACATCAAGAAAGCAAAGTATGGGTCTTTGAAGATGATCCCACGCCGACAATGGTGAAAAAACAACGCTCACTGAAAAAAGTGATGTATGATGTTTTTTTCAGAAGTACGGGATTGGTCAAAGCCATCAAGTTGGAAGGACAGAAGATAGTAACAGGCAACTGGTATATTACTAAATGTCTTTCAGAAATTCTACAAGAACTGAATGTTAGGGGACTAAGGCTTCACAATGACAATGCATCTTCACATACAGCGGGATTAACAGTTGAGTTTCTTAAACAAAAACAAATTAAAGTGATCGAACATCCGCCGTATTGACCTGATATGTGCAATTTTTGGTTATTTTTTTACCTAAAAAAGAACTTAATGGAAGTCGTTATCATTCAGAAGAAGAGATTGATGTGGCTATAAATGCATTTTTTTCATCTATTCCAAGAAACGAATGGCTTGAGGTAGTTAATCTGTGGAAAATTCGTCTACAAGAGTGCATTGATGCTGGAAGAGACTACTTTGAACACACCTAAAATTTTGTAAGTATAACTTTAAAAACCTAGTTGTATCTATAAAAAATTTCAGAGTGACCCTCGTATCTCTTATATTGCAACCTATTCGGTATGCAAGATCAAATCGAGATAATTTAAATATTTCAAAAATTTATGATTTTCCAGTGCTTGATTTTGCAACTAGAAATAGATATAAGTATTCATTTCTAGAAAATTTTCGTGGTTTTGCTAAATAGATCTTCCTATTCAAAGAAAGCCAGTCACTATAAATTAAATGTAAAGATTTTTATTATTTTCATTATCCAATTATTTTGTGAATACGAAATTACTTAGAAATATTTTTATGTATATGAAAATGCACTACAAATGTTATTTTGTAAAGGGTTTTGTTTTGTATTTTCCTCTAGCTTTTTCCATGAAAATGTTACATGTTTATTTAAAAGGATTTTTTTTTTTACACACTGCTTTCGTTTATTTTTCCCTTTTTGTATTATATACATTCGCTCAATAACTTAATTTTATTCTTCGAGAAATATATTTCTGGGTATACACATAAAATCATTCTGTAAAAATAGCTTTCCAATACTGTACGGTGTGTTCCACGAAAGCTATTCGGGTAAATATTTACACTTCCAACGTTTCAAATTATTTTCAGAAATGCTTGATTTTAATAAACAAGTTTTTTTTTTTATTTATTTTTTTTGCAACGCAAAAACACTCGTTTGTAAATAAAAAAATTTTTTATTTTCCTTGTCATAATGCATCAATCGATATTTAAAAAAAAATGAATTCTGTTTGCTTCGTGATTTTTTATTTAACAAATTCTACACTTCCAATTAGTAATACAATTACTAATCAAATACATTGGTTTATTTTGATCTGTTTGCCACTTTATTTTCATTTTTGCAATGATGTCTAATTTATTCTACACTTTTTTAAGAGGTTTTTTAACTACCAATATAACACATGCCCAAAAAGGATGTCATTACTGCAAACAGTTGAATCGAAGTTTAGATAGTTAACTATTTAGCTACTAGCGCAGGTTGATTGTTAAAAAAAAATTTTTTTTTAATATTTGGATTTATTATTAAACAAATTATATTTCCTTCGTGCTGCATCATAATATTCTCAATAATTTACAGGATTCATTCTTCATATTCTGAATTCTTTCTTCTAAATTTCTGAAATATGCTGCTTGTAGTTTAAATTTATTTCTTTCGTTCTTATTTTTCAACTTAATTTTTTAAGTTACATTCTTACTGTGAATATTAGATAATAATTTACAAGAGTAGTGAGGCTAATTGCGTTTGACCTTAATTATTTTGTAAAATATATCTGAAATTTACAATATGTTGGAAATTATCAGCCCAAGTAGGATTTCTCACCTCTAGAATTCCGCGAGTGCATTTGCTCAATAGTTCATAAGCCGTTGAACAAGCTGTAACACTGGTTAACAATTCGTAAATTCAATTCATAATTCGGGTAGTCCATTTTCTTTTAATTCTTCGGAATACATTCTACATGGTATATCCAATCCGAATTTGTTTTTGTGAATCAAACCTAATCATAAAATGAGAAACCAAATCAATTTCAACCCAATGCATGATTTATTTTGAATTTGACTTGATGCAAAGAAAATTTTGGAGCAATTTGTCATTCGTTTTCGTATTTACCGTCAAGCCATTGACAATTGTGCTTTGGTATGAATTGTCTAGGTATAGAATTGTTGAAAAATATCAACTGAATATTATTAAAGTAAAAATACACATTTTTTACAACATTTTGTGTAATAAAAAAAACTGTTTCTTGTGTTACAATTTAATGGCTACCAAACCTGTGTTTAACTGTTTGTTTTTTATCAAATTCTTTTATGTAATAAAATACTTCTAACGACCTCAATCGTAAAATATCTACTTAACGTACAGCTTCAGAAATCGGGTTATTTTTGTCCTGAATGAATCTAATCATGAGTACAGAATGGTGTGCTCTTAGAACCTTGATTATAGCTGTCAAGAAATAAGCTTCAGTTTCAAAAGTAAATGCATAACTGCTAAAAAAGTCTTTCGAAGCCGTCACCACAGATCATTAAAATTTTCTGTGGGCATCAAAATTTTCGATACCTGTACCAGCTGTTTCGCTGATCAAGCTACGACAGAACACATCTTTGAGTGCCTAGGACTGTCCAAATATGATTTATATGACGATCCGTTGAGAATGCTTGATTTTTTGGGAGTGTTCAACGTTACGTACATGGTCTAGCGCTACTGACCAAAGATGACATGCAACAACAACATAGCTGCTTATTATATTCAAGAAGAAAAATTACATTTTCTTAATAATGATTTTGACGTATAAATCTAAATTATGCATGGAAAAACGATGATTTTCCATTTTATAACGAACTCAAAATATCAACTCTCAATATATAGCGACTCGTGATAATCGAAATTTTTATTTTGTAATGTCTATATATATATATATATATATATATATATATATATATATATATATATATATATATATATATATCATCAAGTAAATTGCAATTTTTCTGATTATACCAATTCTAACACAGACTTCTTATTTATGAAATTTTCATCCCGAAGTCCGTAATATATAATTATTTTTACACTAATTTTCATCGACTTGTACCTTCAAACAGAGAATCCAGAGTCCTTGAACATTCGCTCTGTGCGTGGTGAAGCACCTTTTTTGATTTAATTACTTCCCGTGCCAAATCTCAATTGGGAAAACTACAGGAGGCGATACGTTATTTATTTTTTATTTTTTTGCCTATCATGCCCATTTTTTCTGCTCATAACTTCACTGCTACACCCACTTGCATTACAAGTACTCATTCATGGCATTGACTCACGAAATGAATTGTTCGAAATAACGAGTTCCGTAAAAACACACCTCTTGTTTGAAAAAAAAAAAAAAAAATGTATCCAGTGTTGCGGCATGCGTCGGTAATTATACTCAACAGATATACCAGTAGATCTGATCTTCCTATTCATAATAATAATAATAATAGTAAAAAATAAAAAAGAACTTTTGTTTGAATATTTTCCGGTTTGAATTATTTTATGAGTGAAAATGGGGGAAAAGTTGTAATTTTATAAATCACCTAAATCTCGCGATCAAAAATTTCGTTATACCGAATCTTGGTATGATATGGAAATATAGAAATTCAATGTAATCCTCTGCTGACTTACATTCCTAAAATTTTTCTCAAAAAATTATATTTTATGTACTGGGAATAGTTCGTAGTGCCTAGTTAATCTTCCTTCTACTTTGTTAATGTTCATCTTTAAAGTTAACTGAAATATTTATTTCTTAGAACGGCTTGGAAACGAAAAGATTTCTAAACTAAATATCTGAACCTGAATTAGTTTAAGCTGCTATTATTTTTCTTTCCTTTATTTATTTATTATTTTTTTTTTCATGTATAGTGTTCCACGGAAGATAACTTTTTGTGAAGAGAATTCATTATAAACTTATATAGCTGTATTGGATGTAAAAATTTGAAAAGGTCAAAAAATCGTGACTTGAAAATTTGAGAATGATTGTTTGCAAGACTTCACTAAATATGATTGGCATCCTATTTTGGACGTCATCTTCGTCTTGCTACTGATAGAAATAGTTACAAGAAATGGAATCGTCCGAAATTAAATTGAAATCTTTCAAATGGAATATGTTGTAATATTTTAGAAAAATTATTTAATTTACATTTCTTTTTTTTAAATTATTAAATTTGTTAGTATTTAGTTTGTTACCAATATGTTAAAGCCTTATGAAAAAACACACATTTTAGTTTTTAATAAAATAATTTCTACCCTAACACTTACAATAATATTTTAATGCAGAAGAGAACTAAAATCGGGAAAATTCTTATGAAAAATGTTACAGTTTCTGTGTTACTTAAATTTTGTAAAAATTAAATTCAGGTTATTCAAATAGAAGTTAGTATTTTGTTTCAGTAAGGAAATTTTTCACCATTGTCATTACAATTTTCAATACTGATTACTGTTACTTATGACTGGTAAAAATATTAAATTTTCAATTAAAAAAAAATGTGTACTGATTAAAAGAAATTTTTTTAGTTCTATTAAGACTATCAACTTTTAAATTAAATCATTACAATGAGTGTATAGAAATGAAAATGAAATACGATATATTGATATTTTATTGAGTTTTCCGAAACGATCGTGCTTTATTGTTGTTGGCTAGGCTGGCAATATGGGGTGCGTTGCTCCTCTTTTCCAACTGAACTGTATTTGGTGTGGAGTCCGACTTCCTCAGTACACACATGCCATAGGGACCCGTTTATAGGGTAGGCAACCATTCATACAAAGAAAAAACAATGGCAAAAGTAGACTGAGAGAGAAAATACATCCCTGCCCGAATTGGGATTCGAACCCAGGACCGCAGTCGGGCACTCTGACCACTAGACAGTGTGAGCGGCAACGCTCATCTTTACACTAATTTATTGCCCTTCTGCACTTGAACTTATTACTTTTTATCCAACTTAATATTTTCCATTGCTACAAATTAGGTATAAAAAGTTATGACTGCATTTAGCCAGGTTTCTGCATATTTTCATTTTCACAATGAAATATTTGCACACGCTTCCGATATAAATTCATATTTTTTTCGGGAGTGACTAAGATTTTATTTCTATTCTAAAAAATACTAATACAAAAATATTAGAATTTTTACTAACATTTATTTCTATTCGTAACTAACATTTTTATTTGTGAAATACGACACGACACATTTCAATTAAGAAAACTTTAGAAGAATTAGATTTTTAGTGTTGGTATGGATTGTAAAAAAAAATCGTTTATTATTCGAAGAAATTCTTAAAAGCTGCAACTTACTGAAATAAATACCAGAGACTGATTGAGTAAAATATCCCATTTACTAATTAGGCATATTTATTTCCTGATCTTCTCCCCTGTCGTTTCCTTGATAAATAATTTATTTAATCATATAAAAGTTTTTCCTGCATTCTCATATTTTAAAAACATTTGTGGAAAGGGGAAAAAACACTACTTTCCCCCTTAGTAAATGTTACTTAGGAATAATAACATGCTCTAGGTTCATTATTCAATGTTAAATATCTTCTTTGACTGAAAATTGTTTAAGCTGTTTATTACTGACTGTCTCGGTATAGGAAAATTCGGAAATCAAAATAAAGTATTATAAGTTCATTACTATAAGGCTTTAAATCTTTGTTTATCTTTTCACATGAAAAAAGCATGACTGACAGTACAGTTTTTAATTTGTAATGGTTTCATTTATTGGAAAATTTTTTTTAAATTGCCATATTATATGTAACAGTTTTTTTGCTTTTCAATTTTTATTTATAATTTAGTTATTTTAATATTAAATAATATTAGGTTGGGGAATAAGTTTGCGTTGCGTTTTTCCCAAAGAGATTTTATTTAAACCAAAAACAATAATTATATCAATAAGTTAATCAATTCTGTATTTGCCGTTGCTGTTTACAACCTCTTTCCACCTCTCAAACAATTTGCTGATGCCGTTTCGCCAAAAATCGCCTGATCTGGTATCAAAGAAGTTGTTGAGCCAGTTTTTAACTCCTAGTGCACTGGGAAATGCTCGAAAAGAATGCCACAATTAATTAGGAGTTCTACTTTGCCCAGCTGCACCTCGTGAATAAAGCTATTCGACTGATAAGACCTGATCGACATGGTCAAACCATACGCCTTCACGACAACTCCAGGCACCCTGTTGTACAAGTCGTCAAGGCCGCATTCCAAGAGCCCGAATGGGAGGTCCGTCAGCTTCCGCCGTATTCGTCGGACCTTGCACCGAGCAATTACAATCTTTTCCGCTCCTTAAAAATTGGCTCAACAACTTCTTTGACACCAGACCAGACGATTTTTGGCGGAACGGCATCCACAAATGGTTCGAGAGGTGGGAAGAGGTTGTAAACAGCAACGGCGAATTTGTGATTGATTAACTTATTGATATAATTATTGCTTTTTGTTTAAATAAAAGTCTAGTAAAAACGCTACTAACTTATTTCCCAACCTGATTCTTTATATCAGAACGTTATTTCTTAGCAAGCCTTTTTTTAAATTTCATTTACGCCATAACACTAAATTTTGCGCACAAAACTAATAGATATCTTCAATCAACGCAAAATGACCAACTCTTTTAAGTCGTACACGTACACACACAGTTCACTGACGTCATTATCAATAACTCTTTCGTTGTCGAGCACCATACCTCCTTTTATCACTTGCTTCCAGTAGTTTTATTTAAATCTAGAAATTAAATTGAATTGTTCATCTTCAAAGTTATATTTGTGTATTGAAATTTGATTATTTGTCGCCACGTTATCGCAATACATTTTACTTAAATTTATTTTGAATGTCTAGAATGTTGCAAATTTTTTTTAATTAATCTCTATAAATCTTCCTATGCTAATCCATTTCAGTGCTAGAACTTACATCAAATCTTTTATTCACGCATTTTCATCCAATAATTAATAATTCAATTGATGTCTGTAAAGATATGAAAGTACGTTCAAAATGTTTCCTTATTGAACGAGTGTAATTTTCAACTTAAATTTGCTAACGTTTGCATGGTAATTCATTTTAAACGTTTTAATTTATTTAACTTTATCATTGCAAGTATTTTGCATATTTTTGCAGTTTTTCTCCAATCACTCTTGAATTGGGAATAAATATACAATTCGTTTTTGCATTCCTATTCATTTGCATTGCATGCTTTTGAATCGGGCTGAAATTATGACTTAAGCTCATGATATCTGCAGCTTAAAATTCACAGCTGGCACGTATTTTATGTTCGTACTATGAAAGCCAGTCCTATTCTAATTATTCATTAGCACATATTTCTCGTTTGAAAATATGAACATATCTGAATTATAAGCTCTATAAGGTAATTTAGTTTAAATTCATATTTCGGTATAAAACTTCATGTGAAACAACCTTCTGTTGTAAGCATACTTTATTAAATTCACTTAGAACTGATAAAATACAGCTCTCTTATTACAATAATGTATGCATTAATTTAATATACGACTTTCTCAGATTTAAAGTGCATAATAAATCGTTTATATTTTATGTTAAAGTTAATTGATAAGCTTAATTACTAACTTATCATTTTTAAATAAAAAAAAAAAGAGAGGAGAAATTTTTTTCTTGTATTTAAAACAGTTTTACGCTCTTCTTCATTCTGGACAAAATTTATTAATTTTATCAGTCTTTAAATAAATTTTTGTGAATATGTTTTGAACTTTATCCCACCTTGCGCCATAAAATCCAACCAACCAACCATTTTGAACTTTATCCCTAAAATCCCTTGTATTTCTTGAGGTATGTGCAATTAATTCCTACATTTTAATTTAACAAGCTTACCTTAGAAAACTGAATTTATGTTAATACTTGTAACAGGATGCCTCTAAATTTACGTAATTAAAATTTGAATAAAATTTGCCTTCTTTCTCTTGTAAAATATTCCTTTAGAACTTAAAAACTACTTCAAATGAAAAACATGAAATGTTATGTGTATTTTTAATAAAATGAAAGATCAATGCAGATTAGCTTCTGACTTTTTATCTTTATAGAAATTAAACATTGTAGTAGGCAAAAAAAAATATTAATAGGTATTACATATTTTTGTACCTAAGTTTTATCAAAATCAGAAAATAAATCATGGTAATACAAAAGCTTATTTCAGGATCATTTTGAGGGAAGACAGAGATTATTAATAAATTTTATAATTTTATCATTATTATACCATTATTATTTACCATTATAATGGTATAATAATGATAAAATACAGTGATATGAAACTATATTTAAATTATGTAATTGATCATTATCATACTACCAAAATTTCCATTGAAAAATTGTTTGTAATTAAAATTATGTTCTTGAAACTCTTTTAAGCTGTATTTTTAAGGAGGAATTCCATCAATGCTAAAATTTTGAGTTAGGAAGTAAGAATTTTTGGTTAAATTAATGAAAGATTGAAATCTTAAATTTAAAAAATGTTTTCTTAGATTTGAGTTCTTGCCTCTCATGGGATTCATGGGTGTTTCATCCGTACATTTATCGAATCTCTTAAAAATTAATAAAACTACGACTTAATGACATCTTATTGGTAAAAGGAAATGCGTACTATTCCAACTATTAGGTTGGGGAATAAGTTCATAGTGTTTTTAATAAAGACTTTTATTTAAGTTTAAAAAAAAAATTTATATCAAGTTGATCAATTATATATTCCCCCCGTTGCTGGACAACCTCTTCCCATCTCCCGACCAAGTTGTTGATGCCGCTCCGCCAAAATTCGCCTGGTCTGCTGTGAAAGAAGTTGTTGAGCCAGTTTTTATGGACCTCTTTGTTATCGAAAGTAACGCGCTTCATATGGTTTGATAAGAAACGGAAAAGATGGTAATCGGTCGGTGCAAGGTCCGGAGAATACGGCGGATACTAAAGGATCTCCCATCGAGAGGTTAGAAGAGGTTATAAACAGTGACGACGAATATATGATTGATTAACCTATTGATATAATTATTGTTTTTTGCTTAAATAAAAGTCTTTTGTAAAAACGCTACAAACTTATACCCCAACTTAATATCAATGGACCAGTATTTTAATTATATTAGTAATATCAATCACATATTTTCGTCCTATATAAGAATATGCTGTGAATTTTTTGTTGTAATGTTCACACAAAATTAATTTCATATCAAACTAGCAGTTTATCTAATTTACAAATTTCGAAAAAGCTTTAAAACTTAAATTAAATACTAGATGCGAATTT
Source organism: Latrodectus elegans (assembly GCA_030067965.1). Lineage (NCBI taxonomy): Eukaryota > Metazoa > Arthropoda > Arachnida > Araneae > Theridiidae > Latrodectus > Latrodectus elegans. The sequence goes on along the minus strand of CM057818.1, from coordinate 35,034,029 downwards.
AACTATTTTGGATTCATCCTTGAAATATTTTTGAAAGTTTTGTTTATAAATTTCAAGATTTTAATTTGATTTGTCTAGAAAATTTTAACGCTTCGAATAATTATTTGAACTTGAAGAATACTAATGCATATTCGTTTAAGTGTGTCTTTGCTAATTTATTTTTGAGAATACTTTGCTGTTTCAAACTTTATTTTGCAGCCTTTCATTCCGAATTGATTACATTAATTTATTATACACTTGTTTGGGAAAAGATTTTGCTTTAAAAAGATCAAAACAACTTCCCCTCAGTTAGTTGCCTGTATTTCTGCATATATTACACATTCTTTGCCAAGAATCAACATGAAAACTATATTTTCTCTTGAAAACTTAAGTTTTACTTCAAATATCAAAAAAAATTTTTAAGAAAATTAACTTTGGTAACTATCCCAGAAAAATTAATACACGTTTCCTGCTTCTGAATTATCATGATTTAGAGTTCACAACTAGTTTTCTTTGTACAGTTTGTTGATTTGATGAAATAATATTTAATATAATTATTTTAATATACTGTTATACACACACACACACACAATTAATATTAAATATCTTTTAACAATCGTTAAAAACCTTTTATTATTAAACAATTTTGATCTTAAATTTTATTTAATTAATCATAAATTGTGGTTGTTTCTTTCGTTCCAGTTGCGATCATGTCTACATCACTTTATTACAATTCCAATTCCAATTGGTTTAAAATATCCATGACGTCAGATAACGTTTCAGCTACGTTACACGTGATTAATTACGATGTCTTATTGAGACGGCCTCCTAAATCCTTACTGTCGACGAATTTGCTGCCTGCCTTTAACTAGCATTCTTCAAACGGCAGCAAATAAGACCATCAAATAAGAAGTTCACCATCGAATGTTTGAGAACATTGTCGAAGTTCATTTTGTTAATAAAGCGATTTCTTAAATAAATCCCAAAGTATCGACTTGAAAAGCCGTTTTCTATTGATTCAAGCCATTAACGCGTGGACTATAAGTACAACAGAAAAAAACAAAATGAAAAAGACACTAGAGAGCATCTCCTTTATAATTAGTTTAAATCGGCTAGGACGATTTAAATTTTTAAAAATTTCTTTAATTAATAGAATGCTTACAAATATTGCAATTATTAATTTAGAAATCTTTTAAATTTTAAGAATAATATACATAATTTCGTTTAGTTAAAATGATCTTTAAAGCTATGTATGGGTCAAAATAACAGAATTTAAATCCTTAAAGATTCTTATATTTCAAAGGTTTTTAAACATTTTGTATAAGAAGAACAAAAATTAATGTAAGTCAACTTTTACCTAACATAAATAGAAATTTAAAAATTGTCAAAACTTACATAGTTACTTTATCCCTTTGGTATGTGTAAATGTGTCGAATATCAAAGGTTTGAACAATATTAAAGTTTTTGAAGAATTTATAAAGTGTCTCTAGTTTTGATTCACTCGTATGTAAACATTGCATGAAGCAATGAAAGGACTTTTGATTTATATATAATTTTAATTCTAAACGGAAAAATATTGAGGCAGTACAATCACTCATTGTTTTCAAGTTTCGACAGATTCATATGAACGTGCTACGATCCTCTTAACAATAAAACAAAAAAGACTGGTTTAACTTCCCTTCTCTAAATTTATCTTCAAAATTCAAGATACTGAGATAAATATCCTACAAATTTGATAATTGATATCTTTTAATTTATTTAAAAAGATAATATCACTTTATTTTTTAGGTGTTTAAATAGATTTCACCCATTTTGTTATAGCTTTCGAGTTCTATGACTGAAATTGAAAAATGCTTAAACTATTTAAAGGAGTTATATTTCGAATTCAATTTTATGTTTCTCATTTTTTGATACTCTGACTCATATAGTTGATGTTTATATCTAACTTATATATCTATTTCATTCTTATTATCGTTTTTCAGTTATAGTTTTCCCCTTTATTATTAGGGTACAGGTGCCGTATAATCCAGGACGCCAAATTCTGAGTTTGGTGGATTTTTTTTTTTTTTACGTATTATTTACGATTGATTTTATTACGTTATAGATATGTAGACCTATAAGAATTATGTAGAAAATTTTATTTTAGTAACACTAGTATTTACGTCATCACGTACGCCACAATACGTTTTCTTGGCAACATTTCTTCATCGCCAAAAAAATTCAGAATTTGTCGTCCTGGATTATACGGCATCTATGCCATTATTAGAACTCAGTAATATTTTATACCTGTTCAAAATAAATTTACATAACATAGAATTTTAAGTGCTTGAACAATCCAAAGGAAAACATTTTAAGCATGAACATTTCAAAACACTATTGTTCTGAATTTCTTTTTTCTTAATTCTATTCTTCAAGTAATATTTCTTTCTACTTTATTTATTTAGTTTTTGTGGGATCAGGAAAATATTTGAAAATCATTAATTTTCACTCATTCCTATTTTACAGTGCTTTTTGTCCAACGGTGTGTCAAATAGCTAATTGTTGCGGCATATCCTCGCGTTTCTATGTTATGCAACTGCTGTAGAGGCAATGCAGGAATTTCTTTGGCAGTTGTGGTGAACTGGTTCATTTATTCCCACACTTCGGACGCTATTTTGTTTTGAAGCATTCTTCCTCAATTACATTTTAAGGAGGACGAAAAACATGCGATGACAGGCCAAAGCCAAAGCGCTTGAATAATACATAAAAGGAGAGAGAGAGTAATGAAGTGCTTGGCGTGATGGCTCCGAAATGCGCCCTTGATGGCGTGACCAGAAGCTACTTCATCGGGTGCACCACAAACTGCGAAGTAACGGGTGGTCCCACAGAGTAGCTGCATAATGAATGCTGTTATTAAAGTGAAGGGTCTTCCATTAGTTATTCGTTTTAAAGAAAGGCTTTTCAACTTGGTTCATTAGGAAGCTGATAGTTCCTTCCATTGTTATTGTTGTGGGTTTAGTGTTTGCCATGGAAGATTTTTTTGTGAAACAACGGCTCATATCTTTCAGTATTTTGTTGGAAATTAAATAAATGTGGTGTTTAGTATTTAAATAACTCTCATTTACTTAATTTCTCTCCTATTTATTGTTTCCTAAAGGAATTGTTACTAATTCTGTTCTTTGAGTACTTTCATTTAATATGCTGTTACATGGAATCCCATTTTTATTTTGGATTCTGTTATGTAATTCATTTTTTATCCGAGAAATTTACGAAGTTAAAATATTCTTTCAGATTTCAATATTTATTTACTGGAAATTATTTTTACAGTTTCGATTGTTATTTTAGCCGAATAATTTGTCTGATATTAGATTTTTTTTTAGAAATGATGTTATAGATTTCCTTAAAAGTTACTAAGTTTAAACTAAATGATTGTGCAGTAAATTTAATACTATGCCTTATTTAATCGCCTATGTTCCCAAATGGCTTCAGTTGATATGTGGAATACTCAAATATTGTAGGTACTATTCCATTATAACTCCCCGCAATCGATCATCAAATCGATTATTAAGCATTTTGCGATGGTAATTGTGATTTCTTTCTATCCCATTATAATGATTATCGTACGAGGATATAATGAATTGATACTTGTGAAACATTGCCAGTAGTGATTGTGATGTGATGGATATTACATTTATGGTTCTGCATTATTGGCATCAAAAATAATCCACAATCACCATTTCATTAATAATTTAAAGGAAAAATATATTTGTTTTTGTGAATATATTACATTTGTTCCACAGCTTGCAAAAGGAAGTTCTGCATATGCTTTCATTTTGTTACTCGAATCATTTGTCTTGCGTTTCATACTAATTCCAGATGTCTCCTTTTTGTGTGCAATTCTTCCAGTTTAGGGACAAAACAATTTGCTGCCCTTTTTCCTACGCGGCGCTAAAATTGGCACACATACAAATCTCATTACTCGTTTCACATAGCGAGAATTTTCATGTTCATACACGTTTTATTGAATTCATTCCAAGAAAATTTTCTCTTCGGATCAGGTGTTCGAAAGTGTATTTTTTTTCCCCTGGTGTGTTTCTTCCTTCGTCCATTTTGTATTTTGCTGCGGTAATCATGTTTTATTCGAGTTTTAGGTGCAGTAAAGTTTCTCAAATATTGCTTATAGCTTGGTCACTAACCTCGTTTTGGCTGAAGTTCAAAACGTCAAAGCTTCTTCCCCCAACTTTTTTAAGATCTAGGATTATGATGATTACTGAAGCACCGACCTGGATAAAAGGGTTTACTCTATTATTTGGGATCTTTCCAGAAAGCACTTTAGAGAAAAGAAGAAAATTGGCTTATGAGAAGATTTTGTATATGTCTTTTGAAAATTCAAAATATTTTCCTATTTGATTAGAAGTAAGGGATCCAATATCGATAAGCCAAAATAAATATTTTTCTAGGATCTAATTTTTCCATAGAGGGCACCACTTTCAAATCGAGTTTGGCCCTAATATATATAGTAATAGCTTAGTTACTAACGTTCTATGTTGAAATCTTTTGTTTGAGTTCCACGATTAAAAAATATTACATTCCAAATATGTTATTTTTGAAGTACTCGTTTTTTCCCCCATTTTTGTCTTGTTTAAAAATTATTCTATTTATTAAATAAACAGTTGAATTTATATAAATGTAACTTTCTGATGTTGTTTTGATACACTACTGACATTCAAATTGCTATACCAGAAAGAAACTGGGCAGCATCAAATTTTCTAGAAGTGTACATACGAGAATGCAAATGATTAGCTTTACTTACAATCGACAGGAATAGCGCCATGCATTGTTCACATTCATGAAAGAAAGGGTTGTACTTAAACTGTTAAATTTCATCTGACATAATATCCTAATATAAAAATATAAACCCTCGTTTAAATTAAATTTCTTATTTATATCAGAAATATACACTGGAAAAATAATTGATTAAGAAACTTGGGGTTTGCAGGAGATGTTAAAAATTAGCTAAATTGACTTAATGTCATTATTAAATTTAACGTTAATGAGTATAAATTACAAAAAAATCATTATATGTATTCTTATTTCACAATACTATTGTAAATAGCATTTGGAAAAAAAGGCAAAAATAAGAAAAAGATGTTATCCAGAGATTTACTTTAAAGTTAAAGCAACAGATTGATTTTTAAATGAAGATAAATTGTGAAACTAATTAAAAATTTGAAGAAATGTAATTCCAAGAAAACATTTCAACAGTAAATCTGAAGGAATTAGAAAAAGTTATGAGAAACAATTTCAAACTCATCAACCAAGACGTTGTTTAATGTCATCCACTTGTGGTTTAATCTAAGATTTTAATGTTATTGAGTAATTATTAATTAAAAGAAATGTCCCCATAGTAACAACGTAATATTCTGGGTGATGCCTCATAAGATAATTATTAAATATTTCTTTCATATGCTGATATATTAAAGAATGTTATTATCTTCTAAAAATAAAATAATAATTCATTGGATTACTGAAAACCTCGTGAAAATCCTAAAATAACTGAAAAATATTACTGTGATAAGACTCTTCTCTTAAATGTAACACACAAATATTATTAATGTTTCGTTTACTAAAGATATAACTTTTTTCTTACTTTTCTCAATGAAAAACATTAATGTTTATGCCAACTACGAGATTAAAACACTACGTCTTTTGTGTTTTAAATTTAAAAAAAAGTCTATTCTCAAAGATCGCTACCACTCATTTTTAAAAGGAAACCATATCACGTTTCAAATAGTCTCATACTTTTTAATGAAATAATTTTTTGGCTAATAAAATTAGGCACAGGTGCCGTGTAATCCACGATTCCAAATTCTGAATTTTTTTTGGGAGATGAAGAAATGTTGCCAAGATGACGTATTGTGATGTGCGCGATGATGTAAATACTAGGATTACCAAAATAGAATTTTCCGCATAATTTTTATAGGTCTCCATATCTATGACGTAATAAAAAAACCAGGTTGCCAGATTCATAAGAAAATCCGCCAAAAAATCGACAAACTTAGAGCTAAGCATCTTGGATTATACGGCACCTGAGCCTAAAATTATTTACTTAGAGTTGATAATTTAAAATAAGAATAATCCTTAGGCAAATAATTACAGCATTTCTGCAAAGTTGGAATGTTTACTCTATATAAATCTACTAACTTTTAAAAGATATTTACACTATTTATATTCTCCCATTCTCAACTTATGATCCACCTGCAGCAACAAATTTTACGCCTGCTTAAATTTTTTTTTAAATAATTGCATATTTGAATAGAATGTTTAGAACTGTGTTTACTTGGTTTGCTCAAAATTGTTTAGTATCATGATTTTGATATAAAAAATGAATGAATTTCTCACCATCATCAACTGAAAGTTTCATTTAAATACTACTTTACAAGGTTTCATTAATATTGAAATACCAAATATTGCTATAAGATAATAAAATTAGATTTTTAATGTAATTTTTTACATCGATTTCTAAGTTGGTTTACGAGTCTTAATGGCTTTCTTCATTTATTTCATTTTCTATGTGCTAATTTTTCAGTTTCTAAGGAAGAACATGGAAAAAGTAAATTTCTCATTCGGAAATCTCATTTGTGTGTACTTTGAGTGTTGGCTAAAAATTAGTTGTGCACAAGGCAATGAAAATTACCTCTATCCAAGAGTCAGATTTCATGCACTGTTGAGTTATCTATCGTTTCTAATTTTTCGATTCGTGAGAATATTGCTCGTGTTAATGAGAGTTCGAAGTGTATTAGATGAGTATAAAATCGAAGAGTTAGAAAGAATTATACAGAAACAAATGCAATTTCTCAGTTATTGAGTAATTTGAAATTGCGTTTTAAAGAAACTGGCACAGTTTCTAATTAACTAGTTACTATGGTTGAATGTGGTGTAGAAATTGAAATGTCATAAAATGTAGTACCTGTATCTATAATCCAAATTTAGCTCTTTTTGGTGTCTGTCTAGTATACTAAAAAAAAACTAAATCTGTTAGCCAAGGCCTACAGAGCACATATCTGTTTTCCTAACTGAAGGTGCTGGGTATATGTCTCTGGTTAGGGGTCAGCCTAATGCGAAACCTCCAGTGTTTACTTTATAAGCATCCAGCCAAATTTCAGTTAGCCGCCTTTGCGTAACATCAAAAGTGTAATGCTTAGTAAAATAAAGTATGCCATAGTTTCCCTTTATGCTGATGTGGCTATGGACAGGCAATGGAAAACTCTACTTGATGGGAACAATAAAATCCCTGGCTCCTTACCACGATCTGTTGGCGTCGCTTGTTTCCGGGTGACAACTGGACATGACTGTCTACAAAAACATCTGCATCGAATAGGTGTAATGGACTCTGCTCGTTGTCCATTGTGGAATGATGATAATATGGATGCTGATCACCTCATGAACTACTCTGAAGTTTTAAAGTTTATGACTGACTGACAACTCTTTTGAGGCTACTAAAAGACTTTATTCTTGTTTTTATACTTGTCCATCTTTTTATTGAGCTGCTCGTCGATTAATACCAGAAATGCCGAAAACGGGCGTAGGATTTTTTTAAAAAAAATTTTTTTTTCAAGCATGCTTGGTACTTAATTTATTGACTCACTGGAGGGATGAAAGGCTGAGTCGATATTCTACACCTGTGCCTTGGGAGCGTGAAGCACTACCACTAAGACACTAGGCTTATAGCTTATACACAGAAGCTCAATATTTTTTAGAGAACTCGGATGAAAAAGAATAAATAAATATCATGACAAAACCTTTTTCAATATTTTGTTTTCTAATTTATTCCATGTTCTGTAATCGTTTCATATAAAAAATAATTTAAAATAGTTCTGTTGTATACTTTAATTACATCATTCGACACCGAGTAGCGAACGGATAGCATAACGGATGCCTGATGCAAAACGATTGAATATGTCATATTTTTTTTTTCTTCTAGAGAATTAATCATAGAAATTGCATATTCACTTGTTATAGATCTTGGAAAACTCCTAAGATCTCGGTTGCCAGATGTGTGTGCAAAAACTAAGAAACTAATTACTTTTTTTGTTATATAAGATCGAATTTGGTGAGTTTTACGCTGAAGAATGTTGTTTAACCTCTAAGGTGTACTGCCTTAGTTCCACTGTTCAAAGTAAAGCTGATTTTTTTTCCCCTTCTTATAAATTTGCTTCAATGATTTCTCTATTTTAGAAAACTCTGCAAAAAAAAAATCTTGTTTCATGTGTCTTTTAAATAGTTGTTGAATTATTTTCACGGAATAATTCAGAAAAGATATATTTTAATTCTTTTTGTAAAAGCTAGTCTTCAAATGAACTTACAATTAACAAGAAAAGTATAAAAGAAAACATTCTCCACGTTTCTTTAAACTAATGTAAGAGCATCAAATTCTTCGTCCCCACTAAATTATGCAGTTTGCAAACGTGCCCTTTCATTTAAAGAAAACAAACTTTTTAATTGAATGCATGTTCATGGCATAATTAAAACACAGCATTGTTTCCACTTGCTCCGTAAGAGATGCGGAATTCTTAAAGGCGCTTGTGTTTCAAGGAAAGAGTTTAATAGCTATCGATATTTTACTCATTAAACTAATAACGCTAGTTATGTTTACTGAGATAATATTAATATTTTTCGAGTAGAATTTAAGTATTTATTTACCGAGTGTTGTAAATTTCCCCCCTTAATACTTACTTCAAATATTGATTTTATACTTTCAAATTAATTTTGCTTTAAACATATTTCTATTGATCGATTGACTAAATAAGTTTGAAAAATTCTTAAAGAGTGAGTAAACTAAATATCCCTTTTTATGCTAACCTATATTAGCAAAAACTTTTTCATACAAAATTCTGTGTTCATAAGAAAACTCTGGAAAAGTTTTGGAACCAGTCAAGAAATTCAATATTTATTGACATTCTTTAGTGATTAAATGTCTTATATGAAATTGATACTGTTTGCGTGCGTGCGTGTGTTTCTGTTTTAAAGTATTTGGAGTTTAATTTTCAGGTGTATATTATGCAGAGAACGAAGCGTAAAACCGGCCCATCGTAATACTATAGAATATTGCTTTTTTACAATTATTTATTTATATTCGTATAGTACGTTTTTGGCAATAAAATCTTTTTGTGTAGAGCCCATATTTTTTCGGACGATAATGAGCAGTTAATTCGTTTTGGGAATCCTAGTGGAGTTTGAATAAAACTTACAGAGAAGCTTCAGTTCTGTTACGTTTTCGAGCTTTACAGAGAAGCTTCGGTTATGTTACGCTTTCCCGTTAAGAGGATTTTGAATAAAACTTTACGGAGAAGCTTCGGTTATGTTACGATTTCGAATTGAGAAAAGTTTGAATAAAACCTTAAAGAGAAAGAAGCTTCGGTTATGTTACGCTTTTGAGTTGAGAAAAGTTTGAATAAAACCGTACAGAGAAGCTTCGGTTATGTTACGATTTCGAGTTAAAGGATTTTGAATAAAACTTCATCGAGAAAGCTTCAGCAAAGCTTCCCAGCTCAGAAGAGTTTGAATAAAACTTTACGGAGAAGCTTCAGTTATGTTATGTTCAGCAGGACTGTGCAAGACGCCATAGATTAAGTCATGATTACTTTCCCACGCATTGAAATGAGATAAACGAAATTTGAAATTTTTTAAGTAATGTAAATAAAACTGTAATAAATTAGATTTTTGAAGAAGATATATTATCAATATTTAGAATATATTTGACATCTTTCTTTACCTTCACTAAAAATAATTTTGAAAGCTATTTGGCACTGTCAAATTAATGTAATAAAACTTTTGTTTTCCCTTACATTATTTATGTTTATTTTTTTGATTATTTATGTGTGTTTTCGATTGATTAATTTTTCAAAATACTGTATACGAATCTCTCTTCCTATTATAATCGACTTATATGTATTCATTTTTTAGTAATCAGTTTGTGTTATTTTTGTCTTTATTTTTATGGAATAATCCGTTTTATTGTATAATTAAATTGCTATTCCTAAAAATTTACCATCTAATTGAAGCATAAAACAATTGAGGATACTCAAATATTTCACTCTGTGAAGAATTTAAATTATAGAATTGTTTTTATTGAAATCTTACGATAAAATGTCGAAGACACTTACTTTTTATATTTAATTCTATCTTCTCAAAAATATTTATTTCCTACATCGGCTAATTAACCATAAAAATATCAGAGGAAATGACTTATTGAAAAATAAGTAATTGACATTATGTCAAAAAATTTAAGCGTTCATATTATCTTAAGTATATAATTTTAATTTATTTACTATATATATATATATCGATATAATGTGATCTGTTTTACTTCAATATTTATAATTTTTAAAAATATGTTTGTGCGTTTTTAAAGAGCAATTGTTTCATTATTGACCTTACGTAGTGCTGAAAGAAAAGAACTGAAGCGAACTAAAATACTTCTAAAGTAAGAAAAAATTTCATATCAGTTTTTTTCAAAGGATATAATCCATTTCAATAATTTAGTTATCTTTAAAAAAAAAATAAATATATTCGCAAAATTCCGCGAATAAAAATAAATTGGCGATTTTGTCATTTCATACTTATAGTCTATCGAATTTAATTTTAATTATAATTTTCTGCGTAATTTTAAATGAAATTTAAATTGTTCTTCATTGATGCAAATTATTACAACTTGTAAAATAAATAAATAAATATAGATTTGATAACTATTTTCACATAATTTACTTTGTATTTTTTATTCAGTCAGATCTCAAAAATCTTTTTAAAACATCGTTTTTTAGAGTACTTTTGGGGAAATTATACTTGAATTGATTTTTTTTATAAGTAGTTATAAACTTTTACGTCATCAATTTATAAAAGTTGTTGTTAAATATGATGTTTTAACAAAACAAATACCTTGTATTGTGGAAAATATTGATTATTTATGTAAATGATATTTATTTGCTATTACTTATAATAAATTTTTCTTGCCGTTACTTAAACTCTTATTAGAAGAGTAAACTAGCTCTAATAGTCTATTACTGAGATTCATTGGATTTCTTGTCATTTATTTAACGTCTGATGTGTTTAAGTGTCTTTAAAATTAATTTAACCAGCGAAAACGGCATGAAATATTTAAACGAAATGGGTATCGCGTCGTGGGGATAATTGAGAATTGGTTGCTTTAGATTGTCGCCACTTCGCTAAGATTACTGCCTTAATGGGTTTAGAATGAATCAATTTTGATTAAATGCCGTTTAGAGCAATGTCTCCCCGTCTCCTCTATTTCGAATTCGGAGTCATTTTCAATTCGATGCCATCTCGCGTTGAAGGGAAGGAATATAAAATGGGGGGAAACTCCTTATTGCTTTTCGAAGGAATTTGATCCAGCTTTCTGAAGAAATGTTTCAGAGCGCAAAACATTTCGCACAAGTAAGCTATGATTCTTAACTTTTGTGACTGATTACCTTTGTATTTTTTTCTAATTACTCCTTAAGACATGTTGTTATTTTTCTAGTGCCTCTAGAATTTCCATCTTTCAGCATTGAAGTGATGGCAACTTATATAGTAGGGCAGCCAGTGGGTATTCTGTCGTTGCTCCAAAAATGGTTGTGTCTTCATAATTTAGAAGCAGCGACCAAGCAGAAGACCCCATACTTGACATGTCACACCCATATGTATCATTTCACATGGAGGACATTGCGACCACGACATATAGCCATTAGCGGACACAGTGTATTTTCGTTTGGGTTGGGATTCGAACTCACTCCCTTCCGATAACAAGAACGAATGCTGTAATAACCATCCAAGCTCTTATAAATTTTAATAAAATGCAACATTAAGTGTAAGCGTAGTTATTAGATTTTCGAAAAATTTGTTTCCATTTATTGAAAAATGGTGATTTTGATGCTATTAAAAGTTATATATATTTAATTATCTTGATGAGATTTCAAGTTTAAAATTATGGATATTAGAAATTAGTGCAATTGATAGTAGTACTTTCTCTCACACATTGTATTCTTTTATAGCAGTACTTTTCTTTTAAAATGCTATCCATATTAGAATAGTAGTTAACGATTAACGTGAGATAATAAAGGAACAGATAATTCTACCTGTTCTTTTAATGTATTATCTTAAATTTAAATAACTGATAAGTTTCAACCCATCGATATTTCATAGTATTTATTTTAAATCATCAAAATTACTCTACCAAGACTTCAATATTACCAATTTCTTCTGTGTTATTAAAATAAATTTCACAAAAGCAAATTAAAACATATTTTTACTATCACAGAGATTTTTAAATTAAATTTGATTAATTGTTTTGATTTTTGGTTATATATGTAAAGTGCTTAAAATATTTTCGTAGATTGAGAATGTTCTGTTAATATTTATTGTTTCTTACACATTCACTTATTTAAAATATAGGAAGTCTATTTTTTTTTCTCTATAAATGACGTTCCTTTAATTATCCTAATTAAAATGAAGTGGAATATTTCGTACCGGAGAAAAACTTGTTTTTCACTTTAAATGCTTAAGTTTATTTCTCTGAGTTGCTTTTAATTTTTCTTATTTCATTTTTTATTGAGTGCAATTCATGCGATATAAAATTTCTCATAATTTCAAGAAATATTCCATGAATACTTTTGAAGCTATAACGAAAATATTTATATATATTGCTCAACAATTAAAAAATATTAACACTGATGTTAGAGAGGCAAGATTACCCCATTAAAATCATGTAATAAGTAATCTAAGCTGAATTTATGCATATTAATACTGAATAACTTAATATTTTCAATTACCTTTTAAAACTGTTCTTTAAATCTGGTGTAATATGTGCTCAACTTTTAATAACAGTCATGATTTTATCACTTATATTTTACTATTTATTTGGCGGTCGTTATTATTGTTATTTTTGTAGAAACTCTCTCTCTCACACACACACTCACACACACACACGAATTCTGCTGGATCTTATTTTTACTTTATACTTGCAAATGATTAATACCACTTGAATAGCTCATTACGATGAAAATATCTCGTTTGCATATCTCTTAGTCTTAATGCAGGGGAATCAGTTCCTAGGTCCTATTCTACGACTCAAGGTTCCCCCCCCCCTCCAATGGATTCTTTATAGTTTTTAAAATGTAAACTTAATTCCTACGACTCCTAAAATAGTATCAATTGATTATTATAATAAGTATTTGGTTTTATGCTGTATGAAGCAGTTGAAAAAGAAATTTCTGTACTCATTTTTTTGCATATATATATATATATATATATATATATATATATACTATTGCTTTTTACTTATTATCTTTCTAGTGAAGATTTAAAAGAATATATATATACTTTTTTTTGGATTGGAAAAGTAATTGAAATCAATATTTATTTAAAAAGTATGCTATCACATTTATAAACAGTAGTATTTACAGTAAGACTGTGGGTTTTGAAAATGCCAAATGATGTTACCAATTATTCATTGAAAAATGACAGACATTAATAATTAGTGGTTGTGTAAACTATTTTGTTGAACTTGTTAAGCTGGAAACTCAGAATTTGTTATTCTTTCATTATTTTATCTGTAGAACCATACATTACAGCTTATAGTATCTATTTTTTTATCTTTTATCACCAGTGATGTGCGAAATATTCTCCTTCGAAAAAAACAAAAACATCGATTTTTTAAGACTGTCATAAATAAAAACGTTATATTCTTTTTAAAAAAAAATTTCGTAGTTGATGAAATTTCTTTAAAATACAAACACACTGAGTCTGTGCAAATTATCTGCAAAATTATGTATTCAAGTTTCTTTCCTCGATTTGGAACGTTGTTGTTTTCCATTAGTTCTGAAAATGATACGCTTCTATCAATTACCATAATTTTTTTTTTAAAAAAAAATTAAGCCTTACAACCCAACTCTTATTAACTTCCAGCATCTCTCCTGTGAATGGAAAGCTGAAAATATCATTCATAATGACGACAGAGAAAGTGGGGGTGGGAACTGGTTTCTCCTTAAACCTACTCCAAATGAAGCATTTTTTGGTGTGCACGTGTGAAAGAAACTTCCATTACATATAGTATCGTCTGTTTTGGCGATTAGCCAAAGGGCACATGTTCTTTATGTTCTCTTAAACTGCATATGGAAGGGGGGAGATACATATAAAGCTCCACTTTTTTCAATTGAAACAGGGAATCTAATAATGGACCACTAATAATTTTAATTATGTTGTACCGTAAAATCAAATGTATAAGAAATGATATCTTCATAAATATACATCATCAACCCTTCAGGCAATTGTTTCTTTCTTTTTTCCTTTTTCCTTTTTTTTTTTTTTTAATTTAATTCAAACGTTTAGCTACAAGAATATTTTTTACATATTGTAATGAATTATTTTTAAACGGCCATCCAAAATTAAAACTTTAATTTTTCCTGGAGAGTCTGTTTCTCTTTCCATTGAAATATTGTTAATGTGTAATGAATACATTTTAGAATTAAAATTAGTGACTACAATTGTCTAGTTTTTTTAGAGTGGTATACTTGCAATTAAAAGGATAGTTAGTTTTTAGAAGAAAACTTAATATGTGAATTTTATGTTCTTAGTTTACATTAAGTATATGAAACAAATATTTCATGTACTACATAATTGAGCTTATGCTTTATTAATAACGAAAATTATTGTAATTAAATTTAATAAATAATTATTAACTGTATATGAAGTACGTCGTTTTTATGTACATGATTTTTATTTTCATACAGTATATTCTAGCTTTATTCTAAAAACAAATAAGAAAAAAAATTACATCTACATTCCCGTGAACACGTGTTAAGCTAATAGTTTCAATTCTTCCTCTTATTTTCGTTATTTTATTTAAATCCTAATTGTCTCATTTGCCTATTGTGAAACTTTTCTTAATTGTTTAAAAGTACTTAAACTACTTTTAATTGCTCAAAGATCACTTTTTATTGTTGTTGAAATTAGTTGGTATAGTACTTTTCTTTATAGTTCCAATTATATTTTAAATCCTTAATTACGTTTTATATATTTCCCCAAATTTCAACTATTTCCGGTTAAAAATTTTATAATTCATTTAATTCAAAGTATTTTGTGATATAAATCTAAATATTATTTAAACTAATATAAATATTTTTACTTTCTTAATATATATATATATTTTTTATAATGTAACTGTTATTAATAACATGTTAAAGATATTTGATTAGAACTATGCACGATTATTTATCCGTATTAAGTCGAAGAAATTTAATTTACAGTGTTCTATAAACTTCATAGCGAAACACATTTTTAAATAATCGTTAAGTACCTCACTTTCTGTGAGAATTGAAAAACCTAGATGAAAGGAATGGCGGTACTTTAGTGGGTTTTATTCAGTGAAATCTTAATGCAGAAATAATTTGCCTCCGCTTTTATATTCACGTGAGTTTTCATAATTAAGTAAATAGCGTATTCTTTTGAAAACTATTATTTCTTTGAAGAAATAATTAGTTGACGTAGACGGGTATTTCTTAAAGTGTTTCCTTTTAATGCTTTGTTACTCAAATATATAATGAATATTCAAAAAATTAAAAAAAAATAATAATATAAAAAGTAAATTCATATAATATATCTGAAGAATGTGTTTTTTGTACGTATATTGCTTTTCATTTCATTGAAGAAATCATGCTTATGTATTCTAAAAGCTTATTCATTGATACTTAGCTCATAATTTTATGTAGAAATCTTACTGGCATTCTCTTTTTTTAACAATTCACCTGATTTGGGATGTATTGTTTTTTTGGGCACAGATGCCGTATAACCCAGGATGCCAAATTTCTAAGTTTGAAGACTTTTTGGTGGATATTCTTATGTATCTGGCAACCTGGTTTTCATTACGTCATAGATATGGAAACCTATAAAAATTATGCGGAAAATTCTAATTTGGCAATCCTAGTATTTACATCAGCACGCACGTCACAATACGTCATCTTGGCAACATTTCTTCATCGCCAAAAAAAATTTAGAATTTGTAATCCTGGATTATACGGAAGCTGTGCCATTTTTTGTTAATTAGTCCTACTGCAATTATGTTTATATCATTGTATTGTGTGAAAGGAACAATTTCAATTCGAAAAGGGTCTCTAACTTCTCTAGCATTGCGTCGCTTAATTGTTGTTTATTTTTTACTTACGGTTATTTATTCTTTCCGACGCTAGCAGTTATGGGCATTTTTATGACTTCTCTTCTGCTTGCAACATCCGAAAGTTCTGGGCCTACTCGAGTAAAAATCTCCCTTTGCTTAAACTTCCTAACTGTTAATCATCTGCGGCGAGAATTGAGAAGTGGTGTTTTGACTCGCAATTCTGTGAATGCTAACATAGAAGACCGCCTGTTGGGGAGGAGAAAAAAAAAAGTGTCTTGCAAAATGTACGTGATGTGGTTTCTGTAGCGGTCTTAAAGAGTTGGTTCTGGAAGTTATTTGTCTTGATACTTTTTTTTTTTTTTTTTCCTCCCTTTCTTTACTTTGACGAGATTTTCTTTGTCACTTTCCGTTGGAAATGATCGTGGCTCGATTTTCAAAGAGAAAACAGAACACATCTCTTATTTCCACACTAAAATAAATCTTTCTTTTTATTTATTTATTTATTTATTTTATTTAAACTTTATGTATATTTTACTCCAAGACTCATATGTTTTCCAATGAAACTGATTTAGATTTTTTTCCACATAATAATTATTTTTTCATAAATGTATTCCTCCTTTAATTATTTCTTTAAATAATTTTTAAATTGGAAAAATATATTGATATATATTTATGTTAATGATTAGTTCCTATTTAGTCATCACTTTTAAATCAAATTCGAATTTTTGCGAAATCTTAATTTATTTTTAAAAGTTCGACTTTTTTCTTGCTAAAACTAAGTCTCCAAAGTGTGTGCTTGACTGAATATTATTGGTTATGTGAAAAATTTATACTTAATGATATTTTAATTTTTCTGTGTCAGCAACATTGTTGTCTTTTAAGTCTAGACTAATATTTCTTAATCCGTGTGTCGCGAAAGCATTGAGTTACATTAAACTTGATTAAATTGCTATTTTATCGCTTAAGTGTTTATTTTTTTTATTCACCGTCAATAACAGAAGATAATACCTCTAGTTTTTAAGACAAAAGAGTGTTAAAAATTTAAGTTTAAAAAAAAAATAAAAAATCGTACTCTCTCTCTCTCTCTCTCTCTCTTTTTTTTTTTTTTTTTTTTTTTGATTAGTGGATTTGTTGAATATTTGTCTATTTGATCAGATTTTTTCATTAGTTCTAAGCGCAATGAGGATGTGGAGAAAATAGAATGACATGAAAAATATTCTTAACAAGAAGTCAAATTTACAGATAATTCTTATAACTTAAAATACAACTTTATGAAAATAAAAATTCAATTTGTATTTTTACTTTTCCTTACAAAATAACTACAATTAGGCGAGAAATTTCTCTTTAAGTGATAAGATCGTTGCCATACATATATTTAAAATACTTTCGCGTGAAATTTCAAAATAAATTTAGCTTAATCGTATTTTAAGTCATTATTCTGAATTAAGAAATATAATATATCAAAATAAAAATTTAGTTATTTTTTCTATTCATGTGTAAGCGTTAACGAACAAAAAATAAATATATGCGATGATATATTATTTCCAATAGTCTTTAATCTGACTTCTTTCGTTAATTCAATTCCGAGATATTAATTGAATTCTTATAAATGTGTATGGAATATTAATTTGTTTCTAGATATTTTTTTCTTTCAAAAATCAAAAGTAGGTATTGCCATACCTTCTAATAGTGTTCGAAGAGAATCGTGAATTTTTGTTAGATTTAGTGTATGTCGGGTCAATTATTATAAGAAATTAAAAACCTGGCACAGGTGCCGTATAATCCACGATTCCAAATTCTGAATTGTTTTGGCACTGAAGAAATGTTGCCGAAATGACGTATCATGACGTGCGCGATGACGTAAATACTAGGGTTACCAAAATAGAATTTTCTGCTTAATTCTTTTAGGTCATATAATATGTATGACTTAATAAAAACGAGGTTGCCAGATACATAGGAAAATCCCCTCAAAAAATCGCCAAACTCAGAGTTTGGCATCCTGGATTATAGGGCACCTGTGCCAAATACGGTTAAAGAGAAGGAGCGTAAAATGTTTTACCAAATAGTCGATTTACATATTTACAGAATGTCTCTCTCTCTCTCTCTCTCTCTCTCTTTTTTTTTTCTTCTCTCTCTCTCTATAAATATTCATTCACGGTTTGTATTTTTCTTCATTATAATAAAAATTCTTAAAATAGGAAAAGTTCTTTCCGTTGTCATTTGTCATAGCTGCGTTTTCCAGGTGAAAAAATAAATCCAGATTTTAGTATACATTTTTTTAGAATGAGACTGAATCATCACCAAATTGAAGTTCGTAAAAAAATTTTGCACTGCATTATTCATTTTATTTTCTATTTTTATTTCAACTATGTTACATGAAAAATATGCATGAAGCAAAATTAGTTTAATCAAAAATTTATAAAATGTCACCGAAAATCTAAAGGTATCTCAGTTTACAGCATTGTTTACAATATATAATTCTGACACCACGACTAATTTAATGAAATTATTATAATATTCACTGTTTTTTTTAATTATATTTTAAATAATATTTTATATTGTTTCTACCATTAAGTCATCATTTATCTATTGTTGAAACAGAAATTATAGATTTACCTTGACTATAATAAACGATGTGTTTTTCTTTCTGAATTGGGGCCATAATTTATACATTATTTTTAAGTCATTTTCTTAGAATTGTGAGTCATAAGATTAATTTTAATTGTATAATCGATTTTTTTATCTATCGTTTATATTCGATTTCTATATTTAGTGCTTGTTTTAACGAAAATTTAGTTATAGCCACAATTTAATTATTAATAGAAAATTTAATGGAGTCATCACATTAATTGTTACTGTTACACAAAGTGTATAAACTTTTTATATGCTAATTTTAAATGAAAAGCTTTTTATTATAAGACTTTATATCGTTATTGAAATACTAAATTATACTTTTATTTGATAAATTAAAATTTGTAGACATTTGTGCTTAAAAGCATAGTTTCATTTAATATCGTCACTTGGCAATAATACTGGTATAGTGTAAACGTTTCAACATTTCATGCCGCGTATTTCTCTGATCTTTAATGAACTTTTGATACGACATTGAAAATAAAAATGCTTCTTCATAACTTCATCGAACAATCACAATCCAACATCTTTATAAATTCGTATTTTCCATAACATTTTACTCTTATAAAATTTTGAATAGTGTCGTGTTTTTTCTTTTTGTAAAAAAAAAATCCCGCCTATTTTTTTCTCTAGATTTTCTTTACTCCTGCTGCGATGTTTGTAATAAGAATGGTATTGTTGGAGAATAAAAGGTTTGCGAATATATATTTTTTAACCTTCTTTGCGTTTTTTTTTTTTTTTTTTTTTTTTTTTTTTTTTAGTGAAGAAAAAGTTTCGGAAAAATTTCATACTCTTTCAGAGAAGGAAACTCCCATGAGACTGGCATTTTTGACTATCATTCAATATAATAAATCATTTCAAGTTTGATATATCTACACAAAGTGTTGATAGCTTTGAGAAGCTTGAAGTCCCCACTCGAATATTTGCAAATAAATGTTGATTGCTGATAGATAAACAGCTGCCTTATTATTTGAATTGCTTATTAAGAATGTTTTCTCGGAAGAGAGACACAAACGAACTTTCTTCACGTGGTATTTTGTAATCACTATGAATTATAAATATTTATTTTTCCTTATCATCAGCGTAACACATTGCTGATGTGGACTCTGCTTACAGTAAAATATTTCAAATGATTTGTTTGTATACACTATATATATTTTAGCCGTAAGTTTAAATGGCGAAATTTATGATACGTCTCGTATTTTATAGAAGTCTGTACACATTTATTTTTATCGAAACACAGTATTATTTTTCTGAAAGGATGTTTCATTAATCGTGAAATAGACTGTCCAATCGAGATGATTTTCAGACTTGAAACCGTTTAGACAACTTAAACTTCATTTTTAAGTATTCTTCTATTATATCCTGAGCGTTATAGTACGCGAAAAAAGTTTTAAGAATTTGACTCTTTGAGAATTCTAAGCTTAAACTTAGTTCATCTTGATAAGTTTCCTTCTTATAACATTGTTAAAAAAGCATCAAAACTCAATTATTTCTATTAAATTATACTAACACAATACTACCTACCAATATTTTAAACGTACTAGTTTTTGATTTTTGTGGTATTTGAAAGAGTAGTTAACAATGTACACTTGAAAAAAATAAGTGGGAAGCGATGTTAAAAATGACTTAATAATCGAGCAATGATTGTTCCATATTGTTTTCCAATTTTACTTTGGAGTATTTTCTTTGATGGAATAGTTTTTTCAAATATTTTTATGCTGCATATTCTAAAAGTGTTTTACAGTAATTTCTACTTTCTTTCTTTTCTAAATACTTAAAATTTGTAAAATAATTATCCTTAATCTTTCGCTAAATAACTAAGCGGAGTTTCAAATTTTTTAATTCAAAGAAAAATTCTTGATAATTGGAGAAAAGAAATGTTGATTTAATTAAAATATTATAAAATTGTTCATTCATTGAAGCTTAATTCGATGTGCAAGATTATAAATTCAAGAATGCTGTATTTTATTACAAAAATTGCTATTTCTTTACTATCTGAACTTTTTTTAGGAGGATTAAAAGATTATCAATCATGTTTGATATTTTAAATCAATGCATGTAAAGTAACAATTCACCATTTCAGATTTCTAGAAGCATATATAAATGAATTGCTTTTTTGTGCCATTTAAATTCACATGTTTTTTTTTTTATTATTATTCTTAACTATTTTGTATAGGTATCAACTTGAAGCTGTGTTTAGCATTTTGCCATTCGTTACAGTAGTTCGAGAATTCGATTCTCGCCTTAGGGTTGGATATTTATTGTGGTGTTGAATCTTCTTTAAACTATATTTAGTTTTAAGTAGAATTTTTTTTAAAACTAACCTATCCAATTAACTTTCATTCGGCCACAGTAACTTTTGAGCGACCAAGAAATCAAATCAGTGACTGCGCCCATTTTTATTGCCCAAATACGTAAAAAAACATTGAAAAGAATTTTCTCCTAAAGAATTCATTACAATTGGATTCGCAGCATTCATTCAGATTTCATTGTCAATAATCTTTTCACGGAACCCCAGTATTATTATGTGTTACACAGTATAAATGTGTGCATGTAATATTACATCTTTACAATAAAAAAAGGAATTTTTCACACGATACATTTCCCATTGTCTCGAAAGATCACTCTGAAAATGTAAAAAAGAAAGAAAATGAAATTTTAAACAAACATACCTGCCAATTTTTCTGTAGAACATGATTAAATAAATATGACTTTCCACAATACTTTATTCGAATCAATATTTTATTGAGCTAAATTCCCCAAAACTCCTTCTTCCGTTATATTAAGCTTCATTATATTTTGAAATCGTGTATCTTCAGTTTACCATTTAAGTAATTAAATTTGAGTTTCATTTTGTATATTCGTACGCCCAAACCTAATTAACTCGCCTGTTCAAAAAAATAAATAAATAAAACCCATGAAATATCGTAAATTTTTTTACTACAACATTTTGTTTAATCTATTTTATAGAAAAGTTTACTTCTTTTTTCCTTTCAAATTATCGTTACACTGAAAGTTGTATTTAGTTAGTTTTCTAAGTTCAGCGCCTAAATTCCATGGTTATGAACTTATTATAAAATATTAGAACGTTCGAATTCCAGAAAATAAAACAAAACGCGGTTTGGAAATTTTCAATATTATCAATATTTATTACTTATATTCATAAATAATAAAAATGAAAACTTAGAAACTGAATATAAAAGGAATAAAGGATTTTTAGTTTACTCTTTTTTATCGTATGAAAAGTTTTCAGAACAACTGTGAAACATTGAAATCATTCACATAGAAAATATTCATTTGAAAATCTAAAAATTCCTTTCTCTTATTTTTCTGCATCATTACTTTTAGAAGAAAAAAAATTTATTTCTTGTAATGAAGGTATTTATTGTGCTTTCGCACTTGCTATCAAAAAAAGTGCCAAAGAATCGAACTTCACTCGAATATTCGAAAAGCTAATCAAAAAATAATAATACTTCCATGAGAACAGAGGGAGACAGGTAAAGGGCTGCACTATATTAAAAATGTTTTTAAAGAAAATAAAAATGATTTTACTGAAAAATTATTTATAATTTCCAATTGCTTATCTTTCAGGGACATTAAGAACATTTCACATGCAAGTCTGTGATGATGAAGAGCTTCAAATAGAATGTTGGCCCAATACTGTGATCAGCATCAGTCAAGCTGAATATGGGGAACCTGTTGCAGGGGATATTATGTGTCTAGAACAGAGGAACGACCCTAGTCTGGACATTTTTTCCAAACCAGGCTGCAAAGCTCATGACGTCAGAGAAGTGAGTTACTTTACCAGTACTCTTTATGGTTGATATATTTATAAACTCTAGCTTCTTTGTTCTGTTTATAAAATTAGCTCTTTGGAAGTATAAATGCATGTATACTGTACCGAGCTTCGGGGTTCGTGTGGATTGAGAGTTGAAGAAAGCAACTACTCGATGAACACAAGAATTTTATTCGTAAAAATTCCACTAGAAATACCAGCTGTAATTATCACAATTATACAGATACAATTCGTCAGATACGATAAGTAACAGCTTCCAATCACAGGTCTCAAATACCTCAGGCAGAGAACAGCTTCTCTAAACTAGCAGTCACGACTAATCTTCTTCACAAAACTGGCTGTGTGAACAAAACTTGCCTAACTATGTTTTGCTGCGGTATTTATACCTGACTTGGCGGAGAAATCTACTAATTTCGCCAAGGTTCTGGAAGCTTCTAGGCTATCTCGCTAAATATTGGTCCTAGAGCTTAGGTGATGGATGTTTCCAGAAATATCCATTTCTCGCCAAGTTCCCAAAAATCTCGCCAAGTCGCCAACAATGTCGCCAACACGCTAAAATATCGCCAAGTCACCAAATCGTTAGAAAACCCGCTTTTAACGTATAACACGTCCAAATACCGCAATTTTTGCCCAAAATGTGAGCATTTCCGATCTGTCTGAGATATTTTAAGACATATACAATAATTATTTATAAATTCGTAACAATACATTCATATCTATATGTGCGTATGTTTGAAACAATCTGACAAAATAATTCAAATTTTATTTTTTTTTAACTAAAATTGCAGTAAAAAACTGAGTTATACTTTGCATCCAGTGTGTCAATTATATATGTATTCATTAGTAACTTATTACATGTAAAATTTAAGAGAACTACGAAAAGAAATGTTTATTAATGAAATATATGTTCGATGTATCTGTGATTTTTTATTGATTAATTTTTTGTGGTAATATCAAAACTTACATTATATATATTAATGCATTAATACATAAAAATCTGTAAAGCGTCTTATGCAGTTACAGTTAGAAATATGCAGATATAGTAAAAAAATTAAGTAATTTAATAAAATAGAGTGGAATATATAATTTATAGAATTTTGAAAAGAAATCAAAATAAATACTCAATAGCATTATTCCCAGATATAATACTTATATTGTGAAAATAAAAGGATTATAAATATTATGGAAATGAGAGAAATATGGGATATTCTCTAATTTAAAATTTTATAATGTGCGGCTAATTCTTGTAAAAAAACATTTTATTTAATAAATACATTTTTAGCCTTACCATTTTCATTTTCTAATCTGTTTTAAGGTTTATCAAATATGGGAATCAACATTTAATTTGAATTACCATTTCTGATTACTATTACATTTTAATCTTTTACAATTATGAATTTTACTATTCATTTAAAATAAGTTTTCAATAACATAATTTTTTTTTTTTTTTTTGAAATATTTATAATTTAAAAGAAAATATTATTTTATATATCTTAAATTTATATCGTTATCTCTATAAAAGTGCTTAAACCGTACCTTTAATGGAAACAAGAAATCTAATAAAATTATTTTCTTATTAAATAAAATATAAGACAATTCATGAATTTGAATTACTTTTTCGGCATCTTGAAAGGAAAAAATTGATAAAAAAATTACATCTTTGACAATTTATTTATATTTTTACATCATCCTAGTATTAATCATTGTCAGTAGAATGGAATATATCCTAAGATTCTCTCTCAAGACCGATTTATATTTTTAAATCATGGTCGACTGCAAATATTCCCTTCCTTTCCTAACTTCATCACCACGTTAACGGCGTTTGATATAACAAGAAAATTAATGAATTTACTTGAATGAATTGCTGTTACTATTACAGTAACAGCTTATTTGAGACTGTCATTAACACTTTGTAGACTTTAAATAATAAAATATGCCTTCTTTATAAGTGTCAAGAGTTTTATATATGTTAATGTGTGTGTGTTAATTATTAGTTAACCTGTTTTTTTACAAAGTCATTGTCTTCATGGTATAGTCTAAAAGTGAGGTCGTCTGAACAACCTGTTCGGCATATTTTTTAAACTATCGGCCGTTTATTAATGATGATTCAAAATATTTGAGAAATAAAAGGCTCGTGTGAAGCCACAACAAAAGAACATGAATGAGAGGTTTAAAATGAATTAAAAGATAAATCAATATTTAATTAAAATTTGAATTGGGTCACATAATGAAGTTATATTTTAAAATTGATTATATAAGCAAGCATATGGTACAGAAATAATCGATAACCAGATTAAGGATTTCTGAAAATGACTTAAGAAAAATTAGTTTGATTTTCAATCGATAATCACACAGAAAACAGTGGTCTCATGTTTTATATAGAGGGAAGTTTTATATAAGAAAAAAAAATATTCCATATAAACCATGAAGTAAATAATATAAAAATCATTTCTGCTCAGATTTGATCGCTTAAAATTGCTGAAGGATAACTTTTCCTTAATAAAAGCGCCTATGTACTTTCTTAAAATCAGTAAGAATAATTAACATACTGAGACAAATTAAGAAGTTTAAATCGTTAATTGCATTGATAATATTGCAATATTAGATTATTATTGGAAATTATAAATGATATATGAATTATTTTGAATAAAATCATTAGAATCATTTCTGAGTTAAATCAGTGTAAACCAAGAGAAAATAATAAGACATAAAATACTAATAAAAAATATCAAAGTAATTACTAGTAATTAGGGAAAAAAATATTAGCAACTATAGAAACATTTAAACTGCGATGGATAACGGAAAAAAAACCTACATAAAATTAATTAAAAGAATTATTAAATTTAAATTTATCTTGTAATAGTTTGGCATGCAAGTTAGGAAAAACTAATAAAACTATAAAATAAGTTATTAAACCCAATTCTGTTCAGTAAGGCATTTGTTTTAGATAAAGCGGTTTTGTTGATTTAGCTTTTCTGATTTTGTTCGAAGCTTTTTCTGGTTGATTGTTAAAATTAGTTGATTACCGTATGAATACTTTTTCTTGACGCTTTCACGCCAATTTGTTGAATCGATTACTTTTTCCCGTCGCAAGATCGGTGTGTTGTTAAGAACCTGAGGAACTGTAGCGATTCTCGTGTCTGCGTTTGTTGCAAGAAGAGAAGCAAATTAGATGAAATTCAGAAGAAAGTTGTAGGTCCGGCTCCATTACAAAATCAAAAATTGAATCCGTCGAATAATGCACTTTTATTAATTTAAAACAAGAATTCCTATATCAATTGCACTTTACTAATTCTTAACTTCTTGGCATTTTACAACCAAAATACTTTTAAGGGTTTTATTATGAACATCGATGGATGGAATTGTGTTTTATTCTTGTTGAGTGTATTACAAATTCTCTACATTTAGTGTTGCTTTTAGACATAGTGAGTGTAACTCAAAACTTCAAAAATTTGCTTCATCTCTCATCATTAGTTTCTTGGCTTTTTAGCATTCAATTTGTGGGTTCTATCCCACTTCGAGTTTGGATGTTCGTTTATAATTTGAAAAGTTTTTTTAATTATAGATTGGCTTTTGTATGCAAAAACTTGACTTGTATAGATAAATAAACCAATCATTAGTTTTATGAAACTAATCAAAACTATTTTTGTCCGTATTGTTGAAGGAATTCCCGAATTAGTGTGCAGAGAACTATTTCTATGAGTTATACAAAGATGTAAGCAATACTTTGGATATCTTTTTTGATTTGGTTAATAGAAATTAAAATTCATAAATATAAAATTAACTAGTTCGATCCAAGAGGAATTTTCGATCTCATTTAAATTTGTTGTTTCTAAATACTTTAAAGCATCATAAACGATGTTTTATCTATTTAAAAAATCTTAATAGAGTGGGAAAAAAATAGTCATTTATAATAAGTTTTTTCAGAGGTATTAAAAAAATGGGGTTTTTTTCCCATGATCCATGTGAAACACCATAAAATTTAATTCTCGTTTAAAATCATTAAATTACAACGATTTTCATATATATCTCGAACAATTCATAAAAGTTGTAGAGTATACATACCCTCTTTTGCAGGACATACGAATCTTATCAAGGAAGCGTTCCACAGTGAAATTACCTGTTGAAACGCTTTCTGTAGTGAAATGAATTTTCTCAACTAGGCGGTTATATAGTGTGAAAAACAAATGCTGAGAATTTCTTTTTTTTTTAGTTGGTTCAATGTAAAAGAATGAAAGTATTGATGACCTTTTATACAGGCGTGCAGAACGCTCTAGCCTTCGGTTCAAATTCGAGCATGCGAATCCCACCTCGGGCTTACATGTTTATAAAAGTTCAGAATGTATTTCAAACTGTCAGTTTCGGTTTTGTTCTTATGTGCAAAAAAAATGACTTTAGAGCGACAGTTATGCCCGCCACCCGCATATGTGAGTTAATAATGTACGATATGTCAGGTAGTAAGTATGGAATCACACGTGCAGTTCGATCCCATAGCATTTATTGCTCTTTAGAATGATATCGTTCAACTAGTTGTATCATCAGAACGAGGCATTGATGTTATATAAAGGTATCAAATCAAAATAATCAATTAAATTTATAAGAAATTCTTTGCTGATACTCCATAAGATCGTTGGTGGCTTGTTGTAATACAGCTTAAGATGGCCTGAAATTAAATCCTATGGGTTTGAACTGTGTTGTCTTTGTTAAACAGTTCAAAGATTCAAATATCTCTTCAGGCTTGAGTCCTTTCTGTCATTTCTAAATCCATATTTAACCGATAGCTAAATTGCTGTTAGAAATTATAGTATGAATGTTTTTCCAAAAATTTGTGGAATTTCAAATTTTGGCATTAGATAAATTTAGCTACTGATTTAAAAATCTGTGTAAAACATTGTCATTCCTTATTATATTATGTATTAATCATTCATAAATTCATTTTTTTGTCCTTCAAAATTAATGTATGTTTCTTAACTTCAAATGCTCAAAAATGCTTAAACGTTTGAAATTCATTTTCATCATTTTTCCATTCATAAGGGAAGGGATAAAATCATTGACATAAACTGTTTTTAATTAAAGCTTTTAAATAAGATATGTCATATTTACTGTTCATAATTAATATATTATAAATTTATGATATGAGTACTATATTCAATATTTGTGTGCATTAAGTTTGAGAATAGAAATTATATACATAATTTCTGATATACACTACTTTATAAATGCAAAAAGGTATTACTTATTTAACATTGTTAACTTACCCTTTATTCAGTTAGCATCTTATTTGTAAATACCGACTAAAGAAATATTATAATGATCATATTATTAAATTAAAAGTAGAATATAGTAAGATGATGAAATTGATTTTGTATTAAATTTTCTTTTTCTCATTAATTAATATTTGATGAAAAAAATATTTATATAAAAAATTATTTAATTTTTCTTATGTTACATTTGTTTTAATGTTTAAACAAATTGAAGTTTTCTTTTCTTTTTATAGAAATTGCAAGCATCATGTCGAGAAAAACAAAATTGTCATTTAAAGGTCTCTCCTGATTTATTAAACGAAGATACTTGCTCTGGAATCCAAAAATATCTTAATGTTGCTTATAAGTGTAGACCAAGTATGTTATCTTCAAATAATAATTAATCTCTATATTAGAGAGAATTAAGTAATTAGTTGACATTGCTAGGTTATTGCTCACCGTTGTTTGTTTAAAATAATCTGCAAATTAAATTGTTTTTGTAAACTGATTGATTTAGTTCATCCAGTTAGTTTTTGAGCTAGAAATTTTTATATTTTAAGTAATGTGCTTTTAAATAATGCAACCTTTACTAAACTGACAATTTTAACCCTAAATAAACTAAGCAAACAAACACATTGGTTTTTGAAAATAATTAAGATTGTGCAATCATTTTGAATCTAATAAAAACATGTAATATTTATCTATTATTTTTAAAACATTATTAAAAATTATGTTTAAATAAGTATTTATTGTCTGTTATTATTTATTAATTGAAGTAAGTGATTTATATTAATTATTATGATAAAATTAAAAGAGGTTTTATTTCAGTTTTGTATTTTTAATTTTTCTTGTTGATTTAGTTTTTTAAATTCCATTGTATTATAAAACATGCATAGATTAAATTCTTTTTAAAATCGCTTAGAAATATAAAATATAATTTTCACTGTTTTTCATAAGTATCTTTTATAATTCCATATTTTTCCATATGTTGAATTTTATTTTTTATTTTTCATAACTTTTTTTTTTGTGATAAATAATGTTGAAGGACAGGTTTTATCTAAGTTAGAATTCCTTTAAAATACTTATAAAATTTACATAAGCTTGTGAAAGTTACACTTATTAATTATTGATTTTAGAAAATATCAAATTTTGAAAGACTTTTCAGTATTTTATAATATATTGCTTCCAATTTGTCTTATAAAACATAAGTTAAACCCAAATAATTTTGTTTTAAATTTTAATATTAAAATTACAAGGTTTAAATTGTTTAAGTTTTGTAATTTAAATATTGTGTTATGTATTTGTAATTTCATGTACTGTTTGATTTGATAGGCAAATTTTTCACTCATGTTGTTTGTGAAAATGATAAAATGAAGTTGAGGTGTCGAAAGCCATCGCGTATCATTATTTACAGTGCATTTTTTGGAAGCTCTGAAGAAGGTGCAGAAGAATGCCCTGAAGATGCTCATAAAAAATATGAAAGTATGTGTGCATATTGCAATATTTTAATGCTTCTATTATATATTTAAATGAAACTTTAAAAATTTAAAAGTGAATAAAACATTTAAATAATGTGTTCATTCTTGTTTGCTACTTATTATTACAAGGAGTAATACTTAAGTTTTTAGTAATAAGTACAAGAAATAACTTTTTACTTAAAATTTATGTCTTAATACTCAGAATAATCTCCCTCAGTATTGATACATTTTGTATTTAAATAAATTATTTATCAAAATAATTATGTAGCTCTGAAAATGACATAATTTACACATGGAAATAGTAAGCCTTTTCAATGTTGTTAAAATTTTAAGCATTTTTTATGATTGGCATAGAAAGCAATCATTAGGAATGTGGGCAATGATAAATGTACATACAAATAAATGTCTCTTGATTGAAAATTTTACATTTTTATTTTTTTTAATTTGATCATTTGACTCTTCAAATGATCCATAGTTAATAAAGTGTATGAGCTGTCATTATTCTTGTGCAAAATGTGGCAAATGACTTCAATCTATTTTTTTAGTTTTGTAATTACTTCCAACAAATTTTAGCATACCAGAAAGCATTAACTTTTCTATGATCATACCAAAATATGATGAAATGATTGCAATTTACAAAAAAAAAAAAAAAAGTTTTTTAGAAGCAAACTTTTGTAACCAAAATATGTTGGTCTAAAATTCCAATACTCAATTGTTATTTTATTTCTGGTTCATATAAATACCCAGTTTTATTGCACACAATGTTGAAGCTTAAGAACTGAATTCTTTTTAGATTTTTCTTGGCACTATATTACAAGCTTCCTTTCCAAATAAGATAATTGTTGGGATTAAATTGATAATTTGATGCTATCTAAATTTAGATAATAGGACTTTGATTTAAATCATGTATATGTGTACTGAAAATGTCAAACTGACAACTGAATGATTCACTTTGTAGCCTTCTGCTCAAAGTTTGCAAGTTTGAATTCCATCTCGATTGATTTTTAAAATGGCTGAAACTAATTTAAAACTATAAGTTCCGATCTCATTTATCTCTTGTATGCAAAATGTGACAGTACAGCGGCAATCATACCAAATTATGCTAAAAAAATTTCTCTTGCTGTCAAGCTACATAAGTTTAAACATTGACCATTATATAAATCTTTTACAAATTTTTGTTGGAAGATTTCATTTTTTTATAATTCGAAATTCTGAAATTAATTCATATATAATTGTTGCCAAACTGGTAGCTGAATATTAGCATTCTGACCTTCAATTTAATAGTTGATAGATTCAATTATCTCATCAATTGTGGAAGTTTTTAGTAGAACCTCAAGTTTGTCAAATTATTTCTCCTACCTCATCAAATCTTTTAATACAAATTTTATTCACAAGTATTTATATTATTAATTTATCTTTTTTTGATAGTTTGACTTCTAGTATTATTGATTCTTATATGCTTGTTTTAATTAACTTAAAATCATTCTATTTGATATCAGTAAAGCATTAATTTCCTACGATTTTAATATACTTAATGCTTCTTTTTCTCTTTTAAGTTTAAAAACTGTTTTATGCATAATTTTTATATTTAATTAATATTTTCCGGAATGGATTTTGTATTACTTACAATTTTGAAAAATGTATTTAAAAACAGAGTTCTGTCATAGTTTTTCATTACTTATTATTTTTTGAAGATTAAATAATTATTTAATCCATTATTTATACTTTAAGCTCTTCAATTCTTTTAAAAACTATGTTTAGGGGTTTTATAGTTAATTACAGTTTTTATGGAGTCTTAGCTTACTTTTTTGTAAATAGCAAAAGGAATTGTTTATTTTATTCTCCATATATGTCTCTCTGTATAAAAATAATCTGAAGTTTGGTACTTTTTTTTAAAATTCTTTTCCATGATTTTAATAAGAATGTTATTTTTAAATAATTCAGATTGTGAAGTAAATTTTGCAACTGAGGCAGCTATGAACAATTGTCAAGGGCGTAGGAGGTGCACATTGTCTGCTGACTCAATAGCATTTGGTATTACTGGTTGTTCTGCTAAAGCACGGGTCTTTTTGAAAGTAATATATACATGTGGTGAGCAGTAAATTCAGTTATTTTTTATTAGTCTATCTAACTTAAACAATTCAAAAAATGAAATATATTTTCTTATTATAAAATATGTTATCTGCTTAATGTTTCTTTTATAGAAATTATGTTTAATAATAGCTTTCTTACTATAGTTAATATTTATTTTAGTTCCTAAAGATTCCTTACAAGATCTTGAGCTCCAAGAGGAGACAGATTTTGATTACTCAAGTATATTTAAGGAACCTAATGCATCTGAAATATTACATAATTTAAAATCTGAAGATAGTATTAACATTAAATTTACTACACCATCCAATTATTACAGTGCTGTGCATAAAGGTTTGTATCAGTTTTATGTGATTTTCATTAAATGTCTTAAGCATTTTTGATTAAATTTGTTACATTTAGTATGATAACTTGGCAGAAACAGGATTTTATATTACAATATATAAAAAAGTTTTTTGAATGTGACTCTGTTAAATAATCAATTCATTACCATATTTAATTTAGACTCTTATGTTTAATAAAGAACAAAAAAATCTTCTATTTGAAAGGGAATAATTAAAAGTTTTTTCACAGCTGTTTTTCAAACATCTATGAAACAATCTTGCTGAAAGTACTTTAAATAACATACAACTTTTAAACATGTGTCTGTTTACCTTAAAGATTACTTATTAGAAGAGTACCACATAATATTTTAAGAATAAAAAAATGTTAAAGATAAGATTTCCTTTTTAAATTTTTACTTGAATTTTTTTCCTTTAAATTATTTAACTTTTGTTATATTTAACTTTTTGCCATTTTTTAAAATGTTGTTTGTTTAATCAAATATTTGCTGCAGATACCTCAGATTTGAATACGGTAACCACAACCAAAAAAGTAGATGTCCAAAGTGATGAAACAAGTGATGATACCACAGATGTGAATTGCACTGTTGCGGATGACAATCAAAAAGTCATAGGATTCCTCTCAGAATGGATATCTGCTTATAAATTTATCACTGGTATATCTTGCTATAATTATATTGCTCATGATAAGTTTTTGATGTTAAATTAACATTGATTTTATTGCGTTTTCTGAGCTCGCTTAATTTTTTAAGTGACAATTATGAAAATAATCTTAATTATTTTCACTCTTCATATAAGCTATTTAAAGAATGTGATAGAAATCGACTTCATTTTTGCAAAATAAATTACTATTTTTATAAATAGTTTTATTATAAAAACACATTGTTTTAAAAAGAAAATTTTATATGTTCTGTACTTACTTATTCAGCCAAAGCAGTGGGTAATATGAACTTTTGACATAAAAATGTTTCTGTCATTAAATAGAAAAAATGAAATAAATAAATAATAAATGAGATAAAAAAAACGAAATAAATAATAAATTCTATCAAGTATAATTTATATTTGATAGAATTTATATTTTAAAATCATTTTTAAGATATAAAATTATATTTTTCTTTTCTTGTGTATTATTAAGTAATAAATTCTGTTTTCTATTTTATCAGAAGTACCTTTTAGATGTTAGAAAATTTAACTGTACTACTAGTTTTTAACTACTGGCTTTCAGTACAGTAACATAGTATCGATATTATTGTATCTTAATGCATTATTTTGTCTTAGATAGATATGTAAAATAAAGGTTAAAAAATTTTATTTTTTATTTAAATTTACTTAATTTACATTATAACTCACTTTAATGGCTTATCTCTAACTTATTTCATCGCTTTTAATTTTAATATATAACAAATGAAGTTTTATTTTGAATTCATTAATTTTAAAGTCTTATATATAAAAAAATACCCCTTTAGTTTATTGCATTTTTGATTTTTTAAAAAAACTCATTTACAAAATAAACTTTAAAAAATTTATATTTGTTTTCATTCACTGATATAACATGTTTTTTGAATCATAATAATAAATACTTACATTTGACATTATGTAGCTGTTATACTTGTTTAAGCTTTATTCTTGTATAAATAGACATATTCAAGCTATAAAAATATAGTATTTTATAGCTATATTTTTAATTCTTGGTATAAGCTAAATATTGATGAAAGTGAATTTAAGCCTACAGTATATGAAAATTAAGTATTCTTTAAATGTAAATTGTTTTCCTATAAGGAATTTTAACAGAAATTTTCACTCTAATGTAAACATATTTCAATTAAATGAAACTTTATGTTCTCTAGTAGTTTTTGGCCTAGCTGGCAGCTGAATGGTTAGCGCTCTTGCCTTCAGTTCGAGTTCATAGATTCGAATCCCACTTTGGGCATTTATGTTTGTAGTGGTTCGGAATCCACTTTAAGCCGTATGTCCCGATCTAATTAGCCCTGGTGTGCAAAAAATGACCGTTGAGCGACAAACAAACCAAACCAACCAAACCTAGTAGTTTTTGTACAAAACCTGCAAGTCATTTAATTTTGCATGCTATTGTCACAGAAAATTTTTAGAATTTCAAAGATATTTGTATGATTAAGCTAAAATTTTCATTTAATTTATTAAATAGCTTTCTTTCAAGGGAAAACAAATAAATTTTTTGTTATTTTAAAGCAATTCTATATTTGTAACTGATGAATAAAAGTATTACCCAATTTGGTTTTTATACCAAACTTAAATTATTGAATTATAATCAATGAAATCTTTTTTTTTTATGGTATCAAGAAATTATGTGAGTACATTACGTACTTTTTAATTATTTAATGTTCATTCATTTTTAATTATTTCAAATATTTTTCCCCTAAAAATTAATTTTTAGGGAAAAAAATATTTTTCATGAAATTATTTTTGTTTCATTGATAATCTTCTCAAATATGTAAATCAGATTTTTATATTATTATAATTTTATTTATTTGTTATCATATGCATTGTGTCAATACAATTTTAATGTTTTTATCATAAATATGAATTTTTTTTTTTTTTATCTAAATGAATATATTATGTACATAGTTAGGTTTAACATTTTAGAGAATTTCTGGTTTCTTGATGGATGAATTTTTTGCAAAAATTTTATCTTATCCTTTTTATGCTGCATTGGCTTACTGACAAAGTTCAGATATATTAAAATCATCTTATTTATGTGTTCTTGGAACAAATTGATATATTAGAAAATGTAAATTCTGTAAAAATCCAAACCTGTCGCATTTAATATGATATGGTATTGTAGAAAAAAATATACCCTCGCTTATAAATATGGTAATCTAAAGATCATAATGTTGTTATTCAGAATATGAAATGAATATCATTTGAGAGAAATAATTCCAGCGAAGATCTGAAATGCATTGTTTTTGTCTGAGATTTAGAAGATTTTTATGTGTGTTTTTGGTACATTTTAATTTTATTGTAAAATATTATATACACTACTGAAGTGTTATGAAAAATTTATTGAAATTAAATTCACTAGTTTTCAGATGTTAAACCAGTGACTGAAATAATTTTTATATACCTCATTTTACAAAATTATTTCTTTACTGTTCGAAAGTCTTTCAGGCTGAATATTATATATTCTAACTTATAAATTAGCATTTAAAGCTTTGTTCATCTCAAAAGTTCATACTATTATAATAGAATATATAAATATTTTATTTCTATGAAAAAAAAATTTCCAAATTTTATTCTAAACAGCATTTTCTACATAATTTTGAGAGAATACTATTTATAGAATTTTTTATTTCTTATTTAAACTGCAGTATGATAATAGCAACAATAAAATATTTGTTTTTCAACTTCATGTTTTTTTTCTGCTAATTGCTCCAACAAATGAAAACATTTTTGAAGTTTTTAGAAAATTTAATGAAGGAAGTCTGTACTTTCCAATTTCTTCTGCCATGAGAAAAGTAATCACTTTGTCACTGAATGTTCTATGTTGGAATCTTTTGTGTGTTAAATTCCCAAAAATTAAAAAAAAAATAACTAATTGAATTTAGTGTATTTAAAAATACTCTAAATTCACGTATTATTATTGTTGAAGAGAATGAATAGAAATACAGTGTGTGCAATTCATAATTGAATTGTTTTTATCTTTTTTATATGCATGCAAATAATTGACTGTTTGATTACATTATACTTATTTATCTTCAATTTGACTTTTAATATTTTTTTTCCTTGCAGAAAATAAAGAAAAGTTCATCTTATATGTGACATTAAGTTTAGGAGCTGGCATCCTACTTTTCCTGTTAGTATTAACGATACGTCTTTATTCTCAGCAGCAACAAACTTTAAAAAAGGCTAAATTAAACATATCGGACCCTCTACCCCTTGCTTTCGACGAAGATTGCTCCGATTTAGAGCAATATGATCCTCGTCAGGACCAAAGTGTAGAAGTTGTTCGATACACCAATATGTCAACTATTAGGCGACAAGACAGCACTAGCCAACCTCGAGCACCATTATCTCATTCCATGAACAATTACTATTATAGTTAATAATTTTGTAAGGAATGTGTGGAGTGCATTCTTATTATTGCTGGTCAATTTTTATATAGTCTAAACCAATTGGTGTGTTTGCAAACCTCAAAGTGTTGAGTGAAGTGTTTTATTTTATATACACATACCTGTCAACCTTGGAATAAAAAAAAATCAGCAGATTCTACTGATTTTGAGGGGGAAAAATCAGGAGACACTAGTAACAACATTTTTGCTTGAAACAGAATGCTTAAAACTGTGGTACCGCAAAAAGACACAATTTTACTCTTTCGATTATACATTCTGAGAAGGATTTAAGTTAAAAATATTTTGTGTCTATTTTAATTTTTTCTTACTAAAATATTCATCAACCTTATAAAGAAACTATGAAATATAAAAGAATACACTGCATGTAAAAAATAAACATCAACGTTTATGTCCCAGTATCTATTTTATAGAGTAACTTTTAGTACACTAGTGCAATTTATAAGTATTAAACTCATAAAAAATTACATAGAAACATAAAACATAACTTAAACAGAAATTAATTTAATACAGTGACAAATACTTTGTTTAAAGGAAATATTTTCAAAATTAAATTATTAATAACGAGTATTATTCCTCCTAATGGAATTGTTTATGTAAACATACACCTGGTCTGTAATGTTAATTATATGATTGCCCACTCTTAGGAGTCTTGGCGACCAAGCAAGTGGTTACAGTGCCATCCTCCAATGGTAAACTGGAAACTCAGAAAAAAATATTTAAAAAAAGTTTTATATGTGTATATATATATATATATATATTATCAATGTATTAATACGCCTTCTGTTGACTATTTAAGCTCCTTAAACAACTCGATAGACTTTTTCAGCAAAATTTTGGCTGATTTTAAGTTTCTCACTGAAATTCCAAAAATCAGTAGATTTTTCATACATTATCGGGAAAAAGGGGGGGAAATCAAAAGTTTCCCAAAAAAATCAGTAGAGTTGGCAGCTATGTATACATGATCTGTTTCACGAATAGGGCAAAACTCCAGCTATTGATATGCAGTAAAAATTTGCTACAGAGCCCATAAAAAGGTTTGTTTTGACAAAAATTTGTAGTCTGATATTTTCATATAATTTCTCAATGGTAAGCTATATTAAATATTAATTGTGAAACTAATAGTTTAGTTATTAATAAAAGAAATTCCATGAGTTACTCCTATAACTTGGTATAGGAAAAAGAGTAAAATATCTCTAATGCAAAAACTCTGTATCTAGTATCATTTGATCAGTATGGGGTGTAAATTGCATTTCTAAATTGAACTAGTGCAAAACTGGAAAATTTTCTTTACTTACAGCAAAAGTTTTTAATATTTTTGCCTCATTAAACTTGATGGCTAGTACAATAATGCCTGAACATTTTTGTTAGAAATTTTTATAGCATTTTATTTGCTATGGATGTTATTATATTTACTTCTCTTTAACTTACAAGTCATCTTTTACATTTAAAAACAAATCATTTAATTAGAAATAATGCAAGTGTGTTGTATGAATTTTAAAAAAATTAGGTTGAGTTTGCAGTAATTTAAATGTTAGAAGTTAAACATATCATCACCGACAAAAATGTGAAAAGAATATTACATAAAATTGAACAAACTTTAATTAGCAACAGGAGGTGAAGTGTGTGCTACAGGAATACCTCTACATATTCCAAGATTATATAATCTGTTAGTTACAATGCAGTTACAGTTTCCAAGCAAGTCTTGAGTTATTTATATAAGTGCATAAAGTTAGTTTTTCCGTGCTGCCAGGTCGGGAGTTGCGGTGGTGTATATGAAAATGCAACTAAGAAGTTTTTAAAATTAGCACGATATGAAAAAATTAGCTATCGTTGTGGCAACTCAGCCACAATGGCCACTGCAAATTTATAATAATACTTTAAAAAAAAAAAGAAGAAGAAGAAGAAAATATTATGTATTAAATATCACTTCCAAAAAATCTACCAGAATTGTTCCCATTTATAAAACTGATTTAAATTCTGCCAGAGAAGTTTCAAGTTTCAGCATAGTTTATAGTTCTTTGCTTACATTTCCTCGATATCATAATTGCTTAAAGTAATAAAAACATTTTCTTCTAATTAATTACAGCAAAACATAAGTGAAAGCTGATTATTATTCTTATTTTGAATTTATGTTCGATCGATATAATTTGTTTGGAAATAAAATGAGGACTTTGCATGCAGTTTGTTTTATGTCCTTAAGTATCACATTCAGCTAAAATTTTAAAATTGCAGTTATTTATAAGAATGTTGCAGTTACTATTTTAAGAGGAATAAATGAAACAATTTTTTAATTATTTATTTTTTTATTTATTAAAGTTTATTAACTCCTAAGTTAGAAATATGAGATATAAATAAAATCTCTGAAGTGAGAACAAAGTATTTTTCTAAACGATTAATGCTCTGTAGTTTGAATCTTTACCGCATTTCAAATCCTAATTTTCAATTAGATGAAAATTTGTTAAAACAATTTCTTTGTTATATGTCTGTGTGATAATGTTTATTAATTTTTCTTATAAACAAATCTGTTATGAATGTTGCAGTACTTAAACATGTTTCAGTATTTTATCAATATAAATTACATATTTATTAAAATGTATTTCTATTGAAAGAATATCGATCAATAGAAAATGAGAACAAATTTAAAATGTGACTTTTTAATAAATTTATTTTTCAAGTTTTATGCATTGAGTTCAGGAAGATGGTTCATTTTCCTCATTAATTCACAAATGTGTATTCTCTTTGCATGCAACCTTATCAGTGTGTATCATTGTCTCTTATATTTTTGTATGTTAAATATATTTATTTTAAATTATGTATATTTAAAGAACTAGACGATTATATATGTAGATAATTAAAATCTGAAATAATTAATTTATTGGTTTAATAGTTAGCTGAAAAGTTAACTATTAAAGAAGTGGAGAAAATTACCTTTAAAATTTGAGCTTTATTTTTGCATATGAATTTTTACAAACATTCTTCATTTGTAAAATTTCTTCATTTCATTTATTTTTATACTTAAATTAAAAAATTATCTTGCATTTATTTACTGTATTTGAATTTGAATAGCAGATCAAATGGGAACTGGTTTTCTCAATAATACTTTAATTTTTAATCAGACAGATTTTATAGATGCCACTCTTTTTAATTTATAGTATTCATAAATTATATTTAAAATAATTTAGTTAAAAATTTGATTAAAATTAAAAAAGTACATACGTATACATTGTTTTGACTTCTAATATCTTTAAAAGTAGAATTTAAGAATATCATTTGATGCATTTAAATTGAAACCAATCTCTTTCCCATTTGATGTACTTTTCATAAATTTAATATATTTCATAATTTTTTGAAAGAATTTTTAAAGTATATTGATTGCTAATTTATTATTTATGATCTGTTTTATTTGTTTCTTTAAAGCATTTATGTATGTATATAAAATATTATGCATGTCCTTATGACAAACTGCATTTATAGTAAAGCTTATATGTGGCATAATTTATTTTATTAATTCAAAAATGAGAATTCAAAATATTTTTAAATATATGAACAAAAGTATAATTTTTTTTCACATTAAATCATCTGTATGTTTATATTAATCTATAATATAATAATGTGT
Source organism: Latrodectus elegans (assembly GCA_030067965.1). Taxonomy (NCBI): domain Eukaryota; kingdom Metazoa; phylum Arthropoda; class Arachnida; order Araneae; family Theridiidae; genus Latrodectus; species Latrodectus elegans. The sequence continues at coordinate 34,994,598 of CM057818.1, read as the reverse complement.
GGTAAAATTTTTCTAAATTCATGAAACCAATTATCAGTTATATGTATTTAGCAATTTGTAATTCCTTTATAGATTTATATGTGAATCATTGTAATTGATTTTTATATATACATATAAGAAAAGTTTGTTTTGAATATCGCAATTCAAAAATTAATTTTTAACATTTAAGCTTACAGTATATTACTGATTCTCTATTATTATGATAGTCCTATTAATTTCTTTTGAGTAATTTTAAAATAACTACTATAGTTAAACAATGATTTCAAATTTATTGTCATGTTTAAAGCTACAGTTAATGTCTAAAATTAGCATCAGTTTTTTCCAAGAATTGCATAGATTTTTTTATTATGAGCATCAGCAATAAAATATTTATGAAATTTTTTTAGTATGCTGGAATATCGTGTCTAGGAAAATAATTTTATGAAGGTGCTAAACAGTAATATTAATGACTTTGGCATTATATTTCATATTTATTTTAATGCTTTAATTAAATAGACACAAAATAATATAATAAATATGTATATTCAAAATTGTTACATTACATTTTAAATTGTTTGTATTTTATGTTAAGAAAAATATAATTAAGAAATATTTACTTAATGAAGGATAATTAAGTAATGCTTAAGATTAAATACTTATTTAACCTTGAATTCACAATATGTTATATATGTCTGATGTATGTGAAAATAACAAAGTACTTATTGACTAGCTTTTTTTTTCTTGTTTATAAATTGTTCTTGTTTATTCTTTTTTTTTAATTGAAGAATAACTCTATTTAGATTTATTAGTATCACTTTATTCATACACTTCTACAGTTTTTTATATTTAAAAGAAGTCTCTTGAATCACTTTGCAACTTAGATTTTTAGTGTATAAAGTATATTTTATATGAATGTAAAACTGGAAACATATCAGTTGTTAAACCTGTGTATTAAAAATTTATGGAAAGTTATTTTATCATAGAGTACAAATACACTATAATCCTTTTTCATGCAAATAAGAATGTTATATTGATATTTTACAGTTATAAAATTATGAAGAATATCACTTTGTGCCTCTCTTCATGTTGCTCAAATTCTGAATATTTTTGTGCTCTGTCAATCTATGTAATGTTTTACTCTAATAACCATTTTCCATTGTAAACATTTAAAAATCCTTAAAGAGTCAATAAGAGTTTTTCAGATGATTAAAAATTGATTTTAATATAAAATATCATTAATTATCAAAATAAGTTTAAACATTTATTTTGATGTGTATCAAAACAAGCAATAAAATAACTGTAGAGCTATTGTTATGTGAAAGTAAAATACATATAGCAATAAATTCATTTGAGTATAAAATCAAATTTAATATTATATTACAAAAATAACTCCAAAGTAACTAATTTTTACCATATATCTCTAAATATAAATAATAAAAAAACCAAATATTTCTGTGAAATATGTCTAAGAATCAATATGTTTTTGTAATTTTAAAAATCATTGATTTTTTTCATTTATAATGTCACATGCAGATTCACAATCCATTTTTTTCAGTTCTTAAAATTTTAAAATAATTAGTCTTTACTAATTAAATAACACTGGGAAAGTTTCAGTTACTGGTAGATATTTTTATCCCTTTAAAGTTTTAAATTTAATGATTTTCATGTGAGCACTGTATTTTTGCTCTTTATTGTAAATATTTCCTTTTGTAAAACTATCTTGTCAAAATTTATTTATTATTCGAAATATGAATGTCTTTAAAATTATTTCTTTTCATTTTCTCGTTAACTAAAGTATTTTGAAAATTGAATGTTGCACAATCAGTGAAGATTACGTCTGAAGTAGAGTTGAACACATTTTTTTATTACAGTTCTGTATTAAACACGTACATGTGTGCAGTATTTTACATAATATATTGGCACACTATAGTTAACTAGTGTTGCATTTGTATATAAAAGTGCACTATAGATTTTTAGCCTTATATATATATTGTGCAAATTGAAATATTTATCAGCAATAGATACTTAAATTTGTGTAGCACATGGTAGAATGTAAGTGTGCATGGTAGGTTCAGAGTTAATGTAAAAGAATAGGAAAAGAATCATACATATCATGAAATCCCAAGAATTGCCTTATGTTAAAATTTTTAACTGCAACTATTGTATACACATACATATATTTAAATGTGAATCATGCACGCAGTTGCTTGTTGTTGAATAATGTTATATGTTAACATTTAAAATGTTTGGTGGATAATATTTCTTTTACTGTTGAAGTATATGGCTTTTATTGTCTTAAAATTTGTATACCTTCATTTTTTTATCTTTGTATATTATAAATATAAATATTGAATATAATTGATTTGTAAAATTTAAATACTTTTGAAGATGTTAAGTTTTACAGATTCATACTTTACTGGCAAAGTACCATGTAAATATAAAAGTTCATTATTTCTTTCTCATATTATATTATATGATAAAAATAACTTTCTCAGCTATTTGTTTTCATTTTAAGTTTTTGTTTTATAGTTTTAGCATTGTTAGAGTAGTGTTTGAAGTTTATTCTGAATTTTCAGAAGCAATATATCTTTTATAAAAAGTATAATAATTTGTAAAATATATATTTTACATATTTAATAAGTTGATATGATATATATATATATCATTGTATAGATTCTTTAAATTTATGCCCGAATTTTTATAATTTGTATTTACTAGATTTTATTTTAAAAAAGGATATCAATGATTTAATAACTATAAATATTTATTTCCATAATTTTTAAGTTGAAAATGATAAATTTCTATAAATTGTTAAAAATATTTTTAACAAATCATAAAATTTTGTAATTTACATTTTTTTTCTCCATATTTAATTTTACTGTATATTTTCTTAATTTTTTCTAAATATAAATACTCATTTAGTTTTTTAAAAATCATTGAAATTATTTCTATTATATTTATATATATTCATAAAATTCATTATTTTTCTCATTTAGAAATCTACTTTTTGGAGATATGTTAGATAACACAATATTCACACTAATTTTAATTGATTAGTACCTTGGAAAATATGAATAAATAATAAATTAGAAGTAGGTTACTGAATTAAATTTTAAACTAAATTATAATTATTAAGATTTTTCATTAGTCTAACAATTTAATAATTTTTTAAATATAAAGTGCATAATTTGTAAACTAGTACTATCCTCTTTTTATTCAAAATATGTTGCTTGAATAATAAAATTGACATGCATTTTCAAATTACACAAATGTCAAGGTCATTTTGTACTTGAAATTTTCCAATTTCTATTCAAATTATTCAAACGTTTGTCGTATTGATGCTGAGATTAGTAATAATCTGCTTTAATATTTCAATTGTATTTGATTTTAATTTTTGAAGTGCTACTAGATTTTATTATAAATTACTTTTTTAAATACCATATTGATATATTATATAATATTATAATTAGTATAAAGAATATTTCAAAAAAAAAATCATTTGCAATAAAAAGTTATTTTTTATTTATAGTTCTGTTACTAACCATTTCAAAAATCATTAAACATTTTTCTAACTTCTTATTGCTGAACATAATAAAGTCATGAATGACATATAATTATTATTTCTAATTAATTAATTATATTTAATTAATGTGCCATTATTTGTTATGGATGTCTGAACCTTTCTATGAAACACTATCATCTACTGAATGAAATTCAAATATACACCTGACTTTGTTACCTTATTTTCAATAGTGACATTTTGTTAAAAAATTGCTAGCATAATAATGTTATTTATTTCAGTTAAATATATAAATATCCTTTGTTTTATGGCTGATTTTATTTTAAAGTTTAGTTTTAACCCAAAAATACAATGCTCTAAATTAAATGTCAGTGGTTTTAATTTTAAATTGTAAAAAATATTTAAATTATTTATTCGTTCACATTTAATCTTTAATAATATTCTAATTATCTCATTCACATCACAGAAAAAGAATCAGCTCTGTTTTCATTTATATATATTATTTAAATTTATAGTATCGCACTTAGCAAATATAACTTTTGTGATATATATATTTCTATATGTATATGTAATCATACATATTCACTTACATAACATAAACACCTTGTGATATCTGAATTGATTAATCATATATTCATTATTATCTGAGTATTTCAATGGTAGTCTATTGTCAACTTGACTTTACTAGTATTAGAATTAATTTCACAAGTTTGTTATACTTAACCAAAGTATTCATTTCTTAAGACATTATTTAATTTTTGAACAGTTATATAAATTAATCGATTATTGTGTCCAAAAAAATATTTTTTCATATAAAATATTTCTTTTTTATTCTAAACACTACAATGAATTAGCACAGTGCTATAATACCTTTTTATGAATAATTTAAATTCATATTATTGAATTCCAATTTTTATATCATTTTAAATTATTTAAAAAGAGACAATTGTATATTTAAATTGTCTCTGGTCTCTGAGCTAAGCTTTTTCCTTCTCTAAATATTTTTTAAGCTCATTTCTTAGTACTAACTTTAGAATTGCAAAGCATCAGATAGCAAATTTATTTGTCTGTAATTTAAAGGATAAACATTGAAATATGTTTATTTAGTTAGTTTTATGAAATTGTTGATGGAACAATTTGGAACCTAATTTGTTTTGGATGTCAGTTATTACAGCAAGAAATCAGAATATCTATTTTCTTAAATTTGTGTCTAATCAAAATAATATTCATTAAATTTCGATTTTTATCCTCAAAATTATTAATTCACTAAACCTTAAATAATATATAATCCGTCCATAAGATACTTTAGTTCATTATATCTTAGCATAATTGATATTATATTTTATTATCTTTTTGTACTTGATGATTTTTTTATGTACATAGTTTTGGCATTTAAACAGAAGCATTTACGAACTGAAATCTCTTTTTTTTTATATATATATATATATATCCTTTCATTTTATTTTATTACTTTTGTAAAAAATAATTTAAATGTTGAAATAATGCTTATGAAATATTTTAATGAAGCAAAAATGAAATGAAGCTAGTAATGATACGTATTCCTTGTCAAGATATTATTGTCTTTGAATTTTCATAACAAATATGTGTTTTCTAGATTGTTTCAGACACTATATCATCCCCTTCTTTTTTTTTTTTTTTTAGATAAAAATGATTGGCTTTTTTAAGGATATTTATTCAAACAAAGAATGAAAGTCTATAATACTCTGTAGTTCTTTGAATTATTAAAATATTTAAACTTCTCTATGCTACTGGTACTTAATCAAGTGATGCTAAACATATCATATTCTGGATTTTAGATACCTGATGCTGGTATTTGCAAATTGTACATTTTAGATTTAAATATATAAGTACAAAAGTATTTTTGGACATGTTATTTATTGTATATTATATTGATAGAGAGTATCTCCTATACCTGTATTTATGCCTTGTAGTAAAAGAACTTGAAAGAAATGTAACATATCTATATAGATTCATATATATATATATTATAAAGAAAAAAGTGAAAACTGCCATTATTAATATGTATATTAGAAGCTAAGCATGGCAATATATAATTGAATTAAAGTAGAATATTCTGCTTGAGAAGATTTAATCCAGTTTATATATAAAATTGTTCAAATGTGACACTTACATAGAGAATGAAATAAATTAATGCTTGTGTTTAAAATTGTCTTTTCTTTTGAGTGAAAATTATTTACACTTATTTAATTATATCAAAACAGTTTCTTATAGTCAGCCTTTTAATTGGTTTTTTATGCATAAAATTGGCTATAAGAAACGTTCACAGGGTACATAAGTAATGAAATATAAACTTCAAATTATTGTTGCAGAGTAATTTTCATAGAGATTTTAATAATTTATTTTTTTTTTTAGTTTGAAGAAAATATTGCAATTTTATTGCTTATTTAAAGCTGAGGAATATACATGTAAAAATAAAAATGGGGTACGTGAAAAATAAAGTATTTTAGATATATGTGTAAAAGTTATATGCAATACATTTTTGCTACAACTATCTACAAAATCTTTATATCCTGATGTTCATTAACAAAATATATAACTCCAGTTTTTTTCCCCCTTCTTTTATGCAGGTGAATCTATGATAGTTGAAAATAATTAAATAGTTAACTAATAATAAAAATAATTTAATCCTCTTTTTTTTTAATTTTTCTAAAAAACATTTTAATTGGCATTTATAGGAATATTAGTTAACATTTCACTTTTGTTATTTTTTTTATTAATATCCAATGATATTTTTTATTTTAATTCAAACGCATTGTGATATATGCAATAAAAACATGTTTTCTAGATTTTTGATTTCTTTTTCAATGTAAAATAATTTTTCATACTAAAATCTAAATACACAATATTCTGTTTTAGAATTATGTTGAAAGATTTTAAACTGCACACACAATATAAAATTGTTATTTGAAAAATAAGATTTTTAACCCTCAATATTTTTTTTAAATAAAAACAAATCACTTCTAAATGCAATATTTGTATTTATACATTTAAACTCTTTTTAACGACTCTTACAAGCTTTAGTACGAAGATAGTTGGAATGAACGCTCGTGACTCGGGTGATTATCATCCTGAAATTAGTGAAGATAATCAGTTTAGTAATTTCTATGATTTGCAGAACTACCGACCTGGCAACTAAATGAGTAACGCTGTAGCTTCAGATCATAGGACTCCCCAAACTTGGACGTTGATGTTTGTAGTTTTTCGAATTCAGTTTAAAACTCTAGACCTGTGTTGAATTAGATTTCATGTATAAAATGTGACTAGAGCCACAATCGTATAATACAAAGCAAAAACTCAAATATCTGATTCTGAGTTATTTGATTACCGAAACTTCTGCCGAGCTGGCAACTGAATGGTTAGGATTCTGTCCTTTGATTCCTAACTTGGCGAGGATGTTTATAGTTTTTCGGAATTCATGTAAACTACGCCTTGATTCAGTTAGTCCTCATGTGCGTAAAGCGATAACTAAACTAATTTTCATAATTTATCTGAGATCAGACAATTTTTGTCTTGGATGTATTGACCTCTCTTTTTCTAAAGGAGTTATAAAATAGACTTCAAGTCATTTCTTCAAATCATGCTGATAACACTGGTTGTACAACATTGAGTTTTATTATGTTAAAACAGATTTGAGCAACACAAGGTTGTTCTTACATGTTAATGGCTTAGAACCTTTTTCTTTTTATGGTTCTGCATTCATAGTATTATAAATTAAAACGAAGAGAGCAAACTTATGATGGACTAACGATTTAGGACATAAAATTTTTGAATAATGGGCTGACTATGTTCCTACCATCACCAAACATCTCAATAATTTTTGAAACACTGTTAAAGGACAAGGCCAGCTGCAAAACTCTGTTTTATCTAAATTGTAAAATGTAATTATTGTGCATCAAGTGCATTATTATTATTTTAATATGATACAACTTTAAAGTCATAAACCTTTTTCGGTGAAATTTGTGTTATTTATTTAAAACAAAGTACTCAAATAATATAAAATATTCTTTATAATCTAATTGATATCTTTACATTAACGCGCGCGCCTAAAAGTTAAGCATATGAAGAAAAGCGTTGATTTTCAAAATCTAATCGGAATTAAAAACTGCCGTTTGTTGCAGAAATAATTAAAATATGTGACGTAACAATTAATAGGTTTCATGTCGAGAAATATGCAGAAATAAATGAATTCGTAAAAAGCAGTGTTATGGCGATTTACAGATGTTGCATATAAGTAGGTAAAGTATTACTGCTTTAGTAGGATAGTTTTTCAAGGAACAGTCTGAATACCTTTATTCTATCATTCAACCTCAATCCCGTAGAATCTGTAAATTGCTATTATAATCTAGGGAAATCCAACAGTAGTATATGTGATTTCAGTGGTCATTAGTAATGTGATAACTGCTTCTGCTGTGCAAGAAAGGCTGCACTATAATGTACAGGGTGCTTCATGTTTGTGTCTGTTCAATCCAGGGAGGGAAGATTAAAATGGTTTCAATATATAATTGGATTGTATCTGATTGGACGTAGGATATAGACAGGAACTATAAAATCGTGTCGACTACACATTCTTAGACAGGATTCTATGATTTTATATTATTGTGATGAAATCCTATTTCCATTGTAAAATACATGATGTACACACTGCAGCAACGAGCTTTGCTTTATGCTGCAGCGTGTGATTATTTTAATAGATGGTAATGCATTTCGACAGCTGTCTTCGTAGACAATAATGGTATTCTTGACTTGATGTTAATCTCAGATAATTTGCAACTTGAAATTCATCGACATCACTGGATCCCTCTTAGTTGACTAGTGACACTGAAATGGTAACACGTTTCCCATTACTGTGCAGATGTTATTTTGTTTGCAAGATCCTCAGGCACATTAGGGGTCTGAGACTATTTAAAACATCTTTAATATTAAATTATGGTTTATCTGAACCACTTGTCCTGATACCAGATAACTAATTTAATTATTCGAACAAATGTTTTCTGATCTCCTTTTTACAGGTATATCTCTTCTATGTTTATGATGCAGCCCTTTCACATCGTCCACCCGCTCATAAAACTATTGAATAAGAACGTTTGTAAGCTATCTTCCGTCTCCCATTGCGTTTGACTCGTCTTTGTTGTTAAAGCTACTTTCATATTTTGCTACATATTGTATACAATTAACTTTTAAATAATTTTAAAAATATAGCTTATCTTTTTCACTTTTGCCTCTAAGTGGTACCATAACAAAAAAAAATACAAATTTTATGTAATTTATTGTCAAATAAACTTCCCTTTCTTGATAAACTTATTTTTCTAAATATCATTGTAAAATGGACAACAGATTACTGGAGACTGCCTGAAATAAAATCCATAAAGTTTAACTATAGACATTTTTCAACACGACTGAGAAAAGTATAACAATAACTTTTATTATTTGCTTCAGAAATTATAACGAATTATAATTTCTGAAGCAAATGTGTTAAGATGGCTAAAATTTTCAGGGCACTAGTCATCAACTGTTCTTGAATTCGATTTCTGTTTTGAGCTTGATGTTTATAGTGGTTGAAAACAACTTTAAATGTAGGCCCTAGTTGAATTATCCTTTATAAACATAAAAAAATGATGATTAAATAATAAAGAACAAATTCTATTAATGAAAAAAAATACACAATATGCTGACTTAGCTGTTTTACTCGAAAAATGCATTGGCATTAATACATGTTTTTATATATTACACAAAAGTCTACTTAAAAGAATATGTATAAAAATGCTAAAATATTGATCATTAAAATTATTTATAATTTTGTTTATGAAATCTATATTTAACTTTTTCTTAGTTAGTCGATGTTAGCGTTTGAATTTGTCGTCATTGATGTCTATATGCCAAGTTGATACTGAAACTATTCATAGCATCTCAACGCTCAGAAAAATTTACTTTTTTATATTGCATCTCATTTAATAAAAAGTATATTTTCACAGTGGATGTTATTAGATGATACAGAAGCAATTACAAAAATACATTATTTCAGATTTAGAATTTTTTTTTAATGAAAGATATTTAAATTTTGAATTTGATTTCTGAGCCACAAAACTCAAAAACTATTTCTCGAATTTGTAATGAGAGAGAGAAATTTAAAACATTCAATAAGAATATTGAAATAGCATATGCATTGTTCCACATATTTCTCGATTTCAGAGAAACCCAATTAAAAAATGATATGCGCAGACAAAGTGATTTCATATAAGTCATTAGAATACAATTTTAAATTAAAAATATGTAATATAATATTGACTACGTTTCTTCGACAAAAATCTTGCTGTCAATTTCTGAATAAACTCTAAACATTTAATAATTCTATTTTCTAAACTTTTAGAAATTCAAGTCAGTTTTATCAGATCGAAATACAAGTCGCATCTAAGTAACTGATTATAAGGCTGGCGATGAACAAAATCATGATTAATAAGCACTAAAACGCGCGAGTTTATTTAGACATTTATTTCCATTTTTAATCTTTTTTGTGCATTTTGCAATATATTTCGAGTTTCTACAGATATATGAATACACATAAATAAGTAGATATTATAAATAATTTTTCTGTATAATTTTAATGTATATTCCTGCACACTATTATTTAGGTAATGATTAACTTTACTTTTAGATGATTAAAAAAGTGAAATGTGAGAATTAATTATTATTTGTATATGTTTCCTGTTTTTAAAATAGTTATAACACACACAGAAAAAAAAAGAAAATAGGAGGGGGGTATTGTGATATCGTGCTTAGAACAGAATTTGTAATATATTTACAACGTTTTATTTTTATAATTTTAGACAAACACATTTTGTTTCATACGAAGTATTAAAAAATGCATTCGCACGTCATCGCAATCCAAGTGAAAAGATAACAAATCGTAGAAAAAGCATCCTCAACGGACATCATTCAGGAATCTTTTACTGCAATAAATTATCTAAAGATAGAAGAACTCTATCAGATTTCACTGTTTTTGAATAGAAGAAATTTTTGTTCTGCAACGGTTGCGCCTGCAGTTCATCAGGAGGACATGTCCTTATTCGAGGACGTGTCTGGTCTAATTAAGCCATAGCCTCAGCTGAAATAATGATTGAGATCTTTACCAGTGTTCACTGGAGCTCGAGGAAGCACATCACTGTCTTTTCTTTTCATGGAAGCAGTGTAATTGATCACAGGTGCTGGTAGTAGTGGTTCAGGAGGTTCGAACTGCTCCAAGTCACTGTCGCTAAAGAATTGATCCTCTGTTTCCGGAGAAATGTTGACTTTATCTGGTTTTGGCATTATTCGGGGCAACAAAATACGTCCTATCAGAATGGTGGCAAAAATTAGGGATCCAACTCCTAGGCTGAGTGAAACGTACAGAATAAACTTGTCTTTATTGCCTAAAAATTGCAATGTAAATGAAATAAATACATTTCAAATGTACATTCAAATTGTAAAGGAAATAAATACATTTCAAAAATTATACCACCTAACACTAAGTTATATTCTTTGTAATGTATTTGTAATTAGTATCCAATCCAAATTAAAACGATATTATTAAGTTAGAAACTTTTCAGGTATACACTCAATAAAGATGTTGCTTATGACAGCAGGCAAATTAAAATGTTCTATTATCCTATTAATTAAAAAACTTAAATTAAAATTTCAAATTATTGATACATAATTTTTTTTTCAACAGCAGGCACTTGGGTGACGAACCCTATGCCACAACAAGGCACCTGTGAACCAAGTCAAGGAGGCGAGTAACGTTCCCTGCGCCATACCACCACAAACCCGTTTATAGGATGGGCCACATTCATACATCATCGCAGAATAAAAGACAGAGAAACAGAGAAAGAAAGTAACATCCATACCCCAATCGGGATTCGAACCTGGGACCCACAGCTCAGGAGTCAGGAATGATACATAAAAATCAAAAGCAACATTTATTTTCAGTTGACATAATTGTTCATATTACTAATGTTAGTTAGCATTCACGTATTATACTATGCAAACTGGTTACTTATCGCCGCTTTATATTATTTTACAACGACCTAAATAAATTTATAATCCACTTTGTATGAGAGAGATTTCGAATTAGCTTTAGCATACAGAAAGTCAGTATAGAACTGCAAAATATTTCATTTTTTAATATTTGTCGCTTAAAAGCTACAAGTCATAGTCAAAAAATTGAAAAGGTTATGATATAGTCAAAAATACATACTTTATAAAATTCCTAAGTAAAAAAGAAAAAAAATATTTTACTTGAATTCGCTTAAGTATTCAATATTAATAATAATTTTGTTTTAATGTCCTGCAAAGAATTGGTTCCTTTATTATATTTTTATCTCATAAATACCTTTGATTTGATGAAATTTTGGTACAGTCATCGTTAAAAAATGCAATGAGACTTATAAATAATAAAATGATATGTTATTTCTATTAAAAAAATCATGACAAATGCTTTCCTTTACTTAATTTGATTATGATTTTACAAGCAATTTTATGTTTTCTTCGATAAAGACCTTTTGTCGATGTTCATCACCAAAATATCCATTTATGGTGATGGGAGTAAAATTTTTATTTAAGCACAAAACAATTGAAAATCTTATATTATTAAATAAATTTTTAATTTAATATTAATGTATTTTTCGTTCACATAATTTTGAGGAACTTTGAATTGTGATAAACAGCAGATAACGTAGAGGAATATCCATTGAATATGTTTTTAGGAGCATCACGTGAGAGAAGAGAAGCGCTCTGTAATGAAGTGTCTTAAAATGCGAAAGATCTCACCTTGTAAGAATTTGTGAGCTGATACCCAACTTGACATTAAGCCGACGACATGTCGCTTCTCTTCAGTATTATCATTTTTATACTCTGTGGGAATTTCATCACTTTGCATTTCCGACTTGTATACTTCGGGAGACTGAGTTGTGCTGCCCATATAACTACCTGAAAATGTTAATTTCTGGTAAGAATATATAGATATATATATACTGCTGGTAAAAAGTAGGACACTAAGTTTTTTCAAATAAGAGAACTTTGAATTTTTATAAAATATTTAATTACAGCACGTTTAAAAACGTATTTAATATGAGATTATATGCAACATGAAATAAAAAATTACCAGCTTATTATAATTAAAAATTAATTTTATTCACATCACACTGTGTGAAAAAAGTAGAAGGACAGTTCTAAATAAGGAAAATAAATGTCTTGTTAATAAGAAATTCTTCTTTCATTTGCTTTAATTATTTCAAAGACTATTTGACACTGAATCATACAAGTTTTGATTTTTGGTTTGACAAAAATTATCCAAAACGACACAATTCAAAGCTTCTCGAAGTTCGATCAAAGATTCATATTGCTTGCCTGTGACGTAAACACGCCGAACAGATACTGGCCATATATTTTAAACAATGTCGAGGTCTGTACTTTTAACAGGCTACGGCAATACCCGAAAATTAATTGTTTTAAACAAATTTTTAACGCCATTGGACATATGTGTTGATGGTCCATATTGCTGAAATAAGCAATTATCTCTACCTAGCTCACCGCCGTAGGGAAAAAGTTCTGAATTTAAAATTTGAATGTAATCTCTATATCTCTGTCTTTCATTCAGAAATACTAGATTGGTCTTTTCAACGTAATCAGCTGATATCCAAACCATTAAACTGCCTCCTCCTATCTGTCTGGTAAAATTAATTTCTTATTGTGTACTCATACAAAGCCAATAATATTGTTACAAATTTATAAATAATTATTGTATGTCTTAAAATATCTCAGACAGATTGGAAATACTTACATTTTGGGCAAAAATTGCGGTATTTAGGCATGTTATACGTTAAAAGCGGGTTTTCTAATGATTTGGTGACTTGGTGATGATTTGGCGAGGAAATTGGCGACAATTGACGAGATTCTTGGCGACTTGACGAGAGATAGACACTTCTGGAAACATCTGTCACCTAAGCTCTAGGACCAATATTTAGCGAGATAGCCTAGAAGCTTCCAGAACCTTGGCGAAACTGGTAGATTTCCCCCGCCAAGTCTGGTATAAATACCGCAGCCCGACATAGAAGGAGTTAGTTTTTGTGAAGACAGTCAGTGAGTGAAGACGAGTTGTCGTGACTGCTAGTCTAGAGAAGCTGTTCTCTGCCTGAGGTATTTGAGACCTGTGATTGGAAGCTGTTACTTATTGTATCTGACGAATTGTAGCTGTATAATTGTGATTATTACAACTGGTATATCTAGTGGAATTTCTTTTACGAATAAAAGTCTTTTGTTCATTGAGAGGTTGCTTTCTTCAATTCTCAATCAACACGAATCCTGAAGCTCGGTACAATATTGACAACCATCTGGGCCATTTAAAATTAATTTTTTTCATCAGAAAAAATAACTGAAGTCTATTGGAGTTCCAAAACATGTGTTCTTTGATCCACTGTAGCCGAGGCTCAATGTGCCTTTGTTCCATTCAAGTTGGTATTTTCTCTATCTTGAATATGAACGTATCCGATCTATTTATGTTGTTATAAAGTGTTCTGGTTACATGAGTGAAGCTAAATGGGTCTTGTGCTTTTCCAATGCTTCCACGCGTTTTTTTAAGTTCTTTAAAGATTTTTCCTTGGATGCATAGAGTCAATTTTTTTAAGTCTACAAAAATCTTTGCTTTGCCCTGACTCTTTAGATTTTTCAAGAAATTAGAAACGGCGTTTGGACTGATGTGTAGGTGCTTTGAAATTTCTTTTAGACTTTTGCCCACATCTTTACATGCCACAATTTGACATTTTTAAAATTTACTTAAAGGTTTACCCCTACGCATTTTAACTGTTCAAAAAGTGAAGACTTTTTTGAACAAAATATGTATTTTTAAAGAAAGATAGTTTAAAAGAACAATGTTTCCAACATATTTAACTGCTTACAGATTCCAAAATGAGCATATTTTTGCAAGTGTACTTCTACATTTTTCACAGGCTAAAAATCCTTGAGCACACTTTTATAATATTTTCTATATTTTTTTATAAGAAATATTATGGAAAATATTGTACAATATTTTTTATAATTTTTTTTAATAATGGTAAATAAAACTCATTCACTAAAAATAAAAAAAATTACATTAATTGCGCTAATATTGAAGCATAATTTATAAAATATGACTGTCCTACTTTTTCCAGTAGTATATATATATATATATATATATATATATATATATATATATATATATATATATATATATATATATATATATATATATATATATATATATATATATATATATATATATATATATAAACAAAATAAGTAATCATAGGCAAATAAAATGTAACAAAATTTATTTGTATATTAAAATATAGGAAAAAAAATTAAAATTTGAAAATTTGTGAAAGTATGTAATCGAATTTGTAAATCATAAATGTAAAAATCTAAAATATATAATACTATACATCATGAATATTTATTTTATTGATTTTAAAATATATTTCCATAGCCAGATGCAACTACTAATTGAAAAATATGTAATTCTCAAAAAATTATTAAACTTTATTAAAACTAATATAAATTTAATAAAAATTATAACAGAAAACTGGAAAGAATGAGTTGAAATAATTGCGTTAATTTATGCATGTATGATTGTTGCCATAACATCTTTAAAGCACATTAGATAATTTGAATTTGGGATGGGAATAAATCATACTAGTCAAAAATTATCTACATTTAAGTAAATCTGTAAAATAAAATATTTTTATCGGGAAATTTAAATTCAAAAATACATTCTTTTCTGCATTTTTCGAAAGTCTTCTTGAAGAGAAACATTCTTCCGAATATCTCGATTGAAAGAAATAATTCATAAACTTTTGAAAACAAAAGAAAAGTATTCGAGTATAAAATTTCATCATTTTCATGTTAACATAATTTAAATCGCTTTAATATATGTAAGTTTCATTACTTATACATTAATGTTATGAAAATCATTAAAAGCAGTTTAGTTTATTGCGAATATTGCTTCTGAAATTTTTGTACATTCATTTGATGAATAATTTTTTGAGACAAAAATTATCTAGCATTAAGTGTTGGATTAAATCATTTAATGTTTTGGAAATGCGAGCGAACAGTAATTATCAATAGCACGACTAATTTCAATTAATAGGAAGTTTAAAAACTACTTCATTTGGATTACGAAATGCAGATATTTAAAAAAGAAATAAGCTTTATAAACCACAGTTATTTTTAACAGAAGTTTTATAAGTGATATATTTATTTATCATTTAATTAATTTATATTTAATTATTTTATAGAAGACTTACATTAGTCATACGAGGGTTATTCTGAAATTTGAGATACGCGCAGACAAGAATTTACAAAATAAAAATAACGGTTTAATTTTAAAATACAAAGCATTTTAACACAGAAGATGATTTTTTACTGACTTACTTCAACTTGTTTAGCGTAGAATAAATTTTAAACAGAAGAGAAAATGGAGTTGACGCGAGAACATTTTCGTGCTATGATTTTCTACGATTTTAAAGCAGGATTAAATCAAAAAGAATGCGTTCGACGGTTGCAATTAGCATTTGGCGATGAATCTCCTGCTCGTGCTACTGTATTCAAATGGCTTAGAGAATTTAGAAGAGGTCGCATTTTTCTTCAGGATGAAAAACACACAGGAAAGCCACCGTCGGCAGTAATCCCGGATAATGTGTCTGCCATACGAAAAATATTAATGGATGATAATCGCTGTACCTATCAAATGATACAGAAGGAACTTAACATTGGATCCGCAGCCATACACAAAATCATTCATGAAGAATTACATATGCAAAAAATAGTTTGCCGTTGGGTTCCCCATAATCTAACTGAGCACAAAAAAGAGAAGCGTGTCAGAATCAGTAAAGAAACTCTTAAATTGCTAAATGATGATGGCCACCGCATCGTTTCTAAAATTGTAACAAGTAATGAAACGTACATACCGTTTTTTGACGTTCCAACACGTCAAGAAAGCTAAGTATGGGTCTTTGAAGATGATCCCACTCCGACAATGGTGAAAAAACAGCGCGCACTGAAAAAAGTGATGCATGCCGTTTTCTTCAGAAGTACGGGTCAAAGCCATCAAGTTGGAAGAACAGAAGACAGTAACAGCAAACTGGTATACCACTAAATGTCTTCTAGAAATTCTACAAGAACTGAATGTTAGGGGGCTAATGCATCACAATGACAATGCATCTTCATATACAGCCGGATTAACAGTTGAGTTTCTTAAACAAAAACAAATTAAAATGATCGAACATCCGCCGTATTCACCTGATCTAACTATATGCGACTTTTGGTTATTCTTTAATCTAAAAATGAACTTACGTGGACGTCGTTTAAATCAGAAGAAGAGATTGATGTGGCTATTAATGCATTTTTTTCATCTATTCCAAGAAATGAATGGCTTGAGGCATTTAATCTGTGAAAATTCGTCTACAAAAGTGCATTGATGCTGGAGGAGACTACTTTGAACACACCTAAAATTTTGTAAGTATAACTTTAAAAACCTAGTTGTATCTCAAAAATTTTAGAGTGACCCTCGTATTTGATCGAATAATGCAAAAGCTTGCCGAATGTTGCTTTTAATGAAATACATTCTTTAACTCATTATAATTAAATGTTTATTCAAACACATAAAGAAATAGTTGAGAATCACCATACTGTTTTAATTTTGTATCGATATGAAAAATTTTTGAAATATTTCAATCTGTCACCTTATTTAAATATTCTAGTAGCATTGAAATAAACAAAAATTTTTATTTTATTTTTTCCATGAAAAGTACACCATTAATACTAAACTTTTAATTATAAGAATAAAAAAATTTTTATTTTTAAGTTTATACCCATATTTTTCTTTATATTTCTACTATAGCTACGATTCTTCGTTAAAAATATGACCTAATAAATATTACCTATAAAGAGCTAATAATATTAAGTCTTGGAAAAAACATTTTCATACTTTTCGGTTTATAGCTTACTAAAATTAATGATTCTTTAAATACAGTGCAATCGTAATAATATTCATATATTACCTGATTTTATGAAAATAGAGGAATTTAATGTTAACATATTTAACTGGTCATTATTTTGTGATTATCTTCGCATTTACTTAATAATAAATTAATTTTGCACCTTTGAAAATCACTTAACTAGGCATTATAGTGTTTTTGCATTGCAGAAAAAAATTAGGAGAGTATTTGGTTATAATAAAGTTATGCAAGTGCTTAGGAATAACTCAAGCCCAATTAAACAATTGTAATTCAAAGTAAATAAAAAATAGTAATTTTCATGGTGGGAAGAACTAAAAAGAAGGTACAAAATTAAAAATTATGATTTCAAAAAAGTGTTTTTTTTTTTTTTTTTTTTTTACAATTGTTTTTGTTACAGGATTTAATTTGTAAACTTTTAATGATCTGGCACATTTACAATAATGTGATTTATCGAATGGAATTTATCGCTGCGACGTATTATTGAGAGATTTGAATCCAGGCAAACACAAAGAAGTGTAGCGAATGTTATTAGAATACGAGTGTCAATTCAAGTGTGGAATTGTGGAATCGATTCCAAAAAACCAAAACAATATGACAAAAAAAGGTTTCGACCAATTTAACCAAAACAAGGTTTCGACCAGTTTAACCAAAACAAGGTTTCGACCAGGATAAAATCGCTTGACTGTCACCACATAACTGCTTATAGATCATTAAAATAAAACAGGCAACGCTATTCGATTGCAAAAACAGTTTCTTTTGTTAATGTGATTAAGAATCTCAAGTCGAACAACCCAAAATAGAAGTGATATCAGGATGGTCTCTGTGTACATTGGCAAATGGTATATAATCTGATGACTTCAAGACAGCATGGATCGAATATGTTGGGCTACCGCAAAGTAAGGTTGATTAGAAAGTATTTAGGAACTAGTTCAGTATCCCCATATATTGGCGAACGCGGCGAATTATTTTCGTCGCCAAGTCGCCAAAGTAAGCGCGCCAAGCTAACATGGGAAATTTCCTGAAGTTCGATCGAAAAATAAGCATTTTAGAAAATTAAAAAAGGGAAATAAATATAAATGATGGACTTACTTGATATGAAGTTTAGCTGATATGCCGATTGGTATGTTTATTTCGACATTTTTTTCGTTGTCACCAGTGTCACATTTCAGTTTTTTTTTTTTTTTTTTTTTTTTAAAAGGCATGCAAAAAATATTATTTTAAATATATACACTTTTAAAATAAATAAAGATAAAATAATACAATAAAAAATATACATTCAGAATTTGAATAAAATAATTACACCTTCTGCGAAATTTGGTACTCATCCCAATTAATTCCCGAAACAATTTCAACAAATTTATTAAAACAATTTTCATTTGTAGCTATGCAAGCTTTATGAAACATATACATTGCAAGGTAAAATTTAAATTCTGCAATTATTTATTGTATTTAACAAAAATGTAAAAGATAATAATAAATTAAATTAATAAGATAATAAATATATATATAATAAATAAAAACCAAATAAAATGAAATAATGTAAAAGAAATTGTAAAAAAGAAGAATTTACGATGATTAGACGCTGGTGACAACGAAGCACAACTGAGGGAAAAATCCCTTCCAATTCCAATCGAAACGTGGAACAAAGAATGTTCTAGAACAATGAAAGTCGAAGTAAAATTTAAATAGCTGTAAAATTTATGTAAAACACAAAAAAATGAATAGTGGCAAAAAAAAAAAAATTGTAACTAAAACTGAATTTGGCAACACTACAATAAAAACAAAAGCTGAAATCGGCAACACTACGATGTAAGCAAAGGGCGCCAGATTTGGCGTGAAATCATATATGGGGATACTGAACTTATACCAGTATTTGGTGTCAAAGCATTTACTAACAAATATCGATTCGGTATAGAGTGTGACACCAGGTATGTTTTGGTATGAAGAGAAACGTGCATTTAAAATTATCATACATTCTTTCAGAAAAGATATTATCCAAGATACAATACAATTAGATATGGTTTGATAAGATATAATTGAAATAATTTGAGGTCGTCTTGGCATGATATATATACTCGTCTGTATGTCTTTTGGAATAGAAATTTAATGACCCAAAGTATACAAACGAGATAACTTATATCATACCTTTCTATTTCTAGAGATCATTTGTTTCTAGTTATAAGTGGTAATGACAGATCTCATGCAGTTCTTGATGCCATACTTTAAGGAAGAAACAATTAAAAATATAGAGTGGCTATCATACTTTTTCGACCATAATCTTATCGAATATGTTTGAAAAATATTTCGATTAAGCAAAAACCAAAGCTTCCTTTTACGGATTTTGATTTTAAGATGACTTTTTTTTTCTAGGAGTGAAAGAGTGTTTCCTGTAAGCTCCATCTGTAACATTATTGCATTTTTTCAAATCATATGTAAATAGTCTTAGCCGATACAGGAGATGATAATCCATGTTAAGCATTCAGCACCGTTTAAGAAACTGCATTATTTTTCATGTACATGTGAACAACCAGTGTCTCTAAAGTATTTTTTTCGTGTTATTTCTTTTATATCAAAAGAACTAAAGTTTCCATGTTTTTTTCTTTCTTATTTTTTCTATATTGGATTTTGTCACACTTTTACTCTTCTTTTTACGTTAATGCATGACTTTCACGCAAAAATTTTCTTCACGTTTGTTCTTCTCTTAAATATCTTTAAAATGCTCTTACTGAAATTTTTATGAAAAACGAGTGATCTTCATTTCGAAATTTCTATTAAAACACCTGCTAAACAATGTATAGGAGAAAATCATATATAGACTATAATATTATTATAAAATAACACTTCATACTTTAACAACATTTTAAAAAATCTCCTTCCTAAAACTTCGAAGTCTTCCTTAGACATTTCATTCAAATATGAGTGATGATAAATTCCAATAACAAATCCTAAAAGATGGGAAAAAGAGAGACCCATGATCGATGGCGGTAGGAAAACTTCGAAACGCTTAGAATAACAATCGAACGCTTTACGTCATCCCTTGTACTTACGTGGCCAATGATTACGCTCTTGTGATTGATCCATCCCACGGAACCAGCCGGGGAATGAAGTGGTTTGGATGCTTTCCTCTGTGAAGCTGAGAGGCCGCACCAAAACTTTCTTCTCCACTAAAAATAGACATCATCGAAATTCAATCCTCTGAGAAAGAATTTTTTAATGATTGCATATTGTAAAGTTAGAGTCAGACAATAAATTATATAGTAGCACACAAAACATTCTTGTGAAATGAAAAAACAAATGAAAATCTTAAAATACTACATAATATTTTTAATATAAAGAAATATATACTTTGCAAGTGGAAAACAAAATATCTCTAGTTTATTTCAGAAACATAAATTGTTGAAGTGCTTCAGAAAAAATATCAGTTGGCTAAAATTCTTAATGATTAGTTTCTGCATCGAACAATAGTTTCAATAATAATTTAAATAATAGTTAGTAAACTATTTCACAATCTTGAAAAATTTATGAAATATACATTCATTATTTGAATTTATATAAAATTTAAGAAAGAAGCTATAAATAATGACCACATTTTTCTCTTACCAACACAATCATTTCAATATATATTTCAATAAATCCCTTACAAGGACTTCATATTTTGAGGTTTTTTGGCAGTAGCAATATCTATGCATTATTTTGAATTCCTCGAATTAAAATGTTTACTTCTTTTTTGGAAAACATCACATGCTGCATTATTTCATCGATTGAAATCCTTGAACTTTTAATCTTATTTCATATTTAAAAATATAAGTATTTTATATAAAATAACTTAAGTATAAATAATTACAAATAAAAATAATTTTAATTAATTTAATTGCTGTTTTTATTTTCTATAATTAATTTACTCCCTTATTATATTCCTTTTAAATTTTTCTTTTATTATATTTAATGGGCATCCAATACACAACCTCTTTTTCCTCCTCAAACGAATTTATCATCTGAAATAAGTTTCACCATATTTATGATTTATATGAAAATTACCAATATTTATTTTTTTCCAGGTCAAGTTCATATAATCGAATTTGATAGTTGACACACATAGTTAATCAGCTATGAAAAATATATCGAGGTACCGAAAAAAATAAAGTAAATTAAAAGATTTACGTATAAAGTGTTTAATATTATTTGTGTTCTAAACCAAATGGTGGTGTACGATTGTTGCGTTAAGTTTTGAATGCGTGATTTTATTCGTTAATAAGTTCTATTGTCTTTAATATTTTATTTTAACAACCTAACATCAACAATTTAACAATAACAATTTTCATAATTAATTTCCATTAAATGAGTTCCACACCATAATACACTGGTGCCAATACGGTCTTACGGTCTTCATACAACCGTATCCAAATTGCAACTGAGCTAGATTCCCCATAGGATAGAGAAGATGCGCTTCTCATTCCCTTTTTAGGGATTTACTGTGGCTGAGTTGTCACAACGATAGCTAATTTTTTCATATCGTGCTAATTTTAAATAAACTTTAAGAACTTAGTTGTGCATTTTCATATATTCTTTAACTCTCTCAAGTTTTCAATCATTTTATTCATTAATTGTAACTTTAATGAATTAGAAATTATTCAAACGAAGTATAGGTTTAAAAAGAAAAAAATAAGATAAGGTAAGGATGTTTTAGATAATTTTCTTTGAGTGAACACAAAACTCGAAGAACAATTAGAATATCCTTTTAGTATGCTATACATTAAAAGAGATGACATTTTAATTAAAAATCTTTACGCTACATTTTTTAGTGAACAAAAATTATTCTTATTGATTATTGATTATATCAATTGTTAAAATGCTAAAATAAATTTTTTTAATGAATGCTTTATAATGAAGGTAAAGAAAATATTTTATTACAGAAAAGGTTATTGCTTAAAAAATATCTAAAAATAATATTTATTAAGCACATCATTTATATTCATTATTAATTTATTTTGTTTTCTTTATTTCAAGCATTATTTAAAAAATAAACGTTTAGCTTTATTAATTGGATGGAAAAAAATTGGATTAGTAAAATACTCACTTCAGCGCTAATTTTACTAATCCAGTTTTTGAAATCGACACTTTGCAGTAATTTTTATCTTTGTTTTTATTCAACAGAAAGGAATGAAAAAGTTTCTTACAAATAATTATTATTAATTGATTTAGGAATATCATCTCCGAGAGAGATTTAATAAAGAATATTGTGTAATGATAAAAAAATAATAAGCAAGTGAATTGAAGAATAAACAAATCCCTTCTAATTAATGTTATCAAAAATTTGCTCAAACAGTAATTGTCCGTAAAATTCGCTTGATAAAAAATGAGAGAAACTTTTTAATTTTACTTGCATATTTTATTTATTATGAATGAAATATTTTCATGTGTGTTCTTTTTATTTATTTCCAAACAAGTTATTTCGTAGAAAAATAGTGTCAATTGAGATATTTCTGAAATAATTTTGATTATTTTTATTGAATATATAAAATTATATTATTAAAATATTAATTATATATGAAAATATTGGTAAAAGGAATATTTATAAGAATAAGATTAAATTAAAAGACAATTAAAATATTCAAGTAAAAACAAACGCATGTAATTAGTAAGAGAATCAAATAATTTAATAAACGGATAAAACTAGACCTTTTTGTTAACATGTTAGAACAACTTTTATATTTTCCATCATAAAAAAATTATAACTTTTGTAAAAAAGGAAAATCTTCATCAAATTTATGTCTTGCAAA
Organism: Latrodectus elegans; assembly: GCA_030067965.1. Classification (NCBI taxonomy): domain Eukaryota; kingdom Metazoa; phylum Arthropoda; class Arachnida; order Araneae; family Theridiidae; genus Latrodectus; species Latrodectus elegans. The sequence continues at coordinate 34,971,253 of CM057818.1, read as the reverse complement.
GAAAATTTATTAAAAATAGAATTTAAAAGACCAAATTAATTCCTATAAAAATATCTGATCATATTATGATAAACATCTAATATAAAATTAATTTATTTTGATCATCTAAATTAATGGAAAATTTTTCCAACTTTATTTTAATCTACCTTTACCATTACTTTCATTATACTTCCTAGACGGTATTAAATATAATTAAAATTTTTAGACACAGAATTGTCGTAATTGAATTTTTGTTTTACATAAATGATGCATTAAATTAACTACAGTTTGAGGGTATAATTTTTCACAGTTATTTTAAAACTATTATTATCAGGGATACATTTTATTTTAAAAATCAAAGTCAGAATGATATTAACATTTTAACCAGCAATAAATTAAAAAAAAAAAAATTCTAACTCTCGCTCCAAATTAGATAAAAATCATGAAATTTTCTCATGTTCAATAAACTTCCACATTAAAACACGTAATTAAAAACCGTAAGATATTTGAGGCGATGTTTATTTAAAACATTTAATACCGGAAGTACTTGCATCCATCAGAACTACAGGAAAAGTTGTTTCATTACGTTAAAAAAGCAATTAATTTTCTTTCGCCAAACATATTAAAAGAGTTTCACGCAGTAGTCGTAATCTAGTTAACAAAGAACATTAAATATAAATAATGTAAGTGCTAAGTTAAACAAAATTCATTGTAACACGCAAGGAACAAATTATCAAAGAACAAACTTTATTAAACTCAAATTAATTTTACTTTTAATTCATTCTTATTAATTACTTTCACGCATGTTTTCGATCCATTCATTATTTTTAACTAATAAAATGTAAAGTAATCCTCTAAGGATTATGTGGATATATTTCTTTCGCTTATTTATTATTATTTTTTTTTATCATAAAAGAAATATGGTTTCAGCTATTAACTATGACATTTTTGCATAATGTTTTTTTTTTATCTGATTAGTTGCAGGTTCTCATATTGAAGTTTATATTAATTTAATTTAGCAAGCAACATCTTACTACTGTTTAATTATTGATATAAGAAAATTTGTTTCAAACACAATCAAATTAAATGCATTTGACGCATTTTTAAAGGAAAAAAAAAATAATAAAACAACTTTTTTGTTTTTGGAATTCTTTGTGCTATAAATGATAATAAAAACTGAAAATTATTTCGAAACTATAAAATCATAGCTTATTGCCATGTTTATGAGAATAACAAAACATTAGCAAACATGATGCACAGTAACAACTGATGAAACAATACAATACCCTTTAAACAATCTTTATTCATGATGAAAGAAAGGGATACATCCATGCTCAGGGCTACACCTACGCCATCGGACTTTCGTATTAGCTACACAAGATTAAATTATATAAACTGGTAAAATAATCGCAATCAAATTATGTTTGGATCGAAAACGAATAAAGCTATTTTCCCAAGATAGAAATCAAAAAATTAAAAAAAGGTTCTTATAAATTAATGCAAGAATATATTCTTCTTGTTCATGGAGCCCAGCTTATGGAGAAATTCCCTGATGTTTTATATTCGGAAAAGGAAGAAATATATTTTATATAAATATTCTAAGCTTTGAATTACATTGATGTTAATTGGCCCGTAAACGCAATTAAATATTCGGAAAATTTTACATTTCAAATTATTATCGTATTATCAACATCGATTTAATATAGTGTTTGTTAGAAATATTCGAATGAACTGAAAATGATTGATGCTTACCACAACTGTATTTAACCTTCAGATGCTTCTTCCCAAAGCACATCGGGTCCCCGAATGTGAAAGTATCTGCCAACAGAGTGCAATCTTCTTTTCCAGTGCAGAGTCTGTCCACAGTTTGATCAGCATAATTGACGCTGCAATCTGAAGGCAATTCAAACCGTTAATGAAAATTTATGAGCATACATTTTAATGAAATATATGAAATATGTATCTACCATAAAGCCAGAATAATTTCTATTTTTATTAGCATTTTGTTTTTTATATTATTAACATTTTGCAGAATGTCTCTTGAGACATTTTAAACACATATATTCGTTTAATTCAGTACTGATAATGTATAAAAACCTGATAACAAATATTTTTAAAATGTCTTTTTACTCTCAAAAACTATAGAAAATAATGAATGTAAATAAAAACCTCACACATCTAATATAGTACAGTAACAAATATAAACATTTTATTGACATTTTTGGTAATCTTCTATCTTAAAAACTCAAAATAAAATGTATTCACTTAAAAATTGGAACATTTATTTCACTGAATATACTTTAAAGTTTGAATATATCTGAAAAAAAATTGTTTTACTCTTTTGTAAGGAAGTTGAAATCTTCCTAAATTAAATATTCCTGTATTCCAACAAAAGAGTCTTATTCTATGTAAAACATTTTAAATAAATGCTTAAATAAACTTTATATGAAGCATTATTCATTAAAATCTGATTACAATTAAATTTTCTCTTTCTAGGGGCTATAAGCTTTGATAACAAAATTTATTAAAAAGCATTATAGTTTGAATTAAGTTACTTAAAAAAAATATCTATAGATTTTGCTATTAGAAATCTCAAACATTTTCTATGATTATTATTTTCTAAAATAATAGTAATATTTGTAAGTATACCTTCTGTTTCAATATCATCATCTTGAGGACAATCTAAGACGCCTCCCTTTGTAGTTCCAAACGTCGCCGATAGGACGATTATGACTTGACCAATAGGACACTTTAAGTAAAGTGGCTTGTTTTCACACACAATCTTATTCATAAATTCCTCTGAATAAAAAATAATAGTCAAATATACCTATAAACTTTATTAATCCTTTTTATATACGTAAGTTATATATTTTCACTAACAGTGTTTTCGATGATTTAATAATATAAACCTCTTAGATTTATATAAAAATAGACATTTCTAAACTTTGCCGGGTTCTTAACATTGCACAGTTTAGAGATAAAATAGCGGAATTTATATAAAGTAACTTTCTATATCCACATATAAAAATGTTATATTTATATTTTTTTTTCAATTATATTTCTTATCAGGCTATAAAATTTCCAACTTATTTCTGTGTATAAATAATTTTTAAATCCTATTTGATAATTTAACACTGAATCAATATAGTTTGCTGCGATAAATCAAAATTTAAAGTAACTATTTTTATATATAGTCTTCGAATTTTAAAGAATACAGAAATAATTCAATTAATTTTTCAATCATACATCACATTTCACTTTTTAAAGATAGGCTTTGTCGCCTTTCGTTAAGGCGAAAATGCTCTAAAGGGGTTCATATATATATATATATATATATATATATATATATATATATATATATATATATATATATATATATATATATATATATATATATATATATATATATATATATATATATATATATATATAGTATAAAATATGATTACATCAAAATTTCTTATAAAATAATTTTATTTTTTCACATTCAAAGAAATTTTGAATACTTATTTTAGGAGTATAATATTTATATTTTGCTCTCTCTAAGAAAAGTTATACACAGAATAACACATTTTTCGCTAAAGTAGAATTTAAAAAAAAAGAAAAAAAAAATTAGATGCAATTGATTTTTTCTACTTGATGAAACCAATGGAAGTCCTTGAAGATTGAAATAAACAAAACAAGTAGTGATAGTGAAACACCATAAAGATATACAACAAGTAGAAAAATAACGTTGAAAAGTGTTATGAAAGTTAGCTCAAAATTTCACACACGAAAAATATCTCAGGAAAGTCAATAATACGAACATAATACGCAAAAATAACGTTTTAATGTTGGAAGTGAGAGTGACTTCAGGAAAAAATAATTACAATACATAAATCACAAAGAACAGAAATTAGATTTAAATTAAATATTTATTACAAATAAATGCTTATTTTTAAATTTATAATAGTCGCTGTTATGATAAATATCGCAAATATAATACTAAATATCAAAATAATGTTATTTTTATTATAAATATTTGAACAAATCTTATTTAGTTTAAGAAAAAAAATTATAATACTTATTATAATACATTTATGTGAATTGGTTCATTCTTGTTATAGTAATCAACATAATTTACGTATGCCTGCATAGCTGTTATATATATTACATAATAAGCATACTGTTTTTCTTACATTATTAATAAATCAAGTTTTATGTTATTTTACACATAAGCAAAACTAGTTAATATATTGAGGTATTCATTTATTTGTAAATTATATTTTTAATTATAATTGAATAAATTTTATCTCTATAATTATATTACTTTAGGCCTAATTACCGAGTATAATTAGCCTGAAATAAATTTTATCTCTAATTACTCTTGGCAATTACAGTAGTTATATAACAATCTATCTCCCCCTAGAAACTGATAGAAATTTATAAAATTTTAAGTAAGGAAACATCGAGCTGTAATTTAACGTGTCTTTATGATAAATTCAAAAATATTCCATGGGTAGAAGAAAAATTGAAAATTTATTTTATATCAGTTTAAAGAAATTAAACATACGAGATACTGTCAAAGATTACTTAAAAAATGTAGAAGAAAATAATAAAATTAAATAAAAAAATAAATAAAACATACAATTTATTTAAAAATTGGGAAAGTAACTTTGAAAGAAATTTTTAAAACGGTTGATTTCTTATTTTTTGCATTGTACACCCGCTTCTAAGCCGAAATGTCGATCATAAGAAATTAGTAGAATTGTTCTAAGTATTCTGAATCATATTTGGAGACAGATGCTATTGCTCTGTTATGTATTGAATGATTGGATTTTTAAATATAAGTTTTTTAATTTAAAATTTACTTAAGAAACATATTTATAGATTATGTGTTCAATATTGATTCTAGCTATTCAAAATGGAAACAAAAGTTGCACATTCAACTTTAATAATTTTCTATATGATTAGAGGTTTTTAAAAGCCAGACATAATGATTCTTCGATGTAATTTTTACTAATCTAGATAAAAAAAAAAAAAAAAAAAAAAAAAGAAAAAAAAAAAAAAAGATCACACAGTTTTACAGTTCTTATAGATACTTAATGTTTTGCATGCACACAAAAAATAAGTATAGTTACCTGGTCTACATTTGTACATAACTTCTGCATATTTGCGTACCCCTCGACAAGGGTCGTTGGGGAACATCTGGGGCGACATGAGGACCCGGCAAACTTTCCCAGTGTGACACTGAGCTTGAATTACCTGCAAATAATATATTTCCCTTTGATGAAAACATTCAGGATAAGTAGGCGAAATTTTGAATATCTTTTTGTTTCGTTTAATTTTACCACAAGTTTTTGTTTTCCTAGAAAACTATGAACAAAATTTCACACACATAATTTCAAAATTTCAATTACACTCGACAAGTTAGAACTGACACATTTTATAAATTCTCAGATAGCAATAAATGTTAATGTATTAGAATGTATTAGGTTTGCGACATCACGTAGCACCATATATTAAAGGGTAATTTAACCAGTCTGAGAAATTTTGGAACATAATTGGTAACTGAATGGTATCACTTTGACACTTCAATAAATTTTGAGACAGCTCCAAAAATGGAAGGTTAATTTATCCTACAGAAAACACAAATAATTCTTGTAAGATACATGAGTATATTATCAGTTTTATAGTGAATAATTTTACCAACTTTTTTTTTTCTCCCATACTTGTTCGTTTGCAATATGTTTCTGGTTGCTGTTTCAAGTGACTGAAACGCTGTTAAATACAGCCAATCATCACGTAAATTTTAAGCCTTGGAAAAGTGGTAATGTCAACATGTGAAATGGTACCTCCACCTCTCACCGCATAAGCGGTAGTACATCACGACTATAACCCAGTCACTATTAGTGAACTTTATGGGCTTCTGATTCGATCGGGTATGTAACGCATTCACTCCCGTTCGGGAAAACGAGGCTTTTCCTATCCTAACACAAATTTCCCTCCATTTTAAATTGTTTTTATTTAAGTATATAATAACTATAGCAATTAATAACTGATTATTTTTAAAATCAGATTTAGGATGCGCCCACTTTTCCAACTGAATCATATTTTAGGTATGGGGTCCGACTTCCTCAGTACATACACGCCATAGGTACCCATTTATAGAGTAGGTAACCATTCATACTAGGAAAGGACGAAGACAGGGTAGATAGAGAGAGAAGGAATATCCATGCCCGAAACGGGATTCGAACCCAGGACCTCCCTATCCGCAATCAGGCACTCTAACCATTGTACAAGTTGGTCGGCAATAATAATTCATTAATATTAATTGTAGCACACAAATAATCTAATTAAGCTAACCTTCAAAGCGTCTTCTACTGAACAAATGCCATAGAAAGGTTTCTGTCCTGGACACAGCTCCCTGGATGTGGACTGCCTTCCGTACTGGACAAACTGGACGCTGATCACAGTGTTAGGAGTGCAAGTGAGGTTGAGCTGTTCCCCGTCACAGGCATGAGCTTGGAAGGACGTTAATCTGCTGTACAAAAAACCTAGAGAGAATATTGGGCAGTTACATGAAATATATATTCTCTGCTTTATTTATTTTTATATTTGTAAAAGCCCCACCTTGCATATTACATTTGGTTTAGAATCAAATCTGACTTCAAGCGTTAAATTCATAATTTCACAAAGTTCCATTACCCAAAGATCACGTTTCGTAAGTTTGTAATTTTTCTTTTTTGAAATTGAAGAAAAAAAATCCGAATTTAAGTCTGTTTCCACAGTAACTTTTATGGTTAATTAAGTTGAATCTTTCAAATGCATTTGTAAAAACGTGTTTTTTTAGTAATCAGTTCCTTTAAAAAAAAAAAGGGGGGACAACTATAGATTTTGATCAAAAATTACATTCAACAAAATTAGGATTTCATTTGGTTAACATTTTGTTCATACGAAAATGTATTTGCTCTATTACATCAATATAACATAAACTAATTATAAATAAATATATTCTATTAAATAAATGTTTAATTAAACATGTATTTATTATTATATTATATTTATGTAATTCATATGCAAATAAAAAAGTTTCTTTTGCTATCTCTGTAAATGAACACTTTTGAGTTGCTTAAGTTAATTCACAATATGAAATAATATGGTTTTCTATATATTTATGAATTCTCTCTTGAACGGGTGTGGGATTGCGCATTATATTGTAAACATGTTGATTATATTAAATTATTGAAACATTCCATTACATAAGCGTCAGCTACAAATACTGTTAACATTTAGCAAAAAAAAAAAAAAAAAAAAAAAATGCTGTTAATGCTACAATGATTGTTTTATAGGAAAAAAAAATCAACTTCGTATATAATCCTTTAATTAATTCAAACTGTTTATTTTGCTAGTACAATTTGCGTTTGAAATTTTTACATCACAATAATAAATTTTGAAGTTATTAAGGATAATTTATATATGTTGTAAGTAATCGAATAGAAGACAGGAAAAAATATATAGGAATTATGGAAATTATGTAAGAGCGCTGTATAAATAAACCTGTACATAAATACAATGGATTGGGTTCATTTTTAAAAAATGTACACCAAAATGAAATTACACATTTGTATGATAGGATTGTAGGAACAATGAGAAACTCAATTTTCATGACATCCAATAATTATAAGAGTCAAGAATGTAATTACTGAAATAAATTAACTGGCTGCATTTAATAAGTGATTTGATTTATGAATGATAAATGTTAGCGATAATTTTTTTTCACAATATAGTATTATGTTCTTACATGAAATATTTTTCATGCATTACATATATCACTATATGTAAAGATAATAATGTCTTATATAAACACATATATAATGTTAGATATGTATGAAAAATATCTTATTTTGTATATTATAGATTTTAAATTCTTATTATTATTTTAACATAATAAGATTTTACCAGCACAAATGTGAATGCGTCGAGTATTTTTATCTTGGTAAACATTAGCTATTTTCTCAATTTATATAATTATAACTTACATAAAAATTGCATATTTGAATTGCAATTTAAATATAAAAAACATATATGACATGCGTTTTTCACAATTAATTTACATGCTTTAACTTTTTTGAGGGCAATATTTTAACAATCTAATATTTTACTGAGTTTAAAAAAATCATCAAAGGACTAAAAAAATATATCAAATGTACATGCATATATATGTTAACGCATAACATTATTTTGAGCATTTTTGCTTGATTTATAAGAAAAAATTTAGTTCAATTCTTAAGAAAATTTTACACCAAATTTTTATTATTATACGGAAAGAAAACTATTGTTTTCATTAAGTTTTTTTTTTTCTGTATGGGAATAAATGAACTGGGGATTCCTTATGTTTATATGTTCGATCTTAAAAATATCAAGTTAAAACAAAAATATTTATTAATCTTAATTGTGATATTGCTGTTTAATAGCACTCCTTTGTTTTTTTTAAATATTTTTTTTTTTTTTTTTTTTTTTTTTTTTGTAAATAGAAATTTACGTTCTCTGTTAAAAAATATTTATAATTAAAACTGTTTGTGAAAATTATACTATATATATTATAGAAATTCATATATATATATATATATATATATATATATGTATATATTATAGAAATTCATATATATATATATATTATATATATATATATATATATAGAAATTCATTACAATGTTTATTTAAATTTTCTGTATTTTAGTAGATTGAGCTAAAGAAACTGAAACTTAAATTATAATCAATCAATTTATTTTCTTTTTTTAATATATTTTTTAAACCTACACAATTTTTAGATTTTGCAGCAGAGAGGAGTTAATTTTATCTTTTGACTCAAATAATGTCTGTTACAGTGGTATATAGCCGAACTGCCCCCCCCCATCTCCCCAAACGGTTATCCCTCTGGCCTTCATAAATGTTTATAGGTACGAATCTCACATTGGGAGTGAATATTTGTATAAGTTTGTAATGCATTTTAAACTGTAGACCCATTCTTAATTATCCTCATGAGCGAGAAAAAAAATAATAACTGTTGAGCGACATGCAAACCAATGAAACTAGAGTGGGTTAGAAGAAGTACATGATTTTAATATGATTTCTTATGATTTTAATGGGATTTCTTATTTTCTTATGATTTTAATGATAAATATATAACTTTTTAAATGTAAAATAATGTTGGAGCGAATAAATGAAATATAAAATATTTGCATAACATTTAATTGATGTTTAAATGTACATAACGTTTTATAAATACTTTTAAAATTTTCCATTCAAATATCTGTTACAAAATTATAAAGTTACTTGCTAAAAAAAACATTTTTCCCCAAAACTAGAAAAAAATATTACTACTCTATTTTTTGAATAACTTCAAATATTCGATTTACATTGAATAATGAATCAAGATTTCAAACAAAGATTTAGAATTTTTGTCCTTTTCGTATATGACAACTTCCAATTCGTATACAAAGTCGAATTGAAGGTTATTTGTGAGACCTACAAATTATCTCTGGAATTCACACCTGGACAAAGATTTAGCCCATAAAAACAACGATTATTTCATATGAAAGATTTTAAATGATTTAAATGCCTAGCAAGGAGAATTGTGAAGCTGTCATTTGCATTTTGACACTCCTAAAAGTTAACCGAAAAATCTAAGGTATAAAGTGTTTGTTGAAATAACCACATGAGTAAATTTTTCCACGAATTCGCTGCAGATCAAATTTTTCCTCATATGCAAAAGATCCCTTCACCACCAACTCAGCTATCATCCATCTACGTATTGAAGAAATCCCCATAAGTTACGTTCATAAATGTTCTTAGTAGAAATATTACTATTTGGAGGAGCATTTAAATTGAATTTGCATTTCATTAGAAAATAATGTTTTTCTAATTATCATACCAGGTTATGTCTTTCTTTATCTATTTCCACCTCCCTCTTTAATGATTCTTCAAAAGTCTTAAATTAATTTTTTGCTCTTTTTGAAAAGCAACATTTTTTGAGATTAATCTTATTGTGCACCAGATTGTTGTATGTGAGATTGTTTACTAGTTTGTGTATTATTTTGCGAGTGTTGTTGTTGCAAATTGTGTTGTCACAAACATGGAAACTAGCTTATTATCTCGAAAGGATAATTTACTCTTCCAAATCTTTGTATTATCCATAAAAATATAATTTACCTAAAATTTTATGGATAGCATTTTAGAACATATAAGAATCTTACCTATTTCATTTGTTCCAATTTTTCAGATTCTTTTAAAAAAAACAAATTTTACTTATCGAATTCTCTTCTTCGTAAAAATTAATTAATTAAACTATAATTTTCTTTATAATATTATCATTCGTAATTTTCTGCAATGCATATGATTTTGAAAGAAAAATTATTTCAAAAGCGCAAGTGAGACTTTGAATAAAAAAAATAATTTTATACTTTAACAAAACACCAGGAATTCGAACATTTATTTGCTGTGTGAAACTAATTCTCTGCTTTTCTCGTTGAATCATTTATTTCAAAATATATGACTCATTTTAGTTACTTCAATATTTTAAAATTATTTATTTCAAACAATTTATTATTAAAATGAATGATATTTTGAGTAGCCTTATTACTATCAACATACTGTATAATTACATACAATAAAAGAAAGAATAATATTAACTTTTTTACTGATCAAAGAGTTAATAACTAACCAAGCACTGAGTAGAAAAAAAAATGTTAGCTTATGAATTCTTGTTTCTTTGATTCTCAACAGATTAAATTGTAAATGCTAATATTTTGATAAGGGTTTGATAAGTTCGAAGAGAAAAAATTCAATTTTATTATCTCGAACCTTCTCCAAGATTGTAAACTTTAAATGTCATACATATTAATATACTTCACCGAGACTAAATTGAAACTTCAATCTGTTCAAAACAAAATATTATAAAATTTATATGTCAGTTTCTCTTTCATAAATTTTAATTATAATGTTAAAAAAACAGATTCATAACTTGCATTTGTGTTTGAATAAAGTAAAAGCTTTTCCATTAACTATTATTTAAATTTTGAGGAATTATCAAAGCTCGATGTGTTTATTTTTGCCTGCACATTTCCTATTAAACCATATTTACCAGCGGTTTTTCTTTTCAAATGTTACAGGTATCTTTCACTCTTTTCATCATATATATATATATATATATATATATATATATATATATATATATATATATATATATATATATATATATATATAGATATATATAGATAGATAGATATAGATATAGATAGATAGGTAGATAGATAGATAGATATATTTAGCAATTGCACAGCGTTTTATAATAGAAATAATAAATCTAATAAATCTAGATAAGACTTCATTTGTATATCAATTCATTGTTTTAGCTTAAAAAATTTATATATATTTGATACAAACATATTAATAAATGTTTCCCCTCCTCTCTCTTACATTTCTATTTAAAATAATTTAAATGTAAAGCGTGAAGTATAAATTTTAATATTTACTGAGATACAAAAATGTGACCGAATTTCATTTCCACTTCTCAAAAAGGACAACTTCGTCTCCGTTGTTGTACTTCTATTTAATGAATTATTTGAAAACGTGTTAATTGAGAGATTTAAGTAAATAAAAAGTATAACATATATACCGAACTCTTTAACTACTGTTCTATGTAAATTTATAACATTAAAATATCTAAAGAGATAAGTAATATTTAAAAACACATGCAAATGTAAGCATAGAAAATATAAAATTAAAAAAAATAAAATTTAATAAATTTAAAAGTACATTAAATATGTTTTAAATTATATAAAAATAACGATTTGTTTCATGATTATTAAATTTGAATATTGTTACTTTCGCCAGAAAGGAATAGCATAGTTATTGCTTTAAAAGTAGGATAAATATTTCCACTGATTAGAGTAGAATTTAGAAAAAGGCACTCGTGATATTTTAAATGAGTATGCATTGAATTATAAATAATATATGCTCATATCTGCTTCTTGTTCATTTAAAATAGAAGAAAACTTCCAAATATGTTTATATAAAAAGAGGCTTTTAAATATCTCTTTAATGAAATGCTTGAAAGAAAAAAGATTTTAATTATATTTAGATACGCAGGATTCTTTATTTTTTTTAAAAAAAATAAAAAAGCTCCATTAAGTTCTCAAGTTTTAGCAAAAACAAATTTGTTTTCATTTTAATTCAATGAACTATAATATATTTTATTATTATATTTTTGATTTGTTAGATATGAAAAATAAAAGTGTCCACTTGTTTGGAGTAAGAGAATTTGAAGGATTGTGTTTATTTTTAATACATATAATTTTCTCCAAGCATATAGAGTTTATCTTATGAAACAAGTCGGGATTAGAAATGAAATATTAAAATAATTTAGGATGTGTGATTTGAATTTTTTTAAAATATTGTATAAATTCTATCTTAGCATAAAAAATTGTTACTTTTTTTAATTTTGTTACTTCTTTTTAAAATGTAAACCAATATTATCTCTAAACTACTTTGTGGAAAAATTTAGCTTTATTTATAAATTAATTTATCTAAATTTTCTGCTTTTAAGGAATTCTTACAACAGCTAGCATGATTTGCTAAAGAAAATTAGATTAGTTGAGAAAATCATATCCTTATAATATTATCACAATTATATTTATTTGAAGAGCAATTCTTATTGTTGCTTCAAATAGTCGAAATAATAAAAATTATCGTTTGAAAGCAAAATGAAATATATATATATATGTATGTATGTATATATATATATATATATATATATATATATATATATATATATATATATATATATATATATATATATATATATATATATGTATGTATGTATATATATATAAAACCTTTTACATTGTTAATTTATTTAATAGAGTTCGATGAATTGTATTAAAAATATAGCAAAGTAATTTGCATTAAAAAAAATTGGAGGTCAATGTATATTGAATAATTAATTTGACGTATCTGCGCCATGGGCTTGTTTTCTGCTAAAAATTTAAAATGTAACCAATCAATACACACACACACACACACTAAATAAATAAGCGTACTTATAAATATTCTCATTAGTTTTTAAACTTCTACATACTGATTAAGCTTTTTTCATATTTTTCTTCTGTTTCATGAAATTAAATTTAATAATTTTAAATTGGCTAATTGATTCTTTGTATTTTATTTATTTTTTTTTATTGTTTCTCTTCCAAATTTTATATTACCTAATTTTACATTCTTAATACGTTAGACATTAAGAAAGATATAAAAATGTCATTATTTTATATTTAATCTGTTGATGAATACGCAAAATAGACAAGTAAATAGAAATATTATATATTTCAGCTTATATTAATAGAATTTATTTGAATTGCGACTTTTTTATTCATAGTCTTAATGAAAGATATTTTATTTCGTAGCCCCTAATATAACTAAATCATGATCATATAATTTTATAATAACAGTAAATATAAATAGCACATATTTATGACAATATGTCTTGCAAAAGAGTGATTTTATAAAGTTATATACGAGATAATTTTGATATTTTTTATCACAATTTGCCTTTTTAGTATATATAAATAATCATTTTAAACTCACTTAAATTTTGATAATTACTTTTCTATTAATTATAGTATGAATTCTGGAAAAAATTCCCTTCTGACTTAAATAAAAATAGTACTTAAAAAATTAAATATATATATATATATATATATATATATATATATATATATATATATATATATATATATATATATATATATATATATATATATATATATATATATATATATATATATCATTTAAATCTAAAACCATTGATTCATTTTGTATTCCTTTTTTTCGGGTAATGTGGATTTGAGTTCAATAATATCAAAGTAATGGAAACTTTGGAAACAAAATGTTTAATAAACAAAATGTTGTTTGAGATAAATAAATTAATTAATAAAAGAAGCATCTTGTGGATAAAGGAGTCGAATATTACTATTAAATGATGATTTAAAATATAAATAAAAAATTTAAGAGAATCAAATATCCAACAGCATGATGAATTGGTATTTAAATACATTTTACATTATTTATGTTTTACATACACTTTTATATTTTAAATACTTTTTTTTTATTTTACATATTCATATACTATTATTCAAAGTAATTATTTCGATTTCATGTTTTAAAAAAAGTCTCATTCAATGATTTTTTTTTAAAGTTTCTTTACCCTGAAATTGTGGTATTTAGCATCATCTAAGTATTCATTATTTATGCATATATTTTATATGTATATATTTGCAGTATATATATACACATGCATACAGAAACACTACAGAAGAATGAGAATTAATTGCTTATGGCGATCTAATAGCAGTTCATTACGATAATTTGAAAACCTATAACTAATTTGTATATTCTTATTTAAAGCAAATAAGTTTTTTATTCTTTTGTGTAATTTGACAAAATCTAAATTCGATTTTGAGTGGGTATATGAATTCCGATATTTAACTAGAACAAATTAAGTGTCTTATGTGAAGGGAGTTATGTAACATCTTTACTCAGAATGACAAAAATCATTAAGTCAAAGGTAAATTAAGTTGACTTTATGCTAATCATAAATGATCAAATTAAAAAATTAATATATATATACATAAACATTTTCTTAAGAGTTAACTTCGCTCAGAGTAATTAGTTTTAATTAGACATCGCTAACTTAAAGTAGCCAATCTGCACTGGTTAAAATTTTCATTTCTAGAAGAATGGTAATGTTAATTGTTCCTTCTCAATTAAGAGATGACTCTTTAGTAAAATGTTTAATTAATTGTAATTATTCTACTCAGCACATGTTATTCCATTCTCTTCCAGGATAGAATAACCACAATTAATTTACTGTAAGTGAACAATTAATGATAAAAATTCGTAGAATGTGTGTGTTCTATTGGTTATAAATATACCACTAAATTGCAGATTCAGTGACATCTTAAATAAAACGTAAAGCAGGCAGATTCTCCCCGCATTTTGATTTCTTAGGAAAATAAACCAAACCACGATTTAGCCTAGCATCGCTTCCGGTTTAGAAAACGGGGGAAAGGCAGAAAATAGGAATTCTTGAGTTTAAACGTTTATCGCAAACCATATCTTCCAATGCATAAACCGAGCTGGCATTTGTTTATGGAAGCACGTGATTTGGTTGAGTGGGAAACTTGTTTCGTCTCCCCATCTTTTCGTCTCGGGGGCAGTCCATCCATCTTGCATCACACGGGACGAAGACAGACATGATAATTATGGTTCGAATAGATAAATTCTCGGAAAATGTATGCGAAATAAATAGTAGTGTTTATTGTGCGTTCTTGATTCCGTTTCTCAACTTGTGTGGTTGAGTGTTTTAATCGATAAATATAGTAGATACTAAGTACAGTTTTATGAGTTTATGACACTTAAAACTCGAATCAGTGGAAAAGCTTTGGGAATATTTTGTTTCAGATATTCTCAATAAATGAATGTATTTATATATTGATGTTTTGTAAATTCAATGAGATAAATAAGAAATTTTCAATATTTTGTTTGCATTCTTCAGTTATGCGTATTTAGTTGTAAAAAAATTGCAAATATGAAATCATTTAACCGCAATTAATTTTTCTATTGTTTTTTATCATCTTTATTCATCAATATACAGCACAATTTTAATAGTATTTGGTATCATATATTTGATAAAATGTGATTCTACTTCTTGAAAAGATGTTTCTTTAAAATATCCTCCAACCTTAAAAATAAAAAAACGAAAGATTGAATTTCGAAATATGTTTAAATTAACCAAGCCTAATCAAATTAATTTTACTTCCATTAAAAAATCTTAATGAGTATAAAATTCCAAGGCTATGAATTTGTGATTTAACGTGTGTTGAATGCTTTATAAAAATGATGCTTTAATTTTTTAAGATTTCAGAGTAACTTATCGAGTTTCTCATTTTTCAAACGGAAATAATTTTTTAAATTATGCACAATTTATAATTATTTTAGTTTAATGATTAAAATATAACAATTTTTTAATTAAATAACAGCACGATATTCTTAAGAAAAAAAATATTAGGTATTGGTACACTTTAATTTTTATCAAAATCTTTTCTTCAAAAATTATTTCTTAAAGTAAATAGCAGATAATACAATGTATAAAAAATTTAATAAAAATAACAAGAAAGAAAGAAAAAAAAAGAAAGAAATAAACCTATAAAATTTATTTCTTTTCCCTTAGTTATAAGAATTAATAGAATTCAAAATAAGAGTTGAATATTTCAACAAAATTCATCCTTATTTCTGAAATCTCGTATAAAACAAAAGTGAAAGAACTTCAATTTTTAGATAAAGTGTGAAATATCTCTAGTAAAATGTCCATAACTTAAAATCAGCAGTAATTAATCAAGTCTTAAATCTTTGAGAAATTAATTAAATTCTTAACTAAATTCTTACATGGAATACAAATTCTTTGTAGAGAGAACTTGCTTTGCTGTCGAAAGAAATTCAGATATTGTATATTACTTCAAGTAAGTTTGTTCATCGTACATAGTAAAATATTTAAAAAAATTGCATCAAAATATAAATTAAAATAAAAAGCTGGGTCATATAAGGATATGATGCGACGTACAGTACCTTGCAAAGGTAATTTTGGTGAGTCGAGAAAATTGGGATTATTTTTTTAATTAATTTAAGCTGTAAAAGTTAATTTTTTTTACAGTCACTGATCCAATAATAAAAAGGTAAATATATTTCAAGACCTTTTTCTATTTTAAAGGATGAAAACGAAGCATATATATTTGCTTATGAGTGGAAAAACTGATTTTAAACACCATAATGTCGCTTATGAATTTTATAATATTCAAAATGTGTTCCGAAGCAAAAGAGTTAGAAAACATGTTCATTTTCTTCTGCAAAACCATTCTATTTTATGGGCACTCTTTTCGGATTTAATTAGTTTTCTGCTTTGTAAGTGATGTACAATATTTGTATAAAATTAGAGTATTTTGTTTTCAATTATACTCCAATTCTTTTTTTTTTAAATCTATGTTTTAAATTTTAAAATCTTTCACTAGTAAGATGTTCTATAAATCCTCTGTCATTCTAAAATAAATCTATCAGCTGGATATACAGTTAAATTTTTTTTTTTAAATTATTGGCTTTATTCAACTTTAAAACTTTAATATTTCTTGAATATATAAACCAATATTTCATAAAGAATAAAAAAATAAAAACTTGATTTTAAATTTGACATTGTCTCGAAATATCTGATGTAGAATTCCTTAAGCGGTAAAACTTCTCTTAAAATTCAGAAAAAAAAAAAAAAATTGCTGTGATTACTTGATCTTTATTTATTTTCGGTATTTATTGATCTTCCAATTAGGTCGATCAATTTTTTGTCTGATTATAAGTTTTTATCTTATCATCTTTTTTAAGTTAACGAAATTCGGTCATTAAAGGAAAGACCTTTAAGAAAAAATATCCGAGAATTCATATACATCATTAATCGAAAGGATGTACACAAATTTGAATCATTCATTTCATTGTTTTTGTTCGGTTCCAGTTAACTGAAAGTGTCCATTTCCCTCGTAAATCAGTAAAGTTTTTCCATGATAATTTTTAAATTCCTTCCTATCTTAGAGTAATATTAAATTTTTTGTCTTAACTGAAATCAATTAAGTAATCGTAAAGTTAGATATTTCCCAGTTGAATATGTATACAGATATATTAAATATATATCTGTACCTAAATAAAAAAATATACTATTAAGAGAATCTAAATTTTTTATAATAAGGACACATGTTGATTTGAAAGACAATTTAACAAAGTAGAGGACGAATTCTTTGGTCGCGCTGTTTTTAGCAATTAAGATTAAAGAGTGGTCAAAATTCATCCTTAAAAAAGTATGTTCAAGATGTTTTTATGTATTTATACCACCATTATTTACACACACACACACGCACACACGCACGCACACGCACGCACACGCACACGTACACACGCACGCACACGCACGCACACGCACACGTACACACGCACGCACACGCACACGTACACACGCACGCACACGCACACGTACACACGCACGCACACGCACGCACACGAACACACGCACACTCACACACGCGCGCACACGCACACACGCACGCACACGCACACACGCGCGCACACACACACACACAAGTAAACTCACTTCGGGGATTGTCTTAGACAATTAGCACTAGAAATTATTAATTGTATTCCTTACAATGCAGTGCAAATATATACCAATGGTAGTCGTACAAAAGACCGTACTGGGAACGGAGTCTACATTAGAACCCCTCAGTCTGAAATTATGCTAAAGCAGCGTAACCCTGACACTTGTTCGGTCTTCAGAAGTGAGTTGATAGTGATGAAGGTGGGATTTCCTGCTATCATTTCCAGCAAATGTGATTTTGGAGAACTATGGATTTTGTCGGACAGCCGCAGTGCTCTGCAACATCTCAGTGACGGGTCCTCTACAAAGGATGAAACAAGTTTATCTATTCTGCTGAAGTTAAAAATGATCTCCCAAGACCATGATGCACATTTCCAATGGATTCCATCCCATGTAAATATGAGTGGCAATGAGACCGCATATCGACTGGCCAAAGAGGGCAGTGAGGAAGATGCGCCCATTGGTCCATCATTTACAAGTCAGGAACTTTACTCTGATGAAAAATCTAGACTTCATTCAATCTGGAAAATTCCACCATCACACCACTGGTACTCTTGAACATCTCCAGGAAGTCTTCCGGAAGTAAAATAAAATGTGAACGAAAATCTTAAACTGCCTTGGTCAGAATTTCAAGTGGACATCTAAAATGTTTATCATTTGAATGTGGTACAAAAATTCATCCCACTTGTAAAAAAATGTTGTGACCATCCAGCCTCACCGAAACATATTTTGGATTGCGTAGACTTTCTTGTGAGAGGATTTATCCTCAGATCTGGCTAGTCATTGACTTTTTACCAGTCAACAATTTAATGGAGTTGATCTGACAAATGTCAGATCCTTAAAGAGGATATACATATATATATATATATATATATATATATATATATATATTATCATCATTAATGATGTTTCAGCCAGCCCAGGATGGGCCAAGGCCTCCTGAAGAAGTTTCTTCCAGCCACCTCTACTGGCAGCCAAACTCCTCCAATTTTTTGTTCCAAGGACCCTACAGTCTTCTTCGACTGCATCCTACCGCCTCAGCTTTGGTCTTCCTCTTCTTCTTATGCTGATGAGTTTTGCAAAAAAAAAAAATCTCTTAGTGTTTTATTGTCCTTCATTCTAATAACATGACCAACCCAATTGAGACGGCTTACTTTAATGTCATGTACAACGTCTGGCTCCTTGTATATTCGATAGATTTCTGTATTGTATCTTCTGCGTCAGACACCGTTTTCCTTCGTACCTCCAAAGATACTTCTTAATATATATATATATATATATATATATCGCATAAATATATACTTTTACATTTGAACAAATTAAATTCAGGTTTCACTAAAATTTGTAATATCTTCCCATTTTATAATCAAATTTTATTAAAATATAATTAAATTAAAAAATTCAAAACAAGACTTTGATAAAAATATTATTTCATCCTTACGTTTTTTTTTTAAGATGATTGAAGAATATTTCAAAAATTCACCCCGAAAAATTAACCTAAATGATAAACACAGATAACAAATTTACACAAGTGCAAGCAATAACTTAATCTGTATTCGATCTATTCATTTATTTTACAAGAGAGAGAGAGAGAGACACTTTGAAAGATCATTTGAATTATATAAACCAGTTCGATGTGAATTTATCACTACAACACAGACTAATGAAAACTAAGATGTATTCGGTAAACTAATAAAAAAAAAGTTTTTTAATAAAATTTCTAAAAAGAAAAAAAATTATTAAATAATTAATTTCTGAAAATATAATTTTAAGAAAATTAATTAGGCTTCTTGATTATATTCTCTTTTGAATGTTTTGGATGTTTAGTAACTTTTTAAAGAAAATGAAACTTTTTCGTATTTTCTTATTTTAATCTCATATATTTGTCGTTAAATATATCATTGTTATTACGAAAGAAAAATTGTATTTTACTATTTGCAGTCTTCAAATCTGACATTAATTGCTATGTGATTATCCAAGAGCCACAATGATGAAATTTTTTAAAACTCTTTTCGTAATTTTTGACTTAGAACAAATTTAATAAGGAATATTTGATAAGCTAGTTTGTTCATTTGTTTAACAAATACATCTTTAAATTTTATTTAACTTTTTAAATTTTCATTCAAATCTTATTAATTATTCTGCTATCAAATATTCTATTCTAGAATGTTGAAAACATGAAAGTAATCTTGGAGGAGCTTTTTCACAAATTTATCATAAAAACATATACAATAAACCAAATCCGAGGTATAATTCCATCATAATTCGAAAGATTCCAACACCGTTTATTAAATTTGCATTCCCTTATGTTTATGGCCTAATTTTTTATTTTTTAAGAATTTAAAATAAAATATCAAATATTTCCATGCAGAAAATTTGCTAGAAAAACGATGTGATAAAAATTTTCCTCCCAAATCAAATGTCGGTATCAAAGATTCAAATTACAGGTGATAAAAGTCAAAAGTGATTCTTTGACTTATAGCATTATTCACGCTATATTTCGATAGTAAGCACTGTTCAACAGATAAGAAAAAGGAAACTGTGAAAGATGTTAAGCATCTGAGTAATTCTCAGGGTTGGAGCAAAATTACTTTGGAACGAAACAGATGTCGGGGCCGAGTAATAGATGAGTGACTTGTAAACACATCTATAAGGAGCCTCACAGTTTTTTTTCCCTTCTCGTCAAAATGCTGCCATTAGCTCCCTTCGATTTAGAGCCTTGTTTAAGATATGCTGCCTGAGAGGCCCAGCTTTAACGAGAGATGTTCAACTCCCGGATTTTGTACTTTCACAAAGAATTCCATTGTTGCATTTGATTAGGAAATAAAAAAACGCTTCCTTTCTTTTGATACATTTTTACTAGAATTTCTTTGAGGAGGTGACGATAGGAAAAATCTTAGAAAAATAACTGTATTAAGAGTTTACGAAGGCAGGAAAAATATATTGAGGATGAATATAGTATGTTGATAGAAAAATGAGAATAATCAACTGAAAAATGATCAATTTGTGTGTATTTCATAGTAGAAAATAATCAAAAGTAAACTTTGATTTTCATTTGAAAGTTTTAAAATAAACTTTTGGGATGATAAAACTAATCTTGTGCAATTAGGTTTAAGTGCGAAAATGTCTACCGTCAAAATTGCAACCGCAATCTAAATGCACTTTCATATTTTTTAATTAATGAATAAGTGAGCAATGATAAGCATAGCCATAGAATGCGTTATTAAATAAATTTTAAAAGCGTCTTATCCCATAAATTTTACAATGTGGCATAAAGCATATATTCGAAATCATTCTATACCATTCTGATACAGAAATATGAAAGGATAACATGAACATACAATAATATCATACTTCTTCATTCTTATAAATAATTTCAAACCAATAAATAAATCCAAGCTAATATTTTTATAATTAATATAAAATTAGATAATATTTTAAAGTGATTAAATTTCATTTATTAATTTATTTAATTACTTTAAGAAAATAATCTCATAAAACAAATTCGAAGAAATAATCTCCTTAAAATAAAATATTTAAGAACTCGTATATACTGAAGTTACTTGGTTATAAATATGTAACTTGGTTATTAATTCATTTAAGTAATAGATTTCTTTGTTATCATCGAAAATCATTTTTTTCAAATGGATAACATTTCTGCACGTAATTATATAATATTTTTCATATTTGGACTAATTTGTCCTGCTATACTTTAAATATATCAATTTCAATAAAATTTACGCGCAAATGTATGAGACAAATATATTCTTTAATATAGATTATCATGCTTTCATGTAAATGTAGATTCTCTTGCTTTTAACATGTTTCTGCAAGCATACAGATATAAAAATCAACTATCTGCCATTGATGCAACTTGGGTGGTCTCTGATACACAATCAATATTACATGCTTTTCAGATGAAAAATATGATGGGATAAATGTCATCATTAACCAATCTCTAGTATGTGTATCCTTAAGTTAAACTGTGGATTGATGCGGATCACGTAAAAACAACAATCTTGATTAACAAATATTAAAAATTTAAGGGGCTTAAACAGAGACAGGAAAGCCAAGTTACAATGTTTTGATTTATAGAGGCATGAAATTAAAAGCTTAGTAACATAGATTCTCAATATGAAATTGATGAAAGAAAAACGGAAACAAGTACGGGTCGTAGCGCTCGATTGATAACTGTGCCAATAGAATGCGTGTATTTCAGGACAAGATAAACTTTATTGTAACTTGAAATTCGTCGAGGGTACGAAGAAATTCGAAATTTTCTCCAAGTGTTCTTATGAATAGTCCTCTCCTGAACATATTCTTCTATGCCTTGGTTTTTCCGGGAGAGATCTGATGGAGAATCCACTTATGGTACTGGACTTTTTGAATGTGTACGCACTCATAGACGTGGTCTAGCGCTGTTGACCTCGGGGGCATGCAACAACAGCATACTTTTTTGTTTAAGAAAGAATGGATAATTTCGAGAATAAATCTTATAAATGTAGAAACTGTGGTGAAAAAAATTTTTGGGTGATTGATTTGGTGAAATAATTCCTCGAGCTTAATCGATCGAATTATAATTTCGAATATATAATTAATACTCGCTTATACATGAAACTAATGAAAAGAGCCTATTCTTAAGTTTTGCTTAAGTCATTGCTAGTTTCATTAAGATTAAACTGACGAGACATGGTATAAGAGTTAATAAAATGGAAACTATTCAAGAGAACTTAGTGTCTTACACATATTCATGCACTCTTCAAGGTATCCTAACCATAAAGTTCGTGGTTTATTTCTCTTTTAAATAAATATGAATTACAATGTGTTTCTGTTCTATCTTAATTGAGAACATTGATTGAACTTTAGAAATATATTATTGCTGCATGGGTGGACACTAACGGAGACATGCTTAGAAATGTACGCATCAAACTTGACTATCAAGTAGATGTTCATCAGATAATGTGAGGAGCCAATGAAATTATTTTTAATAATGCATATAATAACTCGGAAATATACTCTTTTTACAATGGATCATTCTTTTATTTTTATGCGATATTTTATGAAATAAATCCAATCAAGACACGATTAATCATCTCTCATTAAAGTTAAGAAATATGTAGTACGTAAGTAATGCATTTATCTCTTTTCCACTATATTTTTTTCTTATAATTATTGTGTATGATAAATATTCCATTGACAAAAATTTTATAAACTTTCTTCACAAATATTTGTAAAAAAGAAGTTAAAAACTACAAAAATTAAAATGAATTAGGTTTGCGGAAGAAATATTTTTTAAACCGTGAATTGTATATTTGTCATTATAATAGCATGAGCTGGATGGTAAAATAACTTTTTAACACAATTTTATTGTTATTATGGGTAAAAAAAAAAAAAAAAAAAAAACAGAAACAAATATTGTTCCGTTATCTCTTTTGAATAGAATTTTAAATACAAATAATCTAAAGGTTATAAAAATATATAAAATTCTTGAATGTAGTTACAAACTTTCTTCTATTTTTAGTAGAAAAATTACATCATTTCTATTAACCTAAATAAATCTCAATAAATTTACGGATAAATTTTATAATACATTTGATTCACAATAATTCTTATGATAAACATAATTAATGCAGTGTAAATTAAAAAAAAGTTATTTTATTTTACAAATATTAGCTTTTAAACCCAATTCGGAATAATAAATTTGAAAACAATAGAATATATAAAAACATCGAATTAAATATTTAAAAACTGAAACTTTAATAAAAGAATCTTGAAAAATTGTTCTGTATTTCAATTTTTAAATTCCATGCGTATATCCGATAAACAATTTCAATATAATTAAATAAAAGATAACTAAATTAAAACCTATTAAATAATTATGTCTTTAAATTGTAAGCTTGTATACAAATTACTTACATTCACTTCAACGTAAACTTTTAAAATAGTAGTACATTTGTTACCAAATAATACCCAATAAATAATAATCCCAATGCATTACTGTGAAAATTCATATTTCCAATAATCAATAAAAACAATAATTTTTTTTTCCTTTGAGGACCATAAATATTTACAAAATCGAAACCTTATAAAAAAAAAGTGCATTTATTTTAAAAAGCAATTTAAATAAAAAAAAATATGATCACTTACTGAAATCATCCGTAGAATTCGATCTCCCAAAAGTACATATTAGTAAATAAATTAAAATAAATTTATGTTGCAGTCTTATTGCCAGATCCATTTTCTTTACTGTCCAGAGTCACCATAGAAACGCATTTTCCTCTTTATTAAAGAACCATCTTTAACATAAGCGGTTTTGAATAGGATGAGGATCAGTATTAGGAGGAATTTTTTCATCCTACTGGGCAAGAATAAGCCAACAGTCGCCAAACACAGCCAATTTCTTCCTTCTTTTTTATCTCGTCATTTCTCAAAACGTTCGACAGAATACGATAAAATGTTGATCACCAAGATTGGAATGATAAAGCGATGCGTATATTATACGTATCCAAGCAAAGAGGAAGTGACAAAATTGTTGATTAATAAGACAGATATTAGAATTATTTGTAAGAAAAAACATTAAAGGAAAAAAAAAAAAGTCTGCAGATACTATCTTGTCTTGTAATGAGTATAAAAAAACGTGTTCACATTACAGTTCCATGCACAAAAATCTTAAGCTATTATTCAAATATAAATTTTTTTAAGATAGAAAAGCTTAAGAAAATTAAATATTTATAATTTAAAAACTTATAAAAGTATATAATGAAAACAGGGTTTTACACTGAAAAACACTTTAATACATTCTGCTATTTGTGTCTCATAATGATAGAACAAAAAGTAAAATATGAAATTTTAATAAAGATTCTTTCGAAAGATTAATTAAATTGTTATTCATAATTGATAAATAATATAATGATGAACACAATTTACTTAAGTTACTTTTTAAAATGTATAATTTATTAATATAAAAATTACTGAACTCATGGTCGTTGAACTGACAATCTACACTGATACAAACGCCATCGAACTGGTAATAGTTATTTTGCAGACGATTATGTTTCTCGACTGTGCCTGCGGATGTGTCTTCACCCATTTGCAATAGAGAACTTCGGTATTCAACACATGTTCAATATTCTAGTCTTGCATCTATTAATTCCATATTCTAAATTATGGGATCTCTAACAGCACGGGCAATGCTGTTCTGAAATACGATGAAAACCAATCTCGGTAAGCTATTCGCCCTCTATCAAAATTAAAAAATAAACGCATCGGTAAGCGTTACCTGCAGCACGGGCTATATAATAACTTTTTCATCAGACAATATTCAAATGCAGTTTGCGCAAGAGAAACATATTCAATACTTTCATATAAATAAATTGTAGTTGTGTGTCGCTACTTATTTTAACTGAATGCTTTGAAAAGCTAATTATTTGCATACCACTGTATCTTCTGTCATGTAAGTTTCACTGTGAAGTTTATCTTCCCCTTGATGCAACAATTTTAATGGTTAAGAATTTAATAAGCTTTTGAATTTGTTATTCTAATATTTCGTGTAAAAGTTCTGTTTCACTAGATATATTTTTTCATCAATATCAGGTGGACCGCTTTTATTAGTCATCAGAATGAAATAATATTTTAGCCCATGAGATATTATTACACTTTTTTGCTATTTTAACAGTTTTAATTCAAATTTTAACTTGACCTTTTTAAATAACATGGTTTCAGAGTATTTGTGGTATGCTATCATTGGTATTAAATTTCATTAATTCATGAGTTTTTACTATTATAAAATGTCCTGTTAATATTTTTTTATAAGGCTGAAAGATACATATTAAATTTCACTTCATGGTTAATATGTGTTTTGGCTGGAATCACACCACTGATTTTTCAAATTGTAAGCTTAAACTAGATAATATTTTCTTGATAAACTGATATATACTTTGTTTAATCATTATTAAAACAAAGTGTGACAGTACAGCTTACAGTTTAAATTTACTTACTTTGACAATATTGGTTAATTAAATATTATTTTTTAAAGGGCATTATCCTTCATTTTATTTGGTGCATCGCACATTAAACTTTTAGAATGATTTTAATGATTTCCTTATTTTTGATTGTAATAAGTACATTATGCACCAATGATTTTTTTATAACTATTCTTTTACTCTGTATTTTCTTATATTTATAAAATATTCATAAAATTTGTCCTATAATAATTTTTGATAAAAATTATTCATTGTTAAAGATTATTTTCACAAATATAATCATTGATTAGCAAATTTTAATGTAATTAAAAGTGAATTTTAATGTCAGTTAAAAGCACATATTAATCTTTTTTTCATTATTTAAGAAATTTAATTAAATGAATATTATCAAAAAATAATTTTTAAGGAATTTTTTCTAATTTAAATATTTGTGTTAACTTTGACTATGTTAATGTTTCAAAAAAAAAAAAAACAATATAACTAAAACTTGATTATTGAATTTATTAAAAATAATTACACTGTACATAACATTTCAACATTTATAACAGCAACAAAATTTTTTGTACATATTTAATAAGTGAAAATAACATTTAACGAAACAAATAAAAAAACATGATACAATCTAGATTATGATGATACAACACTAAAATTTGCTTTTAACATATAAAACAATTATATATCTTATTTTCTGTGATATTATTTTGAAACAAGTTAGCAATAAAATGTAACAGTCTTTAAAAGTTTAATAACTCTTAACAATGAACACAATGGGTATATTTTGAAATCAAAAATTAATTTTCAGTTCACACATATTTACATTTAACAATCATTAATTTCAAAATAGGGTTCTTAAATATTATTACAATATTACTTAATTTCAAAATTCAGATTCTGCAAAGTAAATATAAATACATTATTTATTTTCACATTGTAATATCAAAGTCATCAATAACATAAAAACATATTTTTATTTTTTCTTTGAATGCATGTAGTAAAATTATGCTTTTACATTCAAATATTTTAATTTTCTGTTTATTTACCAGTAGTGAATAAATGTGAAAACTTTAATGTATTTGGATTAGAGAGAATAAATTCCTTATAATTTAAAAACAAATAAATGAATAAAAATTATTTGTAATTAGCCAACATATTTTATAGTTGTCTGTATTATCACATTTTTAAAAACTCAATTTAGGATAAAAGATTGGCAATTTTTAGTTTACAAAATATTAATTTAAAAACGGGCATAAAAAAACAAAGGCTTGAAATGGATAAAATATTTAAAAAATGCTGCACCTATTTTAATAAATTGTATATTTTTATGCAAATATTTATGTCCTACTATGGAAAGATTCAGAATTTGTTTTTTTATATAATAATTTATTTTGTATTCTAGAACCTTTTTATCAATTGTTTTGAAAAGGATTTTGAAAATATCAACAGATTGTCAGGAAATTTATTAGTTCAGAAGAATCAATTTAAATTTTCATACATTAAAAAAAATCGATAATTTGAGTGAACGATGATTAAAAATTAATAACATAATAGATATAGAGAGAAATCCCAGCAATTGAAAAAGTATTATGCATATTTTAATGATTAACTTAAACTTTATGAAAGTTTGTTATTGTTATTTGATGTAATAAACGATAGCAATAAGATATTTTATAGAATGAAAAAAAAATAATGTTTATATACATAAAGCTAAAATATTAACACTAATTTAAATACAATTATTTTAAATATATTGAAAATAATTCTAATATTACCAAGAATGATGTTGTCTCCATTTAAATACAGCATATACAAATTATTTTTGCACACCTTATAAATAAAAAAAAAATTATTTTCTCATATTTAATAATACTTTTATAAATACTAATTTGAATCAATATCTTGATGTAACAAAATCCAATAAAATATGTATTAAGATATTTATGAACTTTCTCACAATTTTCATAAAAACATACATAAACATGTAACATTTTTTATTATTCAACATGAAGCAACATTTAAATAAATTACATACAAATTATGAAAATTTCAGCAATGTGAGGATGTGACAGACAAATTTATTCAGAAGATTATGAATTACAATCTTCAATGATATATTTAACGTTTTTTCTATTTAGATATAAAAAAAATTTACAGATAAAAAATAATAATCATACAATGATATTCTTTAAAGGAAATTCTAATTATTTGAACAGAAGAAAATCACCTTATATATTTTAATCACACACCACAATATTAATCATCACCACTTTATTATGAATTAGTATAATTAACAATATATTCAACAAATGATAAAAAGTAAAATGTTAAAGAAAACAATTAATGGATTCCTCCACTTTTGTTACATTCTAAACAAAACTTTAAAAACCAAGATTATTAAAAACTAACTCATAAATTAAATTGACAAAATATATAACATTCAAAAGAATATTTTACAATGTGGAAGGCATTCAAGAAAAGCATCATTCCTAATTTTATATTAAAACCCAATCTTCTCCGCTATTTTTTTCAGAACCATTGCTATTATTTTTTTGCTGTTTATTTCGAATAATTTCGAGTTGCTTCTTTACATTTTGTCGCAGCTGAAGCAGACTTTCCTAAAATAATAATAATTTTTTAAAAATTTATAAAACAACCAATATAAAAATTCAATTCTTAATTAATGATTAGAAATGGAATAAAATTTGCAGAAATAAATTTTATAATTTTAATAAAGTTATAATAATTAAAAAAAAATGGTCGTAAGTCTCTTGGTCTCATATTATTTTTGTGCACTTCATTTTTTGTTTTGCTAAAAGGTATGAATTTCTTTTTAAAAATCAGATAACCAATAAAATTATACTTCAAATTAATTATAATTTCTTATCACAACTAAGTTGAAGTACATAGTTAAAGAAATATTACTTAAATTTAACTAAATCAAACTTTATTTAACAAATCTTATGTAATGGATTAAATTTTATAAATTAATAAGAATTTCTATATTAAGACACCACTATAATTAATTTTAAAGCAAATTTATGCAGACACAAATATTTCAAATTACAAACATCAAAACATAAAATGGAAACTTACTACAATAGAAGGAGTACATACATTAATATCCATTTTAAATGTAGCTGATTTAGGAATGAAGGTATTTAAAAAGCTTCTGTAATCAATTCACTTAATGTAAATATTGAATAAATATATCAAAAATAATAAACTACTTAAGAAAATAATAGATGTAGAATAAAGTCATACACAGAAAAATTTCTAGGACATATTTAGCTTCCAGGATATACATAGCAGAAACTATTGAAAGCAACAAGATATTTCTTTGAAACAGCGCATTAAGCATTTCATGAAATTCTCTGAATTATTTTTAATATTATCTTCTGTGCTTAATTCTTAAATACTAAATAAAATGAGTCTATTATTCTATATTTAATTTCTTTTACTTAATAGGCTTAGAGTAATAAATAAAAAATTTTGCTTAAAAAATGTTCTTCCAACTCACTCTTTCTTTCTTAAGTTGCAGATATTCCCTCTCAGGTCTGAATTGAGCTTCAATTTCATTTCTAAAAGAAAAATTGTCCAATTTCAAAAATCCATTCTAAAAACTTCTTTTACATTATTCAATCTTTTCCTCTGATTTTAAAACAAATAAAACTAAATTTTGACAGTTGTTTTATAACACATTATTTTAATAAAAGATGACCTTTGTATGTTTGAGTGAAAATAATACAAGTCTCATTATACAATATCTTTCAACTGAAGAGTTATTTATTATAGCTGTTTGAGTGGTTTGGTTTGTTTTATTATAATGATACAAGCTCTAAATAAGGACAAGCTGTACCAGTCACAAGACTGAAGTTATATTATTTTTTTTTCTTCACCCTATTAAAAAGTTGAAACTATTATGTAAAAATAAAATTTTATTATTTACAGTTTAAAATGGTATAGTTTTATAATAAAATAGTTTAGATGACATGCAAATTAAAATCAAAAAGTGTACGTACGCACGCACGCGCACACACACACACACACACATATATAAATAATAGCTTTTAAAAATGCAAGAAGATTATGACAGTGTGGTTTTCTTAGCATATCTAGTAATGTTAAAATAATAGTATTAAAAAATATGAATTGATAAAAGTTAAAATTTTTTACACACAACTAGAATATGTACTGTGTATAATTCATCACATGTTTCATACCAACGATTTAAATCCTATAGGAGAATTAATGTTGTAGCGGAAACACAATAAGAAGTCGAGTCAGTCTAATATCTGTGCTTCATACAAATAAAACAGATAATGAAATTATGAATGGAAAGATAGAATAGTGGTGAACGTAAGATAAAAATTAATAACTAGTAAACCTGAAGGAGTGGTGAGCGATCAGCACTACAAGGTGTATTTGAAAGCACCTTGAGGATATTAAGTTATCACTCGCACTTCTTCTGCAGCTATAAAATGTGTGGAAGGAAGGTTAACTTCTTGTCAAAAATCAACTAACGAAATTTTATCGCATGGACCACAGGAATAGGTCTGTTGCTTACGTGAAGCACAGGATTATGATGGAAACTAGCTTTTCTACAGAAATAAACACAGTAATTCTTACTAGGAGATAGAGTAAGGCCATTATGTGTATACCAAGCAGTAAGATTATTTACAGCTGTTTGCAATTGTTTCTCAATCATGTTGATCCCTGATATGAAATTTGCAAGTCATCAATATATAAATTACTATGAACAGAAGAAGATTGTTACAAGTAGTTTCTTTTCACAAAAGCATTTCGAATTTGGGGTTCCAGATCTAGCATATTAACAATAGTTGATCAATCACTTTGATAAGAAGAGTGGCAGTTATATAACTCTAAGACATAATTGAGTCTAGCATTGACCATATGCTTGAAGGTTTTGCACAAGCAATTCGTTAGAATTATTGGCAGATAACTCAAAGAGTCAGAGGAAATCTTTGCTAGACTTCAAAATTGAAATCATTATCGCTTCCTTCATGGTATAGGGTAAGTGTGCTCCATTCAGATTCTATTAAACAATGAGAATATATTTAATAAGGAATCATGATATAGATGATGGAGCATTTGATATGAGATTCCATCAGGTCCTAAGCTGGTGTTATTTGCCTGAGATAAAGCAGTTTTTAATTCTGACAAATTAAAATCACAGTTGTAGGGTGGATTATGTCGATCATGAAATCATAGTGGTGTTAGCTCAGCAATTCTTTTACTATATATATATATGTAGTACATATAAAAATGTAAAATCTATATATTGTAAGCAAACTATTAAACACCAGTGAAATGGGTAGATATATAAAACAGTAGAACTGTAAACTTCACAAAAACAAAGAATCAGGAAGTTTTTCATAGCAGAAATGATTTAAATAGTAAACATTTTTAAAATAAATCCAAATATCAACATCTTTTCGATCTAAATTCAATATATAAATATTCAACTTTTTAAGTTGAATATTTATATATTGAATTTAGATCGATCACCTGTAAGTTTAAATTTTTAATAATTTTTTTAAATGTTTTGAACAAAATGAAACTTTAGGAAATGAAATAGCACAGATGGAAATGGATTGCATTTACAGTACTCATATGGCTATTTACATAGTTTTAGAAGGATATGTTTATTTAAATTATTTTATAATTTATATTTACTCAAAACAATTTTTTTATTAATCTTTATAATCCTAAATTAATGCCCCAATAGTCTTTACAGACAAAATTAAATCAAATTAAAAAATGGAAATAGATTTTAAAATTCAAAGAAATCAGAATAATAATTTTTCTAAACATATTACAAATGAAAAAAAAAAATTAAAATGAACTTAAACTTAAAATTGATGAAGTTGTTAGTTCCGAATTGCCTATAAAATGCATTAAATCACACAAGAAATTTGTGCCTTGGTATCTACAGATTGGCATAAAATATAATTAATGTAAAGATATCATAAATATATACACAAATGAATACCCCTTTTCAAAATCTGAATATATTTGGAATATATTTGAATATTCTTTTTAAATATATTTTAAAACATTTAATTCATTTACAAAAAATTTAGAGTTAAGAACAATATAATCTTATATACTACTAATTATAAAATAACAAATTTAAACAACATATGCAACTCACTTCCACTCTGTTAATAATGCAATTTCATTTCGTTGTTGTAGTAATTCACGAATATATCTTTCACAGGTATTATACAATTCTATAGATTCCTGACATTGTACTGGAGGCACAGGCTACAAAAAGATAAATAAATATGCATATATAAATAAAATACTTATTCATTAACCTATGTATACAATACATGATCTCAGTAAATTAAAACATATTATCATAATAAAAGTTAATAAATAATAAAAAAATGAAGGTTTTTTAATATTTATTGGGCATAAAGTTTTCACTGTAAACCTTAAAAAAGTAAAAATTCCGCAACAATTTTACATTTGATAATTTATTTTTATCATTTAAATTTCGCATACAATTTCTCCTTATAAAAATAAACATTATTTTCATGTATTTAACCCCTTAAGGCACACATTAATTTCTAATTTTCGGTCAAAAAATCACCTATTTTTTTTCTTGCATAATCATATTCTCTAGTGCATTTTAAGACATGATCGACAAATAAAAGTAATTTTTAACTAAAAATTAGTTAAAATCTTATTTTTAATTTTGGAATAATTTCACTTAAAGTTGTCTTTTTTTTCGCTCCTTTGTATTAGAAAAGACAACATACAGGGGAACAAGTATAGGCTAATTTAAAAATATATATATATATTATACAAACAAAGTGAAAACGATTTGATTGCATGTTTATTGCAACGCCTCCCATTGTATCGTTGTAATCAATTACAACTTTTGGTTTCTTTATTTGAGTGCCATCATTGGCTGTTTTGCTTGTATTTTCCTGATGTGTGTTATGGATTGTTGAAAGCAAACAGACATCTTTTTTGTCTTTCCACTTCATCGCCATTACTTTTCCTCTCTGAAACGCTATAACATCTCCCTTTTTCAATTTTTTATTTCTAATTTCAGATGGAACTTCTTTTCTGGTACTTTTCAGAGTCCCGTAGGTATCTGTTTGACGTTTTACCAGGAAATCCGCTAATTGTGGAGAAGTATAAAAGTTGTCAGTCATCAAACAGTACCTTTATCTAATAACGGTTCAATCAGTGACAACACTACTTGAGTTGATACCGGCATTTCTCGATATGCATCGCTCATATTCGTTCCTTTTCCGATATATATATAATGGATGAATATAAGCAAAAGGTTTTTGATTCACAAAGAAGGTACATCTTTATTCTGAAACGAGCTTGTTTCAGTGGTATACACTGCTTCCATTTCATTCGCCCTTTATACAGTAGTAGACTTTCGTCTATCGTGATATCTCTTTCCGGTGTATATAGAGAGGAACACTTTTTACTTATATGGTCAAATACAGGCCATATCTTATTGAGCTTGGGATTGGGGTGAATCTCAGCATCGTAGGTTTCATTGTTAGAGAAGTGAAGATATCTTTTTATCTCAGAATAGCGACGAAAGCTAAGGAGCTTCGGAAAAATAGGTGATTGAAAAATTTCAACTTTTGACCAATACATCCTTACCTCAGGCTTTCTAATTATACCTTGTAGTATAGTTATGGCTAAAAATATGTATAATTCTTCCATAGTAATCGGTGACCATAGGTTCTGTGATGATCCTGGATGTTGAAATGCATATCTGTTTGTTTCAGTTAGAATTATGTCCATGAGAGAGTTATCAAAAAATAATTCAAAGTATGACAAAGCATCATCGTAATCCGTCAAAGTAAAACAACAGCCAGGGTTAGCTTCAAATCGAAATCTCGGTGGTGCTACGTTTGGTTTATTTGTACTAATTTGATACCAATTCCTTGCTATATCCAAAATCTCGTCGTCATTATATTCCGATTCACTTCCATCACTCTCATCGCTCAAACTGTCTGATAAATTGGCATATTCAAAATTGTCATCGTTAGAGTCGCTCATTATCAGATAACTTTTTTTTAAATTACAAAAACACTTAGTAATATAATTTGCAGTTAACTGCTTACTTTTATTATATTTACGTAATAAAAATGGATATATTACCACAGATATATACACCAAACGACTGCTTTATAACAAAGAATTCCTAGCAAACTTATAGCTAATTATCAAAATGCGCCACCTGGTTTACACAAGAAAACTGCTGAATAGTGGTGCCATCTATGTCAAATAAGTTTAATTATAATCTAGCCTATTTATTTTTACTGGAACGGATCTCAGACGAGCATTAGAAATAAAATAACACGAGATACAAGGACGCCCGTGTGAGACACGGGCAAATGCGTTAAGGGATTAATTATAAAATAATTTAAAATATCAACTAAGGAAAAAAAAATTTTTTTGAATTAACCAACTTTTGTTTATTCAAATAGTAAGAGCTTACAGTACAGCTTTATTTGAACCATTAAATTATACATACTTGTAGTTCTTTTTCTAATAAGCAGTAATAGTTTCTTGAATGCAGCACATTATTTAATACATCACCTGTAACTGAAAATGATTCATCCTTTTAATACAAGCTTTCACTTCAATGGGGAAAAAAAACTCTTAAATATAAAAATAAATTAAAAATTTTGCACTCACAATTTGTTTCTAGATTAATTTCACTGCAATTGGGTAACTTTGAAAATTCAACATTCTTAGGGAAACTACTCAGAACATCTGGAGCTTTCAAATGTGGCGAATCACATGATCCTGATCTCCGATGACCTTTTATAAAAATAAAATGCTTAAAATATATTTTTTTAGTTACAAAATTATTAAATACATTCTTACAAGGGGAAAAAATAACAAATTTGGATGGAAATGCAATTCTTGTAGTTAAATAAATAAAAAAGATTTTATTTTTAATGAAATATAGCTACATGAATTATCTGGCATTAACAATAACAAATGTATCGATATTTTAAATAAATTTACAAACACAACTTCATCATGACAAAATATATATCATTTTATCTTTTTACCGTAAACGACACCTACTGTAGATATCAGTTATTATCTATAATAAAAATCATTATATCAATTTCATATTAAATATAACAAAAAAAAAAACAACTTTTATTTCAAATTTTAATATTTTCAATAAAAAATTTTATTTCTAACAGTAAAGAAATACCTCATAAAAATACATATAGACATTTGCTAAACTTACCTAATTAGAAATTTGGTGTAAGATAAATTTTAAATTAGGAACTTCTATAATATTTGAAAAATATTTAACAAAATAACACTTAATAAAAATATATATGTAAACAAAATTAAGTAAAAAAATTTTTATACAAAGTATTTTCAAGTTTTCAAGTGTAACCATCAAACAATATTAAAATTTTATAAAATAACTTTTTAAGATTTACACAATTTATGATTAGACATATGTTATTAAAAAAATTATAAAAAATGTTATTTTATGCACAAGTGCTCAATAGAGATAGTTAATTTTAGGTTATAAAAATTAAATACTTTATATTTTCTTTGAATTCATCATAATGAAATATAGATTTATACTTGGGAATAAGACAAGATAACAATGGAGTAAATATGAAAATAAATTATATATTGCTCAAAAAATAATCATTCTAAGGCACAAACTAAAACAAATCACAGTCAAAAAATTAAAAAGGAGTTGCATAAAGACCTTGATTCTCTGAAACTTAAAATAAGATTTCAGGGTGACAATTTGGTGGCAAGTAACAAAAATGTATATTTGGAAAGGATGTAATATCTTTAAGATTTTCTTGAACAGCTAAGACAGTGATGGCAAGCATATGACTCGTGAGTCAGACACAGACCCACCATTGCTAGGCAACCATTTGTTTATTTAGATTTTCTAATTTTTGTGCTTAATTTATATTCTATTTGCATTTTTTCAAGCATTGGATTGGCACAAAAACAATGTAAATGCTGTCTGTAACTTTTAGTTCGATCATTACAGTTCAAAGTTACACAAATGATAAAAAAAAATGTGTTTGTAGTATTTGAAATAAAGCATAAGTATTTACAAAATATTAAATAAAGTGTATAATTTTATTAAAATTTTAATTGTTGAGAAAAATTCGATATACCAAAGCAAATAACCATATTTAAAGCATTAAAAACATATCCTTACAAAAGTGCATTTTCTTCAGACAAAATGCACTTTAATAAGGATATGTTCACTAACATTTCTGGAAAGAGAACATAGCACTTGTATGAAATGTATTCATCTAATTTAGATAAGTGTAATGAAGTAAAGGAGTTTTAATTATAAGTGGTTTTTTGATCAGTGTAAGATAGGGAAAATATTTAAAAAAAAGAGTTAATAAAACTAATAATTTTTATGGGAAGTGTTCCAGCCTTGATATTTTTAAAGAATTTGATATTACATTTTAAAGAAATGCATATTGACTTACAGAAAATAGTTTCTATAACAATAGAAGGGTAGGGAAAAACATTGGACTTATTCAGTATCTTAAGCAAAATATAACACATAATCTGATTGAATTTCATTGTATAACAAACCAACAATTTCTTATGTGTGAAACATTGTTTAAAATATTTTCCACTGTAATGTCAAATGCAATAAAAATAATTAAATTTATAAACACAAGAGCTCTTAATAAACAACAATTTACACAATTCTTAGAAGAAATTGAATGCCAATATTCAGGGATTTTTACATGCAATAATGTGCAAAGGCTTAGTTTCAATCTAGCCCTTAATACTTTGTAATATTAAGAATAAAGGCAGCTTTTTAATTGAAAAAGACAATAGTTTCGATGAATTATCCAGGATGCACGGGTTAAATGATGTAATGTTCTTATGCGACGTCACTCAGCATTTTAATGAACTGAATGAAAAACTTCAAGTGCAAGGACTAACTGTTTAACTATGTTTGAAAATATTAAAATATTTATGACAAAACTTGATATTAAGGATTTGGAAATGAAAATAATAAAATATATTCCTCTATTATAAAAAAATTTTCAAAGCACAATAATTTTTGCAACTTGGTTGACATTCAAGAAAATGAAATTAAAATATATTTAATGATTATACAAGAAATAAAACAAGCTTTTTCTGAGATGAGATTCAATCAATTTAAAAGTTAAGAAAATACAATTCACCTTATTTTATATCCATACAAAACAGAATTTGAAACAAAGGAGTAAATTAAATTTATGTGGCTAGGTATCCATTATTTAGTAAAATGAATTAGCTGGATTTTGAAGCAGTATAGTGTGGAAAATAAAATTTGAGGAATTGATTTCTGAAGTAGAAGAAAGTAGAAAGTGTGTGAAAGTAATGCATAAAATATTCACACAACAGCAAAAATTGAAAATATTATAGTAAGTATGTTGAATTCTTTACCGAATAATTTTATATGAATGAAAAAAAAATAGTTAATTTTCTTTAAACAGTGTTTGGATTCATATATTTGTGTGAAAATTTTTTTTTCCAGTGAACTTTGTAAAACTTTATAATAGAAACAGAGTTGACAGGGAATTAACTGCAAACTGCATTAAACTAATGAACATAAAATATAAACCTTATAATTAAAAACTATTTTAATAATACTAATTTGAAACCTTATAAAAATGAAAAACAACCAATTTCTAATTTAATACTATATATATTGTAGCATAACCAGTCTGAGCAGGCTAAACTATAGATAAGCAAGGGTCGCTAAGGAATCAGGATCATGTAATTCATTTCTTGACTAAAATATTCATTAACAAATTTACAGGATAATTTACCAGAACTGTCATAAATTGTAGGTTCTAGGAAAACTGATGAATTCCTCACTTTCTGGAATGTTCAATACACATTTGGTCGGGGGATAACTCTTTGATGGTATTGGGAACCAGACTCCTAAACTCTGCACTCAGGAAACAGTTTCAGAAAGTCACTCTGAAATGTTGATGATCCTCTCTGGACTTCAGCATCCAAGTATTCAAACTCGAAGTTTGCCATCGGTGTTCGTGATCTCAACCTAAGATTGTTAACTCTTCTCTTTCCACAGTTGAGACGTGTCTGCTACGTGACCTTTTTGAGAGAAGTACCAGGAACACCACATGTAGATCGAAGTTTCCCTCCAGCCTTCCAAGAACTTGATATTTGCATACAAGCTTTCCCCTAACATCTGACCTCCAGATCCACTTCTAAGATTACTCTTCGACACATATTTCTGGCCACTCCACGGATTTGAACCAGGAAGAGTGAGAAGGCAATAAACTCTTTGAATGAACCTGACCCTCTTACCACATGATTCAAATTAAATTTAAGGAATTAGGTTTGTCATGAAGGACTTAATGGCCTTTCATGAGTCCTGTTTGTAGTCCTCACATTATCATGCAATCAGAACTAATTAACTGTTTTCAGTAATGCAGAATTCTTGGAATTCAGCCAGGGGAAATCGATCTCTTTCACAGCTGCCGAGGGTGTTAAGTTCCATTAAAAATCTGGAATTAACTTGAGGTTCATGCAAGCAATAACACAGGAACGTTATAATATATTAACAAATAATTCATAATATGTATTGTATGTAATTTTTGTGACTCAATCATTCAAACGCTTAAGAATTTTTAACTACATTAAAAAATTATAAATTGTCAAACAACATCAATTTTTATCTGTAAAGCCAACTGAATTTTAAAAATACTGAGTAAAAAAAAAATTTAAACTCTGGTGCAAATGGGCATTGTGACCCATAAGTTAGTGCTAAAAAAGTGTGACCCACATTTCGAAAAGGTTTGCCAGCCCTAAGGTAAGACTTATTTTGAATGCAAGTGTTGTTATTTGTCAGACAGATGAATGCTGTTTCTCTTATAAAGAGGTATTATATAATATGTAATCTTCTGAAACAGTCCTAATCTTGTTTTTAATAGACGTAATGTAATCACTCAGATTTTAAAGAATACTGTTTCACTCCAGAAGTTCAATCTCTAAGTCCCAAACACACAGCAAAGAGATGCTTTTTATCTTGCGGCCAGACATTATCCAAGTGCTTCCCAAACATGTTTTATCGCATTAAAGTCTGGGAACATGCTAGTCACTTTACATTTCTAATTTTTGATGCATACTATCAGCCTACTCAGTCCCTAAAATAATCTTTAGCAAATTCATCTGGAATTACATTGATAAACCTTTTATCAGCATATCAAGCACAATCAGCGCCAAATTCCAAATCAAATCAAGGAGAAGAGGTAAACAGCATTTGAGTTCCCAGCACTTTGCATTTAATCTTGAGATTTAGCTGCAAAAATTTTTTCACTTTGCACAGTACTTTGAAATTGATGTAATACATACTACTGACTTACAAGCATCCAGATTACGTTGTTAAAGTTTAGTTCCAAATATTTGGCTTAGATCCTACATTTTAATACCAAAATATGTCTTTACAGCTGAGTGATATCGATTATTCCTGCTATAAACAGAATAATATCGACCACCAGTTGCTGTAGCAGTATATGGACATCCTCGTTTCATAATCTTGAAATGATGCGCTTTGCTACTGCTGCTACATTCATTACGGCTTTCTCACATCTCTTTTTACCTCCTAATTCTCCTGATATCTCAATCCATTATGAGAAAGAGTCATAAATTCTGGTACATCATGTTGTTATGAAATTTCCAAATCTTCTTCTCTTACAAGAAATATTGAATAATAAAATTTCAATACAGAGCCAATGAAAAATTATTTCCGTGAAATCATGATTCCTTTGTCTCTTCTGACATCATGAACATTGATTTACATCTAAAAAGTTTTCGTTTTTTATTATACTTTAAATAACAGATGTTTAGTTTATTATCAATAAAACCATTTGTGTAACTCTATTAAAATAACATTATTTATTTTTTTGATAATGTAGAAAAAAACCTTAGATCACTTTAGAGTCAAATTTTACATCTTTTGTTAAACAAATGCAGCACATTTGAAAATCAAATTTAACTATCAGGAAAAATCAAATTTCATACTAAGAAATACAGAGGCATAAGTCATATACAGAAACAAAATTTATCACAAATACACAAAAAATCTTTGACATTTAAAAATAAGAATTCTCACTCTTATTTTTTATTCACTGGATTACTTTAAAACTTCAATTCTTTCATAAATAATGTATTATTACATCATTTAAGTAAAAGTTTCTAATGTTTTAAAATAATTCACAGCTTTCATTAATTAAATTCTAATAGCTTATAATTTATTATGTATTATACTAAATCTGTTATGCTAAATAATAAATGGTAATTGCTATGCTTAAGAATATGTGGAAAACTGAAAACACTTTCTCAACATGTTTCCTCTATTATTTTTCCATTTTTGTTTTTTAAATAATAATTTTTGTTTTCTAAAAAATTATATATAAGACTTATATAAAATTTTAAACATGTCAATAGTTAAAATTAAATAAATACATTAAAGTTATAATGAACAAAACATTTTTAAGGAAATCAATGCAGAAATATCTCTTTATTTTTCAAATTTCAACCAGTGATTATGTACTTTATTACACAAATAAACACTATATAATTAGATTTTTCACAAAATATAATTTGTAATTCAAGCTAAGCTGTAACATAACAAATTCAATAACATTTGACATGAACTTAACTTTTTTTGATAAATTATCAAAATTGCAATTATAAGTTACCTGATTTATTTTATTCATTTAGATATCAAATGTCAACAATTAAGCAAAAATTTCATAAGAATAATACTAAATATAAAAAAAATTCACATGCCATTTTGATAAATTTCACTTTTTAACTGCTGCAATTGTAATTAATCTTTCATGATTTTTTTAATAATTTATGTGATTGCAATTACAAAATCATAGTTGTATCTTATAAATCAACTATGCACTTGCAAATTAATTAGTTTGCTACAATGAACAAATATTAAATTTATGAGACAATTAAATTTAAGAAAAATTTTGTTTCCATATATTATGTTATTAGACTTTCAAAAATATTGTGAACCAAAAACTGCAACTGATATTGTTTCATATTTTCATGTAATTTGAACTAGCTTGACATAAACCCTAGATCGGAATCCAGCTTGTGTTAAATAGATTCTTTAACTGGAAAGTGTTAAAATTATGTGTCTTTTAATTTTGTAGTAAGTTCAGAAGGGATTTTTCAAATCAAAATGTAGCAAATTGACAACATGAGATGTAATTTAATATTACAATTTAACTTGTGCAAAAAATATTTAATTTTGTTAAATAATTCAAGCATTTAAAATAACTTACCTAAATTAGTAGGTAATTTAATATCAGAATTAGAAAAATCAAATGAACGACGCTTTTTCATATCTTTCGCATATTTTTCACCAGCATTTTCAACACATAAGAATTTATTATCTATGAAACTAGAAACTGGTGATGCAGGTATATCTTCCTATAAAATAAAATATTTAAATAATTCATAATTTACTGACAGTAAATTAAGAGATATTAGATTTTATTAATTGGCATGCAATTATTTATTATTGGTAGACCAAGTAAAACTTAGTTATAATTAGTTAAACATAATTTAAGGATAAAAAGATGATGAATTTTATCTGACTTTTTTAAGTTTTACACTTTTTTAGCATGTTTTACTGTACTATAGGATCTGCATTAAAAGAGTTTTATTCACTGAAATACTTTTACTTTACTTTTGAAATACTATACACTTTTTTACTGAAATAATTTCTTTGTTCTGCCAAATCCAGTTAAAATGAAAAAAACTGTTCAGAAATAAAATTAAATAAACCATGAAAATATGTGAATGTTATAAAGACATATTATAAAATTCACTTATATTCATATTGTC
Source organism: Latrodectus elegans (assembly GCA_030067965.1). NCBI lineage: Eukaryota > Metazoa > Arthropoda > Arachnida > Araneae > Theridiidae > Latrodectus > Latrodectus elegans. Next base: position 34,929,154 of record CM057818.1, on the reverse strand, counting down.
TACATTTATGAAAGCAGAGAGCTTTATTTATAGTATAAAAATAATAAGTTTCTAAAGATTACTTATATTGTTGATTGTGAATACACAATAGTTTTTATCATTTGGTACTTCATTCAAGTTGAAATTTAATAATGAAAGAGAGTTTTCTTTGTATTCTCTTTCTGTTCTTTTTATCAAATGATTTTCTTAGCTGAATTTTGATGTAATAACATAACTTTTTTTTTTTTTGTTTTAACCCTAAGAAATTTCTTTCCATAATCTAACAGTTCCTAATGTTATTGAACTTGATAATGGAGTATAATTTTTCTCCAAAAAAATTACATAGATGCAAGCTAAAGAATCGTAAATTGCATTTATGAATTAAATTTATGAATTGCATTTAGAAAAATTGATTTTAATTTTTTATAAAGAAATCCATAGCTAAATCCATCTTACTTTAAAATTTGTAAAGAAACATTAGTTACTGTTTCTTTACAAATTTTTCATCGTTAAATAGATGTTATAAAAAATTACATCATATAAATAAAAAATAAAAAATCTGTGAATGAAAATAGACAATTACAAGAGGAGCAATTATTGAAAAGTAAGACAAAATGTAAATTTACACAAAAAACTTAATTTTTATTTCTAATCATTTCATTTCTCACTTTTCATAATTTAAACTGTCTTATCCTATGAAACCAAACTAACAAGGCTCTAATTGTACTATAACCACAATTTTTTGGGTGAAAGTATTTTATAACATGTAGCATATATGTTGATAAAAACACATTATCATTTTTATTTTTTCACAAAAATATTCTCATTTACATATTAAAATGAATCCAGACTTATTTTACATATCATAATTGTTTCGACTTATACATAGGGCATCATTAATTATAGGAATAATTCTAATCGACATTCACAGACATGCTGGATAATTACAGAATCAAAAAGACTATCAAGGAACGAGAAATATATATGAGACACGAGAAATATATTCATATAATAACATGAGAAATATATATATTTAACCTTTCAAACAGTAGGAAATGTTTTCTCAAGTTATTATGAAAACAATTTCTAATGTAATTAAAACTATGTTTAACTGATGGTATATATATTTTAAACAAAATATAAGGAAAAAAGTTTTTTTTTTTTTTTTTTAACCATTTTTTTTAAATTTTTAGGAAGGATGCATCTGGTTATAAGGCATATGAAAAACTGTTTAGCTAAAATTCAAATAACAAATAAAAAAATATAATGTATAAATAAAAATATTAAATATTACCAATTTTTGAGGCAACACGGTTTTTGAACCAGAGCTAACTGTTTCTGGTTTGGGAGCAGTTGTGGTAATTGGCGAGGCCTCTTCAATTATATTTATTTCTAAAATTGAAACACAAATTTCTTAAAAATTAATTGAAATAAAAAAAAGATATTAAAAAAAGTATTTTAATAAAGATTCATCAAAGTACACATACCTTGAGGTGGAAGAAATGTTAATGGCTTATCTGCTCCTTCCATAAATTTAAAGATGAGAGATAATTCTTTTTGTACGTCAGTCATTGAAGGACGTACTGAAGCATTTTTTGCCCAACACCTAAAATTTCCAATTAGATTAAATTATGCTTAACAATTAAGAAATAAAATGAATTCAATAAGATAATTCCTTTCTTTATAAAATTATCACAACTATAATAAATTAAAAAAATCTCTAAAAAATTAATATAAATCAAAATTTTGTACAAAAACATAGATAACAAAAAGTAAAATTTCAAAGGATTGGTCCTTATAAAAACAAATCATGAAATCCAAAAATAAATTATGAAATAAGTTCAAAGGAAATACCAATTTTTAAAATTGTAAAGTACATTTGATCTAATTTAAAAATATCAAAGTACTTTCAATACAAATTACATTTGTCTCATGATTATATTCCATAAGAATATACCCATTTTTAATCACTCACTCATTTTCAATAAACATTAAAGTTAATACATTTAAAGAACTTCGTAAGAAAAAAAAACTATCTTTGTTTAATATGAAATAATAAACTTACGCGATGTGACACCAGCGGGTATAAATATTTACTGAGAATATAGTAAGATTATTATACCAAATTTAAGAAAACATTAACCAAATTTGTATAAAAATACATAAAGGTTATTATCAATTTAAAATCAATAAAATATAAAATAACATATAACATTCCACAATTATTATATAATAATTTACATTAGCACTAGTTTGAATTTTACATCTATTAATCATTTGCACATTCTCAATTTCAATATTTGAAAAACAAATTGGCTATAATGTAACACCAATAGAAACACATCATTACATAAACTTGTTTCCAATCAGTGTCAATAAAAAAGAATAAGAATTGTGAATCTAGATTCACTTTTCACATTACAAGAGAATTACAAAAGCATTATTTATAAATACTACTCCATGTATATTTTTCATTAGTTCCAAATTCATAAAAATAATAAAAAAATATTTTACTAACCTTTTAAATAAGAACAAAAATATTTTTTATAAAATTTTTTTGTAAAGCTAATACATATAAGTTCTTTTATAACACCTTTAAGCACTCTACCTTGTCATAAGAGCTTCAATTGGCTTTGGGCATCCTTTTATTAAAGGTGGTCGTTTACCTAAAACAAACAAAAATATTTTGAAATGCTTAGTAAAACTTAGTTGCTAGTTTAATAAACACAAAAGTTAATACATTTAAACATTTAAAGAACTTTATAAAAACTATGTAAGTTTAAATAAATTAAAATATAAAAACAGCAAAAATAAATAAATAATAATAAATTTAAAAAATGCAAATTCATTAGATTAAACTTCTAAGATCTTTAAATTTTAAGTTGTTTATATAGATAGTTTTAGGATGTTAATATATAATGTCTCTATCTGATCTATTCTCTTTTTAGGTCATATTTTACTATCTTTACTAATTAGAATGATTGATCTTTACTAATTAGAACTATACTCTCCTAATTAGAATGATTGTGTGTCCTCTGCAAGTCAAACACTTCATATTCTTGTAAGATGTTCTGTTTTGTTTGAAGGTAGATATCCAAATCTGTTGAGTTAGAAATTATCTAAATGAAATTATTTTTGATGTATTTCTTTGTATTGTAATTGTTTAATGTCATCAAAACTATCTGTTTGTAAATCATTGTTATTTTCTTTATACTAAATACGATTTTATACTTAAATGGTACAGATCAGGACTTGCACAAATTAGTGATTAACTAAAGAAGAGTGTTCTCCCAAATACAGCATCAAAACTGAACACAATTTTAATGAATACCAATTCAAACCAACAGCGCAGATTACGAAACATAGCAGCATTGACTGATGGGATAAAGATTGAATTTTTAAACAATGAAAATAAAAAAAACAGGGTGAATACAAATGAAGACACTTTTAATCAAAAATATTTTTCGGGTACACATAAATAGAAATGTGCTAAAACCTGCTTTTAACAAAGTGATAAAAAACAAAGGATGTTGATAAATCCCACTAAGGGAAGGTAATCATTCTTATTATCAAAAGATAGTGAGTTCAATTCCCAACTTAATCGAGGATCTGTTGTATCACTAAAGATTGCTATGGTACATTAAATGCAAGACATGGTCACAGTGCCCTTCAAGTAAAATGATACCTCTGGGAAATGGCAGGTCAAAAATTGGTGAGTTTTCTGCTTAATTACTGCTTCTAAATTACAAAGACTTCGAACTAGCAGCTTCCACCTAACTGATAGAACCCCTCTAGGTTAGATAAAGGGAAGTATACAAGTGTATACACATACATACATAACATCAAAATAATTAAAGTGAGCAACACAAAATGACATAACAAAATATTGATTCCATAGTCTTCTCTGTGAGCTCTCCCAAGTTAAAAATCAACTTAATAAAGTGGTAAAAAGTATGTGCACCACAGCAAGGCTTCTTATCACAATATAATCAAACTTTGAATTTATGAGTTGAAACAATAAGCATTGCATGTTCTTATCAAACAGTTTTCTGCCTTGGCAGAAGGTAAATCTGCAACTTTATAAGAGTTTAATTGGAAATTATCTTAATGTAATTAATTTCTGCATCTATTTGTAGTGCAATTATCTATTCTCAAAATTTGCAGTTTGTGCATCACTGATTTTATATCTTAAAAGTAATGCAGTAACAAATTATATTAAAAAAAAAATGTCATTTCAAATGGTTAAATATACAAGGAGATATTGCTAAGAAATTAATTATGTAAAATACAAGTCTGCAAACAATGGAATTAAATATGAGTGTAAATAAGCAATCACCATTATGTACAGCCCACATAATACCAAATGCAGTGGTTCCTTCACCATCATGAAAAGGCTTTTTTCTTGTTAACACCTCCCATAAAATAATAGCCCAGCTGAAAATATCACATTTTTCACTATACTGAGACCCTGTGAAATAAAATTTCATTAATAAATAAAAGCTTATCATACAGAACCATAATATTTTCTAAAACATTAAGCACAAACCTTCAAATACTTCTGGAGCCATCCAGGCTGCACTACCTTTACTATTAGTCATATTGGTATGCTTATCACAAGCAGTGCCAAAATCACAAATTTTCAAAACTGTACCACCATTAACTAATAATAGACTACAAAAGGAAAATAGAAAGTAATTACATACTTTATAAATATATATTCTTTTCTTTTCTGCATAACAATACAGAAAAGAAAAAAAAAATCAATTCAAAGATTTTTAAAAAAGTAAAAACAGTTAAAATTTATTAAATGAATTGTACATTTTTTAGTTCTTTTCACAGCTGAAGTGCTTTATTTTATCACTAATTACTTAATGTAAATATTTAATTACTTTTTATAATTTTGCCAACTATTTCTGCAATACTTATTGAGCATTTTTGAAAAATGGCACTTTAAAAAAATCTAATCTTGATAACTTATTATGTTTCTAATATTAAGGAAAATTATGTTTAATATTTACAGATTTTATTTATTATTACTCTAATGTAAACTGCACAAAGAAAAATTTAAGTAATGAATAATCATTAGAAAATGCAGTGAAAAAATAATATATTACAAAAATTCAAACATAGTCAGTAAAACTACAACTGCAGTAAATTATCTGATTTTGTTCAAAATGGAAATAAAAAGATAAAAAATATAGTACATAATAGAAAGGATTTACAATTACTTTAATTGTCTAAAATATGAAATAAGATTAAAAAGATGGTTGTTGCTAAACCATTCTGTTGCTTGTTCAGCTTATTTATGAATGAGAACAACTATAAAAAACAGTTGATGGAAGAAATTTCATAAAAAATCTATACTTTTGATAATCTTATTTTAGAAAAGTTTTAGGCAAAAATATTCTAACATTCAAAATTCAAATTAACATAATTATAGAAAATATCAATAATTAAATGAATAGTAGAACAATGAATTTTTTATTTACATATAAGTACTAATTAAGGCAGAATTAATAATCTTGAGTTTATTCCATTATAACTATAAATATTAACATCCAACAATAAGAATGATTCAAGGTAAGAGTCAAACATATCAGTTTCTAGTTAAATTCCTGAGTAGAATTTATTAAGCAACCAAGTTGGTATGATCCTATACTTCAAGCAAAATAATCACACTTAAATGTATAAGACTTTAATATCTTTCTATTAATAAGACAAAACTATTATTAAACTTATATATTGTGAAAAATAAATTTTTTATTATTTTATAGCAACCCAACACTGTATATTAAACATGCAAAAGTCGATTAAAACATTACATTTGTTACTTTAGTATGTTTAACTAAAAAATAATGAAATTTACTCTTCTTGAAGAAAAAATAACTAAAAATCTTAATAAATCAAAATATGAGTAACATTAATTTCTTTTAAGGAAATAAGGAATACATTTCAAAACTAATTTTTCAAGTATGAGATCAGAAAAATTAAGAAATCAGTGCAAATATGTTATAAAAAATTTAGGAATAAATACTTTGGTGGTTTAAGATCACGATGGATCAAAGGACGTGGCTTCATATTATGGAGATAAGCAACACCATTAGCTGTTTGTAGAAGCCAACTGATAGCATGAGCAGCTGTGTATTCTACTTGCTTCATACAATGCAAAACTGAAATAAACAATATTGGAAGAAAAATATTATAATAAACTTGTTTAACATAATTGCAATTCATACAACAAGAATAATGAAATTAATTAGAAGCATATAAAGCTTAGAAAACATAAAATATTTAAAATTAAAAAAAAATTGAGAAATATTTTTAAATTTAAATTTTATTATTCAAGTATTTTATCAATGATAAAATAGTACTGTAAAAAATCATTAACTACAGCTTTTAACAAGCCATGCCGAGAAATTAGAAGTCCCAGAGATAACAATTATATTTTTGTATAAAAATATAAATAATAAAATTTACCACTAATTTAAAATATATAATTTCAATTTTATATGATTCATATATCTACAAAATATAATATTTTAGGTTAATTTTTCTTTAAGAAGTTTTCAAATATTTAATAAACATTAAATCAGATATTTCCAGAGTAGATTTAGTTGGCAAGTGAAAACATTTTCCATCAGAGATTTAGCCAATATAAGCATGCACACAATTTCTAATGGATATCAATCTTTGGTGTAGACCAATTATGTGGCCTAACAGTGTAAAAGAATTTTTTAGAAAGAAAGGTACCAAGTCCTATCCCAACTACTGTTGAATAATGGAAAATGGTTAGTGCACTTCTGCATTTTAAATGTACACTTACTGGAATGGGTGCTGGGGATTAAAACAAGTTTGTTCTCTTGAGACCTATCAACTTAATCTACTATCAATGAAATATTTTTTCTCCAAGGCAATGTATGCAGGGGCTATTACAATACCTTTACAACAGGTCATTAGGCTGCCCACTATACAATGTCAAAGACCGGAATTAATTTTAACAAGGTTTATAGTGGTCTTATGGTAAGACCATGTTTTTCAAAAATAGATACCATATTCAATCCTAACAGTTTTTGAATAAGATTTATTGCAGTTCAGTGTTTTATATGCATGTTTTTCTCTATAGTTAATTAAAAAAAATGTCTGGGTTTTCTCCCTTGTGACAAATGAATATGAATCTATGAAAATTTCTTCCAAGGATTAAACACAAACATCCACAATTCAAGGAGCTGCAACAATCCATACATACAGTGAGGAAGAATGTAATGATTCTCTCAGTGGCTACCCACAGCAAACAGGGTTTCATTGTATGGATCTTAAATGCAGCTGCAGGAAGTTACTAAGCTGCTGGTGTTCATTATCAAACATACTGAGTTTATTGTAGTTTAGTGGTAGAGATGTCTTATTTGAAGTGAAAATTTCCTCGTTCTATGTCCTTCATAGAATTATAGACGTTATAGAACAACAGAATGATGGTTATTTCTTGGAAGTTTATACTAGGATACATCTCCTTGCAACATGTGAATGTAGCCCACTGTCATTGAAAATATGCAATGACAGTGGGCTACATTCACATTCATTCTTAAAAGGCAGCATGTGAAAGATATACAAATTACTTATAAAATAGCAGTTTTTAGCTGTTAGATTATCCACTTCATGGTATCAAAAACTGTGGCATAAGGCTAGAGTTAAAAGAAAATCCTAAATATAGAAAAGAAGCTTAACTTTTTAAAACATTTTCATAAAAGAATTTCTATATGGGTAATGAATATTCCTGAATCTATAAAATCATTATTAAACTGTTAAAGTTCATCAAACTGAAATCAGATATAAAAGGAATCTCAGTATAATGAACATTTTCTTAAAATCTCAGTGGAGTACTCATTAACTTATTGTAATTTTAGTTACACTATAATAATATAACAAAACTTTTTGTGCAGAAAAAATACTAAGGATTAAAATAACACTAATACCAAAAACATAGTTTTTGCATTGTGTAAAGCAACCTATTATTTTTGTCCATAACTTTTTTGCATTGAAAAATATAATTCTAAAACCTGTGAATGACTTATTTATTTTTACAAATCATGCTGACACAAATGTGAATAGTTATATTTCCCCACTATATAATTCCTAAACAAGCATCTAACACACTGATTTTAAATAATTATAATAAAGATAGATTTATTGGAAATAAAAGTATTTTTTAATGTTTTATTTGACAAAAATAAATGGAAAGTTTGTTATAAAAATTTTTGATTTAGAGAAAAGATAATGTTTTGAGGGATAAAGTTACAGTATAGTATGTAAAATTTTAGAGCTTTTGCCAATTTAGTAAAAGTTTCTGACTTCTTTTTTTAAATATTAAATGCTATAACCATTTTTGAAACAAATGGTAAACAGTACAAATTGATGAAATTATGCTAAAATTCCTGAAAATATATTATTTGAATACTTTTTTCAATGGAATTTAATATTTTACTTTAATAAACAGCTAGCCACCTAAATCACAATATATATATATATATATATATATATATATATATATATATATATATATATATATATAAAGCATGCAAATTATGTGAATTTTACATCATGCATTTGCAATGAAGAAATAGAGCATCTTTTGAGCAAATTTCTGAGCTCAACAAAGGAAAAAAAATAGCCTTTAGAGATTACAGATTAACCTTCAGAGAATCAGTTATCATATTGAACAAAAAACCAGGCAACTACAATGTGAATCTATAGACACGGGATGCAGACAGAATGATAGAATTAATTGCACTCATCTTGTTGCACCACTGCACATTATGAAAGGTGTATTGCACCTATCATCATGTGTAATATATCATCACCACATTGTAACATAGGCATATGACAACATGGCAGTGGATTGTTAAGCCACATCATGAACCATTGTATAAGAGGTCCTATCTGTTATGTATCATTTAGTGATTGCTGAACGGTTCAATATTGTTTGCAGCTAACAGTCGTGTCCCCAAGGTATCTATTTCATTTACTCTTGATTAAAGATATATTGTCCTCAATATTGTAATCAAAACCAAAGATGTCTGCACCACAAATGACGTGATAATGATGACATGGACAATATCCAATGGGAGTTTTTTTTACTGATGAATTTGGCTTCTGCCTGCAATACTACACAATTCAGATTTGGGTCAGGAGACACCATGGCCAGAAACTGCTGAAATATTGTGTTAAGTATCAGCCCACTGGTCTTGCATCATGTATCAAAGTTTGGTTTGGTATTGGATTTTCCTCACATCTCTCTAATATGTATTGCAGATATATGAAATAGCCAAAGCTACATCCGTGAGAAGATGGAGCCAGTGATCTTCCTATATCTTTACAGCTCTTGTCATCAGCCATATTCTACCTGGATAATGCATGGCATGCAATGTTCAAGAGTTCTATGCTCATCAAGTTGAATTGCTTCATTGACCTGTTTCTTCTTCAGATCTCTCGGCAATCAAAAACATGTGGTCCATGGTTGTACAATTGGTTCAGGATACCAGAGTTTGTACAGATTTCCAACTATGTTTTTATATTTTACACTTTTGTCTGGTACTGCAAGCAAAATAAAGTAGATCTTTGTTAATTATTATACTGTTGACAGCTATATTTCGAATGTGAACATAAATGATGCATTTAGTCACAAATTATTGATTATTTAAATTTTTTTTTAAATCAAATTTTTGTTTACAGATTTTTGACTATGCGAGAGTATTAAAAGCAAATTACTGCTTTCTAAAAATGACAATTATTTTTTTCTATTTGAGAGTAAGTTAAAATAAAAAGTTTTTATTCTACTTTGAAGAGGAGCAAAGTTCTCATCAATACAACCTTGAAATATCACAGACAGTTGTAATACATTAAACTCTACTACAAAATTATGATTTTTTATTTCTGATCCATGCAACAGCTAATCTTTGCATGGCTTTTCCAGAGTTCACTGCCCATTGAAAAAACACTTTCCACCAGATATACTAAATAATTTATTTCAGCCTTTATTTCATTAATACAAAACAAATTCATTCCTTTTCCCAGAAATTATATGTAATATTCACTAAGGAAGATTTGAAAAGTATATTTTAATTGTAAAATTTCATATTTAAATATTAATATTCAGTGTATTTTATACACTATAAAAGACAGAAAAAAAAATCAATTTGAATCGACTTTCTGATTGTACTACATGACAATCTTATCAGTGATTACACTTCATTTTACTTCACACACATAAATCTAAATGTTATATCTGGTCCTGATTAAACAGAGGTCCTCATGTATTTATCATGTATCCTATTGTGGCTGAACTTAAATTTCAGCTAACAAGTTATTTGGTAACATTAAGAGCTTTTGCTTAATCTGAAAATTTTCGAACAATTTCATTGAAAATTTTAAAATATAACAAAAAAAAAAAAAAAAAAAAAATTCAAAAGAATTATATTTTTAAAAAAATAAATGGTAATTAAAAACTTTAGGAGTAATTCATGATTTTCAAGAGGTAATGTCACAATCTTCTTGAATTTGAAAAAAATTTTAAGGGTTAAGGGGGCCCTTAAAATTTTTTTTAAATTCAAGAAGTTTCCAGAAGTTGCACATATCTCGAGATTGATCATCCAATGTTCTATTAGATCAACTTTCCCAATATATGGAAATAGTATTGACTGCTACTCCATAAAGATACTCCTTAAAAGCCTCTTTCATTTTAAAACGAGACATATAAAAGCATTTATAGCTAACAATTTTGACTACATTAGCTGTTGATTTTGTCATCATCCACACTTCCCAAAAGGCTGTAATTTCAATCATTTGATCTTACATAATGTGCTATCTGATAAATAAATTTTGCTATAACAACTTTTGACTTTCTTAATGTAACATTTTGGGAAACCAGAAGTTATTTATTGCAATACTATTAAAAATGCATGAAACATATATAATTTATTACAAAATTTCCTTAGACATTTTAAACAAATTGAAAAACAAATTAAAGAAATTAAATTATATATATATATATATATATGAAAAATATTAAAAGAAACTAAAATTTAACAATGAAATTATTTAATATTGAACAAAAAAAGCATGTTATTACTAATATGTCTGTTTCATTAAGTTTGACATAGCAAGCAGTTTAAATAAATTATTCAATTATTTTTAGGTTACATTTTCAGAAATGCTGAATTTTAAATAAATATGTTCAAGCTGTGTTAAAATTAAGTTATTATGATGTTCGGGATAAATGTGATAATGCTAAATATTATTTTCCTGACCAAGTTTTTAAATGAAGCATATTTAATAGTTAGGTGATTTTTTTGTAACTTACAAGTAACTTTTTTGCCTGTGAGGGCTAATTAGATTAGTTGTTATAGTAGCTTAATAACTAAAATTATTGGCATCAGAATGATAATAAATAATAGATCTATATTTATAAATTGTGGCAACAAAAAATTAGTAAATTTACCATCATATAACGATCCACCTTCAGCGTATTCCATAACTAAACAAACCTTGAGAGAGAGAAAATAAATAAGTAAAACTTATAATTTTAGAAATTAATACAGATGTTTTAATTCTTAAGAATTTACAGGGATTGATAATAATTCTATAAACTGAATACATAACAAATAAAAAACAAGCATCCTTGAAAGATATTTTTAAATCAAGAATTATAATCTCTTATTTTTACAAAATAAATTTCATTCAAATTACAAGTGCTTTACTTTAAAAAGTCATTTTGAAAAACAATCATAACCATATAAAAATGTAAACTAGAATGATTATCAGAATCATGTGAAGTTACTTTAATAAAGAAAGATTAATCATAAACTAATAATAATGATAAGCAAAAAGCAATTACTGGTGTTTTTGTGCAAGCTCCATACAGTTTCACAATATTTGGATGATTGACTCGAGACAATTGCTGCACCTGATAAACAAGAATTTTTTTTTTTATAAACTCAATGTAAACTCAGTAAATGAAATATATATATATATAACAGAAACTTACTTCAACAATAAAAGCCTTTTTCTCTTGTTCAGTTTCGATAACTTTTATTGCAACATCTAGATTGCGCCACTTTCCTTTCTTAACTGTACCAAAAGATCCTTTTCCAAGAATCTGCAATAAGCATATACATTAAACCAATAAATTTACAGAATTCATAATATAATCACATTTTTATTAGTTTATACACTAATAGCAAAATCAATGTTTTAATTAAATGTTAAATTATAGTACAACTCCCAACAGCTAAATATTATTAAATTCACTCTTGTCATAATATTGATAAAAATAATAACATTAAATAATAAGATAATTAACACATAATTATTAGAAAATATAACACAATTAAGAAATAAAAACAATATCACAGAAATGAAGATGATAGATAGACTCTCAGTTTTAGATATTTTGATTTCTTATTTTTGAAGAATTTCATTTTTATATGACATTAAATTTCATAATTCCATAACCCAAACTGTATTTCCAGATTCCCAGTTCATTTCTCATGTTCAAGTTATGCATTAAAATGATTATAATATGCCATATTTGATATAATTACTTTTAACATAATTTCTTTGATTTAATGCTTATATTTTTATGTGTATAAATTACATTAAAAATAAAAGCATTAAATTAAAAAATATACAAAGATAATTAATGAACAATGATTTATGATAAAAGTAATAAGTATTTTATTTGCAATAATAATACAATAGCTCATTAAAAGTTAAATTATTGATAAGATATAAAATTACAAAATTAAATTCATATATTCTCATTTTATAAAGAATTCAATAATAAAGTTATATTGTGTTATGTATTTTTCATATCTGATATTATTAAAGTTGACATTAATTTGTATCCTAAACTAGAAATACATAAAAATGGGTAATTTAGTCTACATCATTACATTATTACTTTATTTTTTTTCAAGTCAGTTACTATATTTATTGTATGTCTTTCTGAAATATTGCAATACAATATTTATTTGACAGCTTTACATTAATTTTGAATTTTCGATTGTTTCCTTATAATTTTAACACAAAATATTGAATGGCTTTTATGTTTAAAAGATTCCCTTAAGAATCTACACATAATTTTGAATATTTTAAGATACTTTTTTCAAAACATCTTAATATTCTTACAGAAAAGTATTTTTAATAAAAAATGTAACTTTTTTTAACGATGTTTAGTTTTAAGATTACTCAGTAAAAATTATTTTAAACTAACTCTGGTGCAAATGGGAATTAGTGACCCACAAGCTATATGAACAAAATTTGACCCAAGTCTCAAAGAGGTTTGCCATCTCTGCTATAGAGCCTTTATAAACAATTGATTACCAGAAAATTCATAATCCCAAAATCATTTTAAGTAGTTTTATTGCAAAATCAATCATTAATATGGATACTTACATTATAAAACTACTATGAAAATTACTTCTATTTAAATGGCAATCAAATTTTCAATTTAATTCGGTAGCATTTAAATTACTGACTCATTAAAATGACAACATTATCTTTGCATACATAGGAAGTTTATTCATATATATATATATATATATATATACAAGTTTTTATTTCATAAATGATTCAAATATTCATATAAGGAATAATATTTTTTGATAATGTATCTTTCATAACATGAAAGATCATTGTTTAGAAGAAAAGTGATTTTTTACAAACATTTCAGAAATTATACATTTTATGAATTTTTAGAATATGAAGTTACATATTCATGGAGACTATAATGAAGGTTACAATGAATTGAAACTTTACTGATGGTATTCCAAAAAGTCTAGAGTATTTTTGGTAACTTGATATCATTATATTATACACATATTTACCACTTTGCAAAATTTTAAATTCTATTTGAAGCAAATAATACTTAACACATATTTGTTGCCTAGCAAAAAATGTAAATTTTGTATTTGTTACATATTTCATTAATATCTGGCTGTATGACAATTTAATTTCTTTAAGCTTTGTAAACTTTAAAAATATATAAAATAAAGATGAAGCACAGGATTCATAAGAAAAGATAAAAGACTATAAATATAATTCATTATAATAATTTAAACAGAAAATTACAATTACTTACAAACTGAAGCTCTATTTCTCGAAAATCTATTTCTTCAACAAAAGGATTTGTAGCCATTATTTTTTAGGTCACATAAGGATACAAATTGGATCACACTTTTTCTTTGATATAATTCTAAATTGAATTAAAAAAGAAAATAATACATGAAATCAAATAGCTAACAGATGCAATAACATAGCTTTAATTTGAATTTAGCAACAAACAATTTTCATTTTTAAACAATACCAACAATATCACACCATTTTTAAACAATAAATACAAATCATATGCAATAATATCAATATTTTTTAATGCTTTTAACAATTTTAAATTGCAACTTATAGATAAAAAAATAAATCACAAATTGATATTATAATACACAAATTTATAAATATTCTAATAGTTACAAATATTTTATTAATTTTTATTTTGATATCAAAATAAAGTTGTTTTTTTATCTCTAATAATATTTTAATATTCAAACCTCTGATAGAATACTTTTGTATAACTTCTGATCACTATGAATTTATACTATTCTGTATTCTTAGGAATCTAAGTGATGGACATTTTATGCAGTGGGGCACCCAGTTTGTACCACTGTAACTCCAAAAGTGGGTCCTTATAATTTAGAATCAAAGATCAAACAATTTCCAGATTTAACATAAACAATTACAAAGTTTTCAAAAAATAAAACATTTGCAGAATAGATAAAAGAAAGTTCAAAGTCACAGATCTTTCAGAACTTTATGTGGAGAAAGAATATAGAAGTAAATTATAGTTTGGATAAATTATTAAAAACAGCATCAAAAATATAATATTACAAAAAAATAAATAAATAAAAAACAATATATATTATTTTATAATATGATTATTTTCACACCTATGCTATATAGGTATGGTAAAATTGATCTTGGCATAATACTATGGTCACTAAATAAGATTCAATATTACTTTAAAGATCTACAAGAAAAATATATAAAATTTAAAAATAATTCAGAAATTTTTAAATTGTAATTGAAATAAAGGAATGCTTTTAATTTTAAAATAGATAAAAAAATCTTTTAGTAAATATATTTTTTTGAAATATTGCATAACAACTTGCTATGCATTTTTAACAAACTATTTCATTTAAAAAAGATTATAATTTTACAAAGATTAGAGTATTTATTTTATAAATAAATGACAATATAAAATTTACAAAATTAAATTTAAGTAGAATATATTTCTAAATTCTATACTTAATTTTAAGGCATGAAAGTTTCAATAAGATTGCAAAAATTTTCATAATAAATTATAAATTTTTTTTTCTAATGACAGATTGTAGACAGTTACAACTGCAACAGAGTCTATTAATCTATTGTTTCCTGATACCCAAGGAACCAGCCAGAAACAGTGACTTCTTTGTCACAGAGGCGTTACCCAGGGTGCACCAAAAGGGGTGGGCCACCATCACACCTTCACACATGCTGTTTATAGGGTAAGCATCATTCATACTTCATTCACTCATACAAGGAAAGGACAAAGACAGGATAGAGAGAGAGAGAAAGTACATCCATGCCTAAACCGGGGTTCGAACCCAGGACCTTCCTATCCGTAGACAGGAACGCACACCACTAGACAAGTTGGCCGGCTAAATTATAAATTTAACATATTAAAATACCTATTAACACTATAATGAAAAAAAAAAATTAAATTTTTGTCATTATGCTGCTTTAAATACAAAGTACATTAAAATATATACTTTCTAAAATATAAAATTGATGAAAATAGAAATGATAAGCTCTGCATGTGACTTAACTATTAATATGTACAACACAAATTTTCTGTTCAGTTGAATTAAAAATTTTTTTAAATAAGTCACAATATGCCAATTAGATTTAAAATTTAATCTTTATATAGATAAAAATGATCTCTATATATTTCCTAATTAGATTAAAACACAACTTGACTAAATTCCCAAAAGAGAAATGACACTTTAATTTTACTGTTAGTTTGGATGTTGCAGGGGTGGATTGATTGATTGCTTTGTCGCTCAACGGTCATTTTTTGCACACGAGGGCTAATTAGACCGGGATCTACGGCTTAAAGTGGATTCCGAACCACTGCAAACATCCATCCCCAAGGTGGGATTCGAATGCAGGGGTGGATGTCCTTCCCAATTTTGTTTAATCTTTTGAGTCCAGCATCACTGTTTCAAAAATCTACTCCTATGGCAGAATTAGAAGGCATTTTCTACTCCTTTGACAGAAAGGAGAGGGTCATTTTCAACACATTTATGTGTTGAAAATTTCACCATGATGAATCTTTATATTTTGAAGGTGATATAGTGTGCTGGGTTTGCCGTAATTTTGACGAAAACATAACTTGGTTTAACATAAATACTATACTTACAGAAAAGCAATAGACGTTTTTCCATTCATTAATATAATTATATTAAGAAATATTACAAGAATTTTAAGATATGTACTTGTGTATATGAAACAAATTCAGTCTGTTTGATAAATTATGGTATGATATACATTAATTTACTATACAGAATTTTCTGAAATTATTGTTTAAAATAATTATGTAATAAATTTCTTTGATTAAATTGATTTTTAGCTAACAAAATCCATATTTAAAATAAAAGATTTTTTAAAGTAATGAAATGTAATTGTATATAAAAAAACCCCCTTAAACTAAATGACTAAATTCAAAAACATTTTTAAAAACAAAATACCTGATATTAAAAAATGTAACTAAAGATATTTTGAGTAAATAATTTTATTTATAAGCGAATACATATAAGTTAATGAAGCTGTATTTGAAAAAATTTATAATCTATATGTTGACAGTAATAATAATTTTGGTTTTTACTTGTTATAATTAATTTATATATTTATCAGATTAAAATATATGCTCTTTTATCTTCTTCCTTTGGGAAAAAAAGCTTAAAACTGGAATTTCCCTTTCTGCGTTTCTGTGACTAGGTACGAAAATTTTTATGCAATGAATGTTGCAAGATTAAATTTGAGTTGAATTATTTTGATGCATAATATTTAAATTAATTGTTTTTGCCATACAATAAATTGTAAAAAAAAGATTATTTTTCAAAGACAGAAATCTAGAAAATTGTGCATTAAAAAAGTACCCAAAAAATGTATTAATATTAGTCACAGAAATATTTCTATAAAATTCTTATGTAGAAGGAAGAAAACATATTAGTGTAACTAAATACAAATTCTTATTCTTTTAAACTTTGTATAACGGAATATTTATTAAATTGGAGCAAGGAAACAGAACATACATTGCTTACATTTCAGTGATAAAAAATATATTTAGCAGCAAAAATTATAATTAAGTAACATTCAATTTGAATATTTGGCTCTGATGTTTTAAAAGCAGCAAAAAATTAGTAGAGATTAGATTATATCGATGCAATAATATTGTTACTGATAAATCTTATTTAGTTCATATTTCATTTTAAAATAATATTTACGAGGCCAACAATTAGTTGTCATAATTGAAATACTTAATTTTAATCTTAGAGGAGTACAGTTAGTCTGTAATGCTTGAAAATAAAATTATTTTTATGCGAATAAAATTAATTATAAATTTAAAAATTAACCTAATTATGGTGCACAAGTGTAAATGCATTGTTTTAACTTAAGCAATAGATGCAAACAGAACATATTCATTAAGGTAACATTGTATGTCCAGATCTATTTTTCAACAATCTCCTTAATCTTATTATCTGTGGCTATATTTTAAATCTTTTTAATTGATAATTAATGCAAAAAAATAATAATACAATAAACAGAAAATATTGAGAATTAAATTAAAACAAAACATGTATTATTTTTTATTTTATTTGAAAATATTAGTACAATAAACAGTTGGTAAAATTAAAACGCTTAAAAAATACTTTGCTGCACACTTTGTAAATAAGAAAACAAAGTAATTGTCAAAATTTGAAACAATCGAATATAAAATATTTGCTTATGCGAATAGACATTCAAAAATTAATTTGAAATTCAATTATAATAAAATCTATTTTATGAACATCTAGATATCAATATTACGTTTTAAAAAATACAATTATATTTTCTTTCACTCTGCGTGTTTTATTTTATTAGTAAAAGTTTCATTTTTATTTAATCGCTTAAAGCGAGCGCTTCACCCAAAACGTAACACAAACTTGAGAACAAAATAAACAATAGAAGTAAAAGTTAAGGTGCAAAAACTTCTGATGCTAAAATTATTGCATGAATAATAACTTAAATTTACAAAATTTTCATGCATACAAATTACATTAAATATAAATGCATATATATCAATAATGCTATCATGAAGGAATAATTATGTAAAATTCTTAATCCACCAATATGTCCACAATAATTTGGAAGTGTTTTATCAATATGGCAACAAAACTCATTTTAATATATTACCGGCCTCTGTTTACTGCTGCAATTTACTAATCTGTTACGTTTTATTCTATTGATCATAATTTGTTCGCAAATTATATCATATTCTTGACAATGTAAGTTCTCATTTCGTATTTGTAATGATATTTTCAGTTACTTTTTTCTTACATTAACTTTAAACTTCATCTGAGTAACTGATTCCATTAAGCCTATCTATATTTTCTTCGCTCAGTGAATGTAAATTTTCTTGTTTTTGAATAAAATCGAAAATAAAAATGCTGTTAATTATTAAACTTGTAAGCAAAGCATATGTTCTTCATCTATATATTTATAACCATTAATTTAAACTTTATATTTAATCATCCTTATGGGTTCAATATTTTTTTGACAAATTTAAGATGTATTATGCAGTGCAAAATGATTTATGAACAAGTGTTTTTGCATTTAAAATGTGAGAGGATATTTTTACCGGAATGTATATTAAGCGTAAATTTATGTACACAATTTATGAAAATCAGCGCATTCTGTTATTTCTATTTTTGAGTTAAAATCTCAGTCACTCTAAATGAGCAAAATTGAGCATTTCAATCTTGTGCTATTAGAAATTTCAAAAGTTTCATTGTAATTACTTATTGAAAAAGATTAAAATACTAATAAATAAGAACTAATTTCACAAAGAGTACATAGTAAAAAAATAAATATAAACTAAATATTATGCACCTTACAAAACTGGGACAAGCAGACAATAAAACTGAATCATTTATGTAAATAGTAAACATTAACATTTTTATGGAAAAATTTCTAAATATATTATAAACATACATTCTGATAAAAGCTGTAGTTTAAATGTTACAATTCATAGTAAATCTAAATTAATGCCGTACATTTCATGCAGTGCTCAATAAACTACATAAATTATATGCAGCAGTTATTTTAATTGAATAACAGAGTTAAACTACTTATCTAATCATTAAAGAATTTTTTTAAAAGAATGTAAACTCAGTTTAACACTATTTGGGTATTTTTCTAGCCCTAGCTATACATAAATATTTAAAATTAAAATTTATAATGAGACAATTTAAAAGTGACTATTTCAAGTTTAAAGTAAATTCATCTATCAAAAAATTAAAAAATCATCCTTTTTACGATTTAATGAAAACAATCAATCAAAATCTTCATAGGATTTTGGCATACAAAAAAACATTTTGCTCGTGTGTACACAATCCATGTTGCATTATAAATCTCAAGAAAACATTCCAACTTATCTCCATGTAGACACCTATGATTTAGCCAAATTTAAAATAGAAAATTCTGTATAATTAGCAAATTGGTAATGAAGCATTCTATCAAGTTACTGAAGGAATTATAAGTGCTATTGATGCAGCAGTGGCACAGGAAAGTTCCTCTATACCAAATAGGCATTGCAAACCTTGGTGAAATTATAAATGCCAAAAGACTTATAAAAAGCAGAGGAAGTTATAAAGGTTATTTTGACAGTACCCTGCAATGTAGAATTCTATTGCCTAAGAGAGCCAGGACATTGGCTCACAGAGCTCACCATTGAGGTCAAAAGGAATCCTAGTCTCTTTAAGTGTCTTTAATGTCTTGTAAGCAGTTGTGGAGAAAAGTGATAGCAGCCATTTGAATTTATAAGCTATTTTCCATTTTGATTTTGAAAGACGGAGATGCTTTATATTTTTTTCCTAAGGACATTGTTAATGCCTCGAATTCAGACTCTTGTCCTTCATTTTTTAAAAACTAATAAATAATCCTGCTGACACCAATTCATTTCAACCATAACCAACCTTTGCCTTACAATTGAAATTTTGAATGTTAGAATTGAGGGAAATATCACATAAGGCCAATGATACCAACCTGAGACCTGATGGAATTAGCTATCATTCCCTATCAAACTTTCTGCTTTTGCCTATAATATCTAGGCTAAAAATAAATCTTTGATCATTTTGATGTGGCAGTATTGATTCCAATTCTTAAGTCTGGTAAAGATCCTTCATATTATCAACCAATAGCTCAGACAAGTTGGGTTCAAATAATGTATTCATATTAATCAAAGTGACTTCTTTTAAATGAGATCTAGTTTTGATAAAATTATGTACTAAAAAACCTAGATTTGCAATCGTTTTGTGCAGAAAAATCATCGGGTTACCATTTCCTTTGATGAGAAAATATACGACCATACATATCTATATTGAATTCTCTGTTCATTAATTGCTTTAAGTTTTCTGGGTAATTGTCCAATATTCCTGTAAAATCATACTCCAAACCTTATGCTCCAATGTTTTTAATGTTCATAATGGAAATATATCCCAATACTTTTATTCAATCAGAAGGCAGTATTTTAAGTATCAAAATTAGTAATCTTTCTTTTAGTAGTATCCTTCATCAATTATCACTTTCAGTATACTTTGTATGTTAACTATCTTCAAATATTTTATCAAAGCTCAAACATATGTTTAATTGAAAAACATATCAAAATGCAGTTAATTAATTTGCTCTATGGTGTGCTGAGAATAGCCATGTTATCACCAAGCAAGTGTTGATGTGTCCATTTCTGCACAGTATAAATTAGTGGAATGCTAGGGAAGAAAAGCTAGTCTTCATAATAATCTACTGATTTATATTGACAACACAGATATAAAAGTAATCAATGAAATAAAATTTCCTTACTATCTTAGACCTTTAATATTAACTTTTCTTCCATGTCTTCATAATAATCCACTGATTTATATTGACAACACAGATATAAAAGTAATCAATGAAATAAAATTTCTTTAAATATCTTTAACCTTTAACTTTTCTTCCATGTTTTACATTGTAGAAGTGTGACCTATTGCATAATAACCGGAAAGTGTTATCAAATACGTCTTGGGATGCAGTTTATCATTCCTTTTTCAGTTTATCATTCCTTGATTATGATGTGTTATTTATAGATGGGCTAGATCTTCTGATTTATGAAGATTTGACAATGTTCATCATTCTTCTTTAAGAGCATGTTCTTTGTCATTCCTTACATCACCCATTCAGAGTTGATACATGATTTGTCAACAGTAAGCAAATATAGCAGATTTCCAGTTAGTACATAGAAATTATTTTAACCCCTCATCATCCGTTATGTTCCATGATACTTTCTTCTGCACTTAAGAGATTTTATGATGCTTAACCATCTAACATTCCACCTTTTCTCACATGTGCCAGTTCGTACTTATGGATTTCAGGCCTATTTGCTCATCCACTTGTTGTAATCCAACAGTTACTTTTCTTGATACCTTTGCTCAGTACAGAAAGTTGGACACAAGCCCTATTCTTTTTTAACAGCTATGTTCATCTTGTCACTGTCAGTTTGCATTGTACAACTTTAGACAGATGGTTCCAAAATTGCAAGACCTGTTGGCTGTGATGTTTTTATTAATAACACTTATTTTAGTTACAACCTACAACTGTCCTGCTCCATCTCTACTGTTGAAGCAATATCTGTTTAACATGTATTTCACCGTGTATGTACAAATGATATTGTAGATTTTATGTGTAATCTGACAACATGAGCATTTTAGAAGCTTGGAAAAAGTTTTGCATTTCATCCTGTTGTCAGTTTTTTTTTTAACTAATTAAATCTCTTAATGTGAAATTAAATTTTGCTGAATATAAAGTCATGTAGGTCTTGATGGAAATGAGAGAGCTGATCCCACTGCATCAAATCCTATTTTACCATCAGTTCTGCTCTCACGTGAGAAAGTGTATAAATGTTTATATATATATATATATATTCTCTCTGGCATTTGCCCTGGAACATGTCAGTCAGTAAAAAGTTACACACCATTTTTCCATTCTTCACCTTATTGTCAATTTTATTGTTCTGAAGAGCTGATGTTTGTTTAATTTGCCCTTGTATTAGGCAAACTCTTTTCACACTCTGACATTTGTTCTTTATGTGAGTTAATTCCATGGTGTGAAATATGCGATTAATCGTTCTTAATTTATTATATTTTAATTTTGTGTCATAATTTTAAATAATATTAACACTTTAAAAAAAAAAAAAAAAAAAGAAAAAAACATTTTAACTCTGTTTAATTTTGAGGGAGCCATTTCACACAGAAATTCTTTTGCCTTTTTAAGAGCAATAGGTCTTTTAAATTTTATTTAGAAACTTTAAATTTATTATAAATAAAATGACATATATTTAAATTTTGATTGCATAATATAAACAATTTTTAATGTTTCTTGCATTTTGGAAAAATAATTATTTCACTAAATCTTGGTTTTGGAGCAGCTTGTCACTTTTAAAAATTTTTTTATTTTTTGCACCACAAATTCCAACTAACCAATCTGATATTTCTGTCACAATCGCTTCATAATGCCATTCCAAGATATAATTTTTCACGATTTATCAAAATATAAAGGAACTAAAAATTTCACCTATTGAGTTGTAGTTTTAATAATTTTAAATCAACCTAACTAATAAAAATCTTATCTAATGCTACTGAGTATGAACAGTAAAACTCCAATTATGCAAACTCCGTTTGTCCGAATCATTTTCAGAATTTCAGAAAAAAGCTAAATTGAGAGAAGGAAAATGAGTATGTGAGAGAAATGCATCACTTTAGAAATTCAGAAACATTCTTTTGAAAATTCCTGGATGGTCAGAAATTAATGCTGAAAGTGTAGATTCTGAGTTAGACCCTAGATTTCAAATTGCAGATGGTAAACTTAAACCAAGTTGAAGCGGGTGCAGGGGCATCAGTCTTGGCGTGACCGCATGCAAATTCTCAATCTGAAGAGTTGTGCATGATTAGGCTATCTGAAAACAAATGAACGCAGTGAAATAGCTTTCTCTGATGTGTACAGCGAGCAATGACTTTCATTTATGTAGCTCTGTACATACATACAGTATTAATGTATATCATTTGTAAGTCCTTAATATGTAAGAGTGTTACATTTTCATTTAATGGATTAAAAGTTCTTTTTTTATTTAACAATATGTAGTTTTTTCTCCCATTTTCAAGTTAGAGTATTAAAACGAACTCTTTAATAAAATACTTTATTAAATTAAGCCCCTTTAAAAAATTCAATAATAAATACTAAGTGTTTTCATAATTTGATTTTAATTAATATAGTAGGTGTACCAATGCCTTCATATAAAGAAACTGTATCTAGTACAATTTTGTTATTGTATCTAATAAAGTATATAATTATGTGTTCATAATTTGGTCCTGTATGTTTATAATAATCAAGTAAAAAAATGCCGTACCTAAAATCACATGTAATATGTGTAATATTAGAACCCACGTGTATACAAAAAATGATAAATATATAACTTGCATAATAAAAATACTTATACAACATTATAACAATTATTCTATGTTTGCATTATTCCTTTCAAAAAGGAATCTAATATGCACTCTAAAAAGGCAAGGATAGTCAAATGAAATAAGCTGGTGATGTGTGTGCAATTTATTTCTTTGAAAGATAAATCACTTTTCATAATGAAACTTTTTTCAGAAAATAGACTTTAAGAATTAAAATATTGCAAATAATCATGAATTTACTCATTAAAGTTTATCAAAAGGATTTGGTAGATTACAGTTAAGTTTACTCTTATGAATATAAAAATAGCTTTTCACATACTATGAGATTATTTCAATGAATTTTTTTCATTGAGGGATTTTAAAGTGTTCAATATTCTGGAAATTTGAAATTTCTAAATATTTATTTCAACAGGAAATAGAGCAAAGAATCTGTGCACTAAAAATTATTGTGTAGAAGCTTGTCATCAAAAATTAACTTGCTAACATTACATTATATAATTTTTATTTGTTAGATATTAGTATGTTAAATATCAAATAATATTATTTCCTACAATCATAACATTTTGTCTCCAATATTTAAAGAATTATACTGAAATCATTGTTGTGAACAAGCACTATTTATTTGTGAATTTCTAATTTGTCGTACATTGAAAACTTAATACTTGCTTATTTTGATTTAAAGAGTAAGTATGTTATATTTCATGAGTATATATATATATGCTATTATTGAAATGTGTAAAAATTGTCTGGGAAACTTTGCTTTTAAGAA
Source organism: Latrodectus elegans (assembly GCA_030067965.1). Classification (NCBI taxonomy): domain Eukaryota; kingdom Metazoa; phylum Arthropoda; class Arachnida; order Araneae; family Theridiidae; genus Latrodectus; species Latrodectus elegans. Next base: position 34,904,569 of record CM057818.1, on the reverse strand, counting down.
TAACTCACACAAAGTTTGATAGTATATATTTTTTATATTGTTATATTTAATTTTTTCATACACATTGAAGAAAAATGTATCTTCTATATTTTATCTGAGTATGTCATTGATTAGCTTAATTTAATTTCATACTAATTAAAATCAGTGGAAATATTAAAATTGTTTCCTAAAATAAATAATTTTTTGTTACTTAAACTTTATTTTAATTAAATGCATACAAAAATTAAATTTTATTGACTTTAACAAATATATTTTTCAAAAATATGTGCTAAAAGTAATTGTATTCTGATATCAAGCTTGAGAGATGTATACATATATATTTATTTGTTTTTAATTTTTTTATCTTGGTAATTATTAATTTCATGTGCACAAAAGATCAAAGTGTATTTACAAAAAGTAATTTGCTGAGAAATAAGAATTTTGAATTGTCATAATGAATTATACCCATAAAAAAAACTCATCATGTTTTTCTGACATTTTTCTGAATAAATTTTATCAAATATTTATGTAGCTAATTTTATTTCATTATTCACTATTCAGCCATTAATAGCTTAGCTGGCACCTGAATGGTTAGCACTCTTACTTGATCCCACAAACATTGGTTCACCGGTTTGTGTGTTTGAAATCTTCGTGTGGGTGTGAATGTTTGTATTGGTTTGGAATTCACTTTGAAAACCATATATCTTGATCTAATTAGCTCTTGTCTGCCCTAAATGACCATTGAGCAAAAACAAACTAATCAACCTTTAATATCATTCTGTTAAAACTTTAAAAGAAATCTAGCTTTTTAGTTCAGAGATTATTTTTATTAAATGCCTAAATAATAACTATAACCTAAATAATATAACTATAAAATACCTAAATAATACCTATAAATACCTAATAAAACCCAAACTCTATCACACACTATTTTCTAGAAAAATGAATCAAAAATTATTTTTAATTATTTTTTTACTGTGTTATTAAGTCAAATTTATTAACATTTAAATATGAATGCTAAAATAAACATCAAAATTGTAATGCCTAAAAATTGTAATGTCAAAATTGTAATCAAATAGTCTGTATGAATTTTGTTTTAAATAAAAATTTTTTAGCAATAAAATTTTAAATTTACTTACTTTCAATTTTATATTTAAAGATAAGACTTGCACAAATTAACTTTAATTCTGTAAATTAGTTTAGATTTTTATTTTATCTTGATATTGTCCTGACATTTTTGCTCAGGAAACAGATTGTAACATCCTGAATCTTTGTAGTTGATTAATCAAAATATTTTTAAATGTTTCTGCTACAGTTCTTGCTTTCTTTGCTATTACAATACATATTTCTAAAAGTTAGTATGATTAAAAAAAATTTTATTACTAAAACTTACTTCAATTGTCTAAATTTGTATGAAGATTTCCATACAATAGAATAAATTTACTATTTGCTTGAAAGATACTATAACTTTTTCTCAGAGTTGCTAGGTTTAAAGAGATTCGAAAAATTAGTATATTATTCCAAAATTGTGTGATTTGTAATAGTATTTAAAAATATAAGCTTTTTAAAAGTAACTATTCATGCCTATAAGGTTTTTATTAACATTTTTATTCACCCTAGTTCCATTTTTTAAAAGTCTAATGATTTTTTCTTATGTGTATTTATTAAATTGATAGTTTGTATTGAAAACATTCGAGTTACATATTTTTAAATTCATTGTATTTAAACATTTCTTGTATTTTATATGTAATGCATAAATTCAATCATATTGGGTTTAAAATACATTTTTTTAAAAAAATTATTTCCTCTGGAAAAAAAAGCATTCTTTTTTTTTAAATAAACAATTTTTCTTATATTTTCTTCAAAAAATGTTTTATATTACCTTTTGAAAAAAAATTTAAAGCGACAGATAATTTTTTTTATTTTCATTTATAAATGTTATGATGCATTATAATCTAATTCTCTAAAATCATTGGAGTTAATTTATTGTTTAGTTTATATTTGTATTGAAATTTTATAAGGACAGACACACAAAAATCAATATGTCTATTCACTTGATAATGAAATTTTTTAAATAAGGATAAACCTTGAGATTTTATTTTTTAATTTATCACAAGGTTTTTTTTTTAGATTACATAAATATGATTAACATTCCCAGCTATATTATTTTAAAGTAAATTTTTTTTTTATTATGTCACTAATTCTATTATTTGTTTTCAGTAATCTGGGTATAAATATGGAAGAAGAAAGAAGCAAAAAGAAAGGTATATACACTTACTTTAAATATTTTAAGTTTCAACCATATATGCGAAAAAAAATTTAATTGTGCTTTTTACACCTTATAGAAATGTTTTTATCTTATTGTTACTCTGAAGATATAAGTAAATTCTGCTTTTCCTCTGCATTTTGAATAAAATTTAAAATTTTTAAAAGTTTGACATTTTTATGTTAGAGGTCAACAGAATAATATATAAGTATATACCCTAGCACTCACATTTGTTCAATTATTCAAAGGTTTAAATTCCATCTCTGACAAATAATTATCATTCTATATTTCATTACAATAGTTTGCAGGTTTGATTCCCATTTCACACACAGGTTGGGGAGGGGGTCTGTTTAAAGCAGTAAGTTGTGGTCAAATTTGCCACTATGTATGGAAAGTGATCATTGACCAATAAACAGGCCAGACTCACTTCTGGCAATGGATATTTGGCAGTTGTGGGAATTCTCATTTACTATAGTTCTATAAATGTCAGTTATGTTATTTAAGTAATTGTTGAATGAAAACAGCCAGATTAATCCTTATGTATTTCCTTAATATTCATGTCAATAAAAATTCTTCAATTTTATTTGATATTGTTCTGTTACATATCTCAGTACAGTATCAAATTTACATCATTTTAGAGAAAAATGTGTTTTTTTATTACTTGGCTTATAAAGTTGTATTGCATAACTTAAATAGGATGTAAAAATATATCATAAACAGCCTTTACTTTTAATGCAAAAGTATTTAATTTGTATTTTATTTTCATTATCACTTGAAGAAATCACATTGATTACATTTTTTCAGTTAAGAATTAATTTAATGGAAATACAAGCAATAGAGATATAGCTGGAAAAAAATTGAAAAAATAATTTGTTTTGATGATTTTGGGTATCTTGTTGTCTATATTGTGCAGTGATATTCTGTTCTTTGTTCGAAAAGTTTTTTTAAAATTATTTACAAACTACAGTATAATTATGTATTTCTAGTTAACAAAGAAGTGTTTTGTGTGCAAAATTTTTCAATGTTAAAAGGATTTTTTAAATATGGGACCAGTGCTATTATTTCTTATTCTTAATTTCAACAGTTTTCTCTTTCATTTGCCTGTAACATATGCCTCTTCACAGCTTCTTGAAAATTTACCTTCACCTGTTTCTTTTAATGTAGGAAAATTTATATGGTTGAGTTAAAATTTCATCGAGAAAAGAATGCAATTTTCCCTTTTGTATGCTTTTTGTGGATGTTATGTGACAATTTAAATTAATTCAGTTGATTGAAGAATACATTTTCAATTTAAATATTATTTACTGACTTTCAAATTAGCAAACATGACAATAGAATCATCTATTGTGCTGTCTCTTTGATCACTTTCTCTCAAATCAAAATATAAAAAACAAAAACATAATTAAAAAATGAAGAATAGAACAGCAAATTTTATCACACATGCATTATTTTGATCTTCTTCGCTCATTACAAAGGCTAGTTTTATGTATGTTCGAAATCAGATCTTGATTTTAAAGTGTAAAAAGAGTATAAAAATAATAAAAGTAACAGGCAATTAATATGTAATTTTTAAATTCTTGTAATTTTTTTTCCTCTTTTAGCTATTTTAATCTGGTTGGAAGAAAAATATCCACTGAATATCTTAAAATCTTTTATCAAAAAGATTTCTTAAATTCATTAATTTGAACTCTTGTTCTTAAATTATATTTTCAAATATTTACATTCTCAAATGTGGATTAAATTACATTAATAACAATGGGACATGTTTTATAAATATATATTTATATATATATTTGTATGCACCATCTATTGTTTTAATAATTGACTAAATATTAAATCAATTTTAAGAGCTTAAATTTTCTAATCCTTCTGTTTGTTTATATAATTTTGATCAGTCTATATTCAAAACAATTTCTCATCACATAGTCTAATTAAACATACTTATTATTTGATAAATCTTTACTTTGTTATATATATAATTTTTGCAAAGCTTTAAGGTTTAAATCCCACTCCAGACTTTGGTATTTGCAATGGTTCCAAATCCTGTTTAATTGGTAGGTCCTAATCTTAAGTCCATGTACAAAAGTGACCTGGGTGGCAAACTTTTATACTTTTTACATAAACTATTTAGTTATGTTAAATAAAATTTTTGTTAAATAAAATTCCTTAGTATTTATTAATTATTGTTCTAAATTCAGAGTTTTTAGAATTTAATTTTATATGAAAGTATTTTATTTATAGATTCAGAAGGAAATAAAGCTTCTGAGCTTCAAAAATACTGGCAGGTGGTGCGAGATAATCCTTCGGATTTTGCTGGTTGGACATATTTGCTTCATCATATTGAACAAGAAGTATGTATCATGAAATTTTTAAATGTGCTGACTAATATAATTTCTTTGGCTAGAGATACCGAAATGTTTCTTCATGAGCATAAATACTGTGCATTCATTTTTTCTTACAGTTATGATTAACAAAAATGTTACCATGTTTCTGCTCCCTATGAAAATAATAAGATCAAAGAGAAAATCAATGACTCAATCAGTGCCTCAACAAGACGAAACTATGTTTCTACCAGTTTTTTAAGTTTCGTTTTTTCTTTCAATATATTGATAATTGCTGCTTTTTATGATCAGTTATTAGTGTAAGCAGACACTGTCAGATTATTAATTTTGAAATGTATGTTTATGGTCTTATTGTGTTTTAAAGAATTCTATTTTTATAGAACAATATTGAAGCTGCAAGAGAAGCATTTAAAGCATTTTTTCAACATTATCCGTATTGTTATGGCTATTGGAAAAAATTTGCTGACATGGAAAAAAATTTGAATAACTTTGAAGCTGCAGAAAAGGTAATTAACATTTCTTTATTTTAAGTATTTGTATCTAGTGAATAAATTTAATATTATTTGTATATTAACATTCTGAGATTCTTTAAAATTATATCTTTAAAGAAAAAACCTCTCTCTTAATAAGGTTTTATATTTTTTATAATTTGCTTTCTGTAATTTTAATTCGATTTATAAATTATATTTTTAAGAAGTTGCTATTGTTATTAAAAACAGTTGAAATGAAGCAAAATATCTTGATCTTAACTTTAGTTAATATCATAATTTACTATCTTTATTAATAAAATTATATTATGAATTAATACATTGAATTATAAATTCAAACCTGTTGAGCAATAATTTATCTTTTCAAAAAGATACCAGTGCGACTCAAGTCATAATTAGTTGAAACCAGGAATCTGTTATTTTATATTTATAACAATTTTTTTTATAAAATTTTTGTCTTGAGTCAATGATCTTAATTAGATTTCTCATGTATGGTATAATTATTGTTTCATATTGGAATATTGAAAAAAAATTTTACAATTGAGATTTACTCTTTTAATTTTCATTGTTATAAATAGTTAATGTATAAAATTTCTAATTATTTTATTTTTGGCTTATTGTAATAATATGAAACTTAAATTATTCAAATTGTGTAAATTAAAGTAGCTGAACTAATCGTTATTTCACAATTTGATAGTATTATGTTTATTATAATGGAGAATTTGTAAGCAATAAATTTGTGTAAAATAGCAATTTTAAACAAAGTTTTTAAAAACGTTTTTAAATGTAAAAAGGAGTCACTAATAGATGCTTGGTTGAAGAGGTAAAAGAGGAGTATTTTGTATTTCAGTGTAGTAAAAACTCAAATGATATTTCCTTAATGTAAATCACAACTTCAGATTTTTAGTCCATATAAATAAAAGTTTGTCTTAAGATGATCATATTAAAATATAATCATTAGTACTCTTTAACAATTAAATGTTGTGCAGTGAAAATAGTTAAAGAAATGAATAAGTATACAAATCGTTCAGATAAGAGGGCAGAGTAATGTGATTGTACTAACATAGTCCAATTTTTAAGAATAATTTTTTGTTACCAATTTATGAGTTTCATTATAAAGAAATAACTTTTACATCATTTTTATCTAAATTTATTTTGGTACCTTTCCATTTTATTTATAAGTTTAATAAAACAAGTTTTATTTATGTTTTTAATATAATTTTTTAAATTCAGATATTTGAAGAAGGAACCAAAGCAATACCTCTGAGTGTTGATTTATGGATTCATTATATTAACTTTTATAAAACTCAACAAAATGAAAAACCTAATGCGGAAAAAAATATAAAAGCGTAAGTATATTTTACTTCCTTATTATTTAAATTTTTATTTTATTACATAACCACTACATATGCAATAATTTGTACAGGTTATTCAAACGGGCTTTGGCAGCAGCTGGACGAGAATTTCGTTCTGACAGATTGTGGGATCTATATGTGAGCTGGGAAGAGGAGAATAAGAATTTGAAAGATGTTACTGCTGCTTATGATCAAATATTAACCATTCCAACTCAGTTATACAGTCATCATTTTGAAAAGTAATTTCTTTCTTTAAATTTCATAAAGTTAATTTTTTATGTATAAGTAATGTAACTATCCCCATGAATTTATAGATTGATTTAAGAAAATTGCTTACAAATTTCTTTCCATTGAAACATTTTATTAGGAAAAGAAGTTTTTTAAAATTAAGACTTCACATGTAGTATATATGTATGTGTGTTATATATACATACATACACACATTTATATGATGCTAAATTTGCTAAATACTTAATAAATTCTCATGAGTGACTTGTAACTTGAAATATATTTTATTTATATAGTAATTTTGTTGGAAAGATTTAAATTACTCACCTGCATTATTTGTTATAATAATGTTAATAATTTGTTATAATATCATCGCTTGTTATTGTTATAAAATAGTTTGTGACAGTTTAAAAGTTAATAGTTTTTTTCCAAAATCAGATATGTTCTTTTTAAGAATGAAGATTATAAACTAAACTTTATTATTCAGCGACCGGTTTTTATTTTTTAACTCCTCTAGCCTCTGAGCAAACTTCCATGTGTTTTGCATGAACATATTTTAGTATATTTACTATTGTTTGAATAGTTTTACCTTAAATTTTGTTTTATTTCTAACACATATGTGTTTTAAAATTTTAGTAAGAGAAGAGGTCTCTCATTTCAAGATATAACAACCTATTATTCCAAGCATCAAGAATTTAGGAAATTTAAAGAAATAAAAAATATCTAACTTTTATTTAAATATTTGTTTGTTAAGTTTTAATTATCTTTTAAAAAATTAAATAAATTAATATTTCAAACTTTTAAAGTTTCTCATGCCAAGCTGATAGCTGAATGGTTAGAACTCTTGATTTCATATCCACAATTTGGGTTCAAGTTCCTCCTTGTATATGGACTTTAATCGAGGTTCCAATCTAATAGTTGCCTTCTAAAAAAAGTATTCTTGAACCCCAAACAAAACCAAAGTTTTTTATTTTCCCAAGTACTTTTAAATAAAAAAAAATTATTTGCTGAGCAAAAGGATTTTGCTAATAAAAGCTGCAGAAGTCATTTAGTTTTGATGCAATTAATGTTTCATTAAGATTACATATTTTAACTATCTAAAAATGTTATTCAAAAGTGATTAGTTTCTAATATTGGTATCTCTTATCAATAAAATAAAAAAAATTATTTAAGAAATATTATCTATGATATGTGTATTTAATACTTCATTTTAAAAAGATGGATTTTTTAGAAGATTGCTGATGAAAACATATGAGTATTTTCTAAATTAATGCGTTTCTTATATGTATTGTTGCTGAGAACGGCAATAACAGGAGTTTTCACTTTCTCCCACGTATACGCAGTGTATCGGCGGCGTTGCTGCTATCACTTGGAGCTTAAGCGTTCTTTTTTACTTTAGCTTTTTACACACTTTTGTTTTTGAATGTTTTTCTGTATGTGTTAATAAATGTTTTGTGCTACGATGGCTTCTATTAATTTCTTTATTGGTGAGATACCCGCTTTGAATTTAAGCATTCTCCACAGTATATACTATACTTTTCTTTTATTTATGGCTTATGTAAGAGTACATTAAAGGTAGTGTTGGAAAAAAGAATACATTTATTCTAATTCATTGTAACATAGTCTACTGTAGCAGTTATTTTTAAATATTTCAATGGTATAACTTCAAACTCTTGTGATAAAAAGAAATAAGGATTTTAAATTGCTTTTTCTTATTAAAAAACTTTTAAATAAAGTGATTTAAAACAATTTGTATTGAGATTGAAAAGTAGCCATTAGAAATTTCCGGGTCAAATAAATTTAATACTGATAAAATGTCTTAAAAGTTTTAAGCTGCTGTTATACAAACAACACCAAAGTTTTTTTTATTTTCCCAAGTACTGTTAAATTTAAAAATTTTACTTGCTGAACAAAAGGAATTTGCAAATGAAATCTGTTGAAGTAATTTAGTTTTGATGCAATTAATATTTCATTAAGATTACATATTGTAACTATCTAAAAATGTTATTCCAAAGTGATTGATTTCTAATATTGATATCTCTTATCAATAAAGTAAAAAATACATATTTTTCATACCTCAAATTCCTTTGTAAAGTGTTAAGAAAAAGTAATAAAAATGTACATGAAAAGTTTTGTGGAAAAAATATTACTAACCAGTAAAATGTAGAAAATCTGTCCATTTAAAGATTAAAGGTTCTTTTAAATAGCATTCTTTAAAGAAATTATTGTATTTGAAGGTCAAGTTATAAATTTATACAATGGAATGGCAATAACTTTAAAAATACAAAGTCATTTAAATTTAATGTCATTAATAAATTTTGCAATAGCTGAAAAGACCAATTTTTACTGTAATCTGATTTATTTGTATATAATTACAAGCAGATATTATAATTTGGGAAAAATTCCTAAAATATTAAATTTTCTTGTGTGAATCTCTATTTTATTCAAGCACATCCTAAAATTACCATTCATATGTAATAATAAAATCCTTACATAAAAAATAAATAATAAAATAATGTTATTTCAGATTTCGTAAGCACGTTAAGAAAAATGCTCCTCGAGAAATTCTTTCTACTGACGAGTTTTTAGAATTACGACAAGAAGTGGTAAATACATTAAAACATGATGCTGTTGTAGGTGATGAGGATGAAGATGATGAAAAGATCATTGATAAAGAATCAGATTCAACTCTTGGCATGGATCTTGATGATGCACCTCCTGGGTTAGAACCTGATGGTACAAATATTGAAAAAGATATGGTATGTGTGAATTCATTTTAATCTATAAGGCTGTTTAGTAAGTCTAATTATAATAGTCACAAATTTATTTCATCTAGTATACATGATGTCAATAGTTTTAGTATTCGATATTTTTGTATGTATTATAATTCAATACAAAAGTAAATTTATTTAAACTTGACTTCAATTAGTTTTATTTACCTCTGGTGTATTTACGGCGCTGTTAATGTTTTATTTCTTGTTCGAAAAAGGTTCAAATATAGGATAAGACAAAATTATCTGTACTTAATGTAATATAATGAGGATTTATTGACATTATTAGTTCTAAGTATGCTTTTCACTATTAAAAGTTCTAAGAAACTATTTTAAATTTTATGAAATCAAATGTCTGAAATTCAGAATTTCAATGAATTTTGAATAAAATAAATGTACAACTGTATAACCTTTTTCAGATGCAAAATATTTTTAACAATTCTCTTAAATTAAACTTGTTTGAAATTATGAATTTTATAGTATAATTATAATTTCTAAGTTGAATTGTCTCTGTAGTAAACACCTTCACAGCTATAGCATTTATTTACTGTATTTACTAGTCCCCCCCCCCCCCCAATTAGACCTGAAAATTTTGAACTTCAGTTTCATCTCCGTCGTAAAATTCATGTGAGAAAAAACAGGCAAGATTTGTCTCTAAACCTAAATGCCATGACAACCTAAATGCCTTTATGGCATGACAACCCATAAATGGGCAGACAGTGACATTTTCCAACTGAGGACCCTGGGGCGCGAAACATGTATTCTGCTTAAGTGGTCAGCCTAATGTGAAACCCCAGTGTTCAATTCCCAAGCATGTTTGGTACTTAGTTTATTTATGCTTGTTCGATCATGTCTAACCCAAGGATTGAAACTCTGGGCTATGCCTTAGTTGCTTGAAGTGTTGTCACTAAAACACCAGGCTTCAAATTTGTCACTAGGATTATTTAAAATGTTTTTATATTATAAAACTCAAAATAATTTTTTTTCCTTATATAATCCTCTTAATAGGGAAAAAGTTTTGCATAATCAACCGCATTTTTTTGACCAAAAATCGAAAATATATACTGCTGATAATGTGATGCCAAATAAAATAAAAAATGCATAGTATACTTAAAGATATATTAAATTGTATAGAAAAACATTGAGATTAAAGATCTCTTTAGATCCACCTTAATGTAAGAAGCAACTGAGATGAAAGTACAACATTTATCAAGATTTGAGAAGATTCTAGTAAAAACGTATAATTTTTTTTAGTTTTTAATAAATTTTAAATCGAGAGGTCAGCCATATTTTAAAAATGCACATTGGATACATTTTTTGTTTTGTATTGCTATTTGTCACCTTCAACATGTTTGATGGCATTAAAAAATATTTGCCTTTTCTATAGTTGTTTAAAATCTGCTGTGTAACTTAAATATTTTTGCTTCCACATGATATATGAATTTGAATATTTTCAGAGCTAAACAGCTCAATTCATGACAATGCAAAATGATGATAGCCAATTGCAACTGTAATGCGTTTCAAGGAAACAAATTCATACTTTAACACTTAGTCATGGTGCCATCTATTATTTTATTTGAAACGTAAACAGTATTTCTTTCAACACATATCGTAAGTTTTTTTGGTGGAGAATATTTTTTTATCAGATTATCCATGGCTGCATATAATATGCACTGCAAAATTTAAAACTTCTTCAACATGTGAACTGCTTTCTCTATATAAAAGAAAATATGATTAATAAATAGCAAAAAAAAACAAATTCTGAATGGTGATCAAATGCCAATTGATAGTAAAGATATTGGATGATTTGTGTTTTGCAGGCTCCTGTTGCTGTAAATAATCATTATTACCTCCTTGTAGACACCAGTAAATTTTTTAAATTGAATCACTTTCTTAAAATTGAAAGCTTGTGAAATGAAAACAATAAGTGCTAAAAGACTTTTTGCCTAACAATTAAGTTTTAAAAAAGTTCTAGTAATGCAGTATATCAGAAACATGATAAATAAAATTCATATTTAAAAGAAACTCTTATTGTCGTTTTATTGACGAAAAATGGGGAAGCAATTTTTTTGGTGTTGCATTTTGTTTTTCTGAAAACAGTGTTTTGCTCTTCTTAAACACGGACCTGCTTGTTTCCCAGTGTTGTGCAAAATCATTTTCTTGTTTGATATCTGAAAATTCTTTACCACTATCTTTCATTGTGTTCTAAATCATCTAATTGATACTCTTTATCACAGATTACATCTGTGTCCACATTAAAAAAGTTCGGGTATTAAAATTTAGCCAGCTATAGCTTCCTTCTGTTGAAGTTCATAGGTGAGTAATTAACTTTCACTGATGAAGTATTAAAGTAAATGCTCCTGACTTTTTCCCTTCAGTTGCAATAGTTTCATTAAAAAAATTTCCAGTCAAATGATTTGGTTAATATTTATCTGTAGTACTATTTCAAACATAGATTTAATAAGTTTATTGCATCTTAAATATCAATTACATTAGGCAGTTCCAAGTTATGATCAATCCTTAGAAAAGTACTTTGATATTTGCTGCATTAGAAGCTATTGGTGGTAACTTTGATACATAACGTGTAAAATGAGAATTTGATTAGGTTAGAAGATTTTAATATCCGCAGTGTAGTTTGAAAGATTTGCGACTCTCTAATGAAAATGCAGAATAATTAAAAATATAGACATAAGCAAATTAAAAAAAATAAAGTGCAGGAAAATTACCGATCACAATTTTTTCTACAAAATTTTAGTTTATAAGTGGCAGTTAAAATTATCATTGCTCAAAGAACCTAGTTAGGGATCAGCCACTAATTTGTGAAGATAATTGTGTTTCTTAATTTATCTTATTTTTTAAATTTTATTCATTACTTCATGTCTATTTGCCGAGCTGGCTGTTGAATGGTTAGTGCTCTTACCTTTGGTTCAGCAGTTTGTGGGTTCAAATCCCATCTTGGGCATGGATGTTTGTAGTGACTCGGAATCCACTTTAAGCCGTAGGTCCCGGTCTAATTAGCCCTTGTGCGCAAAAAATGCCCGTTGAGTGACAAACAAACAGTCATGTCTTGTTTGGCACATATCATGCTGTTGGAATATGAATTTTATGAGATGATTCTATCATGATCACTCTTTGCAAAAGTATCGCAAAATAAAATGAGAAATTTAAGGAAAACAGTATGAAAAATAAATCAGATATTAGAAATACGGAAATGTATTCACAAAAGAGATTTTTGAACAAAGTAAGTTCAGGACCAGCCACTAGCTCTGAAAATCACGAGTCATAGCAAATTAGAAGTTTGTCAAAATAAAAGTCTACTTTAGTAAAAAAAAATAATTTTTAACATTTAGATTCCATAATAATAAGTATGTAGTTCCAGAATGAAATTGAGTTTCTCATTCTAGAAAATCGGATAACTAGAAAATTTAAAAAAAGAATTCTTCTCAAAGACAGGTTTTTGTAGTAACTGTTCAGGAATGCTAATTTAAACACAAACTCCTCACAATGGTCACAGTATATAGGTTTATATAGCCGATATTGTCTTTCTGTATGAATCAGCTGACATTATTATATACTTAATGCTTAGAAGGAAGAAAACTATAGTTGTCACATAATATACCAAAGTATCTCTTTTATTATATTTTGCTGGCCTCCTAATAGACAATACTATAGAGTTTTATTTTAAATCAGACGAAAGATAAATTGTGTGTTTGTTTATATTTTAATGTTATCATTTATATCACCTTTTGTTTAACAAAGTCTAATGAGTAATTAGAAATATAAATATTTAAATAAATAATAATAAATTCTGATTAATGATTAGAAATAGATGTTCTCAATCTAATAAAGCTTAAATATAGTATAATCAAAATGTGTTACTGCTTTATATATTATGCATGTTGACCTGAGAGCTAAATAGTTCTCTGCTCTTTGAACTGTTTGTGAATTTAATGTTTACCAAGAGTTTATGTGTAATAAGCTGGGGTCTATTTTAAAATTTTATGTCCCTGCCTAATTAAATCCTTGTACACAAAAATTTGTGCATGCATATTAGAAAGCAAGACACTACATTAAAAAAATTTATTTTATTTGCTGTTTTCTTGCTATTTTTTTAATGAATTTAATTTTCATCCATGAAACAAAATATGTTATGTTCTCTGTGATACATTCATTTTCATTGAACAACTAGATGAACTGAAGAAATTTATTTGCTGAGTTTTAAATCTAATAATTGCATTTATTAGATTTCATAATTTTCTTTTGCATTATGAAAGATTTTTATTTTTGTAATGAATATATTCATATTTCTTAATATAAATGTTCCTAAATGTGAACTGTAGAAAAGAAACATACTTTTGTATATGCTCCATTTTTCTTATTTAATATGGGAAAAAAAGTTGCATTAAATTAAATTTCTTTGAAAATATTAAAGTTAGTTTTTAAATCTTAAAAAAATAAAGATAAATTCAATTAAATATTTCAAAGTTTAAGAGTGAAAGAAGGATAGGAAGCAATATTAAGGTGTCAAGTTTTGTACCTGAAAATATGAGGTAGAATTTGGACACATGCTTAAAATCCATTGAAGTAATACTTATTGTAGTATATTAAATTGGCTTTTAACATTTGGAAATTGCATTAATTAGTTTGTTATTTTTATTTAGATGAGTCCAGAAGAAATAGATTTATTGAAAAAGAAAATTATTGAACGTAGGAAACTTTTGCACGAGAAGAATGAAATAGAAGTTGGAAAGCGCTGGTCTTTTGAAGAAGCGGTAAGTTTATTTTATTGTGTTTTAGATATAGAATGTATATAAAAAAAAGAAAATAAAAAACAAAGCAAACAAAACAAAGAAGCATGCCCGAATGCTTAGAGATATTTTATAACAAATGTTTTGTACATGACCATTTACATGCAGTTTCTATGGTGAAAATGTGGTTTTTGAAGGCCTGATTACTTTATCATGACAGCAACCCAGCTCAGGTATGCACATTACTGTAGAGTATTAGGGTTAACGTTAAAGGCTTTCATGAGAATGTTATTGTCAGTCAGTCTGCTATTTTGTTTATTTTCAGATCAAAAGACCATATTTCCATGTGAAGCCATTAGAAAGAGCACAATTGAAAAATTGGAAGGATTATCTTGATTATGAAATTGAGAATGGAACTCATGAAAGTATTGTGATTCTTTTTGAAAGGTGCATGATTGCTTGTGCGTTATATGAAGACATGTGGTTAAAGGTAATATATTTTTTTAATTTTGTATCTTTGATTTTCTTATCTTTTATAAACACATGATGTTTGTTAAGTTAGATTTATTCACTTTTTCATTTTTAAAATTTTTGTTCAAAATTTTTCAACAAAATATTTTTTGCTTTAATTTTTATTTTCTATGATTTAAAAAAATGTACCATCTAGAAAATTAACTAATGTGCAAAAGTGGGAGAATTGTTGTATTGTGTCAATTTTCAAACGGGATGAGCCAACCAAAAAATATGTTGCTGAATATTAATGCAAATTTATTCATCTTAATTGTTTTCAATTGTATGCCAAAGAAAACTTTATGTTAAGTAAAATCAGCTACTGTATAAATCCTGTATTTGATAGGTGTAAATGGTTTCTCCCCCTTTTCTAACATACTCTAGAAACATTTCGTTTCTTGTGTTGCAGTTGTATAAAATAACTATTAAATCTGATGCAATATATATGGGGGTTGGAATTGTCCTTGATACTTTTTCCATAAATCATTAAATTCTCCAAGTTAGAATTAATAAAGCAATTATAAAATACCTGTATCAATTTTTTTTTTTTTTTTCTCATAGAATAAATTGTCTTTTTCAAATAAATGAAAAATAAATTTTCTTAAAACTGAAAATTAGATTGATGCCAGTAGTTAAACATTTTGCTATTAACCACAAATTAAAGATTCTACTTGATTGTGTTTCTACTACTATTATGGCATGATTTCATCATGCATTGTGTGGTAAAACTATACAGATTTGCTATATTCTTCAGATCAGATCTTTCTTTGCCAGCCATTTCAAGATATGCCCATATCTTCCTCAGCTTTGAATTCCATGCTTTTCATATCCTTGGCCATGGATATTCAGTTAGTTATTTTTAAAATTCCCAAGTCTGCTTCCAAGCAATCGAACCACTTAAGTTTATACCTCCCTCTTTTTCCGGTGCCAAATGGTCTGACCGAGAAGATTTTTTTTCTGCTACACAATTTTTATTCATTCTAAACGGGTGTCCTGCCCGATTAATTCTCTGAATCTTTATATATTTTGCTGTGTCTAGTTCTTTAAAAGATTTTATATAGAGTTCGTCTTTAGATATTGTTGTATTTAATACCAACAATACTTCTCAAGTTTTTTCTTTCAAAAACAAATATTTTTCTGTCATTTCCCAGTTTGCAGCAGAGTATATAAGAATGGGTCTGATTAAGCTCTTGTAAAAAAATTGGAATCTTCATTTTTATAGTAGTGAAGTTAGGCTTCAAGCATTTTTTTTTTTTAGAAATGAAAAAACGTTGATTAGCTTCTATTACTCTACTATGGATTTAGGGCATTAAATCATTGGGATTATTAACTTTTGATTCTAAATATTTAAATTCGCTAACAGTTTCAAATATGTAATTCCCAATTTCAAAATATGGGCTGCTGTTATTTTCGCTTGTACTGAGTTTTATTTTGGTTGATTGCTTGATGCATTTTGCTGGCTGCAGCCTCTAGAGATGTAAAAGTTTATCTAAATGACTAGAGAGTGCATGCAATCATGTCAATGTTGTTAGCAAACGCAAAAATCTGAACAGACATTAAAGATGGTTCCTCAAATATCAATTTTGGGAGTCTTATAATTTTTTTAGAAGGCAAGGTTAAAAAGCTAACAAGCCAGTGTATCACTCTATCTCAGTCTATTTGAAACAATAATAGGCTTTGAGAGTTTATTCTGCCTTAAATTTTAATTTTAACCTTAAATTTTGTCTCAATAAGAGTTATAGTGAAGTTTTTCAGGTATTGAAAATTCTCTCATAGCTTCAATTAAATATTTTCTGTTTACTGGGCCCTAGGCAGTCTTAAAATCAACAAAAAGATTTGTTCTGTAGATCTTCCTTTGCAGTAACCACATTTGTAATCATGTTTTCTTTGTAAGTTACTAGCCTACTAAAAAGTATATTGGGATATAGTTTGTAAAAAATACTAAGTAGATTTATTCCCCTGTAGTTGATACATTCCAAAACATCTCCTTTTTTGTGTGTAGAGAAGAAGCTGCTCAATTTCCAATCTTCTTTCAAAACATCTTATTTCCAAACTGATTCATTGAGATGTATTTCCTCAATGTTTTGATTTGCAGCACTTTTAATAATAAGTTCTGAAGTAATTGAGTCTAGTCTTTTGTTATTTTTGTGTCTTTTAATTCCTTCCTTTTTAATAACTTCTGCCAAAGATGGTGCGGGATGCTATTGGTGTTTGCAGAGGTAATTGGGTTATTTAAAGACCCATTCCGAGATTTGCGATAGAGTGTAATTAATCTGAAAATGTAAGTTTCTTTAGTTTTCTAACTTCCTCTTCAATAGTATCGATATGCAAAGAAACTTTAAACAAGCGAAAACTATTAAAGCATCCATTATACTGGTTTAAGTTACTTCAAACATAGCATAAAACAACTTTTTTTAAACTTATATTTACTTTTTACTTTAGTTTATTAAATAATTATCATTGTGTTAAAACCAATTGGTTTTGGTTAATAAGGATAAATAAAGATTTTTTAAAGTGTATGCCCTCATTGAAAAGAAATCCATTCATTCTTATGAAGTCACAATTTTGTTAAATTTCATATTGAACATTTTATTGATTCATCTTATTGGCTGGAATAAGGATAGTAAATAGACCTGCATTACTAAGGTCTATGAGTATTATAAAGTTCATTATCTTGATTATTACATGTGAGTTGATGTAAAAGGATCTATTCTACAATATCAGAGTAGAATTTTTGATGTTGTAAAATAAATTTTTTACATCTGTGCATGTGTAGTTTTGTTTGTAAATTCATATTGTAATGACAACAAGATTCCTGAAAATATTGTGTAAAATAAGCTAAAAGTTATATTAATTCTGACTCTTATTGATCAATTATGTATGTGGATTTAAAGCATGTCTCTCTATTAAATGCAAATTTTCAACAAGAAAGTGTTTACAAATAATTCTGTATTATATACGGGCCCTCATTATCAAAATAAAGTAAGTGTTTTAATGTTTATCATGTACAAATCAGTTTACTAATGAAATGATGCATTATATTCAGAAATCACACAAAGTGTGTTATACATATAAAACTCAACAAAGTACAATGTAATTAAAGATTACTGAAAAGACTAAGTGAAACAGCTTCTTATGGGGGGAAGTAAATGATCCTAACTGTTAGGAAAAATAAGTTATTCTCACAGAAAAACATATATGATCACTTCAGATCAAAAGCTCTTAATTCATGAAAACAGACTGCTATTTATGTGGAGACTTGTAATGAAAATCTTAAAATATAGCAAATTTGGTACTCTTTTGTTTGTGCTGGTTTATAAACTGCAGCTACATGATAAAATAAATGTTTAATTCATTTTACAGCTCAGTTACTAATTTTTTTTTTTTTTTTTTTTTTTTTTTTAGAAAATGCGTATAGTTTAAAAAAATTACTTATCAACACATTTATATTAAGTGTTACTTCAATCTTTTCAATTTTAAATGTATATAAGTTTATTATTATTATTTTTGAGTAATTTTATCTGTCACTAGTAAAACTATCATTTATATGTGTTTTTTAGTTCTTAAAATATTTTTTATGCCTTTATTGTTTTCTAATCATGTTCAATCCTTTGCATGTTTGTAACTGTATTATGGTAATTTAATTTTTGAAAATTTTGTCTTAAAAATTTTTTATTCCTAATTTTGTATATATTTATAAAATGAAATCTGAGGAATCTCAAGATTGATATACATACAATGCAATTGCAAGTTTGGAAAGGTAGTAAAATAACATATTGCAAAGCTTGAATTAGATAATAATAAAAAAAACTCTTGTATTATAGTTAATGGTTAAACTCATGAACTAGTAGTACTAGTTTTTATAGGTAGCCCCCACAGGGGGTTTACCTTCTATAGGTAAACACGGGTGTCACAACCTCGAGATACCCTACTGAACTGTCCTCTTCTTTCGTTTCTTCTCTCCTCTTCTGCTTTTCCTTCCTTTTCTCCCTCATTTTGGTTGCCTTGTAAGAGGTTGAGGGCCATTGCTGCCTTGAACTTTTAATACATTCCATTGTATGCATCTGACTTGTCTTTCAACACAGAATTTTTACCTATAGTTTTAAATATTGTATGGTGCAGAAATGTCCAATATTCGACCTTGCCTCAGTAAACCTCACAAAATCGAATCATTTTATAGCTAGATTTATGAAAAAGACTAAAGATTTTAAAAATCCTTAGTCTTTTTCATAAATCATTAGTTATTTTATATACATAACAATATTTAATTTTATTTTACAGATACATTGCTCTGACTTTCTTCTTATTTTTTCTTATCAATGCATTAAACTTAAAAAATTTCCCCTTCTCCGAAAGAATGAAAAATTTTAAACAACTTGTTAATTTTCAGACTTTTATTGAATATTATCGTTTGGCACACAACTGATTTGACGCAACTTCTCTGTTTCTAAAAAGGTTATTCTGTAAATACAATGAAATTCCTTTCTCTAAAAATCTATTCTTATTTCGAACAATATACTTATATTAAAAATTGATTGTTTATATTGTTTAAGCAATACTGGATACTATTAAATCAATTTTCATCATACTATGATTGCCACCTATAGTTGTGCACTTTTATTTATTAATTGGAAATATATGCATATCCATTGTTTAAAAAGAATTAGGAAATCTTCACCTTTTTGCTGATGATTTATCATTTAACTTACAATGCTGATTATTGATTTATTATTTTAAAGAAATCTTTTTGATTTTCTATTTTTTAAAAAACATTTATTGTAAGAAATTATTATTATTACTGAAGTGCTAAGTTTGCCATCACCTGCTTCTCATGAATGTTTAAAATTTTATTACCTGATTTAATTAATCATTACTTCAATCAAAATTAGGACATGTTTAAATCTGTATATATTTTCTAATACATTAGACTAAAAATTTAGTATCTGCCATATCAATTACAAATCTTTTTTCAAATAAACTAATTCATTTGTTGTTGGTGATTTTGCTTCCTTATGAAAACTTCAATAAGCTTGTTAATGTTTCAAGTGAAGTTATTTCATGTTTTTTGTTTTTGATATAAAAATATTTACTTTCATAGTAATCAAAAATTTGTTTTTATAATTATTAAAGTTTAAAAAGAAATTATCTCTCAGATCTGTTTTTTCAATAAGAATTTCAAAGCTCCTTAAATGTTTTACAGGGCTGGTTGTTCGTATGAAAATTATAAAAAAATTAATTATAGTTCATTAGTTCTTAATTATGCTATTTCATTGTATCACCAGTATAGCATTAAGTTAACATTGTTGTTTTAATATTGTAAATATATAATTAGTGCTATCTGTCAGCTCTTCTTAAATAATCCTATTGATTTGTGTATCAACTTCTTACTGAGTGTTTCAAAACTAATCTAAAGGAATGACAGGCATGAAAAGTTCTCTTTCAGATTAATAATTTATTGTTGATCTGTAATTTGCATTTTAGTATGCAAAATATATGGAAGAACATTATCCTGATTGTGCTGATGGAGTTTATGAAAGAGCTTGTAAAATTCACCTACCTCGTAAACCTAGTATTCATTTCTCGTGGGCTGCCTTTGAAGAAAAACGAGGTGTGTTGTACATTTTATTTTGCTATAGTGCAATCAAATTCAATATTTTCATATTTTTAATGCATGTGTGTGTGAATCTATTGTAATTTATATATTATCATTGCTTTAGGTAATCCTACTAAAGCTGCACAAATTCTTGATGATTTGGGGAACTCTATAACTGATATGCTTGAGATTACTATCCGAAAAATTAATCTTGAAAGACGCCGGGGTAATGAAGATAAAGTTGATGAACTTTATTTGAAATGTATTGCTGAGGCAAAAAATTCTCAAATGTCCTCACACTTTGCAACTAAATATGCAAGATACTTATATAAGGTATGTATAAAAAGAAAGATGTAAATTATTATTAAGTAAATATATATTTAATCATACTTATATTTATGTACTCAATACTTTTTAAAATATAACTTTTAATTTTTTAGGTTAGGCGCGATTTTGCAAAAGCCACCCAAATTTTAAAAGATGCTCTCAAGAATGATCCTGTAAGTTTTATTTATTTATTTTTTTTTTTTTTTAAAAAATAAAATATTTAGCAGTTAATTTCTTATCCTTACATTTCTCTTTCAATGATGATGATAAATAAAATTGTGTGGAAATATGTTTAATTAGTTAATTCATGATTGTAATGCAAAGAAAAATCATTACTAATAAAATTTTTATATCATTGCGCATAAAATCGTAATAAAATAATCACAATTTGTTTAATAGATCTCTTTAAATTTTATTCCAAATTCAAAAAAGAAAAAAAATTGGAATCCATTATAATTAGTTTATTATGACTACCTCTTATTCTAAAAGTTTCTATCTGTTAATGACTGCTTTTATTAGCTTCCATTTAGATAATCCGTCTCTACACATTTTGGCCGAGGGTTTGTGCAAATCTTGAAAATATCTTCTTCTAGGGTGCAGAAAACTCTTATAATATTAAGATGACTCCTGGAACATAACTTCTAGAAATTTGAAAATTTTTAAGTTTTTTCTATTGGTATATTTTAATAGAAACAATTTTTAATTTTGAGATAGTTAATATAAAATGAATTAGATCGAAAAATTAAAATGTTACTATACTTATGGTTCCACTAAATACAAGCAAGATAATACTAACAAGTTTTTGATAAAGAAATGGAAAATGCATAGTTATCAATTAGCCTAATGTGACCTTGCTGTAAAATTATACAAATTGATAGCATTGTCAAAATACTAATTTGAAAATATACTTTGTGTGTATGTGTAAGAGAAGAAAATAAATTTTTTCATAAAATAGATTTTTTTAATTATAAAAGCAAATATAGATTTGATTTTGACTGCTATTTTTTTATTTAAAAATCCATTTACCTTCTCCTTTAATTTAGTTTTATTTACTAATTCTGTTTATGATGACTATTGAAAAATTGATAAAGGATTATTTAAAGTTTTTATGCTATCTCAAAGATATACTTATGGACAAAATAATTGCAATCACAATTCATATCCATCTGTGCTATTTCAATTTCTTTGTCTTAGTTCTAAGAAAAACTATTTTATTAGAATCTAAGAAATACTATTTAAATAAATTTGTATTTAATAGTGAATCCTAGTAATACTTCTAGATCTATGATTCCCAATTTGTTAATCATTTCACTGAGCATTAATTAAATCTATTCTATTTTAACTACACCAACTGTGAAAAAAATGAATATCAAGAAAACCTATAGTTATGGTAGTTCCTGAAACATTAATTCACATGAAACATTACATTGAGTTCAAAAAATTTTAATAGTTGAAAAAACAGTTAACAATCTTATAAGAAATCTTGTTTAAATTCACATAAAAAAAGATATACAAATAGTTCTCTTAGATGCCTGTATATTTATCTCAAGTCTATATTGAATTTAAATTTTAAATTTCATGCTATACACTTTAAGGATTTTCTGTTACACATCTAAAAATTCATTTATTTTGTTATTTTCTTTATTTAGCTTTTGTAATTAATGTTGTAATATCTTGAGAATTAAGCATGTATAATCATATAACCCAACTTATTTCTCTATGATATAATTTCAGATTTTTTATTTATTTTTTTATTACTAAGCAAGTAATTTCAATTTTCTTCTCTAATGGATATTAATACATGTTTTGCAATTTATAAGCACCCATATAATCAAAATTCTGTTTGTTAACTATTTTTCAGTGTTTTTTTAATAATTTTTATTAAATTATTAATAAAAACATTTTTGTTCCATTTAACAAAAATTTTATCTCATTTTTAAACTACTTAAAAACAGTCTCCAGTAAATTGTAAATGATGATTGTGGAATTTTTTCAAGATTTCTCAACAATTACCTAAAAGTTTCTTTTTAAAAATAATATTCATAAGTGTACATAATTATGTATGAATACATTACTTTTTAATTTATTTTAAATGCATCAAATTTATAAAACATTTTAATTTTTTATTTATTTATTTATTTATTTATTATATATATATATATATATATATATATATATATATATATATATATATATATATATATATTTTACATTCATGGCAAAAAAGTATAAATGTTATATGTAAAAATATATCATTTGAATACTAGTTTTGTGGGGTTCCCCCCTCCCCCAAATTATATATATTATAAAAATTTTGTTTAAAAAAGACTTGAGAAATGTTCACAATTCTGTTTTCACATTTTAGAGTAATTCATATTTACTGTTGCAACTTGTTGATGTTGGCTATCAGCAAGATCCAATGGATCAAGCTGCTATTTTGGAAGCGTTTGACTTAGCACTAGCTAGTGATATGAATAATGATCAAAAGTTGCTTTTTTCCCAAAGAAAGCTTGAATTTTTAGAGGACTTTTCTTCAGATCCACAATGGTAATAATTTTTTAAAATAATTTTCTAATTAATTCATTATTTAAGTCATAAATAATATTAGAATTAGGTAGTGCATACAAGTAGATTAAATATACTATTTGTTAGAAATTCTGATGAAAATCAAGTTTTTTTTACCAATTAACTATTAGTTTGCAATCCATTTTAAACTGTAAGTTTCTTTCAAATTAATCTTGTATATTAAGAAATGATTGTTGATTGACAAACTTGACAATTAAAATTGATATAGAAATTAAATTATATCATTTGCTTGAGATTTACTACTTTTAGGATTTAATAAACTTTGTTCATTGAATTATTACGCTTTTCTTACCTTATATTTATTTTAAATATTAACAATTATTTCATGTATTTAAATTACAGCATTCAAGAAGCGTTTGAAGATTATGCAAAAATGTATAAATCTCACTATGTATCCAGAAAAAGAACAGTTGATGAAAGGTAATTTCTGGTACTAAATCTGTTAAAAATTTTATATTTTATTCTTAACTTTTTTCTTTAATACCAGAAAATAAATATAATTCAATGAAATAAAATAGGCAACTTCATAACTGCTTCCTCAATTGTATATTTGTATGGATTTACAGTTATTATTAGTCTGAATATATATATATATATTCAGACTAATAATAACTGTAAATCCATACAAGACTTATGCTTAGGAAACTAGACACTAATTATATATATATAATTAGTGTCTAGTTTCCTAAGCATAAGTAATAGTTATAAAATATGTTTTCTATATATATTTTTACATAGTAAAAAAAAGTTTTAAAGAAGAAAAACTGTTTAACTAAATTATTTACTTTTATCTTGCCAATTAATAGAAAACGACAACATTATTCTTTTCTTTTAATTGAAGATTTTATTTTAATTGGAGTCTATTTGTTTGATTTTAAAATCATTTTCTATCCCCTCTCTTTCTATGACTATCAAACAATTTTTTAAATCGTTATAAATTAGTAATGGATTTCTTAAAAATTCTTTTAAAAAATTACAATGGAAACAATCTTTGAAAATGTAGCCTGTCCACATATTGCTACATCAATTCCTAAATTTTCATTGTATAGAAAATATTATTTAATAAAAAAAAATTGTTTAATGAAACACTTTGAGTGTTTGCAAAAGGAGTTATATGAATATTAGTTGGATATTTCATTGAGAACTATAAAACTTATGTAATGATAAATGCAAAAATTTTCAATAATTCATTTTTTGTAAAACTTTAAATTTTTATAGACTAATTATAATAAAAGTGATAATTTTTTTTTTTTAATATCTTGAGTACTCTTTCTAAGTGAAATTGATCAGTAATTAACTGTAGATAAACATACTGTATTCTGATATCTTATTCAACATTTGATCTCCACAGTATTTATTTTTCTTTTAATTCTTGCACCACAGAATGACAAAAGACAATTACTCTTCATGTGACACTTTCAACTTACCTCCTGTATTTCTGCAAATGCAACTGGCTAGTCATCTACCAAGTTCTCTTAAATACTATTAACTCTAGTTCATAATAATAAAAGCGGCTGTTTAAAATAACGTTAGCACTCTAGCGTTTGTGCTAACATTATTTTAAACAGCAGCTTTTATTATTATTATTTTTTTAATCTGGAAGCATATTTAATCTTGCAAAATACTATATTTATTGAGACAATATTATTAAAGAACCACTTTCTTTTTGCACTGCTTCTATTTCTCTTATAATTAATTTTCTAATTTTGTCATTAAAAACTATTTTGCTGTACTTCATTGTGATACTGTGAATGAAACCATGTTTTGCATGTTATCAATAATGCCATGTCAAAACTAATCTTGAAATACCAAAATAAGAATGTTTATTGACAATGACACTGTCGTCAGTTTAGTTTAAAGAGTGATTTGTATTTCTTTTCAATTTTTTAGAACCAAGTGACTTGACTATCTTTTCCTATTTTGTGTGATCTTTTCCTTCAGTTTCTGAGGTTTTTTAAAATCAAAATTTGATAATTTTTATAAATTTCAACTAATTTCAGTCTTTAATAGCATGTGCAACCAATGCCCTCAATGCATACAATTTATCTCTTCATGACAGGTATAATTTGTAAACTAAAAGTATGTTGAGAATATTTGTGGCTGGAAACTAGAATTTATTAATGAACAATGATTTTAATAATGGTTAAATCTGACATTCAAAAAATTGTTTTATATACAAAATGTGCTTTGTATTTTTGAAAATTTTTTACTTTATATGTTCTTTTATTTTCAAACTTTGTACTTAAACTCATTCAGCAATTCATCAGTATTTTTATCAGTTACTCTGTTAATTTTAGTTATTTATTTCATATCCCATATTTTTTAGCTGGTGTAAAGATTGTGTTCCTATGAATTTCGTTTTATGTATATTGAAGTTTATATTTATTCATAACAAAATATATGAATCTCATTCTTAATTTTATTGTAAGTCAGGCTTTGTTGTGAAATTAATATAAATTGTAAAGTTTCAGGACTCAAGTGTTAGAAAATTTATACCTTTTTATTAACTTATTGTTTAGTATATAGTCTGGGAATTTAAATTGTGCATATATATACTTTATATACGAAACCTTATAGCATAGATCTTGTTTAATTTAAAATGCAGTTAAATACTTAATGTTAAAAATTTAGGAAAACTGAAAATAAGCATACCCATCAACATATAATCTTCTACAATTTTTTCAGCAAATAGTGAAAAACATATACTGCTTATAATGTGTTACATAAAATTTAAAAATGCACAGTATGAGTAAAAATAATGAAAAATACTAATTTGATTCTATTGGGATCTGACTCATCGCTGAATGTAATAAACTAAAGTTGAAGCACCAAATCGATCATCATGAGCGATAATTTTTAGAAGATTCAAGTTAAACTTATCAGAAAGTACATTTGTTTTGTTAATTTAATTATTTGTTTTTAAGAACTTAGTTATTTTCAAACTGTACATTGAATGCATTTTTTCTTTTGTACTGCATGTGGCTTGTTTTTTTATTTCCCAATAAAATTTTTTATGTAACTTATGCTTTTGCTACCACATGATGCTGTGCAAACTCGACTATTTTCAGAAACAATCTTCTCTAGTCGACAAAATTCAAAGTGATGATGGGAAATAAGTGTATGAGTTTTTGTTTTGAACTATTGTACTTCATTATTTAATTACATTTTTGGTAATGAAGTTGTATTATTATGTAATTAATAGTTGGTATAAGACTTCTTGTTATAGATCTGATAAAAAAAATTAGGAAAATGGAAGTTAATTTAGCTGTTGATTTTGATAATATCCAGATTGTTTATTTTTGCAGAAAATATTTATCTCATCTTGGCTTACAATTTTGTTTCTTTCTGATAAATCGACAAAATTTGAGTTTAGAATTTTGATAGTCAACTAACACATTTTTTAAGATTATTCTCATGGAATGTTTTCTGTATAATTGTTTATATTATCTATTGCATTGCTAATTTTTATAACTTCATGAAAGAAAAATTTTAAAAATTGTTGAGAAAAAATATATATAAATTTAATTCTATTTTTTAAAAATACTTAATCACAATAATTACTAAAAAATATATATATACTTTTTTTTTTTACCACAAATCATTCGACTTGCCTTTATCTGTTTTCAGAAAATTGTGATTTTACCACATTTTGTATTTATAAAAGATGACAACTAAGTTATAAATATTTCCAACTGTTGCACGCTGAGCTGGCAGCCGAATGATTAGTGCTCTTGCCTTCGGTTCAACAGCTCGTGGGTTCGAATCCCACCTTGGGCATGGATATTTGTAGTGGTTCGGAATCCACCTTAAACCGTAGGTCCCGGTCTAATTAGCCCTCGTGTGCAAAAAATGACCGTTGAGCGACAAACAATCCATCCAATCCAACTGTTGCATGTAGCTGAATGATTATCTCTCTAGTCTTAACCCCTTGACTGACTTTGACGAGTCTGACTCGTCATTGATTTCCTGGGCCATCACAGACTTTGACGAGTCAGACTCGTCACGCGCTTCTTTCAGCGGACGCCGTGCAAGTTACAATTAGATTACATAGTTGCTTCACTCGTTCGACGATTCTCATTTAAAAAAGCACACTGAAAGTAAGAGTTCAGTTTAGCAGAAGTCTCGCACGGTGAATGTTATACTAGCCAATATTTGAGTTTAGTAAAGATTATAAATAATCCCCGTAACATGTATAAGCCGGATGCATTATATGAAAGTGGGGATGATGGTGTAAATTGATGGTGTAGTTCAATTAAGCGAAATTAAATAGTTTTTTTTTGTCGCATCAAATTCCATTTAATTCGTCAGTCAAGGGGTTAATTTCTCCTGTTTTTTGGTTGAGTTCCATCTTGCCTGTGTATGTTTAAGATCAGAACCTATTTTAAGCTTTAGATTCTGTAATCAACCCTTGTGTGCCATTGAACAACTAATAGATCAAACCTAATATTTATTATCTCATTGTAACAGGTAACAGTTATTAATTCATGATGTCATGTACTTCCTGTTATTAAAGCTGAATGTACTTGATAACTATTAATAGTACTTGATAACTAATATATATATTTTACTGCATTTAATTCCAGTGAAGACAGCCTTGAAAAGAAGCTCAAAACTGAAGTTAATGGTTCTGCTACCGCAGCTGCAACTAGTCCTTCATCTACTGCACAAGCTGCAGCATCTGTTACTCCATCTGCACATGATGCTGCATCTTATCAATATCAGCAACACTCAGCTGCCTGGGCTAACTATGCTGCACAGGTGAAATAATCAAATTTTTTTATATTGATATTAATAGTTCATATTTTATCAGTAATAAATAAAAAGAAGTCATTCTCATTTTAAAAAAGCAAATCATAAGAGACTTTATTTTAAAAGATTATGGTGTAATATAATGAAATCCTTCTTGGTCTTAAACATATGTTGATTTATTCAAACATTGATTTAAAAATAGACTAATAATTTGGCAAGGCAGTTTGTAAACACAAGTGGTAAATATAATTATAATAAAAAAATCATTGAATTTATGAAAGTTATATTTTAAAATGTATTTAAGCAGTTCATCTTATAACAAAATACAGTATAAATAAGGGTCCCCCCCCCTTCCCACATTAGAAAGCTTAGTCTGCTTTATAAGAATAATTTTTATTTAAAAATAAATATTAAATACTTCATGAGTAAAACAGTTTTGGCAAATCATTAAAAACCAATCTTATATATTAAAAATTAATAGAGAGTGATAAACAAAATTGCACATTAAAATAAAAATTATTTGAGTACAGTTCTTATTTTAATGATGTGATTTGACTATTATCAGATAACTAGGTGTCTTGAAGTGTTTTTTAGTTTATATGTTTTTAAACAATTTAACTTTCATTTTAGAAAAAAATATCTTTCATTTTTGTCATATAATTAGATGTATTTAAAGTTTTATAATATATACATATTGTTTTTCAGTTTAACTTGCTGGTTTTTTGCAGTATAATGTTTCAAAATTTTAAAAGAAATAATAATGTAATACTCTGCAAAGAGAAATTAAAGTGCATAATATATATACTGCATGCACACTCATTTTTTATAAACTATGGCTGATCCCTAACATGATCTCAAAAACACATAATTTTAATTCCTATTTGTGAACAAAATTTTAAAAGATCTCCTTTTTATGAACTTGTTTTCACACATTTTTCAATTGTGCTTACCTGTTTATTTTTATTTTGTGGTTGAGAAACTTTGATCAACACTATTATTGAATCCTTTAGTTGGGATTAGTTGACTGCAATCCTAAGAACTAATCCATGCTATTAATAATAAAAAGTAATTTAGATTCTAAAAAATAGACTCTACTCTCAAGCATCATTCACTCTGGATGTGTTTCGCAATCCATGTGGAATTTTTCATCCTAAATCTAGCTTCCAACTTTGTATACATTTGTATGTAATAATTTGCTTCAAGTGAAGATATCGTGGGTTAGAAGGAATCATCATGTCTTAGAATGATGCCCTTGTGAAATTGACATTCTTGGCACAATGCTCTTTTGAATGATGCTCCAAAAAAAAAAAAAAAAAAAAAAAAAAAACTGATTTTGACCTGTGTATATTATTAAAAATTGCTGTAGTAAAAAAAAAGAAAATTATCTGAAAACTTGAAGCTGAGCTATTCATACATAAGCTGTATTTAAAACATTTTATCCCTACTTTCTGAAATTTTACTTTAGAACCTTTTGAAACTAGATTCAGATGTAATTTGTTCGTATAAATTACTAGATGATCAAATGATTGCAGCTGTAATAAATGATAATAAAAAGAACTTTTAGATATTAGCCATAAAGAAAATAAATAATTAATAGATTAAAATATTTAAAAAAAAAGTAGTGAAATTTTTTCCTATAATGAAAAAGTGTTTTTAAAAATGTAGTTTTGAAATACTTTAACCGATTTTCCCTAGATAAGTATTAACTAAAAATTGTTTTTAATTATGAATTTTATTTTGCCTGCTTCTTTATGTAATGCATATTGAATAATTTTTCTATAATGGTAATTCATTTATAAAGAGCCATGTGGTAAAACAATAGTTATCTAAGTTATTTTATAAGTTTTCGATTTTGAGAATTATCTTAACCAATTGTTGCCAGAGTGGTGGTCCATGAGAAAATTTCTCCAGAAAAATGTGAAATATACTTGCTTATCATGTTAAGCTAGGATTTAAGATGCATTGAAGCATAATTAAATTTATAACATGTGAAAAGTTTTAAAAACCTGCTTCATAGAATAACACCACAATAAATAAGTTGGCGCAATAGCTTCATTGTTTTTCTTTTTGTCATGTAGCTACTTGTTTTTTCTCTCTTCTAATGTTTCATTCTTCTGTATTTTGCATATGCATATCATTTCAATTTAAAATATATTTAATATATTTGTTTGGTTATTAAGCAAATTTTTTTATTAATTTGTGTTTTTTAAGACAGATAAGACCTTAAATCTTAAACGTGTGCATATTTTCTTTTATTTGACATTTATTGGGGTAATATTTATAATTTTATTGGGATTTCATTTCAAGTAAGCAGAAACATCCATCACACTAGAAATGTATAATACTAAAAGTTTGATATACTTAAATCACATCTTAATTATTTTGTTTTTGTATTTTTTATATTATTTTTTTATGGTTTATTAATAAAACATTCATAATTTGGTTACAATTAATAGTTTCATTCTCTTAGATCACAATTTTTTTGTAAATGTATTAAACATTTAAAAATCCTATTAGTAGTCTACGAGGTCAAAAAGTTTGGTGACTGCTGATCTTACTGGTCTCTATGTATTTGTAAAAAAAATAATACATTGTGTGTGAATATAAATATTCATTTGGATTTAGCTAGAGTAAACATTTCTTATTAAAATCTAGTTTTACTTATTGAACATACTAATAAGAATTTAATAAGGGTATAGTTATATATAAATATATTTCATTTTTAACTATAAATAGTTTTTTTTTTTAAATAATTTCTTAAATCAGTGATGAAATTTTTATCATACAAAAATTTTTAACATAACACATTGTTTTATATTAACTTTTCCTTTAAATATTTTATAAATTGTACTATGAGTTATATGTACCCAAATAATTGCATTTTTACATTTTAGTTCTGTTTTTACAAATATTTTTTTCTTTGTTGCAGAATTCCTATAATTATCAACAAGCCTGGACACCATATGCTGCAAACTATTACTCTTCTCATTGAGAATGAACTTTAGAAACATTGCATTATAAATAAGTCCATCAATCAGACTCTGTTTTTAAAATGTTAATCATATGTCACATTTCATGATACAATATTGTATGATTGTCTCAAAATATTCTTACTATGTAAAAACATGTCTAGAGAATTTTGAGCTAAGTTATTTAGTTTGTGCTAATAAATAAATAAATAGTTTTATTTCTGTTTTATAAAACATGTTGCCTCTTTCTTTTTTTTTTAATTGAAGTACATTTATTCATCTTTTTTAAATTCATAAAAGGGTGCTGTGTTTATGTAATAAATGCATATTGATTAATGTTTGGTTAATTGCAGATCACAAAAACATTGAGTGTTTTGAAATCGTGTGTAATAAACTTATGATGGTTAAAATTTTAGGGTGAAAATTTGCTTTGGGTGCCCTGTTTGGCGCATTTTCAAAAAGTCGCCAACTGGCGCGTTTTTTCGTGTTGTCTCGCGGAGTTGAATGCTCTGAGACACTATGCAAAAAGGATGTTTCTATGGCGACGAAACCGAAATCCGTGTTTTTAATGAATTCCACAGTTGATATGGTAACAAAAACAATGGTTTTTTTTTTTTTTTTTTTTACGAATTGTATAACAAAAAATACACATATAATTGTATAACAAATAAGACAGGATTGCTACAAGGAGTAGGATGAAATAGGGTTACCACGTTTTGTGCATCTATCGCTCATTTGGCGAGAAAGGGGTACCAAATCACAGATCAACCAAATTTTGATTATTATGAAACAAAATAATCAATTTAAAAGATTTTATTTTTTTTAAAGAAGTCTTTTCGCTATTTTCACTTTGTTTATGAGTTTAAAACATAAGCAAATGATATTTGTTGTGTTCCTGTTTTTGGCATGCAAAAAGAAACATTCAGTCAAATTTTTTTTTTTTTTTTTAATTTCAACTGTTTTTAATATGTGTAATGTGTACATAATAGAGATTTATATGGATTCTGCACTTGTCAAATTGATTGACTCCACTTTTGAATTTCATTAATTAAAATATGTGTAATTATAAATTCAAAACATATTTCATTTATAATGAGAATTAACACTACAAAAACTATATATAAAATAATGTTAATCTTATAAACATACTTTTTTTTTTATCATTTTTCGCAATTTCTTATTTTGTGGAGTTAATACATTGACAAATGAAGGATTCATATAAAAGCGGTAAAAAAATTGAAAAGGAAATATTATTTATAAGCTAACATCTTATTGATTTTTCTTATTGCTTTTTGCAATAAGGAGGAGAAAAAAATAAGAGAGAAACATTTTTGATAGTAATTAATTATCATGATAGAAGAAAATTTTTTACATGCTGAGACAAATAGATTTTTGAATTACTTATTCAAAAAGGAAAATTAATGTTAATTAAACTGAATGTGATATTTAAGTAGATCAGAGTGCCAACTGCTCGTTTTGACAATTATAATTATTTTCAGGAAACTAGGAAATTTTTAAGTCTACTCTGAAATTAGTTGTAGTTTGTTAAACAAGTTTTATATATGTGTAATAGTAATATGAAATTATGCATACAAAGATCCTTATTTAATATTCATTCATTTATTAAATGACAGAACACATTGTATTTCAGATAAAATTTTAAATGCAATGATAACATTTTAAATTGTACTTAATAATTTATAAATTCTAATATTAATTGAATATTTTTCTTGATTACTATAATTTAAATTATAAAGATGTAATTGCTGTATAAATTGTTTGAGATTTTTATGTGATTTTATAACAGATTTTGTTTGTATTTTAAAGATGGGAAATCTCTTTCTAGGAATAGTAAATATAGCCAATCATGGTCCAATGATATTTTCTATGTTAACAATCCTATATTGGCAATCCATGCATGTACTCTGATTGCTTGGTACATGGGACAGTCATTGTCTAACCATACTTGTTTGTTGAAAAGCTCCAGAATCAGAAATTCCAATCCAGAAATATATATTTCTTCTTCTTCTTAATGGGCTAGCACGGTATCGGGCACCTCTGCTTGATAGAATTTTGTCCCATAGCTTCAAGCCTATGAACTCTTAGTTCTAATAAATTGAACCATCCACTTTGTTTATAAAGTCAGACAAACCCTTTACGGAGCTAAGATGTATCTCTTTAGTACTGATGATTCCTAAAGTATTAAAACGAAGGGAGGCTAAAGCATCACACTCAAAAATGTTGTGATGTGCCGACTCATCATCCTTAAGACATTTCCTACAATTATATCTTGAACGAGTCCCAAAGTATGGAGACGTTTCCTAAAAAATGATAGTGTCCAGTGATGAAGCTTACGATGGTACGTATCTTCGCCCTAGAACAACTAAGATTTTCAGAGGCAACATGCGCCGATGATCTAGAGATCATACTTTTGGCGTGCTTTTGACCAGAATTGTTAAACCAAGGTTTATTCATCTTCTGCTTTCCCACTTGAGTAAGGTACCCTTTATGGTCTTCATGTAGATGACACAGAAAAGTTCCGCACCAATAGGGATAGTAGACGAACCCTGATTTGCCAGTTCATCCGTCTTTTCATTACCTTTGATCCCCACGTGTCCTGACACCCAAAAAAGTAAAACCTTATTATTGGTTGTCAGTTCCTTAAGAAGGTTTTCACATACCAAGAAAATCTTAGATTTGACTTGGAAAGAATTAATGGCCTTTAAAGCAGGTTGACTGTCACTACAAATTAGAATCCGCGATCTTGAGTGCAAATAAGAATCCACACTTGATCTTGAAACAAATACAATCAGTCTTGTTCAACAATATCCTTGCTTACTCTGGCCGGTTTAATAAAATGCGATAGAGGAAAAAAAGTAAAATCAAAGTCGTTGAACTTTGAAAAAGTTGCTAGTTCAAAATTAAGAAGCCTGGTTTTCGTTATAATTTAATAGGCATTTAATAAATTGAAAGTGAAACTATATTATTTGTGAATACTTCTTAAATATTCCTCACATTTAAAGAATTCAATATTATTAGCAAATGTGTAGAATAATGTCCATGAACTTTCATTGCAAAATTTTGTGTTAATTTGGTAATGATTATAGTTATTAAATATATCAACGCATAAATAATTCATAAAATTAAGCTTTTTTTAAGAATATAGAAATTATAAAAAAAATTCCTTGCACTCTTTTTACTAAAATATTCGAAATTTTGAAAATGATTCAATTATAATGTTTTAAAATAATTAGTAAATAACACTGCATACACAAATGAATAAAAATATGTAAATTAACATTAAGTTATTCCTATTTATAAAATTTAAATGTGAGAAAATATTGACTTAAATTTTTGGTATGTTAAAACGAATTCTATTTGAAAAGAGGTAATTTATCCTTAGTTATAGAACGATGTAGGAGAAATAATAGTATAATAGAAAAATAAAGTTTATTACTATTTCGTTGATTTGAATAGTAAAAAAATTTATTATTCATATTAAAAATTTAATTGTTACCACACATTATTATCATCTTCTAGATATAGACGATTATAATATCTAAGGGGAGGGAGTAGTAGGGGGGAGGTCACCCCGCATTAGGGAGAAAAGGGTGGATGGGAAGGAGAAGGGTCTCCTCTTTGCGCAGAAATCTTATTTCTTCCCTACTCTGTTGACATCAAAAAAGATATCACCCTCTGGGCTATTTCTGAAATACAATGGTGTTCCAGAGGAAGTTCCTACAAGTCCTTATTAAATTCCTTTTTCTCCTGAGAAAATCTCACTGAAGATGGAACAGATATATATGGTTGAGGAGTAACGAAAGTCACCCATCTCGTTGCCAGAAATACGGATGTGAGTTGGTACCCATTGGATATGAATCTCAAAATTAGTGGAATGTCTGATGATAAGCGTTAAAATGGACATCCCAGCTCGGTCACCAACTTTTCTCCAATTACTAAGGTGTGGAAAATGGATCGCTATTTCGAAAACTGCAGTTATGTTTTGAGAAAAACTTCCTTCTTACGTTAAAGGTGTGACTTTTCTGGTCACAACCATTTTGGTCCAAGGGAGTCATTAATCAATCAGTCACTAGTCAACAGTTTTCAGTTAAAATTTTACAACTAATACAACACACTGGACTAAGAGGCTATAGCAAAACTTGTGATAAAAATGGCTTTTTTTTTTACTCTGGGGCGATGCACAATTATTTCGCTGTTTTCATTCTATAACAACTCATCGTTCAGTTTCTCTTCTTTATATTAAAAGTTAATCTATGATTTTTCTACTACTACCAATATATTTAAAAGATTTTTAGAAAATGAAATTCACATAGAAAAATTAAAATTTTTAAGTAATTTAATCAGTTTTTACATTTTTCCTTTCATTATACTTTTCGGGTTCCTTCTTTGGCTTGATAATTAAGGAATCAAACTATAATTAATTTATTCAGAAAGTGAACATTTTAAAGTCAAAATCATTAGAAATTTTTGTGCAACATTTAATTTTTTTTTTTTTTTGAATGAGTTTCCAAACATATTATCACCACTGTTCATTAAAGCCCTAAGATATCGAATATAATTACATATTCAAATATCTATTACTACCTTATTCCATTTTTTTAGAATTGTATTCTATGTATATTATATAGTAGTTTAAAAAACTAATAATCTAAATACTTCGGAAAAGGATAAGCCTTATTTATCTGACAAAAATCGGAGTGTTATAATTGCCTTCTCATATTTTTATGTTGTCTATTGGAAATTGTGCAGTGAATAAAATATGTCATATTTTGTATTTTTATAATAATAATCGCAATTATAAAAGTAATTATTGAGGAATGTGACATGAAATACTTCATAAATATTCATTCATTTTATTCGAAACGAAATTTTTATGGCTTATATGCGTCTTCTATTGATAATTAAAGGTGCAAACTTTATACAGACCTCTAAAGAAATTTTCTACTTATGTTTTAATGATATTCTGACTAGGCTTTATTAATAATACTTCTGTTTTATAAAATATATTCATTTCATGGAGGGTGATAAAATTCCTAATTTTTTTATTTATAAAAGAAAATATAAAATATTAACACACACAAAAAATTACCTGTTAAGGTAAATGATTTAATCTCTATCAGAAATTGAAATTGTCAAGTAATATTTCAGAACATTAAAGTTTCTCAAAAAAAATTTCTCCTCTTGAAAATTTTCAGTGTATTCCAAATGATGTATTTGTCAACCGAAGTAATATATAATATTGATTAGATAATTTATTTTTATTTTGTATAAAAAAGATTTTTTGCTTAATCAATATAACAATTTTTCATTAGAATGTACCCTGGCATAGACAACTAGTAAAAAAGAATAGAATTCAAATAACATTACAAATTTTGTGACATTATCCCGAAATTAAAAATAAGTTATTAACACGAGCTTACTTTTTCGAAATAGAAAATTAACACATATAGTTTTGTAAATAAATTAAAATTAAAAACATCTTAAATTCATAAAAATGTAACTGACCAATAAAATATATGGTAAAAATTTATCGCATGGTGACTCTTGGCGAAATTTTCAAAAAGTCGCCAAGGGTGACCGTATGACAAATTTCCGATTAGGGAAAACGGTGGTAGGAAAATGGCTGAAATAGTGACAAATATTCATACAATGTTGATATCCAACAATATGCTGCACTAATTTTACAAAATTAACAAACAACGCAGATTTATAGATTTCAAGCATTAATGGTAAAATAATAAAGTTGATATGTTAAATTATCCATAAAAATTTTGATTAAATTTTACATTAATTAATTTACATTAGTAAATATTCATGAGAAATTAATGACAAATAGGGTTGTCAAAATACTAATTTGCCGGGTTTTCAGTAAAAATGTTCGCTAAATTTGGCGCCAAAAAAAAAAAGCGCCAAGTGTGACCGTATAGTAAAACTGATCGAAATATTTCATACATTTTATCAGGAAAAATTAAAAATAATTTTGTCATTTGCACAGATTTTTCGTACAGAATTATGATTTTCTCAAGATTTGTAATGCTACAAATCTAAATAATTGATGTAAAAAAAAGAGCTAAATTATGTGAACTTATTATTAATATGGAAATTTAAATATAAGAAGATTTTCGCTTATGAGAAAGTTCCAGTTGTTTCCTTGCTGTTGTCCCACTCGAATTTCATCAATATCCCTTGCCTTTCCAACGTTTAAATCTCCCTAGATTTCACGATTTATTTCTCAATATGACAAACAATAGTAATTAAAATGTTTTTTTCCCTTATAAAATTGATATTCTTTCGAAATAAAATAAAAATTTTCTTAAAATTTTTATTTATCTTAGCTACTATATTTAGCGCCTCTTTCAGAGCGGCACAGCACTTCTTGCTCCCTTTCACTACGACACAGATTAAAAATTCTTTTTACTCTTATGTGTACCAGGGAATTTACTCTAGAATTTTTGGAATAAACTAGGAATTTTTGTGTATATTGGGAATTTTGAGGGGATAAATTCAACCAATCAACTTTCTTATAATGCATTATTTTATCTGATATAGAAGAAAAACTGCAAAATTATGAAAAAAAAATGTTCTGTCTTCTAACTAAGAAGTTAACTAATTTCGTACTTAGAAAAATAAAACTACTTGTGTTAAGATACTAAAAATAATAAAATAATATTTAATAAAAAATATCAAGATATATTTTTCAGGGCTGTCAGAATAAATATTAACATTTTCATATTTTTGTCGTTATAAATTCCTAAATTAATACGCAGAAAGAAAAAAAAATTTTTTCTTAACATTAATTTTTGAAGTTATTCGAAATTGGTCAAATTATATCTTTTTGCATGCCAAAATTATCTCTTTTCCTAGAAAACTTACTATTGCTGTAATTAGTTATAGAAATCATAAAATAAGTGGACTTTTATTTGTTTAAAAAAAACTTTTAATAATAGAAACTTTAAGTTGAAAATTTTCAAAACTCTCAGGCTCTTTCAAAATTTCCGGAATAAACTGTGTTTATTTCCGGAAATAAACCCGGCTTTTTTCCCTCCTTTACAACACTAGGCTTGGGTAGAGCATATATTAAGGCATTTGATTATGATTCAAAATTATTAAGCAGTTGGCTATGGTTAACGACATCCATAAAGGCACTGCGATAACTTAATCTATAATTTTCTTCTTAGCATTTGGCAACACCGTTCCT
Organism: Latrodectus elegans; assembly: GCA_030067965.1. Classification (NCBI taxonomy): domain Eukaryota; kingdom Metazoa; phylum Arthropoda; class Arachnida; order Araneae; family Theridiidae; genus Latrodectus; species Latrodectus elegans. The sequence continues at coordinate 34,866,439 of CM057818.1, read as the reverse complement.
TCCACTCGTGTGTTTACATTTTTGTTATGCTTTGAGGATTGTGTTTATTATACATGCTTCTAGTTCTTCGATCTCCTTATAAATTTTAAAATAACCTGGTGAAAAATAAAGTAAATTATAATGCAGAGTGATGATGTAGGTTGATTTATTTTTATGTATTTTATCTGTTTCTTTTTCTTAAAGATTATTTGTTATTCCTTAAAAATACACGTGAATGATGTACAATAAATCTGAAATTCATAACATAAAGAAATAATTAATCCAAGTTATTCTATGTCTAATATTTGTGTTCTGCAAAAATAATTGTTAAGTTAAAATTTCGAATTTTAAACATGGGCATTACTTTTATATTTTGATGCTGTTTCCTGTTTACTTTATATTCTTTGTTTTAATATATTGACTTTTTAAACTCTTTTGTAATATTAAATTTTCTATACCTATACAATCTGCCACAGGTGCCGTATAATATAATAAGAACCATACCTAATAGCCTTCTGAGAATCACAAGACTTTCCTTCTAAACTTTTGCTGCGGTAGAAAACATTTCCATCTGAGAGGCTTTTCTAGCCGAAATTCTCATTTAACTCTCGCATTTTAAGTACACTAACTCTGATTTCAATACTCCAATTTCATGCAAATTTTCCCAAAGAATTTCCTTTTTCTCACACAATTTGAAAGAGAAAAAATAATTAGCTTCTCCATCCTGATCTAAACTCTGGTTACTACTGGAGAAACTGAACGTCAATCCAGAACTAAGAATAGCTTGGTATTTTAAAACCATATTTTGAGCTATGGACATAATTAATCGTAACAATTTTGACAAATGTTAAAAAAAAGAAAAAAATAAATAAATAAATTTTAGAACACAAAAATGGTTGCCGAGCTGGCAGCCGAATGGTTAGCGCTCTTGCCTTTGGATCAACAGTTCGTGGGTTCGAGTCCCACCTTGGGCATGGATGTTTGTAGTGGTTCGGAATCCACTTTAAGTCGTAGGTCCCGGTCTAATTAGCCCTCGTGTGCAAAAAATGATTGTTGAGCAACAAACAAACACAAAAATGGTTATTTAAAGTAATGAATAAGAGCAATACAACAATGGAAATTAAGTATCAAAAACGTCCAGAGAATTGCAAAACACACTAAAAATATTCTTACGAAGTTTCCTCTCAAATATTTCTTATAAAATGTGAAAATAGAACAAAATGTTCTAAATCTTGTCACAATGACGTAAACACTAGGGTTGTCAAAATTAAATTTTCAACATTATTAATATTGATCTTCTTCTGTATGATGTAATAAAAACCAAGTTTTCATATAAAAATGAAAATCCACGAAAAAACCCCCCCACCAAATTCAGAATTTGGAATCCTAGATTATATGGCATGTCTGCCCAATCAAGATTATGGTTAATATGAAGTATAATCATATTTCTTATTTTAAGAAGAAAAGAAGTATCTGAGATTTCTAATAATGTGGCTTTGTTTGGTAATTCAATAAAACAGTATTTCCTATATACACTAAGTATATTATGATTCGCATTTATCAGTGTTGGACACAATTGTTCACATAACTGTTAAAGTGTTATTTAGAACATTATCACATATACTGCTAAATTAATTAATTTTAACATTTGTGTTGTTATTAAGTGTATGTTCCATTTGCTAATTTTTTTTCTAAATATGCTAGATTGTTTATTTGGATGAAATTCTCATTTTGTGCTTGTTAACTAAAATCACTTTTAATTGATTGCTGAATAAAGATTTTGTTCATTGGGTGGAAAGTTCTAAGCAATAGGTGAACATTAGAAAACTCTTTAGTTATGGTTTTTAGATAAGAGTATATTATGTGGCCATTAAGGTTTTAAAACCATTGAATCAATTGCATAACAGATTGTTATACTGTTATTAATACAATAATGTTATAAATCTATAATTATAAGAGCAATAAAGTAATTGGGAAACCTTTATTCTCTGTTTATATATTCTAAATAGTAAGACATATATTTCTGCTTTGTGTTTTGTTAAAATTGTTAGCTTTTAATTTATTTTGTAAACTTTTTTCATGTGTACCATTGCATTATTCCGAACTTTCTCTTCCCCACTAAATCATGAATAGATTTATTAAATATTTCATACACCAAGAAGTTTACTGATAAGAAATCTTGCTAAAGAAGTGGAATCTTTTTTCTCATTGAGGCAAAATACAACCAGTATCACACATTCTTCATTTGTCAATTTCTTATGTGATTCATGATATTAGTATGTTAAAAAATATAGATGATGATGATTGACCTAAAAATTCTTGTGACTGAAGCATAGATATCTTTTAACAACCACTGGGACAATAATGTGTTATACTATTCAATTTTTTCAAAATCTACAATGAAAATGCACTTACAATATATGACTTGATTTGGCCAAAATAGACATAAACAGCTCAAAATTGAAACTACATATGTCTCCACTTGTGTATCTCTGCCTAAAATGACACCGAAATGCAGTAACTTTTATTACTTGTCAGACCTGATCTAATAAATGAACAACTCGCAGGGCTCTCTTGCCATCTATTGAGAAAAAATTGTATTAAAATATCAGTATAATCACCGAAAACCAGTGGGACATCACTCCACCAAATTGCACGCTTATTTATTCCATAGAGTGTCTTGAAAACATCTGTTGGATATATATGTTTTGGTATGGCTGAAAGAGTTGAAGTTGAACATCTATTACTGTTACAGAAATCTAGCTATCAAAATATTATTAATACTTGTAAGCATTTTTTAATTTTAGTAAAGGGATATCTGTGATAATAAAAATGACATATTCATAAACAATCCCTATTTTAATAAATGCATTTGTGATACTTTTATTTGAAAAAAGATTTGAATTAGGTTTTAATTTTTATTGTGAAAAATATAACATGAAAATAGTTCTTCAGTATCATTATGTTGCAAAGATATTGAATCCACAATTCCATTAAACTACTCTTCGAGCTTTCACTAAAGAATTAGATACCTTAACAATTTTGTCTCAACAAAGTTTTCTCAACTATCTAACAATGCTGTTTCCACAAAGCATGGAGTTTGTCTTAGTTTTTGATTGCAATGATTTAGTTTTGTATTTTGAAATATTTTTGTTATGTTATAAAAAATCAATGTCTTTAAGTTATAAAAATCACTGTTTCTTGTTGCTTTAAAATCATTGTATAAATGTTTGCTATACTTTGTTTATTGATGCAACTTTAAAAATGGTTGTAATAGTTGTAGAATTATTTTAACTACTGGTTATTATATACCATGGTAGCTCATATGCATATAAATATTAATTTAATAAAAATAAAAGTATGTAAAAGTATGTTTAATGTTTTGAATATTTAAATAACTTTTTATTGTAGATATTTGAAATTTTCTGTATTTTGTTGTTAATAAGTTATTGTTTTTTAATTTAAGAAAATATTTATCTTAATTGTTTTGTAAGTATTCTCTTTTCTGATTTTTTTTTTAGGTCATTTGGAGTATTATAAATAATACTTTTTGTTCCCACAAAGTTAAGTAAGTGTTGCCAAAAAGATTTTACTCTCTTACAAAATGAACAGTTTAATGTGTGTAATTTCTTACTGTTTTATGGCTGATTCTTTAAAACTTTTTTTATGTTTTTCAGTACAAAAACTCAACAGTTTTGCCGAAATGAATATAATTTAACAGGCTTGTGTAATAGAAACTCATGCCCTCTGGCCAATAGTAATTATGCTACTATAAGGGAAGAAAAAGGTATGCTTTTTTTAAATATTGAAAATTGAATTTTTTTTTATAAATTTTGATGTTTAACAAACTTTTTGAAATATTTTGAGAAAGTAAAATAAGTTATTTGTTATTAAAAATTATTATCTTATTTACATTTTTTTTAAAAAATACACTGGGAGAAATATAGATCCAATGTGTAAGTCTATCGTTTGCTACAGAGTATTATAAAAGTATAAAATTGTCTTAGACAGCAGCTGATTATGTTTGCAGCCAGTTGTAACCATTCATCAATACATTTGTAAGGTACATTGAAACAGGACAGGCTATTACAGATGTTGCTTGATTCTTCAACATTCTATCTTAATGAAATTGTGGAAACAATTCTAAAGTAGTTTGTCTGAAGATCTTTGTTTTTTCAGGGGTTAGTTTGGTTTGTCATTCAATGATAGTTTTTTACACAAGAGGGCTAATTAGACAAGGATTGATAATTTAAAGTGGATTCTAAACCACTATAAATATCCATGCCCAGTTGTTGAATTGTAGGTGTATTGCACAGCTGCCAGTTTGACTTATCAATGGTTGCAGTTCCATAAAAATCAACATACTTACATACCCCATTTTCATTTTTATTGTTTATTTTAGCTTTAAATTAATATTTATTAATGATTCCAATAAAACTTAAATTTTTGAAAAATCATTACATTTTTGTATTAAACTACATATTTTATTTCGTGAATAAACTTATTTGCTACTTTCCTGCCATATCTTGTGTAAATTAAAGTAGTAATTATTGATGTTTGAAGTTTTACCATTTAGTACTTAATGTTTAGAAATTAATGTATTTCATCTAAAATTTTTTAAGTAATTAATTTTTCTTATAAAGAAATGATATTTATTTATGTGATATTAATATTTTACAGGAGTTTGTTATTTATACATAAAAACAATAGAAAGAGCTGCTTTCCCTGCTAGATTATGGGAGAAAGTTAAGCTATCCAAAAACTATGAAAAGGCATTAGAGCAAATCGATGAAAATTTAATATATTGGCCACATTTTATTCGACATAAATGCAAGCAAAGATTCACTAAAGTCACTCAATATCTAATTCGTATGAGGAAACTAAAGCTTGGAAGAACGTAAGATGTATTTTTTAGAAATACTATTTTGTTAAATTATTATGATGGCACTTCCTTTACATTGAACTATTTTTTAAAACTAATATTTTACTCTCATTTTTCATTATTTACATTTAATTCAATTCATTATATTAATATATACTTCGTTGGTGATAAATCATAAGTACAAAATAAATCTTTTTGATATTAAGTGTTTTTAAAAGTTAAATTATTTGTTACTAATTTGCATTCTTGTTCATAAATTAATAGATTTTTAACAAGTAATTATAACTAATGGTATAAAAAACAGGCTTTTAAAATTTATAATTTTTAATTATTAAGGAATTCTTTTATAAAATGAGCAAATGATTCAATAATCATTTTATAAATTGTTAATTTGTGATATTTTTTCTTAATAATAAATTGTGAACATGGAATCATAATGATAAAATAAATTAACAATGACAGTAATGCCACTTTAAGAGAAGACATTTTTTTTTATCCATGTCCAATGTTTTGTTGATTTATTTTTGCTTTATTTTTTTGGTGATTTCATTAAATATTAATTTTGTATTACATATACAATTTATACATTTTAATAAAGTGTTAAACATATAGTTAAAATTGATTCAAGTTTGCTATAGTTTTACCAGCTATTTCATATATTTAATATGTTTAATTTATAACCATGAAACTGGTCCTTTATCACATTTTTAGATATGTACATAAAATGTTATCTTAGTGTGACATTTTTTATAATATATATACTTTTTTTTTGATTAACAAAAGCACAAATTTTTTTACATGAACTATTCTTTGTTTATCCAGGAAGGAATTAGTGCCCACTCAACGAAAAATTGAAAGACGTGAGAGGCGAAGGGAAGAAAAAGCACTCATAGCTGCTCGTTTAGATAATGAAATTGAAAAGCAACTTGTAGATCGCTTAAAAAGTGGTTTAGTAAGTTAAAGGTTTTTTTATTTGAATATTATAAAAAATTATTTGGGAAAAAAAAAAGTGTTTTTAATGATAATTTTTGAATTTTTTATTACAGTATGGAGACATTTATAACTTTCCACAGAAAGCATTTGAAAAAGCTCTTGAAGATGAAGAGATTGAAAGTGAAGTGGAAGAAGATGAAGAAGAGGATGAACTAGAGGTAATTTGTGTTATCATTTACATGGATGTAATTATCTATGTCTGTTTATTTATGCACATTTTGAGCTGTTATCTAAATGGTTAGTACTCTGCCCTTCTGTTATAGTTTTTTTTTTTCTCATCTTGTCTATGGATTTTTGTAGTAGTTTTGAAAACTTTAAATTGTAGATCCCAATCAAAATAGCACGTTCAAAAAAGACTAGATAGTAAAATAAAACAATCATGTATTTACAGGTATAGAACAAAATAATAGGATCAGCTGTGAATTAATGAAAATTTTTAATTAGTTAGAGTTGGGCCATATTTAGCCAGAATGCCAGCTTGCATTTGATGTGGATTTAACAAATTAAAGTCTTGATCAAAATTTGCACCCATTCTTCTCTCAGTTTTAAATTATTGTATCTTCAAGAAAAAACACTTGATGACTTTTTTATGGCTAAATTTATCTATCACGTTCTTTCTTTACCATTTTTAGTTTAATCTCAGTAAGATCTGTTTTCTTATAATCAGAAATATTATACTTTTTTTAAAATATTTTTCTTATTTGCTTATTATTTCTATAATTTAATGGTTGAAGCATATAAATTTCTTTAATCAGTGAATAACTTCCACTCAAATTTCAATTATTTGAACTAATTCAATTTAATTCTGCACAGTTTTTTTTAAACAAGATTTTGAGTTTCATCATTTTAAAAATATGTGTGTGATGTAAAACTATTTTTATGTTGCCATTGTTAACTTACATTATTTGCATTCTTTTATAATGATATGGTAGATAGCATTTTCTGTAAGTTAGGAATTTCATCAAAAACCATTCCTCTATAATATTTTTAACCTGTCTTTTCTGAAAATACTTAACCTATAATTATTTAAGAGTGAGAATAAAAACTATTTTAAAATATGTTATTCTTTTGGAAAACACTACTTCTCTTTTGTTATAAAACTTTATATTCTTTGTAGGAAGTTAATAAAATTTTAATGTCTTGTGAACTTATTAGCATTACAGCTGAATACTGTTAAATAATTATGTAACTAAAATAAATGTGTATTCATATATCTTTAAAAATATTAAAACTTTCAGGAAGAGGGAGTTGGCGAACGAGAATATGTTGCTGATGTAGACTTTGAAGAAAGTGATATATCTGATTTAGAAGTAAGAGTTATGAAATTTTTTTTCTACGTTATTTTCGTTTTTAATTTATGCAAAAGAGATTAGCATGGTAAAGATGTAATTCTATTTCATGAATAAGATATATTTTAGAAATATTTTTGAAACATCGAATTGTTGCTTTAATTATCTTCACTGTAATTCTTCTACCAATTTTGTTTTTTGTTTGCTCATTTAATTTACTTGTTTCAATTATAGGGAAATTTTTTACTGCGAGTAATGCAACTTAAAATTGCTTTATTAATAACAAATATAATTACGGCTCTCTAAGCATATTTTTTATGCACATATTTGTTTCCCATGATTGTTAATATCAATTATTATTTTGAAATGCAAGAAAAATACAATATATTTGATTTGATGTTTGAAAAAATTGCTTCCTTTATTGCATCTGTAATTATTTTGTAACAGTAAAATTCAGTAACTTATACATGTAATAAAATATATAAAATCAATAATAGTTGGAAATTATGTGAAGAAGTACTCAACAGAAATACTAATATTGTTAAAAGTGCAATTTAATGTGAAACAAAAATAGTTTATAATTATAGTGCTTATAATAAAAAGGTATAGAAATAAGTTTGCATTTATTGATATTTTATATGATTAATTAAAATGTAAGTGAGCACAAATTTAATTTAAATTAACAAAATTGTTAATGTAAATTATATTTAATATTACTAGTAATATCAAACACTATTTCGTCTAATTTTGAATGTTACAACTAAGGACATGTCAAATACATTCATAAAACATTTGTATTTGCTAATGTATTATTTCATGTTCTCTTGTAATATCAACTCTATCAATCGTAAAATCTTTAAAATAAAACAAATCTAGATTCTTTGTGCATGTAATATTTTTAATTGTTGACATTTAAAAATGTATCAGATTTGGTTGATAGAAATCATAAAGAATTTTTTTAAAATTAACAACACAAAATTTATGTTGCTGAATACATTTAGTTCCAATTTCCTTGTATATGATTGATTTATAAATTGTAAAAAGGATATTTCCTATAGTTTATTAGTGTAAATATATTGTATTGATTCTCATAGATTATACTTGTGAAACTTAACACATTAAATATACAACTGCATTCTAAGAAGCCTCAAATTTCAAATGATTGCATTTTTCTTTTAATTCAAAATTTTCGTATCATAATTTAGGAAGAAAAAATTAAAATTTTTAAGTCAAAGTCACCATTTAAGGTTTTATTTTGAAATTGAAGATATGAAAATTATTTATTAAAGTATTAAAAAAAATATTTTTAATGACCACTTTGATTTGAAAACAATAAGATTCGTGCCATCTATATTTTTTATAAAATGTAAAATTTTCTTGAAATACAGTCATCTAATTTTTTTCTTTATGTAAATAAAATTTAAGTTTCCCTTTTGTAGGTTATAATAAAATTAAAGTTTTTTTTTTAAAAAAAAATTAAGTAAGTATAAAGCTTTTTAAAAATTATGAGATAATTTTTTCTTATACACTTTTATTAAATTTTTTAGTATTTTAGTTCGATTTTTGTTAAAATATATTAATTATTATTTATAGATGCTATTAAATATATTTACTAATATAAGATGAAATGTTTCATTATAAAAAACTTTTTTCTACTAATTTTATCAAAGGATTTTGGCAAACAAATGGAGGAAGATGAATCAAGTTCCGAGGAAGAAGAAGAAGCAAAAGAAAAGCGCAAAGCATTGCGTAAGAAAGCTTACGTACAGATTGAATATGAAAATGAGGGGACATCAAAGGAAAAACTGTTTACGTGACTTTTGTGTTGAAAGCAATTGCATAATGTCAATAAATGTATATATTTGGATATCTTAGAATAATTTTTATTGTAAAATCTCAACATTTTTAAATGTTTTTTCAAAAGAGTTATTAGAAAAATTATTAAATATTTAGTTATATTTAAAGGTAAATAAACAAACATATTATAGAATAAAGATAAGTACATTACAGTGTGAAATTTCTAATATACGTATGACAAATTCATTAATTATAATAAGTATTTGTTTCCTTTTGAAACAACATTTGCATTATTTAAAACTATGCTTTATAATCAAGAATTTATTTGCAATTATAATATTTTTCTGATCATTACATTTATAATTTACGCATTCATAAAAGCTGTTTTGATAGAAAAATTAAAGATAGATTATTATTACTTAATTTGTAATTGAAAAAATTTTGATTGAAATGTAAAAACGTCAGCATATATTTTTTTACTGTTCTCTCAACCTCATCTCTTTTCTTTAATTTTCTTTCTTCACATTTGGAAATGATTTGTTATTTTTCATAAATATTTAAGGCTAAGGTAAAAGTTACTTAGTAAAATATTGCAAATGATTATCAGGGATTTGTAACTACTCATGATTAGGTAATTAAATTTTTTTTTATTATATTTAATCTAGATATTTTTCTAGGAATGGTATTTTGTTTAAAGCATAATTTTCATTTAATTTCTACATTAAAATTTATGAAATACATATAGCACCAGCAGTTAATGGCAAAACTACATCATTTAGTTTCATTAATTGTTTATTGTAAATCCTAGAATAGTGTCCAAGTTTGCTTCAAATTGTGGATAAGTTCGAAAAGCAAATGCACATTGTACTTTACATATATCATCTTCTAATATCTGTTCCCTTGTATATGTAGATGCTAACTGAAAACAATTTGATATCTTCATGGATTGGCAAACCATCTAAAAGAGTGGAAATAATTTATTGATTTTTGCGAAGGATTTAATGATACATTAATAAATAAAGTCATTAGTTTATTATACCATTTTTAAAGTTTTGATTTAGGTTTATAAAATGTTTCATATTCAAAATACTTTTCTTTAACAATTTTTTAATATTGATCAGATTAAAAATTCTTACCCCTTCTTTTGTGCATGAACAGGTAATACATGGAGAAACTCTATGAGAATGCCCTTTTGGGATGCTCAAATTTTCTTTCTTTTCATTCTTATAGCTGCATGATTTTTTTTCTTCCCAGGCATTTAGATTTATCGAGGGAATATTTTTACATGCCATCCTAGGATTTCTAAGTGAAAAAAGAAAACAATAATTATTAATTTATTCTTTTACATAATCTTATATATTTATTATTTTAATCTGTGGTGGTAGAATCATGCATCATAGAATTAATTTTTTTAAAATAAAATTGCTTAATTTTAATTACAAACACAAAAGGATTAATTAATGCAGTTAAATTAATTCAGATCTACTTTAGTTAATGCAGTTCAGAAGTTCCATGAATATTTTAAACCTGTATTTTTCATTCTTTGTTAATTTTTTTTTTCAGTATAAAACTATTTTTTTGTTTTGTTTTTTTTACATCAATTAATTTTTTGAAGAAAGCTGTATGAAAAAACTATTAAACTAAGATTTGAATGCTTGAAAAACATAGCGATTACTGTTACTTTAAATAATGAAACAAATTGCGGTTTTGTGTGTCGTTATGAAACATAATTTCAAATTTTGCTTGTATCATTAATTTATGTAACACTGTTAGATAAGCACAAGAAAGAATTGAACATTCGAAATTTATGTTTATAGAATTAGAATGTTGTTAAAGGTGATTTGTATTAAAGAATATTATGCCAAAGCATATTAAAGTTTTGAGTTTTTCGCCATGTTATGTAATTGAAGAAATGTCAGTATTACTTTGGCTATTTTTTTGGAGCTTTGCATGATTATTCCTTTATCACATTGCTTCACATGATTACTTCTATGCATTTTGGAGATGAAAATGTATGAAAACATCCTTTGATTTTTCATTTGTGCTTTTAATGAAAGGAATTAGCAAACTTTTCTTATAAAGCTGTATTACATATAATGAACATTGAGGCATTCTTTTAAAAGCATAATGAAAGATTTTTTACAGAATTTCTGTTCTATCCCAGTGATTATGTTTGCTAAAATTATGCATCATGCTTATTGTACAGTATTTTGCCCGCATTGTAATCTTACATTTGGAATAAGGAAACCATATGTAATCTATGTACTACTGTGCATTACCTTTGTAGGTACAAATTAACACATTTACAGTGTTCCTGGAAAATAAGGTTCTTAATCTTGTAAAAAGGAAATCAACATATTTTAATACATGGCAGTTTAGTAAGGATACATAATAGCTATTTAATTAAGTCAAATTATTCAATATACTTCTAGTAAGAGGGGGGGGGGAATAATTCACTGACATACAAAAGGGGTTTTATCTCTTCTGTAAATCAAGAGGCATACTTGTTTTAGCTTTGTATTTCCTAATTTCATTCATTTTTGACTTGAGTCTTACATTTACATTGTTCAAATTCTTTTTTCTTGCCTTTATGTTTGATAAGGATTTTCCTATTCTTTCAAGTACTTAAATATATATATATTTACCTATACCCTATAATCTTTGAACATGATTGTAACTGGGATGTTTCAATGTATCTATAATATTCACATTTTACAACAAAGTTTAAAAATGAGCTCTGTTAGTACAACATGGTAACACCATTTTCAAAAAGTTTCGAACGAGAAGTAGTTATCTCTAAAAATATTCTTGTTCTTTATGTTGTTGTTATGAAGAAACAAGAAAATATGATTCCCTTACATTTCTTTTTCTACCTGATATATATTGTCATTTTTTTATTACATTTTCAAATGAATTAGAATTTTGTTTATAAAATGTTTCCTTCAAGCAATTTGATAACTTCATTTTTTATAGCTCTACTATTAGGCATGTAAGTTTACATGATCATTAATTTACAAGAGAGAATACTTGATCATAATTGTTTCAAAAATTATTAGAAGTTGATATTCAAATTTAATACAGTGCGTTATCAATTGACGAATATTTCGAACTGCAAACAAATCAGACAGCGAACGCATATTCGGATGACGAACTAAAACGAATTATTACGAATACTTCTCAAAGCGTGATGTGCTCGGTTGCCAAACCCAGCGGATCAAAAGTCGTTTTTCATTTCTTGAATTATGTTGCTTGCCTATCAAAGTTCAATACTGGAAAAAAATTTCAAATAGAATATTTATAGCCGAAATAGACCGTCAGTTTCGGTTTTGATTGCATTCCAAACCGAAACTGATTTCATTTTCATCGCCTCTTGTTTATTCGAAGTTTCTACTTCCTCTTGCGGATGTCAGAGCTATGGTCTTAAAACGACAACCAAACTAAGCTGATACTAGTAAGGTTAGGGATCTTTACAACAACAGTGCTTTTAATTACTTCCAGAGAGTCTTACAAAAGGTAAGCAATCGATATTGTATATATTTTTAATGCCCCATTAACAAAAAATGAAACGAGCTGATTAATGCAAGGCTATACGTAAATATTTTTTTGATAAAAACTTACTTAGAACTTATACATATTTTTTAAAATTTCATTTTAGGGCCTTCAGAGCGAATTATTCGATTTCGCAGAAAAAATCTATGGTAAATCGGTTAACGCACAATTCGGATACCGAACGTAGTCTTATAAGGAATTATGTTCGCTAACCGATTACCCATTGTATATGAAATTCATTATTTGACACATGATGCAGCAATGAAAAAGTAAAATCTTTCTAAAATAATTGCAGTCTTGCAAAATTGCCAACCATGCAAGCAGTTTTATTTATTTATCGTTTTTTTTTTTTTTTTTAAATTTATATACTATGAATTGTCTTATGTATCATTCTTTTTCTGAATGTACACTTGGCATTAACATTTAAATTCCAAAAGCTGAGCAGAAAATATTAATTCAGCATTAGGTGGCATTAAAGTTCATTTCATCAGCCTTTATGAGGGGGGGACTATATTAAATGTGTTATGAATTAAACTATCTCATTGATATTAAGCACCGTTATATTACGTATCGATAACAGTAGTGGATTCAGTATTTATTTTCAAATGTAAAATAGTTATCTCCAAATATAAAATTAAAATGAATTTGATTCAAAATATTTGATGATGTAAACTAGTAAATATTTAGCATTTTTAGTTGACTTGGGTGTAATATAAAAATCTCCAAGGAAAACCAATTGAATCATGTTTCATAATATAGTTGTATTCAAAATAAAATCTTAATGACAAATGAAGAGCGTAACACGGAGTCGTTATAACAATTTGAAAACAGCTTTTTGAAATTAAACTAATGAGTAAGCGTGAAAGTTTTACCCGATTTTGAATGTGCAAATTTGCAATGGAATAGACGGACACGACGTTTTAATGAACGAAATCATCATTAAAATGTCATGGTCGTCATCATTGTGTTTCACTATCATCATAAAAAGCTTCTTAGAGAAAGTGAGATGGACTATTGAGTATATTACGTTTTGTTAGGGAGACATTGTTTATTTCAAGAGCTTCACTAGGAGTGAGCCGCAGTATATCGTAATGTTTATCAAATTTATGTAAAGGATGCAAGAGAAACGAAAGCACAAATCGATGATGGTTCGTAAATTTTGTAAAAAAGAAGAAAGAAGCTCGTAAATTTAGGAAGCTGCTAAGATCAAACTAGGAGTAGACGGCCTTGATTTATTGGAGAAAATATTGATCAAGTCAGAAATAATTCGAACCCAACTGTGCAACAATTAACGCTGACCTTCAACAAACCGTGAACAATGATCGAGAAATGTCTGATTTACTTGATTTTTACTATAAAGTTGGATCGTTGGAATCCTCATAATCTGATAGCTTGTGTTTTCTTGCTTTCCCGTGCCAAAAAGGGTGCAATCTTGAGATGAATTTTGGCTGGAGATCAGAAGTGGGTTATCTACCGTAATTGTGGACAGTAACCCTTTTGATCAAATTCGAAAGCTGAATTTCATACCAAGGTGTTATTAAATATGTTCTGGGAATAATTAACTAAGTGTTCCTCCCCCCCTAAATCAAACCATCAATGCTGCTATTATTTACAGTTAAGACAAGATGCTTTCAAATGGTATCAAAGAGGCCATAAATCGTAGCAGTGTTATCTTTCATCGCTATCACACTGACGTCACATGCTGTCACCACGCCTTCAAAAGTCAGTGGGGTTTGGTTGGAAGTTTTCATCCTTCTTTTTCTATTCTGACTTGATACCAACTGACTATCACATATTTTACACGTTGAATAATTCTTTCTATCAGAAAATTCTTGATAATCTTGATCCTGTGAAAATTGCTATTCAAGACTTGACTTGATACTGTCGTTATTTTATCATCATGAGATTCATCTACCAGAACGATGACGTCATAATTAACAATGGGGATTATGCACAATCATAGGTAATGTTCATTTTGCCCTTTTTTGTTCTTTATGAGTAATAAAAAAGGGTAGAACCTTTGCATTCTCCCAATATTTTACGACTTTTATCATAGTTTGCTATGACCGGACTGGGGTAAATGCTGAAAAATATACTGCCTTTCATCTTTAGTTCATTTCAGCAGTTTGAGAATAAACTATATATATATATATATTGAATATTTAAGATCAAATTTTAAGAAATCTAAATATATTCTATGTAATTTTTTTAAGTGAGAGATCTTTGAAACAAGATAACTATATATAGGTATGTCATTTTATTTGTAAAACGAACTAGAGAGAAATTTTTCTGCCTCGCTTCACAATTCTTCGGTTGCCCTGTTACCATTGGAAATATTTACATCGGAATGCTGTTTAAAAAGGAAAACATGGGGAAAGTATTAAACATTTTATGGGAATTTTGAAGTCTCTTTTGAGAATTGAGATTATTATTGCAATAAATATAACAAGCTCAAAACAAAAACATGGTCTGACTTATTTTCATAATTTTGTCATATAAATGAAATATTGAATTGTAATGAAAATTATTTCAAAGTTAAAATATTTGACAAGCTTCATATTTACTTTAAAATATAAAAATGACTAAAAAAAAAAAAAAAACTTCATAACATTTGTGTTTTTTTAATATTCTCATTTTTTTTAAAAAAAAATCTTATATTTTTAATTTCATTGCTTTACTTACAAAAAATCATTTGGAAGTTCAAAGGCTTTCAGTTGGACTTTGTCAATGGCATCTGAATTATCACAGATTATTTTTGATAGTCTTGTTTGTCGTATTTCCGTCAGCTGATCTAGAAAAATCAAAACATTTGAGATGTTAGCTTGAATAATTTTATGCAGCTAATTGTCTCACTTTTTTATGCATTGTATAATTTTTATATATAATAAACATTTAATTACGTATGGTTTGATTTTGAATGGAAAAATTGACATAAATACTCTTTAATTAAAACTCATAAACTTAAATAATTTATTCTTAATTTTTTTGAGTTTCTCTCATTGTGTTATTCGAAATAAAATATGTGAGTTGTTATTGTGTGTGTGAAAAGTTCAAGTATTAACATATGTAGGTCACATACTTACTTTTCCTTGTGCTTATATTAAAAATTGAAAAATAAATCCATTTATATGTCATTTTTCTTACAAATGCCTTTTGTATAAATCATACTATTTTTTTTATAACAAAATAGCCATTTTTAATGAAGTAAAAGAATTTTAATGCCTTCTGATGAGTCTGATAATTTGACTTGGTTAAGAATTTGTCTAAATCTGGTCAGTACAAGAATTTTAATGAATTGTCAGTAAAAGAATTTTAATGAATTCTGTGTGATGAGTCTTAGAATTTTTTTTTTTGACTTGGTTAAGAATTTGTCTAAATCTGGTCAGTAAAAAGATTATTTTTGTGTACAATATAATTATCTTTATATTTTAAAGTTGCATAACATTTCACCACGGTTTTCTAAAATGAAGAGCAAGTTTAAAAAAAAGTGACTCGGAGTTTTTGTAAAATATATCTTTCTCTAACTTAATTTTAATAATTTTAATCCCTTCCATTTACAGTTGGAACAAGTGCCTATAACATATAATGTACACTGGTGTGCAAAACTTAAGCAACAAGTGGTTTTTCGGCCACAGCTCCCCAACAAAGTATAAGATAGCTATGAAATTGCAGTATAATATGCACGTAATTCAATAGAAAGATTATTTGCATGCAAATTTTCGAAATCAAACGTCATAGGTGATGTAAGTGTACGTAAACCTTGTGGGTCGGCGCGCGCAGGTCAAAACTGTGTTAAAAGGATGAAGAGCACCGTAGTTACAGACATTCGCTGCAAGTACAAGTGATTTGTTTTGTGGAATATGTCTTCAAGAAATCATTTAGACGACTTTACTTGAGGAAGAATGATTGGGAAGCTTGAGGAGGGGCGTAGTGTGACCAGTGTCGCCAAAGAGTTCGGGATCAACAAAAGTGTTGTTTCTCGTGCTTGGAATGCCTTTAAAAGTACTGGTACAGCTATTCGGAAGGTTGGTGGTGGCCGTCCAATGAAAACAACACCAAAAGATGACCGTTACATTGTCCTCCGGACGAAAAGAAACCGTTTTCAGTCAGCGAGCGCCATATCTCAGTAACTGTGCAAAGCCATTGGACGACAAGTATCAAGATTTACAGTGTCCAGACGCCTCCACAAACGTGGCTTATTTGCTAGACGTCCTGAATGCTGCATACCTTTAAAAGTTTGCCATCAGCGGCACCGTTTAGAGTGGTGTAGAGAACACGAAACCTGGACACCTCATCAATGGAGTCGCGTCCTCTTCCCAGATGAGAGTCGTTTCAGTGCTACAAGCGATTCTCGACGTCAGTTGATCTGGAGAGAGGTTGGAGCTCGATTTCATCCTAATAACATCGCGGAAAGAGATCGTTACGGTGGTCCTGGAATTCTCGTCTGGGGTGGCATTATGTTGAACGGGCGGACTGAGCTTCAGATCTTCGATCGAGGTTCTGTAACTGGAAACTGCTACTGCAATGGGATAATCCTACCCCATGTGTGTCTGTTCCGAGGGGCCATTGGACCAGACTTCATATTTATGGATGACAATGCCCGTCCACACCGTACTGCTAATGTTCAAGAGCTACTGGAAAGTGAAGATATCACATGAATGGACTGGCCAGTTTACTCTCCAGATCTAAATCCCATAGAGCATGTGTGGGATGCATTAGGGAGACGTCTTGCGACACGACAGTATCCTCCTGGTAACACCCATCAGCTGAAAGAAGCGTTAAAGGAGGAATGGAGACGTTTACCTCAAGAACTCCTGGATAATCTGGTGCTTAGCATGGAGAGACGATGCCAAGCAACAATTACAGTAAGGGGAGGGCATATCCCATACTAGGGAACATTTGCCAGTTGTACTTACGCTTCTTCAGGCAATCATGTGTAACGCCACTATATGTCAAATTAAGCATTTTTTGTTCCATACCCTACTTTAAGCTTTATATTCATTTCTGCGCCATTATTCTTTTACCATCGTTTAAGTACAGAATAATGTACATCATATTAAAATTTCATGTCAATCGGATGATTTCTTGTAGAGTTATGACAAAAAACGCACTTGTTGCTTAAGTTTTGCACACCAGTGTATAAAAAAAATTGTTAATTTCCTTGACCGACAAGTTCTTTATTAATTTATTTTTATTGTATTAATTTTTAGAATGAAACCAAAAAGCGGGATTGAAATTTTTTTCGAAGGGATAAAAGTTAGAAAATAAATATGGATCAAGAAGTTCTCATATAAGAATTTAAAAGTCCTCAATTTGTTGCGTGGATCGCAAATTTATTTTGTTCCATCTGATGGACAACAATAGAGGGATTTTCCATCTTGTTAAAGACCAAGGGTTGAAAAGGATCGACATCAAATCATATTAAAATTAATAAATGAGATAATAGATCTTCTACCTTAGTATTGGTCCCTCAGAAACAATATCTTCTGAAATTCCAGTTAGGTGGTGGTGGAATTTGCTATAACTATTCAGAGAATATTTATTTTGTTCTCTTCGAAACACGTGCTCAAACTAAGAAAAGGAATATTTCTTCCTCGATAAATGTCTTATATACATAGATAATGATAGTTTAGAACTTCTGCTTGGTTGGAATAAGAATTTTATTTCTTTTAGAAAATAAAAGAATTAGTTCGAATTCTTGCATAAGCTTCGATCACAAATCATTTAAATTATAATTCCGATGTTTAAAAAGCATTGGCTCCAGTAAAATTTGGAATTATTTATTATTAAGTACTTCTTAACAAGTAAAAATTTTATATTCTTTTAGATATATTTTGTTCTATATTTCTAAATTTTCCATTGTAAATAAAAAGTATTTCACAATCAGCAAAGTGAAAAAAAATTCTGTTACTTAAATATATATAATTGCATTCACTAAAAACATTTTTGATGAATGCTTAAGCATAGCATTTTCATTATCTTAACATAATCTAATACTTCTCTTATATTGTAATAGCTATTTAAAAATAATTAAAATAGTTTAACAGTTAAATATTGGCAACCCATACTATTTAAGTGAGGTATATTTTTTATATTTAGAAACATTTTCTTGAATCTATTAAAAATTATAATTACGGTGGAAACTTATTTATGCTGATAATAAATAACTTTTCTCTTAACTCATGATAATTTTTTGTGCAATTCTGAATTCTTTCAAAATGATGTAACGAAATAGAAGTATATTGTCAAAAGAGTAACATTATTGCTTACCATTTGTAAATCTCAGAAATGGATCTTGTGTTTCATACCAGAAACGATCACATTTCTTAAGATTGAGAAATTGCTTCGATATTATGCAACCAAACGTTGGTCCTACAAGAGCTCCATACATGGGTTTTTCAGCAACACCACCAGTAAATAAGTCGATGTCATCTGGGTGTCTAAAGTGGAGGAAAATAATTTTAAATTAATTTTTAAGAACATATCATGGAAAAAGCATATTATTAGATTATATAAATAAGGTTTGTATAAACACAGTTTTTTTGGAAATTAAAATTTCAGTAATATATGCATCTTTATGTTTAGAATGACAACAAAATAATTTTGCTCTTTTTTTAATTGAATATTATTGAAAAATCAAATAAGATTTATTTTTACAATAAGTGCTTGCTTAACTCTATATCACTAAAATTTTGAAAATAGAAACAGTGGTACCATTAACTAAATTTAAATTTCTTATAAATGCAAGCTGTAAGAAATGAAAAAATGTCATTGTTACACTGTAATTCAGATGCACTGACTTAGAAGAGAAGTAAGAATAGATTAACAGTACTCTATATTACTGTATACTGTAATGGATAGAGTGGTGGATGAAGAAAAAAAATATTCCTAAATTATTTCTTTTAAAACTACCAAGCATGAATAAGAAACGTGAAATTATAGTTTTTGATATGAATCAATTTTATTTAATACGATAAATAAGTTTAAATTATGATAAATATTATTAGATTGTTACCCTCATTTTAAAAGTGTTGTTTGAATTGCTTAAATGATGATTGTTATATAAATTAAGGATAATGACGAAATGAGCGAAATACGTCGGGAGTATATTCTCCTGGTAGGCCCACACTAGGGGTGGAGGCCATTCCATTTTGTCCAGCTAAAGCTAGCAGGCGCTCGGGGCTAAGTCAGACTTCTCCCTTTGGTGCTTTAGTTCCTTGGATCGATTGAAGCTGCTCCTTTAACATTACTATGAAACCAAATTCGAGGCCTCCCCGAGACATATGTCTGAATTTTACTGTGAACGAGATTTTGAAGAATCCTATTTTATTCTTAGACTTTTTAACGATTTTTGGTTTTATGGAGATGGTTTAGCTTGGCTACACCATCTGGGATTTGAAACAACAACAACAAGAATAATGGAGTACTATAAAATATGTAAGCTTTTTTGAAAAAATGGATTACCTGAGCAATTAAATTATTAATAATTGATATAAAGTACAAAAAGCATCAAGATTCTAGTTGTCAATAGCTTTCACATGGAATCATTAAGTCTTATTTAATTATTTATATTTGAACATGGGAATAATTTATATAACCCGACTTAGTAGAAATGATGGTTCTGCCCATTGAGTCATTTTTTAATAACTGTATTCTTATACTTGAAGAAAATCTTGTTTCAGATAAGTTACATCAAAGTGAGTTCACTGTGCCTTCAATGATTAATGTGGATTGTGTCAATATTCGACACTGTTCGAAGACAGATCTCATAAGATCAGCATAAGGTCCCAGTTTCAATTCCAGTCACTGTTAAGTAATGGAGATGGATAAATCATTTCTGCATGCACGTCTATAGGGGTGGGGGGTTGAGATTTTTCCAGATTCCATTCCTTGTGACAGGTGAATATGGCCCACTATTTATGAAGAGTTTTTCCTAAAGACAAATACGTGGTGGGCATAAAAATATTTTACTACATCCTTAGGTTGTTAGGCAGATGTCAACGTGATGTCCAAAGTCATATCAATGTTGAATTTATGTGGTCTTATTGTAGGACAACGCTCTTCTCACTCAAAGATCCTGGGTTTGATTTATAAAAATACATAAAATATTTTACTACATCCTTAGGTTGTTAGCCAGATGTCAACGTGATGTCTAAAGTCATATCAATGTTGAATTTATGTGGTCTTATTGTAGCTCTTCTCACCCAAAGATCCTGGGTTTGATTTATAAAAATACATAAAATATTTTACTACATCCTTAGGTTGTTAGCCAGATGTCAACGTGATGTCCAAAGTCATATCAATGTTGAATTTATGTGGTCTTATTGTAGGACAACGCTCTTCTCACCCAAAGATCCTGGGTTTGGTTTATAAAAATACATAAAATATTGTACTACATCCTTAGGTTGTTAGCCAGATATCAACGTGATGTCCAAAGTCATATCAATGTTAAATTTATGTGGTCTTATTGTAAGACAACGCTCTCCTCACCCAAAGATCCTGGGTTTGATTTATAAAAATACATAAAATATTTTACTACATCCTTAGGTTGTTAGCCAGATGTCAACGTGATGTCCAAAGTCATATCAATGTTGAATTTATGTGGTCTTATTGTAGCTCTTCTCACCCAAAGATCCTGGGTTTGATTTATAAAAATACATAAAATATTTTACTACATCTCTTAGGTTGTTAGCCAGATGTCAACGTGATGTCCAAAGTCATATCAATGTTGAATTTATGTGGTCTTATTGTAAGACAACGCTCTCCTCACCCAAAGATCCTGGGTTTGATTTATAAAAATACATAAAATATTGTACTACATCCTTAGGTTGTTAGCCAGATATCAACGTGATGTCCAAAGTCATATCAATGTTGAATTTATGTGGTCTTATTGTAGCTCTTCTCACCCAAAGATCCTGGGTTTGATTTATAAAAATACATAAAATATTTTACTACATCCTTAGGTTGTTAGCCAGATGTCAACGTGATGTCCAAAGTCATATCAATGTTGAATTTATGTGGTCTTATTGTAGCTCTTCTCACCCAAAGATCCTGGGTTTGATTTATAAAAATACATAAAATATTTTACTACATCCTTAGGTTGTTAGCCAGATGTCAACGTGATGTCCAAAGTCATATCAATGTTGAATTTATGTGGTCTTATTGTAGGACAACGCTCTTCTCACCCAAAGATCCTGGGTTTGGTTTATAAAAATACATAAAATATTGTACTACATCCTTAGGTTGTTAGCCAGATATCAACGTGATGTCCAAAGTCATATCAATGTTGAATTTATGTGGTCTTATTGTAAGACAACGCTCTCCTCACCCAAAGATCCTGGATTTGATTTATAAAAATACATAAAATATTTTACTACATCCTTAGGTTGTTAGCCAGATATCAACGTGATGTCCAAAGTCATATCAATGTTAAATTTATCTTCTCACCCAAAGATCCTGGTTTTCATTTCAGCCTCTCTTCAACAACAGAAGATGAATGTTGCTTTTCTAACTCTTGCATGCATGTCTGTCGGGGAGGTTTCTTGTGAGTTTTTCAGGGTTTCTTCCTTGCGCTTACTTTTTATGAAAAATTCTTCATGTAGGCAATATACTCGATGGATATTAAAACCCCTTACAACAGCCTTTGGCCATTAGCATGTCCACTACTTGATATTAGGAAGTCAAATTATATTTTACATCCTCAGTATTGTTAAATGATGGGAGATGGATGTTGCATTTATTAGAGTGTGTATTTAGTAGTTTCTGGAGAAGTTTAAAGTTTTCTCCTTTGTTACATATGAATGCGACCTATTATCTATGGAATGCCACCTGAACAACAAAGGTGAGACCAGATGTTATAATACTTTCCAATAGCGTTCGACTTCCAGGCTTTCAGCTATGCAGTGTCAAATTATTCTTTCAATTTTAGAAGAAAAAGTCTGACTTGCAATGAATGTCTATGGAAGGGCTTTTCATTTGAAATTTTACACCAATTCTTGAATCTTGAAAGCAGCATAAAGTCAAGTATTTTCATCCTGGTGGTTCAAAGCATCAATCCATATTCTAGGGCGTTTGCATGATCTGACTGTAAATTTCAGGTGCAGATACATTATTCACCCATAAGAATGAATCATGGTGAATCGTTTCAAAGCTTTTTCTAAACATCTTAGTACGTGAGCTTGCACTACCTACCTGCACAACAACTGATAGATAATTTGGAACATTCCTCCCCCGGTTGGAAAATAAAATTTGTCATCTACTATAGTTAGTTTTCTGATACAGCTGCTCTTGTAATTTTTTATATTTTTCCGATATATGTATTATACTATAACATATTTCTCAACAAAGTCATATGGAGAAGGTATTGTGCAGCTTCTTCTGGACTGGGGTCTGAAGCACCCATGGACAAATCCAAAGGTAGAAGTCAGTCTACGTTTACTGAAAATACGCCCACTGGAAGATACCACACATAACTTATATACCGGGAGCTTTATTCTAATGAAAAATTTAGACTAAATTCAATCTGGCAAATTCCACCCATGCACCAATGGTACCCTGGAACATCTCTTGGAACTTTTCTGGAAATAAAATGTGACCGAAAATCTCAGACTGCCTTGGCCAGTATTATCAAGGGGACATCTAAAATGTGTTTATCGTTTGAACGTTGTACAGAAAATCATCCCACTTGTAAAAAATGCTGTGACCATCCAGCCTTATCGAAACATATTCTGAATTGCGTCGGACTTTCCCTGGAGGATTTATCCTCAGATACCCTGCTTGGCATCGACTCTTTCTGACTGTCAACAATTTATTAAAGTTGATCCGAAAAATGTCAGATTTTTAAAGAGGACAAGTCACAACAACAACATATTTCTCAAAAACCAAAAACATCATTACAAGGGCTCTTTTGTAATGAAAAATAAAAATGGTATATGTCATAATTGGGAAATGAATGTGCAATCGAGATAAGTAGGTATTTATAAATGCATGGTCTTACGAAGATTATATAAGATAATAATTTAGATAATTTTAACCGATTACATATCATTTTTGCGTTTTCGTGGATTATTTTAATTTTATTTAAATTCGTGGATTATTTTAATATTATTTTAATTTTATTTAAATAGTTTTATTCATTCTATTTAAGCATTTTTCACTTTCAACGAAAGCACTTTTAGTTAGTTGTTTTCAGTTTTAATTATTACTTGTTGACTTGATTGCTATAATAATTAAAACTATTTATCTATGTCAAATTACAGAAGAAAATTAATTATGAAGTTCAACTTTTAAGTTAATGCTGATAGGATATAAAATTTGCTGGTAGGATGTGTATAACAATACATTTTAATTTATATCGATGGGTTTTATTACGAGTTCAAAGTTTATATCATTTTTCATTGTGCTTTTTTCGGTTTATTACGGTAACGATTATATTCCACATTTTGATAACGGCACAGATGTCGTATAATCCAGGATATCAAATTCTGAATTTGCTTGGCGATGAAGAAATGTTGCCAAGATGACGTATTGTGACATGCGTTATGACGTAAATACTAGAGTTGTCAAAATAGAATTTTCTGCATAATTCTTATTGGTCTCCATATCTATGTCGTAATAAAAGTCAGGCTGTCAGATAAGAATATCGCCCAAAAAAATCACCAAACTCAGAATTTGGCACCTTGGATTACACGGCATCTGTGCCTTGATAACTTATTTTTTTGCCAATTTCCTTAGAATGGAATGATTTTTCACTTTAAATACTTGTATAAATTTTACATTAAGCTTTACATTGAATATTATTGTTAAGCCCGAATATGTAATTCGTGTTATATTATTATTCGTCACTTGTTTATATCCATGATTATTTTTTTGAAAGAGTGATTCAATAGTGATGAAAGAAATCTTGCACATGATAAAATATGACAAATTTTGTTGAACTCTTTCATATAAGTACATCGTTTTTTACAATCAATGTTTTTGTTGCAAAAGCATGCTTCCCTCTACCTAGCCTTGAGTTGGGTTCTACCAGTTAGATAGAAGCAGCCGTGTGGAGTCTTCGTAATTTTGAAGCAAGGATCAAGCAGAAAACCCCAAATACTTGGCCTCCCAACCTCAGAGGTATCATTTAATTTGGAGGACATTGCGACCACGCCTGGTTTTAATGTCCCATTAGTGAACACGACGGATCTTCGGTCAGGCCGGAATTCGAACTCACTACGTTCCGATAATGAAAAAACAATCAGTGTGGAAGCTATTATGTATAGCTGCATTATGAAGTATTATATTCTTATACTAAATGCTTTGAAATTGCAGTTATTAATACAGTGCTAATTTAGTTGAATTGCCTTTTTATAAATGATCATTTCATTGAAGATTTAAATTGACAATGTGAAAATACTTTAAATGAATGTGCAATAATTTTGTCAAATCTTACTCATAAACACTGCTCAACTTTCGTACAATATGGTCTGGAATATCTTCTAATAAGTCCTCAAAAGTATGTGCTCTGCTCCTGTTGCAAAAGGCTCTGTATTCATTGTAAGGTTGGAGTCCGTGGTCTCTGCCCCTCTGTAGATTCAAAGCGACAAGGTCCATTCCAGAAAAGGGAACTTTCCTGTCTTCGAATAAATGGTTGGTTACCTCAGAAGTGATGGAATGGTCAAAAACTTCAATGCTGCTACTGAGTATACCGCGAAGAACTTCATCAATGGCATTTCCTTTATAAAAGTATATTAATTAATAAGAACATTTAAGTTTTATTTTCCCATTCAAGCAATACATCTATTATTAATTTAAATATTGCGTAGCTGAAATATTTTTATATATACATTTTATTTGAAACATAAAATTTTAGAACAAAATTATCGTAAATGTATGTTTTTTTTTAAATAGAAAAAAAATTGTAAAGGAGTTTGAATGGTATAATCTGTAAAATTGTTGATATATAACAGAAAAAAAAATAGTCATTATGTGTGGTTATTTTTTAATTATGATAATGAAATTAGAGTTCAAAATTTTGAAATTAATTAATTAACGTAATGCATATTCTTTATTTGTTATTTGTTGGAAAACCGTGCATGTTTCCTTATTTCAGCATTTGATTCCAATCAAAGAATTTCTTTAATGACACTAACTCTGAAATTTAACTATCAAACTCCTTGACTGTCAAATCAAAGAATTGTATTAGAATTTTATATGATACGTATTTAAATGTATAATATGTTACCATATTTAAATTTTGTAGGGATAGGTTTTATAATTGAATTAAATTTGGGAGATAAAGTATTTGATAGCTTATTAACTCAATTTTATATTGAGATTTAATTAAGGTATTGGATAACTAAATATTAAAAATTCTTGAATCGGAAACTTATTTTCTAATAGCACCATGATAAAAATAGAAAAACTATGTGACGAAGAGTTTGAGCCCCCATAGCAATGATCTTTTAAACAAGAAAAAAGTTGAAGAATTTAAATGTCACTTACTCATTACATCACATCTGCCAATGTGGCCAGAGACAATAGTTCAAAAATCAAAATGGATATATACCAAATACGTTTGTTGCATGATAACATCAAATCCTAAACTCTCATGACGGGAATCGAAATTCATTTCAGACTTTTTCCATAGGAAGTAAAACAGTAAAAATACTTTACTATAAACAGGGTGATCTTTTTTAAAGTGACAGTGCTTGGAGCGCCCTGTAGCGCCATCTAATAGATGAAATGATCCCAAACTTGATATTTAGACTAATCAAAACATGAGGAAAAAGATTCCGTAAAAAACAATTTTAGTTCCAAAAGTCACCGATAGGAATTTTGTGGCGCTGCTGTAGCTTACAATAACGAGAATTAGCATAAAAAACGGGCTTCAAAGAAAAATGCAAAAGTTGTGCAATGGCTGTTCTAGTAATAGGGGCAATAAAAGCAAATAGTAGACAGCTCCGACAAATAATCTCAGCTGAATTAAACGAGCTCCAGTGCCCATATCTCTTACGTTACGGGAACGTGCGTTTATGATGGTGGAGTATCAAATTTGTCTATTCTAAAGGACAACGAAGACAGTGCGGGATATTCCTCGTGTGATATGTTACGTACGGCTGTGGAGAACGTTGTGCACAGAATGCACGGTGTTACTTCTGAGAATGGTGCTCACTTTGAATATGGTTTAATTCCTCACCGGGGAAGTTAATGTAGTAAATAAATAATTTAACTGCACGATTGTATGTGTTAGCATGTTCCTTTCATCACATTTTATACATTGTAAAGCGCCACAAAATGCCCCAACGGCAATTTTTGGAACTAAATTTTTTTTACGGAATCGTTTTTACCGTGTTTTGATTAGTCTAAATACCAAGTTTTGCGCCATTTCGGCTATTAGATCGCACTACAGGGCACTTCAAACACTGTCACTTTAAAAAAAGATCACCCTGCATATATATATATATATATATATATATATATATATATATATATATATATATATATATATATATATATATATATATATATATATATATATATATATATATGGGACCAGCAGTTAAAAAAATAATCCTAAAACCTTAAAAATTGAGAGAGTTTTTTTTTTCAAATTGCAAAGAAGGAGGAACGATATTTTCCTTTCTGCTTCACCTTGGTTCATAGTTGAGCCATGGCTGAAAATTTTGAATACCCATGACATATCTTCATTGGACCAAATGGTGCTAAAAATGATCATTTTAGAATTTTGCATATTATAATTTGCTTTGAAATTATTCAATCTTTTCATACCATACTAAAATTTGAGCTTGTAATTTACAATATCTAAATTCATAAGAATATTTTCTAGAAAGAATTTTTACGGTGGGGGAAAAATCGTTATATAATTTTTATTTTTGATCTGTATATATATATGTACACTACTGGCCATTAAAATTACTACACCAAGAAGGCGACATGCTACAGATGTGAAATTTAAACGATAGGAAGAAGGTGCTGTGATATGCAAATGATTAGCTTTTCTGCGCATTCAGACAAAGCAGGCGCCAGTAGCGACACCTACATTGTGTTTAAATGAAGAAATTGTTCAGCCGGTTCGTCATACACAAATTGCATTTGAACGTTGTTGCCTGGCGAAAAGTTGTTGTGATGCCTCGTGTAAGAAGGAGAAATGCGTACCAGCACGTTTCTGACTTTGATAAAGGTCGAATTGTAGCGTACCGGGATTGCGGTTTATCTTATCTCAGTATTGCTGCTCGCGTCGGTCGAGATCCAATGACTGTTAGTAGAATATGGAATCGATGGGTTCAGGACGGTAATACGGAACGCCATGCGGGATCTCAACGGCCACCTATCACTAGCAGCCGAGAAGACAGGCTTATTATCCGCATGACCGTAATGGATCATGCAACCACGTCACGAGCCGTGAGTCAAGAAACGGGGTCGTTTGGAAGACAACAAGTGCCTGCAAGAACAGTTCGACGACGTTTGCAGCAGCATGGACTCTCAGCTCGGAGACTATGGCTGCGGCTTCCCTTGACGCTGCGTCATAGACAAGATTGCCTTCAATGGTGTGATCAATGACGAACCTGGATGCATGAATGGCGAGACGTCATCTTTTCAGATGAATCCAGGTTCTGTGTACAGCATCATGATGGTCGCATCCGTGTTTGGCGGCATCGTGGTGAACGCACACTGGCAGCGTGCATTCATCATCGTCATACTGGCCAATCACCTGCCGTGATGGTATGGGGTGCCATTGGATAAACGTCTCGGTCACCTCTTGTTCGCATTGACGGTGCTTTGAACAGTGCGCGTTACATTTCTGGTGTGTTACGACCCGTGGCTCTACCCTTTATTCGAGCCCTGCGAAATCCTACGTTTCAGCAGGATAATGCCCGACCGCATGTTGCCGGTATTGTACGGACCTTCCTTGATACGGAACATGTTCGGCTGTTGCCCTGGCCAGCATATTCTCCAGATCTTTCACCAATAGAAAACGTCTGGTCAATGGTTGCCGAGCGACTGGCTCGTCACCAAACGCCAGTCACTACGGTTGATGAACTGTGGCATCGTGTTGAAGCTGCATGAGCATCTGTACCTGTACATGCAATCCAATCTCTGTTTGACTCAATGCCCAGGCGTATAACTGCTGTTATTACTGCCAGAGGTGGTTGTTCTGGGTACTGATTTCTCAGGATCTATCCAGCCAAAGTTTTTGAAAATTTAATCACTTGTTATTTCTAGTATAATATATTTGTCCAATAAATATCATTTTGTTATCTGCATTTCTTCCTGGTGTAGCAATTTTAATGGCCAGTAGTGTATATGGTGCTTTTTTTCTATTCATTTAATAACTTGATTATGAGTTGTCAGTACGGGAACTTATGCAAAAATTTTCATTTTATACTTCTTAAAACTCATATCTATTCGCCATCATTAGATATTTTGCAAAAGATAGTTTAAAAGCACTAAATAAATCATTTTGATTTTTTTTTTACCTTGAATCATTTATGTGCATTTATAACACTTCTGTTGGAATAGAAAAGTTATATTAAATACAATTCCAGTTAGGGTAATATAAATAAAAGTTTTTTTTTTTCCAATGGTTGGGGTATGTCGGGATGTATTGTCCCCTTATATCCTAGGAACCGTCCGGAAACAGCGACTTCTTTAGCCGCCGAGGTGTTGCCCCGGGTGCACCACAAGGGGTGGGCCACCATCGCACGCTAGATGCCGAGATACATATGAAGAATGGTAGACAAACAGGATTACTAGACGAGCACAGCAGATTTTATTAACAAACGATGCATCTCGGTGACACAAACAACCACGTCTTACTCGGAAGTCGAACCCGAACCCACCCGGCAGAACCCGAGGGCTGTAACCACCATACTGGCTGTGCGACAATATAAATAAAAGTTATCATTATAACTAATAATAAAAAAAATGATCTCTTTTACTTTGATTTTATATAATAGCTTTTTTTTTTTAAATATAACTTACTTTCGTACAGAGGTTCAGGGTTAAAAAATGTCGCTCTGAGTCGAATTGGTTGTTTCGCTGGAGCATCTTGGAAGTTAGAACCGAGCCTACGAAAGC
Organism: Latrodectus elegans; assembly: GCA_030067965.1. Classification (NCBI taxonomy): domain Eukaryota; kingdom Metazoa; phylum Arthropoda; class Arachnida; order Araneae; family Theridiidae; genus Latrodectus; species Latrodectus elegans. The sequence continues at coordinate 34,836,868 of CM057818.1, read as the reverse complement.
TGGGCTTAAGGAGAGTGTGTCCAAATCTGTAGGCCGCTGCAGCAAACTCGTTATAAATGGTTGCATCGCATGTCGAATCATACTCGTAGGCATCATTCAATCCTGACTCTTTAAACAGCTTTTCCCCCAAGACACGTGGCAAGAACTCCGTGAAAGTTATGTGCTGCATCATGGCAGATACAATTCGGCGTGCTGCAAATTCCAATAAAAAACGATCGCAATAAATGCATTATAATATGTGTTATGTACAAAACCATTGAAAAAAATTTTACAAGGGATCTCAAATTTGTGAGTGGATACCAAGCTAATGTCTTTGCATATTTTAAAAATAAATTTCTTGTTAATTTTTTTAAAATATGATATCATTTTAAAAATTTGCGCGTGAAGGGAAACAAAAAAAAGCTAATAAAAAATAAAATAATTCATTTATCTTGCTTGTGAGTTTATAATCATTCTGCTTTAAAAGCAGACTAAACTCCTAAACAAACTAAACTCCGTGGCACGACAGTCCATTTGAGCAAAGGCCTACCATGACCATATCTGTTTTCCAAACCGAGGGCTTTAGGATGTGAAGCAGATGTCCATGTTAGGTGGTCAGTCTAACGTAAGACCCCCAGTGTTTAGTTTCCAAACATGCTTGGCACTCAATTTATCGACCTACTTTAGGGATGAAAGTCTGATATTCTCTGTTTAATACCAGAAAATAAATAACAAAATAGGTAATAACGACTTTGGATTTACTTCACTGCGAAATCTGATATACATGCAATTGGCTTGAGACATTTAATTCACAGCAGAATTTGTACACGAATTTTTTTGCATAGAGTATAAAAATTCAGTTATAAACTCTTTTTTATATATCACTAAGATATTTTCATTTTTCCATCATAGTTAATTTTTTTGTTTCTCTTTCTTAGTTTCTTTAGAAGTTTCCTATTGTCATAATTTTATATTAATAGCCTTGTGATTAGTTTATCCCTCCGCTCAAAAAAAGTCTTTCGTTTTAATATATATCACAATTGTGGAATGAACTGTTATTCAATAAAGTGGCTTTAAAATATAACAGGGATATTTATTTATATAATTTATATAATGCGAGAAAAGCACAATAGATTTCAATTCATTATAGTGCAACAGAGCATGTGAAAATCAGTTTAAAAAAGAAAAGTCGTGTTTAGGACTCCTGGCATACATTTATAATGATTAAGTAGGATCCCAAATTGTATTAATCAGTTTGTAGTTAAGTCTCATCACCATTTCGAAATCCGAACTATGAGTCAAGTGAAGAGCCAGGCCCAAAAGAAATAATGTTCTTGTTGTTACTTATGGATGGCACTTGTACAAGCCTAGCTATGCCGTTGACTATGCAAATTTAAGCTAATAGGCTGCGTCTTTTTTTTAACCAGAGTACAAGGAAGATAAAAATACGATTTTGTTCAAAACTCAACCGATAGATGGCGTTACCAAAGAACCTATTTCTTTAATTTTGACATTGATCTGAAGGGGAAAGTAATTTCTCTAAAATACCGAGTGGCGTAAAATGCGACGAAAATTATCATAATCATAATTCCCTTGTATTTTAGTTGATGGAATTTTTTTTCCCAATGGCAGATTGTAGATAGTTACAACTGCAACAGAGTCTATTAATCTATTGTTCCCTGATACCAAGGAACCGGTCCGACACAGTGACCTCTTAGCCGCCTAGGCGTTGCCAAGGGTGCACCACAGGGGGTGGGCCAACATCACACCCTCACACATGCCATAGGGACCCGTTTACAGGGTAGGCATCATTCATACTTCATTCACACACACAAGGAAAAAACAAAGACAGGATAGAGAGAGAGAAAGTATATCCATGCCTGATTCGAACCCAGGACTTCCCTATCCGTAGTCAGGCACGCTGACCACCAGACAAGTTGGCCGGTTACTTGATGAAAATACATTCTCAAATTTTACTTGAAATAAAAAAGAAAGAAACGAAAATTGAAAGTTGCTATATCTCCATGAAGATTTTCGTATCGAAAGTAAGAATTTTTAAAAGATTATGAGATGTGTTGGGAAATACAAGGAAGATTTATATACCGCAATCGTGATAAAATCTTAATCAATCATTTAATTTCTCATCTAATGTGCGCTAAATAAAATCATGGTATTTACAATAGTTTTCTAAAATTTTGTTTTGTATTTAACGATCACGTTTATTACATAGTATGTTAAAGATCAGCAATGTACATTGATTTATTGCATTAAAGAAAACAAAGTAATTGAAAATATTTAATATGATACATTAAAAAATAAGCAAGAATAATTTCTTTTAAATATTTTACTTCTTACTGATTTTGGACTTATTTTAACTGTGAATATAAACATACTTTTGAATTAGAATTTTGTAGAACATGAATTCAATCCGTTTAAAACATTTTTGAAATAACATGCACTAATTATTTTACTGTACACTATTTTTAAGCTTGATATGTTTAGAAAATAATGTAAAAATAATTTATAATTTACCTTGTTGGTAAATCAACTCATCATTCCAGTGTGAATTTATAAGCATCATAGCATTTGCAATACGGTTATGTTCTCTCATCCAAATTGTATGCATTGATGTTAAACCAGGTTGTTCACTTGCTCGAATATCACCTATGTAATTCATGAAATAAAGAGTTATGTAAATATTGAACTTGAAAACATACATTTTCACTTTATATATTTTATTGTCACATATATTTTTAAAATTTAAATAACTAAAATAAATAGTCTATTACAGAGGTATCAAAATCAATTTCTATGTTAATTTTCATGATTGTCATACTGGTTGAATAGAAATACAAGACAATTATTATATGAGGTTAGTTATGAAAAATAACTTGAGATATATTGTTTTAGTAAAAAATAAAAATAAATAATATCAAAATATGATGATATTTTTTAAAATTATGAATAAAAAAATGATTAACATTCGATTATAATTAGTAGAACTCATATTGATTAGTAGTGTGTGTATTTTAACAAATAACATGTACAATATTACCCCTTAACGCTCAATTTTCAACGAATTATTCATCATGCTCGGAATAATTCGATCATAATTGAGTAAAGGGGTTAAGTAAATTATTTCTGTCTTCGATAAATTAATTTATTTTACAAAAGTATTAATCATATATTATATATGTATTTTTAATTTTTTCATTTGTATATTTTGTTTTTATATTTTAATTATAAAGTTGTAGAAATTCAAGTTCTCTGCCACAAACTGTAGACGTTACTTGTTATCGTTTGCTTATTGAACATGACTATTTACAGAAGCATTTACATCTAGTTAAAGTCAAGGTTTCGGTTAATTAATCTCTGTGCTACCAGGGGATATGGATGGATACCCCCCTCACCTTCAGGCTACTGTCTGATCATTCTAAAATTTCTTGAAGATAGACGCTATCCTAAACTTAGAGGAGTTTGTCCAGCGATAATAAATCTTGCTTTGGTTGAATAATAAAAAACTAGGTAATTTTCAGCATCTAATCTACTTGAAGGCAATTGTACAAATAATTTACCTCATTTGTTTGAATTTTGGACAAAATATTTGATATAACTTATATATTTTTAGAAAAGGTTTTTGTTCAAATAGATATTTTAGGCGCATAATCAAATAAAAACGTTTAATACAATTGATTCTAGCCTTGCACATTTATTTTATCAAAACATTTCCCTTCCTTCAAATTTATATAGAAATAAAAAAAAAATATTGTGTATGGAATTTGATTTTTAAAAACATTTCCATTAGAAGATATTATTAATTATATTTAAATTTATTCATTTCTCCAGCAGAATGATAATTGCTTTTTATAAAAAACATTCCTCTCATTGTTGATAATGATAAACAATCAATGATTTTAAAAACAGAGATGGAGGAGAAAACTGAGAGAGATTATGTATATATATATATCTATATATATATATATATATATACATTATATATATATATATATAATGTATATATATATATATATATATTATATATATATATTATATATATATATATTATATATATATATATATATATATATATATATATATATATATATATATATATATATATATATATATATATATATATATATATATATATATATAAGTTTTTTATGAGAGTTAGAAAATTTCCTGTGTGCTTCAAAAATATTTTTAATTTTACTATTGATATTATCATATTACTGTGATGACATTATTCACATTACTTGCGCAATTTCATAATTACAGCTGTGGACTATATTTACATCTCGTTCGTATGTAAGTTAGGTCTAGTAATCAGTAGAATGCTATTCTGAGAATATAAAATTTTTGTTGACCCGATCGAACAAAAAGTTAGTTATACGGATTAAAATGCTTACTTTGTATTGAGAATATAAAATCAAATTACCTTTGTAAAAAAAATACTCAATGCTGCTATCTATATGTAAAAAAACACCCTTCCAATCAATGTCAAAATTGAGAGAGTGGTTCCTCTGGTGGTGCCATCTATCTGAGGAATTTAGAGCAAAATTGTTCTTTTAGCTTTGTGGTGCGAAAGACGCACCCATTGACTTAAATTTGCATAGCCAACGACATAGCAAGCATGGCTTGTCCAAGCGTTATAAGTAATAACAACATATCTAAAAAAATTGATACCGAATTTTTATCATAACCTGAATATTTACTTTTTAATTCAATAGAATGTAAAGCGTCATCCAACTTCACTTGAATTATTTTTAGCTATATATTATAAATAAAAATAGGTTTAATATATAATAAAAAATGAGGTTTAATTTCTTATTTTATTATGTATATATTAAACCTCATTTTATGGTGCAAAACAGTTTTGAACGAAGCTAAGTAAATCGTACTTGTTCCTCTCAAAGCTAAACCACGACTTGATCGTCTACTAAAAATTTAATAAATCACAGCTTTCAAAAGCAGCTTATTTAAAATACATCACCTGTTGAAAAAAAAGTATTTGTAGATTGCAATATTTCCTGAAATAAGTTTTTATTTTCAAACTTTTGAAATATATTGTTCTTTAAGGAAAACAGTTACTGGAAATATTTAGCTATCTTATTTTAAATAATAGCCTCTATCAGAAATTATCTACAATTTATGAAAGAGGATATTAAAATAAATATCCGGAATTTTCAAACTAAAGTTTTTTATTTATGAGAAAATTCATTTAAAACGAATATTTTTAAGTCTAAAGAAAAGGAAGATATATAACTTAAACTGATTTCGATTAATCCAGTTCTTAAAACGATGAATTATTTTCCTTGTAGTAAAATTACTCTGCAATGTTTATCATCTGAATCAAAAATATCTTATTAACGGACTTTATTGTATTCATGTGATATTAAATTATGAATTTTCTTATTTTATTCAACAAAGAATTTCTTACTTTAAAATTCCTTTGTTTTAAATTTTGAAGATTTAATTTTTTTTTATCCATACAGTTTATTTCAAGGTTATATTTTAAAAAATACCTTTGCTATTTTAAACTGAACTTGCGCTAGAGACCCCAGCTAATTAAATCAAGATTTGTGACTGATACGAATAAATTCACAAAAATTCAATGTAAAATTAATTTACATATAGCTTGCAAAGGTATAATTAAGACTATTAATAAATTAAAAATAATTTCTGGTTCACATAAAAAAATTTATATTTCATAAAGTAAAAAAAAACTGTTACCTGATTCAAAGCATATACCAGAGGATGTTCGGCATTCGACGTTTGTGGCATCTAGTGGCAAAAGGTCCTTGCCACCAAAGGAGTGTTTCGTAGAATTTAGACGACCACCCTCAGGGGATCTAAGCATTCTTGCTTCGCAAGCGTCGGAACCGTACATACTGGATGCATCGATGTACGAAGTCAGCTGATTCATCTGTTCTCGACGACCTAAAATAAAATACTACAGTTAACGAAATATTATGCATTAATAGATAATGATCTTAGGTTATTTCCGTATATTTAAACTAACAATTTTTTAACCACAGTTATATAATAGTAAGATATTAACAAGCCACAGTTACCACAGATAACCACAGTTATATATAATAAATATTTTATATAATAGTAAGATACAATCGTATTGAAGAGAACACACATTTTCCTTATAATGCTATTTTATGACTTATTTGATACATACCTTCCATATTATTAATTCAAGCAAATCCTGAATGTTATGTTGTAACTGATAATATCATTCTATGGAACTTTTTGTAATTAATCGTATTTTAAAGGATATTTTTCTGATTTATTAATATTAGGTTCGGGAATGAGTTCGTAGCGTTTTTACCAAAGACTTTTATTTAAACAAGAAACAATAATGATATCAATAAGTTAATCAACTGTATATTCGCCCTTGCTGTTTCCAAAATCTTCCCACCTCTCGACCCATTAGTTGATGTCGTTCCGCCAAAAATTGCTGGGTCTGGTGTCAAAGCAGTTGTTGAGCCAGTTTTTAAGGATCTCTTGGTGCACTGGGAAATGCTCGTAAAGAATACCACAGTCAACAAGGAGCTCTACATTACCCCGCTACATCGCGTGAATGATGCTATTCAACTGAAAAGACCTGATCGATATAGTCAAACCATATTTCTTCACGACAACGTCAGGCCCCATTTTGCGTAAATCGCCAAAACTGTACTCCAAGAGCTGGAATGGGAAGTCCATCGGCATCCGCCATATTCTCCGGACCTTGCACCGATCGATTACCATCTTTTCCGCTCCTTCTCAAATCCTATGAAGGGCGTTACCTTCGATAACAAAGTAGTCCTTAAAAATTGCCTTAACAACTTCTTTGACACCAGACCAGGTGATTTTTGGTGGAACGACACCAACAAATGGGTCGAGAGGTGGGAAGAGTTTGTAAACAGCAACGGGAGATATATAATTGATTAACTTATTGATATAATTATTGTTTGTTGTTTAAATAAAAGTCTTTGGTAAAAAACGCTACAAACTAATTCCCCAAACTAATAGTTTCATGTTCGCGTTTTGTACAGTGAGATAATAGCTTTCATATATACAACAAAAGAAATAAGAAACTAATAATGAATTAGAGAAATAAAATGATAACAAATCTTTTGATTAAAATATTCACAATGTTGGAACTGAGCAATATTATTATTCGTAAATTTGCAATATTTAAAGTCTTATGAAGATTTTCATTTCCTATTTTGCTGAAGATTGTGTTTAATAAAACATCTTTAAAATTTAATTATGAATCAATTTTGCGCAACAGTATGGTGTTAAAACGTGTCAGTATATCGGGATTTTGTTTCGAAGTAATATACTATTAATGAATGTACAAAAATTTATAACGGCCTTAATTTCTTCTACGTGCTAACTAAAGTTTAGACGCAAATGTGAATGATATTCTGATTAAGGAATCGGCTATAATTGTGTGTGGACCTAGAATGTTTAATTTTATGTTGTCGTCGCATAAGTTAGAGTAAATTTTTGTATGGAAAATTTTATTTTGCTCAGATACCATGCTTAGTTATTCTAATCATAGAGATAAATTAAACTTGTTTATCATTTTCTACAAATATGATTGTTGTTTCTATCAAAGAAGCTTCATATGTTTTTTGTTGTCGTAACTTATAACACTTGGACAAGCCAAGCTCGCTATGTCTTTATCTATACGAGTTTCAGTCAGCAGCGTGCGTCTTTCGTTTAACCAGAACATCATGAAGGTGAAAGTAAGACTTTGCTCTAAACTCCTCCAATAGATGGCACCACCAGAGGATCCACTCTATCAAATTTGACATTAATATTATTAAAAAATATTCTTTTTAGAAAAATTAAATACCTATAATGCTTTTCACATATTTTTTAAAAACAATGTTTTTTAATACATAAAATGTATGTGAGAATTTTCATCCAGCGTGATCTCAATATTACCATTTCATGGACTGGATTTAGAGGCATGAAAGATGAAAGAAAAAAGTTACATTCCCAAGGAAAGGATCACCAATTGATATAATCAAGTGGTTTCAAAATATTGTAATATATTTAACCATTTACGATTGCTTTGCACAAGGCTGTTAAGACACAAATATCCAAATCATTTATGGAGCTTCAAATATTATATATGTGCAACACCATATCCCTTTCATATTTTTGACACCAAATTTGAATCTGCAACTCCAATTAAAGATTTTTATTCTTAGCAATCAAAGTTGACGACATAAAAATTATATGATTTTAACAAGGGATTTAATTTATATTATTTGGTAGCATGTTGGAGACATCAAATTGTTACCATATTTAATTTTGAAAATTATAATAGACTGTAATATTTTTTTGCATTGCCTTTATTATAAGTGAAAGAGCTTCATTATGTTTCTTGACAGTCAGGTAAAAATAAACAAACTACAATTTTTAAACTCTTTAAAAATAAAAAAAAAAATAAAATAAATAAACAAATAAAAAATAATAAAAAATAAATAAATAAAATAAAATAAAAAATACAGTCTCTTAGAAATATGATATCATATTCATATTAAATAAGAATGTTTCTAAAAAACAACCAATGCAATTATTTTTTTATTCGATTATTATGAAAGAACGTATTCAATTTCGATAATCTTATTTTTGATTATACCTTTATTTTTATAATTTATTCATAACAGAAGATTAAAATCATAGTAATCCACAACTTAAATACTCTTGTAGGCGTTTCTGGTGCGAAGTAATGATTGCTGTTATTTAATATCAGAAAACAATCCAATCTAAGATAATTTTTTGATATAAAATTATTTTGAAAACTGATTTTATTTTAGAACTTTTGATATATATCACAAAAATAAAGTGAAAAGTATTTTAATACCTAGAGTCAATTGACCAGCTAGTGATCTTGCAAATGAAATGCAATTTCTTGAGGCATTTTTGTGAATAGGTGGAAAAAAGGGGTCGTTTGGAGGGATAGGAATGGGTAAGCATTCAGGATGTACAGTAGTGGCTGAATCACACGATTTACAATCGAGAGGACGGCGACCGAGTGCTGAAAAATAAAATGCATAGGTAAATTATAGACACGCTGGTTTGTAAAGTTATTTCACACTATTTCGTTACTTAAAAATAACGATACTAAAGAAATGCTTAATTTAACTAGTTTATATAATAAATGAAAAATTAATAATTTAAACCGCATTCAAAAAGTAAGACTTACTGAAGTTTTCTTTAATTAGTTAAATTGTGTCATAATGAATAATTATCTTCATACATTGGTGTTAGAGTCAAATCATGATCATAATTACCTTCAAGCATTTGTGTTAGAGTCAAATCATGATCATAATTACCTTCATGCATTGGTGTTAGAGTCAAATCATGACCATAATTACCTTCATGCATTGGTGTTAGAGTCAAATCATGACCATAATTACCTTCATGCATTGGTGTTAGAGTCAAATCATGACCATAATTACCTTCATGCATTGGTGTTAGAGTCAAATCATGACCATAATTACCTTCATGCATTGGTGTTAGAGTCAAATCATGATCTAGGAACTGTCCCCACTGCATGAGAGCTAAACTATATCGGGAATGCGGTGCAACTGTGTCATAGTGAACAACAGATGATATAAGTCTTGCTGATGGTAAATCATTTCCCGATTTACCCACTTTCCGAGGAGAACTAATACCTAACAAATGCAAAGAACACTCAGTTCATTAAAACATATTGTGTTTATTTTGTAATTGGTAAGAAATGTGATTTAATTATCTATGATTATTAAAAAAGAATTATTAAGAAACGATAATTCAAAATGATTATTAAAAACTCACCATCATGGTACTTAGGCGGCAATAAACGTTGAAATGCCACTAATGATTTTCCCCAATGTGGATTATGAATGTTGTTGCACCAACCAGAAAATGATCTATAAGTCAATCTTCATTATTAAAGTGTGATTTAATTGCGGTCATTTTATGTGATCTTCAAGATGTTTAATTTTTAAACATTGAAATCATATTTCGATATCGGAATCGAACAGGTAAAAACAATAATTAGTTTTATAATCGCTAAAATAATAATTTCCTTTAGAGTTTATCAATATTGCATTTACATTCTTGAAAGTTAAATAATACACTAATTCAGTATCAATAATTTAAATATTATTGAAGAAAAACTTATCGGTTAAAGTTTTTTGCCCCAAAAATGAAACAAATTAGTATTTATATCGTATTAAACATTGCTCGATATTTGATGTGATTATTTTTCTTTCAACTTTAAATAAGATTAAATATCTACCCAAGTTATATAAAACAACTTTGCTCTCCATTGTGATAAAAATTGTTCAAATTAATGAAGCAATCTAGCCATAAAAAATGAAATTGAAATAACTGAATATTAAATAATTTTTATAAGTTCAAATCTTTGCTTTTCAATAAAAAAAAATGTAGTATAAATTTCAAAATTTTATTAAGCTCAAAATGAAATTTTGAGTTAGACCAGCAAGGAAAAGAAAATGTTTCTCCATGTTGTTGCGGTGGATTTAATGACGAACTTATCTGAAATCATTCTACTTTTAAAAACAAAGAATTTCTCTAGTAAAAAAATGGCCCACAAACATTTATTATCCGTTATGATAAAGAATTTTAAGAATAATTTTGCAAATTGTAAAAACTTTTTAACGATGCTATGATTGTATAACTTGATGTAACTTACATTACGTAACATTTTAAGCACATTTTTTTTAAAAAAGATAATTTTTAAATTAACCTTAAAAATCAATATTACGATCAAAATTTAGTAATTATTTGAGTTTTAATTTTTGGTGATAATAATATTTTCAAATAGTTCCGTATTAAAAACAAATTTTACATGTTGCAGTTTTGTTTATTTCTATAAAAATTTCCGGTTCTATCTACCATCATTTTGCTTTCTATTTTACTCATGTCATTGATTCAAATAATAGAAAGCACTTGAAATTGACAATTTTTAAAAAATTTGTTTCAGATTTGATCTAAGAAAAATTTAAGATTCGTTGCATTGTTAATTTGCAAAGATAAAATGAATTGTTGTTGTTACCTATGACATTTGGACAAGCCAAGCTCGCTATGCTTTGGCTTGCGAATTCAAGTCAATAGGGAGCGTCTTTCGTTTTAATCAGAGCACCAAGAAGGTGAAAGTACGTCTTTGCTCTTTAAATCCTTTGATAGATGGCACCACCAGAGGATCCACTCCTTCAATTTTGACATTGATCTCTGAAGGTAATTTTCTCCGGACAACTGCACCCATGGTAACTGCTCAGTGACCAATAGGGCTTTCAATTCCACAGATTTAATGAACACGTATATCGCATGTACTCGATGGTTCTTTGGTGGAATTGGGAATCGAACCCAGCCTATTCGGACGGAAGGCCGATGCCCTAACCACTAAGCTATACTATAAACTAATCTAAGCAAACTGAAAATAACTTTTATAATCGTAATACGTATACAAAAGTTTCACTTGCTTAAAAATTGCATCAATTCAAAAATTTGAGATTATAATAGTTTGAAAATTATACAAAGCACCCGAAGAATCGAACCTGAAAGGTGTGGTATGGTCACATGGTAGGGATGCTTGGTCTTCTTCAAGCCTGCACCTGCCTTCTAAGTGTTCATCTGGTTCCAGTCGCGTTTCCATTTCGAAATATTCTTCAACATCTTGAGAAGACAAAGTCACCATCATGGCCGATATCTCTGAATCACTAGGTCTTTTTTCATGATCTTTTCTGCCAAAAAAGTATTTCAGGAAAAATTAATTATTATAAAATTGTTACATTTATATAAATTAAATATTCTTTTTTTAAAAGAAAAATATATAAAATGCGTTTCGATATTTAAAACGTGACAATGATTTTCAATATAGAATAATTAGTAAAACAAGCAAACAGTAGAACAAGCACTATTTAGAATTATGCAAGAATTCCAAAATGTTAAATGAGCCTATAATGATAGTTAAGCCACCCAACTTGTCTAGGGGTCAGCGTCCTTGACTGCAGATAGGGAGCTCCTGGGTTCGAATCCCGGTTCAGGCATGGATGTACTTTCCCTCTCTATCTATCTTTTCTTTGTCCTTTTCTTGTATGAATGGGTTGTGAATGGTTGCCTACTATATAGACGGGTTCCTATGGCATGTGTGTACTGAGGAAGTCGGACTCCACATATAAATATGGTTCAGTTGGTAAAAGTGGAGCAGCTCACCTCATTAGATGGCACATAACAACAATAACAGCAATGATAATTACGATATGAAGCATAACTTAGTAGCAGCAACGAGAAATGATTTCTTAGAGTAAGAGATGAAAAACTTCAAAATGAAAGAAGTTTAGTTTTATTTAAAATATAATTATATATATTTCACGCGTTAAACTAAAAAGCAGAAATTATTAAAATTATGGAAAAAGAAAATTTACGAAGACGTAAACAAAGTGATGAAAAATAAGCCACCATGTATGTGAAACATTTTCAGATGAGGAGTAAAAATTTAAATTTTTAGTACTATTGTTTGTTCATAATTTTTTTTATTTAAAATAGAGCATCAAATCAGAGCTCGAGTTACATCTATATTGGTGCACAGAAAAACCATTAATTAAATTTATTAATATTTAGAAAGACATATTCGATGAAAATATCAATGTCCATAATGAATTAAAATGTGAAATAATATGAAATATTAAGCATTAAATGTTTTTAAATTAAATACTATAATAAGTTCGTAGCGTTTTTACCAAAGACTTTTATTTAAACAAGAAACAATAATGATATCAATAAGTTAATCAACTGCATATTCGCCGTTGCTGTTTACAACATCTTCCCACCTCTCGACCCATTAGTTAATGCTGTTCCACCAAAAATCGCTTGGTTTGGTGTCAAAGAAGTTGTTGAGGCAGTTTTTAAGGACCTCTTGGTGCACTGGGAAATGCTCGAAAAAAAAAAAAGCCACAGTCATTAAGGAGCTCTACATTGCCCAGCTACACCGCGTGAATGAGGCTATTCGACTGAAAAGACCTGATTGACATGGTCCAACCATACTCCTTCACGACAACGCCAGGTCCCATGTTGCACAAGTCGTCAAAGTCGCTCTCCAAGAGCTCGAATAGGAGACCCTTTAGCATCCGCCGTATTCTCCAAACCTTGCACCGACCGATTACCATCTGTTCCGCTTCTTGTCAAACCATATGAAGAGCGTTACTTTCGATAACAAAGAAGCCCTTTAAAACTGGCTCATTAACTGCTTTGACATCAGATTAGACGATTTTTGGAGGAACAGCATCAACAAATGGGTCGAGAGGTGGGAAGAGGTTGTAAATAGCAACAGCGAATATATAATTGATTAACTTATTGATATCATTAATGTTTTTTTTTTTTTTTTTTTAAATAAAAGTCTTTGGTAAAAACGCTACGAACTTATTCCCCAACCTAATAATACAAATTCTATGAAGTAGCAATTTTACGAATTTTATTTTATAAGAATGTATATCATATATTTTTGATTTTTTTAATAAACAATTCAGGAAATTAGTAATACTGATTATTCGATAATTATTTTCATATTAAAAACACTTATTAACAAATATTTTGATTGAATTGATGATAGTATGAGAAGATTCTGTGCAGGTGTGCAATCCTATTAAAATATTCCCATTGATGATTAACGGTGGAGGTTTAAGAATAATAAACATAAAAGTAAGAAGCATGAGATTAAACAATAATCACACAGTTTATTTCTGTGAAGAAAAATATTATTGTGTGAAACTCTTCAAGGAAAACATGGAACTAAAAATGCAATTAAGCTTTTTCCTCTCTCGGAGACTTCAGCTGACAGTCACATATATTTCTCCACAGTGAGCCTATTGCTGGGTTATTTATAAGGAAATTTATAATTAAATTTAAAGCTATAAAAATGGACTCTCATGTCAATTATTAAGTGTATTGAAGTTCTGAAAGATCTCGTTTAGATGTACCTCAGAATGTATAAAATGTTTTAGATTGTCTTATTTATCCAAGGGTATTACATTTGAATCAGGGTTGCCCCCACTGCTTCTTTCTAACAAAGTGTTAACCTATCACTTTATATTTATTTATCTACTTAGGGATACTTTTCAAAACTTTCCCAATATCTCTTACCCAATGAACATATATTGAAAATGATTGATCATCTTTTGTGTTAGCTGCCTTCATAGTATTTAAATCTTATTAGTTTCATCTTTTACTTTCGTTCACTGTATCCTATTATTTTGTTACGATAAAGATCACTTATCATTCAATGCTGCATTTTGCTGTTTTTTTTAAAGGTTAATAATTTAATTTTATGTATTGATTTTTATTATATTAGTACTATAATATAGCAGTGTTCAAACTATTGCAATCAGAATAATTTCAAAATTACACTTATATAAAGGAGTTATATTAAAATGCCGCCCACTCTGTCAAATGGTCATCGTGCCTGACTACGGATAGGGAGGTCTTGGATTCGAATCCCAATTCGGGTATGGATGTACTTTCTCTCTCTGTCTACCCTATCTTTGTCTTTTCTTTGTATGAATGGGCTGTGAATGATTGTCTACCCTATAAACGGGTACCTGTGGTATGTGTGTACTGAGGAAGTTGGACTCCACAGCAAAATATGGTTCAGATGGTAAAGTGGAGCAGCGCACTCCATATTGTCAGCCTAGCTGGCACAAGACAACAACAATTATATTAAAATAAAATTTACTTCTATATTTATATAAAGAGTTATTTCAATGAAATTATTCATTAATTTATAGACAATGGAATATATTCGCTTATTTTGCTCTCACACAAGAGAGGGAAGCAGGGCATCATCAGAAAAGCTTTTTGGAATCGATTAATTTTATACGGAAACGAAACAAATTGAGAAAATGTGTGACTATATCATATAAATATTTTGTTACAAAAATACGAAAACACTTCTACCGAAATGAAAGGAATATGAAAAATCTAGATAACACATATGTATCAAGGTTATTGCAATCTGGTTAGAAAAAAAAATTACTACTTTTACAATATTTAAAAATACGTAATTAATTTTAGCATTGGCTGTTAAGTATCATGTAAAATTTTGAAATCGTTGGAAAGCAACCTTACATTTCATACAAAAATTTTAGATTCAAGCATAAAATGAATTAATATTTCTCTTTAAGCAGGTAGATCGCAAACAAATTCTGAGTAAAGATAACAAATTCGAAGTGGCTTTGATAATTCTCATTCTTAAATTGATTATATGTACTTGATCATTATTTTAATCTTGTATCAGAAAAATAAATATTTACTTATTAATTTTTCTGTGGTATAATTATTCAAATATTTATTTATTTGTATTTGTTTTTAATACTTTAAAGTAATTGTTTTCATAATTTCTGTTGCTGGTTTTTTATTATTGTGATATAAAGTTATTTATTTAAATCTAATGCAAAACTAGATAGCAAATATGTATTGAGAATTAAGACTTCAAATAATTTAAAATATACTCAGTTTAATTCTATTTTAGATAAAAAATTTAGTATTATTAAAAAATAAGTAATTTTTGTTAAAATATATCACAATACTGTATAACTAAAAACTCTTAATTTTATTTACTTTAATTATTTTGAGAGCGCAGCAGATTTAAAGAAATGTTGCATTATGATGACAGGATTTTTGCGGGCTTAGTTTATGATTATATATTTTTTATAATTTATAAGTACATATTGCAAACTGAAAGGATCCTTATCGTAATTAGCTATTCAAATAATAATTGTGCGAGAAGTTCTAATAAGCAACACTAGCTATTAAAATCACAACGAAAATCAAGTAACAAAATCATCTTTTATAATTATAAGCACAGTTTAAGTAAATATTTTTTTAATATCAATTAAAATAACTATTAAAACAAAATATATATATAGTTATTTTTAAGAAATATTAATTTTGACGTACCTTAACATTTGAATGCTACATCATACCCCCTTTTATCTCTGGCAGGTTTATTATTATATAAATTGCCATTTAAATTCAATAAAATATTGTAAATTTTTTAAGTTATATTTTTAATTTCTGAATATAGAGTATGTGAAAGGCCAATATAATTACATACATAATATAGGTTGGGGAAAAAGAAATCCATTATTTTTTTTGTAGATGGCTGTAGTGATCGATATCTCGCAAAATATCGATCAAACCAATGCAAATTTATGTTCGTTGTCAAAGTGACATTTCACATTAAAAAATTCATTTGCTGTTTTTTGTTTGGCCCATTCAGTTGTGAGTTACAGGGTGTTAAAAATGGAAGTGAACAAAGATAATATTTGGTACATTTTACAGTTTTTCTTTGATAAATCAGTAAATGTAAGGCAAGCAGCTGAAATTGTGAATGGTTTTTATGGTGATGATACTGTGTAACAGATAATTACGTGCAATTTTGGTTTCATAGATTTCGTTCAGCCATTTTTGATGTTAAAGATGTACCTCGCACCGGTAGGCCCATCGTTAAAAATGTCGATAAAATCATAGAAATAATCGATGTTGACCAGTGTGTTAGTAATCGTATAATCGCCCAAGAGCTAAAAATCAACTATAAAACAGTTTTGAACCATGAGTGCATTGTTGGATTCAAAAAGAAGCTCGATGTTTGGGTGCCACAGCAATTAACACCAAAAAGCATGAGATCGAATTTCCACTTGCGAAGCTTTGGACAAACAGAATGAAATGGACCCATATTTTAAACGGATGGTAACTGGCGATGAGAAATGGGTCACATAGGACAATATTGTGCAAAAACGATCCTGGTCAAAGCGTGATGAAGCTGCTCAAACGGTGGCCAAATCAGGTTTAACGACCAGGAAGGTTCTACTGTGTATTTGGTGAAACTGAAAAAAAAAATTTACTAGGAGTTTCTTTCGTAAAGCCAAACACTAAATTCAGATCTCTACTGTCACTATCTGTATCGTGTGAAACGATCTGAATTGGCCAACAGAAGAGGTGTGTTCCATCAGGACAACACCAGGCTATACATGTCTGTAGTGACTCTTCAGAAACTTTGGGAACTTAGTTGGGAAGCTTTAATGCATCCACCATATACCCGGACGTAGCACCAAGCGATTACCCCTTTTTTATCGCATTGCAAAACTTCTTGAGTGATAAGAAATTGGAATCAAAAGAAGATTATAAAAATTGATTACTACAGTTTTTTGCTAAAAAAAAAAAAAAAAAAAAAAAAAGACCAAGGATTCAATGAGAGAGGAATTATGAAGCTACTTTTAAAATGACAAAAATTATACAACAAAACGGTGCATATTTGACTAAAATCGAACAATCCGAAAGATGTTAAATAAAATCTTGAATTTCACGTAAAAATAATGGACTTCTTTTTTCCCAATCTTATATTAAATTAATAAAAATATGTCTCACAATTGAAGTTCTTGAAGAAATTTGTGTGATGCTAATTCCAATACTAAAGATCTGTTGGCGATAAACATAGCTTGTCTTTTCGGTCTCAAAAATACATGATGTACAGCTTCAGCACTTCGATAATGAGCAACGCCAAAATCTGCACTCAAAAATAAACCAAAATTTAATTTTTTTATTGTTATTCAAAAACACTTAATGTGTTAAAAACAATTTTACAGATAGTCACATATATGCACATGTAAACATACACGCATACATTTTCGAATTGACAAAATTCTTAAAGTGTGTATTGTAAATCTTAATGATAACATTTTTGCTTAACAGAAGATTTAAAAAGTTTTTGAGCATATTTTTCAGTGGACATTTAAGCAAAATATTAGTTTTTAATTTTCTTTTATTATTTAAAGTTAACGAATTTTGAAGCAAACTGTATTTTTCAAAAATAAAAAATAAAAGAACAACAGAAACAATTTAAATAAAGATTATGATAGTTTTGTTTTCATTTTCTAAAATAAAATTAAAGCAATAAGCACGATGTTTAAATATGTTTTTAACTTGCTTTTAAATTTAAAGAACAGAATAAATATATAAACAAAATAAAGCGCATATATAGCGTTACTGCTAAAAATTATCATTCGATGTTGTAAATAAAGAATTTTGGGCTTTTAATTAACTCATGTATATCAGTAATATATGTTTTAATTTTTGTATCTAGTTATAATATTTATAAATTGATTATATTTGTAATTTCTAAATTAGTCTTTTATTTATCTCTATAAATAAAATTAGTGTAATAAAATTTATAATTAATGGTAATACACATATAAATAGTTCTCCATTAATTCTTGTGTGTATAAAACTGCTTATGGCAAAACAAATTAAAACACGTAATTTTTACTTCTACATAATAATGCAAGACATTTATTTTAATTTTTTTTAAAACTAGGTTGTCGGTTTTCCTATTATGAAATGTTTATAAAACAATATTTGAATAAAATATTACTTGCGACATCAACTTTTAATTATTAAATGCTTACAACTTAAATGAACATATTTTTATTCATCATTTGAAACTAACAAACCAGATTTTCATTTATTCATCTGTTCACCTGAAACAAATTTCATTCATTTATTAATTTAGTTATAATAAATTTTAAAAAAAAATTCCATACGAAAAGAATTTTATGAAAAAGGAAAGCATAAAACTAATTCTAAATTAATGAAAAACCACGAGAAGGATTTACAAATTAAAAAAAAAAAAATATTCCGCACACATTTGTGAAAACAAAAATTATGTATTATAACATTATATTAAAAATATTAAATTTCAGATTGTATTTTTTATCTCTATCATGGAAAAATATTTAGAGCTTATAGTTCTTACTATTTAGAATGTAAATCACAGCAGCCCTGCTTATAAAATTTCACTCTCGTGATTAAAAGATAGATGACTTTGATCCAAAAGAACCCATTTAAATATTTTTTAAAGTACCCAATCACATTTTCCTCATCCATCAATGGCACCGCCTACTACGCATCGTCACACAACGCTATGATGACCTGTCCTGTTAGCTGGGTAACAATGCTGTGACTCTAATCGCTTAGATTTGGCGAAGAAGGCAATAAAATCTGTCGTTTGGCGGAGCAAACACGAATACTTGAATATCCCCAGGATATTTTGCATAGTTTTATATAACATCATTTTTATTCATAGTTTATCATTATTTACATCATAGGATTGTTATACAATTTATATAATCAAAACATTTAATTTAATTAGTTTTAATTTAATTTTTTAAATTAATTTTTACGATTATTATAAATAATCTTAAAAATTAAATGTTTTGAGACTCCAGTTTTCATGCAATATAATAATAATTAGTGTTTTATTGTTATATTAGATTTTTATTTAATGCCTTAAATATGCATATATAATTTTTATTATTTTTTGAGGATAAAAAATTTATAAGCTTACTATTATCGAATACTTTTTGCTCAGTAGCAATTCTCAATTTTGCTTGTCTCATTGCCTCTTTTAAAGATGTCAGTAGAGTCTCCTTAGGCACTTCATATCCTGGTGAGGCTTTAGTAAGTAAACATAATTTTAGAACACAATACACTTTTAAGGAATATAATGAAGTCAGAAACACTATTTAAATGACTCATTTTACCCGATTTCCACTTTGATAAATCCATTGCAGGTGCTGTACTGTTGCATGTTTGATAAGCATTCCTATTCACGACAAATATGACATATTTATTAACTGAAAAAGGTATGCATTTAAGACAACGTAAAATAAAAATCTAAAGCTGATTGCTTACAAAAATTCATCTGGCATCAGCATTGGTGAAGGTTGAAGCAATTGCACTAGCTTTCCAGCATTGTCACATAAAATTCGCGCCAAAGTCACTTTCTTAATCTCTTGAAGTTGATCTTAAAAAAAAGAAGTCAGTTTTTATAATACATAGATGGTAACATTTTATTGAATATATTGATTTTTAAATTTAATTTTATTGATTACATTTAATGTTATTGAAGGTGAATCAAGTGATTCATCGACAGGAGCTTTGGAATTAATAAATTAAAGAAACAAACAAAAATTTTTAACTCACAGTTGTTAAAAGCATTTTTATAACTATTTAAATAGCTTTTATTAACTTTCAGACTACTTTACCAATTTTTTTTATCGTAGGGATTTTATTTTATCATAGGGATTTTTAGGAAAATTTTTTATTGTAGGGATTTTATTTTATCATAGGGATTTTTAGGAAAATTTTTTATTGTAGGGATTTCTTAGGGAATATTTATTTAGGGAATATCCTAAAAAATGATAATCATAAGGATTTTATTGTAAGACAAATTATTGTTTTGTACTCATAATTTTTTAAATATTGACATAGTTATAACTAGAATATTTCATGTAAATGTCCCATAAATCAAATTTCCCTTAAAATAATAATTAAATTCATAATTCAAATTTATATGATCTAACTGAGTATTTTGTATAAACTTCTGGCAAAGAAAAGTACTCATTTTATTAGTTTATGCATGAGTAAAAAAATGATATACAAATGGAAAACAGCTTTTAAGCTAAACTTTACGAAGTGATGTAATTATCTCAAATGATATTGTAACCGACACATTTATTCTATCCTATAGATCATTCAAAAAACTGATTATAATTGAAATTAGTTTGCCAAAATGTGTGATATAGTTTTTGAGGTTGTTTTCCAGTATGTTTCGGGTGCCTTTTTATAATAAAAAAAAAGTATACAAAAAAATTAAAATTTATAAAATTTTATTTGAAGAATATTATATTAATTTGAAGATAGGAATCATAAGAATTACTATTAAAGGGGGTTTTGAACTAGAAGAATAATATAGAGACCATATGAAAAAGAAGATTTTTGTAGATTTTTTTGTGGGTATAAAAATGTTTTTAAAATCTTTTTTCTTTTTTAATAATTAGCAATCATTAGAGAATCATAGCAACTAAACTATAATTCGTAATCATTTTAATGTGTATTTGTAAGCAATTTCAATTGAATTTAGCCAACCTTTTGTAAAAGCGTTCGGAGGCATATCATTTTCATACCAGAATCGATCGCCCTTCTTTAAATGTTGGAACTGACGACTCAAAATACAAGCAAACGTAGGTCCCACAACTCCGCCTACTATTGGTTTTTCCGACAAGCCTCCTGTGAAGAGATCAATATCCCGAACATCTCTGAAAAATAATATATAATTATATATATATATACATATATATATATATATATATATATATATATATATATATATATATATATATATATATATATATATATATATATATATATATATATATATATATATATATATATATATACATATATATAATATATTTATTGGCACACAGAAACGACACGTCCGTTCTTTTGAAATTTTATTGCTTGACTGACAAAAAAACGATTATTGAGTTAGCGCCATCTGGTGCGCAGAGAAATTAAATTTATACATTGAGTATACAGGGTCGGAACATGCCGCCCACCTTGAAATATTATTTCAAAGAAACAGAATATGTAACATACAAAAAAAAATTAGATATACAAATATACTTTACAAATAAAGATTAGATATACAAATAAATGAACATAAATGAAAAATATAAAACAAACACATAAATAAAAAAGTTTTATATGTTAAAATGCAATGGAAGTATAAAATTGTACATATATAAGAAATAAAATTTTATTTAAATTTAACCATGAATTTGGCATTACACAGGAAGTTGGCATAATTTTGTTATGTTTCTTTTGTATACACCATCTGATGTTTTAAGAGTAACTACCCTAACATTATTGTCAAGTCCAGGGTGCAATTGAATTATTCTACCCATTTTCCATTTTGTTGGGGGTAAATTGTCCTCTTTTAAAAGACATAGATCATTAATTTGATAATTTTTAGTCGGCAGTAGCCATTTTGGCCTTTGCTGCAACCGTGTGAGATATTCCTTATGCCAACGTTTCCAAAACTGTTGCACCATTTTTGAATATGCTGCCATTTTGAAAGAAAAGAAATGTTTGTATCAACGTAATTTGGTTCAGGAAGGCTTGTTAATGCCCTACCAATAATAAAATGGCCAGGTGTTAAGGCTGACAAGTCATTTGGATCGGTAGATAATGCAGTTAAAGGTCTAGAATTAAGACAAGCCTCTATTTGAGTTAACAATGTTTCAAATTCTTCATAAGTTAGTTTTGTCTCCCCTATAACGCGTTTTAAATGAAATTTGGTAGACTTTATGCCAGCTTCCCATAGTCCACCCATGTGAGGTGCACCTGGAACATTTAAATGCCAATTAATACCATTTTCAGACATAAAATTGTTTACATTTTGATTATAATTTTTGGAGTTTCTAAGTTTCTCAATTTCCATGAGTTTGCCTTTGCACCAATAAAGTTGGTACCACAATCACTGTATATATCACTACATTTACCTCTGCGTGAAATAAATCTCTTAAGAGATGCAATGAACGCATCTGCAGATAAGTCGGTAACTAATTCTAGGTGTATAGCTCTTGTAGTAAAGCAAACAAAAGTGCTATATACCCTTTGTATGATTTGGAGCCTCTACCTTTACATGCTTTAATTTGAAAAAGGACCAGCATAATCCACTCCACATCGCAAGAATGCAGGAGCAGGAGAAATGCGAGAAGATGGTAAATCGCTCATCATCTGATTGGTTACAGAAGCTCGTATTCTACAACATTTACACATTTTCTGATTAAATTCCTAATTACATTTCTAACACCTATAATCCAATACTGTTCTGCAATACATGATTGAACAAGTTGTGAACCAGCATGCAAAAGATTTTCATGAAAATGTTTAACAATGAGATCAGTTAATCTATGCCTTGTTGGCAACAAAATAGGATGTTTCTGATTGTATACTATATTTGCATGTCTCAAACGACCACCTACTCTTAGAATGCCTGAATTATCAAGAAATGGATTTAGAGATAAAATTTTACTATTACACGATATTGTTTTATCTTTCTGTAATGCATTGATCTCATTATTAAACTCATTAGTTTGAACTATTTTTATTAACACATGCATCGCATTAGTTAATTCACAAGTTTGCAAAAATCCTGTTAATTTGTTCATAGGATTTCTGCAATTGTTCATAAACCTTAAACACAAAGCTGTTATACGTTTAAGTTTAAAAAAAGGATGAATATTTAAAAAAAATATCAAAGTCAGTACAGTGGGGTTTGTTTTCAGTGGTTGATTGTAAAGTACAATACCTTTCTTCTGGAACAGGATCACTAACTGGTAGTTCAGGCTGCTTTATCTGAAAAGAAAGTGAATTATAAAGAAATTTTGGACCATTTAACCATAATGAAGAAAGTAGTTCAGAAGATGATGTGCCACGAGTAGCAAGATCAGCGGGATTAATGTTTCCACTAACATGATGCCACTGGGTAGGGGAAGAAAGAGTTTGTATTTTTGCCACTCTATTGGCCACAAAGCATTTCCATCGGCTGGCAGAAGAACCAATCCAGGATAGAACGATGGTAGAATCAGTATAAAATTGAGCTTGGGAAATGGATGTGTTCATAGCCTTGCAAGTGAAGTCCATCAATTTAGTTAACAGCAGAGCACCACATAGTTCCAATCTCGGAAGTGAAACAGTTTTAAGTGGAGCAACTTTTGTCTTAGCAATTACTAGATGAACTTTAATTTCACCAGTACTTGAGACTGAGCGACAGTAAATTGCTGCTGCATATGCCTTTTCCGAGGCATCACTGAAGCCATGTAACTGAAATTTGTTATTTGAATCCCAAAATAAGAATCTGGGAATTTGAACGTCTTTCACGAACAAGGGTTTTCTGAAAGCTGCTTCCATTCATATGCTATGGTTGAAGGAATAGTATCGTCCCACTGCAATTGATTTTTCCAGAGTTTTTGAATTATTAATTTGTAATGAATGGTAATTGGAGATAACCATCCAAGAGGATCAAATATTTTTGAAATTGTTGATAGTAATGTCCGCTTAGTTAAGTTATCTACAAGAAATGATTGATTAGTTTTGAAAAAGAATATATCCAACTCTGGTTGCCAAAGTAGTCCCAATGTTTTCACAGTTTCATCATTGTCTAAGCTTAAAGAAGTGTTTGATAACCGTAAATTTGGATCAATTGAGTTCAAAAATTCTTTAGAATTTGAAGCCCATTTTCTCAAAGGAAATTTGGCACTTGACAACATTTGCATTAATTGTTGGTGCAGTTCCATGGCTTGGGAAATTGAATTCGCTCCAGACATGAGATCATCAACATAAAAGTCTTCGAGAACTGCCTTAGAAGCCAATGGATATTTCTCTGCTTCTTCTTCTGCTAATTTTTGTAGACATTTTACAGCCAGGTATGGTGCTGAGGCAGTGCCATAAGCCAGTCTTATTAATCTGTAATCCTTCACTGCATTATATTTTGATTTGCGCCAGACGATTCTTTGGAAATCTGGATCTTGTAAAGTTATTTGTCTATACATTTTTTCAATGTCTGCAGCAACCGCTATTTTATGCATCCTAAATTTAATAAGCAATGTAGTTAAATCAGTCTGTATTTGCGGTCCCACCATGAGTATATCATTAAGAGAAACACCATTAGATGATTTAGCAGATCCATCAAACACTACCCGGAACTTGTCACCACTTTTGTTGGGAACTGGATGGTGTGGAAGGTAAAAAGCTAGATTTGGCTGGAATATTAACTTCACTTTCAGGAACTAATTCCATGTGCCCCAGTTTTATGTATTCGTCCATGAATTTATGATATTGTTCAAGTAGAGATTGATTTTTAGAAAAGCGACGTTCAATTTGTTGAAGACGGCGCAATGCAATGTCTCTAGATGATCCAAGTTCATTGTGTGAGTCATTGAATGGAAATTTGACATTGAATCTGCCAGTAGAATCACGAAAGAATGTTTTTTCGAAGTGATTTTCACATGCAATTTCCTCCTTTGAATAAGGTTTAGTTTCAGAAACTTCTTCTAGTTGCCAAAATTTATCAAGTTGATACTCGATTGCGGTACAACTAGCGTGATTTGTAATTATTGTTTTTGAGATATTGTTTGTTTTGCCTAAAACAACCCATCCGAAAATTGTTTCTAGTGCAGTTAACGAATGTCCAGGACTAGTAATGTTTTTATGGAGCACTATTTCTCCAAACACATCTGCACCTAAGAGAATGTCTATAGGACCAGGCTGCAAGCAAGTAACATCGGCCAGTTGTATATTTTTGAATGAATTTAATGCTGAAGCATCAAGTGTGAATTGAGGAAGGTCACAAGTGATTTTGGGTATAATTAATGCATCTACAGTGATATGTGTGTTTTAGAAAATAGAGATGATATTTGCAATGATACCGAACCTGAGAGCTTACCTACATTTCGAGAACTAAGCCCATCAACATTTATGTTAATTCTATTACGTTTAAGTTGCAATAAATTTACACAACTTTCTCTAATAAATGAGCCTTGGCTTGCTGAATCGATAAGAATTCTGCATTTATGTAATGTACCATTAATGTCCTTAACATTAACAATTGCTGTTGGCAATAAAACTGTTTTTGTTACAGGTACAACTACATTATTACTACTAATAGTAGAATGTTCATCTGTTGTTTGTGTTTCGATTTTTGTATCATGTGTATTTTTCGAACACAATAATGTATTATGCAATTTTGAACATAATTTACACATGCCTGAGCGACATTTAGAAATAGGATGAGTTTTATTATCTTTTAAACAATTAGCGCATAAATGATGTTTTTTAATTACATTCCATTTTTCCTTTACTGGAAGATCTAAGAAACTATCACAACTATGTAATCGCGAATGAGAATCATTTCGACAATAAATGCATAAATTAGAAACAATCTGAGATGAAAAAGAATATTTGTTTTGTTTTTGATTTGCAACCGTTTTCCCATCAAATTGACCTTTTTTCTCTTTTTGGCACTTCGCTAAAGACGAAAGCGCACACGATCTATTCAGCATGAATGTTTTGAATTCCGCGAAAGAAGAAGCTTTTTTGTTCGATTGCTCTAACGCCCACACTCTCAGTGTTTCGTTATCAAGCTTACCCTTTGAAAGAAAAATAATAATGGTATCCCAATGCTCAACAGGCTGTTTCAAAATTTTTAATGTATCAAGACATTGCTGTGTTGTATCAATTAATTTCCTCAAACCCGCTGCTGATTCATGTTTAAGAATAGGCTGAGAAATTAATTTATTTAATGCTGCATTTATGATTTCTGTTTCGTTTTCAAAGCGCTCAGTAAGCATATCCCAAGCTAATTTGAAATTCTCATCTGTAATTTGAATAGACTGTAATAATGTATGTGCTTCTCCCTTAACAGAAAGTTTAAGATATTGCAATTTTTGACTATTACTTAAACTATCATTATTACCAACACTCGATAAAAATAAATCACGAAAAGAAATCCAATCTATGTAATTAGAAGTGAAAACTGGTAATTCTATTCTAGGAAGTTTAACATTGTTGACATTAGTTACTTCTTTATGACAATCATTTTTTGAAAGTTTTCTTGATTCGTCTTTAAGAATGATTTTTAAATTACTTATTTTAGAAAACAGTTCATGTATTTCACTTTCAAATGTATCGAATTCTGAATCAGAACATGCATAAAGAATATCATTATTTAGTTTGTTTATTTCATTGTCTAAAGAATTTACGTTATTTTCATACACTTCAATAATAGAAAGAGAATTTGCTTGATTTTGTAAGCTATTGACTTGCGAAATTAAACGAGTTAGCTTACCCTTTATTATCCTTTTGGTTTTAAGAAGGGTATCCATTTTGGTTTTGTGACCTTCACTCAATCACTGGTTTTGTTGTTGTTTTTTGATTCAACAGTCGTTGGCCGCTTCTATGCATCACCAAATAATTTTTTGCTAGTTTCGTGCTCCGGCTCGACGGACCATAATATTGGCACACAGAAACGACACGTCCGTTCTTTTGAAATTTTATTGCTTGACTGACAAAAAACGATTATTGAGTTAGCGCCATCTGGTGCGCAGAGAAATTAAATTTATACATTGAGTATACAGGGTCGGAACATATATATATATATATATATAATAATATATATATATATATATAACACTATGTCACAGAGAATAATTTATTGCGAATATAATGATGAAAGATTTTAATGAAGTTACAGTTAATTAATTCTTTTTATCATTTTTATAAAGTAAACAATACATTCATTACTAAATGGTGCCAGAAAATTCAGTCTTTTTAAAATGATCTTGCTATAAAGAATTTGGCACAGATGTCGTATAATCCAGAATTCCAAATTCTGAATTTTTTTTGGCGATGAAGAAATGTTGCCAAGAATGATGAAGAAATATAAAATGAATTTATCATTTACAGTATATATATATATCATAGAATAATTGTAATAAATAATGGAATTCAAACTTTTATTTCACGTTTTTTTAAAGCGTTTTTTTTTTTGTGTGTGTGTGCAAGTTTTTGCCTTTCTTAATGCATTATCAGTCCAAAATACTTTGACAAGCGAATAAAAAGAATCCGAAATCGTAGAGGATCCTGTGGAGCTTCTTTTTACAGATAAAACTGTAGGGATTGCCAGGAATTCTCTTCGACAATTTCGGGGACATTTAGGGTTTTTGCACACACTCCATGGACACGACATCACCATCATCATTTGAATCGTTAACAATTAATCTATGCATGTGGTGCAAAATATCGTGTACGCTGTTAATTAAACTATTTTGTAGTGTGCACACTTTTATGCGTTAAATAGCAGATTTTCATATTTTTACGTTTAAACTGAAACTTAAGTTGGAAGTGATTTTTAAAAATTCTTTTGGTATTCTCTAACGCATGTTTTACTTTTCTTTTCATTGCATTAATATTTATCGTTTCATTTCATAAACAGAGGGAAAACCTGAAATCTATGTACATGTTTTCCCTTAGTAAAATCTAAACTAAATAATCATGGGTTAAGCAAAGTCTGTATTAAGAATTCATAAAACAAGACGCTAAATGAGTCAAACTTAACCCATGAAAAACTGGTATAGTTAAGAGTATATAATTTATAAGCACATTGACTAAGATATATCGTTACAACAATCAATTATTTATACATAAACAGCTATCGTATTAAAGATATATATTATATCAAATAAGTTTTATCATTTAATTAAATGTGCAGTATGGAACAATATTAAATTAAATGTCCATTAAATGAAATGAAATGTACATTATAAGTACAGTTAGTGAAATGAAATTTACATTGAGCAATATCTGAGAGATACATCATTAAAAAAAGCAGAATTTATTTTGAGCATTCTACTTAGATTATAAATTCTTACTTATAGACTTGAGGAATGGCATCAGCTGCTTCTGCCGTCATGATTTGTCGAAGTTGAGTGAAGTTTTGCACAACTGGAGACAGCCTGCAGATCTTCCGCCATTCCAAGTATCCAGGGATGCCATGATCTCTTCCTTGCTGGATGATCCAAGCTGCCAAATCCATATCATCGCTCATTCTGTCTAATTAAGAAATCATTTTTAATTTTAGCTTCTTGAAAGTAAGGTGACTTTTAATTAGAAACTAAGTTAAGAGGAATTCTCCAAATATATAAACAGTATTTTCAAATTTGGCACATATGCCGTGTAATCCAGGATACCGAAAATTCTGAATATTTTTGGCGATGAAGAAATGTTGCCAAGATGATATATTGTGACGTGCACGATGACGTAAATAGTAGGGTTACCAAAATAGAATTTTCTGCAAAATTCTTATTGGTCTCTCTATATACATGACGTAATAGAAACTAGATTGCCAGTTATATAAGAAAATACGCCAAAAAAAATTCTTCTAACTCAGAATTTGGTATCTGTGTCCCAAATTTTAATTCTAATTAATTATACGTCATAACTTTGACGTGAAAGGAGGACTAACATATTACTTCAGCAAGTTTGATTATAAAAGCTATTTTCGTTGCATGTCTAGGGAATAATTATTTCAATGTTTGTGATACATATATATATTTATTTGAAAGTGTAAATAATTTAACACAAATTATGAAAAGTAATTTATATTAAATTAAGTTCATTATTCTTGAAATTTAAATCATAATATCTTTGAAAATTAGTATTCATAACACGTTTACAAATTTTTAAAAGGTAAGATGATATTTCAATATATTTTTTTAATTTGATAAAATTTAATAAATATTGTAAAATTTAAAAACTGTTGAGAATATTGTAAAGTTTATTTTGCCTTTAATATAGTATAATGTGTATTTCTGCAGAACCTTCTGTTCAAACTTAGAGTGGAGTGGAAAAGATCGTTAGGAATTATAATTAAGTAGTAATGTGTGGCAGAAATAATATCACCTGTCAGTCATAGTAATAATAACGACTTGAAGAGAACAAAAAGTAAATTTACAAACTTTATTACAAAATAAAAAGCAACAAAGCATTTTATGAGTATCAAGATGTATATTCAATGACATATTCTTTGGTACTGACTCACTCATGCCACCTATTCGACATGAAATGGCGAATATTTTCAAGGAAATCCAGCATTTTGCGGATCGAGCTGTCCTGAGGGAAATATCAAGCTTATTTCAGAATGTGCTCATGTAGGCACAGATGCCGTTTAATGCAGGATGCCAAATTCTGAGTTTGGTGATTCTTTGGCGGATTTTCTTATGTATGTGGCAACCTTGTTTTTATTACGTTATAGTGATAGAGACCTATAAAAATATGAAGAAAATTCTATTTTGGTAACCCTATTATTTGCATCATTTCGCACATCACAATATGTCATCTTGGCAACATTTCTTCTTCGCCAAAAACAATTCAGAACTTAGCATCCTGTATTATACGGCATCTGTGCTCTGATGTATCGTAAGAAGAAAGCTCCATGATATTCAGCAAAAAAAAAAAAAAAAATCTAATGTGTTGGTGTATGATGTGGTCCCGATGCTAACTACATAGGCTTCCAAAGACCTGATTCAACTGGTCACATACGAATGGATGGCAGTAAGATGGCATTATATCAAGTTGAAACAATATCTTAATGTTCATATCTGCATAATATTTCATACCTAGATTAGATTTCAAAATATCGGTAGAAAATTTTTTGATTTGGTTTGTACCTTGTTAGTAACCTTTCCCGATATTACCATATAACGAATCAATCATTTCCTTTGGCCAAGCTACAGATGAAGTGAACATTTATCAATCCGTTGTTCATAATTTATCATGTTTGCTTGTAATGGTCACACGAATGAGGAAGTCACATATGACAACCGTGAATATTCATGTATAGTACTACGTATCCATTTTTGCTTATTTTTTCCTACGTGGTTATAGTATGTATTCATCTATCTATAATATATATGTTTGAAGGGATATAAATAGACAGGTTATTCACTGATATCATAAAAATTGTTCCTTAACTTAAGTACATTTTCAGTTGTGTGATTGAACTTAAATGTTTTTTAGCTAGAGTTCAGCAGGAGAAGCGAAAAAATTTGATTTTTATTTTAATGAAACTCGTTACATAATTAAATTATTTAATTCGAATAGTGATGTGTGTGGGAATGTAAATGAACTACGAGATATAAATTCTTAAAATATTTGTTAATATATCCTTTTAAGTATAAAAGTTAATCAAAACACTATAAATAGATTTTACTTCAGCTTTTCTCACGACCGATAAACTATTTATCACATGAATTACTTAAATGCAAATAAAAGCTTTAAAATACGCTTTTACACTTTTATCCTGCGATGTTATTATAAATATGATGTAAAACAATATTTATGATATACCGATCCATCTTTAAACTCAGGTATCGTATAATCTAGGATGCCATATTCTGACAGTGGCGATTCTTTGGCGGATTTTTTTATGTATCTGACAACCTAGTTTTTATTACGTCATAAATATATAAACCTATAAGAATTATGCTGAAAATTCTATTTTTAAAACTTTAGTATTTACGTCATCGCGCACGTCATGATACGTCATCTTGGCAACATTTCTTCGTCGCCAAAAAATTCAGAATTTGGAATCATGGATTATACGGCATCTGTGCCAAATATAGTAAAGAGTAAAAAATTATTTAAATAATAAATAAACAAAGGATCAAGATATTCATTAAATACCATCTCATTATTTTTGGCACATTTTTCAACGCATGTACTTAATTTTCAAGACACAGAACCATGAGGTAAAATTTTCGTAAAGGGTAAGGAATTTATTATAGGTAACAATATAAATTAGAACAATTACTGGAAAATATTTTAAGATTGGAGAAAATGTGGTATACAGTATGGGAATTTTTTAATATTACAAGACATAAAAATGAATACCAAATAACAGATATATTAAGAATGCTTTTAGGTATTTGAATTATTAAAATGTTTTGTAAATTTGGAGATCAATGTCTGTTGTTCGATGAATTATTGAAAACTTTAATATATATATATATATATATGTGTGTGTGTGTGTGTGTGTGTGTGTCTGTGTCTGTGTCTGTGTATGCAACAGAAAAGAATGAAAAAAATTGCAAAATCTCCATTAAACAAAAGTTTTTTTAAAAAATTAGCATATTATTACCAAATTTTCAGATGAAAATTATTTTAGATCAGTTAATTTTAAATTTACATATGATAAAATCTAAAAGATTTCGAAAATCATTGCTTTAAACTTAACTTAAAAAACGTAATTATGTTTTACAATAGATTTATGAAGATGTAAATTTGCAATAGCTATAAAATTTTAATGTAAATTTTTATAAATAATCTTTTTAAACTAATGTGTCAAAGTCAATGAATTTAGTGCTTGTAATCATAATCTAAATTTTGATCTCATTTCAACAGTTAGAAAAATCTATTATTTGCGCTATTAACTATTATACCACATTAAATAAAATGCTTTCAAAATTTACAACAAATGTAATTAAGCGTTCATGACTAATTATTTTAATTTTCTTATAAATGTTACTTGTTAAATGCACTTTCAATTTGTAAAATATATACTGTACAATAATTTAAGTTTGTAAGTATGTTGATTATAATAAGAAACTTAAAAATCCAAAAATATTTTCTTTATTAAATAAACAATGGATAGTTTGATAATTTAATAAAATTTCTAAGCCAATAGTTAAAAGAAGGACTTTTATTTAAAATGGTAGAAACAATTAAAAATTTTTCATGAAAAACTTTATATATTCGTTAAAATATAAAATCCCCCCTTTTTTTTACTATACTAGTAAAATTATGAATTATGAGGAGATAACATTGTTTTTTGAAAAATAGCTTTGTAGATAACTAAATAATCTGAGAAAATATGAATTTTATTTTCATAAAATGAATTTTCACGTAACAAAGAGAATTATTAATTTTCTTAAACAATGGTCTTTTTGAGGCAAATATTACTTTGTTTAAGAAAATTGCAGTGCAATAATCAGTGTTCCATATATATTTATAACAATGGTGTCTATTACTACTTCAAATCTAGATTTTTATTAAGATAATTTTCTCTTTTGAAATGCACACATATTTGTTTATTCATTTATATATATTCAATTAAAAAAAAATAGAAAATCTTTAAAAAATTTTTCTTCAATATATATTTAATCTTCAAAATCATTGTGATGGAGAGTATAAAAGAAAAATGTATTTTTTATTGGCTCGCTATTTTCATATGGACATTCGAAAGAATACGAGTTATTGCGGAATTTGATAGTCATCATATTAATGCAAATTGTAAGCATTTCTGATTTCTTTAAATGCATTTCGCAATGTTAGTTTGTATGGATTTCAGATTTATACTTTATTTTAAATTCCTTAGCTTTTTGAAATAATTATTTTATTTCTATTTGAATTCTGATAGTATATTATTGTCTAGTATAACATTAATATTCTGAATAAACTTGTCAAATAATTTATTTATAAGTTTAATTGCTTTAAAAATGTCCAATTATTAATATGCAGTAACAATTAAGATGTTAGATTTTTAGGCACAGGTGCCGACTTTTACTTTATGATAGTTTTTTTAGTTAATGAAATTTTATGTTTTTGACTCATATAATTTTGTTAAACTTGAAATTAATTAAATAGCTCAGTTTTTCATAATGATTGTATTTTAATGCGAACTTGTGAAAATAAAACACATTATTACCTTCAACCTGATTATTTTGGTTGGGTTTTAAATATTTATATTAATAAGTTAACAGTTAGCGTTCAGAAAACTGTAATCTAATCATCTTTTTACTATAAGCAAGTCTTCGAAGATGTGAATACTATGGCAATGCATTTAAATATATTTTAATTTCACAGAAATTTTAATAAATATGATTCCTACACTTTTAAATGTTATTAATCAATTATTCAAATAGTATGTCATGAAGCAAAAATATATTAATTTATTATTTTCCAGATAATGATTAAGTTTTTTTTAAGACACATAAACCAAGATTACACAAACAATTTTCCCAATGGATTATTATTAATTTAAATATTGTTTAAGCAAATATTAGCGTCAAAATATTTTTCTTAGGTTGATTCATTGACAGTTTTTTTATTCTGCTTTCTTATTGAACAGATAATTCAGAATTCAACCATAAGCCTTCAAAAGTTATTGGAAAATGATTTGTTAGTTATTGAATGAAATTAGTTGGTATAATTTCACACATAAAAAGCAAAGAAAATCATTTATTATATTTCTTTATGTACTTTAAAATCACAGTAGAGCAATTTGATCAACTTTATTTTTATTATTTAAGACATATGAAGCCTAATATGCTAATTTGAATAATTTTGTTATTTTATGGAAAATTATATTATGCAGCGATGGATGGAAGGTTTCAAATAAGAAGATAATGTTAAATGTTTTCTGTTTATATTTTCGACATAAAAATAAACATTTAATTTCATTTTTTTTATCATCATAATCATGACTATTTAGCTGAAGAATAGTTGTGGAAATAAGCAAAGAAAGTATTTTTGTTTTTTGTTTTTTTAAAAAAACCTGATAATAATTAAGAAAGATATATCACGATTGCCATGAAGACACTAGAGAAATTAAAATTTCAGAATATTTTTAAATTATTCTGATAAACCATTCATGAGGTTCAGTCAAGGTGTGCAAGCATTTTTATTATTAAAGTAAATGTTCTTACTGCATATCTCTAGTATATAATACACTTCTTTTAGAATAATTTTAATTAATTCAACTGTTTTATTTACTTAGTTATTGAATCTAAAGGAAACACCTCAAAGGAATGTAGCTTATCGGAGTCTTTTACATCAATATCAACTGAAGATCAACAAAGAGCTCTGGATATTAATACAGACATCGATTCATGTCCCACGGTTATCCAATCGGAACATAATCAATTTTGTCTCATGAAATATAGCGAATCCGAAGAAGAGAATTGGATAAACTTAATTGAAAAATATAGCCCCGAGTTGAAATACTCAAAAGTGAATATTCTTGAAATAATTTCTGGATTCTTAACCTTAGGAGTTTTATATTTCTTATATATAATTATAACGAAAACATGGCGCAGCCTACATTTTATGTTTGTTTTTTTTAATTCAACTTTTATTTACGACTGAAAATGTTAAAATATATAAAATGTTAATTTGTGCTCTAAATTTATCTTCTGAATAAAGAATTTGTTGGATATATTTAATTAAAATTTTAGAAAAACATTTTCAATCATTGAAAACTTTTCTTTTAATCTGTCAGTCTCATACATTTAATTAAATCTGATTCACTGCTTTAATTTATAACTTATAAAAGTCAACGCATTAAAAATTATGACACTTTGATTTCTTTCACCCTGTAAAAAAGAGCTTAGAATTCCAATTTAAATACAAACATTTAGTTTGAATGCTTTGTAAGTAGTCTAACAGATTACTTATAAATATTTTCTGTTTTATTTAATGTGTTGATATCAAATTCTTAAGCAGGTATTTTTTTTTAAAAAACATACCTGCTTAAGAAATTTATAAAATTCAAAAACTACTTTTAATTAATAAATTTTCATTAATTTTTCAGTAAAATAATTTGATATTATCTCATTGAAAACATTGATATTATCTTAATATCTATTTTCCTTTATTAATATTTTGGCAATATAAAAATACATTAAATAAAAGTAAATGAAATTGTAATGATTTAAATAAAATTTTTAAATATTTGTTGGTAGAAAGTCCTCAATTTTCAGCCGAAAATCTCGATGTTTGCATAATGTTGGCGGGGAATTCGAAAAAAAGTATATTAATTTAATCCCTGAAAAGAAAACTCGTTAAAGAAGAAAATAATGAGTGAAATATGTATTTTCAGAGAAAATTGCGTAATAATTAGAATTTTTGTCTTTTATAGTAAACAAAAGTCTTGAAAAACTGTCACTACTGATAGACAGACATAAGTTATAAAATGAGTTGCATGATTTTGTGGAATACAATATTGGGAATATAAATTTTTGATTTTTTTCATTTTGGATGATACAAAAAAGTCGAAAAATTCGTTATCTAACAAAATAGATAAGAGAAATTGTTGATTTCTTAAATTATAAGCTTAATTATAAGTTCTTACACGTAATTAATATTCTTTTATTATTTTTATTAATTTTCTGTAGTTTTTAATTACTGCTAGACAAATATTTGTTGAAAATGGATCAGTCCATTTCTACGTAATTGCTATGATTGTCACTCCAAGAAATTAAAAACAATATCATTCATATTATATGGTTCAAATTATATTGTAATATTTAATAACATGAACTTTAAACAAGGTATACTATCATATTTTAAATAGAAGCAAAAAAATATTTCCTCAAATATGAAAATTAATTTTATTTTATTTATAATTTTTTTAAGTAAAAGTAATATCAACTTACAAGCAATTGCTGTAAAATGAAATGAACGCATTTTATTATATATATACTTTTTCAAATATTGTTTCTCGTTTACCAAACATTAAAAAAAAAAAAACTTTTCACAAATACATGCTTATAATTTTTTTAACTATGTAAAATTATAAAGTTTAGTCACAGGTGCGATATAATCCATGATTCCAAACTCTGAATTTTTTTGGTGATGAAGAAATGTTGCCAAGATTACGTATCGTGACGTGCGTGATGACGTATTACTAAAATCGAATTTTCTGCTTAATTCTTATAGATCTCCATATGTTTGACGTAACAAAAACGAGATTGCCAGATACATAAGAAAATCCGCCAATCTCAGAATTTGGCATCCTGAATTATATGGCACCTGTGCCAAAATTTAATTTGTTTGTAATAACATTTCCTGACCAGTTAAAGTTGTTGGCTTAGTTTGTTGCTCAATGGCCATTTTTTGCAAGCAAGAGCTAATCATATAAGAACCTAAAATTATATTTTAATGTTTATAACTGACCTCGTTCCGTCTCGTCAAACAAGTTGTTGTTCATTTCTTTCGTAATAAATTCGTCCATAGACTGTGCTTTCTGGTTTGTCATTCCCAGCAGGAATTGATCCAAGGCATCTTTCTCATACAGCGGCCCTGGGTAGAAATGCGTCTCACTAATTTGCATGGATCCAACGGTGTTGTGCTTTGCCATGGTCACGTCCCGAGATGAACCAGACAACTGGACGAACATAAAGAAATGCGATGGCATCATGGAATAGAAGGACGCTCCTACAGCCGTGGCAAAGGCGTTTGATGTCCCAGGATTAAGATTAATGTCATAGCCTTGGTAAAAGATAGTCTCTTTCTCGGGCTCGAGTTCAAATTGCCTCAGAACTTGGTTTCCAATGAGCGTGGGTAGTAGCTCGGAATATGTCACGTGCTGCAACTAAATGTAACAATGTATGTACGTGAATTATAGAGCAAGAAAAGTATCATATGAATTTTATATCTAAGGAACAATACAATGCGTACTATTAGAAATTAAAAGATAATATTAATTGCTGTTTACATTACATGGAAATTATGAAAATAAATTTATTTTTGTACTAAAATAAGCAAAAAACACTCATATTAGCTTAAGAAAAAAAACAATAATTTTTTTTATGAGAACTTATATGCGCTTAATTCCTTTATTGCCCTAAAGGAACTTTATTATTACTTCTTTTTCATTTTTACTTTGACAAATTGCTTTTCATTGTTGGTTCAAAGTAACTATTAATGTAAGAACATTTAAGATGTAGTATCATTTTAAAAACATTTTTAAGAAGCTTCTACGAAATTCAGTCGAAAAAATATTTGTTACATTTGTGCGTGATTAGAAGTATGTGAAAGTTATAATTTTATCTATCTTATGTAATTTTGGAGGTTATGAAGTTCAAACTCTTGCAGCTTTACTCTTATTAATATAAATTCTCTAAAAAGCAAGCAAATTTAGTATTTCTAATGTGCCTATATTTCTCTCTCTAGCATTTTAATTATAGCATATACATTATGATTTAAAATGTATGCTTATATAAACACATACATATCAAACGATTTAACCAAACTTTTGGGGATTCTCAAACAGTTTGTTTTTAACAGCCTTTTTCTCAATCACGTGATTAGTACTAAGTCATTTACATTGAATGAAAGTATGAAATTGTATGTAATCAAGTAAATTTGTTCGAATAAGTGATCATGTAAATTTTCGAAGTTAAAGTTCTGGTAGTTTTCAAGATCAGTTGATTGTAAGAGTCCATATACCATTACCTAGGAAATAAAAACAATTATTTGATTTTTTCAAGAAAAAAATCCCATTATAAAACCAAGCATAGAATTTTTATTTCCTAAGTTCATATTATGAATTCTTTCTAATATAAAAAGTAATTTCATAGCCTATAAAAATAAAATTTATAATTTCTAGGACTAATACTGTAAAAATTGGGAAACATATCATATCGGCCAAGGTTTATGTTTCTTCGGACAAATTGACATTGTTATTTAGAGAACTTTTGTCACAGTTGCATATTTATCCAAAAGAATACCAAACTACTTCGATTCAATTTGGATATCTTTTATAATATTTTAACATCCGTTTTTAGCATTAATTCCATTTTGGAAAGTAAAAATGATCACAAAATATCAAAATATAATATAGAAAAAAGTGAAATGTAAATCCCTATAATGATATAATACTCATAATTGCTTCCTCTCAAATTCCTTAAATGCTTCAAAATTATGTTAATGTACAAAGTTGGAAGTTCATCAGAATTAAAACTAAACTAAAATATCGTTCTTCTTTCAAATAACTATTGATAGTTTTTAGAGTAATCATATGATATTTGAAATATAGAGAGTTCGATTATTTATTGTATTTAAAATCAAAGTTACCCCCGTGTGTAAAAAGATTTGAAAATTTATAACTTTGAATAATTTTGTTAACTGCTTAATAATATTGTCACTCCTTTATTTGGAGCATAAAAACACAAATGAATTATTTTAGTTCTACATTCTCTTATTTTTTAAAAATATATATTACTATAAGAATTTTAATACTATTATTTATATTTTTAAATTTCCAAGTTACCTGGCTACATGTTGTTAAGATGCTGAATTAAATGTGTGCCGCGAATTTATCAGACGACAAACTATCAATCAAATATTTTTTTTTTTTATCTGCTATGATTGCACATAACACAACATTAATTTTACAGGAATATTTTATAAACGAAAACACAATAGCATTCTCAACTGGCCAGTTCTATATCCTTTTTTTTTTTTTAGAATCCAACCGAACAGCGCCATTTCTTCTATTCTATATTTAAACTAGGTTTTGCTGTCTCCGTAGCGCCACCTCGCGTCGTCGAAATAATTACAATGTCTCCAAGGAAATTAACGAATGGTTAGCGCTCAAGTCTCCTGTTCAACAATTCATGGGTACGACTTCTATTTAAACGTGGAAGTTAAACTGTGAATTTTCTATTCACTTTATACAATAAATACAACGATTGAATTAGTTCATGTTGCGGATAAAAAATTGTAGAGAGACAAACAAAGTAAGCCAACTTATGTGCTCGAATGTGCAAATAGTGATATAGAATGATAAAAAAGTTAATTGTAATTAATAAAGTAAACAATTTCCTCAAAAATGAATTATTTATTAATTTTATACGTACTGAACAACCGCAAAACTAGAGGCACCCAATTCTTCTTCTTCTTCTTAATGGGCTTGCACGGTACTGGGCACCTCTACTCGATAGCATTTTGTGCCAAATCTTCAAGCCCATGTACTCTTAGTTCCAATAAATTGGGTCGCCCAATTTATTTATAAAGTCAGATAAGAGAGGCACCCAATTTGACTGAATAATAACGTAAATTAAACCCTAATATGTTTATACACATCACCTTATTATTGTGAAATAAATTTCATTGTGAACAGTATAAAATAAATAATATTTTATTTTCAAAAGCAAGGTATAATTTTACAAAATCATTTGCTGTTTATAAACTTTTTACAATTGCTTCCAAATTTATAATTGCATTAGCTATAAATAATTTTAATTAATTTATTTGAATTTTCTATATTAGTTGTATAGAAAAGTCAACTAGTGAGTTGTTTAAATTAATTTATATCTGCGAAACTAACATTGCAAACCTAACAGAAATTTAAAAGTTTAACGTAAGCTCAAATTTAGAATGAAATATTGTAATTTGTGTACTTACTTCAGCTCCTATAATTCTTCGTGTTTCTTCAAAAAGCTGTTCATCTGTCCACTGAGGATTGATTAGAGAAAGTTGCTGAGCGACTCGATTGTGCTCTCGCACCCAAATAGTATGCATCACCATCAATCCGATGTTCTCATTCACACGGACATCTCCTGCAAGATACTACAAAATAAAAATACATGCCTACATTTCTATAGCTTATATTTTGTTCATATAGAAACGAAAAATATTCGTACCAGCTAAAAAGCACTTTCTGGAAGAGGATATCCTGCAGTCGTGTGGATTTGATAAATCAGGTGGCAACAGTTGCAAATGTTCCTGCATTTTCATTTGTCCATTTTTATTCGCCCTCAATCGTTTGACTTCTTCTTCAGATGAGCCATAAATAACAGAACTATCTAAAAAGGAAGTGACTTGGTTGATTTGCTCTCGAGGTCCTAGAGTACACCCAGCGCGAGGTGCATTTGATGATCGTACATAGTTGATGCACTGCTGTTGCTTCTTCGAGGCTTTGAGATCCATGATTGGAAAACATTCTGGATGCATAAATTCAACTGATATATCGCAGCATCTTATTCTGTGGCCTCTGTAGCCTGAAATAATACATGCAATTAGACTTCTGAGGATATTTCATTTACAGAAATTTACTAAGTCAATACGTTTTGATCAAATTTTAAAAGAAAATTATGTGAAAGGTAAATGCGTAAAGAAAAGTAACAATAAGATTCCTCATTTCAAAGATGTTGGCACAGATGCCGTATAATCCGGGATGCCAAATTCTGAGTTTGGTGATTCTTTTTTGGTGGATTTTCTTATGTATCTGGCAACCTGTTTTTATTGTTGTTGTTGTCGTGTGACAAGTGCAAAGAGAGAAAGAAAAGAAAGTAAAAAAAAAGTGAAATGGGACCAAAGCAATGGAGCATTGCCCTGGCCACATCTTCAGCTTTTTCGGTATAGAGGGTGTCATGGCAGCAGTTGGGGTCGATGATGAAGAGGGTCCAGGCAACAGGGATGCAGTTGAAGAGATACCTCGGATCCAGTGGAATTCCTGTACAGTCATAAAGGGATTTGCCATTGTCTTGGGAGGTTGGACTTCTGCCTGTTGGTCCGCAGAAAGTATTTTATTTCCCCTCTACCACTCACTGAAAGACCAATGGAAGCGTTTCCCTATCCGCCACCTTGGGAACGCTCTCTCTAGGGGTTAGAGGCTCCCCCAAAAGACCTGTTTTTATTACGTCATAGATATGCAGACCTATAAAAATTATGCTGAGAATTTCTATTTTGGTAACTTTAACATATACGTCATCGCGCATGTCACAATACGTCATCTTGGCTTAATTTCTTTATCGCCAAAAAAATTCAAAATTTAGCATTC
This sequence comes from Latrodectus elegans, assembly GCA_030067965.1. Taxonomy (NCBI): domain Eukaryota; kingdom Metazoa; phylum Arthropoda; class Arachnida; order Araneae; family Theridiidae; genus Latrodectus; species Latrodectus elegans. Next base: position 34,795,842 of record CM057818.1, on the reverse strand, counting down.
TGGATTACATGGCATCTGTGCCAAAATGTTTCCATATTCAATCCTATTAACAGTTCATTTGTTTTTATTAGTAAAAACAGGTTTACAAATGAGAAAGCAGAAGGCCGGATTCAGCTGTAAAAATCATATTTGACCATCGCACAACGTCATGTAGATATCGGGTCATGTTAGGCACTTTGATCCGAAAATTTCATGTGAGATATTTTACAAAAATTAAATATTTTACTCAGCTTTACAATATATAGAGTCGCATTCTATCACTAACATTATTAATTTAAGTATATATTTTGTTTTAACTTCATAATAACATTTGATCGTACATCTTAAAGTCAAGCTGAAGATTGTGCTTTCGAAGAATAAAAAATTTAGCCAATGACTACATGAATACTATATGTATATAACTTACCTCCGACGGGAATAATTTTTACTACTTTTCATGTAAATTTAAAAATGGTTAGTTTTCCTTTAATTCCTAGCATTTTTAATTTATGATGATCAATTACAATAAATTGTTTACGCTTATAGAAGCCAACACTTTAATTTAATTACTGTGCAAGTTAACAATATCGCACAATCGTTTTGTTGTTGCATCTGATCGTATTAATTATTAAATAAAATACAGGATATTAAAAATTATATTCGTTCCTGTTTGCTGAAGTTCAACAGAACAATAATAACATTTTAATCGCTCTCTAATTTACTTTTGCTTTGTTCGATCATCAATCTGAATTTGATTATCATAGCTGAATTTTAACTGATTTTAACACAAGGCACACACAAATAAGATTGAAAGATAAAATAAACTTATTTCAAATGTATAAAAATATAAACACATAAATACTAATGTATTGCTATGAAACATAATAATTTGCTTTTTTAGAATAAAAATATTTAATATCAATATGGGAAACATAATATTGGAATTGTGTAATTTCCCAACGTGTCTCATATGCTGTTATAAGTTTCATTTATATGCGCTGTGTTATATATATATATATATTTATTAGAATTTTTTTATTTTAAATATTGAAACAAAATATAAGAATCAAAATAAAGTGGGCAAATTTTTTATTGATAACTAGACTAAAAAATTTGTGAAAGTTTGACGATTGATGACTCTCAAGGATAATTTCATGTTTTATTTAATCCGTTTTTAATTTTTTTATCTTTGAAATCCAGGTTTTCTCATCACAAAAAATTGATTAAAGTAATCGATTAATTTATATAATTGCAATCACTATCTCGATGTACCTGCCATTGATTATTGAAACTGCAACATCACACATACAAAGAGAACCAGAGATATTGAATTTATTTCATAAATTAAATGTGTAGTACAAATGTTAATTTATTAAAAACACTAGCTTTTCTGATGAGAAAAAGGCTACAAAATTTTTAATAATTCTAGATTCACGATTATAATAACTGTTATTTATTAACTGTTATAATCTAGATTTACGATTATTATAACATATTGCATCAATCCAAAGTACTTTCGATCGGAGAACGGTATGAGCTATATAAACTCCAGAAGTAGAATTTCAGTTTTATAAGGGGCTTATAATTTGAGCTAATAATTCTCCTAACTTAATGTGTTTGATTAGCAATGGCTTTGGTGAGCAAGTTGGTCAAGAAATCAATAGTAATTTTATAAATACATAAAGTCAATTAAGGACCAAGTTAGAATTAAGCACTCAAACAGCCGCAAACTGGTATAGGACTAAATACAGTTAAAACTAACTTGATAAATATAATATGTGTAATTAAATAAATTGAGCATTTAGCATGATTTGTGCCCTTTTCATAATTTGATAAAGTCGAATATTGCAAAATTTGAATGAGGTGTTCTAAGAAGGAACGTTAGACGCTGAATGCAACATGTAGTTGTACCTTATGCTGTTTGAATATGGCAGACGAGAGAAAAAATAATGGGCTTCAAAGTTTGAGCGATATACAGCAGGCTTTTATACTACCTGTAATGTGTATTAGAAGGAGAGAAAGGGAAATAATTTGTATTCCAACTATATTACATAATGCAAGACTGGCATAGAAATGCATAAAACCACAAGTTAGTGTCATCTTCATTGCATTCCCAAACTCTAATCAAACTATCATGGTAAGAATATGGTTCTATTAAAAATTCAAAAGCACAAAGACCTGGCATTCGGATGTCCGTTTCTACAATTCATTGCAAAAATACTCTCTGTAACTTGTATTAAAGGCATTCAAAGCAATAGGTCCCTTTACAGTATTCCTTGGTGCCGCAATCGAAACAGAGAGGATCAAGAAAACAATTATGATCGAGCACTTCATTAGTGCTATAAACAAAATATGCCTGCTTTATTTTGTAGTGATTGGATAAGTCATTTGCAGTCACTTCTATTCACTACTAATGCCTATAATTGTTCTCCACGTTAATCTCTGATTCCTAATGCCTATAATTGATACTGGCTTACGTCTGATATGATTGCTAATTCTTTGGGAGGATAATCCAGAATCGCTGAAGGTAACATTTTTTCATTGGTGGTAATCAGAATAATTTTTTTTTACTTTAGAAATGACGCTTATTTCTTTTTCGGGAAATAATGTAAGTTACAGAGTCAATAACTCTCACAAGGAAATAATATAAAATCTTCAAAATGTGGTGGGCTATCTTTCCTCACCTTTTACATGTCGTTATAAGTAACTCTGAAGAGAAAGTAGAGAAAATCATTTGCATATCCCACCATAACATACGAATGATGTAAATATCACCCGGTTTGGATGATTTCTTCTCAGTATATTTCTGATGGCCCATAAGGAATGTTTTAATCTGAGATAACATTTAATCATAAAATGAGGAATTACACCAAATACTCAACATTGTGTACAAATTATAATACTTGTGTAAAACAGTGTTAGTTAGCTTTTACTCTTCCGAAATTGAAATACGAAACACTAAAGAATGAAAAAAATAATTAAATAATGTATATACATATGTATATATATGATAGATAAATGAGTATAAAGAATAGAAATGTTAAATTTTTTTTACATTTTTTTACATTTGAATATAATATTACTAAATACTTTAAATATTCAATTAGTTTGAATAATATTTATTTATGCACATATATCCAGTGACAAAGAAAGAATAACAGTTTCCCATATATTAACAGTCAAAATATTTTTAATTATAGAAAAAATTTAGAGTAAGAAAAAAACTTTTATCCGAGATTAATCATGAACTACAAGAAATAAAAGCACAAATACATTTTTTGAAGAATACAAAGCTTAGCTTTTCTTATGATCATTATTTCTAAATAAAGAGATATTAAAAAAATTTTATTCTTTACAACACAATATTTAGATTTATTTCTATTATATTTTTGTGTTTAAACAAAATAAATAAATAAATGGAGTTAAGCAACCAAATATAAAAACACAAATATTTTTTTATGCTAAAAGGAATCAAAAATTTTTTTGATAAGAAATCTTTCATTTGACAGTGTTTAGCTTTTTTGCTTCTTTTGAATTAAATAGTAAATTTAATTATTTTACCTAAAATTCTATGAGGATAGATCATGATTAAAGATAGTTATAATGGTCGTTGTTAAAAAAAAACCCCATGATTTTAAATAATTTTCTTTAATAATTTTACATTTATATAATAAATTACACTTACCGTAATTTACTAGAGGAATGCAGCAATAATTTAAGATTCACACCAAATCAAATTGCGAGTGGCATTACAGTTGCAAAATCTTGATGGTTGTTTTTATAGTATATTGCACAAAAAATGTGCGAAATTAAAATAAAAAAATAATTATAAGTAAAAAAAGGTTGAAGATAGAATGCTCTTGAGTGATTTATTTTTATTTTAGATGAGAAGTCCATACTTATAATTCTCCTGCTATATTATAAAGAAAAAGTATATCGCATTTATAAAGAATTAAACTGAAAGAGGAAATAAGTTTTGTCGTTTTATATTTCATTTCCGCACAGTTTTATATTTCATTTAAAAAAAACATTATTGCATAAAACAATGTGCATCTTACACAGGGTGATTCTAAATTGTTTTTACAGATTAAGGGGAGAGATAGTACCCATCCTGGCAAGCAATAATTACCTAAGGGTCGCATTCCGTTCTGAGAGATAGAAATGAGGAATTCCTTCCTGAACTTACAACAGTATTGGGCAAACCAATGAATAATATCAAATGTTTCATAAGGATTTTTATTGTTTAGTGAAAACCTCACAGCAAATGCTCGAAATGCCGACCACGTGTAACGTTGCACTGTTGACACCAGCGGAGAATCAATTCGGAAAATGGTAGGATGACTTGGAATGCGAAGAGTTGGAAACCACTCTTCTTACAATCTTCGTGCTTCGTGTCCATTCCTTTTTGCTTCATAGTGAATACCAACCAATTCTTCGTTCGTGCACGTAGGAATGTAAAATTTCCGAGAATTTTGAGGTACGGGAAATTACTCTGAAATTTTGGAAATGAATCGAGGATATTCGGGAATATCGGGAATTTTGAGAGAAAAAACTCAACCAATAATCTTTCGCTTAATGTATGGTTTTGTCGTATATAAATGAAGGAAAGTAAAATAAACTTCGAAAATATTAAAAAAAGAAAAAAAGAAAAAAGAAAGAAATGCCTGTTCCGTCTTCTGGTAAAAAAAAGTTAATTAATTTCTCTCGTACTGAGAAAAACAAAAATACTTTTTAAAATTATAAGATAATGAATTATTTTATTCATTAAAAAAATATCAAGATATATTTTTCAGGACAGTCACAATAAATATTAACATTTCCATGTTTCTGGTGTTATAAATTCTTAAATTCATGCAGAGTAATAAAGATAAAAATATCGTCTCAGCATAAATTTTTGAAGTTATTCGAAATTTTTCATTGACCCCAAATCATTTTCTTTTTCTGTGGAAAACTTTCTAATACCGTAATTAGTTGTGAAAGTCATAAAATAAGAGGACTTTAATTTATTTAAAAATATCTGATTAAAAAAAAACTTTTAACTGGAAGTATCTTTCAACAATCAGATCACACTGTTTTTTTCTTCACTTTTTTAGACTTTTGAATTTCAGAAATAAAATTACTTTAGCACAGTTCTTACTTATCTTTATTATTTTATTGCAGTCTAGAATATTCCTTTGATACATAAATGAGGAATGTTCTGTCGATTAATATTTTTAAGCTCAAAAGTGAAAGTATGTTCTTCCGTAAATTCTATTGTTTTCTAAAATAATGAACAATAGCTAAATAGGGTAAAAATAGTACATTATGATAATATTTCAATATAAAAGAAAGAAAACCCTTCTATAAGCATAAGCAACTTCGGCGTAGCTACACGCTCAGGATGCCAAATTCTGAGTTGTTGACTTTTTTGGCGGATTTTCTTATGTATCTGGCAACCGGGTTTTTATTACGTCATAGATATGGAAACCTATAAAAATTGCGCAGAAAATTTTATTTTGACAACCCTAGTATTTATCTCATCGCACACGTCCCAATGCGTCATCTTGGCAACATTATTTCATCGCCAAAAAAATTCATAATTTGTAATCCTGGATTATACGGCATACATGCCGCAATTTCTATATAATAACATTAATTTTTTCTTTTCTGTAAGGAAAGTTTATATTATTCTTTACCCTGACAATCAGCCAACTAAACTATCTTTTCCAATTTTTTTAAAATGTCAATATTTTCAATTGGGATAAATTATTTTACATAACACTAATTGCTAACTAAGAGTCGTTAACAGTTAGAGATCAATTCAGGGCTAGGTGAAGGGAAGTACGATTGTGAAGTAACTAAATAGTATCGATAAATTAGCTTTAATTTAATTTTCATTGTCCAAAATCTAATAAAAGCCTAATTTTCTGCTATACTAATAGAGTTTTATTAAATTCGAATTTATTAAGTATTTTTGTTCTCATTAATATTTGACAATTTTTGCTTTTAAATGTCTTTTAATTAGAAGGTCTTTAGTTCCTTTTGTTTGTTTTTTTTCCTAGTGGCTTTTTACTTACCTCTTTTACTAGCATTCAATGGATTCTCATGAAGACATATACGGCAATGAGCAGGCGGACAGATGGGCCAAGGAGGGCTGCTGCCACCATAATCCTCCCTCTTCAACATTTACTTTTTTAGAACATCAGTCTATAATTAATTCTGAAATTTAGAAAGGGTGGAGGATACCTCCCTGCCATTATTAGTACGTAGGGAAAGAGCCTGGCTTTTCATTTGCCCTCATTTGTGACAGAGCCTCTAGAACCGCAATTTCCAGACTAGCAAGCGGCCACACTAGGGGTCTCGCGTACTACGAAGGCAGGAAAATCTTTAAAGTCTGCTTTAAATGTAAAATTGAGCAGGCTTCTCCTGATCACACTCTGTACTGTTTAGGACTTTCCAGAGAGGATATATACTCATCCCCCTTCTGGTCTTCGATTTCCTTAGGGTCAGCGGTCTGATGGACCTTGTCTGACGAAGTCAGACAAGAAGTCGTCAGACATTTGGAGGATAAACCACGACAACAATAACACATTAGAATTCATCATTTTTAATTATTATTTTATTTCGCCTTATTCAATATTATGAGGACCGTATTTTTTTTAAACAAGCATTGCCTACAACTGGTCACATTTTTCTAAATCGATTAAATACGCTAATCCCAGTAGTTCTTAGAATACATTTTCAATCATTGTAAGGAAAGCTTTAAAAAAATCCCATGCTTTAAATGGTAAATAATTATTTTGCTTTGCAAAATAATTATATATACTAAATGATTTTTATTCTTCGCGAAGAAATGAAAAATAATTTTTATAGGAGTTTGTAAGACAAAAAGTGTTTAAATTTAGAAAGTATCAATTAGATTCCATTTCAGCCTTCAAATGATCTTAAAAATTAGGTCGGAAATATTTCTAAACATAAAAATATTTTCTTATATTGAAATATTTATTATTATATTTTTCTAACTATATCTTGAGACAATATTAAACTTACCAGCACTTTGAGATGTATGGAAGATATCATGAAACACAAACTCTGCGAATATAGCAAGGAATACAGTCAGATGTGGGTGAGGTCTTTCGGAATCCGAATGAATTAATCTGCTTATTTCACGAGGACTCGGCAAAATTCCACTTACTGCAAATTCTCTCGGACTGTCCACATCTAAAAAAGTTATATTTTTAATCCATGTATTTCATTTACAATAATCTATGCATTTTATTAGCTGAAGTTTAATTTTGTAAAATGAAGTTAATATGGCATTTCATAGTGCAACAGGTGGCTTACTGTTGGAATAATCAGGTCCTAGATACCGTATGTAATCCGTGTTAGCGTTGCCCCATCGAGGATTTTGGACATTATTGCAGTAGCCACTATATGCTCGATACTTCTTCGGCTGACAAGGGAAGTCCACAGCCAGTGGACACTCCCGTTCCAAAGCTGTTCCTCGCACATCCACAGTTGGAAGGGCATGAAGGATTTGCTCTTTATTCAGCTTGTATCTGTGAAATAAATAAAATATTAAGAATGTATTGTTAAGGTTTAATTCTATTGATATTGGATTAAGCTAAATTAATTTCTATATCCGAATTATAAACACATTTAGTTTAAATATAAATACATAAGCATCAAAACAAAAGTACAACTATGAACAACACTAGTAAGACCAACAGTTCTATATAGCAGAGAATGCTGGATAATTAACAAAGAAGACGAAGAGAAACTGAGGACTTCTGAGAGAAAGATTTTGAGAAAATATTTAGGAATAATTAGAGAAAATGGAATATGGAGAATCCGATATAACCACGAACTCCAATTGAAATACATAGAGTCCAATAAAGTCAATGTTATCAATGCCTCCCAAATAAGGTGAACTAGGGCTTATCTATTGGTATAACAATAAAAACCCTGTTAGAAAAGTAACTTTCCAAACTTTAGAGGGAAAAAGAAGGAGAGGAAAACCAAGAAACAGATGGATAGATAGGGTGGAGAGGTGGTTATTGGACTACGGAGTAAACCGCTAGAGGAACTTGGCGTTCTAGTAGATATAGATTGAAGAAGCTGGCAGAGACAGCCTTGATCAGTAAACGGCTGTAGAACTTATGAAGAAGAAGAAATGCTACAATTAATTATATTTATTAAATAATAAAGCCTTTTCTTTAATAATATTTATGATGAACAGTCCTAAGGATTTAAATTTCAGAATTTACATTTTCATACATATAATATTATATGTTGCATATAATTTCATAATTTATATTTAAATTTTTTGACACAGTATGGCAGATAAATTAACAGGCCAAAAACTATTGTAAGAAACGTGAACATTCATGAAGCTCATAGAGGAATTTTTACAGACAACGAGCTTTATTTACGTGATATAACGAAGAAAGTCCAGAGAAACCTTCAAACATACACCTAGGCAGATGTACATGCAAAATGCACCCAAGCAGCATCTTTTTCTTGTTCTTTAATGATAAATAAAAGATCGAACATAAAATATTTTTCATTTAAAAGAGTGCAACTTTATCGTAAATATGACTTCGATTAAATTGCAACCAATTTTATTAAGAACAAAAAGCATCCGGGAATTTAATATAAGCTAACAGAATGATTTAACAATTAAGATGACATTCACTTTACGTTGTTCAACACAGGTGGGGATCAAAGCCGGAATCCTATATTCCACAAACCAATGTTTTATTGACATTATCATCCATCCATATAAGTTCACACCATTAATATTTCTATATCACCAAATCTATTTCTCATTATGATATATGTAGTTGTTTAAAATAAATATACAACACATTTATTTGAAAGAATAACCCATATAGTGAGGGGACATATTTTCTCCCTATTATTTTCCTTAAACTCCAACTAATTCAAACAAAAAACTTAAAATTTAGTAAGTAAAAAAAATAAATATTGGTTAGCAAGTGTAACAGTAATTGCAATTTTGTTAATTATTTATGTATTTTTGTGCTTTTTTTATATTACAATAACTCATTCTTATGTTAGAAAATAAGATTGATGAATCAAAATGAAAGTTTTATAAGTAAGGAAGTCATAAATATTAATTAACAACTTTAAGCTTTTACTTAATTCAATTGTTTTTGCATAATTCGAATTTTAGGACCAAGGTGGCCTGAATAGTTAGGGCGTCATTCTCATTAACGAAAAGGAGTAAGTTCGAATTCCGGCTTAACCGAAGATCCGTCGTGTTCGCTGAAGATGACTGGGGCATGTTAAATATGTCGTGGTCTCGATGTACTCCAAGTGAAATGATATTTCTTGAAGAAACAGACTAAGTATTCGGGGTCTTCTGCTTCGTCCTTGTTTCAAAATTACAAGGACTCCTCCTGTCGGCTGTTTCTATCTAACTGGTAGAGCCCAATTCAGGACTACGACAATTTGTATTTTAAAATATTTATTTTGTAAAATAAAAACTATTCTATATATATATATATATATATATATATATATATATATATATATATATATATATATATATATATATATATATATATACATACATACATACATACATACATACATACATACATATACCGAGAAAACACCCACAGAGAAATGTTATAATTCACAAACACACTCTTTTAGGATTTATATTTAGTTATTTTAAAATTAACTATCAACTGAAATAAAAAAGACTTATTTCTACAATCATTTTTTTTACTTATATATATTTCTAAAGAATATCTTCCAAGAAAAAATTCAAGAATAACATCTTACAAGAATAAATTTTATGTAGTTAAAGGGAGCTATGTATATATTTAGTTGTGAAATAGTAATTTTATTAAAAAAATTATTGCAAAATACCGTTTACTAAGAAAATGGATGATTTTTTTTTTAATAATCAAAATTAAATGTTAAAAGTTCACCCAATTTAATTAAAAAAAAAAGCCCTTTACTGCTTATTAAACTAAAGACCGTGACACGATAACCCATGTGGGCCAAGCCTTACAGTACCCATTACTATGACCGAGGGCCGAAGTATATATCCCACTTAGGTTGTCAGCCTAATGTGAGATCCACATAGTGTTAAGTTCCAAAACATGGTTGGTACTCAATTTATATACCCTCTGAAGGGAAGAAAAGTTGAGTGGACCTTGCCCAACCCGAGGATCGAACCTTAGACCTTTGCCTGGGGAGCGTAAAACGCAGTCACTAAGCCACCGGATTTCCCCGATGTTTATTGCAACAACTGAATAAATAACAAGATTTATCACATTATATTTTGATAATAGAATTTTAAACTTGATGAAATATTATTCAAATTACTGAATTATAATCATTTTTGTAAATTGTAAATCATGTTATACTCTAAAATCAAAGATAAATTTAAAATAGATAACTTTAAATAATAGAACTTTAAACTAGATGATAAAATATTTTGGTTTATATAGTTCCTTATATTAAATAAATTGATTTTAATTGGAATACAATTTAGACCAGGATTAGATTTGTGCATTTTAATATTAGGCAGATAATTTTTTATTCATTATGTATAATTGTTTTACTTTTTCCTATCAACCTTAATCAATAAATCTAATATTCTTGGAAAGGGAAAATAATATGTTATAAACGCAAAAGAAGTTAACAAAGAAAAATACTAATCCAATGAGATCAGAAATTTGAAAATTACTTTTTACATTTCGTAAAATTCTACCTGAACCTCAAATACATCAAGCAAAATCTCTTAGCTTATATGAAATAAAGGGAAAATAATTCATATTTCTATACTTTTAGAACCAAATGGAATTTCAAGTCTAAAAAATGATAAGCAATTAATTTACAAATACTTTAACATAATTATAAAAATAAAATTATTTTACATTTATAGTTATTATTTGAAAATTCAACATATGTGTGAATTTAATAAATTAAAATAAAAAAAAGCACGCGAGAGAATTTTATTTATAAAATGTAAAGAGAAATTATCATTAAAATTGTACTTTCAAATAGAGGATAAAGAATAATCATACTGTTTTGCTAGAAGTTTCGTTGCCATTTCTGAAACAAGAGCCATTCTCGAAACATTTTTGGCGGCCACCTTTGTTTTCGCTGACGCGGCGGCAAACCACGATGGGCTGATTGGATCTAAGACTATACCTTCAAAAATAGAAATTTTTATGTTAAAATTTTTAAAAAATGAAATAATTTTTAGCTAGGAAGTTAAATAATATTAACTAAAATATATTTTATGAACTTAGGCTCACATTGTAGAAATATATCTTTAGTATTTTTTTTAAATCATGTCATATTAATTGATTATTTATTTTAATTATACTTTTTTCATTAACTCTATTGCAATTACTTATAATAACTATAATACTTTGAATATGATCTGTATGAATTCAAATTAATAATATTTCAAATTTTGGTCATTATATGTAATTTTTTAGATAAATAAATAATTCCTTAAAAATTATATAGAATGATTATTAAATTATTTATGATTTGTAAAATAAATATAAGTAATTCAGCAAATCAATGCTTTTTAATTTAGATTTCAAAATGAAAATAGTGTTATATTTTAATAAGAGCATATATTCGTTATTAATAAATAATAAATATTTAACTAATCGGGATTGAATAAAGTTTTGTGTAAATTCAAAAATATAGTTTAAGAAAATGTAAAAAATATTCTTAATATATTACTTTTAAGTATTACAAAATCTATTAAAGCAGTTTAATACACGGGAGAAAAGAAAGTCAAAAACAATGTATAAATAAAATTTATTTTCAATTAAAATTCATAAATATCATTTGCTGTAAAAGATAAATTCAGCTTTTTTATCTTGAATTGCAAACTTTCACATCATTTGTTGATTAAAATTCAAACCTCATTTCGTAATTTGAAATTGAATTTATTTAAACACCTGGTCAAATATATTTACAGCATGGGTTTAATATTTAAGTTTAAAAAAATTTAAAAATAATAATACTGTTTATATTATGCTGCACCAAAAACTACATTTCTACAAGCTATAATTACAAATGTGAAGTTGTATGTTCATACTTGATAAGCTAGTAGAATAAATATAATAGAATATTAACATTTTTCGAAACCAATTTGTGATATTTAGCATTCATAGTAAGGGAAAAGGATTTATGTTGTTTTTACTTATGACACTTGGACAAGTCAGGCTAGCTATGACATTGGCTAAGCGAATTTAAGTCAGCAGGGTGTGTCTCTCGGTTAATTAAAACACCGAGAAAGGTGAAAGTACAACTTTGCTCTAATCTTCTTCGATAGATGGCACCCCCAGAGAATCCCCTCCCACAATTTTGACATTGAGCTGAAGGGGGAGGACATTTTCTCTAGACTAATGTACCTATGGTAACTGATCAACGACTGATCTCAAGACTTTCGATTCCACAGAATTAATGAGCTGATGCCCTAACCATTGAATTACCACGCCCATAACGGATTTATCTTTTATACTAGCTCTATTAGTTAATCAGAAAAGCATAAAGAGATAATACCATGCGTAAATATTTGCTGTTCCAGAGAAATAAGTCTTTTGCCAACTTCTTCCACTGCTCTATCAACTATTAGTCCTAATTCTGCTGAAGATATATGTGGTAAACTTGATGCCAAAGGTACTAGTGTAGAAGACTCTTCGCTACCTTTGAAAATTGCTTGTCTAGGAAAACGTTTGTGACTAGTATTTTGATGAAGAACTTGAACTCCAAAGGACTCTTCAGGCGGAAAGGAGACTATACTTCCACATGTGACGAAAATGCAGGCAATGAAGATAATGATTGTTCTAAAAACAATACACATACATAAATTTATTTATAAGAAATAGCTTATTTAATACTAGAATAAATTACATTATGAAATACAGATTAAATATCATTTATTCAATTTAGAAAATATGTTAAAATTTGAGATACTTTATCACCAAAACCAATTTAATACGCTATTGAATTTGCTGTAAATAGTATTAAACTACCTATGTAGAGAATATAAATATATGTTGCCTTTTCGGATTATATAAAAGTAATATAAAAATAAAGTAAATATATTAAACACTAATTTTAGCGAAAATAAAAATATTATATTATTTGTTGTTGTTATTTATGACACTTGGATAAGCCAAGCTCATTCTACCGACAGCTAAATGGAATTTAAGCCAGTAGGGTGCGTCTTTCGTTAAACCAGAGCACCAAGAAGCTGAAAGTAAGACTTTACTCTAAGATTCCTCCGATAGATGACACCACCAGAGGATCCATCCCTCAATTTTGACATTGATCTGGAGGGGGAGAAAATTTCTCCAAACAATTACACCCATGGTAACTGCCTAACGACTGACCACAGGACTTTTGATTCCACATATTTGGCGAGCACTTATATCTCATGAGCTGGATACTTTGGCAGCATTGGGAATCGAACCCGGACAGAAGGGTGATGCCCTAATCACTAAGCTATCACACCAAAAATACTCGTATATATGTGCATGTGCGCGCGCGAGTATGTATTTGTTGTTTTTTTGATAGATCTTTTGATTCCACAGATTTAACAAGCATGTATATCATGTACTCGGTGGGTCTTATAATATACAATATGTGTACATAAATAAATAAATAAAATTATTTTAAATTGGCTAAATTTAAACGAATGTATACCTTTAATTTAATAAATGAATGATTAAAAACTCTGCTATTGGTTAATCATATATTAGCTAAAAAAAACTTCACTAGGAATCAAATAAAAATATGAAATTTTAGCTATGTGTACAAATACATTTAACTTTAGAATATTTTTTTCTTACTATCATATTGTAAATCAAATTATAGTATTCATAAAAATGCTTATTATTTTAGACCTATTTACCATTGCAAAATGACAATCCCAAATTATTGTAGGTTTTTAAATTAAATACTTCTCATTTGTTATATGTAAATTTGTTATATGTCAAAATTATATGTAAATGAGAAACAGTGAGAAATTTATATGTAAATGAGAAACAGTTATTTGAATATTTCTTATATTTGAATATTTGAATATTTCTTACTGTTATTTGAATATTTGAATATTTCTTACTGTAATCATTTAAAAGAGAAAAGAATGACCATTTTTTTGTAATGGAATATATTTTTTTTTTGCATACAAAATTAGAATTTTTTTTTTCCTCAACATGTATTTAAAAGTTCATGAAAATTTTTTAAATTAAAATAATTTTCTAAATAAAAATATTTTACAATCCTTTTGGTTATGAAACCTTTAAATAACTTAAAACTGCATAGCGTTATTTTAAATCACTGCTTACTAAATATGAAAACTTCTCAAAAATCCATATTTTCAAGTGTTTTACTTTAAATTTCACGTTACGATGCTTAGAAAAAGAGAGAATTAGTCGTAAAAAATATCAGAATTTTACCCATAAAGTTTTACATCTGATTTAACTGAAGTGTAAAAAAGATTTTTGTTAAATTTCTAAGACCTCTAAAATATTGAAATCTTAGAGTTTTATTCAAAAATGGTTAAAATGTTAATTTTTAAAAGCGTTTAAGATTTTAATAATATTCCTGTGATAAAACATAAAATTATTATACTCTAATTTTGATTTTAAAATTAGAGTATAATAATTTTATGTTTTATCACAGGAAATATTCCAGCATTTCAAATATTGTTTTTGCTTAAAAATAAATTTAAAAAATTAAGCTCTTGTTTCAAACTATTTGCATGAAAATGTTTACATTTTTTTGTTGTTCAAAATTATAATTGTAAAATATAAAATTGTGTGAACAAGCTTATTTCAATTACGTTAGGAAAAACATCTTCACTTTCAGCGAACATGAAATGAAATTTTCTTATAAAATAATGTTAGATGAAGGAGAGAATTTTTTGTTCCTGATTAGAGATTATTCTGTAAACATAAATATTCATATATAACTAAAATTTCCAGCTGTTTATTTTCCCTTTAAATAAAAGCTATTTTTATTTAAAAAGAAATGGTAAAATCCTAGCAGAGCCACACCTTTGGTGACAAACTGAAAAAAGTGCTAAGCCAGAACAAAATTCCAGAAATAGTTTGGTTTAGCATATCTAGTGCATTGAAGTAGACGCATCTCGATTGACGCAAGCCACAATTATCGCCAACCAAAATCATTCACGCCAAGGGTGTGGGCTCTGCTAGGATCTAACCGAAAATTTTTTATGAACACCGTAGATATTTAAGTAACATATAACTTTAAAAGAATATCTTATATGACACACCCAATTGAATCTGATTGGTTGAAACATGTGTTTAATGATTGTAATGAAAAAATTCATTATAAAGAATAATCAAAATGCATGTGGTTTTGTATCTACATAACTAAAAAGTTCATTTGTTGATTCTTTGAAACATTAAAAGTAGTTAAATTATGCAGAATAATTCTGCATCATTTGACTACTGGTAAAAAATTAAAAATAAAATTTAAAATATAGAAATAAAGTACTCAATCGTTAAAAGAATTTAATTACTATATTTTTTTTTAAAAAATAATATTTAATTTGAAATATTAACAAGTTTATTTCAATGAATCCATACATAGAAATGAAGTAACAATTCTTAAAAGATAGAAATAAAATACTCTTAAAAGAGTTTAATCCCTCTGTTTTTTAAAATGATATTTAATTTGAAATATTAATTAATGAATCCATATGATCAAGTTTGTTTTAAGCGAATGTTTATATGAACTATTGAAAATGTTTAAATTCAATTTTTCTATGAAAAAGTTGAAATAATTATCATCTTATTATCTCAATGTTAAGTTAAGCAGGAAAAAGATAAATGTACTAAAAGTATAATATTAAAAAGAGAAGTTTAATTTTATATATCTAAAAATATAATTGAGTTGTTCTTATATATATATGTATATACATCAATTTATAAAAATTAAGGGAACACATTAGAGTTTTAGCTTCTAAAACTCTTAAAATATTTTTGATAATACAACTTATATTAGTGATTTATAATATAATTTGTGATTTGAATGAATAAATATTTATAAATTAAAATTTACTTCAAGAAAAGAGTCTTATTGTTAAAATAAGAATTTGCAAATGTAATCTCTTCAATATTCAATTTGTTGCTAAATTTTCTGGCATAAATACCTCTATTTTTAACAGTTTTATAAAAATAATGAATTACTATGTTATTGGGGCCATCAGATATATATTTTTCTTAGCACAACAATTGAAAATAAGTTTCTTTAATAAAGTTTTATGATTTTTCCCAAAAAGGAAAACCGAACATTAGCAACTTTGAAATGAGTAAAATTTCAGAAACTATAGACAATTGTTACCTAAATATTATAGAAAATTATAACCTAAGGATCATCCAGAAAGCCATATTACGCACATTCTATGTGACATTTTAAAGTAGAAGGAATATGTAATATTCCCTTTCTTCTATTCCTGGAATCTAGGGAATCATCTTCCCACAATATTTTCCTTGGTAAAAATGTGTGTGTGTGATAAAATTTCACATTTATGTCCCTGCATTTTTTTCATATACATACTTGTATTTGCTTGTGGTAGACATGTTTATATTTCACAAAGAAAAACATATTAAAGAAACGATTTTGCATATTTAAAATCCAATTGCATTCATATATTTCTTGCCTACATATTTTCCGACATTTATAGGCTTTCCGACATTTATAGGCTTTCCGACATTTATATACTTTTACAGTTCTATCTTATATCTAGCGAGGAAAGGAAATGTTTTTTAGCGAGTAGAATTGATAAGGAAAACAAAAATATATATATATTTCTGTCCATTTACAGAAATAAATTGCAGTTCAAGACATTTGAATCTTTGATCTTTCGTGACAGAATCCATAAAACAGGTTTCCCACAGTAAAGTTTGGAATTTATCTGATTATGATCGCGAGGAGAGTGTTTTCGGATTTATATATCTTCGTTTAACTTTTCAAGAAAGTAGTGAGTCCAAATGTTCTTGTGATTTGGTAAAAAAACATAAAAAAAGCTCTACAATTCTCTTAATATTTATAAAAAAGCGCTGCAATTCTCTTAACATTTATTAAAAGCTCTTCAATTTTCTGAATATTTATTAAAAAAAACTCTACAATTTTCTTTTCTTGGACATAAATTTGAAATAAGAAAATCTTTTCTTATAAAAAAATATTTTCCCCTTTACAAATATATATATGTATGTCTATGCATATATATATATATATATATATAAACATATATATATCATTTCACAATCCTGTAAATGTGACAAAAATTGCAATTTTAACTATACAATTTCCTTATTAAGTTTTAAAGTTATATTTACAAAATTTTAGGTGTGTTCAAAGCAGTCTCCTTCAGCATCAATGCATTTTTGTAGACGAATTCTCCACAGATCAAATGCCTCAAGCCATTCATTTCTTGGAATAGATGAAAAAAGAATGCATTTATAGCCACAAAAATCTCTTCTGAATGAAAACGACATCCACGTAAGTTCTTTTTTAGATGAAAGAATAACCAAAAGTCTCACATAGCTATATAAGGTGAATACGGCGGATGTTCGATCACATTTAATCTGTTTTTGTTTAAGAAACTCAATTGTTAATCCGGCTGTATGTGAAGATGCATTGTCATTGTGAAGCATTAGTCCCCTAACATTCAGTTTTTGTTGAATTTCTGGAAGACATTTAGTGGTATACCAGTTTGCTGTTACTGTCTTCTGTCCTTCCAACTTGATGGCTTTGACCAATCCCGTACTTCTGAAGAAAACGGCATACATCACTTTTTTCAATGCGCGTTGTTTTTTCACAATTGTCTGCATGGGATCATCTTCAAAGACCCATACTTTGCTTTCGTTACGTGTTGGAACGTCAAAAAACAGTATGTACGTTTCATCACCTGTTACAATTTTAGAAATGATGTGGTGGCCACCCTCATTTAGCAATTTAAGAGTTTCTTTACTGATTCTGACACGATCCACTTTTTGGTGCTCAGTTAGATTATGGGAACCCAACGGCAAACTACTTTTTTCATATGTAATTCTTCATGAATGATTTTGTGTATGGCTGCGGATCCAATGTTAACTTCTTTCTGAATCATTTGATAGGTACAGTAATTATCATCCATTAACAATTTTCGTATGGCAGACACATTATCCGGAATTACTGCCGATGGCGGACTGCCTGTGTGTTCTTCATCCTGAAGAAAATTGGGACATCTTCTGAATTCTCTAAATCATCTGAATATAGAAGCACGAGCTGGAGATTCATCACCAAATGCTAACTGCAACCGTTGAACGGATTCTTCTTGGTTTAATCATGATTTAAAATCGTAGAAAATCATAGCGCGAAAATGTTCTCGCGTCATCTCTATTTTCTCTTCTGTTTAAAATTTATTCTACGTTAAACAAATTGAAGTAAGTCAGTAAAAAATCGTCTTCTGTGTTAAAATGCTTTGTATTTTAAAATTAAACCGTTATTTTTATTTTGTAAATTCTTGTCTGCGCGTAGCACAGAAATTTCAGAGTAACCCTCGTATATATATATATATATATATTATATATATATATATATATATATATATATATATATATATATATATATATATATATATATATATATTATATATATATATATATATTACAGGTTGCTCCCACTGAACCACGTGTTTTCTACCTGTAACTTGTTGTTTCGAAGATTTAAACATCATTCCTGCAATTACATGCGTGTGTTTTATGAAAAAGGCTACTGATCTAAGGATTATTACCGAAGACAGAGTGTGATGACGGTGAAAAATCAGATAATTAACTGCAACCAAGAACTTTTGATTTTGTTCTCTGTCGAGTGTGGAGACACGAAGACATAATCACGGTAATCGTGCTCGAGTCAGGAGAAGAGTTGCTTTTGATTACTAAGATAGCAAAAATTCAGTTCCCTGTAGATGTAAAATGAATACTTTCAAATGTGTTGAAGACGTCTAAATTAGTGTTTGTGTTTAGTGTATAATAAATGTAACGTTTTGATGTAATGTATTTTGTCTTATTTAACTATCCTAATGACAGAATTGTTAGAACAACATATTAATCTTAACTGGTGAGAAATTATTTTTAAAAGAAAATGCGTATAATATCAAAGCTTCAACAATGACTGTCTTTAAATGTTTATTATTACTCATCAAAATATTTGTAGATTAAATGGTTAAACTGGGTATTACGGTCTCACCTCGTAAAGCGCAGAAAGTCCCCACGGTCTCAGCGAAAAGTCGCCAAATCTGTTAAAATTCGGCGATTATTTTTCCTCGCCAAATTTTTTCGCCGAAACATCACCAAAAACGATTAGTCACCAAATGTGCCACCAAATATAGCGCACATCCCGGAAACTCGAGAAATTAAATCGAGAAAACTCCGGAAACATCCAATCACCGCACATCCCGGAAACGCTAGCCATTTTTATTTTGGATTTTTTAATCGGAGTAAAGCGCGGTAATTTAAATCCTGATTTTTGATATTTATATTTTATTTCACTTCGGATATAGCACGGAATATAAATATTGTCTTTTATATTCACATTTTTTACTTCGGTTTGGATATAGTGCCTGAATTTCAATACTGTCTTTTATATTTGTTTTGTATTTCGCTGCGGATATAGCGCCGGATTTTCAATCCCGTCTTTAATATTGAAATTTGATTTTGTTGTGCATGTAGAGCTCTGGACGAAAAATGAAGATAAGAATTTTATTTTATTTTCTGCAGGTATAGAATTCCTAGAATTTTATGTTAAGCATTTAAATTTCCAATAATAAACAAAACTATATAAAATCTATTTTTTAAAATTATTCTAGATTTGTTTACTTTTATGTAGTAATGC
This sequence comes from Latrodectus elegans, assembly GCA_030067965.1. Lineage (NCBI taxonomy): Eukaryota > Metazoa > Arthropoda > Arachnida > Araneae > Theridiidae > Latrodectus > Latrodectus elegans. The sequence goes on along the minus strand of CM057818.1, from coordinate 34,775,967 downwards.
TTTGTAGCATTCTATCTTTAATAGCTGAAAATCATTGTTTTATTTTTAATTGGATATATTATTAAATGTAATTATTTTTGCTAATTTATTTACTCTAATTTTAATTTTGAAATATTTTTAAATAGAATCTTTAATCAATTCTTATTACGATTACTGTTTTCTTGCATGCGGTTAGGCTTAGCAATTCGAAATTTGGGGGCAACAACGCTCTATTTACATGGTTGTTATTGTTTACTTATTTATTGTTAGGTGGGGGAGGGGGAATATCAAGCCGGGTTATCTCTCGCCGTTTATTCACGCCAATTCCAGGCCGATTGGCACCCTCTTTGGTTGCCAATCAATTTCTAAAATGCCTGTCTCAAGCACATGGCAGAAACAAATTTCGCAAAGATGAGACCGTAATACTCAGTTTTACCCATTAAATAAGTTAATGTACGAGGGTTGCTATTTATATTTCTGGCCTTGGCAACAGTAAGTGTTGCTAGGCGACCGAAGACGATTTTAATCGAAAGTTTGATATTTTTAAACATAAATTCAGCAGACGATTTACCATTATAGCTTTATTTGTGTTGTTGACAGTAAATTGAAAAGTTCTTCTCTGTCAAAAAATGGAATTGAATCGTGAACATTTTCGTGCCATTATTTTTCATAACTTTCGACGTGGATTGTCAAGACAAAAGTGCTTCGATGAACTTAATTCTTTATACAGCGATAAAGCGCCATCCTACAGCACTGTAAAAAATTGGTATAACGAATTTAATCGTGGTCGATGTTCGATCCAGGACGAATCCCGTGCAGGTCGTCCAAAATCCATTGTTGTGCCAGAAAAGATCAATGCTGTGCGTGAACTGATAAAGCAAGATCGTCATGTGACATACCGTGAGATAGAGGCGTCTTTGGACATTAGTATGACTAGCATCAATAAAATATTGCATGAACATTTGAGTGTAAAAAAAATTTGTTCGCGTTGGATCCCGCATAATCTGACAAACGCTCAAAAAAAGGCTCGTGTCGATTGGTGCAAGGAAATGTTGGAAAAATACATTCAAGGTACATCAAAGGCTGTGTATAACATCTACACAGGTGACGAATCATGGATCTATGCATATGAGCCGGAAACAAAACAGCAATCAACTGTATGGGTCTTCCAAGACGAGGCAAAACCAACAAAAGTTGTTCGAGGAAGAAGCACATCGAAACAAATGATTGCCTGTTTCTTCGGCATTAACGGTCATGTGACAACAGTGGCGTTAGAGCAACGCAGGACGGTCAATTCTGAATGGTACACGACCATTTGTTTGCCAGAAGTCATCGGAGAAATTCGAAAAAAGCAGAAGAACAGGCGAATCATTCTTCATCATGACAATGCGAGCTCTCACACATCGACTCAAACAAAGGCATTTCTGACGGAGCGAAAGATCGAACTGATGGGTCATCCGCCGTACAGGCCTGATTTGGCACCCAATGACTTCTTCTTATTCCCACACATCAAAAATAAATTACGTGGACAACGATTTTCGACCCCGAAGAAGCGGTTGATGCATTCAAAACGCATGTTTTGGAGTTACCTCAATCGAACTGGAAAAAGTGCTTTGAAAATTGGTTCAAACGCATGCAAAAGTGTATTGATCATCATGGAGAATATTTTGAAAAACAATAAAACCAATTTCGATCCTACATATTTGTTTTTTCATTATTAGGCCAGAAATATAAATAGCAACCCTCGTACTGATAAATATGCCATTAGTTTTTAAAAACATCATATTGGATAATTTTAATAAAAATAACGAAGATATTTTAACAAGCCATTTATTATCCATAGATATCAATAAATAATTATTTATAAAGATGTGAAACAAAATTAAAAGAATAAAATTCTTCAAAATATTTTGAAAAAATAACAATTTTCACATGAAAAATTCAACATTTCTCAAAAAGCTTAAGAAAAAAAAATTAAATTAAAAATCAGTAGTAATAAAAGTAAAAAAAAAAAAATTATGCTGTAAGTAGTGAAAGTGGTATTGTGATATATAAAGCTGAATTTTCGCTTCATAAACAAGCAGGTAGTTTTTTTTTATGAATGAATAAAATATAAATATGCTTTTGAATGTTTAACGGAAATTTCAATGATATTGAGCAAAATTTTTACCACAAAGAAAAGTTTTAGCACACAAACCTAATTTGAATTAAATCTGAATATTTTTCAAGCCTGCCAAGTAATTACGTACATATTCTTTGTATTGTACTCTGTCTTTAATCTAGGGATACAATTTCAATATATCTCGATATTATTGACCACCATATAATTAATGTATACTCATCTTCTGTCTATTTTGACAACTTATGTTGACTATTTTTATTTTTTTAAATAAACGCAAACACCGCATCAGTAGAAATGAAGTGGTCCAAAAAATTACATTTTCAAATACGAAAAAGCAACGTCCTTTCTTCTGGAAATTATTCCTATTTTTTAACTACTCTTATCTTCATTAGGATTAAATCTTGAAGATCCCATTGAAAAGTAGATCTTATAGATGGCATTATTTAAATCATATTTATGGTATTTTAATTTAAATATGTTCAAAATAGAAAATATTTGTTCACAAATGTACATATCCAAAATATACAATACAATAATGCCCCGAATTTACACAATGGATGGAAGAGAGCGATAAGTTTTGAGTCATAAATCGAATTCGTGTACGTTCGAGCAATGGGTGATAATTTAGCATATCAGTACTTATAGAAGTTATTTTTTAAACTGGAGACGGAGACGAAAGAAGATAATTTCTAAAAAAATGTTTAATGAGATTTACTAAATCGCAAATAAAAATCATTTTGACGTAAAATGTATCATTAAGTTTACCACTGTTTTATAGTTTGCTAGTTCAAAGTTTTATTTTTTTATTTCTTCCGCAAAATTTCCTCGTAACATGTTAATATTTTTTTATTGTTTTATTGAAAAAAATACGCTGTTTGTTTGAGTTTATAGTTTTAAAAATTTGTAACCCTTTTGCACTGAAACTGAGAATTTTTGTCAAATTCTCAACCGCTATTCAATCTTATGATTGAACTGGATGTAAAGACTGAAGTTGTTAAATTTCTTGCTCTTGTTCGTGCAGTGTTTTTCTATGAACTCATCAACAATCGTCTCCTGATCCTGTGATTCCAGGATTTCTTAATTATCATCACAATCCACTTCGAAATTCATTTGACTGGCAAAATCGATAACTTCTTCAATTGATCACTAATTTCTCTCAGCTTTGTCACTGATTCCGATTGAGTTTCAGTGATATAAAGAAAAAAGACACAAGTACTTAAAGTTTTTTGTGGAACTTCATTTCCAGGATTGACCAATTGTTTTTACTGTATTTAAAACGTCGAGTTGATTCCAAAAATCTTTTATAAAGATATCATTATTTTTCATGTAGGTGTATAAATGATCGTCTTGTAAAATAGCTTTAAAAATTTTGACTCCCGAATCTATTGGTGGAAGCTAACTATTTGTTAGGATGGAAAAGATTCAACTTTTACTCGTGCGTCAAAATTAGTTAAGATGTGAGGGGAATGACTTAGTGCATTACAGATTATAAGTATCACTTTAAGAAGAATTTGTTTTTAGAATGATTATAATACGTTCCATTTCAAGTCGGAAATAATGACCAAACAAGGTCTCTGTTAAGCTTCAAGTTAAGTTGTTATTCAAGTTTCACGATTAGACTTTTAGACCACAGGGAGGCCAGCTTTAGATTTATTTTTTCAATGCTGTTGGATTTTCTGGGCGATAAACTAAGGTTTTTATTTATAATAGTTGCATTGGCACCAATTAACACTGTCAATTCCTCTTTGACAGCCTTAACACAAGAAAGGTTTTCTCTTTATGTTTTATGAAAATACTTTTAGGAATATTCCAAAACAAGATATTCATAAAAACACTGAAAATAATTTGGCTGGTGTATACACATTCACCTATCATATTTTTTTTAACTTCTATGGATAGTAAGACGCAGTATCTTAATCAACAATTGCCATCTCTGCATTTTCTGCAATGGTAGATCAATTACAGTGATTTTTTTTTAATCGGCTAAGACTAACTGTTAATAGCTTTAAACTCTCATCTTTTGCTGTCTCATTGGCATTCCCTTTCAATTTTCTAAAATACACTGCTGGTCACAAAAATTTCTACACCAAGAAAGACAAGAGATATCACAACAAAATTTATTTTGTAAATAACATGTTGACCAAGTATCAAATGATTAAATTTATATACTTCTTGGGAGTGGTTCCTGCCAAAATCAGAAACCAGAGTAGCCATTATGGGAGATCACCATTGCCACACGCCTCAGAATTGATTTAAAGAGATTTTGGATGGGTTCTTGGGGTACAGCAAACTAAGCAGCTTCCACACGTTATCAAAGTTGATCTGGTTTGGCAGCTGGGGATGCAATTTGCGTCAATCGTTGAGCAACCATGAACCACATGTTTTCTATCGGCGAAAGATCAGGGGAGCGAGCCGGACAGTAAAGCAATTCAATCTGGCCATTTACGAAGAACCCTTGGGCAATGCATGCCACATATGATCGCACATTATCTTGTTGAAATATGGCTGTGGGTAAGCCCTAAAGGTAAGGAAGGACAAATGGCTCCAACACCTCGGAAATATATCGCTGACTGTTTAAAGTACCGGCAATTCTTATTAGAGGAGTGCAAGAGTGATATTCAATACCGTCCCGTACCATAATATCCGGTGTAGAACCAGTGTGGTCTTCATAATGCAGCTGTTCAGCATCCTCTCTCCACGATGTCTCCAGACACGAATGTGACCATCATGGTGTCGCAGACAGAAGCATGACTCGCCAGTAAAGACAATTTCACTCCATTCTGCCGTCCACATCGTTTTTTTACCGCACTATTGATGTGGAGACGTCTGTAGTTCTGCGTCAAAGGTAGACGAAGCAATGGACGTTTTGCAGACAGACCACTCTACTGTAAACGGTATTGAATGGTAAGCGCTGACTCTGGATGATGCCTTACAGACTGAATTTGCTGTGCTATAGTTCATGATGTTCTTAAGTTATCCGTCACGGACATGCGCACAATTTGCCTGTCATCACTTGAAGTGGTGCACTGAGGTGGATGCAATCGAACTCGTCAATGCGTCTTACCCTCCTGCATCCAACGATCACATATTCGCATTACAATTGTTTGGTTTAGTTCAGCGCGACTACCGATTTCCCTAAAAGATAATCCACAGTTTTGGTAGGCAGGCCACTATCCTTCCTCTGTCTAACTCAGATACTTGGTCAAAAATGATTGTTGTTTTCTTCAAGGCATGATTGATATTTAAAAAAGAACTACAAGAAAAACAAAATTGCCTAACTTGAAATCATCGAAAATTTCAAGCCTTAAATAGCGCTCTGAAGTGACACCACTGGCGCTCGTGATTTGCGTCTACGCTAAAATTCTATCATTTGCATATCTCACCTCCGCTAATGCATGTTGTAAAGTTCATGTTACTTGCATACTTCCTTCATCAGGGTGTTGCATTTATGTTGGCCAGAAGTGTTATTAACTTATCTTGAGATCAAACAATGCTTCGATCAATAAGGTTATTTTTCACACTTACTTGATTATCACACAATAATTATAACACAATTTTCATTTCAGTGCTAGTACCGTGATGTTTAGGAATAATAGTTGAATTTAAAAACCAAGCACACACACACATATATTTTTCTCAGCATCGAAATGTTTTGTTTTTATTACTTATAACTGCTCTGAACGTCTATTCCATTAAATTAAACGACTTTGTGTGTGTGAGATCATTTCAAAATTTTTACCTTTGCAATGTAGTCTTTAATAATTTTATGTTTACTTCCAAAGGGGGAATTAAGTAATAGAGTTGAAGAATTTGCAAACTTTGATCCAGTTTGAAAGTTGAATAACTCCGCTACACGTAAGTCTAATTATTACTGTGTATGTGAAAATTAAATCATGAAAATTTAAAAAATTGCTTTTTGTTAGATTTTTTTTAAAAAATTCAATTAAATTTTGATCATTTGCACCTGAAATAAATTCTTTAGAGTTCTTATGGATTTTGACTTAGTTCTGAATACAATAATATATCTTTTCAAGTTTTTTAATTTTTAATCCAATTTTTGCATTTTATTACGTAAATGGCACACTGTGGCATGCGTGGCATAGGCCATCCGTAGGTTTCAATGGTAATGAAGAGATTATGGTGAATCCACAAGTTTATAAATAAATGAACATGGTTGAATGACTATGAAAAAAAAACATCTTTTTCTCAATTAAGAAAAGAATCCTATTTTCTTGGAGACTGCACATGAGAAAATGCTGAAAATTAGGAATTTTCAATATTCCTTTTACTATGAAAAATTCCTTTTCATTACAGTTATAAAAAAACAAGTAAAAAAATATTTTTAACTTATTTATCTGTGGTATGTTTATGAACATACCACAGATAAATAAGTTAAAAATATTTTTTATTAAATGAGCGTTTAAACAGAGATAAATCTATCGTTCTTGTGTTGGGCCTATAGTTATATATCTCAGACAATGTTTTGCCAATGATTGTTTCGTGCTATCACAATCTACGACACAATTTTTATTGACACCCTCAATAGCTATTTGCATTAGAGTTACCGACTAGATGCCTCCCCCCCTCTTCATCTGAACTATTTTGAAATCAGACAGGTCTCTCTTTTTAGTTTCTACCAAAACTGAAATTAAACAAACAATGATGTACAATTTTTCACACACCCACAAGATTCATATAAAATAAACTTGTGTTAAATCTTTAACTGTTATACAGAAATTCAAAAATTAATTTTTATAGATTTAACAATAATGCTCACTAAGTTAAGTACCGTGGATTAATGTTTTAACACACTTAGTTTAATAATATAATCTGGAATAAAATTTAGTATAAGGTCAGAAATACTGTTTTATTTTATAAAATATACTACGAGATAAAAAAAAAGTTTTTAACTATTGCATAAATGAAAGTCTAAATATTTATAACTCTTAATATATTATATATCTGCATGTCGTTATTAAAAATGAGTAGTTAAAAACACTTCAGAGAAATTTTTAAAAAAATGAGGAAGGGAATCAATTTATGTTATTTTATAAACGCTTTTGTTATAAAATCAGCTTATGCAAGTCAATAGAATGCCAGTAAAAGGTATTCAATCAATAACTGATTTTATTACAAATTTGAAAAGATTTATACTGCTTTCTTGTTTTTGGAAACAAGTCGGATGTAATATATGCACAGTAATTCTCAAAATAATAAAAAACCCATGCAAAAAGGTGCACCTAATATGGTGTGAAAGCATTTTCGTCAGTTTGAATACTCCTTAAAATAAGCATATATAAATTCTCTATAGTGGTAAGAGGAATAATATATCATTCTTCATACAGAAATTGCCTTAACTCCCGAAAAAACGCTAGAGGAGATTACCGGGATCACCCTCTTTCAAAACAGACCATAGGGTTTCAATGATATTTAAATTAAATTGTAATTAATTCTTAGTAAAATAAAGTATGGCAGAGTTTCCCTTTATGCTGATGCGCTATGGACAGACAATGGAAAACTCTCTCTGATGGGAACAATAAAATCCTTGTCTCCTTACCACGAAGTTGGTGTCTCTTGTTTCCGAGTGACAACTGGACATAGCTATCTACAAAGGCATCTGCATCGAATAAGTGTAATGGACTCCTCTCGTTGTCTATTGTGTAATCACGATGATATAGATGCTGCTCACCTCAAGAACTGCCTTGAAGTTTTAAAGCTTATGACTGACAACTCTTTTGGGGCTACTAAAGGGTTTTATTCTTGTTTTTATACTCGTGCATCTTTTTATTGGGCTGCTCGTCGATTAAATGGCAGAGATGTCGAGGATGGGCGTAGAATAGAAAAAAAATGTAAATTTGGTGATTGGACAGTCCAACAAAGGTAGGGATAGAGCTCTCGTGTTCCTGAAAACATGATTGAACAATTAGACAATGGTAATGGGAGAATTATCATATTGATAGGTGCAATCTGTAAATGTAAACAGTATCTGCGCCATAGAATGCAATCGGTGGCCAAAAGAAGGACATTGACACTGCTAGTAACCTATCCGTATCAGGTGGTAAAGAAACTTGATTTATCGGTACCAAAACATGTTTCCAAGGACGCACAGTTCAAATTTTATGGTCCTTCTACCTCTGTACTCGCCGTTTCAGATTTGTGTCAATCACAAAGGGTTTTGTAATCGTGGTTCTGTTCCAGACAGTTTATTTAAGCAATTCCTTTCGAATTGTGTGCGTCAATCCTAGCTTCTGTAGATGTTCATTCAGATCAGAAGATACTTTTCCTCCGTAATTTTTCTTCTGGTGGCAACACTATTCTTATCTTTCAAAGTGTGTTTGGCATTTCTTCTATAATTAAATACTCAGATATTGTTTTGCCCATGATCATTTCATGAAGTCACGATCTACGTCGCAATGTTTATTAATAACCTCAAACTTTTCAACGGTCGTTATCGACCAGACGGGGCACTACCATTTGAGCTCCTTCGAAACCTGACAGGTTTTCAGTTTCTACCAACAAATTAAACAAACAATGATGTAGAATTTTTACACTCACCCATAAGACAATAAACAATAGTGTAGTATAAAAAAAACTGGTAATTACATATTTTAATTAGTCCTACCTAATCAAATAAGAGTTTTTGTATTATTTTGGACAACCTTGATATATAATAAGATTTTTTTTTCTAATATCGTTGCTTTCTGCCCCTCGAAAAAGTTTTTCACAAGCCATGGAAGAAACCGCATTCACATGTTCCAATACAGAAATACCAGAAAATTTCAAACCACTATTTCAACAGATGTACATAAAAAAATTAAATCACATCTATCTTCCTTTGTTGAATGAAGACTAAGCTCAAAATTGATAGAGTTAACTCAGAAAAGTGTATTTTTAAAATCAGTGAAGTCACAAATTTCAAAGAAAGAATTTTTTGTAGTAAATTACAGATTATGAACAGAATCGAGTGACCCGGCTATTACATATAATCTACAAACTTATGAAGAAAAGAAACAAATCATTACAAATTGGAACAGAACAATTTACACGTACAGAGGTAATATAAACATATTTATTACTTAAAAAATAATTAAATTATTCACTTTTACAAATTTACGTACTCACAAAACTAGTTCTGTTTTTTTTTTTTTCTTCCCATTGAAATACTTTTCTTTATTAAGTTGAATTTTTTTAGAATTTTAACATAGCTGATAAACAATCCTTAAAGAAAATAACAGGAGGTCTACGGTACAAGTTCATCAAAATTCCAATTCAGCAGTTTGTGTGTACAAATATTCCTTGCTCGAGGAGTAATATGCTGATATTCAACACTTTTTTGTGTTATAAAACGTTGCAGATATAAATAGAATAAAATAAAGGTGAAAACACATAGGTCTTCAGTTGAATAAAAAAAAATAAATAACAATCGTGTATACATGCTTTTTCATCAGTATATTTTCATAAGTGAATATTTCAAGCGAATTTTATCAATTCATGATTCTTATATTTTAAAATCAAAATTCTATTAGTTAAAATTACATTTTATCACAATGAATTATCCTTCAAAAGATTCTTATTAAGGATAATTCACTCCTAAAATGCAATGAATTATCCTTATTATCGTTAACAATATAAAAAATAAGTAAATATTTTTCTGTTTTTAAAATTTACTCAATTCCTGGAATGTAATTATTTCTACTCTTGCATTATACTGTTTTTACATCTGTCACACTATAACTCATTTTTTTTACCTGAACAACAATTATTTACAGTGCTTATTGGTATTATCTTGATGTTTATGTGATTATATTTTTAATAAATCTATTGAAGTTTTCACCAGAAGACCACATTTTATTTTTATAATACATTATTATTTAGTGAATTTTTTTTATAAAATAAAATATCCCAAATTTTGGTTTAATAATCTACCTTTGTAAATTACATCCTTAAAAAACAAATTCAATTCTAACTAGTTATTAATGCACTGATAATAAAATTGAACTAATATGCATGAAGAAAAAATTATTAACTCACTTATATTTTGGTAAATTTGAATTTAGTAACAAATATTTTCCTAAATATTTTAGATTTGTGAAAAAAAAATTTTAGAAAAATTATATTTACATAAAGCAGTTTTAAAATATATTTTAATACTCTTTTATCAATGATTCATTTTTAAGATATATGATTTTAGTGTAAAGGTAATTTATAGTGAATTTATGGTCCACATACACATATTTCGTTCACAAATGTATCTTTTTAATAAAAGCAATTCTCGCACAGTTAAAAATTAAGCTTATAGGAAAGGAATATTTTATATTTCATAGTATTGTTCAACTTTTTAATTTGATGTATTTTAATTTTGGCAATTAAGAAAGATAGACACACGTCCTGCACTTAGTCCCTCATTTCGTAGCATAATAATGATATAATTTATACGGTAATTTTTTTTAAATTCTTTTTTTCTGTAAAAGGTCTCAATAAACAAGTTGCGGGAGGGTTCTTAATATAACCCCTGAAAATCAACAATTTAATTGCGTGAAAAATTTGTAAATTTGTTGATAAAATTTAATTACTATCAAAATGGCAAAAATAGAATATCAGCCCTTTTATTTCATTCTTTTTTTTTTCATTTATTCTTAAATTTGTATTTTGTTTCCATAAAAAAAATTTTCTATTGTAAAAATTACAGAAAATAATTTTTAATTTAGAAAATATTTATCGTTACAAATTTTCTTAAATTCTGTCAGAAATTTGAATTTATTCTGAAATTCATTTATAATTTTATAAAATGACTGAAATTTTTTTGTTTCTTCCAAATTAAATATACATACATACACACACACACACACACACATATATATATATATATATATATATATATATATATATATATATATATATATATATATATATATATATATATATATATATATAAGTTAAAATGAATTCGACTCCTTTTTATTGAATTTATATAAAAGAAATATCACATTTTAAGAATGTCTCCATATACACAACAAAAAGAATACATTTATTAAAATTATTAAATTAAAAATATTTAAATTAATTCTCTAAAAAATATTTAAAATAATTCTAATAATTCTAATAAAAATATTTAAAATAATTTAAATTAATTTAAGAATACATAATATCGTAATATAGTAAAAAATTGTTAAGTTTTTATATGAAGCCTTGATTTTTTTTAAGTTTGTGCAAATTTATAAAATTAAAAATTATTATCAATTTAATACATAATAAAATTAATGAAAATAAATAAAATTAAAAGGAAACTCCTTTACAATTTTTTAAAACTCAATACTTAAATATTTTAAACATATTACCCCTGCAAAAAAAATGTACTGAAACTCACAAATTTAAGATTTTTTTAACAACACTTTATATTTAATAAATATGAAGAAGATTTACCTTTCATAAAATTGATGCGCAAAGATTGAGCTCATCTTCAAACCAATATTCCTGATGAAACCCATCGAGCACTCTGCACAAACCACTCACCGATTTACTCGTTCTGATGTAACATCTTCTATTCAGGGATAACTGCAAAAGTTGCTGAGATACAAGAGAAACGAATCAGAAAGTAGAACTTAATAGAAAACTTTCTATACTTTATTATCTTGCGAGCAAACGATTTTTCTGATGAGCAAAAAAAAAAAAAAGAAAGAAAGAAAAAAAATATATTCGGGAAGACAATCACTTCGCCCATCTAGAAGGTGGCGCTGTAAATAGACAGTTCACTAACCCACTGACCCAGTGATTGTTGCTTACAAATTATTTCTAAAAGAATTTCTTTTTCATTCTTCAGCTGACTCGCTTTAAAAAGAGAAAAGTAAATAAGAGGAAGACATATTGAAGTACATGAGAAGGCAATGGAACATGGCAATATGTCAATGCAGGCTGTTAAAATGAATGAGGAAAGGGAAAATTATGAATTATAGATTAATCACGAATCATTTAGTGGTCCCCACCGATTGCGGCAATGTTCTTTTGCGACACACAATTTACTTTCAACTAAGTAGGTGATTATTGTTTCGAACAATGCTGTTTAAAACATTTGGAATAGGCATTTAACACTTATCTTTGCATTATTATGACAGACCTATGGACACGAACATCTACTTTTGTTGAAAGGTTATGTTATCACTGTGAATTTATATTATTATAAGCATAAATTAGTTTAAAAGAAAGACAGGAAGTGCTGAATAGAAAGGATTTAGATAGCTTAGTAGTTTATATCAATATGCTTTCGTTTAAGGAATTTAATTTCGAATGAATAACCAACCAACATTGATTATACATGTAAACATCAGCAAATTTTCTTAAATGCACGAGTCTAAGCAGAAAGTTATTTTCTCTTTATCATCTTAAGCAGTTTCCTCTCCACTTTAATTATACTATGATTTTGCGCTTTATTTTCTACAAATCACTCCCATCTTTTTTGTACAAATTCAATAGAAATGATACTTTTTAAATGTTTTATATGTATTGAGATATATATACATGTACTTATACATTTTATTTGAAATATTTGTTAAGTCCATTTCTAACACTAAAATATCACTTTCTCTGAATTATTATTTCATTACAAATTTATTTGTCAAAAAACGTAGAATCAAATCATCAATTTTCTCGTAAATTTTCGAATAAAAGTATATGCTGAAATATTCTATTATTTTTAGGCAAAAAACATAAATAAATAAATAAAATAATGAGAGCTAGAAGTGTTATGTGACAATGGCTTACATATTCTGTGATTTTTGCATATTTAAAAAATCACGTACTCATTTAAGTTGACAACTTGAGTATTCTATTTATCATTAAAATATAACCAATTTTTGTCAATATCATAAAGAAAAAGCAATAATAATAATAATAGTTATGGAAAAATTTTCATCTTTAAAAAACAAAAGTGCTGTAGATGAAAATCTAAGCGTACAGTTTTCGGTTAGAACATTTTATTTAAATTACAAAATGAAGGAATTTTATCAAGAATTATGTGATTTCGACTACTGTTAATTGCAAAACATTAATGATGATTTATTCTGATTGTTAGTTTGATTTTACTCTGTGATATTTTCTGCGTTTTATTTCATTTAACCAATATTTTAAATTGATATTTTTGCTTAAGTAATATGCATTTACAAAAACATATGAATTTGTGAAACTTTGAAATTTGATAACTTTATTACATATGAAAAATCAATTAAAATTAAAGTATCCATATTATAATTTTAGTATTTTCTTAAAAAGTTGTGAGGAAAATTATTTTATATGGACTTAGTTATGATATTTAAAAGTTTCCATAAAATTCATTGCCAATAAGAAACTGCAACAATAAAAAAAGTATCTTAAATAAAAAATTAGACAAAAATGTTTTTTTTAGCAGTCTTTCTTAAAATTTTTACGATTTATGTAACTTTTTAAATGAACATATATAGAAATTCAATACCTGTTATAAGGAAATTTTAGAAATAAAATAATTTTTATGAATTAAGTATAATTTGAACTCTACAAACTAAGTACTTAGCCATTGACGTGCCATAAAATATGTAATAAAAGCAGTGTGTAGGACGAGAGAATTATGGAACAAATAACGCGCGTTTCTATCGCGCTAATTGAATGATAATGAGTAATTCGTCCTATATCTCTCAAAGCCTTTAGGATACGATGTAACTGAGGTCAATAAACTAATGCTTACAATGTCCGACAAGTTATTTTATGCTGATCATCTGCACAAATTTACCTAATACGTCAGAGGCAATAATTCAATATATTAACGATGCATTATATTTTATTATTTAATAGTATTTATCTAACATAATCTCTTGATTATAACCTATATAGTATATATTCTAAGTGCATTTAGCATTATTTACTATCAAAATTTGGTACATATTTCTTACAGATATATAAATTAATGGCAACATATGAAACATCACCATTCTATTAAAAAAACAGGCTTTTTACAAAATCGCTTGACATTTAGAAAAAGTATAAAATATGAGAATATTGTCAGCTTCCCAAAGACATTCTATAGAATGGTCACAGCTATTAAGACAAAGTATGAAAAAAAAAATTGTAATAAAGCCTTTATTTGACAAATGCTCATTCCTCAAAAATCCAGCTGTTATTCAGAAAAAATAATAAAAGAATACCATTAAAAATATTTTCTGTAAAATACACGGAAAAATTAAAAAAAAAAATTAAGCTTATTTTTTGCTTATTAATAAAACAAAATCAAATATGAATCTACTTGTTGCACCAAGAAAGGAACAATCTTATATAGATTCGTATATTATTTTATTTTTTGTCAAAAAATATTTCGAAAGGAATCGGAAATGCATTTATTATTCTGGTTTATCATTTGGAATTCGATAGCAAGTTCAGGAGACATGGAAAATATTAAACTTTTCATTCATTACTGACCAATTTTCAACATTATGCAAAATACTAAAATTTGTCTATAAAATACTAGATTTCAAGTTTTGCTGGTAATTTGCACAAAATAAAAATGGCTGCTAGTGAATTTATAAGAAATATTGTATTATATACATATATTGTCACATACATATTTCTGACAAAAACACTGTTTACAAGCAAAAATGTAAAAAATTATTTTTAAAATTTTAAAAGACATTTATTGCCATAATATTTGACTAATTTAAATGAAAAAAGATAGAAATTTATCCCTTTCCAATTTTATATATTTCTTTGCAAATTTATTCAAATTTTTCTTTTTAATAGCCACTATTTAGTAAAAGTTTAAATCTCCAAAATTTACGAAGCTTTAATTATAGATGCTCTTTCACACAACTCATTTGATAAAAAATTTATTAATATGTTAAAACTTGCTTATGTACAATTAAGTATAATATAAAAATTTCCTTTCGATATAATAAAATTCTAAAACAGTAACAGCATTTTTAATCATAAAGAAATAAACAATGAAAATATATTTTAAAATGAAAAATCCTTTTAAACTGAATAAACCAAGAAGTCTGTAATTAAGAATTGTTTCATAAACTCAATAAACTTTGAAGCTTATACCGAAAACATAAAATCTAATAGTTAGGTTATGTAATCTTATTATTTATCCTTAACAGTTATGAACAATTGTTCTGAATTAATAAACTCGCAAATATGCCTTAATTCAAGAATTTTGATTAAAAAGTGGCTAAAAAAATTGACACAACAGCTTATTTAAAATACACAGATCAAAACGTCCACATGAGATAAGCACCAAGCGATACATAACTCACAAATTACAATATTTCGATATATTAAAATTATCGATATTCAGAACAAACATTCTTCATTAAGTATCGCTAACAAATGTTTCACAATGGCTTAATCAGTAAAATTTATAACATTTAAAAATTTTGCGTATGACTATAAATCATATTCATAAATTAATAGTTTAACATAACAGAATTTCAATTGTTAAACATGGAGTTATTTTGAAAAATACACAAAATCCGAAAATTCGAGTCATCACATTCTTTTAACTAAAAGTTTCGCATATTCAATTAAATTCTTAAATATTTTAACTAGAAATATATATATATATATATATATATACAGGGTGTCCACTAAAGTCCCTTGCCACCCTCAACTTCGGAACGGCTGCTTCTATATTCATAAAAGTGGTGTCTAAGTATAGTAAAGCAGCCATGCGCTACTGAATAAAACAGACTACAGCGCCACCTGGTAGGAAACAGCGGAGTTAGCATTCCTATCTCGAAAACGGAACGACATAGAGAGAAAAAGTGATTTACAAAGTTGTAGAGCATCTTTGATTTAGTACGAAAAGATACATTGTAGCCATTAATGTGAAGAATACAACGGTTAAAACACGCATTTATTGTTTCGTGCTGTGACGTCACAAAACGATGTAAGGAAGAAAAAAGGAAATAGTTATAACGATATACTTTATTTAAGATGTTCAAACTTCTCACCGGCAGCTCCAACGCAAGTTTGGATCCTCGCTTGAAGATTACGTTGCACACGTTGGAACACGCGACCATAATACGTTGTTTAAGGTCCTGCAAATTGCGTGGAGGGGTCGCGTACACCTGCTGTTTCAAGTATCCCCACAGGAAAAACTCCAGTGGAGTCAGATCAGGAGAGCATGGAGGCCACTCTTCGAAACCACCATACCCTAGTATTTGGTTGACGAGGTACTGCTTCACTGTAGATGTCTTGTGAGCAGGCGCGACGTCATGTTGAAACCATAGATTTTTAAGATTAAACAACGACAGGTTCAGCGCAAAATCGGGTAATACATTCTGTAGCAATCGTAAATATTGTGCACCTGTTAGGGTGCCATTGTAGAATATTGGGCCTATCAGCTTGTTATTGTAAATTGCACACCAAACGTTAATAGCATACCGCATTTGATGTTGAACGTCGACGAAACAGGATTTTCCAGGGCCCAGTAATGATTGTTTTGTCTATTGTACATACCATTCCGTGAAAAGTATGCCTCATCCGTCCACATTATATCTGCCAAGAAAGCTGGCTGGACCTGTATCTGATTCATGACAAAGTTGCACCATGCATAGCGTCGCTCGGCATCCCCCTCCATTAAAACCTGTTCAGGCGTTGGTCGGTATGGATGAGCACCTGATTCGCTTAGGATTTTCCATACCTGACTTTTGGAGAGACCACAGTGTTGACTGATCTCTCTTACGCTGCATTCCGGTTATGCGAGTGCATATGCTAATACCTCATCCTGTTGAACTTGCCGTCCTACCTTAGCTGGTCTGCCGGATCGAGGTTGACTAGTAATGCAACCTGTCTCCCTTAAACGTTTTACAACAGTTATGATGGTTTGATGAGATGGATGCGGGCCTGCAGGGAAAAGTTGGTGGTACAACCTTGCTGCTGATCGTGCCCTGCGTCGACATTCACCGTACAGTAAAACCATCTCACAATACTCAGCCATGATCATGAGCATCAATATACTAAAGCCCCAAGAAGATGACTCTTTTATAGCTGTCTCAGGTGAACAGGCGTGACGTTTCTTACGTATTTGCATACTGCATTCAAAATGTTGGAATTATTTTTAATACTTCCATTCTTCCAATTACGAAATAAAAGTGAAAAACTTAAGTACGAAAACGATTTTTGTTTTTTTAATTATGCACACGTACGATGTGCTACGTCACAGCACGAAACAACAAATGCGCGTTTTAAGCTTTGTATTCTTCATATTCATGCCTACAATATATCGTTTCGTACTAAATCGAGGATGTTCTACAACTTTGTAAATCCCTTTTTCTCTCTATCTCGTTCCGTTTTCAAGATAGGAATGCTAATTTCGCTGTTTTCCACCAGGTGGCGTTGTAGTCTGTTTTATTCAGTAGCGCAAGGCTACTTTACTATACCTAGACACCACTCTTATGAATATAGCAACAGCCGTTCCTAAGTTAAGAGGGTGGCAAGGGACTTTAGTGGACACCCTGTATATATATAATTTTCTGTTTTATCATAACAGCACTGTATATAAAATATTCTATTCATCTTTTGTGATAATGTATAGCAAATATACTTCTGTATTATAATTTTTGCATATATTTCTTCAAATTCGATTGTCATGAATTTTACTTTTTCCCCCAAATTCTCTAGGCAAAATTCTAAGCCACTTATTTTACCATAACCATAATAGAAGATGAAAATAGCTATATCTTAAATTTCTTCTGCTTTTATAGGAAAAAATATTATTTTCCTTAGAAGAATTTTATTCAATTTGGAATGCCGAACAAATAAAACTCTTATTGAAATTGCATTGTTATAGCTTGATAACTTAGTGGTAGTGCTTCTCTCTTCTAAGGTACAGTTTTATGATTCGATCCTCTAGCTGGGTGAGGTCGCCTTTCATCCCTACAGTGGGTCGATAAACTGAGTACCAAGCATGGTTGGGAGTTTTGCGTTAAACTGACCACCTAACCGGAACATATGCTTCACAATCTAAGGCCCTCGGTCTGGAAAACAGATATGGGCATTCAGGTGGCCCACATGGGCTGTTGTGCCACAGGTTTAGTTTTAGTTTACAGAACATGCAAATTTTCAGCGCTTTCAAAATTGTCTGAATAAATTTTCTATGTAATCAGTTTCAACAAAAAAATCGTTATTGACTTAACTATGATCAGCGTAAGGACTTTTTTGAAATATGACGCCGGAAAAGGATAAATTTATTGAAAAAATCACTAAGGTTTCTCATTAAATCCTTTAATAATTTTATTTATTTATTTCAATTGATAATACATTAAGAGGGAGCAAAATATTGTCTTCTTTTAGTTAAATCTCATTATGGACACCCTATATAGTGCTATTTTAGGTACTTTTCCATTACATCCCCGCTTATGATCGAAAAGAAATAGCACGTTTCTTACGGAGAAGCGAAAATAATATAATGTTTATATGATGATTTTAATGGCTCCAAATTTTATTTTAAATCAAATGTATTCCAATCGAATTTTTTTATTTTATTTTTTGCACAAAAATTGACTAAAGAGTGATAAACAAAGAAAGCCAAACAAGATAATGCTAAACAAAGCTAAATCTATTTGGTTCAAAAGATGACTTAGTCATAATTTTGTCGCTAAAAAGGGGTATTACGGACACAAATCTCCAAGGGTAAATAATATTATGCTTATACGATGATTTTAATGGCTCGAAATTTTATTTTAAATCATATGTATTCCAATCGATTTTTTTTCTGTTTCAAAATTGACTAAAGAGTGATAAACAAAACCAAACAAGATAATACTAAACAAAGCTAAATCTATTTGCCTCAAAAAACGGCTTAGTGATAATTTTGTCGGTAAAAAAAAGTATTACAAACACAAATATCCAAGGGTAAATAATATAATATTTATATGATGATTTTAATAGCTCAAAATTTTATTTTCAATCAAATGTATTCCAATCGAATATCTGACTTTTGGAATACCTCATCCTGTTTATTATACTAATTTTTTATTTTTTATACAAAAATTGACTAAAGAGTGATAAACAAAGCCAAACAAGATAATGCTAAAAAAGCTAAAGCTACTTGGTTCAAAAGATGGCTTAGTGGTAATTTTGTCGATAAAAAGGAGTATTACGGACACAAATCACCAAAGGTAAATAAACGACTGTATTTAATTTTGTTTCATTGAAAAAAAAAGGTATTATTTTATATTAACGCAATCTATCATGGATGCAATTGCTAAAAATTTCCGCCAGAAGTAAACATTGGCTTTGAAATAAGTTTCGCCAATAAGTGTTACATAATGCTTTGAAATATAAACTTGAAATCGGAAGTTAGTATCGTAGTTTATTTCGAATTTAAAGAGATTCTAAACAGTAAAATATTTTCGAAATTAATGAATCCTTCTGATTACAAATTAATTTTAAAAAATTGCCATGAAAAAGTTTTTTCATGTTCGTTATAATTTAAGCTATAAATTTAATGAATAATTTTATTGGTACATAAATGAAGTACTTACGTTAATTTTATTACTCGTTAAATTTTAAATTAAAATGCTAATGAACATTGAATAATTTCTAGTAAATTTCGATTAGAGAAACATCATCAGCAGCTTTGTTTAAATTTAAAAAAAAAATAGTTATATAGATATATATTTGAACTATAGTAAATTTTTATGAATGAGTTTTACAAGTAAATTTTATAAATTCGCAGTTTTAATATTTTAAATTAAAAAAAAAATTTTTCACAAGTTTGAAGTATGCTTTACTAATGAATTTTTCTTAAATTTCTCGTGCTCGTTAAAAATACAAGATATGTATATATTTAAGGAATAACTTCATTCTACTCAATTGAAGAATTATTCGTTAAATTTTAAATTAAAATGCTAATGACTATTGAATAATTTATCGCAAATTTTGATTATGAAAACACATAAAGATTCAGTTGTTCTTCGAATCCAGAATTATAATTCGAGAGAGGATTCAATAATTTATAAAGTGCATCATATTTTGTAATTATTTATTTATCAAAATATTATGCATCATAATATTTTGTAAAATATTTCTTTAAATATTTTAATATCAAGTAGAGCTGAAATGTATTAATTAAAGATTAATCTTTTTTTCACAATTAAGAAAATTTATTAGTTAACGAAATTACTTTTAAGTTAGTAAATAATTTCAAAGACTGCATAAAATATCTTGCTGAATGGCAAAATTCTGAACTTTATCCAAAAAAATGAAAATTAATAAAAATTTTCTATTATTTATGAATTAATAATTTTTATATGATGTTTCAGAATTATTTTGTAATTAAACAATTTTATAAAACAGTTTGACTGAAGCTCTACTTAGAGTGCTCTAAATTATAAAAAAAAATCACACGTTAATTCTAATTAAGAGGTAATATTAATTAATATAAATATTTTTTCCTAAATAAATAGTGTGGGTGTTTGTGTTCCCATAAAAAGAAAAGTGACGTTTATAATTCTATTGATTCAGGTGTCATTTAAAATCATTAACTTTATCCTTAAGTAGTCTCATTCATTGAATTATATGTTTGTTTGATTTAGCAAGAATGGTCTTTATTTACTTAGATTTCTATGAATTCTTATCTTGATTTCTGCGAAATTAACAATGCTTGGAATATAAGCTGGATGATATTATGATTCTCTAAAGCTGTCTAAATTTTTCAGAAGAGTTTAGAGCATATATATTGTACCTGGAAATTCTAAAACTGTATGCTTAATACAATAAGCACTGTGCTATTTTTCTGACCTCAAGTTGATTCTGAAATAGGTGCTCAAATCCAATTCGTAAAGTTTTATTATCTTTTATTTCTATCTTTCGAATGCAAAGTGAGGGAAATTTCAGTTTATTCCCTATTATTCTTCTCAAAAAAGTGGCAGAATAAAATTAATTCCGTACTTAGAAAATACAGTTTGACTCCAACAATAGGCAAACGACTCCTAAATCCAACATAAAATTCAAGTATATTGTCTAAAATTCTTAGTTTGTTCAATGAAATCCTACAACTTTCTGATATCTATGATTAAAGAATATTTTATTAAAATAAAAAATCCATGTATAAATTTGTAAAACAAATATAAATATATAATTTTTAAAAGCTTATATAAATTTGGCAAATAAAGTAAAATGCATTTAAAAATATTTATTCACATGAGGTTGGAAACAATTTAAACAAAATTACTTAATTTAATTGTCGATATGCAGTTTCGAATAACATGGCATGTCTTTTAAATTTTATTTTCAAAATTATTTTCATTATTAATCCCCGAATAATCTAAGCATAGAATGGAGTTTTACTTCAAATATTTTTTTAATGACTAACAAATTTATAACAAATTCGCGGGGAAAAAAACATGCATTTATGAAAATTATTCCATGAAATTTCACTATATTAGTTATTACAGTTAACTTAAAATTTAAGTTTAAAGAGAACAGTATATCTTTTAAAAATTTTAGTGATTAACTTTAATGGGTGCCAAAAAAAAAAAAAAAAAAAAAAAAAAAAAATATTCTTGTTAAGAATTAAAATCTAAGATAAGCATAACATTTCTCACATTAAAATTTGAATCACTAAATTTAAAATCTCTGAATTACCATGTGTTTTCCGAAGTTAACGCGATTACACCTAATTTTATTAAATAAGAACACTGATCTAAAAATATCCACAGATCTTTCTCACGATCACAATAAGAGAATACCAAAAATGAAACATGGAAATATATTACTAGACACCTTTCTTATCTTTTTTTCCCTCTCCTTTATAAACGTGTATCTGTTTGAAAATTAAACTTTCATAGGTTAAAAAAAAAAAAAAAAAAAAAAAAAAAGCTAATTCATTTTTGAAAAAGTTCTGTAACAACAGAGAAAAATACTAACAAGATTTTCACGGTTGAATGAATAGAAATCATTTGTTTTTATCTTCTAATACAATATTTCCTGAATGAACTGATGCGATATTATTTTATTTTGACTATTAACAAAAGAGTTCCTTTATGCATTTGTTTGTTTTCATATAGAGACAAAAACGAGAATTATAAGGTTATCGCCCTGAATCATCAGAATAGAACCTCTGACACAGTATTATATCTTTTCGTTATTTTTAGGGCCCACTTATTTTTGCTTTCTTACTGGGAAGAGAAATAAAAATAAATTACAAAAATAATCATTGTTTGAAATCAAAAGTGAAATCTTATTTTTTTTTCTTCGTCATAAGAATTAGCCTTCATCTAATTATTTGATGTCAGAGGAAAATATAGTATGTTTAATAGGAAAGTAAATAAAATTGAATTCGTCTTAAAATAATTTTACTTTTACTTTTTCAGTTTTTATAGTACATTATAGCAAATTGTAGTGAAAAATTGAATTGTTTTAATTCTATTCATTATTCTATTTTATATTCTAATTTCCCTACAAAAAAATAGTATAATTATAATGCCTATTAAAAATTACTAATTTTATTTAAGTGTTAAATATTGAACAATCATTTATAAAAGAAAAAGAAAAATGGTAAATAAGTTAAATTTTTCTATATAATTACTCCTTTTAATTAATAAAATTGTCTTCTGTTTTGCTTATACAATTAGTAATATAGTTTAGAGATATGAAATATATATCGCTTAGTTAAAAAAAAAATTAAAAAACGAGAGGACATCACATAATTTTAATTGAATTTTGATTTTCAATTCAAATACATTTTAAAGGCATCAGCATGTAATAAGTCGGTTTCAGTGTAAAATTTCATTTTTCCGTTTGCGTTACATAGAAATTGATGTTAAATTAGCTCAATCAAGGTTTAATTTAGATTAGTCAAAAACAAAAGCAAGAGAAAAATTTTGTGAATTTCGTGAGAGCATCAGTTTAAGACATTTTCCCAACAATTACAAAAAGATGAATAACTATTCGAATGTTTCCAATTATATATATACATACATATATATATAAACCATATTTTCTCTGGCACATATACGAAGAGCATAGAATATGGCCTACTTAAACAGCAAAATCTATCGGCAACAACATCAACCGATTATTTTTGCCAATGATTTTTCACAAGAGGCAAATTAAGATGCCAGGCATTTCTTCAAGTATCAATAGGCAGAGTTGCATGACGTCGATTGTTACCATTTTCAACAGCATCTGCAGTTTATTTGTTCACGAGCAAGTGTAAAATATACAAATTCTGCATTCAAAATTGTTTTCTTATATAGCTCTCTGTTTTAACTAAACTACAGAAAATTTTCAATATGCTTATAGGTTGCAACTCCATTATCAACTATTGTATTTCAGCATTTTACAAGTAAATGATAGTTCAAAATCGTGAGTAACGCAAGATAAGCAGAATTCATAATTCAGAAATTAAATATATGTTCTGAATCTCTAAATTTACCAAAAAAGTATTTCTCTCTTTATGTTGCTGTTACTTATGACATTTGGATAAGCCAAGCTCCTATGCCGACGACTATGCGAATTCAAGTCAGTATCTTATTCTACTTGTAATTTGACTTTCAGAAACCTGACTGAATTTTGACCATCTTATTTAAACTTCTTAATTCTAGCAGAGATCAGGTAATAAGAATATCTATATACAGTGAATGTAAAAAGTATTCGTACAGTACAACAATTGATTTAAAAGAGATGCGTTCATAAAAATTATAAACATAAATTCCATTTTAATTTATTATAAATACATAATAGAACATATTTTCACTAGTTTCATGTGAAATTTATATGAAAATAATTTTATACATGAATAAATATTTACAAAACTGTAACAATCCAACATCATGTGGTGTAAAAAATATTCGTACCCTAAAAGAAAAGCAAATTTTTTTTAGTTAGATTTTGTGATTGGCTTAGCCATTAAGATGTAATTAATTGACGTTTTCTTGTAAGTTACTTAAAAGGTTCTTCAGTGGAAATTTTAATGTAGTGAGAAACTACAACTCCTGTAATGCGTCGTAAAAGTAAAGAGACAAGTGTTTCCGAAAGAAAACTGATTTTAAGGCTCCGTAAAAATGGTAAATCGTACGACAAAATTTCTGATCTGGTTGGTACACCACGTTCAACTGTTAGTCAATCATAAAAAAGTTTGCTGCCACTGGAAAGGTTGAAAACAGTTCTCATACTGGGCGATCATGTCTATTGACATCATCTGACAGACGGTTTCTGGAACGTTCCTCAAATAATGATCCTAAAATAAGTGCTCCTACATTAACATCAGAACATGGGAACAGCAGTCTCCGTAAGTACTGTTCGAAATGCATGCAGAAACGAAGGTTTCATGGCCTAAAATGTTGTTAGACGAAAATTCTTTGTTTGTGAGAAGAATCGAAAGATGTGAATGTCTTTCGCCAAGCAATACATTAATAAAAATCCAGATGTTTGGAAAAAGATTGTCTTTACAGACGAAAGTAAACACAACATATTTGGATTGGACTGAGAGGAATGGTATGGAGAATGCGCAATACAGAAATGTATCCTAAGAATTTAGTGCCAACAGTGAAACACAGGAATGGAAATCTGCTTGTTTGGGGGTGTATGAGTGCTTTTGGGATGGGCAAATGAGTCTTTATTAAAGGTATTATGAATCATTAATTTTATATTGACATTTTAAACAATAATTTAGGATCTAGTGCAACAAAAATGGGCTTGAATGGTGATTACGTTTTCATGCATGATAATGACCCCAAGCACAAGGCTCTGGATACTATATAAACCCCAAAGTTCATGAAATTTCCTCCTCATTCACCGGACCTCAACCCCATCGAGAATTTATGGGACGTTATTGATAAAAATATTGGATACGGCATATTTCTAATAAAAATGATTTGGAATCAGCTCTTAATCAAGAATGAAACGCCTTATCTAGCTCAATAACAGCAAAATTGGTGACATTGATGCCTAAGAGACTCAAGGCAGTTATTCGACCTAAGGGATTAGTTGAACAAGGTATTAGTTGAAACATTATGATTGTATATTGGCCAATATATGCAATTTACGAATACTTTTTACACCACAAGATGTTGGATTATTTCAGTTTTGTAAATATTTATTCATGTATAAAATTATTTTCGTGTAAATTTCACATGGAGCTAGTGAATATATGTTCTACGATATATTTAAAATTAATTAAAATGAAATTTATGTTTATAATTTTTATGAATGGATCTCCTTTAAATCAATTATCGTACTGTACGAATACTTTTTACACTCACTGTATGTTAAATGCTTTTGTATTTAATAATCACCACTTCATGTATGGAACAGGGTGTGGAATAAAACATCAATTTACTGTTATCAACTTAATCATTTCATTATAAATCTTAATACTGGAGAAACTTGTACTGTTGAGTTCTGTAAACATCGTTCTGCATATATTTCTATTTGAATGTGATAAATTTTATTAAAAAATTATTAAATAATTTTCTCTAAGAAAAATGATTTGCACTCATAGTAAAAAGCTTTTTCTGAAAAAAAAAAGGAAAATAACTTTGCATTGCAATAGAAATTGAAATGGAAATATGAAACGTGCGTATATAATTTTAACACATGCTTCTTTTGACACATATATGACCTAAATTTGTCACCAGTTTTATTTTGCATTTTTTCTTATTGTTCTTTAACTTACATTTTGAAATTCCATCATTTTCGTAAATCTGCATTAGTTACGTATATATATTTTTACAGACAAAAATTATTTATTTCAGAATATTTCTAAGGGTTGTATGATATATGCAATAAAGCGTGCTTAAAAATAAAGATCTGTATTAAAATAAACACGTGCACACAAGTGAAATTAAAATGAGAGAACTATTGTTTGAAAAAGCTATATTAAATTCAACTTTTAGAAATTGGTTTTCCATTAATATTTTCGTAATAATTCCTAATTTACAGTTATAAAATTTTTCACGAATCGAAATGCACCACCTGTATAATGTTTATTAAATTGGTGAGACAATGTTCCATATAAAGTGTCAATCGTAACAAATTAACTCAGTTTTTAGCTCATATGATGTATCGATGTTATTTATAACGATGGATAATAAATCATTTTATGTTTGCAAGAAAAACACACTGAAACAAAAAATTAACTTCTTTCCCAAGCTTGGAATCGCTTTTAAATGCCTCTTAAATATTTTCACAAAATTTTTTTCTGTTTAGTAAATGAATAAAATATGAAACATTGAGGAATATTTTTGAAATAAATCTTTTAGATTTAAAAAATATGGCGGAAGGTGATATACTTTCGGTTGTTTATTTCTGGTAATTGAAGTCATTAAAATTTCTAATTTGGAGCTATGGTAATAGAACCAATTTTTGGATTCTGTATAGCGAGCATCTTAACCGTCTGAAATTGTTGTAAAGCTTTTAATGTTCACCGCAGTCGTAAGACATTTTGATGGACACCAGTGGATATGGAATCTGAAATCACCTGAGCCCAGCTGACAACTGGATAATTATAATGCCTTTTTCTTCACTACAATAATATGAAAAATTAACTAACATTTCAAATATGGATGTTTTAAATAAAACCTGAATCCATTTAAAACTGAGAGTCAGGCTCAAAATAGCCGTCGTTTTCAATTAGTAACAATCTTTACCAATAGAATTTTATATAAATATTACGTAATCCAGAGAGCTTCAGCAAATTACATTAACTCACACAATTGATCTATTGAAAAATTAAAAAAATTCCTCACAAGCAAATAATTTTGCATTTCAAAATCTGCAGCAGAACTTGCGCATTTCAACATAAACAAGACACAATAGCATAACTGTAGCAAAGTAAAAGATTGGAATGTTAACCAAGGTCTTAAAAAAAAAAAAACAATAGCTTTTATGCAATACATAAATAAGCAGGCGAATTTCTGGCACATTTTCGGCATATTTTTTTTCTTCTGCGCATCTGATAAGTCACGATGAGCAGCTGTCACAACTGCCGAAACCACGAGTCACGATTCATGGAATCACCGGACAAAGAGAACGAATAGTGTTTGAAAAAGAAAATGAACTTTCATGTCGCGATTTCCGGCAGCATGAAAAAAATAGGGCAAGTGCAGTTTTAACACGAAGGCCTCAACAAGAAGAGTGGAAAAACAGAGGCGGTTGTTTTTCAAGAATACAATAGCAATTAGGACATTCTTTGTTCACAGAATATCTATTTGGTATTCAGGAGGTGAACCTATCACTTGATGGCCATTTGAAAAAGGACTTTTTTGAGGACTTTAATATTGTTTCAATGAAAAAGTTATTCGTGTATGAGCGAAGCTTACTTACTCATGTATTTTTTTGCATAAATTTATTTACTCGCCTTTCTTGAATACTTTAGATACTTATTTGTACAGTTACTATAGGAAATAAGTAATATAACTACACATTTATCAATAATATTTAACTCATAAAAGATGTTACATTTTCATATTATATGTTTATATTTATATATAATCAGGATATTCATCACAGGAAAACAAAATACACATACACTGCTCGTCATCGTAAATGCAACACCCTGAAGAAAGAATACAAATAACATGAAATTTACTACGTGTATTCGTGGGGGTGAGATAGGCATTTTTTTTCCCAATGGCAGATTTTAGACAGTTACACAACTGCAACATAGTCTATTAATCTATTGCTTCCTAATACCAAGGAACCGGCAAGACACAGCGACCTCTTAGCCGCCGAGGCGTTGCCCCGGATGCACCACAGGGGGTGGGCCACCATCGCACCCTCACACATGCCAAAAGGGACCCGTTTATAGGGTAGGCATCATTCATACTTCATTCACGCACACAAGGAAAGGACAAAGACAGGATAGAGGGAGAGAAAGTACATCCATGCCTGAACCGGGATTCGAACTCAGGACCTACCTATCCGTAGACAGGCACGCTGACCACTAGACAAGTTGGCCGGCGGGTGAGATGGGCAAATAATAGAATTTCAGAGCAGACGCACATCACGTGCACCTGTGGCGCCACTTCAAAGTGCTATTTAAAGCTTAGAGATTCCGACAACTTCAAGTTCGGCAATTGTGTTTTTCTTGTTTTTTTTTTTTTTTTTTATAAAAAAACCCCGATCAATTATGCTTTGTAGAAAACAGAGATCAGAAGTGGCCTACCGCGGTTATAGATTAGCACGCATTGTCCAAGGGTTCTTCGTCAATCGCCAGATTGAATTGTTTCCCTGGCCGGCTCGCTCTCCGGATCTTTCACCGACAGAAAACACGTGGTCCATGGTTGCTCTACGATTGACTCAGATTACATCCCCAGATTTCTTCTGTCATGATGTATAAATGTGGCTCATCCTATTAACGGGTTTGTGGTGGGATGGTGCCAGCCGTTGGATAAAACATTCATTCTTTATAACAGACTACTTATAGGCAATATTTAAGCTTTATTTCTTTTAAATTACTTCCTATTAATTTGTATGATTAAAAATATGTTAAAAAATTATGACTGTTTAGTTAAAAATATGCAAATAAAATTCTTGACAAAAATGAAAAACAATTATAACTATCAGTCGGAATTTTTGGCAAAAGTTTTTTCTGTTTATTTCAAATACTCAATCGTTATATATATATATAATGGATATGTTTATTTAATTATTCAACAGGCTGTTATGTTTCTGGATATTAAATAGTAAATCACACACGGTGATGTAAAATGTGTATAAATATTTTTAACAAATGTGTTAAATATCTTTAAAAAAAATTGCATATGTGGTGTAAATAGAAATATCAGATTGAAAAATTAATTTACTATAAAATGAATAATTCAAATTAGATGGATCTGTGAGAATGTGTATGCATATAAATAGTAGCCAAGTACTAATTTTAAATTTTTTTACATTTAGTTCCATATTAATACATAGGAACAATTTTTGCTTCGATTAAACTTTTTTTTTTAATTTCTCTGATGACAGATTAAAAGAAACTATAGCCAAAACAACAAATATTTGAACTAGAACAAACAAAAGTAACATATACTCAGATAACAAAACTGTAACTATAGCATAGAAATTACTTATCTTGTGCCGATCTGTCAAGTATCTTTTCCACAAGTGTCCTAAGTCATTTACAGGGCAACAACACAAGTGGTTCATATCAATTTCCTCTCAATCAATTGTCCAAAAAGAACTCAACAGTAATTTTATACAACAAAGAAATTTAGAAAGACAATAGAGGCAAGTAGCAAGGCGAAATATAGCAACAGATTTGTTCCTTTGCCAAAATAATATTTGTGGTTCTATCGATCTTTTTCTTGTCTTTGTTTACCTGTTTTTTTTAATCCTCCCTAAAAGATTTTTTTTTAAATAACTGTTTGGTGGTATGAAAAGGATTGCATTTGCCATTTGTACAATTTTGGTTGCATTTTTTGCTAGAGAATCAACTGCTTCAGTTCTCTGGAATTCATAGTGTGATGGAATCCCCTGCAATACAACTTCTTTACGCTTTTCTACCAAATCATTGAGGATTAGACAAATACTTAATATATCAACTTCCCTTAAGCTAGATAATGACAAATGCTTGACTTGGCAATTAATGTTAATTCACCTATTTCAATTTCTTTAATATATATGGAATTTTATAGACTTATAAAAACTCCTAATCACTTTTATATACTTTTAAATTCATTAGTTTGATTAAGTAGAACTTTACATTTTCTACTACTGTATAAGTTGTCTTTATTTTTTCTCCTGTTATTTTTGCTCATCCAACTAAGTGATAAGTTCTCTTTGACGAAGTAAAAATTAATTACGGGAATGTTAAAAGATAAGTTACAGGAATCAACAAGGTATTTCACTTCTAATTTTTATTCATCATAATATAAATCTGCACACTATTAAAAAAATGCATTTCATGAGACAATTATAATGTGTGTCGACAAATTATGAACTCTGGTTGTTTTACACATGCAACATGAAGGCATACCACAAATTTTTTTCAGTGATGGAAAAATCTTGTAAAAGAATTCAATCGTTTCTCAATAACAAATTAAGAAAATAATAATAAATAAATCTCTTCTTCCACCTTATGTCTTAAAAATTGCATTCGCTAAAATATCACTAATGAGTTTGTCTATGGTTGCAAAAATGGTTTTTATTAATGGTAGTATAAAGTTAATAAATAGTAACTAGAGCGCTGTAAGCCAATAAAAAATAAAAAGATGAAATTCAACAAAAAATTTTATTTACAAAATCATACATTAGTGAACAAAATTGTTGTCAACAATACAATATATACATACCATATATTAAAAAATTACTTTAAATATTGACAGAAGACTCAATGTACTTGACATATTATACAAAATTTTTCAAAAAGATATTAAGTTTGAAAACTCAGAAACTTGAAAAATTTTAAATTACAGTAAAAAACTATTAGCATAATTCAAAAGTGAAAATTCAGAGTGTCACATAAGGCAATTATCAAAATATAATTTTAATAATATAAGAATTTTATCAAATGTATGAACAGTAAAAAAAAAAAAAAAAAAAAAAAAAAAAAAAATTCCTATATATTAAAATGAAAAATTCAATTAAATAATGTAAATATATTTAATTTAAGATAAATTTACCTATAAAACAAATAAATAGATGAAAAAAAAAAGAAAGAAATAATGCATTATATGTATTTAAATGCATGAGCAACTAATTCAAGGTTTACTATACATATGAAAGAAATGTAATAACTTAGAAAGAAATAAAAATAAGTTAATCATACTCGCTTTTACATGAATTGTCAATTTTAATAACAGTGACAAACTTATTACATTTTATTAGACGACTGCTAGATTTGAGATAGCTATAAATACTGACCAAATATTTTTATACTAGAACTATTCACTTTGTACATTTTTTTCACAATTATATACATACAGTAATTAAAATAAGATGTAAATCAAATGTACATAGAAATGTACAACATATCAAAATTTTAATTAATAACTGTTATCCATCAAAAAATCTATACTGATTACCAGAGAATGCATTCCGACCTCTGCCTCTTCCACGATTACCTGCGAAAGCATTTCTTGGCACCGAGGCAGGATTAGTAGGTCTCGTTATAGTATGTGAAACAACAGTACCATTGGCCGTAGTATAACAAATTGAATAACCAGATTCTTTGGAAGTACTTGGTGTGTCAATTCCTATACTTTTATTTAAAGCTTGAATAGCTAACTGCTTCTCCATCATCTCCTCTGCAGTTTCAATTCTGGCAGGAGGAGGAGAAGGAGTACAAACGGCTTTCACAACTTTTAGGCATTTCATTGGTGGAAACTGTGCCTTTTCAGGAGCAGACAGCTTCACTAGAGTGGCTGATGAGGAAGTGTGGATTTCCGGTTTCCTATTTGAATACTGTTCAGACATACCAGCAACATTGGAGAGAAGAGAGAGATTACAAGATTGTGGTTGAGAGGACTCAACACCACCGCTAGCAGAACCATCAGTTTTCTGAGTTTTAGCCATTAGTGAATTCTTAGAAAGCAACTGTATCATTTTAGTAGGTTGAGTACCTTGTAATGCAGAATTGGACACTAAAATAGTTGCAGCACTTGGTGAAGGTACAGTAATCACAGTAGATTTAGGTGAAGGAGCAGCACTTGACTGATTGCTTGCCAGTAAACTAACAGCAGCAGAACTTTTCAAAGTACTCAAAGGAGTTGATGCGAAAAATTTACTTTGTGGGAAAACTGTTTGCTTTCCAGGAGTAACAGAAGCAGCAAGTGTAGATTTTTGATCTACACCTGAAGACGCAACAGGAGAAACAGGGCTGGTTTGGCAGTCTTCTGGCATAACCATTTTCAAAGGTTGGTCTAAGATAGTTGAAAATGTTACTGGTCCATGGTCTAGAATGCCTGCACATGCTGATTGTATTTCTGCTTGTGCCGAAGCTTCTTTTGACATAGCTTCCAATTCAGCTAAAGCTTCTTCAGTCTCTTCTGCAGATACAGTATCTTCAGGTTCAGGAGGCGTTAATGGCCGAGGTAGAAAACTGCTATCTCGACCAAAAGCTTTTTCAACATCAACAGGGTCATTCTTCTTAGCGAGTAAATTTTTTGAGAATGAAAGTTCTTTGGATGAAGATGATTGCTTGTGTACTGGCTCTTCTTCATCTTCAAATCGATTTATTTGACTCAAAGGTGGTCCAGTTTCTCTAGTTACGTGATGATTTTTAGAAGCTTGACGAAGAGCTTTAGATGCTTGCCTTTTCCGCCAGTTACTTATTGATCTCCCCGCTCTTTTCTCAGATAATTTTTTAACTAAAAATAAAAATTTAAAAAAAAAAAGCATTGCAAAATTCTAAGAGATTTGCTTCTTACAAACTAATAATTTAAGTAGAAATAAAATGCATTTGAGTCTTACCTGTTTTAGATGTACGGGCTTTTTCATTAACACAAGAACCAGAACTTGATGATTCTGAACTAGAAGGTGATAATCTAGTTTTATGTGTAGTAGATGAGCCCTACAAAACATAAATGCATATAAAAACAATAAGGCAAAGAAGCTTATAAATTAATGCATTTACATATTTTCACATATAATCAAGGGAGAAAAATTTCCATCCCATACAAACTGATAATTGATAGAATATATTTTATATATTGATGAAGTCTAAAATGAACTGAAAGATCTTACACTGAAGATCGCTTTAAGGAAGCCCTTTATTCAGCTCTAAAAAACTACCATTGAATTAAGATCTAAGAAAAATGACAATCATTTAAAAGCATGCTATTTTTAAGTGTGTTTTTTTAGAATATCAAATAAAAAAATTACATAGTATCATGCACCATTATACAGAATCAGGATATACAGCACTCAATTTTATGAACTTGTGTGTGATTGTTAAAATAACACATAAAATTGAAAAATAGATGTTAGATGTTAACACGTTTTTACATCAAACTGTTATCTTTTTATACATAAAATAATATTGCAAGCAATTATTTAATATGCATTATATAAAAACATAAGGAAAATAGAATTCAAACACTTTTTATTTTATTTTATGGCTAAAGCATCAAACTAATTTTACACAAAAAGTAGCTGAATCTTGTTAACATTTTATTTGCTCGTTATGCAGATGATCACAGCTTTATGTCATTCACTTCTTGTATCTGAGTTTTCTATTTTTCATTCATTATGTTCTCAAACATGCAAATATATTTCTTAAATAAAAATTTCTTCTGAACCCATTAAAAAGTCCTCAAATGAAATTGTGGACAGAAGTAGGTTGGTTTCTTTGTCAAAATATGAATAAGCAGCTTCTCTTCATTTAAGTTGTCAAATAAATGCTTTTCGCTTCCTTAAGTTATACTAATATGTAATAAAACTTGCATGCCAAAATGATTTGAATATCTTTTCTTTCTGCAATATCATTCTAAGAATAGATTGACAAGTGTACTACACCTAGAGTGTCAATTTCATAAGGAGATTCTAAACTATGATAACTCTTTTTAAAATTATTTTAGGATGTTTACACTTGTTTTTAATATTGTATTTTTTAAAAAAAGCAATATATTATGTAATAAAATATTAATTTTTAAGCTAATACGATAACTACAATTTCAAGACTGAGGAAGGGAAACAAACTAAATCAATTTGTTGCCTTTGAAAAGTTTAACTAGGTAATATTATAAAATATATAGATAACATACTAAATCTATTCATAAATAAAATTTAATTTCAACTTTATTACTCACAAAACTAAAATAAATATTATTAAACTAGAAATTTATTTTTACATTCTAACATAGTAACAAATTTAACTTGTTTGAGTAACAGTAGTATATTGATCTGGGAATACTGAAAATTTTGAAAAGATAAATGAAAAATTAATTTCAGCAAAAATACGTCTAATGCCTAGCTATTACTAGGATTTCCCACTTTTACCAATACAAGGGATAACAATGATGTAAATTTATGTAATGGTGCATCCTCCAATGAGTGTGCTGTCATTGTCCTGAAAGTGGACGAGTCCTCATAATTTAGAAACAAGAACCAAGGAAAAGATTCCAAGATTTGGAATGCCACAGGCCAAAGATATCATTTCACAAGGAGGACATTGTGACCATGTGTCCCAGCTGTCATTACCAAAAGCACAACTGATATTTAGAGAACATGAATTCAGTACATACCAATAGCAAGACCAATGCAAGAGCGAACATTGCTATTAAGTCAATGTGGACATAGAAATAATGTTAAAAATTACAATGAAAAACTGTACAGCTAAGAAGCTTTCAAGCAAAAAAACATGTATTAAATTTGAAAATTCAAAAGAATTTATTGGAAAATAATTAATTTAAAATTTTTTCAAGGTCTTCCAAAACTTCTGCACACATTTAACAATTACTAGATCAAATATGCCATAGTTAAATATTTCAATGGAATCTAATTTATAGTTTCCTTGTTACATATAATGAACAGAAAATAATTTGAACTATTTTATCTAACCTGTTTTGAAACATAATGTCTTGCCCGTTTACGAACAGGGGATAACTCTGGAGAATATTCTCTGGGTTTCCTTCGTTTTCTTTTTCCCTCCTCTTCTGGCTTCCATTCCTCATCAATTTGCTCTGGTTCTTCTTCCATAATGGGTGTACAAGGTTTTGAGGAAATAACAGATGTTGAACCAGATGCTGATGGTATTTTCGAAACAATGGTCGTCAAAAATTCACTAATTTCATCCTGAAATTAAGTTAAATAAAGATGTAAATGCACATAAATATATGAAAACGTAAATAATTCATACATATATACAAAGAACTTAATAGTGTTGTAAGTATAATTGTAATATTGGTTCACTGAATCCACTCTTGTCAATGATGTAGTGTCGAGACCAACTGAAGTTCATGAATTGCACAGTTGACATTCCCTACTGCTATAAATAATGTCAAACTGTTTATACAAATACTTTGACATCTTGTAATGGATAATATTACTGCCAAGGGTTATTGTAAGGCATTTTAATAACTATTTTATATAAATATTTCTTGTCTTGAAAAAGATCCCATTTCTTAACTTTAGGCTCCTGATATGGTTGTTTTAATTCATTAAAGTTGCATCGGTATATGTTTACCTTCTTGATAGTTAGTGATATTAAACAACTGAGAGCTAGAATAGCATAGCACAAGGCTGTCAGAAATTATTAATTACATATTCTACAAACAGTCATGGGATCTAGACTGATACCAGAAGCAATATTTCAATTTGCTTAACTGCGTTTTGCAATTAAGTACATGAACGTAATAATGAATTGTAGCATTTTAACTACAATTCATGCACATTGCATCAATTGTAATAAGAATGCTATAATTCATGCACATCAAGTCAGAAACATAGTATTTAGCACTTCTAATGAGACACCACAATAATGCTAATTGCAACTTGTGTAAGAAAAATCTTGCCTATAATTTCTTCACTTAGGCATATCATAAGCACGGTATCTTTATTTTAAATGAATGCACTGTAAAGCTAACTATCTACATGCAAATTTTTCTTATCATGTGAATTTTTTGAGTGCATAACTTTCCAACTTCTAATTGTAGTGATTAAAATGGCCAACAATGAACACGCACTTAAATTTTGTTACATTGTGAACTCTGTTGAGCAAAAATGCCATTAACAATATAATCTGTTAAAAACAATATTAACAAAACTTTTACAAATCAATAATTAGCCAATTCTCTCATTTTGGTTAAACCATCTTCAAATTAGTTTTAATTTACCTTTATCGCCCTCCTTTAAAAACAAATTTATCTATTTATTCAATTTCCTTTTGTAAAAAAAAAAAAAAAAAAAAAAAAAAAAAAAAACAACAAGTACAATTTAAACTATTATTTGATGTGGGTAGTTCAAGAAGCATGAATAATATTCTTTTAGCTAAAACAAAAATTTTTTTGCAAATTTTTTTTTTCACGTCTATTTATCATGTGATAGCGTTCATAAGAGCTTTAAAGGTTTTGATGCGTGTGGACAGTTGTTGTTGTTTCAAGTCAAAAGTTTCACAGGAAAGATTTAATAGACAAAATTGAAATTTTTGGTATGTCTTCCTGACATCACTTAGATGATTTTATGTGTGGCCAAATTATTGGAAATATCAAAGAAGGGCAAAAAATAACAGATGTTGCCAGGGATTTTGACATCGCTCACAGCGTTGTTTCACGGCTGTGGAAGTCATTTAAAACTACTGGAATGTAAGTAGGTGGTACAGGACAGGTCTTGTTAGAAGTATCATGCCTGCAGAATATAGATATATCGTCCTATCAGCAAAAAGGACAGGTGCACCACAGCTCAGCAGGTGGCAAATCAGTTTCTTGCTGCCTCAGGAAAGCAGATTTCCCAAAAAACTGTTGGCAGACATTTGAGGGGAGGAAGACTATACGCCCGCAGACCTGTTGTTTGTGTCACATTGACCAGACAGCACCATACTGCCCGTTAGCAATGGTGTCGTGAGCATTGCAATTGGACTGAACAGGACTAGGCATGCGTACTATTCTCAGATGAGAGTAGGTTCAGTCTATCATGGGATTGTAGACAGCAACTGATCTGGCGCAAGAGTGGTACTGCTTATCGTCCAGAAAATATCCAGAAAAGGGACCGATACCTGATGTGTAGTGTCATGGTGTGAGCCGGCATCAATTGACGCACATCCCTACATGTGGTTGTGAATGGGACTATGACGGGCCAACGATACATTAATGAAGTTCTACTTCCTCATGTTCATCTTTCAAATGGTGCTGTCAGTGATAAATTTGCATTTATGGACGACAATGCAACATGTCGTTGAACACTCGCTGTTCAGGATTGTCTAGACAGCGAGGGTATTCAACACCTCATATGGCCATCATGTTCTCCAGACCTAAATCCCATTCAAAATGTGTGGGATGCTTTGAGGAGGCAAGTTGCTGGTCAAAACTATCCTCCAATGAACAAGAACATCCTCATCCGTGCACTCACAGAGGAATGGAATAAATTGCCTCAACAGCTGCTGGATAATGTTGTGCAAAGTATTATGATATGACATGTGGAATATTGCATCACACTCCACGGTGGACATATCCAGTACTGATACCTTTCTTCAAGGTGCCTGCTGACTTTTAGATGCATTGTTCCATTTTTCCATATGCAGCGTCAAATGAACATTTTTTTTCTTTCAGATGTTTCACAGCTTTTGTACTTTCCACAACAATGAATATTCTTTATTCTAATGTCCGAACAGTGTGGCAACTATATTTTATCCTACTAGGCCTCATGTTTCGCTTAATGTTATGCTACATTGCAATTTGTGAACCATCCTTAGAAATTGTCCAGCAGTGTATATTTAAAATCCAACACTAAAGATTCATAAGTAAAAATAAACAATGTTGTGAACTCATTGTAAAACTAAATTGTATAAAAACAGAAAAATCCATAAAAAATTATGTTCCACTTTTAAGCATTGGCTACATAATTTCTGTAAGTATTAAAACACAACTGCAGAAAGGATTTTTTTGCAACAGTGATATAAATAGCAGTTGTGATAATCAATGTTAAACTACATAAAAAAAGCAAAACACTACACAACTCCTTATTTGGTAATTTACTCTTGTAAGAAAATTAGTGAAAATGCATTAAATGTCTCAAATTTGAAATAAATAGTTAAAAGTAATAAAGTCTAAAAGAAAGAAATAGTTTATCAAATGCTTTTTAAAGATGCACATATTTATTACTGACATATTTGTTAATACATATAATTAAAATACATTTAAACAGCCATAATGATTGTCAAAATATATTTTAGTAATTAGTATCGACAAATATGTCAATAACAGATAGCTTAAGATCAATAAAATCTAACTCTATGCTAAAATACTCTTAAGATCAATAAAATCTTACTTAAAAAATAAATAAAGGGAATTTCAAAAAGAAATAAATCTGATGATTTCATTTCATTAGCGTTGAAAAATTTTTAAATCTGCACAAGTTTCTCAAACAATTAAAACATTTCCTAGTTTGGAATAAACTTTATTTTTAGATTAAAATTGAATACACTGCATTTAATGTTTTGAACAAATATATGCTGCTATTGTAATATTTATATATATTGGACTTTTTTATGACCAAAAAATAGAAAAATTTCAAATATTTACTTTACATTTACTATTTTAACCTAAAATAGAAACAGTTATTTCCATATACCACTTTTCTTATGCAAAACGAGTAAGACATTTAAAACTTCAGTTTCTAAAATAGCACGTCTGTTTTGAAGATATGAACAGGGCAACATTCATATATTAGGATTAAAGTAATAAAATAAATAATCATAAAAATACTTCATTCCTTTAAGTGCTCCAATTTCCAGTAATTATTTTAACAAAGTAACAAATGGTATTCTAGTAGTAAAACATAACAAACCATTTTACAGCTTGCTTTACGCTAATAGTATAGTACCAAAAAATAGTATAATGAAGTTATACATTGCTGAATAAATATTATGTTATATTTGAAGTTTTAGCATTTGAGAGACAAAGTCTAAAACTTAATTTCAGTGCTACCCTAATAATGGATTTTAAAAATTGAATGTTAATATACATTACTCACAATAAGACAGCGATCCACAATTAGTTGAGTAACACATTCCTGTTTCATTTTCAGAGGGGACATTCTTAGCATATCATCAGCACCTCCTAGAATTATCAAACCAGTGTCTGCTCTCATTCTTGATCTAAAGTCTTCAATATCATCTGTTGAGCACATACTTGCACACTGACCGACAACAAACAAAGTAGGTACTTTGCTGTCTAAAAGAGGGTCATTCAAGTCCTGTAAAAGAATGAATATTCCAAAAGACTCGTTCTTTAAGATATCTACACATATTACTTAAAAAGAATAATTTTATTTGAAAAATAAAATTTTAACGAACCCCACGAGACCCATTTACACCAGTCAATGGAAATCCTAAAGAAATAACAGCATCAATTGGTGCTTGAAGTGCAATCTAAAAAAATGGCAAAATATTTTTATTATAGAAAAAGAAAGAGAAAGAAAAAAAAACAAAGGAAACAATTCTAGCAGTTATTTTTATGTAAATTACAATCAATAATGTAATAATGGTGTTAGTATCAAGTTATAAAAGGAAATTTACACATTCTAGATAAAACAATTAAAAAAAGGAGGAACACAAACATTTTGTGCATAAAAATAAAATATCGGCATTGATTATAGTAAATAAAAT
Source organism: Latrodectus elegans (assembly GCA_030067965.1). Lineage (NCBI taxonomy): Eukaryota > Metazoa > Arthropoda > Arachnida > Araneae > Theridiidae > Latrodectus > Latrodectus elegans. The sequence continues at coordinate 34,736,635 of CM057818.1, read as the reverse complement.
TATAACAATCATAAAATATATCATCACTTTGACAGGATTCTTATAAATTGTCAAAAACAAATTGTGAAGCTTTCAAGGAATTCTTTAGGATTCACATTAAATTTTTTAGGAGATGTCGACATTCAAGCGTTGAATAAATTATTATACATATTATTTTTGCTCAAATATTTTTAATTCTATTTTAGAATGATAATATATATAAAAATTATAAAATTAATTATTTCAAAAGTATTAAATGAATTTATAGCTACAACAGAAATTTTCATTCAAGAAATCAAAATTCTTTACATTAATTACTTAAATATTGTATATAATAAAACAAATAACTTTATCAATAATTTTTATAAATAATTTTCTTCTTGTTACTAATTCATTTAGAACTTGAAAGATATATACAAGCAATTCTATCAAAATCATAATATTGAAACAACTGAGGTAATAAAATGGAAACTAAATGATTACAATTATTAGTTATATAAAGTTTCAATTTAAAACCTTTTTTAAATCAATACCATCTATTAATTAACTTTTTCTTCTGTTTATTTTCAAATATTTATAAAGCTACTTTATCATTACATATGTATAATCTAGATTTCTCTACTCATTTAAATATACAAATAGATTGTTTTTATACAAAGAATTCATTTTTACTTCACTGAAGCTTCATTACGAAATTTATTTCACTTTGTAATTACTGTTAATTTATAAGTTTTTTCAGAATTAAAGTTCACAAAAATATAAGAAAACTATAAAAAGTAAATTTTTTTTTATTTAATTCCATAAATGATTACTAAATAAGAAATTAAAAATTTCCAATAATTATTCACTACTTTCCAGGAGTCAACTTAAAATTCCAGGAGTTAATAGTTATTTTTGAAAAAATAATGTATTTCCAGGAGTTATAAGAAGTTAACAGAAATTATATAGCTCTTCCAAATTAAATTTATTATTCATTCATTAGAAATTGCCAACTTTTAACAACAATTTAAGCTTAAAGTTATGAACCCTGCTTTAAGCTTAATTTAAGTTAGCAATTATAACGAAAATACATTCTCAAAAGTTAAAAATTATATAATTTATCATATTATTAAATCTAAATCTTAAAAAAATTATCCAAAATTTTAGTTTCAATTAATTTTTTTATTAATTCTCTATTTAATGGAAAACTATAACAATAAACTTTAACAAGATATATAAAATGAATATAAAATACTTTTTAATTAAAAGAACTATACTCATTAAAATACTTTTTTATACCTTTATTTTTAAAAAAGAAAATTCTAATTTATTTTTAATTTTCATTCTAGTGGTAAATAAAGAATTGCATCAGATTAACAAGGAACCAAGAAGTCAACATAATAAATATTCAATAGATTATCTACTTTCAAAGTAGTTTCAAGTTCCAATGGAATTCATGTAGAAATTAATTGCATTATAATCACATACTCCATCTTCTTCAGCTAGTGGAAGTGAAAAGTGGGAACTAGATTGAAGTTTTAGAAAGTGTAGTGTGACAAAAAGGTTAGTCATAAATGGAAGAAAAATAATAAGAAACAAAAACATTGATTTCCCCAATAACTAATTATGATCTCAACAATATTTTTAAATAACTTTTTAAAGGCTCAATAATCCTGAAATCAAGGAAGTGAAGACTTAATGGGAGAGATTCGTTTTATCATTATGTTCATACAAATATATTTGAGCAAAGAAAAGTGAAAAATCATTGTCATCTTGCAATCCAGGAAAGAAAATACAGAACAGAAATTTAATCAGGATCACAAGCAATGCAATCCAGGAGAAAAACTACATCACAGAAATTTAATCAGGATCACAAGCAATGCAATCCAGGAAAGAAACTACATCACAGAAATTTAATCAGGATCCCAAGCAATTCTTATATTCATAGAACACACTGAGATATCAATGACTAAACATTTTAAATATTATGTATAGCAGCCTGATAAACATATGACCAAAATTTGAAATAATATAAATTTGTCAGATTAGATTAACAGCAAACTTTATTAAGTTCAGCACAGCAACTATTGTTTCAAATCATTCCATGGTAACATTGTTTTGAGATGGCTATCTTTCTGTAAAAATTTAATGATCTAATTTACTTCTGCCAATGAATAGTTTAGATAGATATTGGAGATAGGTTTTTGGCAGATTACTTAGTATTAGAATTTTCTTGCATATCATACATTTTTAAATTGCTCTTTATCTCCTTCAAATACCTTCCTCTCTGATCAACTTTGTTTTCATCCACTATTACATTTTTATAAACTTCGAAACAGAGGCCCTTGAAACAGTAGTAAGTTGGCCCTATTAAACCCAAATAGTATAATTAGCTGAGTTTCAACAATCTCACTTCTTTTCATATCAGATAATTCAATGGAGATTTACCAGCAGTAGATATATAATTCTCACACTGGCAAAGGCTGAATTGATACTTTTCATTTTCACAAGAAGCCACCTTATTGTGGTAGTACAGTGAAGCTGTATAAAATGATCAAATATGACAAGTTCTGAAATGTTTCTATTATTTTGAGAAATATATGTATAAACTGAATTACTATTATACAGTGTATGATCTATTTGTTATTCAATTTAAAATAAAAAATAAAACACAAGGTAAATATTTAATAAACTAAAAGCAATAACATTATGATTGGCTATCTCAAATATGGAAGAAATCTGAGATTTATGTAACTTCTCAAGAATGAAAGAATATGGAGGTATTTATTTTAGAAATAAAACTTACTTTTTAAAATAGATATTGTTATGAATAAAATTTGGAATAACTTTTTTTATTTGAATATAACTTGGCTTTATTTTGCAAACATGCAAATTTATTACAAATTTCACAGAAAACTAAATTAAAACAATGTTCCTATTTACTTTAAGAATATATACAGAAATCTAATTCTACAATAGTTCACTGTGCATAAAATTGAAGCCTAAACTTGATTAATGAACACATTTGACTTCATGAACATATTTCCTAATAATCACTTTTTAATGAAAAAATAGCTTTAAAAACTTAAAATACCATTTCTAATTTAAAACAATTACAATATAAACATATCTTTAGAAATAAAATAAATTTTTAACACATTTAATACATACATTATTTTTAAAATTTTTCAAAAATAAGCAATCAATAACAATTTTATGTTACTGGTAAACATAATTGTAAAATAAGAATTTATTTAATGTTAAAATAAAATCAGCATACATACATGGCAAGCAATTAGTCCACCAATTAACCAGCCCAATAAAATAAGAGGTCTATTAGGATAATGATTTTTCAGCTAAAATAAAATATAAGAATAAAATATTTTATTTGAATGCACAATGTCTTTACACAATATGTATAGCAAACATGTAATATAGAACATAAAGTATTCTTAATTTTAGTTCGATAAAAAAAATTTTTTTAAATTTATTAGAATGAATTATAATATACTTCAGACTTAAAATTTTAACACTAAAAGAATTATTTTAATAATATTCTTTTATTAATTTTTAAATCAATATTTTTTTATCATACTAGTCCTTTCTTGACTGCATTTCGTAAATGTTAGGCTCCTCTATTTCTGAGAAACAGTTTATGAGAAAAGATTTAAATCCAATGTTTCCTAGTTAAACCTAGTTTCCTAGTTAATATTTGTTAGGTTTTTATTTTTATTTCATAAAATTTGACAACCAATAATGAAACAAAAATGTAACCCTTTCTAAGTGAGAATAAGGAAAATAGTCTAACGAATGGATGAGCATCATTTCCACTAATGATGTCATGAGCTATCTAACTTATTATTAACTAGTTTTAATATGTAATTGCTAGTTTTCTTATAAAGTGTGTGCATTCCAGAAAAATCTTCAATTTAATTTGAAATGAATAGACAGCTTTTAAATTTGAACGCACTTTATATAAAATGAGAATATACTTTCCATATATCCACTATCTATTTTGTTGCTCAACAATAACTTTTTGCTTTTATCAATGGCACTCGCAACCTTTACCACAACAAACAAACAAGATGGAAATGGGATTGGAACCCATGGATTGTTTAGTCATAGGCAATAGTACGAATCATACGGCTTTCGTCTTGAAAGACACTTCTTATATTTAACTATTCAAAGTTAATGACGGCGAGAACTTCTGTTTGCAAGACAATTGTATAATTCAAAGACTTAAAAGTTTCAATATTTATTAGAAAAAAAAAGGACAAATAAATTATTCTTTAAGCATGAAACTTTCAATAAAATTAAAAAAAAGCAGTAGACACTTGTTTTTATGAGCTTCTAATTTGTGAACACTCACGTTTTTATGAACTAGTGGCAAGCTTTTACCCTGACAATAATAATATTAACTCCCATTTCCATCCTTTATTCCTTTTTTATCCAATTTTTTTAAAAAAAATTTTGATTTCTCAGCAAAAAAAAATTAAATGCTAATACTCAGGGATTTTGACAGACAACAGCATGTGATGGCTCAATTTCGATCAAGTTCTTTGTAACATGATTGCTTTATAATGCTAATAGAAGAAATTAAGCTCTTCTTAATTAAAAAAACAATAGTTTTAATAAATTATCCAATATACATTGATTAAATGATTCAATATTTTTATGTGACCTCACTCAACATTTTAATAAACTGAATAAAAAATTTCAAAGGCATGGACCAATTGTTGTACTGGATGTTTGAAAACATTAAAATATTTATGATGAAATTTGACATCATTACAATAAATTTAGAAATAAAAATCCTGAACTGCTTTTTCAATTACAAAAACATTTTCGAAAATGAATTTTTGCAAACTTGGTTGATATTTAAGAAGATGCAATTTGATTTTCTTGAATATCTAATGATTATGCAGGATTTTTTTGAGAGATTCAATTTAAAAGTTTGGAAAATACATTTCACTTTATTTTATATCCATACAAAACATAATTTGAAACAATGGAGTTGAATTTGTGTGGCTAAGTAATAATAATTTAGAAATGGAATTAATTGAATTTTGAAGCAAGTTAATAGGGAAAATAAAATTTGAAGACTTGATTTTTGAAGTAGGAGGAAAACTATATGAAAGTAGTGAAGATAACATTGATACCACAGTAAAAATTTAAAATATATATTAAAAGTATGGGATTCTTTACCAAATTTTACTTTAATTAATTAATATAAGCGTAACATTAAAAATACTATCTGAAAATTGAAAGCAATATACATAAATACATACGTACATACATAACATTTCATAATATATATTTATATTGTAGGTAATCTTTACTCCTTGTTCATTGAAAAAATTATTGCCATTTGCACTAAACACTTAATAATTTTTAATCCCACTAAAAATATTTAAATTATCAAATCAACCCATTTTTACCTGTTAAGTCAACTGAATTTTAATGATATATAATTAAAAAAATACTCAGTTATAATTATTGAATTTAACTCTGATATAAATGAGCAATAATAGCAACTGAAGCTAGTATTTAAAGAAATAAGAATAAAATTTGACCCATGTCTCAAAAAGTTTTGAGATCCCTGGTCTAGTCCCTTCTTTTCAAGAGTTGGCCTATTCATTTCAATAAATAATAACATGGGATAGGATCCATTGAAAATGTAATTTGTGTTGTTGAGATATGAGTTTACTTTTTGTTGGATAAATTGGTTTTATCTCCCAAGAGGGGAAAATTTTTTGGATGTTGAATAGAATTTTGGTAATTAGATAGCATCCAGTGGTCTCTGCAATCGTTTTTGCTTACAACTCTCTCTAGTCCTATTTTGATTGCAATTAATTCACTCCTAAACATGGAAAAAATCTGGGTTATGTTGTTTTAAAGTGTATTTCTTGATGTGTTTCAATATAAATTTCAAAGCTAGATAATATATTTTGCAACTATCAGTACAGATTGTGATGTCATTTGAAGGAATTTTAATGTTAATTTGAAGAACTGATTGTTTAAGACAGGAATATAGTTGTTATTATTAAGAATCGTAAAGAGGCCATCATGAAAACCCACATTGGAAGGCATGCAAATACTCATCACAAATAGTTAAATTACAAAAGAGATATAATGATGTTCGATACTGTGTGCAATTAATTGATGTGATTTAACACTGGATTGAATGAGTTGTTTCTCTTTAGCCTCTGATTGCATGTCCAGTTATTAGCAGCTTCCTTACTCCAGTCTATAATGGAAAGCTCATTGAAATATTTAATTTAACTAAAACTTCCTTTTGAAATAAAAACGTTGCAAATTTACAACAAAAAAGACAGCTTTGCTTCACATTCCAGTAATTATGGAAGTAGCACTCAACTGGACATTTTCAAATTTATTCAAGTTAATTTCAGAAGCACAGCAATAGATATTAGAGTTATATTTTATACTGGGTTTAATGAGTACTTGAAAGCCTAATTGTAAAGGAATGAAAGTTCATTTAGAACCCTCGAAGAATTTTAAAGGCTGGAAATAAATTGTTAGTTCTATATGCAGACTTAAAAAAAAAAAAAAAAAAAAAACAATAGTTTATACATTTAAATGACAACATGTTTATAAGCAAATAATTTATTATAACTTGTAAAAAAATGCAGAAAATTGGTAAAAATGATAAAAAAGATGAAAATTATATGACAATTTAATTTAATGAAAATTATAAAATAAGACTAAAATGAATTATTTAGCAAAATAAAACATAAATTTTTAGAAAATATAAAATTATTGAATCATGATTTTTAAATATTTCAGCCTACAATGAGACACATAATTTTCCATATAAATAAAAATAACAATGTAAACTATAAAAAAGCATAAAATTGCATAAAAAAAATTGAATTATCCTATAAAAGTGATATCATAAAAATAACATACTTCATTTACTTTATTTCTCACAGAAGACATAATTTGTTCTAAAGCCTCTTCAAATGTTGTTGGCGTTTTGCCATCCTCTGAAATCACAGGTACATTCATAACTTTACATAAAGAACCCAAATTGCTATGCCAAAATCTTAACCTCTGAGAACGAGTATTGAACAACTGCTGATTAGGTGAACTTGGGCAAATCAATATTATAGGATTTCCAGGTAATTTTTTCTATAAAATATATTAAATTAATATAAATTGTTCAAAAAAACAATAAAATCAGAATAAATTTTTAATACTTCTTAATTTGAGTTATATATAAATAATTAAATTTTTATTTAATTTATGAAATGAATAGATATCTTGTGGGGAAAGAGTGCCAGATAAACAAAGTTCTTTATTTTTGACATTTCAGACAAAACTACATTACATATTATGAATTTATGGAAGCATTAAAAACATACTGGTTTGTTTTGACTTAAAATAGGAAGTACAGGATCCCAAGGTTTCTTCATAATTTGGACAACAGCATCATTTGCAGGAAATCCAGTACATGCCTGAAGAATTCTGTCAACTAAAGATGGTACCTATGTGTATATGTATTAATTTGATTTTTATGCTCAATAATATATTAGTTATAACATAATTTTGAATATAATATAGTGATAACATGCACTTACTTTTACTCTGAGTGTTTGAAGTATATTGATATAAGATGATAAAATGGGAAAGCTTGATTTTAGTAACTTTTTATGCAACCAAGATAACAATTCAATATCCTGCAAGTAAATATTAAATAATAATACAATACCAAACTTGGCAATATTTTGTTTATAACATTTTTAAGTTGCAATAACAATTGTAACTAACAATTTTATTTTTTTGTAAACTAATATAACATTTTTTAAGGCCTTGCTATACCTCAGTTGGGGAAAATCGATTCCTATGTTAATCCTATGGATAATATTTTAATGTGTCACAAGTGCTATTTTCATGACAGAAACTCCCAGTCTTTTGCAAATTACAATAAACAGAACTACTGTCACTTCGAAGCCAATTTTTAGCGCTTAAAATTTTTGCAAATATTTTTAAAATGTCAAAATATCTCAGAGTAAATTTCAACCAAATTCTAATTTCACATTCAGGTTGAACAAAATTTGGTTTAAAGACATTTCCATTTTTTCTGCGTACAGTTAAAAATGAACATTTTTGTTTATTTTAAGTTAAAATTATTTTTGATTGCATCAATATTTCGATACGAATTTTGATTAGAAATCAAACTCATTGTTATTTCAGAAACTCCATCTCTGTACATATCATCACCTATGAAGCTGAAAAATTTTTAATGCCAAACTTGGCTAACTTTCAACTTTACTACAGTAACCTAAACTAGGGGAAATTTCAGGGAAAAACTGCTCCCACTGTTTTATGATGCAGTAGGAAAACACTTCTAAATTGAGCAAGAAGAATTAGTTTTACTCACTCAATGAAATAGAAAAGACATCTGTAAATAATGCATGTTAGATTCTTGTTAATTAGTGTTGGAAAAGAAGCTATGATATGTATTTTTAAATCAACTTTTATTTTCATTTAAGTAAATTTTAAAAATGAATTACTATAAACTGTTTTGTGTTACCTTGTTCAATTATATTATATACTATAATTTTGAAACAAGACTACCTATGTATTAAAAGTTTAAAGAACTTCATATAAAAGAAAGCATTTTATAATACATACACACATATGTGTGTGTATATATACATATGAACAAAAAATACCATACACTATAAGGTATGATTAATGAGCATATGATACTATCATACTAAAATATTGCGCCTGATAAGAAATTAAACATATTTTAAATTTGAAAAATTATACATATCATTGAAAAATAAATTGGGTTTGTAGTAAAAGTTCAGCGGAAAAACATAAAAGCACTTCAATAACAAAACGAATGATAACAATACATTACAACACACTACAATATAGATGAAAGGCTTAATAAAAGGAATAAAATAAGGAAAATAAAAGTAATAAAATATCAAAAGAATGAGTAAATATCATGTAGCACTTAAGGTGATATAAAATAGATAACTGAAGTTAGAGTATCGATGTTCGAGAGGAAATGCTTGAATTTAAAATTATTATATTGAACATGATAAACAAGCCCAACTTTTTCCCGTGGAAACTTAGATATGGAGACTTTTATTATGTTCTATGAAGTTAATTTTTGATTTTGATGATTTTTAATTTTGTTTCATTCATTTTCATTGTACGTTCCAAAAAATTAAAAATGCAGAATATATAATTACAGCTTTTCTTCTAGTAGAGATGCTGTATCAAAGTTACAGCTTTAGTGCAAATAAGAGTAACAGGAAAAATTATAACAGATGTTAAAGAATATTAGGAAGGAAATTGAGAATCAATTAGATATGCTCATTGTCACTTGAGTGACCTGTCTAGAAATAGTGTGATTGAATGAATTTCTTTCTGTTATGACTACAACAGTAATTAAATCATAAATCACTTTGTTGCCACTAAGATGAGATACGTAGTACAATATCGTTTCTAAACAGGTTTCTAATACTGCCATTCTAAACTATTCAACCACAAGATTCTGTTACACATATTCATCTTGACGCATTTCTCTATTGCTGATGAACACGGTTTTCAGAAAATTCAAATTTATTGTGAATTCATTTCAACACTTTTACCATTTTAAACATATTTGGATCTACAAAATGTATTTTATCTAGAAAAAGCAAATACATGATATACAAATGAGAAAATAAATAAATTACCAGTTGAATGCAATTATTGTCGTTTTTATGTAGCTAATTTAGATATCATAATTTTCATAAATAGGCACTTACTTTTTTATGTTTGCATATTAATCAAATATAATTTGCTGATCAAAAGAACTCAACTCTAAAAATAATAAAGGGCCAATATGTGAGAAATTATACAAAAGAAATAAATTATTAATCAAAAGGCATGATATTTGTGTTTTATACTACCTTACTGGATTAAATTAAATTTATTCCTCTGTGGTAGAGAAAGGAATTATATTTGTTTATGACTTCACAGCAAAGCAAGTCTTTTCCCCCCTTGCACTTATCATGGGTACAGATGCCTCTAACCTGTGGAAAGTTGGGGAACATATATCCCCAACTTTCCACAGATCACTTCAAAATATTTTATTTTCATGATTTATTTGAAGAGTACACAACCTATATCGGGTGAATAAGCCCACATATGTTTATTATTTCTTTGTGAATTCGCTCTTTTAAAATATCTCCTGAAGTACATAAAAGCTTTATTTTAACCAAATTCAAAATTGAGTTTAAAGTTTTGAAAGCACTTTTGAAGCATATTAAAAAATTTAAGGAATTTTTAAACATATAGTTAAAAGTTTAAAAATTAAAAAAATACATCAAAATCTGATGGGTATACCATATGATAAAGCAAATTTATGAAAGATCTTTATACAGCTACTCTATATCACTGTAATGTATTTTTATTTTACAGTAATAATTTTTAATATTTATACTCATTTCTAACTGCTTGAAAAAAATTATTCCACTCATCAAAAATCAGATGGAGAGGAATTACGTGATTTTACGATGAAATTGAAATGTATAAAATCCATAGTTTCTAATACACTAAAAATTATTCACAAAATTAAAAAAAAAAAATTTATTAAATTAGAAATGATAAGTAACAAAATAAGCATTTTTTCCAACATCACATTTCTAGAATTTCATTTTATTTAAAAAGTAATATGTTTAAACTTATTTTTTCTTAAAAAATTTACTTTATGAAATTAATAAAGTTTTCATACATTTTCCTTTGACTTGAAAAAAAATAAAAATAAATAAATAAATGAGAGTTTAAAATCATTATAAAATAAATTGCATATGTCATTAGTACATTTAAAATTTTTAAAGGCATAGAGAAATTGACTTTATTGCATGGTTTAATATAATGAATAATTTGCCAAATTTAACTGAAACCACGAATGCGGTATTGTAGCATTCACTTTATAACTTAAGAAATCTTTTCGTATATTGAAGAAAATATGCGGTGTTAAGTTGTTTTTACTAGTTCCACAACAATTATTTGCATGTTTATTTTGAGGACTCCTTCCGACGAAATCACCAACTTGCGGCTTTTTAATAAATATTAATAAAAAAGCTTTTTAAATATTATAAAAATTATTTTTAAATCATAAAAAGTTGAATGGCAGGGCAATGAAAAAAATTTAACCAAATTAAATTTTAGGAAATATAATTCTTAGCCATTACTAACTACTACCCTTTGATCAAAAAATAGTAAATTTAAAAACAGAATAATAAATATACCAAATCACTTTTGGTATATTTATTATAACTATATTATTTTATATATAATTATTATATAAATATACCAAATCACTTTTGTAAAGAAAATGGAAAAAAAAAAAAAAAAAAAAAAAAACCCTCATTTAGCTGCCATGCCAAATGGAATAATTCACAAAGAGGGTATTGTTGAAATCAAATGCCCATTTACATGTTGTGATATCCATCCCAATAAATTTATAAAGAAATCTGCATTCAATTTCTGGCAAAAAGACAGAAAAATAAAAAAAAATTAAGGGTTTAAATAAAAATTATAAATTTTATTATCAAATCCAAGGATAATTACATATTAGTGACTGAAATTTTTGTTCATTTGCGATTTGGCCCCCAAAGAAATTAAAACTGGACGAATTTTTAGAGATGATATATCTTGGGAGACAAATGAAAACTAAATTAAATGATTTTTATTTTGACTGTCTTTTGCCAGAACTAATCAATCCATGTTATCCTAAATCAATGGACATAAGAAATTCAAGTTATATAACTAAAGAGCAAGCAAAAAAAAGCTGGAAAATTGTTAAAATCCAAAAAATTAAAAGTTTAATTATATATATACGTGTGTGTGTATGTCAGTATATAGTTTTTGTGTACATATATATAGTTTATGTTTTTTCTTCCTGAAATGTGAAATGCTTAAGCATTTCTTTACTTTACTAACAAATTTATTTTAATTACTATTTTACCTCATATATAATTCAATGTATTAACTGAATTTCTCATATGCTCATGAAATTGTATATTTTTCTTGTAATACTATGAAATTATATTTTTCTTTAATGCTATATGTTGTATGTGCATTTGATTATTTGTTGACAAATAAACTTATATTTCTAATAAATATTTCAAAATAACTTATATTTCTCACAATTTTACTGAACTTATCTCATCTAATTTACCTGTGTGTTTTTTTTTATAATGCATATTTAGTGCTAATCTAATTTTGTTTATATCAAGGCAGGAGGAAAAAATCTAATAAAATTACTGAAGAGTTTTAAAATCTTCAGAATTAAAATTTTACAACACATTTTACACCATAATATTAACTTTTTAATAAATGTGTACTTCTAATTATAACTTAGTTAAATCTATTGAAATAGAGGAATAAAGTTAGAATGTAGGGACTTGTGAGATGAAAGAAGGATAAGAGATGAATCTTTCGTTCAAGCTGTAAGTAATTCTAATTATATAAAATTGGATGTAATGATTATTACATATACAATTACAGTTACAATATTTTTTTATGAAAATTACAATTATATATATGTATATGAAAAAATTAAATATTTTTATATAAAGTTATTTTTGAAAATAATAGTTTTTAATTATTTGTTGCATTCAGATTCCAAAGTATCTTAAAACAATGGATCAAGTCTCATAAAATCAAATTGAACCAAGACACTTATAAATACATTTTTAATCATCCATATATTTTAGGTTTGATTTGAATTCTCATAATCATTTTTTTGACTGTTTAATTAGTAACTCTAGAATCACTCAACATTTGCAATTTGTTTTCATATTTTTTAGTGTGAATAATAAAAGCCGACCGAACTCTAAAATGTAAATAAAATAATCTTTTCTTTAGAATCACTAGCAGCTAATTATCCTTAAGACAGCAACGGGTAATTCCGGTGTCAATTTGTTCAGCATTTGTCTGACCCATTTTCCCTCACCCCTATTCTAAGAACCCTTAGAGTAGTTTGATGTAAACAGCTGTTAGGAACAAATATTAAAACTCTCTTTTTGGCTGTTTTTATGGTGTTAGTACTTTCACGATAAACACGCCAAATCTGGCAGACTCGTTAATTTTGAAGGATTGATTGATAAGCAATTTCCACCAATAATATTGTTTTGGATACTCCCCTCTACAAGCTTTGAGAATTAACACCAGATGGGGCAGCAAGACAACGGAAGTTCTCACCTAGGTCTTGAAGAGCCTTAAAGCAGAAAATTATAGCTAATAAGGAACTTTAATTATAAATATATACAACAAAGTAAAATATAGGATGAAGAGTATGAGAATAGTTTCAATGCAGTTAGATATTCTACACATACCAATTTTTCAGTTTGCAACAAATACATTTAAAAAAAAACAATAATTCAGCATTAAAAAGTCACAACTTCTTTATTTTATACTTTGTGATTAAAAATATGAACATTTAATTAAAAATATAGTTATGGCACAATTTGCACATTACTTCCTAGCAATTATTTAAAATGATGTTTACATTGCATCTCCCTACATTTTTATATTTCTTTGGTTCTTAGTAAATTTGATTTATATATTTATGTACAAAGATGATTTATGTATGCAAAAGACTCTATTTTTAACATTTCTTACAATACATACATTTAATCATATATTTTTCTTTTCCACGGTAACATTTAAAACTATTTTCAATTATTTAAAAATATGATTGCATTAGTTAATAGTTTTAAATTTATGAAAAAAATTAAATAAAAAAAAAGTAATTTCTAAGGAGGCTGATTTAATTATGACAGTTCCAAACAACTTACCGAGAATAAGCAAATTTTACAGCATAATAGTCGAATAAAGATGTATATATAATCTAAAAAAATTTTTTTCTTTAACTTACTTTTTACACAATTGTTAAAGTGAAAATTTTAAATTTCCAGGAATTTGATTTGAAATATAATGGTGGAAATAAAAGATCTATAATTTTGTCTTAAAATATATCAATGTACTCAAAATTTTACTTTTAGAACAATCAATATATAGAAATTTATTCCTAGGTTAGATATGCTGCACCCATTTAAAAAAATCAAAACAAATTTCACAGATTTTAGTTTTTATTATTGGCATTTAATGTTAATTTACATTATTTTATCCTCATTCATTAACTGAATTATAAAATCGTGAATACATTAAACAAATTAGTTTGACAAATTAAGTGTTTCAACTTATTTAATTGCAGTACATAATTTGAAACACTAATTTGTCAAACTAATTTTAAATTCACTGATTGATGGAAAATGATAATTAGTTTAATGCTGACAAACCATAAGTGAATTTAAACTTTACAAGCTTTTATTCAATAATTTTTATGAAAATATTTCAATTGGTATTATTCCATTCAGAATTAAAAAGAAAATTTCAGATGCAATTATTTTATTTTGCAAGGGTTTGGTTTTGAATACAATCCTAATAATTCTTTAATTAAAACTATCATTTTTAATTTTTAAAACTATCTTTTCATTGGAATTATGATTTTCATGACAATTAATGACATAGATGTAAATTGTTAGAATATTTTATGAAGTTTTATATTGTTACCAATGTTTTTCTTTAAAGTTCTGTTTTTGTAAATAATAAAATCAGAATTTGAAATCATGTTTCAAATTTTGATTTTATTACTGAATGAAGTCAAAGAATACGCTTTCAATAAGTCAAGAAAGAAATATAGAAGAAAATGTTTTTTTTTTTTAAATTGGTTTATAAAAAATTCTTAAAACATTTTAATACATTGTTTTATTTTGTACTCTTATTTTTCTTCTTCTAAGAAAAACTTTTATAACTTTATCAAACACTGCATTAGAAAATTTTGCAAGTTTAAGAAATTTGTTTAAATAATATATTATGTTTAAAGTACTTCGAACATTTAAATTTCATTCATGTATGATATTCTGCAAAACATATGCTTTATTGCTATAATATAATATACCTATTATTATAGTAATTAGCATAAGACAATTAAAGCATACCTTTGAAATGAAAACTAATTCATAAATTTAAAAGTGAAACTACTGACATAGCAAAATCATGTTTTTATCTCTGTTACTTTATGATTACATTTCACACACAAGGACTGATTCAACTTAGACCTATATATCAAAATGAATTTTGAACTCATTAAACATACATGCCTAAGCTTATAATTAAATTAAAAGATCGTTGAACAGAAGGTGATATTTAAGTTTTCTTACCTTATACAATATGCACTTAACTTACTGAATTTAAGAGAACTATACCTAATATTTTTACAAATGAAAGTTAAAAATTGCAAAAAGTTTGACTTTGACATACATATAATATTTTAACATTACATTAGACAAGGGTTTATTGTTATTTATCACCAGGAGCAGAAAATATAGGAATATGTATCCCAAAATTACCTTTTATTATATAGGTGCATATAATGTGGTTCAATGATGTAAAAAAGTAGAAGCTATCTGAAACCTGCTTAAAGTTTGATTATCCTTTTATTATTTCAAAATATAAATAAATAAATAAACAATTAAAGAGAGAGAGAGAGAGAGAGAGAGAGAGAGAGAGAGAGAGATGTATATATAACATCCAAACAGTTAATGTATTAGAAAATTAAAAATTTTATTTGGCTGTTAATATATAAAAAGTATTTATTTGGCAATTAATGTAAGAGAATATTCAAAGCATATATATAGCTCATAAATATGTACACAACCAGACAATAAACACTATTTTGCATAACATACATGCACACACAAAACTAAGAGGTTAAAAAATCACAAATTTATCATTATAAATATAAATTTATATACATTTATCATTATAAATATAAATTCTATACATTAACATTCCATGCTAACTTCAAATTGTAAAACGAATTAAATAGATACCAACCCAAAAAACCATTCCAAATATTTGTCTAATTTGCCTTGATGCTTTGTCTGTTGCAATCCGTCGTTTCAAAGGTTCATTTGTAGTACCACTATAGGTGAGTTTTGCCAATCTTTCAGCATTAAGAACATTTATTATTTGTTGGTAAAGTTTTCTTTGGTTTGGAGAACAAGTATTCCTGAAATATGTAAATTATAAACCTAAAATTGAGTTTATATTTACTACTATTAAGAATCAGAATTTGATAATTAATGAGTGATGAAATTTTGTTTCATATATTTAGTTTAAAATTAGACAAAAAATGTTTTAGTATTCTAAACATGTTATAATTAACTAATTTAAAGAAATATATTTAAATAGAATAGGAATATTACATTCTTATGACTAACAATTGATATTTAAATATGTATATATATGCCATACTTCAAATGTAATATTTCCTAAAATTTATTTATTTAAACTTGATTTTAAAGTAAACTTTAAAAAGCAAAACTTACTATAAGTTAAGCAAAAAATTGATAAATATAAAAGGAGATATTAAAATTTAAGATACTTGAAGATTTGTCTTCCCTTTCAAGATTATAAGTAAAAATTTATTTTAATATTTCAAGGTTTACAGTCAAGAAAAAATTTTCTTGACTGTACTGACTCTATAAACATCCAGTAGATATCTGTCTGAATTTTTGTAATTGTAAACAATTAGTGTAACATGTGTAAAATAATTTTAGAATACATTTTTCAAATTTGAAGATCTTAATTCTCTTCCTCCCCCATCTGTTAAATTGCTCTTTTCAAATTCTGAATGCAAAACAGAGAAAGTTAAAAAATAAATAAAATGTTTGACAACTAGGAATAATAAAATTAGCTTTAATAAATATAAAAATTACAACCATTAATAACAGCAATACTGATCTATTAAAATTAAGTAAGACAGAGAATTTTGCAAAATGTTACTCAATATAGTTGTTGATAATACTTCTCCAACTAATTTATTTAAAACACATAAATTTAAGATAAAATTTTAAAATAAACTTTAGAATAAGAATTTGTTATGCTTTATATAGGAAAAAAAGCTAATTTACATTGGAAATAAATTATGCTGTTAAATTAGAAATGTTTTACTATAATATAAGCAACCATTTAAAAAATCTTTATTTTTTGTTTAAATATATATAATTTAAAGGAAAAATATTTTTTGTTTAAAACAATAAGAAACAATTAGCAGAATGGAAACTTTTTTTTTAATACAAGCACAGAAGCATCTATTTTGCATACAATCATTCAGTAGAATATCCTTTTGAGACTTAACCTACATATAAAATATAACTACTTTTAGTAATACTGGGTTTAATTTCATCTGTTTTGTATTTTAATCAGAGTAAATAATTGAAACAATAAATTTAACATTTAAGGTATTCATGATGTAGCGGTAGCACTTTGCACACACAAGTCACAGATTAAAAATTCAATCTTTGGACAGGGCAAAGTCAACCTTTCATCCCTTCAGTGGGTCGATAAAGCTGAGTACCAAGTAGGCTTGAGAACTAAACACTCGAGGTTTTTGCATTAGGCTGTCTATCTAACCAAGGCATATGCTTTGCAACCTAGGGCCTTTGGTCACAAAAATTGATATGGATACTGAAGGCCTAGACATCCATACAGGGTGTTTTGCCACTGAGTTTGAATTTAAAATATTCATGTTCTACACTTTCAAATAAATATATATTAACAAAAATGTACTTATATTTTTAAGGATATTTTATAAAAGTAATGATCTTTTAGAGACAAAATATTTTACTATTCACATTCTGCCCAAATTTCATTCTTATAACAATAGGAAAAATTAAATAATAATTTAAATATTAATTTATATATTAAAATATAACAATAATTTGAATCTAAACACAATATTCATGAAATTAATTTGTTTTAACATTAACATATCAAAAGATTAGATAGAATAGGTAAGTGCACATTTTGGTAAAAACAATAAATTCTGGTAAAAATAAAATGTTTTATTGTTCATTTCATAGAGAAAAATTACTGAATAATTAAAATTAAAAATCATTTCATAGTATAATCTACAAAATTTGTACATTCGTAAGATTTGTATTTTACTATCTTGTACTGTTATATTCTATTAGAGATACATAATGGTGTCATAGAGTTATTAATAATTCAATAAAATTTAGAGAATATTTTAAAGATTTTGATCGAAGATTGATGAAGCACAATACGGTACAACAAATGTTTCTCCTCTGATCAGATGATTTGAATATAGACCTATCAGATTTAAATAGTATAATCCTAATCATTAAATTAAATGGTATCCTACTTGAAAACAAGTTTCCACTAAGTTGCTTTGATTATATACATGTATATTCAGGATGCAGTAAGATAACTTCCTTATTTCGAATTGCAATAACACAAAAAGTAATAAAGATATATTTTTAATTTATTTCTGCATGCAAAAGTTACATATTTAAAGTTTTATTTTACATAGTTTTAAATATCCTATTGGACAAATGACCCTCACTATTGGTGATACACTTGATGAACTGAATTCTATTGTTCTCATCACTCTCTCTCTCTCTCCAGCATATTAGCAGATATGTTCAACATTTTGGTTTGAATGTTTCTTTTCAAATTTTCCAAAGTTTGTGGGTGGTCAGTTAGCAAAGTAACTTTAAATACACTAACAAAAATTAATTATATAGAACCGAATTGGGAGAATAAGGCAACTACTCCAAATTATTTCATTGAAATGAGGCACACAAAAAAAATAGATCTGGATTCTACAACAAATGCACAGTGTTTATTACTCCTACGCATGCTGGCGACTGAGCCACAATGTCATACAACTTTATGATCTCCTCTTTGAATCAAGACCATGCCAATCTCATCATCCTTACTACTTTTTGTGTTATTGCGAGCAGAATTAAAGACATTATCTTGCCCTATACTGTATAAAAAAATATTCAAATATAAAATTAATGAGTCAAGAATGTATAAATCATTTTGATATTCAAATTTAACATCATTTAAAAGTAACAACAAAATATTAAATGAAGTGTATATATTATTTAATACATGCAAAATTATAACATATTAATATTATAGTTATACATCATTGAAAATAATAGAAATTAAGTAAAAAATATATAACACTTAGAAAAAAATATATAAAAATTAACTGCCGAGTATTACTAAAAACTAGGGAGTTAAAGAACTTATTTTGATTAAATGATATTGCAAAATTTCAGAAAAATCTAATTTTAGTTATCCCACCCTGGTCAAATTATCCACATAAGAGAAAACATTAGAAGATAAAAATGGTATATCAATCATTTAAAACACGCATGTATATGGTAAAAGTCTGATTTTCAGTACAAAAATCCTAGAAATGAAAACAAACCATTGCAAAAGCAAATTTGTGTGAAACACCCTTTTGAGTGTTTCATAATTATAAATCATTAAGAACTAATGAAAAATATAAGTGTACATAAAATAGCGTATTAACTAGATATTGTTCAAAATTGATGAAATGTGTATAATTTTCAATCACATCATTTATTATGATATTTTTAAATGTTTTAAAAAGTTTTCACACCTTCAATGCTTTTGTTTACCTACTTTTGTGCTGTAAAGATCTGGATTCTACAACAAATGCACAGTGTTCATTACATTTTGATGCTGAAAATAAGGTTTTTTAAAAATGCTTCAGAAATTAACAATTTCAATTTTCATTACTATATATAATAATAAACTACCACATCATATTGCACAAGAAATAACAATTAAGAGTATTACAATTAGAAAAAATAAGATCATTTTCCCACTTGCTTAATCATAATAATTCTCCATTACAAAAGATAATTTATCTTTACAGTTGGTATGGTTAGCTATTGGTCTAATGGTTTTTGCGAGGTTTCTAGCCTGAACCATTTACCTCAGTTTAGCGAAGTTGAGGGTCCTTAGGGAGATTGAATACTGAACAAAAGAGGAGTTGAACATAGCGAGACTGCCTAAGCCATCAAGCTGAAAAATGGTGAACTTACCTGGTCCTAGCAGGCCCTGCCCCCAAAGAGAAAGAGCATTTATTCATCATTCAAAAGAGATTACAATGTCTTGCAGAGCAAGAAGGGTTATACATAATTGGTTTACAATTCTTAGGTGCTATTAGCATTGGTATGGTTACTGATATATAACTACTTTTTTCAAACAAGGAGTAATTGTACAAAACTTAAGAGTTTAAAGAGGTTTCTGAGCCATTACAAACATTCATAACCAAGATAGAAACTAAACCCAAACTGTTAAAGCTGAAGCAAAGGCTTAACCATTTGACTAACAGCTTGAATTCATGTTTATAAATCAAGTTCAAAAAATAATAAAGTTTAAAACATCAATCACACAACACAAGAAATAATAAAATTAAAACATTGAAATATTTTTTCTCAGCCATTTCGAGAAACAGTGAATGCTCCTAACTTACTCTAAAAGTAATTATAAACTCAAAAATCATTCAAAATTAAAAAATGCAAGTTTTAAAGATTTCTGACAATTCATAATACAAGTAAATATGACTGGAACAACTATTCTTAACTTGTAAAATACTCCTTTATAGGTATATTTATAAAATAACTATTTTACTAACAGACCTCAAAGCTCTCTAATTAACAACACTACATAATGAAAGAGTTGTGTTAACTGAAGTTTTGTATACTTTCAAGTTATATTTAAAAAAAATTGCTTAAACTACTGACAAATGTGAAAAACAAATCTCTCAACATTGCACTAATATTTATCACTATCTTTACATCATGAAAAAAAATATGCTTAATCCTAGTCTACGTAAGGCCTAGGATTTAGCGACATTCGAGAAGGTGATAAAGCTTGCCACATGGGCTTCATCCTACGAATCAATGTGGGTACCAAATGCACCAAACCTGCAGATTACTATATAAGAATATATTTGGTGATTCTATGATATTTTACAACATGTGTGATTCGTTTATAGTTTTATCAATCCCTTAAGCTTATGCAGTTGTGCATGTGATATTTTGTTAATTTTCTCACAATTTAAAAATTAATTAGATGCTATTATTTTTTAAGTTGGTTAACTAGCAATTTATAGTTTAGAAATTTACTTTAAATTTTTGAAATTTCTTTCTAATTTGGAGTGCAAGGAAAGTTGATTAGGTAAGTACTTCTATTTTATGTTACTATAATAAAGGAAAATATGTATAATTTATTAACTATAATGTATAAATATTTGAGATATTTCTTGTTGAAATGTTTTACTCGATAAAACAAAACTAGATTGTGTCATTTAACCCCTTAACTGTGACATGTATTTCAGAAAAGAGGGAAATTTTTTTGACTGTTTAATTTTATTCTTTAAATTATAATAAGAGTTAGAAAATGCTTTTTTATAACAAAAATATAAAGTTTTAAATACAATAACTACTATATTTATAATTTTTACATACACATAAAACATTGATTACACATATTCATACTGAGCAAATTAAACGAAATTTTGAAGCTAAATATAACTAGTATAATATAAAAACCAACAATATGATTTTCAATACATAAATTTTACAAATCTTTTGCAGCATGGTATATCCCAAAACAAGGTACAGCTCAAAAGCCTATATATTTCACTTTTTACAATAAACTCTTGTCTCATGCCTTATTCTCTTTCCTTGTTCATTGGTTTTAGACAGCATATAAAACGCTGCTTGGTTGGAGTAGATTTTTTTCCCATTGATGGGATGTTTTCTGGAAAGCGTCGACCTGTGAGGTACAGTAAGCTTACACTAGGACGTCCTGGTAGTTGAACATTTGGTTTATATAGTTCCACAATTGATTTTCTGAAGTTCATATTTTTCACACCTCTTGCTGAAGTATGCAAAATAAAGGAGTTATTTATATAACACCTGGAGTAGGTGATGGAAAAATATTTTCTAGTAATATTTTTTACCTCCTTTTCTAGCAACTGGAAAGTCTGTAAGATGTTGATCAATTTTAACATCTCCCATAGTGTTGTTGTAGTCATGGACTACCTTCAGAATTAAAGTTGTAATTGGTAAAAAAATGGACCACTTGTGTCATTTATTAGGAAAATAGGGAATTAAGTATCCTAAAGTAGAAACAAACTCTGCTTGGAATTCACAAAATAGAAACATTAATTTTTTTCTGCCCGAACTGAGTTCAGGCATCACAAATACTGCATGCAGTAATTGCCCAAACTGAATTCGGGTGACACTGGCAAGGGGTTAAGATGGATGTTAATGCACGGTTAAATGGAAACCTGAGTTTTCATAAAATTGTAGATTACTTACATTGATTTAGATTTATGATGCAGTTGTTAATACCTGCTCAGTTATATATATATATATATATATATATATATATATATATATATATATATATATATATATATATATATGGTGTATTTTTAAAGTATTTGTATTCTTCTGATTAATTAAGAGAAAAATATAAAAGTGATTGCGATTTCATTTTATTATCTGATTATAATTAATTAATTAATAGCATTGACTTTTAGAGATTAATCTTTGCTTTGAAATATATAAATTTTGTAAAATATGTTAAGTTTGTAGTTGTTTTACCTGCTTATTTGCCTGTACATAACCATAAGTTGTGCTCTACCAGTTACATAGAAGCAGCAGGGTGAATCTGAAGCAGGGACTAAGCTCAAGACCCCCCCCCCCCAATACTTGGAATGCCACTCCCAGAAATATCATTTCACTTGTATAACATTGTGACCACAATTTATTTAAGATGTCCCAGATGTCTCTAGTGAACAAAACAGAGATCTTCAGTTAAACTGGGATTCAAACTCACTACTTTTTTATCATAAGAACGATACCTTAACCAACCAGGCTATCACAATGGCCCTAGTAAATTTGGAAGTCTTTAATTTTGTAATTCTTTACTAAGTAAAGAAAAAAAAATAACTTAAAAGAAAATTTTGATATTTGAAATGGAAAAAAGCACAAGTTTCCAGTATGCAAAGTTGGAGATAGAGTGCAATTAAGATTTTGAAAACTATGATATACCATAACCTGTTGTTGATTTGGCGAGATTCGGTGAATTATTGTTTTTACACATGATACAGTGGATTATTGCTTTAAGGTTATATTTTTAAAATCATGGCAAAAACATTATGTATGGTAGGATTTTATCAATAAATATTAAAACCTATTAAAAAATATTAAACTTTATTCACTCAGTCAATGAAATTTTTTGAAGCAACTGAATTAATTTTCAATATATTTATTGATCAATACATTCATATGTTTAATGGCCATTTTTTTCTTTCTTTTATTTGTAATAATTAAATTTTGTTGAGTTCACATACATTATATTCTAAAAAAATAAGATCTAAAGGGAAAAAATTTTCCCTTTTGTCAACTAGATAAAATTAA
This sequence comes from Latrodectus elegans, assembly GCA_030067965.1. Lineage (NCBI taxonomy): Eukaryota > Metazoa > Arthropoda > Arachnida > Araneae > Theridiidae > Latrodectus > Latrodectus elegans. The sequence goes on along the minus strand of CM057818.1, from coordinate 34,713,290 downwards.
GATAGTTGTTTCTCTAGTTATTTAATAAAAAGTAAACAACACAAGGAGCATTATCCCTAAAATATAAAAATAAGGACAAATTCAAACAAAATGACATTTTAGAATTTTTACTTACAAGGAACTATATATTGAAAAAACACAATATACATAACTGTGGTATGTCATCTAAAATATTTACAGAAATAAAATTACTTTTTATGACTGTTATAAAAAATTATTAAACTTTCAGCTTTAAAGATTTCTTTCATTATTTTGGGATTCCATGATTCATTATTATTGGTTGATAAAGGTTTGATATGTTTGACACTCAATACTCATTCTTAACACACAAGGATAATTACATCAGGACCTACTTAGTCAATAAAGAAGAAACTAGGAAATAATAGATAATTGGTATAATTTCTCAACTATGTCATAAGTTGCATATACAAAGTGATCAAATTAAGAGAGGCTATTTAAGTGAATAAACATGTGGTTGCTTATTTTGACCACCTTTTAGAATATTTCCAAGACAATTTATTGTTTTTACAAGTTTCCTATTTTAAAAAGTATATATTGTAAAGTAAATTTTTTTTTATTTTATTACTACAAACACATTTTATGGAAAATATATTTACATTATATTTTTTAATCATTACATTTGAATACACAGAATTTTTATTTCAAAAAAATATTTCATAAAACTGGATTTGTAATAACATATTTATAAAAAATATTTAAGTTTTTTTTTTTATTTAATTTTTTAAAAAATGACGTTTTTTTACTACAAACATTTAAGGCAACTGATCACCATTCATTTTTGATATTAAAAAAAAATTTCATTTATTTCATAAGTTATTGATTTGGTTTTCTGTTATTTGATTATCTAATTTGGTACATACTTTTTGCACACAAGGGTTAACTTGGCTACAGCCAACAATCTCAAGGGCATTTTGATCCAGAATAAATAATAACACCCAAGATAGTTTGCTTTGCTATTCATCAACAGTTTTTACACATCAAATGTGAAAGTTATAGTTTCATTATAACTTACAATAACTTAATATAGAAATTGAAGCCACACAGTTAAAGAGAAATCTAGAGTGTTAATCATACAACTGCTAATTGATATTTATATTATGATTTCTAAATAGAATACTATTTTAAATTAATACAGTTGCATCCAATGTTCTTTAATAAATTGACATTTAATTCATTTTTGTGTTAAAAATCAATTATATAGTTGCATATATTCAGTCACTTGGTAACCAGTATGATTCTATTTTATACAGTCTTGTGTAAATGTATACTTCTGAAAATCAGACATTATTCAATACATTGGTTGTGTGTATTAATATAATGATTTTGTCATATATTTGACAAACATATTAATATTAAGTTACAATTTGATTTTAACAGTAAATAAAAATTACACTATTAAAAATGCATCTTAATAAGTTTCAATATGTAATGATGGTCTATGAGTCAATTAACCTCATAAAAGAACTATGAAAAATAAAAGAATATACTGCATGTAAAAACATAAACATCAATATTTATTTTACAGGGCAACTTTTACTACTCTAGTGCAGTTTATAAACATTAAATTTATAAAATTACATAAAAACAAAGTTTAGTGACAAACTAATTAATTCATTAACAAATACTTTGTATGACAGAAATATTATTTTAATTAAATTACTAATAACTAGTGATATTCCTCCTAATTGTGTGGGAACTGCTTATGTTAACAGGCACCCGGTGTCTGCTTTGAATGTTAATTATATGACACCCTAGTCATCTTGCTACAGCGGACAGGTGGGGTTCGAAACTCAGAGGAATACACTTAAAATATATATAAATATATATTTATCAGTATACTAATGTGCCATCTGTTGAACATAGCTACTAAAGCAATTCAATAGACTTTTTTCCAGCAAAATTTCAGCTGGAAAAAAGTCTATTGAATTGCTTTAGTAGTTTTGAAGTTTTTTTTCACTGAAATTGCCAAAAATCAGTTGATTTTCAGATATTATCGGGAAATCGGTTTGGTTTGTTTGTCACTCAATGGTAATTCTTTGTACACGAGAGCTAATTAGACCGGGACCTACGGTTTAAAGTGGATTCCAAACCACTACAAACATTTGAACCCATAAACTGTTGAACTGAACGCAAGATTGCTAAACATTCGGTAACCAGTTCGGCTTATTGGGAAAGTGGGAGAAATGATGAAAAAATCAGGAGTTTTCCGATAAAACCAGAAGAGTTGGCAGCTATGAAAATGTATAAAATTTAAATTGATAAATTAAAGAACAGTATGTTAAAATTAAATCTTGTGTAATAAAAAGATTTAAATACTTTTAATTACAATTCAAATGTTGTTCACATGGAAAACTACACCTTTAATTAAAGAATAGTTTTATTAACTATAAATGCATGAATTCACTTTTTACCTTTTCTTTGAAATTAAAATTTACAGTAAATTCAACTTAAAAAATAAAACATGCATACACAACTGAGAAAAATGATTTTATTATATTTAAATTTGTATTTACAACAGACATAAATAACAACAAAATTTGCATGTATTTAAATTTTTACTCACAAATCCAATTCTTCTTCTTCCCTTTCAACATCAGAAAAATGAGAAGAATATTTTAAATTTCTTTCACATTCATTTGCTAATGCTTTTGCTCTCTGGTTATCAAATGGTGAAGAGAGAGACTCATCACAAGTTTCAATATCAATTTCTTCATCCTGATTGCTACAAACACATTTCTATTCATTAATTCAATATCTTTAAATAATATGTTCAAATAAACATAAAAAAAAAAACAAATAAAAATGTAATAAACATTTAAAGTATTGTATGAATTAATATAAAAATTAATTTATTTTCTGAAACATATTAAAATATTTCTCATTAAATGAAATCTTAAATGAATCATCTAAATACTTAATCGTTAAAAAAGTAAAAATGCAAGGTTTCATTTGCTAATTTTTTACTGAAATAACTGACACAAGAAATCAAAAATATGAGTGTTTTGTCAAAAGATATATAAATTTAATTTATCAGTTTTAATTTTATTATTTGATTAAAGTGGTCATTGAAGTTTACAAGCTAATAAACAGTAACTTGGGTACCTTTGAAAAATTATTAGTACCATTTACAATAATTTTTGTTAAGAAATTCAGTTTAGTTATAAAAACCTAACTATATAAATGTATTGTATCTTTATGATAAATATTATTACCAGCAAAGCAAAGCCTCTTTCTAAAAATAAAGCTAATAAATATTTCAATGTTTTTAACTTATCAATTACCAATCAATCAAAACAATTGAAAAATTGAATATTGAAAATAAACAATGATGAAGTAAATTGTTTTTCAACAATTCATAATTTTTGCAATACAAATTATGATAAAAGTATGTAGTAACTAAAAGAGTAACAGCTATGATATATAATTGCTTTGTTTATTTTCAAAAATTGAATTTTGAAAATAAACAATGATGAAGTAAATTGTTTTTCAACAATTCATAATTTTTGCAATACAAATTATGATAAAAGTATGTAATAACTAAAAGAGTAACAGTTATGATATATAATAAAATATTAAGAATTAAAAAATTCATTATTTGAAAAATAACTTTCTCAATAACAAATGAATAGTAAAATGCAGCCAAAATTCGTCATTTAATTAAGTGAATAATAAAATATTCTTTAAAACTGTAATATATTCAAGGACAATTTTACATAACATATAAATTGTGCAATTAACTTAATCCAAAATTTAGTACAGTCACTTAACACATTTTCACTACAACATTTATATTTTGAGGAGAAAATATTTCTATTTTCATTTTATAGGTATTTTCATATTTAAGCATAAATATTTTAACTGAAATATTGGAAACATCTTTGGAATTAACTTTAAATATGTAGTTAAAAGTCAAATTAAAAAAAATGTTAGAATAATTGATGAAAATTATGAAACACATGGTCTAGATTCAAAAGCTCAAATGTATACCAATATGCATTTGTAAAAACTAAACATACTTAATATATTTCAGGCTACAGAAATGTGACAATTATAAAGCAAAATAGTGATTGAGGAGTAAAAATCATTAACATTCATAAATAATTTAATAAAAATGCCTGACTCTAGAAATACATAGTTGTCATTTTAAGCAGCATTATATAGAAGTGATGGACATCAGCTTATCTCCTCTACTTCCTGCTTTGTCCATGACATTTTTTGTGAAACGTTATAGAGGGGTAAAAGACATGTTTGATCAAAGTACTATTATATCAAAATAAGAAAAATCTGCTATGCAAATAAAAATTCTAACAGATTAATTTAAAACTAGATAATGATTATTAAAATTAAAAAATTCATTTTAAAGTTTATCCATACATTTAATATATAATAATGTAAACAGATATCTACATAGACCAAAGAAAATAATTCTTGCATATAACTGTTCAGCTTGTAAACTTTCAAATAACTCTTTGTAGCTTCATTAATTTTATAACTAGCATATATATATATATAACACATAAACACATATCAGCATAATACAAAAACTATGTAACTAATTCATGTCCCACTGTAACAGAGAAAATAAATTCTTTAAATATCAAATGTAACATTTAATAAAATTTAACATGTAAAACAATTGCTTTTTTTCAAAGACAGCTTTTAAATACTTCCTAAAATTAAATTTTTCATTTAAGAAAATTATTTTTAAATACCTAGTTTTCAAATAATGTAATTTTTTTAAATCATAGCACAGTTGAAATGTAATGAAAACTGGAATTGGATGAAAATCGAAACTAGTAAAATCAACTGTGCAAAATATTCACTATCTAAATATATTCTATGAAAATTAAATTTCATGTACATAAAATTTTTCCTGAAAGTACAGATAAAATAATTAACATTTGAAGTTAAATGGTCAGTATTACAAACATGAATATTTAAAACTAATTTTGAAACTTAACGTCAAAAATATGATTACTTGGAATAAATTTTGAAACAAATTTTTCAGTCAAAAAATATTCGATCTGGTAATCAAGAATATTTTTTTTACCATTTAGCCAAACTAATATAGTACAAAAGCACCGAATATGCTGGCACAAAGTCATCATATTCAAAAAACCGTTCTACTCATAATCAATAAAATACATTTGAAAAATAAGGTATATGTTGATAAACTATAAATATGATTAATAATAAGTATAATAATAAAGAGATTCTAATTACCTCACAATAGATAATTGTGGATATCGTTGTAATCCTTTCATAAATAACAATCGAGCAGGTTTAGTGCGGTGAGAATCCGGGTGAGCATTCCAAGGTTTAACATAATTGTGATCAACTATGAGGGTTTCTTTTTCTTGTCCCGATATTTTACGTAAATACTGTTCCACAGACATATATTTGCTCTCAAAAGCCATAAGAACAAAGTTAATATAATTTGGACATAACTGAAAGATTGAGATGTAAATTTAATGTCTTATATTTATAATTCTTAAAAAAAAGTGATAATCATCTTTACCAACAATATAAAGTAGAATAATCAGTTTACTTCATACAAAAGTTTCCACTTATTTACAAATTATTTCATGCATGTTCACTTTCAACTTTTTCAGTTACTCAAACTCAGCAAAGAACTTGCATCATTGTTTGAGTTCTTATACGCAGATGTAAATGTTTTGGCAATAAGTTGAGTTGATATGATGCTGAAATATTTTCAAACATTTTCGGAACTATTAGCTATGCCACATTTCATTTTATTATTAAAATTATCTTTGTCAATAATGAGTAACTCTACTGACCAATAAAATGTACCGTAAAAAGCAAACATTACGCAATAAACATCGGTGTTTCAGTGATTCACTCTAAGTATTTATTTGTGGATTACTGTAGATAAGTAAGAAAATGCGCCGTTTTCCTGGCTATAATTTAGACGGCGTGTCTCAGTACCTTCTCGTAGTAACTATATAGGGTGAAGTATGTGTTCGATATCTCAAGATAAAGCCATCTGCTGAGAGAGTTTATGAGCTTTAAAAGCACCTTTATGTCCAATATATCTCTACTGTTACGATGAAGTGTGAAAAGAAAAATGCTGAGAGAGACTCAGTTTTCCATGATGTCACTTGGCTTGAAATTACGATGTTTAGTGTTATAAACCACTTCAATCGGAAAAAACAGGCATCCTGAAATGTATTAGAAATCACAATAATTTCTTGCTTTCGTTTAATATCAATTACATATGTGCATATACACTGCCCGATATTGAAAATACAACATTAAATAAATGGATATAAAATGATGCAAATTTCAAAGTAAACGCACTTTAACGAGTTATACAAATTATGGGAAATAAGCAGCTCTAAAGAATACTTAGATTAAGATATAAGGTGGGGAACCGGCAGAGTGTGTAATATTTGTACCGTTATTGCAGCTTGGAAAATAATAATTGAAAATTTGTTCTTGTCGCAAAGGATGGCTGTAATTGCAAAGAATGCCAGACCATCATCGATTGAGTTAGTTTCAACAGAAAGACTAATATACAAAGAGTGCGATTATCTGAATGAGCAGGGCAGGTTGTTCCTTCGCAGCTGACAGACACTAGGACCCGTTCATAATGAACCAGCTGTTGCAAAGATGGTTGGAGCAAGGAACTATGAAGCGTTTGCGAGGTGCCGATGCAGCCAGAGTGACAACAACACGAGTGGATCGACGCATCCAATGGGAGGACCGCAAATCACGTCTACAGAAATTCTGCATCATGTGCATGCCACCCTGGATGCCTCCATATCGAGCAGAACCATTTGCCTACAATTGGTTGCTAATGGCCTGCGCTAATGGCTTATATTAAGAAGACTGAAATTGACCCCTCAGGATAGACGTTAACATCCCGAATGGTGCCGTAATAGAGCAATATGGACGACGAGATGAAATCGGATCCTCTTCTCAGATGAATCACGCTTCTGTTTCTTTAGTGATTGTCACCGTGTACAAGTGTGGAGGCAACGTGGAGACAGATCCAAGCTTGAAGAAATTGTGAAACTCCTCACCGCGATACAGTATGGCATCATGGTTTGAGGTGCTATTCCGTACGATTCCAAGTAACATATAGTTCGTATTCACAGCATTATGAAAGCCCAACGTTACGTGGATGATGTGCTCTGACCGGTGACACTCCTCTACCTTCAGCGGCTGCCCAATGTCCTTTACCAACAAGATAACGCCCGATCGCACATTGCTCCCATCATCCAACATGCGCTGAAAGGGATATAGCTGCTTCCCTGGCCACCGCACTTGCCAGATCTTTCACCAATCAATTACATTTGGGACATGACTGAATGCCATTTGCAGATCCTGTCATTATCTCTTTCAGAAGACTTACTTTGGCAAATTGTTGACAGGAAATGGGAAGCCATATCTCAGGATGCCATACGTACTCTCATTGTGCCTAGATGTTTTACTTCGCGTATCACTGTCTATATTTGTCCTACAACCTACCGACCTGGACAATAAATTATCATTTCTATCACACCTACGATTCATTAAATCTAAAATCAACCCGATGCACAAAAAATGCGTTCAGTGACCAGTCAAAACTGGGACACAAGACTATAATGTAACCAAAAGTATCTACAACACAGTAACAGAAAAGATAGCTGTATATGGTTGCTCTTCATGGGGATATCCCATGACAGAAAGGAAAATTAATATCCTGACAAGCAAACAACAATGTCTCCTCTTCCTAATCATAAGAGGCTTCAAAACTTCCCCAACTTTGGAACAAGGAGTATTAGCAGAAATTTCCCTTACACCTAACAATAGAAAACGGAGCCATAAAAACAAAAATCGTCCAACTTCAACAAAACACTACAATACAAAACATTATAATAAACCATAGCACTAACGAAAAACGACACATAAAGACTCCATGTACACCCAGTAATAATCACCAAAGCACTTCTCATAGGAAACATCCCCCAAACAGCCTCGCCATATTATCAGGATCTCTGAACCTCATTCCAACAGATTACAGCTATTATTCTGCAGGCTCAAATCAAGACGAAGGAGTGGGGTGGCCTTAGTCCTCTATCAACACAACAACATCATACACACTCAACAACTAAAAATCAGGAATGGAAAGTCAATAAACAAAGCGGAGGCACTATCAATAGAAAAGAGCGATCAGTAACGACATAGCCAACAACATATCCCTTGCAAGTATCTAGACGAACAGCCACTCTGAGCTACAATCTCTTTTCAAACCCCACTCAATGCACACGTAGAAAACCTACTACGTTCAACAGAAGTGACATCAGCACTAAAATTAGAATGGATAAAACCACACATAAATAGCAGATCAAAACGCAAAAGAAGGAACAATAAGCCAAAAACGGAACATCCCCTACGAAGATCCAATCTGATTAAAAATTCAAAAGACACCGTTCTAAAGAAGTGACATCAATCCTGGGAAACAAACAACTCAGGAAGGCTCACACATACAAGCTCTTTCCAACAATCTCAACAGATAGAAGCTGCTTAAATCCATTACTCGCATACATAATCACAAAACATAGTCCATTTCAGCAATATTTCCATAGGTTTGGTAAAGCCTCCTCTACACTTTGTATCTGCAGACCAGAAGGATCTTTTCTATACTACCTTGAACCATGCCAAACAACCAAAGGATACCACTTTAAACTAAACGAAAAGCAAACACCCGAAGCCTACATAAACTCTGTCTCGTAGAAAAATTCAGAAGAAGGAAACTAACAAAACTTTTATCCTCTAACTAACAAAAGTCTTAAAACCTGCAAAGATCTACTAGAACGCAAATAACGACTCCGAATCTGAGCAGGATCAGTAGGGTTCCAACAGATTGATACTGGACTTTAAATGAATAACTGTATATAATAACTATATTCTTTTTCCTTTTAATATAACTTATATATATAAACATATCAATACTTAATCAAGAACTGTTTATATCTCTTTTAAAAATATTGTTTAAAGTTAAACTTTATTTGTTCCAGGAATCGTAACCCAACTATGATGAAGACCACTAATGCGTAATAGGTCTACAGGCTTTTACTTCCCAAAAATGTGGTCATAATTTTCAGTAAATTCTGTTGGATTACGGTCTATTGAGGGTGTTAACTAATAGGTATAGACTAGAGCTCCTCCACATCTCGTTATATATAACATACTAAATCGACCTTGTTGTCGCTTTGTATAATGCATATCATTTTGAAATACAGATCCCTTATTGTTCGTTGCTATCTCTCTCTGTTTGCCGAGTTTCGTCACTTTCTGGCTACTATTTCTTGGGGTTTCATTTTCAACGTCGGGCAGTGTATATGGATAGGAGATTAAAGACACTTGATTGACATTCAAAAGAGTTTCAGAAAATAAAAAAAAGTAGAGGAATTAATTTTAGAAGAAAAGAATGCTACAGAAGAAGAAAAGATGCTATTTTGTGCGTGTTAGAGCCTCTAAAGTGAGATACCTCACGAAAGTTGCAACACCTTCCAATTCTGCTAATTGATACTTTTCTTGTGCGCGTCGTTTTTAAACCAAACAGCTTCAACTGCATCGGTTGCAGAAATAGTCCAATATGATGCAGTATATAGAAAACATATTACTCCAAAAAATGACTTTTTTTTATAAAGTTAAAAAAACGCGCCTAGAAAACATAAACAGTACGTTTATCTTTAAAATAAGTAAAAATTTCATTATTCTCTTCGAAAAATTAAACTTACCATCATTAAACCCATCTATCATATCAGTTGCAGAGTCTATAGCCCGCTACACACGACAGGAATTTTTCCTATGGAAAAGTGGTATTTTGAATAAGTTGTACCGTGTGTAAGGAAGTTCGACAGATTCAAGAAAATTCAAACAAGCTCTGATTTTTCTTCCAACAGGGGTTAGTTGCAGGAAGTAAGCAATTGCTTTCCGTTGTCGCGTGTCTGTCTCACAGGGTTGCAAATTATTTCTTGGCGACACTTGGGAAAATTAATATTTAAAATTTCTCATTTACTGAAACTTAGATTCACGTTTTACAACACATCACGAACATTAGAATCCTTTTTTAAAAATGTCTATGATAAAATATTGCAGGAATTTATTGAAGTCTATAAACATGAGCCTTGTTTGGTGGCAAATAATGAATCTCGATTACAAAAATAAAATAAAAAGAAAGTTAGCTTACGAAAAATTAAAATTAATGCCCTCAGTAGAACCTATAAAGGAGAAAAATCAATGAATCGAAGAAAAGCATGTAAGCACACCTATGTAAGCACATAGGATGCATGTGTGCCGACTTTATGGTACTTTGAATATTTATCATTTCTGTACGAAACTGCAATTTCACGTGCTGAAGTATCTTCCATGAATTTGGACACAAGTTTTGTTAAGAATGGTGATGAAAAGTAAGTTACATTAATTTATTTTGTAAAATTATTCTCTATCTGAATGAATATATATAATTACACATTTAACGTAAAATTTAACTACGAAATTTTATAATAAGCTTTATTAGAAAACAATATATTTTTTATTTTAAAATGCTTAAAAAATCTTCAAAATGAACATTTTAAAATTTTAATTTTCTATATTTTTAAATATGAATTAAGTTTAAACAATAATATAAAGGTATTAGTTGAGATTTTTTATACTGTTGTTTTCTTTAAATATATATATTCTTTATACAACTAAACAATAATAAAATTAGATAATTAAAAATAATTGATTAATAATAACAAAAGGAAATTATTTACCTTTAAGCGAAATGAAAATTAAATGCACTTTCAGTTTTAGACATGCATTTGAAGAACGAATTCTTTTTACTCTGATGAAAAATGATTTTTTTCGATAATAAACACTTGCACTATCAAGAATTTTAAGTTTTTCTTGTGACGAAGTTCATTTGATTTGTCACCAAAGAGAAATTAAAAGTAATATTAATTTCAGAATATATACGAGCATAGTTAAGTTCTTGCAGGGAATACATTGAATCCATCTAATCACAAGTTTTCTTTGCTGAGATACATATAAGAATATTTGCAATGAAAATTGGAAATAGCGTTCGGCAATCTATTTCCACGCTAAAGAATGCTCATAAAGGTGTTGAAATATATAATGGTTTTAGGATTAAATTTAATATCAGAAAAATATCGCCCTGAATGTTAGATACTCTAATTTTAGTACAACTTATGGATATGCATAATTATAAGATTAATAATTTGTGTGCACCAGTTTTTAAGTATGTAAATCAGCATAAATCTTAAATAAATAAATCGATAAACATAAATATGGATTTCATAGAAAAAAAAAATCAACTAACAATAATTTTAAATTTGACGAAGTCTTTTGAATAGCAAATACCGTGAACATTAGTATAACACGCTGTTGTAAAACGTAAAAAAATTTAAGACTAATATTTGTTGTTGTCTTCTGCCAGCTAAGCTGGCATTATTGGATGCGCTGCTCCACTTCTCCAACTGAACCATATTTTGGCGTGGAGTCTGACTTCCTCAGTACACACATGCCATAGATACTCGTTTATAGGGTAAGAAACCATTCTTAACCCATTGATACAAAGAAAGAACAAAAACAGGATAGACAGGAAGAGAAAGTACATTCATGTCCGAACTGGGATTCGAAGCCAGTACTTTCCTATCTGCAGTCAGGCACTCTGACCACTAGACAGGTTTTGTTTGTTTGTTGCTCAACTGTCATTTTTTGCTCATGAGTGCTAATTAGACCGGGAACTACGGTTTAAAGTGGATTCCGAACCACTATAAACATCCATGCCCAAGGTGGGATTCGAACCCACGAACTGTTGAACCAAAGGCAAGAGCGGACCATTAGACAGGGTGGGCGGCGAGATTAATATATATATATATATATATATATATACACACAAGTATATATTCGATTCAAAACTTTTACTATACTTCAATTAAGATATTTATCTAAAGTTAGAAAATAAGTTGTTACAGTGCTTTAAGAAAAGTACCTGCCACATAATATTGTCATACAAATAACATTTCATGTTCCATATTAGAATTGTTGATGAAATAAAGTCCGATTGAATGAATAAATGAAAGTCATTTAAATTATAAAAATTTTAACAATATAATTAGTAAGTTTATTTTTTCCCTTAAAAAAAAAAAAAAAAAAAAAATAGGAATTACAATCATATTAATAATCCTAGATGATTCTTCCAATTTATTAAAAATTAAATATCCCTTAATAAGTATCGTTCAGATTTTTCTTGGGTATAGACATGCTTTAAAACACAATTTCTCTCTTTAATAAGTCAAAATATAAATAAACTTAATAATTGTTTAAAAATATCACTTAACATTTAAAAAACTATTTCCCCAATTCTAGCTTGAAATGATTTTTTTTTCTATATCTATGAGGTTTCTCTTATTAAAGGTTTGCAATATGAGTATAAAGCAAATGAAACATTACTCCAAAATTTAGTTCAAAGGAATGCTATAAAAAAAGTAAGATATTTTACACAATAAGTAAAAACGCATTATTTAAATATTACAAAATGCTAATAAATAAAACTAATTTAGAAGATTCTCCACCAATGGGTAGAAAAGTAACACAATTTAATCATATTTTTTTATGTGTGATTGGGAGGATAAGAAAAATTTAATAACTTTAACTTAATAAGTGTTAATTAAGAGTTATTTAATTAAACATTTTTAATTACTTTTCTTTTTATTAAGAATAAAAATTAGAAAAAAGAAAAAGGATAAAACCAATGATATAATTTTTAAATAAAATCAAGTTTATTTAATATACATTAACAGAAAAAGGGAATGATAATAATAAATCAGATCACACATAAAATAATCACATTTTACCAAGAACAGAATAATTTTAAATAAACATAAATAAATGGATAATAAAAAACAATAACAAGCAATATATCACCCCATATATAAGAATAAAAATGCATACATTCTACAAGACTCTTCACTTTTAACTGAATCTTTTCTTTCATAATTTAAATCAGAAAGTAATTATAAAATATTAATAACTAATATAGCGATAACTATATATAACTTAATTGTTACACATCTTTGAGTATAAATATATATTTGTATTTAAAAGATTGTAAACAGTATTACACATTCCTAACAATCTGAATTCAAGTAAACACTTAAGATGAGGAAAGTTAAGCTATTATTCTAATTATTATTTAAAAAAAAAAAAAAAAAAAAAAAACTTTTAATCTACATTTATAAAAAAATCAAAACTTCCATTATTCAGATTATTTTATATTAATTTCTTTCGATATCAATTCTCATTATACAGAATTATGTACTCTAAAATTTAGAAACATTAAAATTGTATTTTATGATTTTCTTCTGATAGTTGCAAACTGCAGTACATAAATCAATAATATTTAAATGGTTGATTTGATGGTATTTTAAAGAGCTACATGTCAAGTAAACCAAAAATGTGTAAAAACAAAAAAAGATTAATATGTAAAGAACAAATTAGTTTAATTTTTTTCATTCAAATAAATTAATTTGAAATAAAACACACTAAAATTATAAATTTGCAAAATAATATATAAATCGTGGGGTTTGGAAATTCAATAAAATTAGTAAACTAATAAATTAGATCCATATAACTTTGTTCAAATGTTATTTTAAGAAAAATAAAATGAAGAATAAATGCTTTACAACAAATTCATATCAATAAACAAACAGGTAAAGGAAGCATAATTTTTTAAAGGTAGTTTGCCTATTCAAAAGTATAAGGAATTAATTGTTAGAATAAAAAAAATTAGTCATAAAACAAAACCTATACATTTATATTAAAATAAAAACACAGCAAGTTGATAATTTTATGAAATAACTTATGACAAAATATTACAAGAAATCAAAAATACTTTGAAGATGCTTAAGTACACCAACATAAAAGCATGTATTAGACACATAAATTTTGCACAATAAAAGTATATTTAAATGGAATATCAATACTTTAATTAACAATAATTTCTTTTATCATGATCATGCATTAAACATTCCCTAAAAACAAATTCCAAACAAGATTAGCTTAAAATGTATATATTTTTTCTAATAAAATTTAAAATTATTACTTAACACGACAAAAATTTTGTATTGCACACACACATTATTCAAGAATGAAAAAGAAGAAACCATTGAAACAATTTCATCAGGTAACACAAGTATGAATAAACATCAAAATACAAACTCCAACCACATAAAAATAAACAAAAGTTGCTGGCAGTAGAAATATATGCATAACTTCACTTAACAAAAACTAAAGTATGACAATAAATATATGCATTCGTGACAGAGTAATAAAAATATTACCAAAACTAATATTAATATGAGTTTTTAAAAAATGTTCACAATAAACATAAGTTATATTCTCAATATACAAATTTTTTAGCATTGCAAAATTTATAATGAAACAAAGAATTATATAATAAACTATTAAAACCTGCATAAAAATTTCAACAAAAATTTAGATGTAGCTTTAATATATTAATATGTAATGTCTTTTTTACCAGAACACAGCTTATAAAGTCTCATTTTTCAAATCTATATCAACACACAATTTTTACACGAAATGTATTTAGAACAAAACATGTATCTCGATAATCTTCGTTAAAATATGCTTTTATAAAAATACAACAGATTAAAAAAATTACAAAAGAGACTTTTATTTAGAATATAAAATCTATAATAAATAAATTAATGCTGACCCCTTTCATTCACACAATAGGATATTTTCTAGATTAAATTCCTGATTGAAAATTCATCACACATTAAATTGTTTATAAAAGCTGAAAGGAGTAACAAATTTAAACCAACAAAATATATGTATTAAAAATTTCTATTTTCCTTTTTATTTAAGAATTATTTTTTTATGAATGATAAAAACAAAACTATCATATCATGAAATGATGTAATCTGAAATCATAAAATATAATAAATTTAATATTTTTATGTTAAAAGATTAAACTAGATATTGAATCTTAAAAATATTTGTTAAATAAAATATGCTGATTTTATCAGTTATACATGTATAAAACTTATATCAAAATAGTTGATTACTAAACAATATGTGAACAAGAGGAAGGTACACAAAGACTTCACTCAAGAATTACAGCATCATTCATTCAATAAACAGTCAAAAATACATGACTAAAAATAATTTGAAAAGTTAAATAAATTGTCATTTCATATTCTAGATTTATTTAGATTCAATGCCTTAATTATTATGAAACAGCATTGACTACAAAATAGAAATTTCCCATACTCTCATCTTTTCTTAAATGGGAGAAAGCTCTATAAATATCCATAGACTAGATTTTATGGAATTTCATGCAAATAAAGTATTATTACATTTAAAATTTAATATTTAAACAGTTTCAATATCTTAAAAGTTATTGGGAATCAAGAAAACACCTTTAATGAACTTAAAAATACAAAATTAAGATACACAAAATTGCTTTGAATAATGTTTGGCATTAAAGAAAAAAAAAAAAAGTAATTCAAATGTAAATTTCTTTTAGAAAACATGTAAATGTCATTTTTTTTATTTAAAGTGTATTAAATAAGTTTCTATTAAATTTCTATTATAGGTATGTATGAAATCATTAATTTTACACAAAACATAATACACATTTTCAAACAATTTATCTGATTTTCAATTATTCTATTATAGGTATGTATGAAATCATTAATTTTACACAAAACATAATACACATTTTCAAACAATTTATCTGATTTTCAATTAAACAATGAACAATTTATAGCATATAATTGATAATATTCTTTGGCACCCTCATATTTATAGAAATTGCAGACGTTTTTTTCCTACAACACACATCTTAAGAATCTTCCTAAATGAAATGATTGTATACCAACATGCCAATGGCATTTTCAGATATTTGGAAGTGGAGGGTAAGAAGTACCTTGATCAAATGAAAATGTAATAGAATTATAAAGAGAAAGCAGCTTTAATAAATAAATGAAATTATTCAATAGTGATTACATTTTATCAAAAATTTTTTAAGTAAACTAAAAGTAAAAACTTTTTTGTGTTAATTGCATATATTTTGTTCGATATTTTTTCTAATTTATTAAAACTTGCATGATTTATACAGGAAATTTCTTTATTTAAACAATACTACAAGAGAGACCAAATATATAAGTTATACCATAAGAAAATTAAAATTGCTGCAAAGCTGATTCAGTAGATTTTGAAATAAAAAGAGAAACAAATACAAGTACCTTGGTTTTAGTTGAAATATATAAGTTAATTAAAAATTACTAAGACAACAAACATGTACATCATAAATTCTATTCATGTTCAAGTTAAACATTTCAATTAGACATGCAAAGATTAAAATAACATCTGAACAGGGAATGTATATTTTTTAAAAATTATAATATATTAAATATTTTATACTTAATTTGAAGAAAATTTTTGTGAATTAGTAAATAACTGTGTGTGTGAACTAACTCAATATGCAATATGTCAGTTTAACATTTTAAATTAGTTATACTTAATTAACAAAATTAATGAGCTTTTAAATAATATCCACTTATTAAGATTTCTCTAAATTTTTAGCAGTTTCAAACTTATTACTTCAAGCAAAAACAGTTCAAGAAAACTGATTATTTCTTTCTTTGTTTTTACATCAATTCTATTTTTTAACACAACTCAAAAAAACTGTGAATATAAAAAAATCATATCTAATATCATAAATAAACATATTCTTATGTCAGTTTTTGAAATTGGAACAATATCTCACATCAAAAGCTTGTTCTCTCCTATATAATATTCTCATTGTGACCGTCATAATTTTCAGTTGTATCTGCAATTCTGTACACATTATAATGTTTAATTATATTTTTGAATAATGATAGCAGAAAATATTTGTAAAAACTAATGTAAATATTTTTATGTAATTGATTTGTACAGATCAATTTACTTTAATTATTCAACATGTTTTCATTATTTAAACACTGTACATAACTATGATTTCTTTTTTAGTGTTTTTAAGATTGTTCACTTTAAATTACTAATTTATTTTGTACAGAATAGGTTATGAAAAACTTTATAAGATTAAGAGCGAAATATTTGAACATAATTGATGAGAAAATGAAAACAATTGCCTTGTTTCATTATAAATACTTTCTATTTTTTTTTAATCATTACTGTTTGATAAAAAAAAGTTACAGGTCTTTTCTTTAGTTTGATGCTCTTCTATATTTACTCAACCATTACAGAACCATATTCCAGACTTGTTTATTTAATTATTCAATAAATTGATATACTTTATAACATTAATATTATAATTGCTTCTTCATGGCAATACATATTTAATTTTGCAATTAATGTTAATTTGCTAGTTTTTTTAATCTTTGATATTGAATCACAGTGAAACTCCATTGCAGATTTTTCAAGCCAATTCATATCTTTCCACTATTTCTTGTTTAAATTCATAAATTTATCTAAGAAAAATTTTTTAGTTTTTCACATTACTATATACTGTCTTTTATTTATTTGATTTGTTTAATAATTGTTATCAGCACAAATAGCAAAATTAAAAGATTTTTGCTGACAACTATGTTTTAGATTATATACTTACAATCTCGTTTGATTTTTTAAAAAAAATTGTTACATTGTTACATTTAAACAGATGTTTGATTAAAAGAAGATAGTAAATTAAAATAATAAAAAATCTACTCAATCTTCTACAAGATCAGAATAATTTTCAATCAAATAACAATAATTATACAAGAAATTACAAATCACATAATATTGCAAAACATTTTTTAAATCAATTTCTTGTGTTGAGATAATAAACAACTCATAATTAAAATTAATTTCACATTCTGTTTCATGGTAAGTCTTACTTATATTGTTATTTGTATTTAGTAAGCTCATCCAAAACAATATTTTAATATTTTTAGTCCATTTCAATAAAAAAATATAAAACCAAATAAAAAAATTACATTAATACTTTTTATAAAAAAGTTATTTTTATAAACACATTATAATGGAAGCAAATTTTTCATGTGTTTTTCATAATTTTCCAAAAATCAACTCAAAATTCATAGAGGTCTTTAGGCACAGGAAATTTTTTTTTTTTTTTTAGGTATATCGATAATTGTACAAACCTTAACTTCAAATGTTGTAATTAAATATTGTTAACTGATAATGAATCTCTCAAAATAAAATACAAAGAGAAATTATAATGAACATTATTTTTGAAAAATAACTTGCTTCAATATTTTTTCATCCAGCTATTTTTTATAAAATTATTTAATTTATTTTAAGTTTATAGTGAATCCTCCTTTGTTTTTCTTATCTTTAACATATTTGATTTTAATGTTCACAATAGATTTCTTTTATTTTAAATTGATCTATATCTCTAATAAACTAATATTAATGTTATATTATTTTATCTAATTATTTTTTAATCTTTTGTGCATACTAATACCAAGAAAGATATAATTTAATTCTATTTTAATATACTTTGAAATATATTTAACCAAAACATTACAATTAAAACATATTTTAACTTTTTTCACTACAGAATCAATATTTTTTATAAATACCATTAGTTTTTCCCATAATCAGTTTCAAATACATTTTTCAAAACGTTATAATGTAGATGCTCGTTTTTTGAACTTTTAATTTATGAATGGATAATTTTAGGAACAAATATCTTATTCTTAATGCGATTCTATAGATAAACAATTTTAATTCCTATTTATGAACTAAAACTTTGCAAATTCTCTTTTTTGAGAAGTCTATTTTATGCATTTTTTGAATGAATTTCTTTTTTACCATCTGATTTTTTTTCATTTTTTTGACTTTATGGTTAAGAAAATTAGATCAACATTTTTATTGGAGAATCATAAATCCTATGAATTGTAGATAACTTACTACACTGCTAATCCCCATCTGATAGCCTGTGCTTTAGAGCATAGTTAAAAACATCAAGTGCAAATATTGTAAAAACTTTTACAAGAAATGGTCATGGCTTGGAATCAGCTTATAAGATTAACATTCTAGGCGTAATACACTTGTCAATCTACATTTGAAATGATGTTAAGAGAAATCCTATCCAGGTAATTTGAAATGCAATATTTATTAAACAAACCACTGTAACTGAAAAAAAGTTAAGAACATATATACCTAATGACTGGAGTGAATGAGCCACTCTCATCGATGAATCTTGACAAAGAAACACCCTGTGGTCTGAAATTTCATTTCCGGGAATTTTTGAATGCGGATGCAAAAGTAATTTGTATGTAAAAAGAACTAATGGAAAACCAATTTCAGATATCAAACATGAAAATGACTTAATGCTGCAATTATTTGCAAACAACGGTCAATAATATTAATGTACTTTTTTGAGAAATACAAAATGAAATGCTTTCCAATATGAAGAAAAATATACTTTTAGAAAAGTAATTCTGAAACAGAAAAAACTCACATAATTTTCTCAAGAAAGCAAGAATTATTTTTAAGTATAACTTTTATTTTGCGTGTTTTTTATATAGTGCCCAACTAAATATTTTTCTAATAGCAATTTATTTATAAAAAGTTAATAGTTCAGTAAATAAATTAAATTTAAAATATAATTTGTTATTTTCTATTTTAAGAACTATTTTCCTTGTGACCATGAGTTCGTAAAAACGAGTATCTACTGCAAAGTCTATTTATAACAATAAAAATTTTACCTCAAAATACTAATGGTATTTCTCTTTCAGAAGCATATTTGCAATATAGCATATGTCAATTATATTTCAGTTCTTCTTGCATTATCACTAGTGATTATAAATATTTATTAATAAACAATTATTTTTTAAAGAAAATTTACATTAATTTGCCACATTTGAATTTTTAAACCAGTGCTTAATTTGATTATTTAACATAAATTACTCCATATTTAGTCTTCAAATATAATGACTTCTGTAAATGTCTCTTTTTAAGCTTACTAATAATTTTTTGATAAATTTAAATCATTAATGAAAATATTTAAGCGGATTTTTGTTATTTGGAATTTTTTTTCTACTAACATTCCAAAATAATAAAACAACCATTTTCTTTTATTTATTTTGTTTCACATACTAATATCGCTTTCATTTTATCATAAATCTATTTAATATTCTTTTAAGATAGTGTAATAGGAAATAACATCTTTTTTTTTAAAAAAAACATGAAAAGCAGCATAATTTAAAGTAAATAAAACTATTATGAAAACATGGAAAAAATATTCAATGAAAAGTTCATTCTGTTACTAAAAACTATTATATATCATTGCTGAGCAATAAAAAAATAAAACTACTTATTTAACAATAACTTACAATATTAACAGAGATCAATTTTAGGGATGTTGGAAGAAAAATACTCCTCCCATGATTACATTTTGTTCAAGACATAGTATTATAGTATAAACTATAACATCAACATGCAATTAAAAACTTGGGGAATTGTTAAAATTGGAAGTGTTTTAAAGTTATAGTAGTATCAGTTAACAGTTTGAAATATCATTCGTTCAAACCATTTATATGCAAGAAAATTTTATTTGCTCAAAAAAGTAAACTATCTAAAATTTCCTCAAACCTGGCCAGCAAGTCCTTTGGTAAAATGTTTACTCATCATTGAAGCTTATAAAATTGTGGAATATAAAAACTTTTTTTTTTAGAACAATATCAAAATCACATCTCAAACTTGAAATGCTGTTTTCTTCATTATATTGATTTTTTTATGAGGAGTTTATATTTCATTATGAACAATGATTAAATTTTGCCCAATAACATTAATGATAAATTAAATTTTAATTTGGGCAATACCATTCTTTCAAAGCATAGGATTTTTACAAACAGTTCCCATATATTTAAAGTTTTCCCTCTTATTAATATCAGAATGTCTTACTGAGAATACAATACAAAGAAAACACATACTGAGCACATTTACCTTATATATTTAATAATTTGATAATTTAAAATATATAAATATATACAAAAGAGATTTCTCAACCAAAAATTTTTAACAAAATAACAAATATATATAAAACAAAATTAAAAAATATGCCAATAAAAATGCCCAAATGGCTGTATAAAACCAATTTTTAATTTAATAATCACACATTATTAAAAAAAAACAAAACAATCACATTATTAAAAGAAATAAACTTTTAAAATATAAGACAGTAAATACCTTAACAAATAAAAACTATAAATGCTGAAATCACAACTTTTTAATAATTCAATTTTTAAAATTGTATGCATTTAACTCTTGGTATATTAATTATATTAAATTTAATACACAATACTCTATACTTACAAAATAATCTAGTTCATATAAGTTTTATATAGCATTTAAAGAGGTACTCGTTTCAAAATCCATGCATATTCTTTAAAATATAAGTTCAAATTTGATAAAAACTAAACCAAGTTATTTAAACTTACACTTTTAAACCTGAAATAATAATATAAGCATAATAAAATTCATTAAAATCTAATAATCTATACATTATACTGAGATTTCATAACTAACATCATGATCACTTTTTTTCCTTTTACTTGCATATTCAGGTACTATGTTTGAATTAGGAGATAAGACTTTGTAGCTAGGTGCTGAGTTTTGAGTGTACCTAGGGTGGTGACTAATATCAGTAAACCTGGGATGCTGTGGATCATTATCACTCCAATCCATTGTCTCCGACATTTCCATTGCCTTTACAAATGACAGTGGACGATTGCCTGGAGTGCGTGCAAATTCTCCTGACACACTGCTTTGGCAAGAATGATTTGAAGAGGACTGCTGACAATCCACACAGTTATTCACAAAGAGTTGCTGGGGTGTATGAGCAATCAGTAATTGATGACCATCATGGTGTTCCTTATTCGGACTATTATGGAAACTGCTGCAACCTTTTGGAAATGCTTCTAAAACCGATACATCAGTGCACTGCCCACCAATCATAGTCCTGTTTGCTATCTCTTGCAACTTATCAACAGTCTGATTGCCTAAGCAACAAGTGTCAGATGACTGCACTTTACCATCATTTGATGAATCAGAATAGGTGTAACTGATTCCTTCTGGCTTTGAAAAAACATCTTTTTGCTTATATAAATGAGGATAGAAATTAGAAGCAGAGCCACAGACATCTGCTGAAGTCGTTCCATAATCATATTTCACCAGGGATGGGTTTTGACTGTGGGAGCAATACAGCGTGGGGTGTGAAGATTGTCCCGATGTACATGCACTGATTTTGGAGGTATCTTTACTAAAGGCTGGGCTGTGAACGGATTGAGCAACTACATAATGAGGAGAAGGTGCATGTAGTCTGTTATGGGGTGGAAGTGATCTTCTAGAGCAGTCAAATCTAATTGGCACTGGAGGTGTAAGAGCTCGAGAGCCTCTATTTTTTCTATGAGATTCTGGTCTTGAATAAAGTGTTTCACTAAGGCTCAAATGAAGATTTTCTCGATTTAAATAAGATGGGGGAGATCCTTCACAATCACTGGAAAGAGTTTGTTTGGGTAACATATAATCTGTTTTGTCAGAATATTTGAAGTGCACAGATGAAGCCTATGGAAAAGGAAACAAAATATTTGAAATTAAAAATAAAGATTTTAAAATAAATTTACAAAAATAATAAAGTTGCTCAAAATTTTTAATTATTTAAACTCAAATTGTAAGTCCTAATAATACATTTTGTATAAAAAGTGATCATATACCATTCAAATTTATAAAATGTATTTGCAATAATAAACGCTTATAATATGACATAAATGTTACTCATAATATTTCTAATGTAAAAAAAGTGATTAAAAAATTATTACTCATGTTTTTTGCAGAATTAATCATATTAATATTATCAATTTAAATGGACAATGGTAACTACAGAATTGAATGAATAATGGATGTACATAGATATTTGTAAAATAAGTTAGATTAATTAATACAATTTCCAAATAGAGGTGTATATAATTGATAATCATTAATATATAGCTTAAAGAAATAGTTGGAGAACATATAATTTTATAAATTATATACATTAATAAAAGTGGTTATGAAAATAATGGAAACACTAGTGAATAAAAACAACATTTTTAATGTGCTTCATGAATATTAAAATAGCTACCAGTTTATTAGATATAAAAAAGTACATATTCTGGTAGTATGTAACACATTTATTGTAGTTCTGAAAGTCTTGGAATTTTTTTTATGAAAAAAGTAAAATGTTAGACCATTTAAATTTTCAAAGAGGTTAAATTGTAGCTGCACGTCTAGCTAAAGCACAAGTGAGAATAAAATACCACAACTTTTAGGTGTATTAGGATGTACAATGCATAAAGTCATGACAACATGACAAGACAAGCACAACAAAGCAAAATAGGTGATGGGAAGAGAAAATCAATGAAAGAGATCAATTGGTAATGAAAGCAGATTGTAATGTCTAAAAGGTGAACAACTGCAATAAAAGTAATTGCGCAACTCAATCACCATTTTGAAGAACATGATACAATTAAACAACTATCTTTGTCCAGTTACCCAACCTAAATATAAATAAATCATTATAGTCCATTTTAGAGGGATGAATAAAAAAAATCTATATCCTCCACTAGCATCTCACCAATATCACTTTTACAATATCTCCACAAAGACTAGTACATCGAATCACTATTCTTTTTTGTATTGAATAATATATTGTCAAATATGCATAATACTCATATGAGTCAAATCGTAAGAAAATCCAACCTGTATTATATGATAAGACCATTCTACACCATAGTAATAAAATATTCTTCATTTTAATCTAAGATGCTTCCCTTATTTTGTTAATATATGGAACCACCTTAGATTTATTTGGTGTTGCACAGACATTTAATTTATATGTAATTAATAATTTAAGCCATATTAATTAAAGAAACTATTTAACTATAATAAATAACATATTTAATAAACAAATTAAGAATATATAAAGTAGAATTTAGTTAGAGGTATATATTTTAGAAAATATATAGCAAGATCTAAGTTTTAAAAATTATAATTTAACTGTGTTTTATTTTGCTGAAATTCCTGTCAATTTATATTCACTAAATTCAAGAGAAGTACTTTTTTATGCAAATATAAGGGTGAAACAAAAGAAATATATACTTCTTCAAAAAATTTGTGTAATTTTCAGTATATAATCTGTGGATTATGTGTTAAAAAATTTCAAATTTCACTGTGTGTATTATATGCCATCACAGATAATCTGATAAAAACATTTTCCATCAAGCTTACAATAAAATTTTTAAAAATTACCATATATCTTTCATAAAATACATCAAGATTCGTAAAAAAATAAAATACATAAATGACATGACATGTCAACTGACTTCAGCTTTGACCAAATATACTAAGAACGAATTTGGTATTATCATTTCACAATGTCTTAATCTGAGTTGTTTTGCTCTAAAAATATTTAAGTTCATATATTATCATGTGTAAGCAAAAACTTTTAAGTTATACAGCAAATTTCAAAATAAAAGCAATAGAGAAAGCAAATTAAAAAAAAATGGTCGCAAATGCATTAAAGTAAGATAAATAAAGCAAGCACAGTACAAAAAAAGTATCTAATGCATAATTTGAAAATAAACCATTTCTTTCATTTAATTATAAATGAAACAAATTTTATCTTTTTAAAAAATGTCTAGCTTTGCTTTAAGTTAAAAAATAAAAATTGAAAAATTTTATTAACTTCTCAGAATTATTGTTCTTGACTCATCTTGTTTATCACACTTTGCAATGAGACAGATTCAAACAAGCCTTTTTCACAATATGTTTTTTTCTGTACAATTATTTTATTTTTGTTAATACATATTTTTTATATAGTGACAATCTACATAATCAGCAGCATTTATTTTCAACTATTTGATGAAAAAAATTGCTGTGACTAATATATCACTACAGATTATGTGACACTTTTTTCTTTTACTCAAAAAAAAGGTCTTGTGGATAATAAGCAGCTGTGGATTATATACAGAAAAATACAGTATTTTGTAAACTGAAGAAATGCAATAGAACTTGATAGCAGCATAAATGCAAAATTAAGATACCTCATCAGAAAAACATTATTAATACATAAGCATATGTTTAAATATAGTTATACTTTTTGGTCTACAAATGATTCAGTTTCAAGTGGAAATGATGGGGAAGGGAGAATACAGCAAAAAATTATCTTAACAAAGTTTTCTAATGTATTTCCTGACTTAATTTTTAATATTTATAATGGTAAATCCAATTATACATTATTTATGTTTCACACATGGATAAATGATCATACAATTTCAGAGTTGTTTTTAGAAAATAAATAAAAAAAAGGTATAAAATATTTGATAATCTGAGAACTATTGTTAGAACTAATTTCTTGGAAGATATTAAAATTTTTTTTCAGACTATCATTAGTGCATTAATTTTTGTTATATAGAAACTCTATAAAATACAATAATTAACATTAAGCTCTAAAATCTTAGACATTCTAATTTGGGAAACATTCATATGACCTTTATTTTTTCCTCTTAATAAATATATTTTTGCTCCATAATCATCTTTACCAATTTTATTCAAGCAATAAATTATTTTATTTACAGTAGGAAACACTGTTATAATACAGTTCCAGAAATGTTTGACATATTTCAGAAAATATATAGTAATTAATTCATTTAAAAAAAAGTCTCTTTTATTGATACGTTAAAATTTATTATATATAAATATAATTTAAGTACTTTTAATATTCCATTATATTTATTTCTCAAATATAACAATGCATTTTTTAATAACTAATAGTAAATATTTTCACTTCAAGAGGATGTGTGTGTGTGAATAAAAGAGTACAAGATTTCATGTGCGCACATGTAATATATACTACTTATTTACATTAAATACATTCTTGCTCATTGAAATATTTTCATTGCTTGCAGAAAGAAATATATAAACAATTTTAGAATTTCACAATTCTTCTGTCAAAAGAAACGGACTGTATACAGCTAATAACACTTCTGAATCCTCAGTTTTAAAGACAGTAATTATTTTGTTTTATATACATAAGTTTGAAGCTTAATTTTTTCAATACCATAGAAACAATAAAATTAGTTGTTTAAAAACAAGAAAAGACATCACATGATATCATTAAGTTTATAGGAATTATTAAATCCAAAATTTCGGTTTCCTGTTTATGTAATTATATTAAATAAAATTTTACATTTACATACTTAAGATTTTTGTCTATGAAAAGTTAGTTTGTTATATTTTATTTTTACTAACCAGCAAATTTTAATTACATATAGCCATTCAAAATGCTTTCTAATTTATTTTACCCTATCAATTTCTCAGATATTTGATTTTAAAAATTGAAACTAAATATATCAAATATTTTTCTCCATACAAAATAGAAATTTTACATAATACTTATTGAAATAATATTAAAGTATTACTGAATATCGTTTTAGAAAATATGCATGTAAATTATTTAGGTTTTGTAATTTTTAGATATTACATTTTTAATTTAAAAAAACTAATTTTTGAATTTAAAATTGATATAGAAAATAATTTTTTTATCAAATGTACACATCCTTTGCAATGCGAAATATATATTCTGTGATTAATAGCAGAAAAAATAAAGCCATAAAAGAAATTAATTTCACTCCAGATATATAGGATGAATCAAATTCACTTCCCAATAATTATTGAATTACTGAGAAAAAAGGAGTTAGAAATTTGATATTTAGTACATAGCATATTTTGTGTTGTAAAGGAATGAAATTTTATAAAAATTTGCTTCAGTGTAGCCTAAAATTACTCATAGGTTAAAGCAAGTTTTCATTTTATTATCAGGTTTAAGAAACATGGAGATACATAATTTAGCTTAGAGATTCATCTTAAAACCTGGAAATTCAAAGGAATTTTTAAAAATTAGATTTTTCATTGAACCTCATATAAAATTATGTTTAATCATTCCCTAATTTTTTAAAAATAAAAATGGTGAAAGGAATAGGAGAATTGAAATTTGATACATAAATTTATCTTGATTTCTACAAATCTCTCAGAAAGAATTTTAAAAACCACTTGTGTGTGGCCTGAAAATGACTGAAAACTAAAACAAATTTTGCTTTCATTCATAGACTAAAAAAGATATTCTAAAACTTTAGCACATTGGTAACAAACTAAGTCAAAATTCTAGTAAAACATTTGTAGACAACTGAATATGTAATGTTAATAACTTTATTCCAGGATTCTTAACAAAGTTAATTAGAAAAAAATGTTTAAAAAAAGAAAAAATTATAATTTTCACGTTTTTTAAAATTAAAATATGATTTAAGTATCTTTAGTGTTGAAATCCTTGAATATACAAAATAAATTTAATAATTAAAATCAATCAGAAATTTTCTATTTTCTGAAAGAACTTAAATACAAAGAGTGAATTTAACTATTTCCCAAATATTATTACATAGGATGTTTAAAAACTAAAATAAAACAAAATGTACTCGTGATCAAAGTTATTAAGTTCATATATCATAAAAGCTGATAGCTGGAAATAATGTTTGATGAATGATGAAAATAATATTTCTCCCTTTCAATATATGGTATAATAAAGAGGTAAGAACTTTTTCATAGTGAATGATTGCACTAATTTATTTATTATATAGTAGACCGTATTAAAAATTCATAAACATAAAATGCAACATTTTTTTTAAATTACGCCCACCAATGTCTTCTCAGACATAAGGTGTCTTGCATATCAGTACAACACTGAAGCAGTTTTACAAGGCGAAAGGGCCAATAGTCATCACTAGAACGAACAGCCAGAAGAAAGGAGCAACTAAAGAGATGCTCTTCAGTCATAGGTGAGGTGTCACAGAGCACACAAATAGGTGAACTGGTCAGTTAATCTTACACAAAGTGCCTGCAAATAGTCATGACCAATAATAATTCTAAAACGAACAACTCCCACCGCTTTGAGAAGGAGAGAAAGACTAGAGTGCTGCTGGTCATCAAGAAGGCAAGCCCAAGATTTTCCACCAGCTGAGTCCCTAAGAGCAGAAACTGTTCGATGATTAATTTTGCTCGCAAGAAGCGTACTTTCATGCCGGAGAGGAACTGGATGGGAAGGTGAATGTAAAGCAGATGCTTCGTTAGCCAAGATGTCAGCCCATTCATTTCCGCATAATCTACAATGACCAGGGATCCACTGGAGGACAATCTCTCTAACAAAGCAGAGAAGTGAGTCAATGCATTGTTTACACTCAAACTCAAGCTCTGAGGGGAATAAATCATACCCAGAAATGGCATGAATCATAGCTTGAGGATCAACAAAGATAAAATTTTTTTGTTCCATTGAATTGGCAATAGCTCTGATAGCCATAATAATAGCAAAAACTTCACCATCAAAATTGTAAGCCCAAGTGTCAAGAGTTTCCTGAAGGCTGAAATACTTGGAGCAAGCCCCTGCACCTGCTTGACCAGTTGAAAGATTGGCCGAACCGTCAGTAAAAACCTGTAACCACTCCTGACCAGAGTATGTCTTGTATAGTGGCCAAAGAAATGAAATACAGTTCAGACTGGTGGAAATCCCACTTCCTGACAGGCAGTATCAAGTCAAATCTAGCAGTGGCATATTTCAAGAGGCCCGGAAAAATAGGCGGCCTATAGATGTGAGATCTAGAGTCGGGGGGGACCTCAAAGGTCTCAGTGAGTCGCCGACATTCAAAAAGAAAATAATGTTGAGATTTAAGTCTAGTATGAGGAAGAACGTAGTAAGGTCAGAAGTGCTCCTTTCTCAATAATCTCTCACCAAGAGAAAGGGCAGTTAAATTATAAATTTCTGTCTGTAGCTGGGGCATAGCAGGAATAGGGGTCAAAACCGCACCACCAGTGATAAGTCTCAGTGCCCTATTTTGAATCAAGTCGAGTATTGACAATGCGCTGCAAGAAGCAGTAATGAGGACTTCCGAACCATACTCCAAAACTGGTTTAATGTAAGAAATATATATGGAAGTAAGAACACTTTGAGTAATATCCCACTTTATACCTGCAAGACGTTTCAATAGTCTAAGGCGATCTGTCACTTTATCTGCCACTTGGTTGATGTACTTGTTCCAGGTTAGTCTGGTATCAAGAGTAATGCCAAGGTATGCAGCACAATCAGTCCAATTCAAAACACTATTTTTATACACCAAGTCGACATTAAACTTCTTAGTAGTAAGGGTGAAAAGTTCGAAATTTGTTTTTTCCTAAATTTATCGTTCAGAGACTCCAAAGCCAAATTCAACATTTTCTCCAACATAGGGATGTCACAGCCCGTAGTCCAAATAACAAAATCATCAGAATATAACAAAGATTCAGTCTCTGGAACAGCATTTTTAACAATGTTCAAAATGTCATTTATCATGACAATAAAAATAACAGGACTCATAACTGAGCTCTGTGGAACGCCCTGTCTGGTTTGCCCATAACCTGATTGAGAATTTCTATATTTAATACTCAAGAATCTCTGGGAAATAAAATCACTAATGCATTTAAAATGGTTGCCATGTACTTTCATAAGAAGCAACTTCCGAAGTAGCATCTTCCTCCAAACTTGGTCAAACCCAAATTTAAAATCGACGAAGACAACAAGTGTACTTTTCCTCTCCTGAAAACTGTCCTTAACATGGTGTGAAAGATGGACAATATGTTCAGTTGTATTGTAGCAGTGTCTAAAACCAGCCTGTCTCTCTGAAATATGACCGCCATGGTCCAAGAAGAACTGAAGTCGATAGAAGGCAACATGCAGACATACCTAATACAACTTAATTTCAAGCTGGAATGCAAATAATAAAAGTCAAACTTTTTATAGGTAGATGCATAGGAGATAAGGATTTCAAAATCAATAATTATATTTACTGCTAAAAAAAAATGTTTTTTCTTCTAAATAAATCAAGATCTATGGAATTAAATACACATACTGTGAAGGCAGCTCTTCTCAACTGCTCATTATGGGAGAGGGGAAATATTTAGGCATATTTTGGTGTTAAACTGGTTTTTTATCCTTCATAAAAGCATTGACAAACATCAGATGCAAAATGCATATTTCACATTCAAGGCACTTATTTTTGCAATGCCTTGTAATAAAACTCATATTTTAGTAGAATCAAAATCTCTGAAGGTTCAATTTAATTTTTACAAGCAGTAGATAGAGTGCATATAGTAATGGGAACTTGCAAAAAATAAGTAGGCAGTAATCCTAAGCACCCTATTTTTTAAATATGAAAACAAATTAGAGTAAATGCTAGAATAAGGAACAAATCAATTTTAACTGACTTAGTATAAAGAACAATATTTAGTCAATATTTTTTTCACAACTTAAGGATTTGAAATTTTATAGTTTAAAATTTATTAATACAAAAAATATTTAAAATAAATCCTCTAACAAAAAGGATATTTATTAATTCCACAAATGAAACTACAGGTACTCAGTTAATTTTTTTAATAAATCAGAATAAAAATTAAAAATACTGAGTTAAAAAAAACCTAATGTTACTATCAAACATTAAACTGAACATAATTTTTTATTCATCAATTGAATATTATCAACATTCTTCAAATATGCAAAATATGTAACAGCAAAAATATTACACTGCTAAGCAAAAATTTTGTGAATGTTTATTAGAATAAATTATTAATAGGGAGATTAATTTTTTTTAATGTTTTGAAGCAAATAAGCAAAATTCAACTATCCACTTTGAATAAGAAATCAAATATGCCCATGGAAAGTTTAAGGACAAAATCACAAATTATATTCATCTTAGAATACGATCATTTTTTTTTAGAAAGCCTAAATTAAAAAAACAGATACCTTCATAGAATTAGAGCTTTGGCTTTCATGGAATGACTGTTGCTCTTTCAAACTTCTTGAAGAATAATGACTGCTTAAAGAATAAAAGGTGCCATCAGATTTGAACCTTAAAAGAAAAAAATTATTAAAAAGCAGATATTAAAAGTCATTCAAAAATAAAATTTGCTACAAAATATTTGGTAACTTAAACATTTAATTAAAATAAAAACTAAACAACTTGTAGCATGACAGCACACTAGTTGGCCAAGGCTTACAGAACCTATATGTGTTTGCCCTGGGGCCTACAGAGCCTATATGTGTCTGCTCAAGGGCCCTGGGGTGAGAAGCATATGTCCAGGGCAGCCTAATACAAAACCCAGGTATTTAGTTCCCAAGCATGCACACACACACACACTAGGTACTTAGTTAATTAACCCACTGAAGGGATGAAGGACTGAGTTATTGCCCGGTCCCAGGATAAAATATTTAATTATTTACGTAAACATTGCAATAGTTAACATCAATTAAAAGGCTTTTGCAGTAGAAAATATTAGGACATATCTCAAAAGTAGACCAACTTTAAAATAATTTGTTCCATCAAATGATTTCAAACATTTAATGAAGTAAATAGCAAGATATTAAATTAATGGATTTCTACAAATGAAAATCTTTAATAAGAAAAGCAGTTTTACTTAAATTTTTGGTAATAAAATATTAAAATTACATTCCTATGAAAAATTGAGATATTTTCATTACTTAGATAATTATTTGGCCATGTGTGTGTGTAATGTAGTGTTCAAATCATTCTTATAATGAATTTGCACAAGAGAATATACAAGAACATTTATTATGAAAACCTTAACAGGATGACTCAAGGTATCATAAAAAGAAGATGGATGATTTTGGGAGGTAAAAGGACTATTCTTAAATCTTCGAAGAAAAACAGCAGTGGCTTTATTTAGATGCTGAGCTGGAAATGACTGTTTGCAAAAACACCTCGACAAAAAGAATAAGAGTGGTGGATTTCTTAAACTATATTTTGTGTGACTAATCAGCATATGAATTTTTTATCTATAATATTAAATATCTATATATTTAATTTTTTGTATGATGGCATTGCTAAAAATATTGGAGAGCCTGTGAACTAATGACAACAATAATATTTGGCATTTGCAACTTATTACCCATCAGCATTTGCAGAAACTTTTTGTATGAAAAGATGAGTTATTATGGTGAAGCCAAAGTTTTCTAACATTTACTTCTTGAAGAATTGTGAAAAACAATTTGCAATGTTCTAATTAACTGTGACTGTACTGTACTTCAAGCTAAATGGCTTTGAATAGCTCTGCACTTTAGGAGAAACTTTTTATTGTTCATAGCACTTTTATTTTAGCTTTTGTGGATATGAGATGATCCTCAGGGACCCATTCTTTATTTTCTTGATATTTGGTATAAAAAAAAGATGCATTTTATAGACAGTTATTTTAAATTATTTCATTTTAAAATAACGATATAAAAATTATGCAGGCTACTAGCTTTAAGTAATTTAAGTAAAAGATGCATATGGGCTGAAAAGCATTTCCTTACAAAATAATTTATAAATATAAAATAATTTTATGTTATTTTAATTTAAATGAAAATCTATAATACATTTGTAAGGAAGTCTTTTAAAATATAATCACAGTTTGTTTTCAAAGTAATCAATGAAATTTTCAACATAAACAAATATTGCAAATATTCTTTACCTTGGAAGTGGACTATTGCACAATGTATACAGTATATTTTTACAGCAGCCTCTTGAATATGGATTCCTATCATTTGAAAATTTGCCTGTAACCTGTTATAGTGAAATCAAAATTATTTTATTTAAAAAAAAAGTAAAATAATTATTATGTAAATATAAAATCAAAATAAGAACAAAAGAATTTTCTTCAATAATAAAAAGCAAGAACAAGTAAAAATGAAAATAAAAATAACATTTAAAAATTAAAGATAATTAAATGAAGATTATAAACTATGGATTAAAAAAAACTTTTTAATGTAAGCATTTAAATATAAATGATTGATCAAGAATTGGTTGAATTAAAAAATTATCTAAATGTTTAAATTTTCAATTAAATTGTATGATGAAAACATTTATTTTTATCAGGATGTATTGACTTGCAGAAATTTTTTTACCATTCACAATGCAGAAATCTCACTGTTTAAAACAAGGAATGCTAAATGATGTTAATTAAATAACTGATAGAAGAAAAATAAATTTATGCTGCACAAAAAATTGCAAATTAAATAATAAATTTATGCATGTTAATTAATTATTTCTTGAAAAAATATGTTAACAGCATAGCCCCGATTAATAATTTATATAATGAAATAATTAATTAATAAGTGTAACCAAATGCTTTTAGTTACTTAATCTATTATTATAAAATACACAATTATATTTATATGAAAGTTACATAAATTTACTAAAATAATTATTACCTTATTATTGAAATAAACTTCTATGAGAAATAAATAAGGTGCATAAAATATAGTGAGAAAATACTTTTTATTTGCGAAAAATTTGATTTTGTTTTTTAAAGTAACACAGAAAGTTGATACAAAATCATATAAATTTTATGATTTCCAAAAAGCAATATATTCTATAGTTATACTGTCAATTTTTTAATAATTATTAAATTGAACACAGTCAATATTTTTAAATAACATCAATATTAATAAATTCTAAATATAATAAATATAGAATATATTAGTATAGTAATAATAATTTAAAAAATTGCAATTGAAAAACCTTTCTTATAAAAATTAGAAATAGAAGAATCAATAATTTAAAATCATGTCAATCACTAATTTGTAAAGCACTAATAAAAGAACACTGATAAATCAAAACGCAGAAAATATTTCCGCAGTTAAAACTTATTAATACTTTTCTATATTAAATTTCTTATATTGCCAAATAATTTCCAAGTATAAGTTATATTTAACAACTTCAAACATCGAAATTCCGAAATTTTCAATTCATTTAAAAATTATCAGAGTTTATTTAAAAGTTAAAATAATAGGCACAAATACAAAATATGACTTTTTATTCAATTTATAAAGTTTTTTATATCTTTTTACAACTCATTTTCAAAGTTGGGATGTAGACCATGAGTGATTATTTAAGCTCATTTTTTTCTCTATCAATGGAATATTTGTAGCAATTTTAAATTCTTCAAATATAACCTATAAAATATCAGTTGTATCATTGCACAATTTAAAATAAAAATTGCTTTGCACAACAAGCTTGGATCACAAGGCTTCAACTTTTCTGACTTTAATGGAATCCAAAGGAATAGAAAGAACTATTTTGTTTCAGTTTTTTGATGAAATCTAACATATATTCATTACAAAATTAAGAAGTAAATTTTGTTTATGCTTTTTTCCCATTATGATGGCTTTTTAATTGGATAAATCTACTATTCGAAATACCGAATTCTCTATAAAATATACAATTTTGTATATACACATTTGAAGAAGAACACTATTTTCTAATTGGAATGCTATCTAATTCTCCAAAGGGCTATGATAGTTGAAATTTAATTAATTCTCCAGGCATTTCTTCACAAATTTCACAATAAATAAAAAATGCTAATAATGAAATTTAAGATAAGAGTAATTAAGTAACTCTTCAATCTAATCTTAAATTTTATTATTTTAAAAAGTTTTAAATTGTGGACTATATTATTGGAGTTTTATTTCCCAATCATTAGAATCTTGCTTTACCAATGGACAGAATTATTTAAAGATATCACTATTTTGAACCAACAACCAGTCTTTTATTATGTTTAGTCTAGCATAACTCTAACTTGGAATTGGTAGAATTTTGAGCTCACATAATCACTTAAAGGGAGTGTTTTATATAGTCATACTGACAACTAATATGGTGGTGTTTGTTATCAGTTTTATGACCTTGAAAATGAACTTGGTGGAACAAGTGGAAATTTGATAAATGACGATTATTTTCTTAAGTGCTATTTCAAAACCTTTTTTTTTTTTTTTTTTATAGGAAACATCTTATTTTTGTAAGAGTTTTAAAGAAATTCAAAGAACAAAATGAAAAATAAGGAATTTTAGATGAACTGTGCTCCCTATTTTAAATGCAATTGAGTGAGAAACTGGATCAACTTATTAACAAAATTTTCTTTATTGTTACTAACCTTGATACACTGGTTTCTAACAAATTAAAAGTTTGATATCTACAATAATGTAATGTAAATAGTTTAAACTGAATTGTAAGAAGAACAGCATGGTCCTTAGAGAACTATTTATTATCTTCAATTTATGTACTTATTATAGTTCTTAAATGATCTAGTCAGAATTTTTTAGATAACAATTCCTAGATTAAAAATTTGTTTCCTTTTTACAGGGAATAAAACATGGAATCATCCAATAAATTCAATTTCAATTTTCAAATATCATCTAACCTTGTATGAGAACTCATTTGTTAGTTTTTCATTTAAGAAATGTTGCATGTCATAAAAGTTCTCAATGACAGTAAGCAGTCATTTCCTGTTTTTTTTGTCAGGCACTCTTGCTAATTATTTAATAAGCAACAAAAAATTACAAAATTTCTGATTAACTAAAAATGACATAATTTGAAATAACTGTTACTTCCAAATATTGAATTTGGTCGTAAAATTTACGACAAAGATGTTCCCATGTTAATTATTTTTGTTTTATTAATTTTGTTTATTATACTAAAAAATGGTAAATATATTTTACACCACAATATAATAGATATTATTTCAATTTTTACATCTATAAATGCTAATTTTTCATGTTTAGAAATTCACAAATACTTTGAGGATACATTTAATCACTGAAAAATGATGTGTAATTAATGGAAAAGTATTTTCAAGCACAAGATACATTATTAATAACACAAAATACATAAAGAAACAAAATGTCTCAGTTTCATTATAAGAAATCATAATGTAATTCATATTTTGTAAAGATTTACTAAGAAAATTAATTGAATTTATCTAGAACTTGTAACACTTATAATGCTATGATTAAATAAGAAAAGAAACAAAAAAAAAAAGAAAAAAAAAAAGAAGTACAGTTTTTATTATTTAGCATAATAGCAGTAATGTATTATTTAGCACAATAGCATGTAAGGCCAAAGAAAATTTGAAGAAATGTTACAGTAACATTTTGTTAAGTTTGCTAAAGTATAGGATGAATGAAGTTATTTAAAATTGTACAACACATATTTCAAAAATGATTTCAAAAGGAATGATATTTTCTGTTGTCTTAAAATATGTGCTTCCCCTTAAACTTTATACAAAAATTCCGAGAAATTACCTTCATTAAAGCAATAATTGAAATTTTTTGTGCATTTCCTCAAAGACCAGAGATAATTTTGTTTGATTTTTTATGTCTGTAGCCGAGATATCATACATTAGTATTGATAAATTGTTTAAAGTATATTATAAAATATACAGGGAAATACTTTTTTGTTAATTAGTATGATCTTAGAAAAGAAGTTTTTCATGGAAAATCACATGCTCATATAAAATGCAGTTTTAAAATTCCTTTTAATGATTATTCTGACATAACTATTTTAGCAAAAATTTCAAGGAATCAAACATTACAAATGTTGTATCATTAGCTTTATCGAAGTCTGTGAAATTATGATGGAAAAGAAAACATTTCCAATGACATAAAGTTATATTAATAGTACTTTCACAATATTTGAAAATTATTGTTTATTTTACAGATTACAGTTACAAAAATCTTTAAAAGACAATCTATTTTCAAGATTGTATTTTAAATACAATCTTAAAAATAGGTATTTGAAAAAATAGGTCCTTGGATACAATCTTTTTTTAATTAAAAGAGAATGAAATACCTGTATTGATCAAAGAAAAATAAGGAAAAGTAATTATATATTTGATTAAGTATCAATTCAGTATACTATACCCCTTTATATCACATAAGAATGATACTTTTTAACTGTCTCATACTGTATGAAAGTTTTGTTTGAAATTATTTTATCTTAATTTGATGCATAAATTATGATTAAGGTTAAGAATAGCATATTTTATCCTAATTTAAATTGTGTGCGAAACATACAAATAAATCATTTATCAATTATATTTGCTGTACCCTTCTAACATAATGAGTACTTTTTTTCTTTTAAACAAAAATAATAGTATGAAAATCTTTTCAATTATCTTGAAAATTTTTCTTTTAAAATAGTAAAACAGTGTTACTTTAACAAAATAGGAAATTGTGTTCAATTTAAAATGTCCAACAAATAAAAGATTTCAAATCAAATAATCAATTTATAATCAAACCACAAAAATTATTAAAAATAATTCAAAATGTATTCAAGCAATTTTATATATATATAAAAAATCATTAACAATATTTTGTAATCTTAATAAAAAATAAATGCTCTTTTAAAATTAAGTATTTATTTTTGATTTCAAAAGTAAACTTCATTAAAATATAACAAGCACAATGAAATGAAAGCAAAATTTGATTTTATAACATTCCATATAGAATTTATTAAAATTATACTAATCTACCTGCTCATTTGTAGTTTTTCCTCGGATAATCAGCATTAAGTGATATGCAGTCAATCCAAGTATAGGTATAAAAAGAATTATTATGATACCAATAATACCAAGTCTTTTTTGTCATTAAGGAATATAATAATAATAAAATTTTAATTAAGATTTAACTTAAGTTTAAAGGTAGAGAAATAAGAAATATAAAAGGATACGTCATTAATGTTGATAATTTCTTGATATCATCAAGATGATCTTTCATATAAAATGCGCAAAGACTTAAAATTGAGATCATATGAATACTTAACCACAGAAGAAACATGAAGAAATATCGATAATTGCGGCGACCAATACAGTTGTTCACCCATGGGCAATGATGGTCAAAAGTCTATTTAAAAAAAAAACTTGCGAATAAAAATCACAGAAATATACTTTACTCAAGTTTTACAAAATGTTTAGGATTTAAACTTGATATTGATAAAAAAAAGTGAAATCAATTAAAATTGAAAAAAATATTGAAAAAATACTGATTTGAAATATTTTTGTATAACTATTGTATTATATATACAAACAATTATCAAATTTAATAAAATAGAATTAAAAATCTTGTAATTTATGATTTTTCTTTTCAAAACTGTTACTTATACTTATAAATGTAGCTAAAAAATTATGACTTGAGGAATAATAACACTACTTTGTTCCTTTTTATAATTATAATCATGTGTGTGATAATTCCACGTAATGAATAACATAAGAGCTAAAAATTACTGTATATTTTACCTCTATACTGCTCTTTACTTTCTTAGATAATATTGACATGTTGCAAGAAAAGAAGTACTAAAATTTATAATAGGTAATCCATGTAATCATCTCAAATTGTCCAAAATTTTAATTTTTGTTATAAAGCGTTTTTAAACACAAATTTAAAATTGAGCAACCATTTATTTTGTACTATAAGGAATAAATAAGAATATAAAAAATGTAACAAAATCAGAAGCAAAATAATAGCTAACATAAGAATAAAGTAAAAAAAATAATTTTTTTATTAATAAGAATTGAAAAATGTATTTTTTAAAATTTAGTTTTGATTTGTTTTGTGATCTAAGGTAAGTCTTTGTAACTGTGTGATAATTTGATAATAAATTACGATACAAAAAGGATTCATAACTCAAAAACAATTAAACTAAAGAAACTAGTTTTATCAATTCAACATTACTAGCCAGCTAAATAAATTTAATAAAATACAGCTCTAATGTATTAACAGTCACACCTTAAAAAAAGTAAATGAATTTAAATACATTGACATGCTAATAACAGATGAAAACAAGCTTAAAGCAAAAGTGATCAACAGAATAAAAATGGCTAATGTTTTATAGACTAAGAAAAAGAAGGGGGAAAAAAAATAAGAACTAACATAACTAGACAACAACTAAATTAGGAATTTATTTTGCATGTTTTGTTCTTTGTAAGTGAAATATAACTCTTAATATTGATGTTCAATACACTTTGAATGTACTTGAAAGAAAATTCCTCATAAAACTATCTTTGGCATGAAAGCAAAGCAATAAGGCTCCTCTATTATATAAACCTTAAAAGTTTAGATGGAATATTATTGCCTTTTCCTATAGAAACTGCAAAATTTTCAAAATTAAAGACTATAGAATTAACAAAGTTAAAAAAACAATAGTAATTATTGACAACTGAAACAAATTCATTGAAATTCAGCATTCAGTTAGTGAATATTTTTATGGAAATATAGCTTTTATTCAATAAATAAATCAGCTTATATACTTCATAATTAAAATTAGAAGGATTAATTTAAATATTAGAAACATAAAGGTATTTAAAGAAAAATACTTTAATTCTCAATATAAATTTATTGCAATGTGAGAAAAATATATTACATAATTTCATACCTCAATACATGTATCACATATTCCACAATGTACACATCGAGGTGGGCGATAAAACTTACAAGTTACACACCACTTCAAACGTACTTTTATGCCATTAATTTCAATATCTTGGTATGTAGGTGAAACTATACCATCATTTTTTAATTCGTCTGATTTGGCTGGAAAAGTTTAAGTGTATAATGAGTGAATGTTAAGATTTAACTTTTAAGCTGCTTGTGAACTAAGTCCACACGCACATACACACAAAAAAGCATTTTTAAAAGATAATTATATATTGTAAAATATCAGCTCATTTGGTAGACTTCACTAGAAACTTCAGACAACAAGGCATTAAGTATAATAATTTTTTTCATAAATAATGTTTAATAATTTTTAAAGCATAATAAAATTTTAAGTTATTAAAACAATGTAGTACTTTGTTTCACAAAAGTCATTATACTGTCCATTATTATTTTTAAGTAAATATTTATTAATTGAAGATTATCAAATAAAATCTAAATTTTTATTGTAAAGCCTGTAAAAGAAGCTACAATCGTGTAATCATATTTAATTAAAGGAATTTTACAAAAAATAAACAGGCCTAAGAATGAGGTCTTCCTTTTACGTACAATTGGAATTTGTAGAAAATTATTTTAAGAAAAATTATGAATTATACAAATATAATATTCATGCTATAAATATCAATATTGGCAACTATATTCGGTTTGGTTTGCTTGTTTCATTTTTTGCACACAAGAGCTAATTAGACTGGGATCCAGTATGAGATTTGAAACCACAAACTGTTGAATTAAGGACCTATTGCAGGTCATCAACCTAGCTTGTAATATTCTTGTATGGGTAGTTAATTTTATGTTTATATCGTAATGATACAAATAGGATAAATCTGAAATATATTTAGAAAAAATGTCTTTTATAGTATTCTCAAATTAAAAAAAAAAGAAAGAAAACAGTTACCTTTTGGAATTACACCAGGATTTACAAATGTAGCCAAGGCAAAATTAACTACCACAAAGAATGTTATAACACTCTGAAATATTGGAATACCAATGCTGTAAACTGACATCAAATAACGACATCTAGAATAAAAAAATATTTAAATAAAATATTAACAGAATAAAAAAAAGCAAATTAAAACAAGAAAAATTACAGTTCATATATAAAAGAAATAATGTATACATTAATATAAATATTATCAAATCAATTGTAAAATTTTATTTCCTTTTAATTCTAAAGCTACAAAATTCAAAAATTTTTTAATAATAACTTAAAATATTCTGCTTATTATGACATAAAAATGGAAAAATAATTTATTATAAAATTATTTTTATGAAGAATTAAAAAAAAAAATAGACATCAAGCATTAGAAAACTATTGAGAAGATTTTAATAGTCAAAGTGCTAAAATAAGTCAATTCTAACTCAAGAGTGTCAGACACAAAATTGTTGCTTGTAATGGTTGAATTTAAAATTTTTTTTTCACTGAGAACATCTTTAACTATAAGATACAGTAAAGATGTATGTAGTGGTGCAAACATTATACTGTTATAATAAAAATGACTAGTAAATGGGAAATCTAAAATTTTGATCACAATTTAGACAAATTTTTTTCCCATTTCTTGTTAACTAGTCACAAAGGTATAAGATTATTTTTTTATAGTAACCATGAAGCACATTAGAGGATGCCATTAATCATTTAACTTTGATTTCCATTCAATTATTAGAATTTTTACTTTTTAAAACAAGAAATGAGATTTTAATGCAAATGTTCACAATTATATTAAAGAGCATTTTAATATTTTATAAAATTGTCAATTTTAATAAATTACTTGATGTAGAGATAATACATGATATATATATATATATCCATCAAATTGTGTGAAATTTTACCAATATACGTGTTCAAAAACAAAGTGGAGCAGGATGAAGGAAGTAGATGAATGACTATTGAACACATTTAAATATTTATTGCCCTCTAAAACAATAACATGAGCTTAACAGAAGCACATACTATTGTTTCTGGGTACAAATAATCATGTAACAATAAGAACATCTGGTAATGAATGATAAGAAAAATGAAATTTTTAAAAGCAAATGCCACTGTCTCAACTTTTTTATTCAAACTTATCAGATAAAAAAAAACTAAAAACAATATTACATACAACAATGATTTCATTTTATTATTTGGTTATTGACCATTTCTCAGGTTTAAGTTATTGCTCAATGGTAACTTTTTATACAAAAGAGTTAATTAAAATCTACAGTTTAAAGTGGGTTTCAAACCATTATTATTTGCAACTTGATTTAGTGTAAATCATATGTCAATGATATAAATAAATCTGCTTTCTCTGACACAAAACATTCAAGGTAAAGTTGGGAATAAAATCCACGAGCTGCTGATCTGAAATCTAAAATTTGAACAATTTAGCGTCTTTTTTGCCCCCATTTCTCAAAAGCACTATACAAGTATGATATATTTACAGCAAACTGACTTTTCTAGAAAAATTGGTTACCTATTTAGATTAACAAAAGATAAATTTTAAAAATATTTTAATTGATTTAGTACAATATTTCATAGGGAGTATAAAATGAGATGTTTTTTTAGACCAATGATATTTTCCAATATTTATTTTTAAATAGAAAATGACATTTTTCAGAAATTTTGTTAAATGGCTTTTTTACATTTTTAGTAAATTTGAGTAAATAGTCCATTTTTTTTACCATGTATTTAAAATTATATAATGAAATCAATTTTTATAACTCCGAAGTTTTTACCTGAAGTTTTAGTAGTATTTTTGGATGCTAGTCATGTTTGAGTGACCAACAAAAGTCAAAGGAACCTTGTCAATGTTCCTAATGACCAAGTATGAAACTAAAATTTTTCTCATTCTTGTACATTAATGATGAAATTTAACAATTTCTTCCTTGTTAAGACGTACTTTTTAGTATATGTGATCTCACTGAGCTTGTATGCAGTGTTATAACACTGACATTATTTTTAAGCCATAACTTGCCAACAAATTTAAGAAAGTTAAAAAGTAAAAATTACACACTAAAAAACGTATATAAAAAATTGGAAAGTTTAAATCATTGATGACACAATGCATGTACATTCACTGAACTCAACATAACTATCACATTCCATGAGGGAAAAAAAAAAAAAAACTCCATATCTTATATTTTTAGTGATGATTATTATCAAAAACTTAGTATAAGCCTATAAGATGCATTTTGTTTTCCATGAAACTTTTTTTTATAGAAAAAGAGTGCATCCCATATGATTGGCAAATGTAGTAGTCTTTCATAATAAGTCATACCTGCCAACTTTGGAAGAAAAAAATCAGGAGACACTACTAACAGCATTTTTTCTTGAAACAGAATGTTTAAATGGTATTATCGTAAAAAGACAATATTTTACTCTTTAGATTATACATTCTGAGAATAATTTATGTTAATCTTATTATTTTAATAAAATATTCATTAACCTCATAAAGGAACAATAAAAAAATATACTACGTGTAAAAAAAAAAAAAAAAAAAAAAAAAAAAAAATCAGTGTTTATGTCCCTATATTTATTTTATAAAGTAATTTTTACTACATTTGTCCATAAAAACATAATATTTTTCAAATTTGAGTGGTCATGAATTTGAACTCATGGCAATTTATTCTTTTCATAGGTTGCTGATTTAGCATTTTTAAGAAATGAATTGGTGAATTGCTGTTCAAAACATTTTTTCTCATTTTGCAAATATTTAAGCTATGTTGAGACTGTTTAAGCTACAAAATCAACCCAATAGACTTTTAACTGGAAAAATTTCAGCTGCTTTTAAGTTTTTCACAGAAATTGCCAAAAATCAGGAGTTTCCTGATAAAATCAGCAGAGTTGGCAACAATGTTAAGTGAATGTTCTGAGACATTATAATGCAATATTTAATCCCTTAATTATAAATACAATAGTAATTAAAAATAGTTTTTACAACCAAAAAAATGTTTCTTTAAATTACAAAATAAAACATTAATACATATATTTATTTTATGAAAAAGAGTTTTGCTCTTTACAACTAAAACTTTAACATGAGAGGATTAAAAAGATTACTTTTTAAAACAAATGCTATTTTCACTGAAATTAATTTAACTCTGAAAATTAAGTATTAACACTTTAATTTCTAAAGAATATTATAAAATAATATTTTTCATGCATGTAAAAAATATTTAGGTATTTACTACCTTAACATTTGACACTATGTGTACTATGTTAACATTAACACATTCACAGAATTTCTTCTTCTAAGACTTTTCCTAAATAGATATGATTCAAACAAAAAGAGGGTAGCATTGTGACTGAAGAAATAGTAAGATATACTCATGCATGACTAGGAAATCATAAAACAGAAGTGCAAAGTCTATTTTCGTTTGCCTAATGGTGGCACTGTATTATTACTAAGCCCGAGTAAGCCTAAACATAATACTTTCAATGAATATCAATCCATAAGAATTCAGTAGTAAATTAATGTAATATTTTCAAACTATATTGTTTTTAATTATAAAAGTTTCTGACCAAACATCTGATTTTCTTAGATTGCTTTTGAGTGATTCTAAGACGCAAACAAAACAGAAAAGATGTAGTATTATAGGAACGAGTATATGTACACTCATATCTTTCTCTACTTCAAATTCAAAGTTCTTTTTCTTTTTAAATGATGTAGAATGAAACTAACACTTAATTTTAAATTTCATGCTATTTCTTAATATTCTTTTTAAATCCAGATATATTTGACATTAAATCAGGCTGAACTGTAAATTGACAGTTCAGCCTAATCTGAAATCTTGTCTAAAAGGCCACAATTGCCTGGTTGGTTTAACCATCACTCTGATTATTGGAAAGTAGTGAGTTTAAACCTCGACATAACTGATGAGACCTCATGTTAAAAAGTTTATGTTGCAGTATTCTCCAAATAAAATAATACCCCTTGGGATAAAAATGCAATAATTAAAGGTCATCTTCTTTGTGCTTACTTCTAAATTACAAGAATGTTTCTGATATTTAAAGTAAAATCTGTATTAGCAAATAATTCACCATCAATTTATGAATTTTTAAAATTTTGTGACATGTTATTCTGGATGTAAAAAGTTTTATTATTGATCCACGAAGGATAGACATGATAGAATAAGAATCGATTTGATT
The DNA here is from genome assembly GCA_030067965.1 of Latrodectus elegans. Classification (NCBI taxonomy): domain Eukaryota; kingdom Metazoa; phylum Arthropoda; class Arachnida; order Araneae; family Theridiidae; genus Latrodectus; species Latrodectus elegans. Next base: position 34,668,723 of record CM057818.1, on the reverse strand, counting down.
TTGTTGATCAGAAGTAATTTTTTGCACATGTGGGGTAATTAGACCAGGATACAGTTTAAAGTGAATTCTGAACCACCATTAGCATTCTCTGGAATCAAACCAAGGAAGTGCTGAATCGGAGGCAAGAGCGATAACCATTTGGCTACCAGCTTAGCTATAAGAATCTAAAAGTCAAATCTAACAGATTTTTGACATTAAAATTATAAAAAAGTTAAAAATAATAAAAATAGATATTAACAAAAAGAAAAACAATTAACAATGCATAAATTATATTTAAAGATGATTTTTACATGACTTTAAATATTCACTAAGCTAATATTAAAAAGAAAACAATTAAAACAAGATACAGTATAGATATATATAATTTTCCATTTTTATATTAATACTATAAGATTATAAAGAAACTTTTTTGCTTCAGGCAACTATAAAACAATAGCCAATAAAATCCACAGCTAATTCAAAAATCAAGACTTTTAACATGCAAAACTGACAAGAAAAGCAAAACACAGTATGCCTCCATAATACTTCACTGAATTTTTTTTTCTTTGTATTTTTTTCATGCATTTGGAATTGTTAATGTTAAATTTCCACCTTATCATAGCTCATTTGCTTTTTCTTGTTTGATATATATTTTATTATTTAGAAATTGTATATTAAGGAGCCTGCAAAAGATTTATACTAAGTAAGACTTTTTATGAATAAAAATTAATATTTTATTGACCATTTTTGTTATTTTACTTAATGATTTGGCAAACCAAGATTTTGGTATTGTTTTTATAATATCAAGTATAAATCAAATAATGTAATTTATAATTATGTACACTTCAGTATTAAAAAATGTCCAAAAAGCCAAATATATAAGTGTACATAAGAAAATTTTGCTTATATGTTTCATCTATAAAGTGAGAAAAAGTCATAATGACAGCTTACTATTACCTTAGTGGTGAAATTATTCTGTTGAGAAATATTTGTATTAGATGTATTAATATCCTGTTCGATAGTCTAAGGAACTCATTCTACAAGCTATTTACAGGAATTAATTTTTGAACTATTATTTTTATATTTTCCTGAAGGCCTTGTTATAACTTACTAATAAATATACAAAATCAGTTTCACAATATATATTTGTTCAATTACAAGATTTTATTGTTATTTAATCAAATATTATATACACTCGTTTGGCTACATCCTACTATCAAATAAAACAAAGTTATAGATTACAATAAGAGAATGGTTTCTTTGGTCTTATAAGTTTTGACTTGTGTGTGAATCATCTATAACGTGGTAAATTTCAATATAAATGAAATTTGATTGGAATTTTAAATATCACACTGACGACTAGGATTTTACCAACCTTTTTTATTGAACAACAATATGCTACAAAAGTGTTTTATTAACATACTTCAAAGTGCAATTAATATTTCCTAAATATAGTGCTTGACATAATAATTAACATTTCATAATTTATTGAAATAATTTAATCTACCATAAGATACAATATAAATTATTCCATGAATATAAGGTAGTTTTGTAAGCAACCATGTAAAATTAATGTATTTAATCTACCATAAGATACAATATAAATTATTCCATGAATATAAGGTAGTTTTGTAAGCAACCATGTAAAATTAATGTATTTAATCTACCATAAGATACAATATAAATTATTCCATGAATATAAGGTAGTTTTGTAAGCAACCATGTAAAATTAATGTATTTAATCTAACATAAGATACAATATAAATTATTCCATGAATATAAGGTAGTTTTGTCAGCAACCATGTAAAATTAATGTATTTAATCTACCATAAGATACAATATAAATTATTAGATGAATATAAGGTAGTTTTGTAAGCAACCATGTAAAATTAATGTATTTAATCTACCATAAGATACAATATAAATTATTCCATGAATATAAGGTAGTTTTGTAAGCAACCATGTAAAATTAATTGAATAAAAAAATAAAATAAATATGAAGACTAATGAAGAAAGTTGGGATAAAAATAATTAAAATCTAAATAACACTCCTTAATATTGATCAGGAAATCACTTTTTACTATTTTAAAAAACAAATTTATGTATTAGAACACTTACGGAAATGCAAAGAAAATTCCAGTTGCACAAAGCAAGAGAATCCAAGCAACTAAAGCAGGTATAATCCTTGTAATAGGAGTACACTTTCCCATTTCAAAAATTCGAAATTTTTTTTGATTTGTGAGCACTTCCTAGAATTCTAATCATTTTATATATTTTCGAACTTTACTTTGTTTCTAATAGAATTTATAGAAAAATTCGAAATAAAAGTATTTAAACTGTACTCGATTTAAAAAAAATATTAATTTTATACCAAATAAAAGAATTTAATAACATTTGTAAAATTAAAATATTTTATTTCAGCTAACGAAAAGAAAAAAGGCCATAGCAGTGTTTTCAGAAAAATACCAAAACCATTATAGTTAGTTATAGAACCTAAATCGAGTGAATTCATTTTCCCATCACGACATTTTTGACAATGTATCTTCAATTATGTTGAAGCATTTACACGTTTATAAAAAAAAGAGAAGACAGGCTCGACAACTTTTGACATTTTAAAGCACATCTTCATAACAACAATTACTCAGATTACTACAGTCGCAGTGCAAAACTAGTTTAGTGATGTAAATATTAATTTATTCACAGTAATCGAATATTTAACTTTTCAAGTGCTTTGCTACTTTTCTACGAATTTTTAAGAGAAAACAATGAGAAAATTTATAAATTCTTTGTAGAAAAAGTAATTTTTTTAAAACCCATTAACATAAGCAATTTGGCAACAAAACAATTCAACCATCATCGCGGCGACAGCTCTGGAAAAAGTGAAATTTTTGTTAGCATTGTCGATTTATGTAGACATATTTTACTCAGATTTGTGTTATTTGTTAATGAAATCAAAAAGTTGACTGAAGTTGATTGAAAAGACGCTATTTGGCCCTTTTTAAAATTAAATTTTAAGTGAGTGATGTGGTAAAAAGCTTTTAGTTAGTTTTCTAATTATTACTGATCATGCTTTCAAAATAAAATTTTGAATGAAAAATTTACTTATATACTATTTTTTACACTATAGTATAACTTATTTTTGAATAATCTAATAATCTGTTACTGGCTTTATTTCTTAGAAACTTAAAGGCTTTATTTTTTAAACTAATTTAAGGAAAAAGTGATTATCTTTCAATTATTTTAAAAGTAATGAGGGGTTTTATGTAATTATGGTAAAAATTGCACAAGATTGAACATATTTACATCAATATGTTTATTCTTTCATTATGTAGTAATTATTAATTAAAAAGTAAGACTGCATTTTAAAGTTTAATAAAAAAAATTTTTCATAGCAATATATTTTTATTCTCATAATATAATTTTTTTCTTAGGTGAAGATTTTCCTATAGATTTTGTGAAAGGGTATTGTACAATATATTAATTACATAATGTTTATTCCATTATCTATCATGTCTAGTTGGTATATGAAATTAAATGGCTTTAAATTTTTATTGTAGTTTTGAATTATTTTTAAATAATAGTCCTCAATGAAGGGATTTAAGTTAAAATTTTTTTCGGCTCAAAAATTATTATTTTTTATACAAATTTTTTTTGTATAATTTATTACTAATTATTATTTGTAGACAGTAATAGTATAGAATAGTTTGATTAGATAGTAATTAATTGGTATTTTTCTTAAATACCACATTATTTTCAGAAACCATTTAAATTTATGTAGACCAAAAAACTAAACTAAACATGTGGCATAACAGTCTGTATGGGCTAAGGCTTTAAAAATTCTCACTGATGAGCCTGCAAAGCATATGTACCACTTAAGTGGTCTGCCTAATGTGAAGCTTAAAGTGTTTAGTTTTCAAGTATATTAGTGTAATCTATTGATGTTATAATTTCTTAAAATTGTTACTAGCAGGCCCTGATCATTAGCAATGTTGATATGATTTATATTTCTATGAGTTTTGTTAAGATAAACTTCCAGGTTTCATACTTAAGATCTGAAAAGTTAATTTGCAGTTTGTTTAAAGTTAGATAAGTACATTGTTATACTGTTTTGTAATATAAAATTCCTTTTCTGTATTCTGTAGGAAAAAAATTTGTCTTGACGTGTTTGGCACTGTAGTAGAGGACCTAACCATTGAAAGTTTTTGTAAGGCATTTGTATTTTACTGTGTAATGATTTTCTGAAGGACATCTAGTATGTATAATCTCATTGATTTTTTGAATATTTTTAATCCTAATAATTTTTATAGATATGACATAAGAAAACATAAAAACTCCCTAGCTAACACACTTGAATGCAGAAAGTGGATGTTTGCCATTTATCTCTCGTTGTTCTATAGTAGCTGAAATCTGTCTCAAGATTTTCTGCTCCATAGAGTGCTCTCTTAAGGTTACTACGATAGCATATGATTTTATGATAACATTATTTAAAATGCTATTTTTTTATTTATTTAAAATACAAAATTTAATATTTTGTATTTTAAAATGTAATCAAAGTCAACTGGAAAATCCTTCTGTGGTAAGCAAAGCAAGGGAATTACAGCAAGAGTTTTACCTCTTTAAAATTTGCAAATTTAATTTTATCTAAATTAGAAATTTGCTTTGCAAAATAATTTATCCCAAAATTGATTGGGACAAATTTTTTATTGAAAATTGCTTGGGTTGTCAGTTGATGTTAAAAATGTAGTTTGAGTTAATAAAATTAAAGAAATTCATTACAGTGATTTCCTTTTTTCCTTGTTATTCTTTTATTATTATGTTGAGAGCATTTACAATAAGTTATTAAAATGTTAATAGATAGTAACATTCTGTGCATTTGTGTTTTTCTAATGATCCAAGCGTGCCAAATCTTCCATGAAAAATAATATTCCATGGATAAAAACATAAATTTATTATATTTTTTATAAAACTTATTATATGTGGATTTTATCTAATATTTCTCTTTTAATGTGAATACTTTATGTGGAAGCTGACTAATCAGATATTTTTCTCAACCTTTATTATTGACCAGAATTTATCGAGTAACTGTGTAGGTGGGATTAAACTTGTTGGAACTAGTTCAGTATCCCCATATATTGGCGAACGCGGCGAATTTTTTTGTCGCCAAAGTAAGTGCACCAAGCTAACACGGGAAATTTCACGAAGTTCGATCAAAAAATAAGCATTTTAGAAAATTAAAAAAGGGAAATAAATATAAATGATGGACTTACTTGATATGAAGTTTAGCTGATATGCCGATTGGTATGTTTATTTAGACATTTTTTTTCGTTGTCACCAGTGTCACATTTCATTTTTTTTTTTAAAAAAAGGCATGCAAAAAATATTTTTCTAAATATTTACACTTTATAAATTTTAAGATAAGCATGCAAAAAATATTTTTTGAAATATATACACTTTTAAAGTAAATAAAGATAAAACACTAATACAATAAAGAATATACATTCAGAATTTGAATAAAATAATTACACCTTCTGCGAAATTTGGCACTCATCCCAATTAATTCCCAAAATGATTTCAACAAATTTATTAAAACAATTTTCATTTGCAGCTATGCAAACTTTATGAAACATACATTGCAAGGTAAAATTTAAAATCTGTAATTATTTATTGTATTTAACAAAAATGTAAAAGATAATAAATTAAATTAATAAGATAAATAAATAAACCAAATAAAATGAAATAATGTAAAAGAAATTGTAAAAAAGAAGAATTTACGATGATTAGATGCTGGTGACAACGAATCTCAACTGAGGGAAAATCCCTTCCAATTCCAATAGAAACAAATTCCAATAGGAACAAACTTCCAATTCCAATAGGAACAAAGAATGTTCTAGAACAATGAAAGTCGAAGTAAAATTTAAATGTTTGTAAAATTTATGTAAAACACAAAAAAATAAATAGTGGCTAAAAAAAAAAAAAAAAAAAAAAAAAAAAAATAGTAACTAAAACTGAATTTGGCAACAGTACAATAAAAACAAAAGCTGAAATCGGCAACACTACGAAGTAAACAAAGGGCGCCAGATTTGGCGAGAAATCATATATGGGGATACTGAACTTGTACCAACTTGTTAACTAACATTCTTGGTAACTGTTGCAGTTCATTATTATTCTTAGGTTGGATTAAACTTGTTAACTAACAGCCTTGGTTTCTGTTACAATAATTATTATTTTTATCTAATAGCTGATTCATGTTAAGTATTCAAAATAAGATAATAAAATCAGTGTAAAATATAATATTGAACTGAAACTGACAGAAAGGATTTTTTACATGTTTATTAAATAGAAAAGGTAAACTTTAATCAATGTTTGTTCAAGTGAAAAATATTAATTATATTGGTTATATTAAAATTATTGGTAAAATATATATTAATTTTATTTTCCCAAATTTTAATTTTCATTTTGAAAATTTAAAAATATAAATCATTTAATCAATTAAAATTGTTTATTTTAGCTTTTAATTAAGTAACAATAAAAGGTAATTAAGATCACATAATTTTTTGAAATAGATTGTTTTTTTTATAAATGTATCTTATAATTCAATATAATCTTTTTTTTCCTAAATTAATTTTTCAGTTCATATTATCTGGTACAAAAATGGATGCTTCTGAAGGAGCTTCTTGTTCGATGGATACTTCTTCACCTATAGGAGAAAACTTTGTAGAAGGTGAAAAATTCTTATTATGAATTGTGTAGTGCATAGCTTTTCTGTAATTTTAAAATGACGTATAACTCAAAATGGTGATAAATTGAATAAAATTTATTAATTGTGTATAGTTGTTAAAATTATCTGTAATATTCTTTAAACAATTTTTAAATTTTTATTGTGTGCATTAATCTGCAGAATAGTTACAAATTAGAAATTTTTAACAAAAGCCCTCATTTCTCTAAATTAATGATGTCCAAATGAAATTTAAGCATCATTAGTATTAGCTACATACTTAATATTTTAACATTCACTTGAAGTAAATTTATTATTGTATGTAATTATTCACTCTAAGTAAATTCAAATTTTTGCTGAAATCATTATACTTGCAATAAAAAATATTGCTGAAATCACTATACTGTAGTTTAACTAAAAGCCTTTTTTCTTCAAATAAATATGTGTTTGTAAATAATTTATTCAGACACATATGTAATATTGTATTCAGTTTGATGATTCAATTTTTCCTTAATCAAGAAAAATTTTAATAATTCAATTTGAACTAACATAAGCAAATGTTTTAATTCACATATTTTCATAATAAAATAAACATTTACTAGTAGACTTTATTTCTTTACTCAGAATGAAATAAAAGAATATTATTTTCAAATTTATGATTTATATTGGAACAGTTAAAAAATTTATATCTTCTTTGTTTTTACTTGAAGTAGGCTGCTTTATTAATTTAAATGAATTTCGTTCTAGGCCTTCAAGCAAGCACTTCACAACCAGGTTGCAGTTCCTACAAAGAAGAAATCGCTGTTTCAGATGTTGCTGGATCATTAGCAGGTGTCAGCATTTCCGGCCGGGAAAAGCCAGTATGTCTTATTGTATTAGGTATGGCTGGATCTGGTAAAACAACTTTTGTTCAAAGAATAACTTCATATTTACATGCCAAACAATCTCCACCATATGTTATTAATCTTGATCCAGCCTGCCATTCTGTTCCTTATCCTGCAAATATTGATATCAGAGATACTGTGAAATACAAAGACATTATGAAACAATATTCTTTAGGACCCAATGGTGGAATAATGACTTCTTTGAATTTATTTGCTACTAGATTCGATCAAGTATTAAATTTTGTTGACAAAAACAGCTCTAAATGTCAATATGTTATTTTAGATACTCCAGGACAAATTGAAGTATTTACCTGGTCTGCTTCTGGTATGATTATTACTGAAGCACTGTCTTCTGACTATCCTACTGTTATTGTTTATGTTATGGACATAGTGCGAAATGCTAAGCCCGTAACATTCATGTCAAACATGCTATATGCCTGTAGCATACTTTACAAGACTAAATTGCCATTTATTGTTGTGATGAATAAGACAGATGTTCTCGATTGCAGTTTTGCTATTGAATGGATGCGAGACTTTGAAGTTTTCCAAGAAGCTTTAGATTCAGATACTTCATATATTTCTAATTTGACCCACTCGATGAGCTTGGTATTAGATGAATTTTACAGAAACCTTAGGGCAGTGGGGGTTTCTGCTTATGTTGGCTCTGGCATCGATGAATTTTTCAAATTAGTGGAAGAAGCAGCAAAAGAATACGAAATGGTATACAAGCCAGAGTATGAAAGAATGTTGCAAAAGAAGAAAGATGCTGAGAAGGCTAAGGAAGAAAAAGAGATTGAACGATTAAAGAAAGACTTAGGTAAAGGTTCCACAGTTGAATTAAATAATGAGGATTTGAAATTGCAAGATGTTATTGAAGACCCTTCATATGTTCAGCAAGGAGTAGATGATGATGCTGAAACATCTGATGAAGACTGGACTACCGGAAAATTAACCTATGGGGATGATTCGTAACATAATTTGAAAAATTTTATTTCATATGCAACTATGTATACATAGATAGTCTATGTCTAAATAAATTTATGAATACAAAAAGGTGTTAAATTAACTTATTCATGAGATATGACTAAAATAATTAGATGGTTTAAATTTCTAGTGATTTTGTTCTAGTTCATTAAATATTTCTTTGGCTATAGCTATGATTTAATTAAAAAAGAAAAATATTTGTGTTTCTCATTTTCAAAATATATAAAAGTGGACTCTATTGTATTTCATTTTTATTAAATAATTTCTATATTTTTGAGCTGGTATTCTTTTTTATTTGAATTTAAGAACAACTATATTTTAATTATTTTGCATATATCTGTTTATCAAATTTTGTTAGTTTGTGATCTTTTGAATTAACTTAGTTCCAGCTGTAACTGTTTATTTTTTAATTGATTATTAAAATTAGTATACCTTAATTTAAAAGGTTTTTTTATTAAATATATTTTTTAAGAGTATTCATTAGTATCTGTTCACTGTTATTCACATCATTGATCTATCAAAGCTTAAAAATCATTAAATTTCATATTGAATTATTAGAATTCACCATGAATTCTTATAGTTTAGCATCTCAAAACAAAGGAAAAGAGTTATTTTTCAAACTTTTGTATGATTAAGAAAGTTATTTTGTTGAGAAGTTTGTGTTTTGCATTTATTGCCATTGTTATTTTTTTCATCTACATAATAACATAGGAATCATTCTTACCCTCTTCAGAGAGGTCTGTATACATTAAAATTTTTTATATCAAAATATTATATATGCTTGTCTCTTTCAAGCTAAATTCAAAATTAATAATTAATGTTCTAAATTTTTTTCTACCTTCTTTTGAATTCTAGTTAATAAGACTTGATCGTATGTATCAAGCCTTAAAAAATTTGATAAGTGTTTAAATTTTTGCATTTAATAAAACTTAATTTTTGTTATTTACATTAAAAAAAGACAATTTTTCTGTTTAAACATGAAATTATAGTTATGTTGGTAGGAAGATTAAAATTCGAAATTTAGAATAATATTTCATTTGTAAAAAATAGATTGAATTAGAAATATTTTAATTCTATTTTAAAATAATATTTCCTATTAATATTTTCTTAAAAGTTTTTTTTTGTATATAAATAGTACTGAAAATTTATTAGTGCAATCAAATGAATATTTTGTGAATATTATGTTTTAGAGTTAAAAGACAATATGTTGAATTTTGAATAAACTTAATATACTTAAATATAATTTTGAGATAATTCATGCATAAAACACTTATTTAAAAATAATTTTTTTTTCAAACATATAAATATATTTTTTTTACAGTATTGAAAGCCTAATGTAAAAATACACTTTTATTAAAAAGAATTTGATAAAACAGAACTTGTGTTTCTCTTGAAAGAAACAGATTTTTTTAATAATTAAATCAAGTGCACACATATTGTATTCATTTTTCTCTAAATGATGGCTCTTAATTATGTCTTCTATTGAAATATTGTAAATTCCATATATTATAAAAAACATTTAAAATTTCTTAATACTTTTTTTTGTACGCATAAAACTTGATTTTGCGGAAAAGTTCTCAAAAATCTTGCTTTTTTTACTCACATAAAGATTTAAACAAATTAATTTTAATATGCATTCTAAAACTATTTATATATTGAAGTACATAAAAATTGGTTGGGTTTTTTGAGATTTCTTTTATCTACATAAATTATGTTAATTTATTCGTTGAATTCTATTCAACAATTTATGACTAAGCAATCATAAGTGTTTTGTAACTTTATAAGTTAATTCTCATAAAAGATAAGTTAAAATTCAAAATTAATTTGAGCGTAAATAGTTGCATATTGATTGTATATCTTAGGTCTAATGATGTTATATAAAAATTCTAAACACACCTGTTTATTGGACAGTTACTGAACTTTGTATTTCTTTTTCAAACTTATCTGAATGTTTTTGGTTTTCTTATGCTGAATATTGATACTTTTCCCAAATAACAAATGATTTTAAATTTTCATGAATAGTAAAAACCTTTTTACTGAAATATTGTAATTTGACAAGAGCCTAGAATATTTACATTTTTATGTTTTTGGTTTTCTTATGCTGAATATTGATACTTTTCCCAAATAACAAATGATTTTAAATTTTCATGAATAGTAAAAACCTTTTTACTGAAATATTGTAATTTGACAAGAGCCTAGAATATTTACATTTTTATGTTTTTGGTTTTCTTATGCTGAATATTGATACTTTTCCCAAATAACAAATTATTTTAAATTTTCATGAATAGTAAAAACCTTTTTACTGAAATATTGTAATTTGACAAGAGCCTAGAATATTTACATTTTTATGGATGCTTTTTTTTTATTATCTGTCAACTGTATGGTTCAATATGTAATTATCATCTATATATAATTATGAATAAAAACTGATATAAATTTTCATCTTTATTTACAAGTGTTTCCTTAAATTTCTGAAATTGCAAATCTACTCGTAGAAAATGTGATTTGAATAGTGTCAAATATGGTTATTTTTTAAATAATATTTCTATAAAATAAAATATTTTTTTAGTATGTAAGTATAAAATAGTCTTGAGGTTTCACAAAAAGTCTTGATTTCATAAAAGTAACTTTTTACATATCTGTAAAAAAAAAAAAAAAAAAAAAAAATCAAGTTTATAATTATTAGTGGAATTTATCATTTTTTCCTTGTACTTAAAATGTCAGCAGTTTTAATTAATGTTTTAAATTACACACTTTAATTGAACTTTGTATTCATGGCTTAACTTTGGAATGTGTGAGTTCTTATAGTCTGATGTTTTTCACATTGGCCAATGAGAAGACACAACCCACTATCCAAGAAAACTTCTTCTAGAAAATAAACAATGTGGTAAATATTAAATCCTTTACACAACAACTTCAAGATGTTTACTAGGCTCTGCTAAATCTTTCACCGAGCTGGCAGCCGAATGGTTAGCGCTCTTGCCTTTGGTTCAACAGTTCGTGGGTTTGAATCCCACCTTAGGCTTGGATGTTTGTAGTGGTTCGGAATCCACTTTAACCCGTAGGCCCCAGTCCAATTAAACCTTGTTTACAAAAAATGACCGTTGAGTGACAAACTGCTAAATTTTTCTGTACATTATGATAAAAGTTTTGCTGTTTCATACTTCCCTGTATCTAGTCCAGTGTTGGGGTGCACCAGTTATTGAAGGCTTCCAAATGGATGTCTTCATAATTTTAAACTAGGAGTCAAGTGAAAGAACCCCTTATACTTGACCTGCCACCCCCGAGGTATTATTTCACTTGAAGGACATTGCAACGACAACCTATTTAACTTTATGCAGCTGTTTATAGTGAACACGATGGAGCTTTGGTTAAGCCTGGATTCGAACTTGCTACATTCTGATAACGAAACTGACTCCCCTACCAGCTACACCACCATGGCCTTTGAAAACATTGCATAAATTGTCATTATCGAAACAGTAATTTTGTACCAAAATCTTTGAGAATTCATGATACAAGTTCTTAATTAAATTGGAGCAAAAGATTTTAGTTTTTATTGTTGCGTTTTCATTCGTAGATATTCCTGTGTGTTACCATTTCTTTTAAAAAAAAAAAAAAAAAAAAAAAAAAAAGTTTCCAATTTTGGAGGCATTTAATACATAATTTGTATGTCTGTCATATTATATTTCTGAATTTTCAGGATTTGAATTGCTGAATTTGCTCCATTTTGCATTCAGAAGGTAGAAAAATGTAAAAATTATAATTTTATTTAAGTAATTTAATTGATTTTACATTTTATATAATGAGTTAACTCTTTCTTAAAATCTTAATATACAATACTTAATTTTCTAGAAACGTTAAATTTTTCATCTTAAAAGCTAATTTTTAATAATTAAATCTATTAGTTCTTGTGTGTGCTGAACTTTGGTTAAAGCTATTTAATTAGCTGGAAAAAAACAAGCTAATTTACCAACTAAACGCAATCAATAAAAATTTATGAAGCACGGAATATTTTGTTCTAGAATTTATTTTATTGAAAAATACCTGTTATTGTTCTAAAACTTTTTTTTTTGGAATTTTTATTATAATTAATCCAATTAAAAAAGTTGATCTTTAACACATGATGTTTTTGTAAGTGATTAAATAATATGGTAGATGAAACTTAAGCAACAGGTGTTTCTTTTTTTGCTGTAACTCCATAAGAAATCTGAGAAGCATGAAACTCTGAATTGAGAGAGTGCATTTTTTAAAAATTATAATCACTCCATTTGATGAATTATTTAAATTTCAATGATTTTTTATCGTCTCAGAAAGATCAAGTAGTAAGTGAGAAAATCTGTGTTACCTCAATATTGCAGCTCTTTGTTCCTTTTGGATGATGAGTCTTAGAAAATTTTGAAATAGAGCAAATTGATTTAAAAATTATTTGTTTTAAATGTTGATGTAAGAATATTTAAGGGACTTTTGAATAGTAAATTATGAACGTTAAAATTTATTTTCGACTTAGCATAATTTTTTGCAATGAATGTTTGTTTTATTAAGTAACAAAAAAAAAAAAAAAAAAAAAAAATGAAAATTATTGAAACATTCTAACTAAGTGCGATATAATATACTTTTTAAGTTTCGTTGGAAAATTATCAATCTTAGCGTTTAGTTAGAATGGTACACGTGTCGCTGTAATTATGGTTTCATTAATTACAATATATATACATTTTTTAATCCTACCACCGTCCTCGCCACTCCTGCCATTAATCGATGAGCAGCCCAATAAAAAGATGAACAAGTATAGAAACAAAAAGTCCTTTAGTAGTCTCAAAAGAGTTGTCGTCATAAACTTTAAAACTTCAGGGCTGTTCTTGAGGTGAACAGCATCCATATCATCGTGATTGCACAATGGACAACGAGCAGAGTCCATGTCGCTTATTCGATGCAGATACCTTTGTAGATAGTCATGTCCAGTTGTCACTCAGAAACAAGCGACACCCAACAGCTCGTGGTCAGGAGCCAGGGATTTTAATGTTCCCATCAAATACAGTTTTCCACTGCCTATCTATAATTAGGATATATGGTATAATTATTTCGTCTGGAGTTTTTTGCCCATCATATTGCATATTGTTGAATAGTAGTTGGACTTCTTCATTTCCGGTAACAGAGAGCGTACAAATGCACAAATTCAAAATTATTTTGCCTTCGTAGGTTTACACTTTTAGGCAGAATAATACACTCTAGGCAGAATTTTAAATCATTAATAAACATTTGTTAGCTAAAATTTAGTAATCCACTGCCATTTTCTTCTGCAACATGACGGTGAAGTACTACATCATGAATAATAATTTTATTCAAAATATGCTATAACTTTATGGAGAAAACAAATGATATTTCCTGCAAAATATTCATACATGACCAGAAAGTGACTTTAAGTGTGATCTCCAAATTTGCATGATACTTAAGAACTTATTTCTGTTTGGACAATTGAAAAAATATGAATTATATTTGCTGTATTATTTAGTAAGTTTGACCATTAATTTCAATCATTATAAACTTTATTTCTCTTTTTTATAGTATTGCAATTTTTACAAGTAAATTCATTTTTAAATTATATTTTTATTCGAAGTTTGAAACATTATAAGTTATACAAATTATAAAGTTGACAATATAAATAAATTTTTAATGTTGAATATTGTTAGATTTAGATGAGATCTTAATCCCGAAATCATATAAAACCAAAGAATGATGTTTTAGAAAATAATTAAAATTATCATTTTTGATACTACAGCTATAGAAAGATAAATTATATTTTACTCTTCAAAAAATTTCCTTTTTACATCAGATTCATGTTAATTTTTTTAACACTTCAATCATTTAAAAATGCTTTTATTAATATATTACACATTCTTAGGTATAGTAAATTATTATTTAAATAAAAATATGAATTTTAATATTAAATGAAAGAATTTTTATAATAATTAACAGTTAAAAATAGATTCGTTTTATTAAATTTGTGCAAATTTTATTCAAAATAATGAAATTCATACAAATTGAGATAATAATGTTGTAAAAAATAATTTTTATTTGTTTGAAAGATATTTTATTTTGTTATTAATTTTTGTTTTTAAGTCAACTACTTAAAATTTACTGATTTTTTTTTCTTTTTTTAGTCTGTAAGTTTAAACTAGATTCATTTTGTTAGAAAATTCTGCATTTTGAAAATAATGGACAAGTTTTTAATTTTGTAAACAGAATGTCTAACATTATATATATATTTTTTAATTGCAGTTTTATCTTTTTTAGATATTTTGAAAAACATCAAGGAAGCGAATTAAAATTTATTTATTGATTTTTCAATAATAAAATTAATTTAATTTTATTGAAATAAAGGAATGAGTATTTTATGAAAAATATTAAGAAATAAATGTTTGAATATTTAATATTTGCATTTTTCTTAAACTATGACCTTGTAATTTAATGAAATATTACTGTTTTCTGATCAGAGTCATATATTGTAGAACATGGTCAGTAGATGGCAGCACCATGAGAGAGGACAATAAGCACAATAGAAATTAAGTAATGAAAATTATTACCATTGGAATTTGTTTGCATATTTTAGTTTGCTATATAAATTAATTTGAAAAATTAAAATTTTGACTTCAAATGTAGTAATTTTACTTAAAAATTATTCGAAATCACAAATGTATTTACGTGCAATTTTAATTTTTGTATAGTTGAAGAGAGCAAGTGAAATTTTTAAAAACATTTAATATCATTTTTTTACTTTGACTATGATGGTGTGTCATTATTATTTATTCTAATATGATTCCTTATTATGCATAATTATATAAAATCATGATGTTAATAATTAGCATATGTAATTGCAAGTGCAATATAATATTAACCATTGCCGATTTTTAGGCGTGATTATTAACTTAGAAAAAACATAAGCAAACCTTTTGTTCACTTAAATATAAATAAATTCGCTCGTTGATTAAAGTGAATGAAAATGATTGTTTTCGATTTTGTTTCCAATTTTACATTGTCAATATCTACCTAGTTTTTACTTTTTTTTTTTTTTTTTTTTTTTTTTTTGCATAGCTATAATTAAAATTAATTCTGCAATAGGTATTTTTGAAATACTTTTTTGGTTTCTAAACTCATTAAAAAAGAAAAGTGAACTTGGTATACTTGGGAAAAGAAATAAGGATTGTTTACAAAGAAAGTAATTTAAAAGTTTTGTTTTATCTATTGTATTGTTTTAGTTTTGATGGATATTTTCCCCAATTTAACATTATTAGTGATTAACTGCAATGTTCACAGATCACTTATACAGATCTCAATTAATTAAATTCTGTGTTGAAACATTTAAGTTTGTAATGAATGAAGCTAATTATTACATAATTAAAATTCTTTGCACAATAATAAAATTATACAGTAATTTTGCTATGAAAAAATAAGAATTGCTAAAGAAAAATCCTTAAAAAAGATATCGGGATATAATTTTCTTAATATTTAAGTTTTTTGAAATCTAATTTGTAAGAGATTTCAAAAATTGTATCATTGAATACTCTCTGTTACTTAGCATGCCACTTAAAGAGGTTTTAGAAATTAATGGGATTTCCTTTTTATATTTTCCGTTAATGCTCATAAATCAGCCCCAAAATGTATTATATTTGGATGTGTTTCAGTATTTTTAAATAATTTTTAAAAGTGAATTTATATTTTCTTGGAAAACGATAGACAGGTCTTAGGAACATGCTTATGAAAGTACCAAGTAATGCTTATATTATTGAGCTCACGCGAAATATATATACATATATATATTTATATATATATATATATATATAATATATATTTATATACGAGGGTCACTCTGAAATTTTTGAGATACAACTAGGTTTTTAAAGTTATTCTTACAAAATTTTTGGTGTGTTCAAAGTAGTCTCCTCCAGCATCAATGTACTTTTGTAGACGAATTTTCCACAGATTAACTTCCTCAAGCCATTCATTTCTTGGAATAGATGAAAAGAAACTGCATTTATAGCCACATCTATCTCTTCTTCTGAATAACAACGACTTCACGTAAGTTCTTTTTTAGATTAAAGAATAACCAAAAGTCGCACATAGCTAGATCAAGTGAATACGGCGGATGTTCGATCACTTTAATTTGTTTTTCTTTAAGAAACTCAACTGTTAATCCGGCTGTATGTGAAGATGCATTGTCATTGTGAAGCATTAGTCCCCTAACTTTTATTTCTTGTAGAATTTCTGGAAGACATTTAGTGATAGACCAGTTTGCTATTACTGTCTTCTGTCCTTCCAACTTGATGGATTTGACCAATCTCGTAGTTCTGAAGAAAACGGCATACAATATTTTTTTCTGTGCGCATTGTTTTTTCACCATTATCGGCGTAGGATTATCTTCAAAGACCCATACTTTGCTTTCTTGACGTGTTGGAACGTCAAAAAACGGTATGTACCTTTCATCACTTGTTACAATTTTAGAAATGATGCTGTGGCCATCATCATTTAGCAATTTAAGAGTTTGTTAACAGATTCTGACAGGCAGTTAGATTATGGGGAACCCAATGGTAAACTACTTTTTTCATATGTAATTCTTCATGAATGATTTTTTGTATGACTGCGGATCCAATGTTAAGTTCCTTCTGTGTCATTTCATAGGTACAGCGATTATCATCCATTAATATTTTTCGTATGGCAGACACATTATCCGGGATTACTACCGACGGTGGCCTTCCTGTGTGTTCTTCAACCTGAAGAAAATTGCGACCTCTACTAAATTCTTTAAATCATCTGAATACAGTAGCACGAGCTGGAGATTCATCACCAAATGCTAATTGCAACCGTTGAACGCATTCTTCTTGATTTAATCCTGCTTTAAAATCGTAGAAAATCATAGCACGAAAATGTTCTCGCGTCAACTCCATTTTCTCTTCTGTTTAAAATTTATTCTACGCTAAACAAGTTGAAGTAAGTCAGTAAAAAACAGTCTTCTGTGTTAAAATACTTTGTATTTTAAAATTAAACCGTTTTTTTTATTTTGTAAATTCTCGTCTGCGCGTACCTCAAAAATTTCAGAGTAACCCTCGTGTATATATATATATATATATATGCATGCTATACGAATTTTTGTATAATATTTTTAAAGAACAAATTGACGTTTTGCAAGGACAAGTTATGAAAGTTATGTGTTTCATAAAAGGGTAAAATGTTCTTCCGTTCATTATATTTGATTATACTTCCAAAATGTGGATTTTACAATTAGAAAGTTAGCTATGGTCTGTATTATTGATTCTATATGGGCAATACCAGTCTTTGGGGTGGGGATATCAAAGGATGATTAGAGGTGGGGAAATCATTTGGGATAATTGTGGGTGGTGGATATATTTTAGGCGTGGTTATTATGTATGAAGTAATGAGCATGTTTCATTCTTCGAATTTAATTTTAAAGTTGCCAGTTTTTTTTTAAAACTGTTTATCCGATTTACATCTTTTTCCCTTCAACAATAGGAGTTTATGCCACAGCCATATGGGATGGCCTTGTAGAACTGGATGCTGTGATTTATTTGTAACCCAAATCAGCACTGCTCATGTGTCAAGTATCTTCGTGTGCAATTTAATCGCAGCACATAGAAGCTTTCAGAAGGGCTTCATTTTGACCCTTGTTTATTTTTTGTTACTTTTCCATTTTCTTTCAGGGTCGATTTACTTTAATTGTTTATTTCGGAAGTTGGCTTGGTATGTATATTTATTAGTTCTTTACCATGATCGAAAATAATTCCTTTAAAAAAATAGTTATCTTTTAATATATTATGGTGCTATCAACGATGTTGAATAATATTAAACAAGTATTGTCATTACAGTTCCACGTACTTGAAGTTCAGATTCATCTATTGATTGTAGAATTCCCATTTGCCTATGTCGTTACTTTGTGACGAAATTTCATTTAATAAGGCACTGAAATTAGCTGATTTACATTAGCACTTACGAGAAATTCCACTTTTCGAATTGCATTAAGTTTTTTTCATCTTTTATAAATATCAAGTTTTTCGATTTGTTCTGGACGTTCAGCTTCTATCTATCTATTACTCTAAAGCCTATTTGAAGCCTTATCAAAATACTACAATAATTTGAAAGCCTCTTTTTAAAATTAATTTGTCAAATAGGAGGAAACTCACTATCAGATAAGAGAAGATATTACTGTCTGTCAGTTTTAAGAACGATTTTATACCATCCATCCACATATAATGACATAGAAAAGAGGTTCATTAAGCAATGGTAAAGAGTATAATAACATCTTGATGAAGCTTCTTATGCAAATTTTTGATAATCGTTCCATTTCGATTTAAGTTAATAAATCAAATTTGATAATTAATGAGATTTTGCTGTTAACGCACGTCTGATTTTTAAAGGAAAGAACAAAGGATGCTTTTCAAAGAATGTCGATTGCAGACACGAAAAGAAAATGGAGTAGAACTCCAATAATCTGAATCACTTGGGACCGGACATATTCGGATAATCAAATACTCGGATAAATGAATTTTTTCGAAAAAGGATCCATTTTAGTTAATTATTATAGATATTATATTCTGGAAAATGAGGTAAAAAGCTACATATTTTTAAAGAAAAACTTTTAATCAATTAAGTGAAAATGCAACATTTTTACATGTTAAGGTACTGACTTACAAGTGTAGATATTAATACAGTATCTATGTACAGCGCTGTAAATGAAAGTCATTGTTTGCTGAACCTCTCGGTCAAAGTAAGCTGTTTCACTGCCTTCATCCGTTTTCGGGCAGCTAAGTGTCTTGGCATTCAAAATTTGCACGTGGTCACATTCGGGCTGATGCTCTAATCACTTCAAATACGGAAGATGCTTTGCTAGCTGATGGTACTGAGTCTTCTCCAACTTGGACATTAAGTTCTAAATCAACATTTTAAATAAGTTTAGTTAATCTGCAATTTGAAATCTGGGGCGTCACTCATAATATATTCTTCTGTATCTTCCACACTAACTTCTGAACATCCAGGAATTTTCAAAAGAATCTTTTTGAATTCCTCAAGTGACACATCTTCCTCTCATTCTCTTGTTCCCCCTTCTCGTAACTTTCCTATTTTTAGGTTTTTTCCTGTTTCTCATTTTCTTTCTCGTCTCCAGTCTAATTTATTTTTCAGAAATTCCGAAAGTGATTCAGATAAGCAGCGATTCGGATAATTGGAGTTCTACTGTATAGTCTTATTATTGCTATCATATGATAAACAGAAGAATATTCTTCATGCGAAACTTGTATCTATTACCACTGATGAGATATTTGCAATGATAAGTTTTCACTTGGATTCGTTGTCCTTTTGAAGAAAGAGGTATCTTTGGGGTACCAGGAATTGTAACTATTCATTGTGTGATTCGTAGACAGTATATATTTGCAAAAAATAACAGTGAAGGTTTGCATCAGTTATTATGATATATTAATATTTTTGATGTGTACATATAGCATTTGTGAAATAAGATTTTTCAAAATAATGCACAAGCAAATTAGCGAGAAGACTTAAGAAATTTGAACCCTGAGGAATTTGTAATTACTTGTCAGTACAATATAACTTTTCTACATCTTAAATATATTTATTATAAATTAAAAACATACATAAATCTCCAATATTCTATATTTATTAAGGAATCAAACTGATTCCTTGATTGAGAAGTTTTAAACTTTTTGATTATAAAACATCAAAAAGTTTATCAATCAAAATATATTTATGAAAAGATCTTTAAAACTAAAAGAAGACATGAATGTGAAGATATTAAGTCAGTTATGTGCACCTATCGATCTGTGAATATACAGAGGGTATTAACACATTTTCAGAACAATTTCGATAACGAATTAAAAATAGTAAATGTTTTAAAATAAAAATTTTTGGCAACAGAGCTTATTATTTGAAGTGAAAAATATCGTCTGCTACTTTTAAATTTATTCTTCTTTCAAAATGTCACATATAAATATGCTGTGAACTGAAGGATATGTTTTTGCGCTTTCCGAAGATAAACGTTCTTATTCCAGAATTCAAAAACGTTGTGAAATGCATGACATTAAAATTTCTAAGTGTAAAATAAGCAATATTATTAATCGGACAGGTAAAAACTGTCAATTATTATTTCTACATAGAAAGAAGACTCTAAACGAATATCCGTAAAAGGTACGTACTGTTTCAAATGTTTCTAAAGTGAAATCGCTGGTAACAAGAGAAAATCCGCCAACACAGAAATCAATTGCAAAGTCTATAGATACATCTGTAGCAACAATAAATAAAATAATAAACCAGTATTTACAACTTAAAAATGCTAAAATACATAATGTTCACCAGCTTTTGCTGAGACATGTGGCTCAACGCAAAACTTTCTGTAGAATCCTGTATGAAAACCACTTAACAAGAGATAAATGAAAAAACATTGTGACCCTTGATGAAGCATGGGTTTACCTAAATTACTGTAACAAAAAAGGTCTTTTTACTGTAGAAAATGAGGAGAAAAAATGTACAAACCCGTTTCCGTCAATATAAAGAAAATTTCAGCAAGGCGTTTATGATTGTCGCCGGTTTCGCCGGTTACAATGGGAAATTAAAAATAAAAAGAGTGGAAAGAAATGTTACCATCAACTCGTCGTACTATCAGGAGAAGGTTTTACACCCAATGTTTACAAAAGAAATTCCACTTCTTTATCCCAATGACATTCAAAGAGAGAAACTTCATCAAGACAAAACTATAAGACATACTTCGAAAACTACCACTGCATTTATTGTAAAAATGACGACCAATACAGGTATTGCATGTATATATTTTCAACATATCTCTGCGAAGTCTCATGACGTTTAAACTATGGACCATTGTGCCTTTGGTTTGTTAAAAAAGATTCTTTCTAAACGCAAACTCACCACGATAGATGGACTCTGGAAAGTAGTGGAAGAGGAATGGAAAGCAATACACCTGTAAATATTGCGAAAAGCTCTTCTGTCATGGAAATGATGATGCAGACTTATAGTCCAGAAAAACGGGCTATCAGATCGAACTTTTACAAAAAATAATCTTTGCATTTTAAACATTAATTAAGTGGCCGCGAAATCATTCTAAAAATGTGTTAATACCCTCTGTATATATATATATATATATATATATATATATATATATATATATATAAATCTCTATATCTATATAAATATATATATATATATACATATATACATATCTATCTATCTATCGATCTATATATATATATATATATTGTGATGGAAAACTAAAATAAGATAATTGTCTTAAATGAAAGTGCATTTATTAGTCAACAATTTCAAAGTACTAAAAATAATCCAAGTGTAAATACTAATGTATATATGTTTGTTATAACATATTTCTTCAAATATTATCTGATTTGCGAAGTAATTTTATTAATTCTATTTCTTCCTTTTTTCATGTTTTTTACAAGTAAATTATTTTTACGTATGTTCTCCTTTCTTTTGGTTTTATTTTGCACAATTTTTTTTTTAAAAACTGTGAAACTAACTTGATTAAAAATTAATTTTCTTAAAAAATTTCTTTAAAAAAAATTTGAGACGATTTTTAGAATTTTTTCTTATTAGTATATAACCTCTATTTCATCTTTAATACGCATGGAAGTGATATGCCTCCTAGCAGAAAGTGTTAATCTAATAACTGTACTATAATATACTGTATGTACTGTTATGTGCTTCTTGTTCGCTTATTCAATATGTTATTTTTTTTATTATCCCAATGTTTCCGACAACTTCATTAATATTACCCTGAAAACATTTTTTTTAATAAATAAATTTAAATTGACTTCTAATGAAAATTTATTTATTTTTCATCATTATTCAAGTTATATTTTTTATATCATAACTCTCATTTTGTGCCAATTAACATAACATTATGATTAACGTTTTAACAATTTCTTTACACAATTATTATAAATAAAAATTTCGGTGTAACGCAAAAAAGAAATGAAATCAATTTTTTTTCTGAATTATAAAAATTATAAGATGATTTAACGATATTTATTTCTAAAATTTTTGATTGAAAGTTTCATTGTTATAACAAATTACATGCTCAAATCTTGTAACATTTAGGCCAAAGTTTATTTCTATTGCAATAATGTCTTAGAATTTACAATGCTCCTTTTTATGACTATAAATATATCTGTGAAAATTCTTTCATATATACAAACAAGAAAAACATTATAAATATTATTTTTCATTTTATACTTTTGTTTTACAATAGCTTATGTTTTACAATTAACTCATATTCTTACAATATTGCAAACTTAAGTTGCTTGAATACAAAAAAAAAAGTAACACAATTAGCTTATGTTGTTACAACAAAAATAAAATAGATATTGAGGAAAACAATTGACTTTGATTGATTAAAAATAATAAGTAGAGGATATTTAAATTTCAGTAATTAATCATTTAAGAAGTTTTAACTTTTTCTATAAAAATTGTTTCTTAAATATAATTATAAATAGTAAATCTATTTTTAATGATTAATCGATTAAAGCGTTTCCAACTTTTCTATAAACTAGTGTTTCGAAAATACATTATAGGACTTTAAAACAGTGGAATTCTGTTAATTTTGATGACTAATTTTGAAAATGTTTCTAAATATATTAATTTAACTACGTTTATAAAACTGATTCATGATTTCAAAGAGCAATAAGCTGAAATCTTTATTTAATTATTAAAAATAAATTAATTCTTGATTAAGATTTACAGTATGTTTATGAAGAAACTAAATATGTCATAGTTCTTAAATTTACAGAATACTGAGAAACATTAGAGGAATGATTTTTAGTAATAAGAATGTCCTCCAAGTTTAATTTAATCCTTTTCATACAAAATTTGAATACATCAAATACAAGTTCTTGGAAAAGCTTTGAAAGAATTGCATTCATTTTTCAAATTATATAAAAATGTAAATTAAATAAATGAGCTTTTTGAAGCTCCTTCTTTTGGTATTTTAAGTGGAAAGCACCTTTATTTATCCTATATATGAATATTTCTTCAAGAGCACTTAAAATAAATAAACAAGTTTAAATTCCTCTGAGTTTAATTAAATCGCATTACTTAAAAGATATTTACTTATAATAATAATAATTCATAATTATCTGTTATCGTACAATCAACTGGTAAGTAATAGAAAATATATATTCATTAATCTCTTGTAATTTGAAGTTTTTATTAGTAGCTCAAATAATAAAAAGTAAGAAAAATAGAATTGCGAATTATGTTATCAGGAGAGTCTATGGTGATTCCCCCAAGAAAAAGAAAATTTCTGTTATATAAAAAGATTAAAGTGCAAATATGCACAATTATAAAATATTGCTTAAAAACAACTTTAATATTTATCACTGTATTCGGAACATTGTTCCTTTTCCAATATTTTTCAAGTATTATTTCCCTTATTTATTTATTTTTATTGTTAGTTATATTTCCACAATCTAGCTTTTCTTCATTATAAAATTTTCTAATATGGATCTTAATTCCCTTAATTCTGCTTGTGTATGTGATCATATTTCCTTTGGCAGTTGGCTTGTTGTAAGAACAAAATCATTAAAGAATACACATTAGAATTCAAATTGATTATTTAAAAAAAATATTATTTCATGAAATTTAGTGAACAAAAAAAACCGTTTTCTATTTCATTTGTTGCCTAACCAGATGTTTCATTTCATAAAAGAAGCCATGTTTTGAATATTTTACACGGAAAAATTCTCTTGAGGATTATTTATAATTTATTGTTAAAAAGAAAAGCAACGCTAAACTCTTTTCAATGTACCATAAATTTAAGAAATTAGGTTTCAGCTTATTTTAGAAATAAATATTAAACATTGTTTTAAAGTGAACTTGAACGAAGCTTGAAATTAAAGAAGCTAAATATACATCGAAATAAAAACATTCATCACTGATTAAACACATTATGTTTATTAATGAATATTTGTTGCCAAAAATAGAAAAAATTAATTAATAAAATTAATTTTTTCTATTTTTGGCAACAAATCGTTTTATTTTTTTAACATTTTTGAAAAATAAAAGTTTGAAGTCCAACGATTTCAAATTAAAATAAACAGTACGTATTTTGTAATTTAATGATGTTTATATTAAATAGAATCTAATAAGTGAAGAATAACTTATGCAAATAAAAACGAAAACATGTTGAAAAAATTCTTACTGGACAATCAAAATTTGATTTTTCTCGGCAATTGTGAAGTTATGAAAACTCAGCAGGAATCAGTCCAAGTATTAGTTGCCTTCAATGACCACGAATAAAAATTGTATTTCGTTTGCCAACTACATGCTTTTTTTGATTAAACGATTTTGGAACTAGATGAAAGCCTCAAAGAATTCCCTGGTTATAAGAAATGTAGATTTATCCTCCACTGCTATTGCAAATGCATCAGAGATTTATTGAAATTCTTCTGTATTGAGAAGAGGTTTCATGGTTTATCTAGGTGAAAAAAAGCAAGAGATGTCCACCATTTGGATTTACTGTCTAAGGAATTGACAAACATGAATAATAATGTAGAAAAAAACTAAGAGCATTCCGAATGATTATCGTTTAAAATTCCACTTACATTAACAATCTTGTAATTTTGTATTATGATCCAATTATAGGTACTATTTTTTCCTGACTTGTAGAGGGACTACGTCCTTCAACGTTAGTCTTTGACTAGCTGTTGTTGTTATGGCTTCTCCTTCAAACGTCTGACGAAGTCAGACAAGGTCCATCAGACCGTTGACCCTAAGGAAATCGAGCACCAGAAAGGGATATGAGTGTATATCCTCTCTGGAAAGTCCCAAACAGTCCAGGATGTCATTAGGAGATGCTTTCAACGTTAGTCTTTGATTAACTGTGAAAAGATCAATCGAGATAGATTTCTCTAACCATAGGGCTTTTATAGCCAGGAACGAGGAGCTTAGTAAAATATAAATCATAATCTCACAAGTAGCTGTTCCACTATTATTAAAAGTTTTTTTAATCTTGTAAAAATTATCGATAATTATAAATTGTACGCCTCCAGTCATTTAATTTAACTGATCCTATGCCTTTCCGAATAATTTTCGGTGTGAAAGGGGTCAATTAAATCAATGTTGTATCAATATGTGTATAGCAAATTCCTTCAATATAGCAATCGATCAACTTATTCAATTATATTTTGAGAAAGCTAAAAAGTTGTCTCCATAAAAATCTTTAATACGCTTTTCTAGAATAAAACTTAATTTTCTATTCACCTTGTAAAGAATTTATATATTCACAGATACTGCTATGTGTATAATATAGGTTTTCACTTCTGTTATTAACCGTTAATATATTAATTGCCGAAGGCAGTTAAATGACTTGATAAAGTTAATAATAAAGTGAACTGAAATGTTTCTAAAATAGAGAGTGTCCCAAAACGACCGCATAAACTCTGCACACCTAGATTCCTCGTTGTGAGTGCATAAAAACTGCCCAAAGAAGCGCTCCTGTACGATCCTCAGTTTACGAGAAAAATACATGAAAGCAAGGTATGACGTCATTGTCGGTGCAAGAAAAAACACTTTATTGGACATATCAACAACTGTATTTTCCTATCTTTCCAGAGAATGTTATAAACGTTCACCGCACATATCGCGTCATTAATGTGCGCGCCATGGAATGACGTTAAACCGCCGGTGAACTGGTAATTAAAAGGCTGCATCCTGCAGCTACCGGTCACCTTCGTATGGTGGCCATGTATTCCGTCCGTGACTACTGTGACATGTACTTGATGTACGGTCGATGTAATGGAAATGCTTTACAAACTGCTAGGGGGTACGCCCGTCGATATCCGGTGCATATACTGCTGTTGATATTGTACCGAGCTTCGGGGTTCATGTGGATTGAAAGTTGAATAAAGCAACAACTCAATGAACACAAGATTTTTATTCGTAAAAATTCCACTAGAAATACCAGCTGTAATAATCACAATTATACAGCTACAATTCGTCAGATACGATAAGTAACAGCTTCCAATCACAGGTCTCAAATACCTCAGGCAGAGAACAGCTTCTGTAAACTATCAGTCACGACTAATCGTCTTCACAAAACTGACTGTCTGTACAAAAATTCTACTCACTATGTCGGGATGGGGTATTTATACCTGACTTGGTGGGGAAATATACTAATTTCGCCAAGGTTCTGGAAGCTTCTTGGCTATCTCGCTAAATATTGGTCCAAGAGCTTAGGTAATGGATGTTTCCAAAAGTATCTATTTCTCGCCAAGTCGCCAAAAATATCACCAAGTTGCCAAGTTTTCTCGCCAAGTCACCGAATCATTAGAAAACCGGCTTTTAACGTATAAAACGTCTAAATACCTCAATTTTTGTCCAAAATGTGAGTATTTCCGATATGTCTGAGATATTTTAAGACATATACAATAATTATTTATAAATTTGTAACAATATGTTCAATAAAGTGTTTTATCTTGCACCGGCAGTGACGTCATAATTTGTTTTTCGCATTTTTCTCGTAAACAATGTACGTACAGCAACGCTTCTATGGGCAGTTTTTATGTACCCCAATGAGGAATGTAACTGTGCAGAGTTAATGCGGTCGTTTTGAGGCACCCTGTATACTTATAAGCAAAGGGAATACATTTCAATTGATGCATCGAATTTGGCATCATAGGAGTATGCAAGACAAGTGTAAATACTTGGATTTTAGTGTTATGTGTTCATCTACTTAAAAACATGTATCGATGCTGTTTTATCTCTATCGATATGAAACTAAATTCGTCTCTAGTCATCTACAAGCATTGTCAAACCTTTTTAAGCTCAGTACCAATTATGTTGGTATTCTTAAACTCAGAAGTTCGTATTGTTTATCTCGGTGGATACTGTGGCTTTTATTAAATTAAAAACTGACAGTTCATTTGTAAATGTGTTCTTTAATACCGTTAGACCTTATTTGACATCTAGATATGGTAATGAAACTATTAATATGCTTTTCTGAGAGTTCCATCTTATTACGTAGTTGTATATTTCAGGTGTATTAAGATGCTGTTGTTGTTTTTTTTTTGAGTTTTCTCGAATTTAGTGTTGCGATCATTATGTATGTCTGTCTAATAAAACTTAAGTTTGATCAATACTCTTTTTCCACTATCAATGATATCAAACTACTTGAAATCAGACAAGTACACTCAGTTCGGTTAAATACACTCTATAACCATTTTTAAATAAAAGATTTGTATCAAAATCAGAAATTTGGCTTAAGTTCCTGAAAAATTACATATACAGTAAAGCTTATAGTGCATTTAAAATGTAAGGTTTATAGTCAATTAGTAAAAGTTTCTCTAGTTGTGTGTTAGTTTTTGGGAAAAAATTGACTTACAACTAGGGAAATCTATACAATCGCTATGTTTAGCATATGATGCAATATGCATAGGTGCAAAAAGGCAACGTAAAAAATACAACTAACGAGTAAAATTTTAACTCATCATCATTGCTCTATCCATAGAATATTGACCTCAGACAACTTGCTCGAGGCTTCATTTTAATAGTAAATGTTTTAATTTCTTATAAGTTTCTCGACTGTTTGTGCCATAATATTGTAAACCTATTGTTACTTACTAAAATAAAAAAGTGGTGACAGTTTTAACTAAACAGGATAGATATCATTAGAGTAAAAATGATTAAATAACCTAAAATATTATAACTTCTCAGAGTTTTAATACTGGTCTACAAATATATATGCTAACATTAAACAGAATAATAATTCCTTGTCGTAGAACTCAGAAACTAACGCTTTTTGAGAGTAGGACTGATATTTGCATATTACAAGAGAAACAATTAAGCACAAAGATAGATATTGTTCTTAACTGTTAGAAATTGAAAAAGAGAATTTTTAATAATTTATTTGCGAATTATATAGCTTTGTAATGGTAGATCCAAAATCAAGAAGTATAAGCGCATAATTTTACGTAGTTTAGAACAAAAAGTTATTTTTAAAACTAATAATAAAACATGAAAGACTTAGAATCACAGAATGTATTATTTTTGAACAGTTGTGCCTATTTAGTACTAAAGATGAATTTATTGATAATGGATTTGAAAGTCTCTTTGAGCAAAAAGTTATTGATAAAATTCTAAGCAATCCAAATTCTTAATATGCAATCTTACTTTTAATGAGAATTAGGAATTACTTCAACGCCACATTAATGAGAATTTCCAGTCAGCAATTTTCCTGACAGTGCATAAATTCCTACACAGTCCTCGTGCTAAGGTAAAATATTTAGCTACTAAATTCCACTATGGGCATTTTAACTTTTTAGTGTTTGAAGATAGCATCTGTTGAAAATTTGCAAGCACTCAATTTTACCACTAATTTCAAATGCAATCCCCAAAATGTTCCAAAAGTTTACGAACTGTTTTAACTTATGTATTTGACATATCGGTGAAATATACAAAAGAAAAGTCATCTTAATTTATCACCGCGTTGTGGACAGTTAACGCCTTAAGCATTTTGTAAGGCAATTTAACATCCACTACTTAATTGATCGCTGGGACGATTTTTTATAGACAATGGGTCACACTCACATCTGGCAAAGAAGGAAACCAAATCAGCTTAGTTAAAAAATAATTTCGAGGAGCTCATGTTAATAATAGAAAAAACAAAGTTTATTTATTAAGAGATTTAAAGTTAGAAATCATGAAATTGGCTCATGAAATATTTTTGGATTTAACAAAATTGCATGGAAAAATAAAACAATAATGAGTAGGGAAAAAAAGAAATGGGCGCAGGTGTTGTATAATCTAGGAGGCCAAATTCTGAATTTCGTGATTTTTTTTGGCTGATTTTCTTATGTATCTGGCAACCTCATTTTTATTACGTTATAGATATGAAGACCTATAAAAATTATGCAGTAAATCCTATTTTGGTAACCCTAGTGTTTACGTCATCGCGCACGTAACGATATGTCATCTTGGGAACATTTCTTAATCTCCAAAATAATTCAAAATTTGGAATCATGGTTTATCAGTATCCATCTGTGCCAAAAAAATGGGAAAATGTATATAATGAATAAGATCTACACTCTTATTTTATATTTTAATTTATTTTTATAAAAAATGCTATTGAAGAGAATATGGAACACTTGAAATTTGAGAATTCTTCGAAATAGGTTAAAGACACTTGCTACTTCATTTATATCATAGTTCAATGAGAGAACGGCAAAAAAGAATGCAATAATTGGAATCCAAATTTGCAAAAGTCTATTTGTAAACTATAAGAAATGATGTTGCTTATGTCTTTAAGCATTGAAATGTCTTAAACAGCTAATTCTGATTATTCAATAAGTCAACAATAAATAAGGCAATTTAGCAGAAGGAATATTTAAAAAATCTTTGTTTTGTTCCCTGAGAAATAATATTAAACATTTTTGGTTTTCAAAATTTATCTCAAAATCTTTGCAAGCTTTATACATCGATCTACCTTCAACGGATGTATTACTGAAGAAAACTTTATATAAAATTATGAAAACAAGGAAAATTAGAAAATCTGGTGTCTAGTACTTCAGAAGTTAAGAAAATGATGCTGGAAATATTTGTAACAGTGAAACTAGGAAAATGGAAAAAAAAATAATAATATTGTAAATTTTGTTGACTATGAATGATTAAAAGAGTGAGAATCTTATTTTACAGCAATTCTGTTACCCGATAATTTTGAAAATATGAATTTCAAATTATGTATGTAGTACATAACAGTTAACTTTCGACCTTTTTTTTTATTTATTTATCTATTTTTTTATATAAACTCTAAATATGATACATTTGATCATTTTTGGCAAATTCAGTATGAGCGTGAAATTATGACTCGACGGTCATTCTCAAAAATAAAATAAAAAATATTTGTTATGCAAAATTGGCAAACAATACTGGCTAAGTTAACTTCGCACTCGAGTCAAAATTGTTTAATTTTATTAGAGAAATAACTAGTTTGCTTGTTTCAACTCAGTAAGGTGTGAAAACAATGATTTTGATTCAATACAATTGTGTATTTATGAAATATAATATATTCATAATTTATAAGTACAAATAAATTATAAGTTTATAAGTTAATATTTATAAGTTCATAAGTATAATCGGTTGGATCCTAGCAGAGCCTACACCCTTGGCGCGAATGATTGTGGTTGGCGATAATTGTGGCTTGCGCCAGTTTTGATAATCCTTCTTCAATACACTAGATATGGTAAACCAAACTATTTCTGGAATTTAGCTATATCTTCTCGTTTTTTTTCCAATTTGTCACTAAGGTTGTGGGCTCGCCTAGGATTTTATCGTATTACCTGGAAGAAAATATTTTATATAAGTTATAATACCTGTGTTTCATATTAGGCTTTATATAATGTCAAATAATTTTAATTTATTAAAGAGGATAAAATATGAAAATATGAGTGATACGCACAACACTGACATTTATCGAAACTTTTTTTCTCATATTAATATAAAGCACATATTTTAGTCATTAAAAAACAACGGAATAAGGAAAATTTAAGAAAAGAGTTCCACATTCAATCATTACGCCAATTGGATAGTTAAAATAAAAAATGGCAATGAATGGTAAAATTGTTATTATAGGAATTATGTAACAAAATTTCAGGGAACTGGTAGGATATCCTCCCCATTGGAGACCAATGCGACTTTTTTTCGTCGCAAAGTGAAGCACATGTTTTTTAACGCGGGAATTTCCCATAAGTTCCAAAAATACGCATTTTAGAAAATTTTAAATCACATAATAGTATATAAAATCTAAAAAAAGTATTACTAAAAAATGAATAAAAAATATTTTTTGTTGGGTTTGCCTTCTCTTCAAAACAACCAGTAAAAGAGATAAGTGAATAAAAATAACTTACTTTATATCATGTCAAGCTCATATCTCAAATAAGCTCGGTGATATTATGGAAAAATATGTAAGAAAAATTAAATAATAAATAAGCGAAAATATATAAGAAAAATATAATAAATAAACAAAAAGAAATTGGAAAAAAAGAACAGTTTACGGCGTTGAAAATATAAATAAAAATATAATAAATTCAATATATATATATGCGATGTTTAGATGTTGGTGATAACGAAACATAACAACAAATGTAGAACAAAAATTTCGAATTGAAAGTAAAACGAAAACTTCAAATGCTGTTGCCACTGAAAAGAACCATCTATATGACGTAAAATGATGTAAAGCACGAGCGAAACCAAATCTGGCAACAAAAAAAAATCTGAAAAATAATATCTTAAATTGGATAACAGGATAATCAAAACAAAGGACTCTAGATTTGGTGAGAAATCACTTGGCGGAAATATCATAATTACACCTATTTCAATACAAAAATATAGAAATAATTAAGAAACATTTGATGAGGCCCTTCTGATAAAACCTGACATATCTTGAAGAAACTATTTTTTTAAAATTAAATAAATTTTCTACTGATCCACAGATATCCATCTGTGGATCAGTATATCAGTATCTGTATATATACTGATATACCACAGATACTGATATACATGTATATATACTGATATACCACAGATACTAATATACAGTATATATCAGTATCTGATCTGTGGATAGATAAACTATCTGATATAATTATCAGCTGATGTATAGATAATTGATGAAATCAGCAATACCATAAGAACTACGAACAGCCAGCAATTGTGCGCTAAATGTTCAAATCAATGGTAATGAAAAAGTTCCCCCTCACTAAGATAATCTCAAATATGTTGCTTTATTTCATTTTAAATCATTTAAGTCTATTTTATGATTATTAAGAATCAAAAGCATTAAATAATAAAAACCTTTGTATACTATAAAACCTATGCAAGTTTTTATCCTTTATTTTTTTCAGTTCTCTAAGTGTAACATGTGTAAAAGTAATGGTTAGGTATTTTAGCCGTGATGTATGTGGTTATAAGTCATTTGACTATATTACAACTTAATTCATGTAAGTGAGAAAAGTGTCCCATGTGATTACATTTTCTAGAGACTTGCTTAAGATTGTCTCAATTTGTCATGTTTCATTTAACGCTTTTATTGACATTACGAGTCACGTTACTTTAATTAACGATGAAGTTTATCAAATGATTAATATATTCACCTTAACTAAATCTTCTATAATCATCTTAAATTGATCTGCAGAGATATTTGGCTTATAAATCTTTATGATCGTTTGATAGTGAAATAAAATTTCATAAATTTTTCCAAAGCTTCTTGAAAAAAATTTAATAAATGGTTTTCAGGTTGAAATTATTTATGTGGCACTGAAAACATTGTGTTTTTTCTAAACAATTCAATTATTAGATTTTTAATCACCGTATTAAAAGGATATTAATAATATTGATATATAATTTACCATTTTCCGCAAGGAATTATATGTTTATGTAAATCTGTTGGAAAGGAATTTGTTCTCAATACGTGAAAATTATCTGACTCAAAACTAATCTCAGAAAAGTTGTTCTGATGAATGAGTCTATGAAAGTTTAAAATTCTTAGGTCTTATACCTCCTATGTTTATTTACATAGTATGGAATTATGATGACGATTTTACCAGGTGATATCGATTGGCTATGGCTCAAAATCAGGCACAGGTGCCGTATAATCCATGCGCCAAATTTTGAGATTGGCGATTTTTTGGCAGATATTCATTTGTATTTGGCAACCTGATTATTATTACGTCATACAGATGAAGACCAATAAGAATTAAAGTTAAAATTCAATTTTGACAGCCCTAGTGTTTGCGTCATCTCGACGAAATTTAGAACATTTTGTTCCATTTAAGCATTTTACTAGAAATTTTTGCAAGTTAACTTCATAAGATTTTTTTAGTGTGTTTTATAATTTGTTTGACATTTTGGATACTTAAATTCCTGGTTGCATTGCTCTTTTATATTACTTTAAAAATTTAAATTGAATTTAAAGTTATTGTTTAAAGTTAAGTAGACACATTCTTTCTTTAGTTTATGTATACCATTTTTATAATTTATGTTATTACTATAAAATACTATATAATTTGTATATACATTTTTAAAATTATTGTTTCTGCATTTAATTTCTTAAAGATATTCTATTAAACAGTTTAATTGTACTTAATAACTTATATTTATTCTTTTCCAAATGTTGCTTTATTTTTCATTATCATTCGTGTTCGGATTCTTCTGGAATTTTCGTTAGAATTCGTATTCCGATTTTCTTAAAACTGATATTTACTTTTTCGAAGTTTCTACATTTTCCTTATTCGTATTCGTTTCCAAAATTACTTCGGAAACGAATAAGGAAAATATTTGTATTTTCTAATGTTTCACTTTCTGTTCTATTGTTTCAATATTTTTTAAATCTTATTATATATATTACAATAGTATATATTCATACTCTTTATTTATATCAGGTTTAAACTTCATATTTAGATATGTAAAGTTTTTCAAAAATGATTTTATTACGACACAATTACAACATATTCGCATGGCATTACGTCACAATGACGTCATCTTGGCAACATTTCGTCGTTACCAAAAAAACTCAGAATTTGTAACCATGGATTATACGGCACCTGTGCTCAAAATTATAATAATATATAAGTTGCAAGGAATAAACTATATATATATATATATATATATATATGATTTTACAAAGTAATGTTTATTAAATATTGATATTGTGGTTGAAGTAGAGAAAAAAGTTAAAATTATTTCAGTATACATGCAGAAATGAAATTCAAATTTGGCTTACCAAATTCGCCACAGTAAAATATTCTGCATAATTCTTATAGATCTCCATATAAGAATTATGAATTAATTTTTTTTCGTGGGTTTTTTATGTATCCGGCATATTGCCGGATACATAAAAACCACCAAAAAAAAAAAAAAAAAAAAAAAAAAAACCCTCAGAATTTGGCATTCTGGATTATATGTATATATATATACATCATGAAGTTGTTTGACAATATAACTATATCAACCAGGGATAAAAATGTGCATCGCTATTATTATTCCATTACTAAAATAACTATAATCTTAGAATTGCTTGAAAAATTACATGTTTTTTATTTTGTCAAGAAAAACGCATCTCAATATTTTAATGATATGCCATTGTTTCTAAGCTCTAACATTTTTCTGGCATATAAAATGGTTGTTAAATACTAATTACTAAAAAATAATTGCTGACCAATAACTTAATTAGTTAATAGAATGTCGTAAGAAACAGAATTCATTCTGGTTTGTAACTAAGTATCGCTGAGTGGGGCCACTTTTGAATTACAGATGATTGACATGCAAATAATTCGCGTTTCTTTTGAATTGCTTATTATTATTTTTTTTTAAGTTGTGAAGAGAAATGATCAAATGCATAATTTGATACATTTGTAGAACAATAAAGAAAACCGATTTAGCATTTAAAAATTAATTTAAGTAATATTTTAAAGAAATAGAACAAAGGTTATTTTGTCCCTTTCAATTGCGCTAAATTTGTCGAATATTAAAGCTGCAAGAGTTTTTGTTTGGCTTTTATCTATTTCATCGCAGCTGTTTGCTTAGAAACCAGCTCCATGCTTAGAGGTCCAATTATTTCTGCTCTGGAGCTAGGTTGTATTTAGAGCTAGGAAATTTAACTAAAGAAATTCAAAACGCATGTTTCTATTTGATATTAAGGAAAGATGTAAAATCAGCTTCTATAAAATTATAAGTTTTATTATCTATTGCTTCCGTTCATAAACTATTCCTACTTAACATAGGGGACATGATTATATTTTGGTTTGTTGTGCTCTAGGACTTAGAGTCTAGGTCATTACGAGGATAAATTCAAGTGGGATTTACAATCCGAAGCAAATTTTGAATCTAATCGACTATCCTCATGCCAGGTGGAAAACGATCTTGAAGACCGTAAAGCAATTCGATTAAAGTAATTTGTTTTATTTCATAAAATCAATTTAATTCCAAATTTATTTATATATTTCTCTCAATTTCAAAGCAGAACTTTTACCAATAAGAAAATTTTCCACTTTTTAACAATACACAGTTTTCGGATCAACACAACAAAATAACACCAGATTCCACCAAATATAACACAATTACTTCCATTGTTAGATGAATTGAAAGAAAAACAATTTGAAATTAAATAAACAACATCAATTCTCAGTTTTTGTCTGTAGAAGTTCAAGATATTTGCTTAAACAATCAGTGCAATTACTCTAAGGTCAAAGATATTTGATTTTGCTGTTCACTTTTCAAAATGACTCCTCAATAATATAAATTTGGTTATCAACATATATTTATTCGATTAGATTTAACGTAATGCCTGCCGATGAATGAGTTGTCAATGTTTCTGACACCTAGGCTGTTGGTCCCGCTTTTGAGTCTCGGTTTGAGAGCGGATTTTCCCTTCTCTCTATTTCTGTGTTTCCTTGTCCTCTGTTTAGAGCTGATGAATGAATGTGACCCACCCTAATAAACAGGTGTGTGGTAGTGTGACCTGGGTAATTCTACTCGCCCTCGTATTTGGTTCACAGGTGCCCACCGGCTAACGATAAAGAGAGAAGTTTCAGATCTTGTTGTGGCGAAGGGTTAGTCACCCAATGACCGTCGCTAAAAAAAATTCATGTTATAAAAAGAAAAAATCGCTAACATTTATACACAATATATATATATACACTACTGGCCATTAAAATTGCTACACCAAGAAGGCGACATGCTACAGACGTGAAATTTATACGAAAGGAAGAAGGTGCTGTGATATGCAAATGATTAGCTTTTCAGCGCATTCAAACAAAGCAGGCGCCAGTAGTGGCACCTACATTGTGTTTAAATGAGGAAATTGTTCAGCCGGTTCCTCATACACAAATTGCATTTGAACGTTGTTGCCTGGTGAAAAGTTGTTGTGATGCCTCGTGTAAGAAGGAGAAATGCGTACCAGCACGTTTCTGACTTTGATAAAGGTCGAATTTAGCTTACCGGGATTGCGGTTTACCTAATCGCAGTATTGCTGCTCGCGTCGGTCGAGATCCAATGACTGTTAGCAGAATATGGAATCGATGGGTTCAGGACGGTAACACGGAACGCCATGCTGGATCTCAACGGCCACCTATCACTAGCAGCCGAGAAGACAGGCATATTATCCACATGACCGTAATGGATCGTGCAACCACGTCACGAGCCGTGAGTCAAGAAACGGGATCGTATGGAAGACAACAACTATCTGCACGAACAGTTCGACGACGTTTGCAGCAGCATGGACTCTCAGCTCGGAGACCATGGCTGCGGCTTCCCTTGACGCTGCGTCATAGACAAGAGCGCCTTCAATGGTTTGATCAACGATGAAAGTGGGCGCACGAATGGCGAGAGGTCATCTTTTCAGATGAATCCAGGTTCTGTGTACAGCATCATGATGGTCGCATCCGTGTTTGGCGGCATCGTGGTGAACGCACACTGGCAGCGTGCATTCGTCATCGTCATACTGGCCCATCACCTGGCGTGATGGTATGGGGTGCCATTGGATACACGTCTCGGTCACCTCTTGTTCGCAATGACAGTGCTTTGAATAGTGCACCTTACATTTCTGGTGTGTTACGACCCGTGGCTCTACCCTTTGTTCGAGCCCAGCGAAACCCTACGTTTCAGCAGGATAATGCCCGAACGCATGTTTCCGGTATTGTACGGACCTTCCTTGATACAGAAAATGTTTGGCTGTTGCCCTGGCCTGCACGTTCTCCAGATCTTTCACCAATAGAAAACGTCTGGTTAATGGTTGCCGAGCGACTGGCTCGTCACTAGACGCCAGTCACTACGGTTGATGAACTGTGGCATCGTGTTAAAGCTGCATGGGCATCTGTACCTGTACATGCTATCCAATCTCTGTTTGACTCAATGCCCAGGCGCATAACTGCTGTTATTAGTGCCAGAGGTGGTTGTTCTGGGTACTGATTTCTCAGGATCTATCCAGCCAAAGTTTATGAAAATTTAATCACTTGTTATTTCTAGTATAATATATTTGTCCAATAAATATCATTTTGTTATCTGCATTTCTTCCTGGTGTAACAATTTTAATGGCCAGTAGTGTATATATATATATATAATTGAATTCGCTTATGCATTTTAATTCATCCATTTGTTTAATTTAATTTAAAGCGATTACAAAAATTTTTTTTTTACAAAAAAACGAATAGTTTTTTTTCATGAAAAAGTGTTTGTTATTTGGGTGTTGGGTGAAAAAATTTCCGTTAATCTTTATATCCAGTTTCAAAATCAAAATGTACCCAATAAATATTTTTTTGACTGCTTTCAGTTGAAATTAAAAGCAATCTTTTGAAGACTTATAAAGTTTTAAAACTATGCTTTAAAACTGAAAACCTATACTTTGCTTTAGAAACTTATGAAATAATTGAGACAATTTGTAATGAAATTTTTCTAGAGAATTCTATATGTTTGATTTCGAAAGAAAACTATTTGTTATTAACTTCGTAAATAAAAATAACAGTTATATTTTAAGAAGACATTTGTGATAAAATATTTTTTTTTCAATAGATGTTTCACATTTATCATTAGATAATTTCATATGGCACTTTATTTTAATTATTTTACTTTCGAATAAGATAAAATAGCGATAAAAGTATTATTTTGCTTAATAGATTTTTTTTAAGCTATTTCCTTTAAAAGAGAACTTTATTTTAGTAATGTGAAACTGGTAATGCAAAAATATCTGATGTTTTCAAAATGTGCTTTATTACCTCATGTGTGTGCCGGTCAAATTGTCTAGTGGTCAGCGTGCCTGACTTCGGATAGGGAGGTCCTGGGATCAAATCCCGGTCCAGGCATGGATGTACTTTCTCTCTCTCTATCCTGTCTTTGTCCTTTTCTTGTGTGTGAATGAGTATGAATGGTGCCTAACCTATAAACTGGTCCCTATGGCATGTGTGAGGGTGCGATGGAGGCCCACCCCCTGTGGTGTACCCGGGCAACGCCTCGGTGGCAAAGAGGTCGCTGTTTTTGGCTGGTTCCTTGGGTATAAGGGTAAAATACATCCCGATATACCCCGACCATTGGAAAAAAAAAACCTCATGTCTGTGTGTGCTTAAAGAGCTGTTAATTTTATATCTAAGAATTTTTGAATAAGTACATAACGAGGATTCATTTTAGACAGAATCAGATTGAAACCTATTATGTATACATAATGTTTATTATGTGAGTACAGTATGAATATTTTCACACAATGTACTTAGTTTTTTCTATATGTGTTACATAAGTTTGTATTTCTTTCAAAAGATTAATTCATTTATATACGTGACACGAAGAAAGCAACTGTTTATTTTATTATTGTATGCAACTGTTTATTTCATTACACAAAAGTATATTTCTTTCCGATCATAACGATTAAATTGCACTGGTATACACATGTTGTTATAAATTAACACGAATATCTACTGATTTTTAAGTTTTTATAATCATAAAGGAAAGCATATTCTTATTTTTACAGGGTGACAACTTTATACTGTTGACAAAATTGTACTGCTTTTGATTGGTTTAATTCATGTCCACCACTTTTATAATAATTTCATTTGCTTAAGAGATCTTAATTTTAGTAAAACAAATCGGTAGTTTATCTTCCTTGTTTGAAATAAAGTGCCAAACCGATGGCGACAAATAATTGCTTTATTTGAGGCGGAATTTAAGCAAATTCAGATAGCCAGAAAGCTGAATATCCAGAGACAAACAGTATCACTTACTATAAAACGATTCTTGGAGTTTGACCATGACGGTGATAGACCTCGGAAAAAAACTGTGAATCCAAATGAAATTTGTAAAATTATCAAGAAATAAAAAAATTAACCGAAATTCAAGAAACTCAATGAGAAAAATATCTAAGGAAATATGACTTAATAGAGAATTAGTTTGCAAAAGAAGAACTTAGACTTAAGCCATATAAACTTCGAAAAGTGCAGAAACTAATTGAGCAAAATATGCATACACAGTTGCAAAGATGACGAGCTCTCCTTCGAAAGTCCACAAAAGGCGCATGGAAGCATTTCCTATTCATGGACGAAACACTTTCCACAATTGAACAATATTATAATCGACAAAATAACCGTTACTGGTCATCTGATCGTCTTGGAACTTCCACAAGAGTAGAACGTCGGCAAAAACCACAGTCAGCTATGGATTGGGGAGACATTTGTGAATCTGGAAAAAACTCCTTCGGTTTTCCTAGATCAAGGCGTTAAAATGTACAAGACCACGTATTGCAGTGAGATTTAACAGTCGGTTTTATTTCCTTGGGCCCAAAACATTTTAAAAACAGCATCTGGACGCTTCAACAAGATTCTGTCCTTTCTCATAGAACAAAAGCAATGCAAGACTGGTGTCAAGCAAATCTTCCGGATTTTATACCTGTGGGAATGTGCCCCCCTATTCACCTGATATAAGCCCAATGGACTATAGTGTTTGGTCTATTATGCAATCAAGATTATGCTCTAAACCACATCGAAGTTTGGAATACCTAAAGGCTACTCTTAAGAAGGAATATGCTAAATTAATGCTTGATGAAGTGCTGTGCCCATTGCAGAAAATTTTACGTGGCATTTAAGGCTCTGTATCGATGCCAAAGAAGAGGTCATTTTGAAAGTACTTAAATATGCTGTATTTAAATAACAAATTAAGTAAAGTTAGTTTTATGAAAATAAATTCCATAGTTTTTAGTTAAACACAATATTTTTTTGTCAACAGGATAAAAATTTCACCCTGTAACAAAAAAGAATTAAAAGCCAATGGATACTTTTATTAATTTATAAACTGTTTAGTTTAAGACTATGTAACTGCAAAACGCACAAACGATTTTCAATGAAAAAATTTATTTATTTTCTTGAACAATTTGTAAATATTTGAAAATTTTTTATAAAATTTTAAATATTAGAAAAAATTATAGATTTTGAAAAATTCACAGAAAATATGTTATGCATGATCAAATATGAGTTTTATGATTAATTAAAAAGCAATTTGATATAACATTTTATATCAGTTGTCCAACGTTTGAAAATTATTATAGACTTAGTAATATTATTCACAGTTACTTCCCACTCTTAATTTGCCTGATTGGTATTTTATAGCACC
Source organism: Latrodectus elegans (assembly GCA_030067965.1). Lineage (NCBI taxonomy): Eukaryota > Metazoa > Arthropoda > Arachnida > Araneae > Theridiidae > Latrodectus > Latrodectus elegans. The sequence continues at coordinate 34,627,983 of CM057818.1, read as the reverse complement.
TCTTTTATACACTAGGGGTAATTTGTTCCGCGACCTACAGTACTGTTTTTCCAAAAGAACTTTTAGTCGACAATGAACCATATTCACACAATTTGAAGGAGAAAGTACGGAAAACTTCCAAGAATCTATACCTGCTTATATGCATAAGACAAACTTGTAGCTTACATTTATGTTTATTTTGTAGTAATGGTAAGGATAAAAACTTTTAGTCGAACTTCCTAGTCCAAAGAATCTAGCTATACCATTGGGACATGGTAAAAAGTAATTTTAAGGGCCGTAGTAGCTAGTGGTTAGGGTATCGGTTTTTCGTCCGGAAGGGCAGGATTCGATTCCCTAGGATCTTCACAAGGGTCAAAGACCCACCGAATACATACGATATACGTACTCGTTAAATTTGTGGAATTGAAAGGCTTATGGTCAGTCGTTGAACAGTTATCATGGGTGCAAAGGTCTAGAGAAAATTTCCTCCCCCTTCAATGTCAATGTCAAAATTAAGGGAGTGAATTCTCTAGTGGTGCCATCTATCGGAGGATTTGAAGAGCAAATTCGTATTTTTACCTTAATGGTGCTTTGATTAAGCTAAAGACGCACCCTTCTGACTTAAATTCACAAGGTATCGCGAGAGCTTGGCTTGTCCAAGTGTCGTAAGGAACAACAACACAACAACAAAAAGCAATTTTGATATAAGGCATTTAACACCTGACTCATATTGTCTTTTGGGAGACATAATGGATCGTATTCACATGTCAAAACGATGGAGATAGAAAAAGTTTTTAATTTCTTTTTTCAATACATGGCTGGATGAAGGAGGAAATTCAACATTTATCTCCCGTTTGTTGAACCACAGTTAAGATCGAACTCAAGGTCTCCCACTTTTAAGGCATGATGACATCATAATCGACTATCAAAGAAAAGCTGAATTTTGGTCACCACACAAAGTATTTGGAGATTGTGAGAAAAGTTGCTGACGGTACCATATAAGACAGATATCCTTTAACTTTAATATTTCTCAGATAATTTAATTCACAAGTTTAAATCCTGCGAAATGTTAATAACAATTTTCAAAATGTTTACAGAATTTATTAAGTTTATTTCATTTTAATAATATGTAATTAAGATTTTATTAACAAAAAATTATAAATACTTTCGTAATTTAAATTAAATTGTAAGTAAGAACATTTTGTAATGAACATGCATTGCAAAAATGCTTTTAATTATAATATATTTAAGTTTAGAAAGTTATTTTGTTTTTCCAACATTATCGCGTAATTATATTAGTTACTAAGAAGTAAGATTAAATCAGTGTTACATATTTTACTTGAGATTTTTTTTTATGTTTATCTTAAAATTTTTTATTCTAAAGATGTGCAGGATTGTAAATTCCGTTTATATCAAGCCTTAATTACTTTTAATAGTGGAGCCAGATGTGTAAATGGAATTATTTCTCTAATTATTCATTAAAATTTGAAAATTTTCACTCAACAGTTAAAATTATTAGAGATCCAAGATAGAACTATTGGGAATGGATGGCCGGAATTTGTTTTCTATCATCTGATTTTAGTTGATAAATCAACATATTATTTTTCAAAGAAGCTTAAATATGCATTATCAGTATTTGTTACTGATGAATATTGTACCCATATACTAGCATATACTAAAACTCGTATTTAGGAATGATCAAAGTTTCTGAAAATAATTTCAAGTATTGATGAATTACAATTATTTTTAAGTCAGTAGGGTGTATCTTTCGTTTAACCAGAGTACAAAGAAGGTGAAAGTATGACTTTGTTCTAAACTCCTCCGATAGATGGCACCACCAGAGGTTTCACTCCCTCAATTTTGACATTTATCTAAAGGTCAATGTCATGTTTTTTTTCCATGCATTTTTCGGCATAAACATGTCCAATTGTCATAATTAACAACAACTTAAACTCTAAATGCTTTTTGTATCATTGCATGTTGCTAGCGATAATGCAATAGATAGATAAAAATACTAGAGGGATGAGGTTCTTTTATCTTTGCAGTGCTCCTAAAAGATACTTAGCTCCATGTTATATTGTATACATTCATACATAACTGTGTAGGGAGACCCCGGACTGTACCTTAAGGTTAAACGGGTGCAATCTCCCAACAACTAATGTGCTCTGCATCTCTACGCGGTATCTGAGGGTTCCACCATCTTAGCATTTAAAAAGGCAATCGGATTGTGTTTACAAATCACTAGTAAGAAGTTACAATATATTTTTAAGGGGCTTTAAGCCCTTTTGAACATCAGGCAATAGCACTAAATATTTTCTCTGAGTTAAAAATAAAATTAAGATGATGAAACAAATAGCAATCGATGAAAATGTAGTTGTAGGAAAATTATGGCATTAAATACATTATATACATTGAAAGCAATTTTATAAATAGTATGAACATTTGAAAAGGAAAAAAAAATGGCATGATATGAAAGATGATAACTATATACAAGCGAGGAGTTTACATAAGTTTAATAAGCACTTAGCTTTTAAAAGTATTTTAGGTTCAAAAAATTTTAAAAGGTTTCTAAGATACTAAAAGTGTATAGGATTCAAAAAGTTTTTAAAGTTCTAAAGCGGGCTCATAATGTTCGAGAAGTTCAAATAATTCGAAACATATAGTTCATAAATTTCATTAAGTTCATAAAAAAATTGTATACACCATTACTAGTTGTTGAAAAGAGTTAACTTTAAGAATAGTTTTCTGACTCGTCTGCGGAACATTCTAGATTGTCTGCAGGAGCGAGGCTTGTATCTTGACAAAGTTCCAGTCCTCGTTTGTTGAGATGAATCATCAGCTTTGTGAGGAGTAATCTATGGTGATGATCTTTCAAGCAAAATCTCAGGAGTTCTTTTTTCCTATTTTAGACAGTTTTTCAGAAGAAAAAAGTTAATATTATTAAAAATCACTGCGTAGAGCATAGAAGTAGGACGAATAACTAAATATGTGTAAGTGTGACTCTCTCTCTCTCTCTCTGTGCAACACTTTTTCAAAAATCAACGCTCACAACGAAAGAAGTGCTTTGCTATTTATATTTGTTAAATCATTCTGTTGAAATATGTAAAAACTGACTTTTGGATTTTTGGTATTTTCACCTGTGCTCAAATTTGTTTAGTGACGTTAATAGAGGATAGCATAATAGTATTTCAAAGATGTTGCAAATTCATCTTACATATTGAAAATATACCATAACATTTATTTTGAATTTTTTTCTAAATCGACATTTTATAGAAAGTGAGCAATATTCATTACCTGAGGGAAAGAAACCAAATAAACGCTGGAACACATTAATCGACTGATAAACATGCTAGCAAATTATATAAGCGATATATATATATATATATATATATATATATATATATATATATATATATATATATATATATATATATATATATATATATATATATATATATATATATATATATATATATATATATATATATATATATATATATATATATATATATATATATATATATATATATATATATATATATATATATATTCCCCTTATTTGTCAATGATTACACTAAACCTGTAGTTTTACTTCTAAAAATATGATCTCAAAGATAAATTGAGGTTTTAAATTCTTTTCCAGCCACCCACACTGTCTAGTGGCCAGAGTGCCTGACTGCGGATAGGGAGGACTTGGGTTCGAATCCCAGTTTGGGCATAGATGTACTTTTTCTCTCTATCTTTTATGTCATTGTCTTTTCTTGTACGACTGGGTTGTGAATGGTTGCCTACCCTATATACGGGTTAGCATGTGTGGACTGCGCAAGTTGGACTCTAAATCAAATTACGATTCAGTTGGAAAAGTGGAGCAGCGCATCCCATGATGCCATCCTAGCTGGCACATGACAACAACAATTCTCCTCCAGCTTGTGCAAGTGTGCGTGAAATAACTTTCTGTCCTTATGGTTGTTTTTTCAAAGCTGCAGTGGCTCATTAGTTCCACGCCGCTTCCCGTTAAGATCAGCAAAGAGAAGCATGCTTTGCTGCTGGCAGTGATTGGGAGAGTGACTATGCACTCTCCCTCACTGGGTTACTGGAGCTTCGTGGAGAGTGACTATGTACTCTCCCTCACTGGGTTACTGGAGTTTCGTGGAGAGTGACTTCGTGTGAGTAATTATAACTCTCCCTTACTGGGTTACTGGAGCTTCGTGGGCTGGGGATGTGTCCACATCAATATGTGACGTCCAAAGTCCTTCTGCTGGCGTGGGGGAGATGTGGAGAGGAGTGTGCCAGCTAATGCGTGACCTTGTCACTTGACCGTGGTTCAAAATTGCGAGGCATTTGATGATGGACGAGTATTACAAACCTGTTAACCTATAGGTACAGTCCGGGAACTCACCTACACCGCTATCTATCTATCTATCCACCTACACCGCTATCTATTTTTGCAAAGTAAATATTAGGCATTAATTAATTATTTTTTACCATCAGAATATTTCTTTTAAGCAGTCTAAAATGTTATCATACAATATTATTTTGATTAAAAATTCAACAGCTATATTTATTAAAGAAAATATTTGTTTTTCCTTTTCTTTTACTTATTTTTAATAAATACCAAAGTAGATTTTCAGCTATATCAAAGTGATTGATTTTAAACGTATGTTTTGTAGAATTTATACATTATTGAACAATTTAAAACAAATCAGAATATTGCAAATGTAGTTGAAAGGAAATTTTCTTGGATAATTTTAAATTTAAAACAGTAAAAAGCAAGTATTTCGTGTTTGGCTCATTGACACATAGCAATTAAAACCCTAGGCGAAGTTAAATGAAATGGAATCGAGCTAATTTTTATCACCAGTTTATTAGATTTTATACGTTTTTACAAAGGTTTCAACTTGATCATTTTATATAAATCAAAGTTATATAAAAACACACAGAAAAAATACTATATTAATGTCTTATTCGATAGTATATTTAATATATTTAACTTTAAAACACATGTTGAGAATGACAGAATAAGATGAAGGTTTGGAAATTTTAAATAATGAATCAGAAATAATTATTTTCAACTCTATTTAAAGAAACTGATTGTAGTTTGAGACAAAATGTGCATGCCATGTTCAATTGTTTTTAAAAATAGCAATACATATATTTCAAAAATTATTTTATAAATTCGGTTACAGTTTTGTTTTACACTAACTTCTGCTAAAACACCCGTAAGAAATACTGCAAATGGTATGTTGAAAATAATAAACAGCATAGAGCAATGAAACAATTTGCCAAAAAATATAAAAAATTATACTAAGTGAATTTCGAATTTGATAAATCATAAAAACTTTCAAGTGTTTCTTTTTGCTATTTATTCTCATGCTTTCTGTGTGTTTTTTGGTACTTTATTTTTAAATATTATAATATTATCATATAATAATAATTTTTGATTTAATGAACTTTAGCTGTAGTACATTTGACTCATGAAAACTTTTATGCAAATTAAAATAGATGAAATAGTTCCTTGAATTATACATCAAATTATATTCTGAACATATGTTAATTAGATTTTGTACCAAAATTGAATGTACTTAAATTAATTTTTAAGTGCAAATTTTTTTATCTCATGATAAATATTGCTTACATATATTTTCATTAGTAAAAAATTAATTCGTCTACAAAAACAAAGAATGTAAATTAATCACACTAATAAAATTTGAAAAAAAATCTTTTAGCGGTTATATGATATATTTTTTTATCAAGATATTAATTAATTACAATATCCAAACATTAAACAACAGATTTTCTTTTAGTTTGTTTCTTTACATTATTCTCATTAAGAATAATGTAAAGTTTTATTTTAATTTTAGCCTATCTATATACTTTTATTTTGTTAAGTTTTATTTATATTCTTCCATAAATTAAATATTTCAAAAACCTTTTAATTTGAATTATATAAGAACAGCTTGAAAAAATAAGAAAAAATAAAAGAACTACTGTAAAATATCTTTAAAAATGAAAATAATTTCAATCCCTTTTTTTATTAGTCATATTTTTATAATGAGTTGTTATATAACAAACGTATTAAGTGAATAAAATCGAAATTATAGATTGAACAGTTTGAAGAAATGCAAAATGAGGAATATTCATGAAGTAAAAAGAGAACCTTCCCTTTCCAGTAATCACCGTAAAAAAGAAGAATCATTAAAAATATTTAATTTTGATACTTTGCAATTAAGCGTGAAATTATTTGGTTAAGTAGTTAGAATAATAAACCGATAAAAACTCTGGAACTCAGCCGAATTATTTGAACGTTCCCCCCTACCCAATCATTTTTATGATCGAATCTAAACTCTTTGCCACACCTAAACCCTGGCTTCTCTTGTATTATTTAGAGCAATCGCTTTCAAAATTTATACTCTCTCATTTTTAATGATGAGTTAGGGCGTTTACTGTTTCATGTTTTTTTTTATTGAAGAGGGGGTTGAATATATATTTAATATTTCTCACAACAAAATTAACATGTTCAATTATTATCTTTTTGTGTTATTTTAAAAGCAAATAAATGTTGTAACCACAATGGTCTAAGTAGAAAATTTTTTTAATTTAGTTATGAGATTATTTTCACACACAAATGAAATAAATTATTTTCATAAATTATAAAGTAAGAGGCATAAACTTGAATGTCTTTTTTTAATATTAAAACTTCAAATTCTTTCTGATATCATATTTTACATGCATCTATATCCTAAAACATACATATACTTACTAAAGTTCTCATAATTTGTTTCGTAAATTTGTAAATAAATTGATGATAATCAATATTTAATGGCTCTTAACGGCTCTTGTCCATAAGTTAGCTCTTTAGACATAGTAATAAAGAGTTTTTAACATTTTGTTGTATTTTTTGGCAGATAAAATAATTAAATAGTTTGCACCCATTAAATCAAAATTAGAGGGAACCAATAAATGAATCCTATATCTCTCAGTTAATTATTTTATTATAATTAAAATGCAGTAAATAAATTTTGAATAAATAACAAAATAAAAACATAGCTATTTAATCAAAAAGTAAATATAATTTATTCGAACAATTATTTTTATTTGACTGGCATTGCAGAATTTGATTAAAATAGGTCAAATGAGAAATTCCATATTTAATCAAAATTGTCTTTATATTTTAGATATATTTTTAAGTATAAATAATAATTTAAAAATGAGATAAATTATTTAAAAATGTACAATAATCCAAAGGCCAAGTAAAATTTAATAATTTTAATAATGATTTTAAAAAAAATACTGTTATAAAGAATAATGAATTTTTCTTTTAAATTTCTTTTTTTAAGTATTTTTGATGTTGTTTTTTATGAACTAAAATCAATAATGAAATATCAGAGCATGACGCATACGTATAGTGCATTAAACAGAATATTAACATAAAAAATTTGAAATAAAATACTGATATATATGTATATATAATGTATATATATATATATATATATATATATATATATATATATATATATATATATATATATATATATATATATATATATATATATATATATATAAAATTGCTACTCATTTGTTACCCGTCGGCACCTGTGAACCAAGTAGAATTACTCACTTCCATATCACTAAAAATCCGCTTATATGGTGAGCCACATTTAAAAGAAATCATCTCAAAAGAAAGGAAAGTAACATCCTTGCCTGAACCGAGACTCGAACCCGGCACTCACAGATCAGGAGTCAGTGACACTAACCACTCAGCGATGGGTCGGGATATACTAAGTCATATAGAAAAACTTTTCTTAAATAAGAAAATATATCATACGAAGAAAAAAACCCACTATTAATTATCTTTGCAAAAATACAAAATTTGAAAAAATTGCGATTTCGGGAAAAACATACGTTTTTTTTATCAATCAGGTTTAAAGTTAAGTATCACTTTGACAATAAGATTCCAATTTTGCACCGAAAACAAAATCTTTTAGAGAAATTAATGAAAAAGTATAAAAAAAAAATGAATGTGGTCACAAAATCATGATAGACTCATCAATCCCTGTAAAAATGACAATTTTTATTTATCAACATTATTCCCATTTATTTTTTAAAAAATAAATCAATCTTTTCTTTAATCAAATGATAACGAAACAGTCTAGAAAAATAAAATTTGTTGCATTCTAACTATCCAATGCCTAAAATTTTCTTGATTTTGCACTGTATATATATAGCAAAATTAATCAATTTAAGTATTAGGCTTCCTCAATTGACAAAAATGTTTGAAACTAGTTGCATTTAATAACTAATTATAAAAATGCATTGAATGAAAATAATATATCTGAGAGTTTTTACGTGTGTGTTATAATTAGAGTAGGATGTGCTTAGTAGATATTTTAGTATATATATATATCTATATTTTTTTTAGCTGAACCATATTTTGGTGTGAAGTCCGACTTCCTCAGTACACATATGCCATAGGTACTCGTTTACAGCGTAGGCACAACCATTCACAACCCATTTATACAAAGAAAGGATAGACAGAGTGAGAAAGTACATCTGTGCACGAACTGGAGTTCGAACGCAGGACCTCCCTATCCACAGTCAGGCACGTTGACCACTAGACAAGTTGAGAGGCATATGCAAAGACTAATCATTTCGATTAAAAGCTGATTAAAAATAAAATAAATAAATCAAAAATGTTATTACAAATTGTTTAAAATTTGAAAATTATTTATTAAATTAGCTATATTATAATTTAACATGCGTAAAATGTATCTAATGTTAGCATTAGAAAACATAATTATGCAAGCATATTTCAAAAATGTATATTAAATTTTTTACCTTAGTTTATTTCTTTTTAAAGCAGGGGATGTAAATATTTAAAAATTTGAAAATTTATGCTTGGTCTTCTGACATATAATTGTGTGCAGTTATTAATCATTTAGTTTTGAATTATAAGACATGAATATGTACATAATGTTCATCATTCAAAAACATTTAAATATGAAACACATAGTTCCAATTTTCGCTTAATTTTAACAGAGGATATTTTCAAATATTTATAAATTAATCAATGATTATCGGGAATTATCAAATATGAGGACCCATTTGCAAAATGTACAAGTCAAAATGGTGATGTTTTACTAAAATTTGAAACTCTTCATACCTCATATATTTGAAGAGTGTTATCACATTTGAAACAAAATCCACGATTACACAACGAGAATGTTAGCTCAGTCATTTGCTAAATTGTACCTGAGGATTATGAGAGTTCAGATCGCGTTTAGAATTGTCATCTGGGCAAATGTTTTGTATTTAGTGTCTCGAGTGTGTCCTGTGTAATGGTAAGGAATTAATAGACCGCCCCCAAATCACATTTAGGATAATCTGAGCTTAAACCAAGTGATGCTATCAATTAGTAAATTATTGTAACATTATAAGAAATACTAATAATGATCCTGGTTCATTTGAAAATACTTATTAATTATAGAAAATTCGAATACATATTTCTAAAGAGACAGTATCGAAGCAAATATTGAGGCAAATCTTTAATGTAATTTAAAGATCTTTTATATATGCTCGAAATAATGAAGCAAGTAAGAAGTAAAGGAGGTAAAAAAAACCCATTGAATGAGAGCCATGCAGATGCACAAAATGTAAATTATATGTACAAAAAATATAATATTGAAAAAAGACTTATAAATTGCATAGACTTTTATTCTATTAATTATTATTGGCCCAGATGTCGTATAATCCAGGATTCCAAATTCTGAATTTTTTTGGTGATGAAGAAATATTGCCAAGATGACGTATTGTGACGTGAATATTAGGGTTGCAAAAAGAGAATTTTCTGTATAGTTCTTATAGGTCTCTATATAGATGAACGGATTAAAAACCAGGTTGCTAGATACATAAGAAAATCCGCCAAAAAATCACTAAAGTTAGAATTTGGCATTCTGGCTTATACGGAATCTGTGCCCTATTATTAATTAAGGAACAATAAAAAAGCGCGAAAAAGTTGCGTCAAGAAAGCAATTAGTTTTATATATTAATTACAAAAAATGTATTGTTTGAAATTGATACCAGGGGTTTAATACGTCTTGTGGCTTCCTTGAGCAATGAACATTGCCATAAACTTGTTTAACATAGATGCTATGAAGCTACCGATAACATTTTGGGAATCATTTGATCCCTTTTTGAAGAAAAGCAATCTTTAAGCCTCAGAATTTAAAAAGAGGGTTTTGTCTTATCATAAAGTTTTGTTCCAAACCTGTTGTATATGTTTTAATCCATGAAAATATGCTGCTTTTTCCCATTTTGTATATTATTTCATTTGTTTTCAACACTACAACGTGAATTATGCCTTGAATTTTACGTATTAAGATACACATGAAGTCTAATTATCTCATCTGTAACCATAAAACCATCAAACTGCCATTGTTAAAAACATTCAGGTTGATATGCCCATCCATACAAATTCTGGCTAATACCATTGATCCCCACTATGTCTTTAATGGAATCGTACCCAAGTGATTGTAGAGTTAGTCGAATGATACTCTCTCTTTCTATGTGAATGCGCGTGTAATTTCACACTTCAAACTGAATCGGAAATCGGCAGTAAATAGTCTTAATATCTAATCATTTTCCTTTCAATTTTTAAGTTCACCAATCAGATTTTCCAGTCTGCACACAGACTCGAAATCAACGGAATATTCAATAATAGCTTACATATGTAGAAAATAAGGAAGCTTAATTCTGATCGTTTTGCTTAATACCTTTCAATAAAAAAAGAGAATTGTCGGAATAAGATGAGATAGAATTGAGACTATCGTAACCTGTTCTGTCCTGATAAGCAGTTGGCAAGATATATTATTCTTATCTACTGTGGTAATACGTTCCTGGCCAAATATTTCTTATTTCTTGGAATAAATTGTAGGCTTCGTAATGATACTCTTTGCAACTCCAACATCATCCTCTGTAAGTTTATGCTTGATCCAAATTCTCTTCTCTGGATGAATTACATCGATTCTGATAATTACATTGTTGTGATATTTTCAGCAAAAATGGAAAAATTGGAAACCGCAAATGAGGTAGTTAAAAAAGGAACTTTTGGTTAGGCTATATTTATCCAATGAAAAAATATATATAATGAACTAAGCTAAACTCTGTGACACTACAGTCGATGTAGGCAAAGGTCTACTATGCCGATCTCTGTTTTCTTGTTTGTGGCACTAGTGTACTAAGCATATGTACCGATTAGGTGGCCAACCTAATGCGAAACACTCAGTGTTTAGTTCTCAAACATGCTAGATACTCATATTATCGACCCGCTGAAGGGATGAAAAGCTGATTCAACCTTGCCCAGCCTGAGGATCGAAACCTCGGATTGCGCAAAGTCGATTATATAATATATATATATATATATATATATATATATATATATATATATATATATATATATATATATATATATATATATATATATATATATATATATATAATAGCAGTAGTACTCTTATTAAACATAACAGTAGATTTCAGCGAGTGTTTTATAAAGGAAGACGTATATTGCGCTTCAGTTATATGAATGAATATCTTTCGAAATATGTAGTGTTGGGGGGGGGGGCTTATGGGTTTTTTTTTCCATTGCGAAGCATGAATATTTATCCGGATTATAACAAATCCTCCTGGATGGCAATTTATGGCTGAAATTTTTATTACTTAGGCCTAAATTGCCTTTCAGAAGCTTCAGTTTAAGCCTAGATATTATAAAATGCCTTACATCAACCTTAGATGAATAAGCTGTTCCATAGATGAAATTGAAAGTGGAAAGTTTGTCGTTCAGTCTTAACCATTGTTGAGCAAAGAATAAGGGCTTTTGTCTTTATATTTTTGGCATATTATGTAGGCACAGGTGTCGAATAATCCAGGGTCTCAAATTTTGAATTTTTTTGGCGACGAGCATATTTACCAAGATGACGTAATTATGACGTAATGCAGCTCGAATATGTTGTAATTTTGAAGCAATAAATTCGTTTTTGAAAAATTTTACATGTCTAAATATTAAATTTAAGCATGATAATTAAAGGGAGTGAATATATAGTTTTGGAATAATAAGATTTTTTTTAAAAAAAGGAAATTCTTACGAAGTGTCTTTGCAAAAATTTCTAATAAAATGCGACACTGGAACAGAATGTTCAAAATCTCGTCAAGATGGAGTAAATAGTAAGGTTGTCAAAATTGAATACATAATTCTTTTTGGTCTTCATCTGTATAACGTATTAAAAACGAGGTTGCCAGATAAAAAAGAAAATCCGCCAAAAAAAAAAAAAAAAAAAAAAAAAAAATCACCAAATTCAAAATTTGGCATCCTGGATTATACTGCACCTGGGCCTATTCTATATTTATTTTTCAGAAAAGGTGCTTAAAAATTTTCAGGATTTCCTCTATTGCAACGTATGAGTGTGGTCTACTATCTATAAAAAGCCCTTCAAGTCTATCATTTGTAAAAACATTAAAAAAATGCTTACACAACAGTTTCTGCTATTTGAGTAATTTAGTATGACTTGTCACAATTGTCTCTGATATGATTTGCGACAGAGAAATTGTTTTGAATATTCAAAAAGCAAAATTTTTAAGCTTTTGTGCCTTCTACTGTGCGTTGCTAAATTGTTAGTCGTGAATAGGCTCAAATAGCTATGAGAGGACGCGGGTAAAAGAAGGCAGCAGCCAGTTCATAACAAGATCACCCACCTAACTGTGTTTTTTCAAGTTGTCAAAATGACGTCTTATAAGATAAAATTATTGATTTTGTGAAAAGTAGTTAGCTCTGACAGAATCTTTTACAGGAAATGTCGGATTATTCAAGTTCTTTTTGCGAATTTCTCTCTTTGTTTCTACAATTGATTTGAGGGTTTTTTTTTTTTTTTTTTTTTTTAAAACACAAGCGATTTCTGATAATGTGTTTCTCGGTCAATTTTATATTGATTATTTTCTATTTTTATTACTTTAAATTAATCTTGATTCTGGCATAATCGTTAATATCATCCCGTATATATCTTCAGTATATAACTTGGAACTCATTAATACAATTCAAAGCTTAAATAATTTAAATACATCAATGTAACAAGTTCATAAAAATTTACATAATTGCGAAATATTAAATGATAAAATATATTAAAGGAGATACTAAATTAAAAAAAAAAAAAAATTCGAAATACTTATGAAGTCCCTACGAAAACAAAATATTTTCTTTGACTTTTTGTTGTTTGATTTTTGTCATACAGAGAAAAAAGGAATATAGAGATGATACTAAAATTTCCAATCCACAAAAGAGATTCTATTTTCCAGAATGAGTTTAGTTTTGACACTTCTGTTTGTCATCTTCATGCGTAAACTCTTTCACTTTCATTTTTTCCTCTAAAATAAATAACATTATAAGCTTTTTTTTTTCGTTTTCAAAATTTTGAATATTACAGCGGAGATATAAGGCATTTCCTAACAAATACTTTTCTCATTTTAAAAAATATGATTTTCTATTCTAAGTCAATTTCTTTAAGAGCAGATGTTTTAATGTGTCAAATGTTTACTGAGGATTTTAGAAAGAATCTTTTGGCAGCAGGAAAATATAATCAGCAAACGATTTTATTTGCTTTTCGGAAAAATCCATCGTAAATGACGGTGAAAAATGAAATATAATTCTGCTGTTTATTTAAATTTTTTTATGGGATTTTTTCATAGTTCTTTCACATAAAAGGTAATTTTGATGTACATTTTTTCACTCAATGTCTGTTATTTAAAAAATTTGTTAGTTAATTTAAAGGGAAATTATACATTTCTCTTTGTTTTTTTCTTACAATTTCTTTTACTACAATGCAATTTATGTGACGTAATTGGCGCTCTTAACAGTTAGTATTAGAATTAAGGAAATAACAATGTTTAATTACACTTTTCATACCTCTCAAATTTGCAATATGATTTGAAGTTACTTTAAATGAAAGATATCGCTTAAAATAATATTTTACTTCTCAGGAGAATGAAATATATTTTTGAGACTATTTTCAAAATAAATGATAAGTTTATTAATATAGATTGAAAGTTGCTTGAAAATTTTATCGCCTAAATATCTTTCCTTTTTGTGTCGTATGTACATTTATGTGAAAATTATTCTTGCGTTTTACTGATTTTTGCAAAATTATTTTTTTGTTACTCCTTTTTTAATTACTAGAAACAGATAGCCCTGTAGTAAAACAATTATTCCTTTTCTACACATTTAAAATGACATTATCTATAAAAACTAAATAAAAATAATTTTTCTTTTAATCTTTATTGAGTTTAATAGCAGATAATAATATTTCCTTGAAAATTAGGAACATCCTTCTATTGTATTAATTATTTCCTTATAAGCTGAAGAATGATAAGTTTTAATAAAAGAAATAAAAATCATGAATAATTTTTATAGCTACTTTCAATAAAATTTCATTCTAAAATATGTATACATGTTATATTTTAAAAAACATTCTAGGCAGTTCTTTTGAAAATTGAAAGTTATTGGGAAAATGTTTTTGAAACAATAATATAATAAATTATCTTAAATTTTCAAACAGAAATTTAATCTCAAGTTTTTTCCTGAGATATGTAATCAATGCGCTCATGCGTTATATATTCAACAAGTTTAATTTTTATAGAATTTTAAATAATGCACTGACTTTTTTAGATATAGTTGAATTTTATTTTGAAGGAGAAAAATCATTATAAATAATATCAATTATTAAAAATAACTGTTGTTGATTTTGTTTTCCAGAAAAACTTTTAAGTGAAATTTTTTGTTAATCAAGAGACACACACACACACAACTAAACATTACATAATTTTTATCAGAGTAAGTTACTATATCGATTGTGTGGGCTAGAATGTTTATTTCTTACTTGAATTCGGTAATCAAATTTCAAACTTTGGAACTTCAATAGCTTTACTAATTTTTAATAATACTTTATTTTTTTTAAATTTTCAAATCTGCTTTGATTTAAAAAATAAAAGTTAAAGTCTTTGTATCCATAGAATCATTTATATTAAAATATAATCACAAAGAAGTGCTATATAATTAATAAATCAAATTTAAATGAAATCTTACAATCTAAGGGAAATACTATATTGACGAAAAAAAAATGCTTGACAAATTAAGTTGCTTATAATTTTTTATTTTTCGAAGATAACAAAAGTATAATTTTAGTATTATCAATATTATGAATGTTTTTACCGAAATATGTCAAAATGAATGTTTTTATCCTCAGTATTTTTATATTATTTAATATTTCAGATAATGTGATTAATTAAATGAGATTTTTATAATAAAATTATAATTATAAAATAAAATTAATTATTCTATTGAAAATTATTAATATGATTTTAATAATATTCATTATTCTATCACAAAAATTAAAAGCAAATTTTTCCTTTTTTTAAATATATTTTTATTACTTTCGTTAAATAATGTAATTATAAAGTGACTTTATTTTTATACCATATGAATAATATACATCTTGTAAGCTAATATTTTAATTAAACTATAAATATATTCGTTTTAGGGATTCTTAATCGATAACAACGTTTGATATCTGTCATTATTTTAATCGTAATTGGAAAATATTGCTTTTCATAATAGTTTGTAAACGAAGATAATTATGTAACAAGTTTTTATTAATAATTTACATCGATTTTTATTTGCTAGAATTAAAGAACATTCTGTAAAGTAATTAATAAAATTTTCAGTTGTCATTATTATTGCCATTATTACCTGCCAAGATCGGAAAGTTTTTCCATTTACGGATATCTTGTAATTATGGTTCAATAGAGCTGCAAGCTTTTATAAAATTAATATTTATAATCTTTTATAAATCAATACATAATAAGTTTATTTAGAACTATCACATTGATTTTCTCTTATGTTACGAAAATATGAGTCCATTTCATTATATATGCCAATTATAAGGGAAAAAAACTGAATTATTTAATTTGAACTTTTTTATCAATATAATGTTTATTTTTCAAATGAAAATTAATTCGAATATATGAGAAAAAGTATATGTTGAATTCACAACAACAAATATAAATATATTTAAATAAAATGTATATTTATGACTCTAAAAAAACCACTTCTAGGAATACTATGATCAAGTCAAAGATTCGTTCTAATAATGTCTAAAAATGCGTCTACGATAAATTTTATGCATCTTTTTTAAAAATCTGTACACAATTCTGCTCATAACGAAGAAAGGAAAAGAAGAACGCTGGATTTCTGCACTAGAAAAGCAACAAAAATACTCGGAAAAATGACGCCAAAAATAAAGGAAAGATAAAATATGCTTTCGCCTAAAGAGAGAAGAAGGAATCATTCCACCGAAATTTGATTCCGGTTTTTCTTTTTCCCGATTCGATCGCAGCCCTTATTATTCCTTTTAATGCATTGTTTTACGATCCCAACCAGGAGAGGTTCGGCCAACGTTTCATTTTTGTGTGGCTCGATCCACCCCATTACAGGGCTGGGAGGAAAAAGACCCATTGAAATTTGCGGCTGGCTAAATGCGATGAGATGGCCCTGTTACCCTAATGAGCCGATGATTATTTAACAAATTTTGGACTTAATAGCCACGTCGAACCACACCGCGCTTTAAATGCTATGGGGAATTCTTTTTACATTCGGTGTTTCTTTTTTTTCCGCTATCGGCGCTAGAGTTCGATGTTTCGACAGGCTTTAGCACATCTAACAAGATATCGTTTGGCGCAGCGTTTTTCTTGTTTTGCTTTTCCTCAAGAAGCCTTACGCCAAGCTTGTTTTAGATTTAGAACGATGATTATCTTAAATTTTCTTTCTGGTGTAGATGTAAAAGAACGTCGCACTAAAGTTGTTTTAGAAGTTACTGTGCTTTTTTTTTTTCCTCAGTCTTATTCTACGCCTCTTTCCATAATACATAAACACAAAAATCATTTCGGCTATATATTTTTTTGTATAATAACACAAGATTAATAGACTAACTATAAAGTGGAATATGACTTCCACATATTTATATTTAAGTACATGTAGGTTATCATTTCCCTAATTTTTAATTCATCAATATTTCCTTAACAAATTAAAAAGTGCTTTATTTTATTATTTTAAAAATTTTATTATTTTTAAATAACTATAAAAAACCGTTTTAACATAAAAATTCATTTTACTCCTAAAATATTATTTTATTTTCTAATTGAGTATTGAAACGAGGTATTACTAGAAGATTCTTTGTAATATTTCAGAGAGAAAATTTAAGAAAATAAATATTCTCAATTATTAATTTTGTATTTATATGAAGAGAAAACTCATCGATAAGAAAGGTCACTGAAAAAAATTGTTTTAATTATGTTCACAACTTAAATAATGCTTTGGAAAATAAGAGCGAAAAAATTGCTCAATGTTATTTTTTTTTAAATCTTTTTTGTCACACTTTCAAATTTTTAGGTCACTTTTATTTTCTAAAATATAATTGTTTAATTTACTTATGAAATTAATGTCACTTGTATAATTTTTATACTTTAAATATATGTTTATCAATATGCCCACATAGGTATGTAATTAGTGCCAATACACACTTATGTCTATAAATTAAAAATAATGCAGAATCACACAGAAATTGAACTCTAAAATAAAAATTTCAGATGTAGAATTATCTCATACATCTTGAAGAATAAAATGCAAATTACAAGAAACCACCAGATGGCGCCGATAGTACGTCACAGACAAGAGTGTAAGAAAGGAGTATATAAGGAATGACTGTGAAGAAGTAAAATTGTTCACAAGCGCTTTAAAAACCTTTCAATGGAATAACCGCATAGTTCTGGCACAAAGGAAGCATTTGGATGATGTTTTACGTGGTAGAATTATCGGCCATCTGTAATGTGGGCGTTACCAGCTGGAAGTATCCAAGGAACTTGGAATCACCCAGAGTGTCATCTCCAGGCTTTGGCATTGATGGTAATGGGAATAGACGTTACAGCACAGGCCGCCCATGAGTTACAACGCCGAATATTTGGACCGGTATTTGGTAGTTACTGCCAAACGAAATAGACGGAGCTCAGATTTAGACCTGTCTCATCAGCTCTCTTCAGCTACCGATACGTCAGTTTCAAGGAAAACCAAGTACAGACGCTTAGTGAACATTGGTCTATACGCTCGTAGGCCTGTCAGATGTTTTCCACTTACCGCAACTCACTGTCGCTTGCTGTTCTAGGAATAGAAAGCATGCATTGTAGACCACGCAACAGTGATCTTGTGTGATATTTTCATAAGAGTCTAGGTTTAGCTTTCAGTTTGATTATCATCAGACTTACATATGGAGAAGGCTAGGTACCCATTATCAACAAGAGAACACCATTGAACGACACCGTTAAGGTTTTGCAGGATTGCTAGTTTGTAGAGGAATTATTCTGGGTTCCAGAACAAACCTGCATGTTCATAATATAACCATGACAGGCCACATCTATCGGGATGTCATTCTGGAACAACATGTATGTTTGTTTCGGGGTGCCATGAATGCAGAATTTCTACTTATAGATGAGAACGCCCGTCATCACCATGAAGACATTGTAGACAAATGCTTTCATTCGGAGGATATCACCCGTATGGACTGGCCAGTATACACACCGGACTTAAATTCAATAGAGCGTGTGTGATACGTGCTTGGCCAACGAATTGCAGCCCGTCAAACCCCTCCCACATATCTACTGGAACTTCGGAGAGCATTGCTTGATGAGTGGTGTAATATTCCCCAAGATAAGATCGATAATTTGTTTCTCAGCATGCCTAGGCGTATTGGATCATCTGGGGGGGGGGGGGGACACATACTGTGTATTAAACATCATACCAACCATGTTGTATTGGTTTTTGTAAATAGGTTCCTTTTTAAAATTTGCTCCAGGGAGTAAAATTCGCAATTTTTGGTAATGATGTCTCAAATATAAAGTATCTTCTTTTGCTCCTTACCTTTTGTTTAACCCCTTGACTGACTTTGACGAGTCTGACTCGTCATTGATTTCCTGGGCCATCACAGACTTTGACGAGTCAGACTCGTCAAGCGCTTCTTTCGGCGGACGCCGTGCAAGTTACAATTAGATTACATAGTTGCTTCACTCGTTCGACGATTCTCATTTAAAAAAGCACACTGAAAGTAAGAGTTCAGTTTAGCAGAAGTCTCGCACGGTGAATGTTATACTAACCAATATTTGAGTTTAGTAAAGATTATAAATAATCCCCGTAACATGTATAAGCCGGATGCATTACATGAAAGTGGGGATGATGGTGTAAATTGATGGTGTAGTTCAATTAAGCGAAATTAAATAGTTTTTTTTTGTCGCATCAAATTCCATTTAATTCGTCAGTCAAGGGGTTAATAAATAGACTTTACAAATAATTCGCTTTTGTTTTCCTTCTGTCTCTTTCTTTGCCTGAACTTTCATTATCGTTGATTTATGGACACGAGTGTCTATACGTGATGATATATTGTACAGTTCCTGGGAAGCATATATTTTTTTATTGTGAAGCCTTGAGAAATATCATAATATTAAGAGTGGATTGAGTATATTTTGGTTAATTTTAAATCTGTGTGTAAATTAATTTTTAAAAACAATCTAAGAAATAAAAAAAAGCATTTTAAAGGCATATTTAACTAGAAATAATATTTTATTTATTTAAAAATACAAAAAATATAGCAATTAAATTAGGGATGACTAAAGTCCTATATGGCACGTTAAGATTTATTAAAATTATTAAGTTTTGTAACTTGCCACACATTTTGAACGTGTAAAATATTATAATTTTTTCCGTACACTTTACCAAATTGATATAATATTTCCATAACAATACAAGTTGGTTATTGGTTAATAACTGAGGACTTAAGGTTTTATTCATATTACTTAGATAGTGGTTACCTGATGGAGAAAAGCTAGACAATGTAATTTAAATATACTCCGTGACTTAATCATTATATTCTCTATTGATCGATCATATTCTATAATTCAAGTGACTGATAGTATCTTGACTGACCATACTAACTATGAGTTATGTATGATTTAAATTCTATGCAAATACTACTGAACTTTAAAGGGACTGACTGTATCTTGATGTTACAATAAAAACTAAAATAATGGTATTTATTTAATTTAAGCAAATCTATACAAATATAGTCATAATTAGGAGTTAATTTTTAAAGCATGCTTGCTTTTATATCATGATGCTCCATCTTCAACTCACTATGGGTATACTATAAACTCATTGACACTTGTGTCGCTCTCTGTTTGAATTTAGTCTATGATTCCCACTGAAATTTCTTGCATTGAACATTCTCATGTTGTTGTTGAGCACAGCAAAGGTGAAAGTACGACTTTGTTCAAGACTCCTCCGATGGATGGCATCACCAGAGAATCCACTCCCTCAATTTTGACAGTAATTTGGAGGGGGAGGAAAGTTTCTCCAAATCATCATACCCAATGTAACTGCTCAACGACCAACCACATGACTTTCGATTCCACAAATTTACATTTCGTAATGTTTCCTAAAATATTATTTTCAATCTATACTACTTGTCTTGATTGTCTAAATCTTCAAGTAGCCTTATTTCAGGCAGTCAAATTTTTCATAAAATTACATGAAGTGTTTAAAATACGATTTTATGTTAAAAAAAATATTCAACAATATTTACCAATTTCCCTTTAAGTTTAATATTACTAATAATAAAGACAAATGCAGTTAAAAACAAGTTTTCTTGAAAATTGAATTATCCCTCGAATTCTTCTATACTTTAAATACAGAAAAAATGAATCAATGCCACAAATTAAAAATACTTTTGCTCATTTAACAATCATTATTAGAAATAAAAATGTGCAGGCGATAAAAATCTACAAATAGTAAAGCCCCTATTACATTAGAGTTGCCGATATTTCAGTTTGAGCAACTCCCGTACATTTAGCATTACGTGGCGTAACAGCTCAAATTCCAGAAATTCGTTCTATTCGTCCAATGAATGCTTGAGATTTCTTTCAGGTTTACTGTAAGAAAATAACTTTTTTACTAGATTCAATAATATATCGCTTTCCTGAATACAACTTTTAAGGTAGCCATATTTTAACTAGTAGATTCCAGATTGATAAATTATTATTTGGAAACTTTGTTTATAGCCAAGTTTTTAAAATGCTGATTAATTCATAGGAACATCTAAAATGGATTTTCTTTGTTTTACTTGAATGAATTTCACTCGTAAATTTTGATATTTTTCTTACGTCATTGGCTTAAAAATATTTTGTCAAAATAAAGCAATGTAATAAAAATTTTCCATTTCTGTAACCTTCACAATTTATTAAGAAAATAAAACAAGTTCTTTAATATATTACTGTATCTATTTACTTAATTAATTAGCGTCTTTATTATAATTTTTTGGAAATGTAAACATGTACTTCTCAGTTAACATTTTATAATTAACTTTGCCAATTATTTTACATTTTCTTCTTCCTTTAGAATTATTTCATACAGGCGATGTATAAAATAATGCTAAAGGAAGTAGAAGTAGATAGACGATGAAATAGTGGCAAGGCTTTATTTTATCATCTGACAGAATACGAGGTTATCTGAATGAATTTACAGATTAAATATTAATATGTTTTTAAAGTAATTATATATTTGAAAGTACATATCAAAACTGAAAATACCAGCAAAATCTAAAAAAATAGTACATCTTTTATAAAAATATTATTTTTTTACAATTATGCTATATAATTTAAAACCTAAATTAAAATTTTTAGTTTCAAATTGTATAGCATATTAATTAAGTTAATTAAAAATAATATGAAGTAACAAATATACTATATTTAAATAATATTAAATTTTGACATTTTCTTCATTATATTCTATAATAAAGTTTTAAATTTTGCATGAAATTTTTATTATATAAAAATATATCCTATTAAGAATATCTGCATAAGTATTTGGAAATACTTTCAATTGATTTAAACGAAACAATTTACATTATAAAATATTCGTTAAAATGTAATCAAATTTTTAAGCAGTTAAATTCTTTTATATTGAAATTAATATGCTAATTCTAAATTTGTTGTTTAAAAATTTACAACTTCAAGATTGTGTTCGCTAATACTGAATTATGATAACAAAAATGAAAATAATAAACCATTTCTGTACTATTTCCTCTTGGCGAAAAGAAGACAAAACTTGATTAGTTTTTGATATCATTGGAAATATGAATTGCTCGAGTTGCTGCTGCATGCACAAAAATGTTTCTGATTTTCGGCAACTTATAATGCCAATAACTTTCATTTGGCATGAAATTTGGCGAAAACAAAATACTGTACAAATTTTAACTGCATATCTGATAAAAAATATTTGTAATATTATTGGACAAATGGAACGAATTGCTGAAATTTGAGCTGAGACGTCACGTAATGTTAAGTCTATGGAAGTAGCTCTGAAACTTAAATATCGGCAAATCTCTCTAGTGTAATAGGGGCTAAGGTATAAAAAAAGTACTAAATTAATTTCTTTACAATCATAATTTTTCGTAAATACTTCTACTGTACTGTATATTGGTACATACATACATAGCGATGCAGGCGACTCCTGGACACTGTATATTAATAATAAAATTGTGGCATATACAATTAAATTTAGCTTAATAACTATTTTTAATCAATCAGTTGTTATTAAGATTTCATTAAGAGCAGATTTAAATTTAGTGATGATAAACATTACTAAATTATATAAAAAACTTAATTTTGAGTAAAAGCCACAATCAAATTTATAAGGATTAGAATAAAGTAATCAAGACAAAATTAATTTAAATAAGAAAATTAATGGGTAAGCTGGTAATGCATAAGTCAATTAAAAATCTGGTAATAAATATAATTACATTTATCTTAACAAGAATAACTATTTTTATCAAATTAATTATTGTTAAGATTTCATTAAGACCAGATTTAAATTTGGTGATGATATACATTAATAAATTATATGAAAAATTGAATTTTGACTAAAAGCCGATCAAATTTATAAGGATTAGAATAAAGTAATCAATAAAAAATTAATTTAAATAAGAAAATTAATCTGTAATCTGAATACATATGTCGTTCAGAAATCAATGTGAATAAGATCAAACAAGTTGAAAAAATTAATATTTTTTAATCCTTTTTAAAGGTTTTTGTTATTAATTGGATCAGAAAAGTAAATAAAGAATGCTTCATAAGATTTCTTGATTTCTTTCTAATCTACAATTAAACATGCTAATAAATACGAATAATATTTATTTCATTAAAAGTTGCAAAAATGCGAAAATATTATAAAATTGACTTAATCACTTTCTCTTTTGACAAACTCATATTAATAACATATAATTATATTCTGTTTTCTCATTATTTTACAAAAGACAGGTCAAAAATTTAATAATTTGCAAGGAAAATTTGAAAATAATTTTGTATGATTCTAGAATTGATAAATTTATCAGAAAATTAAGTATACTGATTTAATAGCAAAAAGAAATGAAGTAAAGTATTTTTGATTTAGGACCAATTTTTAAGTGATGCACTAAAATATAATAAATACTAATAGTTATTAGGACATCCATGCATATGAGGATATCTGGGGTTCTGATCTACGTCAAGCCTTCTTCACTTAAATATCACGTAGGAAACATCATCAGCATTAGTCGCATGCAAAATACCATAAAATTCAGAGTTGTCTGAGTGCGAGAAAGACTTGATTTTGAATGTCATAGAAATGACCACTCCTTAAAAGACATATCTTGTAAGTTAAATATTCCAAAATGGACATAGCTTTTGAGATTAAAAAGTGAGTAATGATTGTTGAAATGGGCTTTGATCCGACAGATTCACGAAACTAAGAGATGTTGATGTGTATTGTTCAATAATAATAATATATAACAACGAGTGTTACTTAAAGAAATTCCAAAAAATCGAAAAAAAACTGGTGGCTCATTTACTCCAGGCATTCTGAGAAGCATCCAGGACTGTTGTTTCCATGAATACAATCCACAAGGAATCTCATTTGCTTAGTTTCCATGGTTAAGTTAGTGCGAGAAACGTTGAAATTGGAGCTTAGGTAAGAGGAAATAGATTCTTTGGAGTGATGAGCCAGGCTGAACTTCCACATTCGGATGGCAGAGTTTGGGTTTGTTGTATCTCTGGAGAACACCCTTTGAAGAATGCATTGTACTAACAATAATGTTTAGCGGAAGTGGATATGAGTCTGGGAATATTTCTCGTGATATGGGCTGGGTCCTGCCATCTGAATGGCAGGCTGAAGCTCTACCATTCGGATGGCAGAGTTTGGGTTTGTCGTATCCTTGGAGCACACATTTTGCAGAATGCATTATACCAACAGTAATGCTTAGAGGAAGTGGATTGAGTCTGGGAATATTTGTCGTGATATGGTCTGGGTCCCTGGATCTTAATTCATGGTAATTTCAACTCTAATTCCAACTCCACTATTCTAGACAACAATGTGCTTTTTACATTGTGATAATTTTACGGTTTGTGGGCCATTGTTGCTTCTATGATAACAGTTCCACTTAAGTTATGAAGAAATGCGATGTTGACAACTGATTGGACTGGTCTGTCCGGAGTCCAGATATGGATCCTATTCCAAAATTGGTGAAAAAGCTTACCTGCCATCTTTAAGCCGAATGGAAGGAAATACCACTGTTTCCAATTCAAATACTTGTGGAAAACAAGTCCTGGTGGGGTAGGATGTAATTATCTCATATAAGGGCTCTATCAAATATTGAGTTAAGAATAAATTATATATATATTTATATATATATATATATATATATATATATATATATATCTTTTTTATAACACATATGTTCTATACTTATTGTGATAGATAGTGTATTAAAATTTATTAATGAAATTAGAGAGTAGAATGTGCATAAAACATTATATTAATCAGTAAAATCAATGCAATATTGTGCCAAAAATTGAAATTTAAGTTTCAATGTAGCTTGTAAAACATTTTGTACTAGACAAATTAAATTTCAGAATCACTTTGCTTTTTTTTTCACGCTATTATATCAATTTCCTTTTAAAGCTATTTGGATGATATTTATCAATACTTTCTGATACGAATTCGGTAGAAATTAATGATTTTAGTTTTATTATTAGATTAATTCCATTACAATAGATAGCATAATTAATTAAATTTATTTACAGTTTTGGAAATCAATTGCATAACAATTTTGAGACATAAAACATATTTTAATCATTTTTAAAATTTTTTTCTTATTAATATGAATATGTTGAGTTAAGTAAGTGAATGTTTTATAAATAGATTTTAATTCCTTTATTTCCGTTAATTTGATTGTCTACTTCAAACCGTTTACTCAAGTTGTTTACTCCAAACTTTCTATTATATTTTTAAAATTAGCAAAATATTTTAGGAAAATTCTTGAAAAACTTTAATCTGTTTCGGCTCTTTTTTATAGAAATTTACTTTCTATTAAAATTCTCTAGGGAGCTATACCAAAACATGTTTTCCGGATACCTTGAATGAAGGATCATTATTTTATTTACTGCCTCTTTTCCCTTATTTTTCATATTTAATCTGTGGAAGGATGAATTTATTACCTTTTTGAGCAATAAACATAGAATAATCCAATTTTTCACTCTGGGAAGGAAAAAAATCAATTTTATAGTATCTAATATATTCAATAACATAATATTCGATCAAGTTAAAATAAACATCTGTTTCCAAGGTATAATTCATTTTAGTTCCGTTGAGTAACTGTGAAGTTATTTTATGGTGAAATATCTAATTAAAGAAGACTTATAAATCTCAGACAAATAAATTTCTGGTGGAACAATTTTTGTGGGCAAAAGTTTTCTATATTAAAATGCCATTCAATTGTGTATTATAAATGCTAAACACAGAAGAAAATGGAAAATAATTAACTTATATATATTAATGGATATTAACAGCACAATGTTGAGTTCAATTTTTTTAATTAAAAAATTGATTTAATATGTAAATCAAATTAGTTCGTTTAAATATAATAATTTAGTTATAACCGAAAGATAGCTTTGTTTGTCACTTCAGTTACTTTTTGCATATGAAAAATAATTCAACTGGGGGGGGGATTTACAATGTAAATTAGATTTCGAACTGCAAACATTTATGGTTGATTTGAATCCACCAACTGCCGAACAGAAGAAGGCTAGAGCTCTAATCAGTCAGTCATCTACTTGGCAATCAGTAAACAAAAGCTATAGCTATGCGTCTTTTAGTACTGAATGTAAAATTCCTTGTAGATTTGAATGTACATTTTACTATTAAGATGAGTTGCATACATTAGAATTGCTTCTAAGATATCGTGAATATAACTATTATTCATACGATTCTTATCAAACATTTGTAATGCTAATATAGGATTTTGGCTTTATTGAAAGAAAGCTTTGTCACTGCTAAAGACATTCCCTTTTCTTCTTCTCATTTTTTTTTTTGAATAAGGGAAAAAGTAGAAGGGGGGTGGGTGGAAAAGAGAAAAACATGAGGGATGGGGAGAGAAGTAATATATCGTAGAATTCCGAAGCGTGCTGGCATCGGATGCATAAATAAAGACCCCGACTGAGTTTTCAGCAGTCGTTGGCTTCCTTTCATATTTATATGAATTGAATATGGTTCTAAACATACTGTTATCATCTGACGGATGTATTCCATCATGTTAAGCCCTCCGATGTGACATGGTGTGTGTGTGTGGGGGGGAAATAGCCCGCCCACAAGGCATTTGTACAGTTGGTATTGATATTTTTCTCATCGGTTACTATTTGAATAAATGCATGAAAGGTACACGTATTTACACTATATGTTATGAATAATACTTTTTTTGTTTTAAAGAATGAAATTGTCCCCTCTTCGTACTTATGATTGGGCGAGGATTTTCACGTGCAGAAAGTGATAATATTTTAAGAACTTTTATACATTTGGAAGTTATAGTATTTGATTTTGGGAAAATTATCATATTTCTTAATAAGATTGAAATGCTGGCAAGTTCTTTTATTCTTAATTGATGGAAGTTTTTTTTCTGGCGCGTGGAAGTTTTTTACTGCAAATCAGTCTTTAATCCCACACTTAATTTATAAGAACATCTTCTTACATTATTTATTTGATAAAGAAGTAAAACTTTACTCTTTTTTTTTCTCTATATGATACAGACAACTCGTTTCAAATCATAATATTTTAAATGAACTATTACATGAAAGGAGATAAAAAATTGAAGATATTATAGGTCCACGTTAATCGCGTTTCGATTTTATAAATGCTATTTTTATAATATATTTTTAAAGTGGCTGTGGTGATTCATCAAGACTTCTCTAAGAAATTGAAGTGACTCATCACATTTTTTCTGAGAAAAACTTTTGAGCTTCTACAAAACACTTGAATTCGCGAAGTGAAACTAAAAACTTGTCAATCAAATTTCTGCGCCAATGATATTAACTTCGTGAAATGTACCCAACCAATCAGCACACTTTGTAGGCGTGGTTCATACATTCTCTCAGTGAGATCTGAACCGAACACAGAACACTTGCTCTCTAAATCCCATGCAAAGAGAACGCGCTGTTTCAATCCACCTGAATTTCTTTGTTCCTATGTATTTTGTGTTATTTGCAATAAATAGTATTTATTTTAAAAATTGCTTTCTAAAAAAAGTTAAGCATCAATTAACTTACACCATATGGTAAAAGAGTTTAAAATTAACTTCTTATACTAAAAAAAATCCTAGAAAATTTAGAGAATTTCTTAAAATACCTTATGCTAAAACTAGAATTTGTTGTCTCTTTTTTTACGTAAAAAACCTCTTTCTTTAAACTTTTGGGTATTTAATTTTGGTTCTATACAAAACATACTAAATTCCTCGAGAAAAATATTCAATATTTAACTAATTATTTGACGCGAACTTTCTGTTTAACAAAACATCGGTAACATTAATATTAAGTAATTAATTATTGATTCAAGTTAGATATTTAATGCATCATACTGTGTTTTATTAGAAGAAAATATGATAGTATAATTTTTGGTACTAACTGAAATAACAACATTTTATTTTATTTGCTTAAAACATCGTATTTTCGTCAAAATTTTAGTTACGTGTTAAATTACGAGTATTATGCATGGAAATTATAACTAGCTTAAATGCTAAACGTGCGTTATCAATAACATTGTTTATTTTTAATAATAAGACAGGACATAATAATGAAAAAGCTTCTGTAAAATACATTAAAAATTTCATCATTTTTGTGTTCAGTTTCGTTTTTGATAAGTTAGCTAGAATTATTCTTCAATGTTCATACAAAGACACATCAAAAATGAGTTTTGTAGACAATAGTTTTACAAAAATGTGTAAAATCGCAACTAAATAATAATTGAATATTAAGTTTTGATATTTGACCCGGAAAGTAACTTTCTGATTACAATAGTTTTATATATGTGTTTGAAATTGTTTTCCCCCCTTTTAAATATTTTAAATTTTGAATTTCCTTCGTAATAACTGATTTTTTTATAAACATTTTATTTATATTATATTGCGTTTCATAATAAGAAAATAAGATTATTTTAGTAGCTTTTGTTTCTAAGTAAAAGAAAACTGTATGCATTTTTTTGCCTATTTAAAACACTATTTTTGTTAAAGTTGTAGTTATGTTAAATTATTATGTATTGGAAAATTTACATTTGCTTAGTATGCATTATCAATAATATTGTTAAGTGTCTAAGCCTATTAATTTTTATTGATGAAATTTCTTTTAACATTGTGATAATTACCATTTTTTGAAAAAGTTACATATATAAAATTAATTCTCAATGAAGGTAGTTTAAAAAAATTAAATATGACATTCACCATTTTAACTGTCGTGTTTTATAATATCGCAACAATATAAAATATCAAAATAAAATCCTTTTTAACTTTTTTATTCCATAGAACAGAAAAATTATCGATTATTGGATTATTCTGATAATACTGTTTCGACAATCATTCACTCAAAAAGTTTCCAAATTTGAAAAATAATCAATAATGTCTTCTAATCTAAAGGATAAAAGAAATCCAATTTAAGAGGAAAAATTACCAATTAATAAATAATTCTGATGACATATCGAAAATTTTCTGCACCAGAATTTTATATATTTTAGAAAAATCTAAAAGAATTTTCAAATAAGGAAAGAAGTGAATTAAGAAAGACTCGATCTATATACCTACAAACAAAAATTCCGTAATTTCAAGACAACCCCTTTAATAGCCGAACTTTCACAATATTCATCAACCGTTGCCTCCTACAACAATTAGCTTCTCCTGCAATAATTATAATCCGTGAATTGTTTGCCTTCCGTGCTTCTATTAAGACTCACCTCGCCTCGTGCACACACGTTGTGTTACAGGACTGAACGCCCAATATCCAAGTTCAAGGACTTCCACCGAATAATCTCCCAGAAATACTCCCCTCTTCACCCCCGAACTGGCCCTCGTTCATTTATGTGCTGGAAGATTATATCCCGTTTCCGGAATTCCCGAGACGATCAGTTTTCCCGGTTATATGTCGGAGAACGTACGCACTTGTCTTCGATGTCTCATCTTGTTGAGTGGGTTTCAATCCTGAGGATTAGATTTTTTTTTTCTGGTTAAAATGGCAACAGCATCTCTTTAAAAGATCGGTGTCAATTGACTCGTTATACGTTAGGATGTTATTAAGAGATTTTAATAAAGGCTTTCCTTCTAATTTAACATGTATGTTTCGACTGTTATATTAAACGAATTATAAAGTTGGAAGTGCCTTTTACTGTAATTATAAGGAATGAAGCTTATTATTGTTCTTACTAAATTTTTACTTCTTTTGTTGATTTATTGATAGTTTCTAAATTAAGATATTGTTTTCGGAATCATGTTGCTGTTATAAGAAGTTATTTCTAAAAAATGCAATATTTTACTTTGAAATTTTTCCTAAATTTTTTAATAAACTATTCCATTATTTCCAATAATTGTATTAAAATATTCCTCAAATATTAAATAAACTTAACATCAAATGAATATGCTTAAATTATCAATACATTTAAATTAATATAAGAAAATTTACTAAAATGGAATAAAAATTGAAAAATTTTAAAATATCAAAATATAAAATTAAGCTGTGTTGTTTTAATGAAAATACCTTTACAAAACTCTCAGTGTAACGGTTATTAAGATAGAAATATAATTATTTAAAATTATTTAAATAAAATTGAGTTTTTCAAAAAAAAACTTTTTATTATATCATTATAGATTCTTTACTTTTTGAAAGAAGCGATTTTTGAATTTGCTTTTTAAGATCTCTTATTATAATTTCATTTTGAAAATTTTTATTAAATGAGCATCATTGAGGGGAAATTTTTATTAAATGAGCATCATTGAGGGGAAATTTTTATTAAATGAGCATCATTGAGGGGAAATTTTTATTAAATGAGCATAATTGAGGGGAAATTAATCATTGAGGGGAAATTTTTATTAAATGAGCATCATTGAGGGGAAATTAATCATTGAGGGGAAATTTTTATTAAATGAGCATCATTGAGGGGAAATTAATCATTGAGGGGAAATTTTTATTAAATGAGCATCATTGAGGGGAAATTAATCATTGAGGGGAAATTTTTATTAAATGAGCATCATTGAGGGGAAATTTTTATTAAATGAGCATCATTGAGGGGAAATTAATCATTGAGGGGAAATTTTTATTAAATGAGCATCATTGAGGGGAAATTAATCATTGAGGGGAAATTTTTATTAAATGAGCATCATTGAGGGGAAATTAATCATTGAGGGGAAATTAAATTTATTTAATTTTGTATACCATGCATTACCTACATGTGTGTATACTTACATTAATAAATTTCAAGTAAATTGAATTATAGAATGTCTGGGGTTTCAAATTTCATACAAACTATTTAATATCGTTTATTCAAAAGTGATTACCTCATGAGTTTACTAAATTATATAAAATTTTTTACTAATTATTAATTAGCAAATTGAATATAAAAATTATGGTAAGCTAATGTTTTTGTATTATGAGATAATAATTGCGCTTTCTAATAATTATACTTATTCAATGCTTATAAATGTCTATTACAAAATAAATTGAGTTTAAAGTGTAGTTTTCATTATTTTGCGACACATATTTCATTTTGCTAAAAAAAATTATTTTATTCTGGAGCTCATGAATAAAAGGTTCATTTGTTTACTTAATTTATCTATCCCAAAATATGCAACTTCTTTCAATGTATTTGAATTAATTTGAATGCACACACGCGCACATGCATATGTATATATATACATATACACACATGCATATGTATATATATATATACATGAACTCACATGCATATGTATATATATACATGTACACGCATGCATATGTATACATATATACATGCACGCACATGTATATATATCTATATACATACACAAAATTACCGTTTCTCAGAGAATTACACATATTGATTATGAGCCTACATATACATAGTTGGACATGTATTACATATATGTATACAATACATGTTTTATAATATATATATATATATATATATATATATATATATATATATATATATATATATATATATATATATATATATATATATATATGATACTCATTGTCAAATAGGCACAATTCTCTGTAAAAAAATAACTATTTGTGAAATCTGATTTTGTCCAAACTTTGATTCAACTCTCCAGATATATACTTCAATAGATGATGTAGTGACTTTAACGTCTAATTTTAATTTACCTATATTAATTAGTCGTGCTTGAAATCTCAATTGGAAATATACTCATTAGTTTACATTTTGTACACCAATTTATCTGCAGCAGTTTAAATTGTTTGATGAAAACACACTATTATATTAAACTATTATAAGATGGTGGCATTCAATTACGAATGTTAATGTAATTTTATGCAAGGAAAATATATATATATATATATATATACATATATATATATATATATATATATATATATATATATATATATATATATATATATATATATATATATATATATATATATACATATATATATATATATATATATATATATATATATATATATATATATATATATATATATATATATATATATATATATATATATATATATATATATATATATATATATATATATATATATATATATATATATATATATATATATATATATATATATATATATATATATATATATATATTAGTTTTGATGAGAATTGTTATTGTTACTTGAAGTTTCAATAAATGTGTGAACTATATTATAGCGATTATAGTCTTAGGATTCCGAAGTATAATCTGTAACTATATAATCTATCTGTCTATATATAATATATATTTTCGCTCTTAAATAATTATATATTGTTATTTTTTTTAAGTGAAAAAATAACTGAAAATGTAGTTTTTGGGGAAAAATATAGTTGGTCCTCTATACATTATTGACCTATATGTTACTGCTGACGTCAGAATCCGAAGAACTACTAACTGTAATCCACTTTGATGCTATTTCTACAATGAAGGCAGTGAATATGATAATGGTTAGATAAGAATTATAATTATGTCAAATGTGGAATGTAATATAAATAGAACTGTGTGAAATTTTGGACCATTATTTCAGATTTGGATTGCAAAATGCAAATTGTAGCCAAGGCAATCAAACTGCCATTGTATATTTCCCTTTGCAAAATTAATTTTTAAATTTTAGTACTTCGTAGAAAACTTTTGTTTTTCGAATAAATAGTTAAATTTTTTATTCATTAATGTTAAATAACTGTGCTTTTCTGCTTAAGAAAAATGTACCTGTTAATATCTGTGACTGGGATTTACTTGATTAATTCTTTAGTGATTTGTGAATACATTTTTATGAATCTTTTATTTTAAAAATATATTTATTTAAACGAAGAATTCTTAAAATTTCAGCTTTTCTTACATTTGTGTCAGAATTATTATTTAAAAAAAAAAAAAAAAAAAAAAAAAAACTAACGGAGTCTATATATATAAATTATAGAGACTTCTCAATAAATGAAAGTTACATCGTTATGAATGTTATAGTATAAATATCTTGGTCTAAGCCATAATAGCATTTAGCTTATGGTCGTAAAATTAAATCCTAGAAAAACGATCTATCATTGGATTTTACCAGTAATTTGATGGAAAGTGGAACTAACCATTGAGAAACTTATATTATTCAAACAAATAATACGTGTTTATAAGTATCTATGGACAAAAAAGGAATGGAATTGCTCTGGTGAAAGGAATATAACAAACGGGTTCTATATCCGATCAAAATAAGACTTTGATTTGAAGAAAATAAATTTGAAATAAAAGATGTAATGAATTTGGAATAAAAGATAATTTTAAATTTTATAAATTTCTGTAAATTAGGGTACCACTATTTAAAGAAAATATTTCATGAAACAATTCAGTTTTGGTTTAAGTTGTAAGAACAAAATAAACAATATTAGTTATCAGAAAAACTAAAATTTCTCTATTTCTCAATTTAATTTTTTATTTTTTAAACAATGTCCACATTAAAACCACGTCTATTTTAAAAATCATTTTTTTAAACAATTCAGCTATCAGTTTGAATTTAAATAATATGAATTCCTTAAAGCTTTGATTTAATTTTATTACTCAATATTGCAGGAATTTTTAGGATAAAATTTCAATTCTTTTATTCAACTAATTTATATTTATACACAAAAAATAAATAATAAATTAATCTAAAAAGTTAAAACATATTATTGAAGTAGATTCATTCTAATATCCCAGTGTCTTCTAAAGCAGTGCACTGAAGATGGAGTTTCGAGTTCCAATTCAAATTTCTAAAAATGTTATTCTCCAGAAATGTCTTTATTTCAGTAATATATGCAATTAAGGCTATTTAAAGGAATTTATTTGAATCTTTCAAAAGTTTCAATTAAAACCCTTCACCCCATCAACGTTTAAGTGATTTCGCCCTTATTGTGCTCTGCAGGGAAAACTAAAATAGAGGAAGGGGCAATGGATTTCGCCTGGCAAGAAAGTCCCAAATTTACTTCCCTGCGTGTATAAAAGGATGAAAATCACCATCGCATTGTGGTCCTAGAGGTATTAACTATTCATTTCTGATCTCGCTAATCTTTTGAATTTCGAATAGGATTAATCAGCGAACCATGCCAAATGAAATGGAGAAGACTTTTAATCCCTTTGAGGTTGTAAAATTTTTAAGAGGATTGTGGCACTGCGAGAAGGAAAAAAAATCCTTCGACAGCCGGTCATCTTCACACACACACTGGAAACAGGCATTGCATTAAAATAATGGAAAGTTTTCCGAGAGATAAAATAAAAAGGACCGTAGATAAATTGTAAAAGAATACGATTATTTTTAAACGGAATGTTTTTTTTATTAAAGTTATAATGTTTTTATAGTATGTGATAAATTTGCTGAATGTTAAGAATCATTAGCAACAACTTTCTAAAATTTATTGCAGAATAAATACAAATGAAAGACCATAAACCACAGTTTATGTTTACTTCCCCTGATAGATTCTATAATTTTTAGAAAATTATTTAAATAAAGTATTGCTTTAAAACGAAACGGAACGGAGAAATGGAATGTTAGGACAATAAAAATAAAGAAAGTCAAAAAACCATATTTTACATTTACTTTCTTTGATAGATATCTCTGATTTCATAATTATTGGAAAATTTTCTATTAAACATCAATATTGTTTTAAAAGAAAATGGAAAATATTGTTTTAATAAATTTATATAATTATCTATGAATACATTTATTAAAAAAATTATAAAATATTTCAACAAATCGCTTAAAGATTGCATTTTTATTTTTGAATATTCATTAGAACACAGCTTTGTTGTGATTTTACATTCTTCTTTTAAGTTAACCATACCAATAAAACGTCCAGATGTAAATTTTATTAGAATATATGTTGTGGGCGTTAACTGAAACATTCTGACTCTTGGAGATTAATATTATACACCAACACACACTGTGACCGTAGTTTGGGAAATAAATAGTTACTTATTATCTTAAAATGGGGAGAGTATAAAATAATGTTTCATGTGATCGTTTCAGAGGATGATAGATTTTTGAAAGGAGAAAAATGAACTGCATGAGGTTAAATTTAAACTGAGTTCACACACACACACATCTTCAAGTCCGATTCTAAAATGATTTGAAGCGAATATTTTCGAAAAAGAAAGATGCACACGAAACATCAGTCATTAAACTATCGTGACATTCCATATATGCCTTTGGGACACAGAAAATGGGGGAAAACTGTCTTGCTACTAAAATTATTCTTCAACAGTTAACATTTAACGCATCATTAGCAAGGCTGTGAAGTAAGTTGGACTTCTGTTTCGAGACGAAGGAACATTGTTGGCGAGATTCTCTTTTCTTGCGCCAAATCACTAAAGTGGATTTGGTTTACGACTGAATGATTTTATTAATTTCTCTCTCATTTTTTTTAATATGTTTTGTTCTCAAAACTAAATACTCTTTTAATTTAGAGTAAATTCTTTTTCTCAATTTCGTATAACTATAAAGTAAGTGAAACATTGAATAAGAAAGTTGTTAATTTGATGCATGTATTCGTATATTAATGCAAATCTTAATTTATTTAGTATAATATGTCAAATGTTTCTTTTATTGATGATGAAAATGAAGCTAGTAATATTTGAACTTTGTAAACCAGCGTTAAATTATTCACAAGCAGATCAAATACAAAGGTGATTTTTAATTACGTGAGATAATTTGTACGGGTTTCCCTGGAAACCACGACGTTAAATGATGTTTTGGTGTAATTTTATTTTTCATTAAGGTATAAATATTAGAAATGAAAGCAAAACTTCAAATGCAGTTGCACAGTGCTAACATATAATTAATTTTAATTAAATGACTGGAAAACTTTTTGATACCTATCCAAGAATAAATTTTGAAATCACTAATAACATTTTACTGCGATTTTATGCATTCAAATTGAAATTTAATTGTATTTGCCGAAAGAAATTGAAAATCTTGTTCATAATGTATACAGAAAGTGGAATTGCAGAGGTGAATGAAAAAAACTTGGTTATCTATTAAAAGAAATTATTATAGATTTGGAGAATAAGCAGAATATTGTACACACCAATTTTATTATTGGATAGCATACAATAAAAATAGTGCAGTGCAAAAAATTAGTGAAATTAAAATAAGTATCGTAATAGATACATTAATTTATAATCTGCATTTTTTATTTCTAGAAAGTTTTCTGGATAACATTAGGATAACAGATATAATTCAAAATTAGCTCTCCTTTTGGATACCATTTTTTTTTATCACAGCATGAAGAAAACTTGAGATAAACGAAGTAGGGAAAATAAAGTATTTCTTTATCTTTACTAGCTCATTTACCGAAGTGTTTTTTCGACTTTGCAGATGCTTCACTTCTTTTTGTATACATAATTGTCATAAAAAAAAAAGAAGAAAATTTCCACTAAACTGAAGAAAATGTATTTATGTTCAAGGCAGAATTATAAGGAAACAATTAGAGACATGAATATTGTAATTAGCATTTCAGAAAAAAAAACTTTTTAAAACGTATCCTCTATATATGATTGAGGTTCATAGATTAAATTAAAAATATTTCATGAATAAACAAAAAAAATTATTGAGATCAAAATGCAAAAAATTTATTGGCAATAGTTGTTGTTGTCTTGTGTCAGCTAGCCTGGCAATATGGGGTGCGGTGCTCCACTTTTTTCCAACTGAACCGTATTTTGGCGTAGACTTCCTCAGTACACACATGTCATGGGTACCCATTCATAGGCTAGGCAACCATTCATAACCCATTCATACAAAGAAAGGACAAAGATAGGATAGACTGAGAGAGAAAGTGCAACCATACTCAAACTGGGATTCGACCCCAAGATCTCCCTATCTGCAGTCAAGCACTTTGACCACTTGACGAAATTATATAGCAACAGTAAATGCAGAATATATATACATAGTTCTAACAAGTTTTCAGCAAAAAACTCATGATAGTATGCATACGAAACATTTAATTATTGTATGTCAAATAATCAGAAATATTTTATGTGTCATGGCATTTTTAAACTTAGAACCATTCTTTTGTAAGCTCAGAGCATTAAGTTCCAGCTGAGAAAATACAGTTTGCACTAAAAGACACTGAAAAGCCCACACATGCTTTTGTGTGCTTTATTTTAAGACCGTAAACATTTAAATATTATGTTTGAGAAGTTTGAAAATTGCTAATACAGCAATACAATTTCATAAAGCAACTGCTTACATTAATGTATTTACTATTTAATATATTTTTAAAATGAAGACGCTAATGAGAAGGAACAGAAAATTGAAATATCCTAACTGTGTATTTATAAATAAACGCATCCATGGAAAAAGTTCTATATACTTTGGATAGAATGCACTAATTTTAATCAATTAATATGCATCGAATGTTTAATAATTCTGTTTTTTTTGTGAATATTGAAATTACGAGTTACTAAGTATGAATTGAGACTGCACATGCGCTAGTTTTGATAATTTAGAAAGTCGAAGTGGGGTTGAAAAAAATAATTAAATCAAAGGAGTTTTGTCAATGAGTTTCTTGATATCTCATTGAAATTTATTTCACAAGCTGGTATACATAAGTCTACAAACTCTAATTTTATTAGCATATACCCCATAATCTGTACCAATGGAAGAACCATAAAATTTTTAATCGAATTCCCTTAGAGAGATAACTTTTGTCAGGTATATAAAATATGTTGATTAGAATTTACACCCGATACATATTTCTAAATAAATATGTAGTCGTTTTCAATTTGAAATTGTCATCCAAAAAATTAATCTCGAATTATAATTGCTACCTTGAAACTAGTGAATAATTTTATGTAATTTATTTGCTTAATCACCATAAAATTTAAACATAAAAAATTTAAAATACAAAAGCTAAGAGCTTAATTATATGTTCAGAATATAAATTCATCATATACATATATTTTATATCTTGTTGAAAATTCAATAATTCAATTTACGCTTTCTCCCCGAACAATTTAAAGGGAGAATGTTTGGAAAATACGATGCTTTTATAAAAATCGAATTCATCAATGTAATTTTATTATTCATTATGAAATAAATTTGGAAAAAATAACTTAATTGGAAATTACAAAGATTATTAGTTTTTAAGTTTTATATTATACAAATTCTAAACACCAAAGATAAGAAAGAAAAATATTTAAATAATAGAAGTATTTATTAATTAATATTAATACTGAATTAATATTAATAAAGAAAAGTATTTATTAATTAATATTAGTAATGAATTGTTTTATTGTTAATATTATACATGCTTTTTCAAAATTTTATAGTGTGTTTCTGATCCAAAATATAATATTTGTTTTGTGTCTTTACATATGCGTTTTCCAAACATATGTTTTTAATAGGGATTTTTTTTTATTTTCTATTTTAAAATATTTAATTTTTTTTCATTTGAATTTTGTGCAGAATTAAGCTTCGTTATGAAATAAAGTAATACATATTTAATGATGTAAGATTAATACTGATTAATATACAATTTTTAACCATAAAGCGGTTGTTTCTTTCGTTCCAATTGAGATCATGATTACGCTACTTTTTTTACTATTCTCATTGGTTTAAAATATCCAGGACGTCAGATAACGTTTCATATACGCCATATACACATTATTAATTATGAAATCGTATTGAG
This sequence comes from Latrodectus elegans, assembly GCA_030067965.1. NCBI lineage: Eukaryota > Metazoa > Arthropoda > Arachnida > Araneae > Theridiidae > Latrodectus > Latrodectus elegans. Next base: position 34,589,171 of record CM057818.1, on the reverse strand, counting down.
ATGGCATCGTCAATCCGACTTGTAGAAGAAGTTGCTGTCTGTCATCAAATCCCATTCTTTAAGTGGCAGCAAAGAAGGTGAAGTTCACTATCGAATGTCTGAGAATAGTGTCGAAGTTTATTTTATTAATAAACCATTTTTTATATAAGGATCAAAGCATTGTTTTGAGAAGCCGTTTTTCATTGATTCAAGCCATTAATACGTTGACAAATTAACAGAAGATAAAGCAAAATGAAAAAGACAAAGTAAAATACCCGTTTTATAGCTAGTTAAAACCGACAAGGACGATTTAAATTTTTAAATGTCTAATTAATTAATAGAATTTTAAACTAATAATTGGAATATTCTTTTACTTTTTATATTTAGTCCAATAATTCATGAATCAATATTAAAATATCACAAAATGAAGCAAGAATTTAATATTTTTTTTCAAGATTACGAGTGCTCAAAATTAATGCATTATAAATGATTTGTTGATGAATTCATGCAAACTTTTTTTTAGGTTCTGTTTTTCAATTATCATTTTTACCAGAGTTGGTTCAATTTATTTAATAACACTAAAAATATCAAATTCATATTTCATTGGGAAAAAAAAGGGAGAAGATAATTTTTAATATATTAAATGACACTGTATTAATACAAATATGTTAAAAACAGAGCAATAATTAAAAAAGATTTCATTCGTGAGCCAAATTAATGACTTACCTATTTGTCTTATCTAATAAAAGTAGGAGTATTTCCTTTGCACAATATTTATAGACTTATCGTTTCTTACAATGTTTGAAACTCTTTTTAGAACATTTTTTTAGTGTTATGTAACCCAAATATTAATTTTATTACAATATAATAAAGTTTACAGAATATTATTTTTTCCCCTTTACTAATGAAGATACGTTTTTATTAAAAGTAGTTATATTTTAATAAAAACGTTATAGAAGAAAAAAGTTATAGAAGAAAAAAATTTCAGAATTTAAAAACTTTGAACTTTCATATAATTTATATGTTATTAAAACAAAAGCTGTATAAAAGAGTTTAATGCAGTTATAAGAGCATTTTAATATATCATTTTAAATATTATTAATTTCTTATAAGATATTAAGACTTCTTGAAGAAATTTAGGATGTGAATGAAATATATATTTTATGTCACGCATGTATTTTATTTAGATTACTTAAATGTGCAATTATTTATGTATCAACTTATTTTGGGGTGAAAATTCATTAAGCTGCACAGAGGGTATTAACACATTTTTAGAATGATTTCGCGGTCGTTTAATTAATGTTTAAAATCTAAAGATTATTTTATTAAATGTTCGATTTGATAGCCTTTTTTTCTGGACTATAAGTCTGCATTGTGATTTCCATGATAGAAGAGCAATATTTCCAGGGGTATTGCTTTCCATTCCTCTTCCACTACTTTCCAGAGCTTGCGTTTAGAAAGAGCGTTTTTTAACAGACCATAGGCACAATGGTCCATAAGTGAAACGTCAGGAGACGTTGCAGGGATATGTTGAAAATGTATTTATGTAATACTTGAATTAGTCATCATTTTTTTAAGGATTGCAGTAATAGTTTTCACAGTATGACTTATAGCTTTGTCTTGATGAACTTTCTTTTGAAAGTCATTGGGATAAAGAAGTAGAATTTTTTTTGTAAATATTGGGCGTAAAATCTTCTCCTGATAGTACGATGAGATGATTTTAATGTTTCTTTCCACTCTTGTTTTTAATTTCCCATTGTAGGAGAAACTTGCAACAATCATAAAACCCTTACTGAAACTTTCTTTACGTTGACGTAATCGGGTTTGTACATTTTTTCCTCCTAAATTTCTATAGTAAAAAGACCTTTCTTATTACAATCATTTAGGTAAACCCATGCTTCATCAAGGGTCACAATGTTTTTTCATTTATCTGTTGCTAAGTGGTTTTCATACAGGATTTTACAAAATGTTTTGCGTTGAGCCACATGTCTCGGCAAAAGCTGGTGAACATTGTGTTTTTTAGCATTTTTAAGTTGTAAATATTGGTTTATTATTTTATTTATTGTTGCTACAGATGTATCTAAAGATTTTGCAATTGATTTCTATGTTGGCGGATTTTCTCTTAATACCAACTATTTCACTTTAGAAACATTTGAAACAGTACGTACCTTTTACGGATATTCGTTTGGAGTCTTCTTTCTATATAGAAATAATGATTGACAGTTTTTACCTGTCCGATTAATAATATTGCTTAATTTACACTTAGAAATTTTAATACCAATTAATGCATTTCACAACGTTTTTGAATTCTGGGATAAGAACGTTTATCTTCGGAAAGCGCAAAAACATATCCTTCAGTTCACAGCATATTTATATGTGACATTTTGAAAGAAGCATAAATTTAAAAGAAGCTGACGATATTTCTCACTTCAAATTATAAGCTCTGTTGCCAAATATTTTTATTATAAAGCACTTATTTTTTTTAAATTTGTTATCGAAATTGTTCTAAAAATGAGTTAATACCGTCTGCCTTTATGTAAATATTCAAAAAAAAAAAATAAATAATTGTAAATTTTATTAAAATTATAAGTTATTTTGAGATTAGGCTTTAATAATTGTAAAATTAACTTTTTGAAAAAAAAAGACACTATTTTAAGAATATTATTGGAATTAATTTCCACACGACAATCGCGCAACTCATATTAATTACTTCCAAAATTCTTCACACTAGCTCACAGATACTTATACTCAATGTAAGGTTAAACAGAGTGTAAAGTAAATCAGGCACTTGGTAACGCAGTCATTTGGCGAGGTTCTTCCGAATCAAAAAAAGTCGCCAAACGGAGGGACTCGAAAAGGCAAACGTTCCGGTTTCTTACGATGGTATTGTATGACCGGTAATTTGCACTTCCTTCACCTTTCCGATAACTGACAGGAGAGCTTCTTCTCTTTTAAAACGGCTACACACGGAAAGGGGAGTTGAGAGAGGGAAATCAATAGCCCTGTCTTTTCTCATTCGATGTAAAACGGAACGGGTCCAAATTTTCTTTTTTTTTTCCCGTTCCTTTTTTTTTCTTTCTTATAATATTCTGTAGCGTTTTTGACGAGGCTCTTTTTTGGGAGATCGATCATTTTTTTCTCTGTTATTTTATATTTCGCGGCTTTCTTTCAATTTTACTTTTAATATTTTTTTTATTTTCAAGGTTTTGTTTCGTCATTATCTCTCGCTATTTCCCGAAGCAGACTATCGTTCGGGGAATGCATCGCCCCCCTTTCTCACCGGATTCCGCGAACAAGAAGAGCCAGAGCATTCTCGCTTTCCTCTTCCGTGCGGATTCGGGCTTAAAAGAAAGATGTGGTTTTTTTCCTTTATTTTTTTTTCCTTACACCTAGTTGCTGTGTGGGTTCCAGATTTTCCATTTCCTTCCCAGAGTTAAGCATCCCCGCGTAAGAAAAAAGGCTTGTCTTAAACTTTTTATCATACTTTTTTCTTTGTCATCCCATTCAAACGATCTTTTAGTATGTGATGCATATTGAAAGATACGGAAATATTATAGGAGACGAATAACACATAATATTAAATATATAAATGCCCCTAATTTAATACTTTTCTATTAAAGGTATACCTGTGTTTTTATTTTCATATTTTAAGTCAAAAATGTAAACATTCTTCGAAGATTTATATCTTCGAAGAATGTTTCTTTAAAATCTCATCAAAGCCTTTTTGTTTTTATGAGCCTCATTAGGTTCTTCGAACAGTTTCATAATTAATTATAATATATCAATGAAAAAAGTCAGTTTCATTAATTGTTGTTTTGCTTAGATACATAACTTTAAGTTAATTTTATTATCAATCAATATATTCCTTATTAATAGTTTATTTTTCAGTTTTGAGCAGTCATCACTATAATAGTGAGAAAAGTAATTAACAGTTTCTAATATAATTTGCCCTAAGGTTTCAACTCTCTGTCGTAATATTTAATATAATAATATGGCGATTTTGTTTGAGAATTGATTAAGTTAAATTGAAATATAAGACATGTTTTCAAATTAAGACCCATGAAACATAGTAATGACAAAGAGGGGCTTTTGTAAATCATTGTATTGTTTCACAGTTTTTTAAAAAAGAGTAAGAAATATTTCAAAATATGTTTGCCTTTGTATACTTGCTATTATAAGGCACAGAAAATTTTATCAATCAGTCTATATTAAACTTAATTAAATTTAATCTTATTCTTAAAATTACAAATTATTAATAAAAACTGCTCATTGGTATATTTAGAAAGAATGAGGCACTATGATTTTGGCTATTTGAACCAAATATTCAACAATATAATTCTGTTTAATTAGTAAACTTTGATTAAACTCTTAGAATCAATTCTACCAAATAACATAAATGTCTCAAGGATAAAATTTAGGATCAAATGTTTATATTAGTATGTTGATAATTTCCGTTTTATGAAATGAATGAATATAGACAGAATACAATCATATATAAATCCTTTTTTCTTTTCTTTCTCATAGATTGTAGAAGAATACATTTTTATATAAAATTATGTAATTAAGGGATTTAGTATTATGTGTGTATAACATAATAAGTAAAATAATTTGCTTAGATATATAAAATTACTTTAATTTTTTTTCAATACTTTTGAAAATAAATGATACATCTTCAATGAATTAGATATCCCTTTTATAAGATCAAGAAAATAACATAACATTTAAGTAAAAATAAGATTGAAATATGATCCATTAAATTAAAAAAAAAGTAACTATAAAGTGTCTGAATTGAATATTTATAATTATTGATTCCACCAAATATTGTTGATTTGAATAAAACTATTAAGAGATACAGATATAAATCCTCCTCCCTAATCATATCATCATGAAAATCACTAAATAATATAAATAATCACTAAATAATATATTATCACTAAATAATATAATAATATTTAATAATATAAATAATAATATAATATATTATCACTAAATAATAATATATTATCACTAAATAATATATTATCACTAAATAATATATTATCACTAAATAATATAAACACTTGTTCATTTCTTTTTAGATTTAATAGTTTGTGTTGATTTTAACAAAATCTTTTCATAACGATAGATCAGATTAAGCATTCATGTCTTAAGATATTTGATTTTACTTTCTTATTTATTTATTTTATTTTAGATATCATGCAGTTCTTAATTTAAGCGATAAATGGATATTTATTGCTGAGAACTACAAATAACTTTTGAAATTTAGAGAATCACATCACATTTATTAAACTATAGTATTCTTAATTCGTTTGAACTGTGTTGTTTTTAGTTCACATTCTGTGTTTTTAAATCTTCATTATTTCATTTAATTTTCTGTATTCCTTTCATGCAAAAGTACCCAATGGCACAAGGTTTAAAATTTATGATTTTTATTCAAACTTTTAATGGAAAATAAAGCTTATATTTTCAAATCACAATTTTCTTTTTTATTATAATATAAACTTAAATGAGAGTGCTTCTTCAATAACGAACCAACACCATTCTTAATCTTCCACATTTTAAAATTTAATTCTATCATGGAAAATTATAAATACATAAACCTATATATATATTATATATTTCGTGTGAGCTGCAGGTGCATTTATATTGTTTTAAATTCTGAAAGTGTAAACCTACAAAATGAAATTTAAATCTTGTTGAAAAATTTTTATAAAGTGTGTTATATTCTAAAAAAGATTTGAATTTTGAACTATGTGAAATAGAACTAATGGAAGTGACAGATACGCGGGGTAGATAAAAAATAAATACAATTCTTATAAAAACTTCAATATTTGAATATTTGATATGACTTTCAATAGAAAAAATATTTTCCTTTTATTTTTTCAGTAAAAGTTAAGTTTATCTGAATGTTTTTAATTTAAAATAAGCTATATTTTATTTACTTTTTTTTAATAAATTTAACTCTTATTATTGAGAATAAGAATTTAGAAATTTTTAGATATGTGGGGTAAAAATTTATTTATCATATGTAATATATCGAATTCATAAATATGTTTTATAAAATTTTCATTTAAATTTTCTAATTTTAGACTTAATATTTGTATAAATGTTGATATGAAAAATAATTTTTTCATATAATTGTATTTATTTTAAAACAGATTTAAATTTATTTCAAATAGTAGTTAAATTTTAAAAAAAATCAGTAAAAGTTTAATAACTTCTAAATTTTATGCTTTATTGTGAAATCACATTGTTAGAAAGTTTAATATATTGATAAAAATATAGTTTTCTACTCATTAAATGATAAATAAACAATATAACAAATAATTATAGAAATTGAATTATAGAATATTAGTCTCGCTATATGCTTAGATTTAATTTTATTTAAGAAAAGGCAATACTGTTAAAAGAAATATAACAAATTATTTTATTTCTTGAAACAGTAAATAAATTTGGATATATTCCAGAATTCAAATATTATTGTCGAATAAATTATGCTCGTGTATGTACGTGTTATTTGAGAAATGCATATTATAAGTTAGAACTTTTCATATCATCTTTTATATCTTAATATTACAAAAATATATGACAATTTGATTGAATTTTTAAAATTATCAATTTCATAGTTTTACCTCTTACCTTCAAATTAATTTTTCATATAAAATTTTCTCAAAATATTTCTAGGGTAAATAGTTATTTCCAATTCATTTTAATAAGCAGAACAGATATTTTAAATAAGAAAAATTGTCCTCATTTATACAGGCGACAATTTTATCGATATCTACATTCAAAAGTGTAGACCTAATTAAACTGATATAATATTTATTCATATTCCATGAAAATTTTTTTTTGCAATCAAAAAATATTTTTAAATGGATTTAAGCCTATAATTTTAGAATTTTATTAATTTCTTGATTAATAATTATTTTCTTATGTAACTTAATAATTATTTTCTCATGTCTTCAGCAATCTGGATTAAATTAAAAAAATTGTAGCATTTTGAATTATTCTTATTTACATTGTTAAAAAAATACTTGAAAATAAAATAATCAAAAAAATATTATAACAAAACACACTTTATTAGATTCTTCAGGCAACCGTACAACTGTTCTATTTGCTGTTTTACATGGTATCAAAAATTAACTCACAATAATTTATATATTCATTTTTTAAGTTGAGAATATAATTTATTGAATTAAAAATCAAGGAAAAAGACATTCTTTATACAGGATAAATAAAAATAGATGTCGAATAATAAAGCACAAGGTAAAACTCATATATTGAAAATTGTAAACAAAATTATTTATTTCAGAAACTATGTAAAATCAAATGCATTAATTCATAGAAATAGTAGCTTTTTCAAAACTGGTGCATTCTCTTAGAATTCAACAATTTTTAAGAGAATTGCATAAGCACATTAAAACACATAACACATTTTTAAATAAATTAGTGAAGAAGAAAAAGCATTTCTATTTTATAAATTGAGTATGAGAATAGAAAATATGTTAAGTATTTAATTTGTGTCAGCTTTCTTTTCTTCAAGAAAGTTGTGTATTAATGATCACAGAATCACCGGGATTGTTGGATTATTTTATAATTTTAATTTTTAAAATTAATTTTCATATTTTTTTTTAATAAATTAATTTTTATAATTTTTTTTAATAAATAAATTTTTCTTAATAAATCAATTTTTATAATTTTTTTTAACAAATTAATTTTTATAATTTTTCTTAATAAATTAATTTTTATAATTTTTCTTGAATTGAGTTTGTAATTTTGTAATTTTAAAATTAAGTAGATAAGAACTCATGTAAATTTATGGGAAATTTTATTAAACAAAGTAATAAAATCAAAGTATCATTAAACTTAAGAATTTTATTAAAAAGTTAATACCACAATGATTATAAAAATTTTTTTGAAGAATTTAACATTCATTGTGATATTTTTCAAATTTGACGCATTTGTTAACACAATAATATTTTTATAGTAATTGAAATAATTTAACAAAGTACAACTAAATATCAGATAAATTATTGATATCACCATAACAATTATTGAAATTAAAATATAAGGATCAAATATTCCCAAGAAATACTTTATGAAGGAAATTATACATGTATAGACCCACTGTTTATTTATTTGATCTAAAATCAAATCATATCGCTTTTCAGTTAAAAACAACTGCTGCTTATTTTTAAGAAATCTAAAACTATATAGTCACTTTGCCATCATTTATTGTAAAAATAAGTTAATATTCATACAAATCAGAGTTACTTTTGAAATTAATTTTTTAAGAAAATTTGTTGTTAATATATTTTTGTTGGACCAAATTTTTTTTTGCCTAAGCAATTTTATTTGTATTAAAATACTTTAAAGTTAAATTAATTTAAATAGTCATTTGGGAAATAAACTTATTTAAATTTTACTAAAGCTTTGTTAAAAATTATTTATTTTTGAAAAAATATTAAAAAAAACTGAAAAGATTTTAAATAAAATTTATTTTTATTTTTTTAAAATATTTTGCTTTTAAATTGTAATAAATTTAATGACTTTACATTGAATTAAAATCTAATATCTATTTTAAATGATAGATAAAAATTTTAGATATAATTTCTCAAAACGAAATATGTTAGAAAAATAACTGGAAGACATCATATTGTTAATAAAACAATATAAAAATTGCAAAATTAGTTTACCTAAATCTATATATTTTTAAATTTAAATCTTATTAATAAAGTAACCTCTTTTCAAAAAATTAAAAATTAAATATCTGACCACATATTAGTATAATGTTCCTGCAAAAATTATTTGAATATTTAAATTATTTGAATGTTTCATATCAGCTTCTGAAGAAAATATGAGTATAATCATGATACAATTTGGAATTCGAAAAAATTTCATAAATTTCTTTTGAATTATAAGAAATACAATTACTTATAATGTAATATTAACGAATAATTTTTGTCATAGATTGAAATAATGTGCAACATAAGTCATAAAGCAATTTTGAAAAAGATATAAACAAAATATTTTTATATTAATAAGTTGTAACATAAAAGTATTAATAAATTAAATACATAAATTAGCTATAAACTATTATAGAAATTATTCAATAAATCATAAAAAATATAACATGATTCAGCTTTAATATAGTTATGGTAACATGAAATATATTTCGATCAGATTTAATGATTTATAAACAACTTATTTTAATATACACTGAACAGGAAATGAATAATAATGAAAACTATAAAGATAAGGTTTTCTTTACACATGGAATACTCAATATTATAATATACATGAACAAATATTTTTGAACCAGTTTTAGAAAATTTTATGGTTTATAATTAAACTAATTAAAAAAGGTTTGTCTGAAAGTCAACTTTGAATTAAATTTCACAACTGGAAATAAAAATTTTTGAATATAGTTGCTCGATGTAAAATAATTAAATGTATTAATATTTGGCAATAATTATTGAAAAAATTGCAGAGACATTGAATATTGGAAGAATCGTATATATATGTAAGATCATATGGAATAAGTTATCCATATGAAACATCACATATATATTAAGATTTTGAGTACAATAATGGAAAATATTTAAAAAATATAACAATAAATTTCATATTTTTAAATGACCTAATAATTAACAGTTAAATTTTAGTATTTAACAATATTTATAAATTTTTTTTGAAGTATTAAAATAAATTTTATAATTGATAATGGCAACGAATAATAATATTAAGTTATAATATCATCTTTAAGAACACACAAAAGACGGAATTTCTAAGATTTTAATATTTAAAGTATTCTAAACTATTTATAAAGTAAGAAAACGATAAGTATTCTGAAAATGATTTAATTTATTGATTTTACTAAACAAAAATAATTCCAGGATTTTAATAAATATGATGATATGGTTTCCATTTGACTATTCTGCATATATTTTTTTATTTAATTAAATACCTAATTTGCTTACGTGGAAAATAATGGCTAAAGGGAAAGTGCGTTTACTGGAACAATTTATGTTTTTATAGTAACTGTCTTCTGCAATGCTGTTTTTAATAATGAGATTAAAATTAATTTTATATGGAATAAGTTTGTTAAAATTAATAAATTTACATTTAGTGTAATCATTTATTTTATCTTATTAGCTTTTATTATAAAACCATAATCTTAGTGAATTGTTGGAAATAAAAATGTATTACGATTTCTTATAGTGCTATAAAAGATAAATAATGAAAGTGAATTTAGGTGTTTTTCATCCTTTTTAAATTTTAAACGAATAAATCCAATTCAGTACAGCAATGATTTGAACTACAAGATTGTTTATTACTCAAAATCATATTTTTAGTTAATTTTAAAAAAATTACTAGGGATTTTAAAATTTTTCAATCACTAATTATATTGTAAAAACATGAAACAAAGTTAATGGTATTTAAGATGCTAATGAGTAACATTCGATTATAATTTAGTGAATATGTGTCATACTTTGTGTTAAACTTAATAATAAATAATAATAGAAGATACTGTACATATTATATATTACAATTCAGTAATATGATTTTATTAATTAAATACAAATTCAAATAGAAAAGTTTAAAGAAAAAAATTCATTGATTAAAATATAAATTTGGAATACAAAAATTATTTTGTGAAAGTGACATTAAAATCGTTTTCTTGATTTGTAATATTATGAAATTATTAATAATTAACGCTGATTTGATTTAATTTTCTAATATATATTATATATTTTAATAGGTGTAGGATTATGATATTGGAAAAAAGAAACCATAATTTAGAAGTCTTATTATTAATTTTTAGCCATAATTTAGAAGTCCATTTATTGTTTTTTGTCATATGATTCTGAATACTCAAATTGATATCATATTTTGTTGTATTGCTTTGCTATAGAAAGGAATTATACTCTTTATATAATAGTATACCAAAAATAAAAATCAAATTTAAAACAATACTATTCGATAGTCGAATTAAGAAGTTTTTAATTTATAAAAATTGTTTTTTGATTTATCTTTTGATTTTCTTCCCCTTTATTGATTGTTGATATTTCCCCGTGTTTTTAATTACTGCTAAGAACTTGGATTTATCTGAGGTACGAGATAACAATTGTAGTTAATTTCAGGGTTTTTTTTTCTGTAACATTTTATTTATAAGAGAGAACACAATTTTTAGAACTAGTCTTTTCTGGAATTTTCTTAAAATACTTATTGGAACATTTTATGAAATATAAGTTAAATAATATATTAATATATGCAATTAATAAAAATTAATAAAATACTGTCCTATTTTTCTTTTTTTTAATATTTATATTTAAATATGTCGAAGTTTACTATTAACATAGAAGAAAATGAATTTTCTTCAAATCTTGTTATTTACATATTTTATGGAATAGAGTTATTTATTTCACACATTAATAATTCTCATTAAATCATTGTGAAAAAAAGTAAAATCTACAATTTTTTTTAATATGATGTCGTATATTTCGAAAGTATGCTTTATAGGGAAACAAACCTTTAATTGAGGAATAAAAAGAAACAAACTTCATTAAAATTTTAAGTAAATTTTATTACATTAAACATGTTTAGATTTATTTTTAAAATTTTATGCTTTGCTTGATATTTTTAAAGAATTTGGTTCCAGGAAACGAACGAAAATCTTAATCTATCCTTAATAGTTTACAGGAACGTAGAAAAAGAAAATTTTTTAATTTTAAGGTTTAATTAAATTTTATGAGCACAAATGTTTTGTTGCTAATTAGAATCAATTATAATTAAAGTAATGAGGAAATTAAGTTTAAAGCAAAATGCATGAAACATTTAAAGCAATATTACTTACTGAATAACCTAATGAAGAATTTAAGCATTAACAATAACTATTTTTTCTTAGGAATACATTTTATAAATAGTCAAGTTATCAATCCTATGGACTAAATACTGAATATTTATCAAATTAAACTTTAAATTTTAGTTTAATATCTTAAAGAATTAAATAACTGATTCAATCAAATTTCTTGCAGAAGTTGTCCACTGTCAATACTAATTATATTCTACAATTTCAAACATATAAAATACAGATTCAATTAATTTCGATTGTATCTATATAAGTACGTAATTAAAAATAAGCGATTGCTTAAAATTTAATTTTAATATATTTTGATATTACATGTGCTTATATGTAAATTATATGCTTTAAATAAGTATTTGATAAGGAAATTGTTTCCTCATTATTCATTGATTAAATTATTTTTATGATTATTTACAATTTTTATCTTTGAGATACTCGAGCATTAGTTTTGTAACGCATTTCAGGAATTTAATTTCAGTTACTAAGAAATTCAATTTTCCCAAATTGATAAAAAATACTCTCAATCTCATAACATAAATATATAGAATATATAGCTAATTTTTACTTATTTAAATAGCATTTAATTTTCTAATAATATATAATGATTATTTAAATGAAAGAGAGCTAATGGTTAAACTACGCAATTACATTTTTGTTCTTATTTATTTTGATATATATACATAGAATCATATGTATGATATGAGAATATATTTCTTAATATTGTCATAATCTAGGAAACCGATGATCATGATATAAATAAAAAATAACTGACCCTGAAACTAGAATTTTTTACAATTTTCTAAATAAAGTTATGCTTTTAAAAAAGACACGGATATTTGTTTTTCAAAAATATATTTTAACATGATAATTACCTAAATAATTTATTATTTTTTAATATTTCATGCATTATTCTAAAAATAAAATTTTAAGGGCTTCGCGAAATGTTCCAGATATAGAATTAACAAATTGGAACAGTGTACTTAAGTTTTGCGCAGATATAATATAAAAAAATTCCAAAATTCCAGGCAAAGTTACTGAAAATTCAATTTTAGATAAATTTATCTAATCTGTTGTTTAGTTATAAGAAGTCATTTTTCATTTATTAATATTTTACAACCTTAATATTCAATATAATTGGCACATTGTAGTATCAAAGCTTAAAGCTTCTAATTTTAAACTTGATTTATTAATTAAATTAAGATTATTTCTTACTTAAATAGAAATAAAAATTTCATGTTAAACCAAAATATATCAAAATGTTTTCAATTGATTTCATGAAGAATAATGATATGATATAATTAGAATATTCAACTGAAATATTAATTTTGTTTTATTTTATGGAGCCGAAAACTTTTCTTCAGCTAATTTCGTTATTTATATAATATAAAAAAATAAATTCGACTTTTATGGTAAAACATAATGAATTTTTAGATTTAACTTTAGAAGTTAAATTATATTTCAATTATTTTCTCCATGAAATTTGATAATGACATTTTTTAAATGAAATTTTTGATTATATATTAATCTGCCTTCATGGAAAAAAGAGACTTAACAAGACATTTTTAAACGTTATTTATAAACAAATGACTTATTATATACGTATTAAGAGAATTAACATATTATGACATTAATTTGTCTCTCAAATGTATTGTGCCACATATTTTTTAATTTAACTTTTTAATACTGTTTGCGTGGCAATACTTCCTTCAAAAGAATGGTTATATTATAGCTATAAACAACAACATTATTTATAGTATCTGTAATTAAGCGAATAACTGCTAGATGAACGATTTGTTGAAAATGTACATTATTCTTTAATTTAAAATGATACAAGACCGATATAAGACTCAATATATTTATTAAAAAACAAAGTCTTAGAAAGTAATTTAAAAGAAAAAAGTTTTTTCTGAGAAATTATATTTTCATTTGTTGTAATTATTGTTATTGTAATTGTATTTTAATCTAAAGTTAATAAAACCTATAAAGAAATTATTATTGAAATCTAATGTAATATTTTATTTATAAGAAATTAAATGCATATATGTATATATATATATATATATATATATATATATATATATATATATATATAATATATATATAATATATATATATGTATATATATATATATACATACATATATATATATATATATATATATATATATATATATATATATATATATATATATATATATATATATATATATATATATATATATATATATATATATATATATAAATATATATATATATATTTATATATATATAATAATATGCATTTCATAATATTTCTAATATTTTTCATGTTGAAACAGTTTTACCACAGATGTAACATAGAACCATAGTTATTTTCTTAATGGCAAATTTATCTACAAGAAATGTTGTCAACAATAACAGATTATGATAAATTTCAGCATATAACTTCTCGATTTCGAATGAAATGTACAATTAATTTAATGTTCATAACATTAAGAATATATTCTTCCCACAATTTATGTTACACATATTAGCATATTTTACATATCTGAGAACAAAAAATGTGTCCCATATTCATATTTACATAGAAATTGTTGTAGGAATATAATAGAAATTCAAATAACAGAAACAATATTAAGTGTATGTTGTTAACGGTGTTTTTACATATTCTGTAAATAAGCTTTCCGATTTACCATTCGAAGGGAAAAATCGCACTAAAAATTAACATAGTTTTCTTAAAGTCCGTCAAAGTTACCAAATCTCTAATGTTTCATAGTATATAGAGCAGTTTAGATGTGACAGTTCTTCACACTAAGTGGATAACCAAACTGGCAAAAAGCTCTCGTACAACCGAATGCACGTTGTTCCGTGAGACAATAGACAGCACTGCTGATTCGAAGTTGAACAATTCCTAACTTCAGAAAGCGACTACTGCTTCTTCAGGCACAGTGGATGAATTACTTGGCCACTTTAAGTATCATTGGTAGAAAATGAGGCCAAATAGCGCTGACAGGACCAGCCAAAGTGTCCACGTGCGCAGATGAGCAGCAGATTGGGACGTCGCCACGGGTCGATCTGGAAATGAAAAAAAGAATGAATCAACATGGTAGATTTTTATACTTTTAACTATTAACTTGTCTATTTTTAAAACAAAACAGTTACTTTGTGATTTTAAACTATAGATTCGGCCCAGGATCAACCATAATTCCAAATTCTGAGACTGGTGATTTTTTGGCGGATTTTCTAATGCATCTGGCAACCTCGTTTTTATTACGTCATGCATATGGAGACTTATAAGAATTATTCAGAAAATTCTATTTTGGTAACCTTATTACTTAGGTCATCGCACACGTCATGATATGTCATCTTGGCAATATTTCTTCATCGCCAAAAATTCAGAATTTGGAATCATGATTATACGGCACTTGTGCCACAGACTTTGAAAAAACTTTACACTATTCGAATTTGAGTAGTTAGGTTTTTATTTTATCGTTGGAATTAAGGTTATGTATAATTACTTTTTATTATGATTTAAATTAAAATAAATTAATTATTAGTAAGATTTTACCATTTATATTAAAATTTAGACTATCGAAATAATGTAGACTTCATATTAATATATTAATATACCTATATTGATTAATATTTTAATAATTAAAATATTAATCGGCTCTGAAAATAATATGTATTTTTTATTCATATTTTATTTTAATATTTTAAAATAAAGATTTGCACTTAAAAGTTTTCTATGCATGCATTACAGACAGATATTATATGCACACACACACACACACACACACACACACACACACACACACACACACACACACACACACACACACACACACACACACACACACACACACACACACACACACACACACACACACACACACACACATATATATATATATATATTACATACACACATATACATATATATATATATATATATCACCAAAAATTTACATCTATATATCTGTGTTTGTGTATATCTGTGTTTACATCTATATATCTATAGTACAAAATTATATGAAAATTTGCATTCAAACAAGATACAACTTAGAAAGAGCTTTGTAACGCATAAAGTTTAAATAATTAGTGCAAAAAAAATTATTTGCAGAAATTATTGAGTCTATTAAAAAGGTTTTCTTTTTGCTATTCTTTGCATTTTCTATTATAATAATTTTGAAATATATTTCGTATACAAATTTATCATAATGTTTCTTAAAATGAGAGAAAATAGGACAAAAATAAGATAAAATACTTGAAAATAATAATAATTCAAAGTTTCTACTCTATATCTTTTGAAAATGTAATCTTATTCGTGTAATGAAAAGTCAATGTTTTACACATTTAAAGTAGTTAATGTGATCGCATTTTTCTTATACAGTCAGAAAATCGATACTAAAGCCAATAAGTTTTATTCAATAAAAATGGGTAAATGCTTAAGGCATGAAAAATTACAGTTTTTGTTATGTTTAGTTCGTATTACATTTATGATTTCTTTAAATGCTTTACCTGAAATTAAAAATAAAGACAGATTATGCATTTCAAATATATTTCTTTTGTCATTCAATTAAATAATAAAATTTTAAAACTTAAATTAAGGAATTTATCCAAAAGCCTTTGTATTTAAAAAATATTTTTAAAGAGAAATTATGAAAGTATAGTTCTTAAACAATCCTAAATTATTAATCTTATTTGTTCCTTAAAGGATTTCATGCACAGTTTAATATTATTAAATGTATTATTCGTGATCATATGTATTTAATTTTTACAAAATGAAGAAAAACCTTTGCTATTTAGCGTTGATATTTACTTCAGGAATAGCTTCCTTAAATGAATTGTTTAATGCTGTTTATATATACGTTTAATGCAAGTAAACAGGTACAAGCATTTGAATAAACTGATACAACCTTGATTCTGTAAAAGTCTAAATTTATTTCACATAAACATAAAACAGCACATTTAAATATATTTCAAGCAGTATTTGTATTCTTTATTTTTAACTTTAAAAATATTTTTAAAAAATCTGAAACATAAATTAATGCAAGTTTTACTGTAATTTCTGTTTTCTTAAGATCTTAAAAATTCTCAGAATATGAAACAAGCCAAGATTTTGAAAGCATGTTATAAGACGGAAGGTTGGTGGTCTAACAGCTAAGATACCACATGTCCTGGGGAACTATGTCACTTGCACACATAAAATAGTGTCATATTTAAAAACGATTAAACTATGAAACAATGTATAAATAAAAATTAAATGTAAACAGTCAATTTGTTTTCATCTCGTCTATATCTTTCAATTCTGTTGTTACACATAGATATTATTAAAATAAAGGATTAAATAATGAAAATGGTGAATAATATGTAACATAAAATTATAATTGATATTACAATAATTACAATTTTATTAATATACGCACACATTCTTGTGCAACTGTGCATGCATATATTAAATTATTTGAAAAAATTCTGAGCAAAAAATATATCAAACAAATTTAAATGTATTCAGAGTAATAAAATTTTATAAAAATTTCTTTGAATTCATTAAATGATTAAATATTAATTTAGATGATACTGACGCATATATTTTAAATAATAATAAGATAATCTTAATTATTTAGAATCAATGATATTCTTTAACATTTTAGAGCCGCGTTCTTAAGTTAAGTTTTTATAGTATTATGCTTTAATCAGATGCTTTTATTCATAGTTTGATGAAATATGCTAAAAGTCGTTTTTATTTAAACTTTTAGATGAGTTATTTGTTTGTCCCTCTTTTTTTAAAAGATCATAGTTCTATTGAAACAAGGGGAAATAGTAGATTTAAATATTAATGAATAAGTGATACTTATGATAACAAAATTGAATGCGTTACTCAATATTATAAATTGAAATATTATTATCTAGATACTGAAGATAATCATTAGCACAAACAACTTTTTTTAAATCTTATATACATACTTGCTAAATTACAAGTGAATACTTTATCATTCTATTCACACAGTGAATACACTTTCCTTTTATTCATTCTATTCAAACTAAAAGAATCGTATTATAACAATTAAAGAAGCAAATTTCCGTGATAATTGCAACTTACAATTGGATGATGTTAATGAACGGTTATTATGATTTTAATTGTGAAACGTAAAGAGCACACAATTACTTTCAATCTGTTTAAATTGCCATAAATACTTGGATCCAGCGAGAGAAGTCTGGAGCTCTATATCATTTTCAGGGACAAACTGCCGAAAGAAAAGCTGAAAAATCCGTTGCCTTAAGCAACAAGATTTCTTGCTGGCAATATGACGAGGTAATTTTAGCATATTTAATTTTTGGCTCTGCTTCCCTGTTCACTTTAGACAGAGTACGAAGAATTTCTCGTTGTCGCCTTGACGAAAAGGTGACGCCATTTATCACACTATTCTGCGAAAAATTTAATTAGCCAATAATTGAACCCTCCTCCCCCCTATTTCCTATCCGATACCCGAGCAATTACGATCGACAGACTTTGCATAATGAGTCAAAGAAAATGAACCTCCAGCCCCATCTAATCGACCTGCTTCTCGATCTCCTGGTAGAATTTCTGGAAGCCAAAAATCCATATATTAAAGGCCGCATTCTTGGCGACGTAATAAAAACTCAATTTGATTTTTTTTTTTTTGCTTCTTTCCCTTTGTTTCCGAACAGCTTACATCAAGCTCAAGAGGAGGGCTGTTTAACAATCATTGCTTACTAGTGCATCATTGGTTGTTATTAAGGGCAGTGGGGGAGGAGGCGAAGCACCCCTCCCTACGTAAACCCCAGAGAGTTATTTGAGCTTATTTACTCTCAAGGGTATTTTTTTTCCTCATTGCTTTCATCATTTGTGCGTTAGTTTAAGTATATTAGTTTCGTTGTTGATGAAGAATAGAGAGAAGGAATTATTTGTGTGGAGGTTGGCCACTTCAGGTGGACTGTCCTTTAATAGATAATAGAAGGAGATTTTTCTGTTCGGAAAAAAAATTTCGCTATTTTTTTATTTTCAATGGCAAAAGACCATTATGTAGATTTTTTTGTTGATTTTCAATTCATTTGTGTTTTCGCAATGAGCTTTTTTTTTTTTTTAGAGATTTTTGAACATTTTGTTACATATGCAATTAAATAAATTATAATTTTTGTCTTAACAAATTTTTATTTAATGACCACGCTTTGACGAAAAAGTCTGCTAAAAATTTATTTCGAAGTTATAATAATATAAATAAAAAATGCTTCGGAAACAGAAAATATCTATGATAATAAGAGATGAAATCAGAAATTTTACTTTGAAGAATAATGACGTTTAAATTCCAATGATGAAAAGTAGTGTAGAATTTGAAATATTTTGAGAGACTTATATGCTGACACATGCTAATAAAATTTTTTCTCAACATCTTTTTATTAAATTATTCATTTTAGTGTATATACAAACTGTAAGTTTATTGAAGTCAATTAAAAGAAATCGAATTGTGGATATGAAATGCATAAAATTAAAAATTTATTTATTTAAATGCATTATTTTACTCGAAAAAGAAATAGATAAATCATCTATTAAAAATCAACCAATAATAGTAATCATGAATAATCAACCAATATAATAATATTAAAAATCAACCAATAATATAACCAATAATATTAACCATTTTACAATGTCATTTACATAGTTTCATTTTTCAATGTACAAGGTTATTTTTCCTTCTTATTTTGAAGATTTTATTTATTTTGTCCTCTAATTTATTAACAGTATAATTCAATATGAAATTTTAGATTAAAAATGATTATCATAACATAAAGGCATACATGATATTTTTCAATTTTCTACAATTAAAACAAATAATTTAACATTTTATGCTATTTTAAGAATATTACATATTTTGTATCACATATTTTTTTGTACTATTTTTATGATTAATCCAACCCGTGTATGTATGATATCCCCCTCCTAGTGATTTCTCGCCAAATCTAGCGTCCTATGCTTTGATTATCGTGTTATGAATTTAAGTTTTTGTTACTTTTCAGATTTTTTTTGTGGCCAGATTTGGTTTTTCTCGTGTTTTACCTCTTTTTACGTCATATATATAATTCTTATCTGTGGCAACAGCATTTGAAGCTATCGTTTTACTTTCAATTCAAACTTTTTGTTCTACGTTTGATGTTGCGTTTCGTTGTCGCTAGTTTCTTAACATCGTAAACTGTTTTTTTTTTCAATTTCTTTTTGTTTATTTATTACTTATATATTTTTATTTTATTTATTTATTATATATTTTTCTTAAATATTTTTAAATTTATTATTATATATATTTTTAAAATTTTCAACATCGTAAGCTGTTTTTTTTCTTCATTTCTTTTTGTTTATTTATTATTATATTTTCTTATATATTTTTTCATAATATATCATATATATATCCATAATATAATTTTTAGTTATATATTTTTCCACTGAGCATATTTGACATGTGAGCTTGACGTCATATCAAGAAAGTCCATTATTGTTATTTACATATTTCTTTTACCGATTGTTTTTAAAAGAATTCAAGCCCAACAAAAAATGCTTTTATTCATTTTCCAGTAATACTATTTTAGATTTTTTATACTGTAATGTGATCTAAAATGTTCTAAAAGGCGTATTTTTTGAACTTTGGGAAAATTCCTGCGTTAAAAAGCATGCGCTTAACTTAGCGTCGAAAAAAGTCTTAATGGTCGCCAATGGGGAAGATATCCTACTTATTCCATGTAAACTTTTGTGCTATTTTTAATAATTATCAAAATGTAAAATCTGTAAATATTTAAGTTCAGCAATTATCTGGATTAAAGAACATTTGCAACATTCAGCACAAGATCAATTTAGAAAATCTGCATGTCTTTAGTATTAATATAGTAAAAAGTTGAATTGTATATTGTATTGATTTATAGTGGTGAGTTATGTTCTTGATTCTCACTATGTGGTGATAAACTAATGTAAATTTGTGACATTTAAAATCATTTATATATAATTAAAAAAACACGAATAATATGGCATAAAGACTATATTTATTAATCCATATGTAACGAAGTTAGTTAGAAATGAGAATGTCAATCAAATAAATAATATTTAAAAAATTCTCACCGTAAAAATCATTATTTAATTAATTAACAGTTTGTATAGACCCGTAAATTTTGCATTTCATAAATTAGTAAATAAAATAAAATCTATTTTGAAATAATAATTTTTAATAATCATTACATGTATCAAATTTTATGCATATCCAAATAAACGAGAGAAAATTTGTTCATTATTTGTAATATACACACACAAATTCCATATGATTACTTTTTTTTTTCTAATTGCCTTTAATATTAACAGTAAAAACAAACATTCTATTTCTTTCTCATTTCTTTATAATACTTCTTAGCCTCCAGAGACACAAATGTTTCATTCGAATGATTGATGTTAAAATTATTTTTTTCCTAAAAAATCGTTCTTCCAGTCGACCACATGACTGCCACTGCAGGCAGCAAATCTTACAATGTTTTTCTCAATGGAGAAAAACTTCGAACAGAAAGTAAGTTCTTGGCGTTTCATTAGAAAGAAATCTTTACTTCTTATCTTTAGATACATTTCAGAGAGTTTTGTTTTCCTTTCAGTTTCAAGTTACTACTTTTCAAAAATAAGACTTTTTAACTGTAAAAAAAAGAAAGAAATATTTTGAAATATAAAAAAAAAATTCATGTACTTATAAAATATTACTAAATTTTTTCATTTAAATTTGAAAATTAAATTATTAAAATTTTATAAAATAAATAATAATAAGTTTTTAAATTATATATATATATATATATATATATATATATATATATGATTTTCAAGTTGAATATGAAGTAACAGAAAAATTATATTTGTTTTACTTTTATAAAAAATAATTTAATGAATTGTGAGAGATTTTCGTATGTTTAAATGAAAATCACATAGAAATTTATGAATCAAAATGTATGTTTGATATTTGTTACAAATCAAGATCATTGGGCAATTTACAAATTTCTTATTGGATTTATGAAATTCATGAAAATTTATTAAGTTATCTTATCTGCGACTGCCCTAAAGTTTTCTGAAAATATGGACTGAAATGATAAGATTAATGGCCAATTTACAAATCTCTTATTGAATTTATGAAATGCACGAAAATTCTTTAGGTTATCTTACCTTCGACTGCCATGAATTTTTCTGAAAATATGGACTGAAACGATGGTGCGTCCGCGGATACTTCACATCTGTATGTTCCTTCAGCAGACCTACTAGTGTTTTTCAAAAATACTGTGCCATTGGATGACCGATTCATCTGAAATACAACATAAATCACATTAACAGGTTGGTAAGAAAAGTGATCATACGAATAGAAAA
This sequence comes from Latrodectus elegans, assembly GCA_030067965.1. Taxonomy (NCBI): domain Eukaryota; kingdom Metazoa; phylum Arthropoda; class Arachnida; order Araneae; family Theridiidae; genus Latrodectus; species Latrodectus elegans. Next base: position 34,566,946 of record CM057818.1, on the reverse strand, counting down.
ATAAGACTAGATAAATAATGTAGGAATGCATTGAATGAAAAAAATGAATAAAAATATAGCGATTTTTCAACCGGCCATATTTTTTGCATAGCATAGCTTTATGTGAGTTCTTAAAATTCTACCGTTTCAAATTTCGTATTAAAAGTAAAAAAAAAAAATTCTGTTTTCAACAGATATTTTGTTTGTCGCTCAACGGTCATTTTTGGCACACGAGGGCTAATTAAACCGAGACCTACGGGTTAAAGTGGATTCCGAGCCACTACAAACATCCACACCCAAGGTGGGATTCGAATCCACGAACTGTTGAACCGAAGGCAAGAGCGCTAACCATTCGGCTGCCAGCTCGGCATATTTTGAATCAAGTTAGGCTATATAATCTAATTTAACCTGTAAGGAATTCTTCACGAAATTACTCTAATAAAATAGATTAAAGTCGCCCAACTTGTCTAGTACTCAGAGTGCCTGACTGCATATAGGAAGGTCCTGGGTTCAAATCCCGTATCCGACTTGGATGTACTTTCTCTCTCTACCTATCCTGTCTTTGTCTTTTCCTTGTATGAATGGGTTGTGAATGGTTATCTACCCTATAAACGGGTACCTAAACTAAACTCTGTGGCACGACAGCCCATGTGGGCTAAAGCTAACTGTGCACACTACCCTTTTCTTGACCGAGAGGCCCTGGAGTGCGAAGCCTATGTTTCTAGTAGGTGATCAGCCTAGTGCGAAGCCTATGTCTCTAGTAGGTGGTCAGCTTAATGCGAAGCCTCCAATGTTTAGTTCCCATGCTTGGTACTCAGTTTATGGATCCACTGAAAGGATGAAAGACTGAGTTGACCTTACCCAGCCCTTGGACTGAACCTCGAATCTGTGCCTTGGGAGCGTGAAACGTTACCATTAAACAACCGAGCTTTACGTTGGAATTATAATATAATACTTTTTTTTACATACTCTTAAATCACTGATATAAGAATGAAAATATGGGAATTAATTTTTATATTCCATAGAACAGTTGCCCAACTTGTATAATGGTCATCGAGCCTGATTGCAGATAGGGAGGTCCTAGGTTCGAATCCCTGTTCGGGTATAGATGTACTTTCCCTTTCTCTCTATCTTATCTTTGTCCTTTCCTTGTATGAGGGAAGTGTGAATGGTTGCCTACCCTCTAAACGGGTTCCTTTAGCATGTGTGCACCGAGGAAGTCGAACTCCACACCAAAATATGGTTCAGCTGGAAAAGTGGAGCAGCGCACCCCATAATTCCAGCCTAGCTGGCACACGACTACAACAACAACTAGATTAAAAGTAAATAAATATTTTCTAAGAAAAGTTACTCAGTTTTTTTGCTTTTTGACTCTTTAATTAAGTTTTACCATTAAAAATATATTATAAGTAGTAATACCATCAAAACACTTATTATTTCTTCCTGAAATGAGAAAGATGTTATTCAGCCACTTCACTTTGTAATTAAAAGATGGAATTTGCTTAAGGGAATATTATTTTAATTAACAAATTCAAAACTACATTTTTCAATTAATTGAAGTAATAATGTCTATCTTAATTAAGGAAAATAATTTAACTATATTATATTAACACACGTGATTCAAGTTGAGAATCGTTAATCATTATTAAAATATTTTATTCATTAAATTCTAAAAATAATTTAAAGTCCTTCAAATAATAGTAAAAACGTTTGTATTTCTAATATAAATGGATACATCTTCCCAAAAGCAATGAAAATGAATGCATACGGATATATATTAGATTTGAGAAAGAGGAGAAACTTCAAACATAAATGATTCCTCAAAATAGTGAAGATATCATATTTCTGGAGTAAATAATATGTTCATTCATTTGGTTAGTCTAAAATTAATTCAAGCCTTTGATTAAATTTAAATGAAAAGCATAAAGCAATGGTTTCATTCTATTAAAAAAATCTTGAGATAATAGCACAGTAACCACCTCAAAAGAAAAAATCTATTTAACTAATTTTACAAGATCTTTTCAAACATGAATTTCGAAATAGTCAAATTTTAAACTGGACAATCATTTCAGGCAACTGCTTTCCAAAGAACTGAGGAAAACATTGACTTGCATGAAACAATACCCAACGCAGAGATATATAAAGATATGTATATTAATAATAGGTGCTTATTGGTTCCATCTGTCAAATATATTTCATTAAGATATCTTGAAATAATTCCATTACAAGCTCAACTTTATATAAATGTTGATAATACAGTGTTCTTGAAAACAGAAAAAATATCATTTAGTTTAATGGTGGTTGTTAGTTTGAACTTCGCTAAAATAAAACCTTCGTTGTTATTTTAAGAACTCCATCGAGAGAGTTTTCATATTATACACTTATATATCCTACTTCAATTTTTTATTCACCATTTTAGCAGTGTGTTGTATGTTTAGGATCACGTGAGATCAGAGTTTTAAACGTGTATATTTGAGATTCTGAGGAAGAAATTATTAACCATGCCCACATAATGGATATCAACTCTTCTTCAAGAAACTGATGCACTAAATGAGTACACGCTGTTCTAAAATATTGAAACACTTTTCTTAAAGTAAATATGTTATCTTATACCAATTTTTAAATTCCTATAAAAATATGCCACTTTTCACACAAGTTGTTATGACAAATTTTGGAGCCGAAAAGGTACTCGTAAAATATGTTAATTAGCATACGTTATCAAGCAAATGTTTTCAGCATTTTTTATTCTTTATTTTATTGAGGTGGAAGTTCGTTGCATTATTTTATTAAAAAACTAACTCAATATTAAACTGGTAATATATGATAACTGTTTTAGGTAATTTTTTACTTGATATAAAATATACTGTGGTAAAGCAAATTTACACATGATAAAGTTTTAAAAAATTATATTATAACAGTAAAATTAAGCTGTAAAATATTTTTTGTGATAGTTATTGTGATAATATAAGCATCATTATAAGTGATTACAGATCAAGTATTTAAAAATTAAGTCAATGTATCAAGCACAATGAACACATTACTCTAGATTTGAGCATTCAGAATCATACATACAGATGTATACTTTCGTGGATTCTGCACAATATTTTTATATTTTTGAAATTAAAATTGAAAACAATACAAAAACGAAAAACCTGATGAACCATTTTTTTATATATCTTTTTTATATATCTTTTATTTAATAATATTATTATTATTTTAATATTGTAATTGCATTGCATATTGTATCAAATACAGTGAAACATATTTAATAGTGTATGAAGAGAATCATGTTCCTAAAAGAAAATTTGAAGAATAAATAAAAAAAATATGACGATAAAATGCAATGACAACATTATTTGTCAAATATTTAAAAGAAAGTTCTTTGCCATTATTGTGATATATATTGTATCGTGAGAATTTACTTTTGAAAAAGTTGTCAAAATATTATCCCTGATATCACTAGCAAATTTTCCACAGACATTTTTTTAACTTCAAGTTTTATTAATTTAGTTATATCTGTGATTAAACGCGTGGGAGAAATTTATAATTTACTTTTACCTTCCATACAAATGCACAATAAATATTTTACTCTTTATTTCAATTTCAATGTATAATAATTAAAGCATTATCTGAGTCCTCCATTATTCATTTTCAATGGATTCCATCGCATGTCGATCTTAAATATAACGATATCGCCGATGACCTTGATAAGGATGGAGCATCGCTTCCTCTTGGTTCTGCTGATCCACTGACTTTCCAAGAAATCTTCTCTAGGAGTAAGGCTCTTGCCAACTCATCTTGGAAAATTCCGCCGTCTCATCCATGGTACTGTGGCTCTGATCCTGGGGGATCTTCGAGTTTTGAAGGTGAAAGACATGATCAAACTGCTTTGTCCAGACTCAGGTCCGGCCATCTTTGGACTCAATGGTTCTCCCAGGGCAAACAAGTCTTTCCCACCTGCACTTTGTGCAATACTAACGAAGCCAGTCCCGAACACATACTGAACAGCGTTGGCTTTTCAAAGCGTGAACTTTTATACAGCCCTGGAGCTGCCCTCGATTCTTTGAAGGTGAAGGATGTCATGGACCTGGTCTGATTCAGACCAGGGGATAAGAAAGAAAGAAGAAGATGTATAATAATACATACTAATATCTTTTAAAAGAACATGCACTAAATAGTTTTGACTTTAAACCTTGAATTAAAACCCTAACTTTATTTATTGTATTTATATCCTAAATTAAAACTGGAGAATTTAGTAAGCACATTCATACTATATGTGCATTTGTGCATGTGTTTACGGTCTATAATTAAGTGAATATTTAGAGTTAGGAAATAGGATTAACGTGATCGAATACTTCTATTTCGTACATTTGTACTTTGTACTGAACATGAATAAATAAACATAATTTAAAAACTGGTAAGTTGTTGAATGTTAATTCGAATTTTGAAAATCATATGAGCATTGAACAAGATAAACGCCATGCCGATTTCCTTAAAGTATTTTAAAGCAAAATGGAAAATTTTTCATATTTGTAAAATAAATTTTATCAGTAGACTTTGAAGTAAAAGGAAAAATAAATTTATTGTGTTTTTGGAAATACGCTTTTTTAATACTGATACACTTATTTTATTTTAGCATTTTTATATTTTTTCTTGTAGAAAACTATGTGAAATTTTTATACTTTTAAAACTAAGCTTGAAAGCATCATCAGAATATATTTTATTCTTACTGAAATTTATGTTCTTTTTAATTTTTATATTGTTTTTCATATTACATGGATATTGAATAAAATAAACAGAGTGACTGTCTGAAGTAATTACGAGATATATCTTACATTACAGTGTTGTTGATTTTAAGATATTAAGAAATAATATTAACTTATCAGCATTATAAATTTTCTTATTTATTTAAATGAAGCGAATATTGTAAAAGATAATTTTATTTTGGCACAGGTGCCGTATAATCAATTATTCCAAATTCTGAATTTTTTTGGTGATGAAGAAATTTTGCCAAGATGACGTATCGTGACGTGCGCGATTACGTAAATACTAGGGTTACCAAAATAGAATTTTCTGCATAATTATTATAGGTCTCCATATGTATGAGATAATAATAAATAGGGGTGTTGCCATATACTTAGGAAAATTCACCAAAAAATCACCAATCTCAGAATTTGTCATCCTGGATTATACTTTATTATTAGAATGTCACAAAAATAAATTAATGATAATGAATATAAAAGTGAGAAAATATAAATAAGATTAATTCATATAAAAATATTAAATAATTTCTTTTCTTTTTTTTTACCTTTATTTTTTCTTTTTGCACTTGTCACACGTGAACAATTTAAATGATTTCAATTCTGATATTCGAAAATATTAGAAATCTTTTCTTACATTATTTGACAATATACGTTCTAAATTTTAAAGAATGTTGTGCTAACTTCTCAACATTTAAAATTTCTCTCTATGTTTTAAAAATAATGAGTAATAGTCATTATAGTTTATTAAATCAATTTTTCAACTGTTGAACTTTTGATTATCATCAATTCATCAATTTATCTATAAAGTATTAATCAATGCTATCTATCTATCTATATCTATATCTATATCTATATATATATATATATATATATATATATATATATATATATATATATATATATATATATATATATATATATATATATGTATATATATTTGAATTAAGAATTAGCTTTAATAGATATGTCACTTATTGAAAAGTGAGTGAAGAGAGTAAATTAATTTATACATTTTCATATCGGTTTCTTTCTTCACTTTAGATTATATTTACTTATTTAAAAAGATACTTAAAAATATTCTTTGATCTTATTAAGTAGATTGTTAACGTTTGTTTATCAATCGGTTGTTGAACATTGGAAAACTGTTATTAATTTAAGACAATTTTTTTATTAACATGCAAAGTTGTAATGCAACAAAACATTAGAGTGCAAACTATTTATATGTATTTTTATTACATTTCAAATAATAATCAAATTCTTTTTCTCTCCAGATCAAATTTTTTTTTTGTTTTACGAATGGGTTTTGGGTTTAAAAGAGTTTTGAGTAATTAATGAAGATAGATTTGTCTTATTGCGAATATATTTCAGAATTCTGAATTCATAGTATTTATTCATTCTATGTGTGGTAGAAATACTCTTTTTATAAATAAACTATAATGTATAATAACAAAATTTTGGAATAATTATTATTCATTTTATAAAATTAAGTTAATATTCATAAAATGCAAAATATTAAAATTTAACCTATCGTTTGGGCAAGTCAGTAAAATTTCTGTATACTTAATGCAGGGGAATGCTTTTATTGAAAAAAATGGACAAAAAAACAAATATTTTAAATTTATTATATTGAAAAATTAAGATATTGATAAATATAAAATATTTGAAATGATATTTTTTTTTAACAATTTTTGTTGAATAGATATGTGTGACTTAATTTAAATGTTCTTTTTTTACGTTTCCACATAATTTTGTTACTTTTATCTATTACACTTTTTTAAAATATTAATACAAAAGAAGCAGTTTTAAGTTTGGTATTGATAAAAATATCGATTAGTTATTTATTATTTAAAAAAAATTCACTTGAGTGAGTATAAATAAGATTAACTAAATAAACAAATTAAATAGAGAAATAATTTCATTTAGTGTGAATAAAATTAAAATTTTATTCACACTAAAATTTTATTCATTGCGAAAAATTATATTTATTTACTTTTTATGCAGATTTAAGAACAGATAAGTAATTTTGAAATTAAATTTATTTTTTTTATATATCTTTACATTTACATTCATCACCAGAAAACATTTTTCTGATGATAATAAATGTTTAAATGTAAATCCAATACTTGTTTTGCAAAATCTTGAAACTTCTTTCAAAATTTTGTCAGGAATTTTCTTGTCATGAACACGAATTTTAAAAGAAATGAGTAATGAATTTACTTTAAAAATCACTTTTCTATTCTTAAATCTACTTAAAAATAAATAAACATAATTTTTCACAAAAAAAGGATATAGTTTTTAAATTTATTCACTAAGTGAAATTATTTAATTTTTTCTTCTAATATTGTTAAAAAATGTCAGTTTAACTGTTTATAAAACTTATTTTCAGGTGAAAAATATCATGCACGTGATTTCAATATATTTTTCTTCTTTCGAACATTTTGACCTAGATGTTTCCTTTAAAGCAATGATCTTATTACGGTCATATCACAGTGACGATGTTTTTTAAGAGCCAACTAAGCTAGAGACACATTTACGAGTTACTTTAGGTTGAAAAATAAATAAACGAATAAAGTTATGACTTTCATTTAGTGTTCAAAGTAAGTGGGAAAAATAAAGGTGATATTTGTGTGTGCGTGTAACAGATTGTATAAGCGATTTTTAAACTCATATTTTCTCATACTATTAATAGAAAATCATGTTCAAAGGTGACTTTATGCTTTTACGAATGGATGATAAAAGTTTTAATACTACAAATTTTCGTTTTACATCAAGGTAAAGTTTGCAACTCAGAAAAACTGATTAGAACTATTTTTATGCCAAATAATTATATTAGCAATGCTTTAACAGATTTCTTGATGTTATTTATACAGGAATATATTCAATAGTTATAAAATGTGTTTGTACAAATAAGTGGTAAAAGTTTTAATCCGATATATTAACTGTTTTGATTCTTCTGAAGCTTATATGCAAAAAAATATAGTTACGAGAAAATAAATTGATATGCTATTCTCTTGCAAGCGATCATGCTAGCAGAAAGTTCGGATTTATAAGCACAATTAACTCACTACTTATACATAAACTGAACATATTTATCGTCATAAAAAATAAATTATTACTTAAGGAGATATTGAGATATTAAGGAAAATAAATTTTGTTTAAGTTTTTGTTGAAGAATTGTAATAAGTTTATTTTTTTTGCAGTGTGTAAAATTAAACATTTATAATTGCACAAATAAACCTTAAAAGCCCAAAGATATATATATATATATATATATATATATATAAGAGAGAGAGAGGCAGAGGTTTAAGAATAATACTTACTACTGGTAATATTTCAAATTTTACTTGCATAATACAAAGAAAGCAGATATTGTTTTCTATAGACTTAGAAGAAAACTTAAAAATATCATTTATTTACTCGATTTGACTATAAAGAAATATTTTTCATCATCATCTTGAAAAAATTCGCAGAAACTATTTTTGAAGCTGCTCAGCACTTTTCGATGGATATTCATATTTTTGTTAACTTTTCAATTTTAAGTTTTTTTTCTTCATATGTAGTGAATAATGTTCATTAAAAAAACATGAAAATTCTTCTCATATTTTAAAACGAATTTGTGTTTTGAAACCCTCGATTATAATTTTAATTCATTACTGGAAAGAATATTGTATCATATGTACTGGTGGTAAACTAAAATACCTTTCAAAATGTAATTTTTAAAAATAGAAAAAAGTTTTAATAAATCAGTTTACTTATTTTTTATGAGTGTAAGAGTTAAAAATTCACAGTAACATAGTAAAGGTAACTAGGATTCTGTTAATTGTTTTATTGTAAAATAAAACTAAAAAGTATAATAATTTGTAAAAACTGTTATTATCTTACGAAATTCATTTAACTTCTTTCTTTATTTTTTGCTGTATAATTGTTATAATTACAGTGTAGTGGCGAGAAGATCATAATTAGACGGGATAAAGCTACTAGAGTTAACAGTAAATTAGTTCTATTATCTTTTACAACACGTGTTGATTATGATTGTCAAATAGTCAAATGGATTAAACTACCCAAAATGCGTAAGCCTTAGATTTCTCGGCAATTTACTGGAGAGAGGAAAGGGAATTTATAATTTTATTTAATTTTAAAATAATATATATTATATAAGAAATCCACATTACCTAATCTACTATCATGATATATATTGATTTCTCTGTTGTTAAATAATTATATAAACATTACGAAATATATAAACATTATGTTTATATATATTTTAAGTCATAGAATTATTGCTATATTCAATAATAGTTTCAAATTTTTATCTTTCAATTAATGTGTGTGTTTGATTAAATTAAAAAAAATTTCTGAGTCTAAATAGAGATTTACTTTTCAAAGAATCAGATTTGCTTTTTTGAATTTAAAAATTATTCTTTTTAATTTGTTATGTAAGAACAAAACGACATAGAAATGCTGTTTTTTTTCAAATTAATGTATATTTTATAGAAAAAGTATAAAAAGACAGATACTATACATCTCAGTTTTTAAAGTGATCATATTAAATTAATTAAGTTGATATAAAAGAAATTTATACATTTCAATAAAAGCATAGAATTTACATTTATACTTAATGAAATTAACTAATTTTTGTTATGTTATTCTAAAAGTTTGGTTTCACTTTTTTTTAAAAATATAATATTGATTTTCTGAATTAAAGAATAGACTTCCACAATTTTACACTTACATATATGTATACGAATACACATGTATGTAATTTTATGTTTACACAAGCACACTCTCGAAAACTAGAAAAACTAAAAAAACAGTGCAACTACCTAATATTATGTAAAGCACTAGCGAACACGTTGATATCATGAAAAACACTGACGAACACGTTGATATTATGTAACGCACTAACGAACACATTGATATTATGTAACGCACTAACGAACACGTTGATATTATGTAACGCACTAACGAACACGTTGATATTATGTAACGCACTAACGAACACGTTGATATTATGTAACGCACTAACGAACACGTTGATATTATGTAAAACACTAAATTATGTAAGGTCCTAACGAACACGTTGATATCATGAAAAACACTGACGAACACGTTGATATTATGTAATGCACTGATGAACACGTTGATATTACGTAAAACACTAACGAACACGTTGATATTATGTAAAACACTAAATTATGTAAGGTCCTAACGAACACGTTGATATCATGAAAAACACTGACGAACACGTTGATATTATGTAACGCTCTGACGAACACGTTGATATTACGTAAAACACTAACGAACACTTTGGTATTATGTAAAACACTAAATTATGTAAGGTCCTAACGAACACGTTGGTATTATGTAAAACACTGGCGAACACGTTGATATTATGTAATGCACTGACGAACACGTTAATATTACGTAAAATACTAACGAACACATTGATATTATGTAAAACACTAAATTATGTAAGGTCCTAACGAATACGTTGATATCATGAAAAACACTGACGAACACTTTGATATGCCATTGCATGATATGTCGAGGATTCGACTAACGCCTGAAAGTACACTAGAGATAATTCATACCACAAATCCTGCAGGGCATTCACAAATTTATAGAAGTGGAGATCTTTACTGAAAGACACGTTGCAAGGATCCCCAGATATGATTAATAATATTTCTTCCTGATAAACTAGAAGGACAATAGAAGTATCTAAAATTAAATAATGATTCTCGAGTCATTCAGAAGTAAATCTCGATTCGTGTGGAGTGTTGCATTTCTTGGCGGAATCATCAGTTAGAATATAAAATAGACATCGACAGGTGTATATGATCATATAGGGTGATTATATATTAGCCACCAAAAAGATTCAACACTAGATGTATAAGGAGTCCCATATCACACAAGCTGCATCCATAATATGTTATCACAGATTGCCCACCTGTTAAATAATTTACTATTAATGTAAAGAATCCATAATTCATAAGGCTTTCTCTGCACCTTCATATGTCCACCCACCTCATAAAATTGTAAACGAGATTTGTCAGGCAAGAGAAATATTTCCGTCATTAATGGTCTAATAATGGTGCCTCATAACGGGCACTCTAATGGTGACCCGTTAACAAAACTACCCATTTAGCCCTTTTGCTCTGAAAGGCCGTTTTAACAATGATAACATACCTACACTTTTGTATGTACGTGTTTTCTATCACGTGAGTGAATATATAAGCTAAATACTGTGGTACGATAGCCCATGTGAGCCAAGGCTTACAGCGCCCATCACTGTTCTCTTGACCAAGAGGGTATAGGGTGCGAAGCATATGTCCCGATTAGATGGTCAGTTTAAGGCGAAACGATACCCCCGTGTTTAGTTCCCAAATATGCTTGGTACTCAATTTACCGACCCACTGAAGGAAGGAAAGGCTGAGCCGACCTTGCCTAGCCCAAGGAAGAAGCCTTGGACCTGTACTTTGGGAGCATAGTATATATATATATATATATATATATATATATATATATATATGTATATATATATATATATATACTATATTTATATACTATATAATATACTATATATATATATATATAGATATATATATATACATACATATATATATACACACATATATATATACACATATATATATATATATATGTATGTAAGTTTACTATACATATTTAACTATTTAACACCTACTTAATTATATATTTTGAATGTAAAATGATTTTTCCACTATGAAAACAATTTTCAAGTTCCACATGGACGCTATAGTATATTACTTTTGAAATATAGACCGAAAATTAATAGTCAATGCATTAATCGAATGAACTGTCATTAGGTAGTAAAAATCTCCGCATTTCAGAGTGGCGAGCTATTTAATAGTTAATTGAGCTGGAAAAGTCGTGTTAATGGCATTAAGGTGCCTCTGAATCATTGATGCTCCATCAATGAAATATAAAGAATGCTAGTTTTCCGTCGCAGAATCGGGAAAACTCATCTTACAAAACATATTACTTAAGCTGTAGAAGTGAGTAATGTGAAAATTTGATTATAGAACCAGTACCATACTGTGATTTGAGTGTAAAGAGGTGAGGAAATTTGATTATGATAATGAGCCGTAATGTGGTTAACTCCCTATAAATGATGCTGGACTAAAAGGTTTTAAGAATTTACTATGATAAATCTGTTTGATTTTATTTTATGTAATAACTTGATGGAATGTTAAACACATAAAAATATTTTATATGGGCATATTTACTTATGCTTTTTTTATTGAACTGAAATTGTAATAGCATCAAAATTAAATTTTTCAATTTAGATTCTTTAGAAATAAATCTTAAGAAGAAATACTAATGAACTAGTTTATACATTCGAATGAATTGTAGATTAATCTTTATAATATTTAATATAAAGCAATCATTGATAAGATGGTGCTTTGTATAAGTTCTGTGATGAAACTTTCTTAACGAAATAAATACACAACATATTTTACTTTTTAGAGACAAGTTGGATGGACGCAAAATTGATTTTTCAATGAAAATAAGAATTATTTGATTAATTCAAATTGATGTTTTTTATTTATTATTTTACCAAATAGAGTTTAAAATTTTGATCATGATTTGATACAGATTACAAACTTCAAAGAAAGCCAAATTTACAATTTATCTGAGAAATATTACAATTATTTATCAAAATTATGGAAAAAAACATGTAAATAGAAGTGATACTTTTAAATGATCTTCCTAAGTATTAAGATATAATAACGTCTTTCAGAGTTTTTTCATAAATAAATATAATTATTAAAATGAATAAAAACTTTGGTTAGTATATGGGATTTTCATTAAAATTCTGTTAATATTTTCAAAAAGCGTAAAATGTATGATCTCATAGACTTCCAGAGGCAAAATTCTAAGAGCTCACCTTGCTGGAACAAGTGTAACCAAAACATCCCAAATCTTAAGCGTTTCTAGAGGCATGGTGTGAGAGGTCAAGATAGCATGCATACAGCGTGGCAAGGCAAAGTCGGTAAAGCAAAATAGTGAACAGAAAAAGAAACTCATTGAAAGAGACCGACAAATATTAAAGTTGATTTTAATTTTAAAAGCGAACAAATGACTGCACATCAAAAGTAACTGCAGATCACAATCAACATCTAGATTCTGTAGTGTCAATGACTACATTTAGAAGATTTAGAGCTCAATGATTGCATCACAAACAGAACATTTACGACAGAAATGCAGTTCCTAAGCCACGTGACACAGACGTGAAAGCCAAATGTCGTCTTCAGTAGTATCACATTCACAAAACCTTGTCGATTGATAAGTGGAAAAAAGTGATATGGTCTCTATGGTATCGTCTTTCACGCGTTTCTCTACAAAAGAGCGAGTGTACATTTAAAGGATGCCTGCACAACTGGTCTCATTGTGTCTCATTCCAACTATCAATCAGGAAAGCGGATCTACCATGATATGATCAGCCATGTCGTGACTTTCTGCCAAACCATTAATAACTTTGAAAGGATGGATTACAAGGGAGAAGTTGAGAAAAATTTAGCTTTCTAGGTCCATTTTATGAAGCAAACTTTGTTTCCTGCTGTAGAAAAGGAATTTTTTAGGATGATAATGCCTACATCCATGCAGCAGAAGTTGTTCAATCATGGTTTGATATTACACAACTGCCTTGGTCCGTATACTTGTATTTCACGCTTTGAAAATGGACACATAAAGGGCGTCAAATATGTGTAGGTTCAAAAGACTTAGTCTGTGTACAAAATGTAAAACTGAATTGGCATCGCCTGAGCATATCTTGAGCCTCTTGAATTTTGACATGGAAAAGACTTTTTCAAAGCTCCTAATGTTTTTGGATTTCCTGGTATGGAGTTGGTCTAGTATTGAAACTGGACCATCTAAATTTAATAACAACAAACGTGGTCCACACAATACCCACGATCAATATAATTGAGACATTATAGTTTATTTTAGAGAGCTGAATATAGAATCAATATCTTCCACTGGTCTGTTTCGAAGTATTTTCAAAATATCTATATGAAGTATGCTACAATATACCTTTAAGCGCAATTAAGCGGCTGTAGGAATTGATTTCTAGATGAGTTATAACAGGTTAAATTATTACTAGATGAATAATAACAGGTTAAATTATTTTTAGATGAATGTATAACATGACAAAGGTTGATTTAAACTATACACAAATATAGGTTTCTTTATATAAATTTAAGGTTTTTCTTTTTTTTAAATAATCATCTCTCTGTATATCAGATTAAAGATCAGATATCGAAAATTAAGTTTGTTGAAGAATGAAAGATATCATTTCACGTGGTGTTTACGGTAGAATCTTTAAAAAAAAACCCACCATTGTTGCAAAATTTGATCCCATATGGTTTGCCAATGATTGTAATTCATTTAATGCTAAAAAAATAGCAAAATGTTAATCATTTATTCATAAGAAACAGTAAATTTTTTATTAATGAGATAATTAAAAGGTTCTCACTTTTTTCATTAGATTTTGCATTGAGAAAAATTCATTTTTTTATATCATTACTATAATCAGTCGAAAAAAAATTTCTTAAATCAAATTGATTGTAACTATGTAAAAAGAGAAGTAAAGCAAAATATCAAAAGTAAAAAACTATTTCTTGAAAAATAAATAAACATTCGTAGTAAAACAGCATTTAAATTTTTTTTTATATAAATCGCAGCTGCTAAATGCAGGGGAAATTAATTTAGGGATAAATTTGCTTGGAATTTTATATAGAAGTGTCTTCCCATGATTTTGTCTGAAAGTAATATTTTTCGGTAACCTATATCATTTCTATATATATTATTCAAAGAATAAGAAACTTTAAATGGCGAATCAAATATTAAATATATTTGATATGTGGGAAGAGAATAGCAAGCCGCATCAAGAAAAACATTAATCCTATTAATTATTTTATTTTCAACTTAGATAAAAGATTGGAATCCAAAAAAAGAATTTCAAATATTTAATAAAAATATCTAATTTAGTTGAATCTAATTTCTATTTGAATCTATTTATAGCAAAATAATTCTTATGTAATGTAATGCAATCTCAATTTAAAAATGATAACAATTTCCTCTTTTACTTATGAAACATTATTTGGAATTATATCTCACAATTTTCTTCATTTTCTTAGAATGTAATTTGAGATAATAATATTTCGTTAAAGTTATTCATATAAAATTGTGAGTTCAGGAAAATATTTTCCGCAGGGTAAGAAAATAATTTTACTAAAAACACACACACACACACACACACACACACACACACACACACACACACACACACACACACACACACACACACACACACACACACACACACACACACACACACACACACACACACACACACACACACACGCACACACGCACGCACGCACGCGCACACACACACACACACACACAGAGAGAAAAGAAATTTTTTTAAAAAATTATCTGTCCATTTATTTTTTAATTCTATGACTAAACAAAAATTGATATTTTTAATTCAGAGTAAATTAATGAAATCCTAAAAAGTGACAAAAATCGATTAAACTCTACCAATAAGTTTATTTTCTTATTAAAAATGTTGTCAGTACTGAGTATTTTTGTAAAAAAATAAATATTGATTATGTAATATATATTAAAAATACACTCATGTCCAAAAATTAAGGATAATTCAGAATCACACAGAAATCGAACTCTAAAATAAATATTTCACACATAGAATTATCACACATATCTGAAGAATAACATGCAAATTACAAGAAACCACCAGATGGCGCCGATAGTACGTCGCACTGACAAGAGTGTAAAAGAGGAGAATATGAGGAATGGTTCAAAGAAGTAAAATTGTACAAAATGTTGACTATTTCATCAATTACAACCAACCTAGAGCAACTATAACTCCTACTTACATAGATGAATTAATTGAAACAGTAAAAAGACTAAAACTAAAAAGGCACCTGGAGGTGATAAAATATCCAATTCCAAGGTCAAATACCTTCCAAAAGATTATCTTACAAAACTTAATATAAATATTCAATGATTGTATGAAATACTGTTATTTTTCCACCATTTGGAAAACTGCTGATGTAATATTATTTCCCAAACCGGGCAAAGATCCCAGAAAAGCTGAAAACTATAGACCCATAAGTTTGTTACCCACAACAGGAAGAATCTTCGAAAGAATAATTTATAACAAAATTAAACCTTACTTTCACATGTTACCAAATCAATAATATGGATTTAGAAAAAATCTTTCAACAATTAAACTATTAATTAGAATAATTGAAATTATTGGAGACAATCTTCATAGAAATTTATACACTGCTATGGTAATACTAGACGTGTCAAAAGCTTTTGACAAAGTATGGCACAAAGGACTCATCCAAAAATTAATTAATATAAATATATGGACACATACTTAATATTACTATTAAATTTTTATCTTACTAACATGCTCTTTGAAGTTACTCACAGTAATCAAAGCTCTTTAACACTGAAAATAAATGCAGGAGTACCCCAAAGAAGTATCCTGGGGTCTATCCTCTACCTCTTCTTCACATATGACTTCTCCATGGTTGAAACCACGAAAATAGCGTTTTATGCAGACGACACGGCCATTTTAGCAGAATCCAGCAATCCGAATAATACAATTCATAAATTACAAACAGCACTTTATGCTACTGAAGAATTGTGCACATGCTGAAGAATTAAAATAAATGCAGAAAAGTCACAACTGATTCTGTTCAAAAGAAACAAAAGGAATAAACTTAAACACAGGAACAAAAATGGACTAATACTATTTGGCAAAGAAATACCCAAAGTCTGCTCAGCAAAATATCTAGGAATAACGTTAACTAGCGACCTAAGATGGTCAAAACATATCAATAATGTTATTACTAAAGCCACACAAGCATATGGCTGCCTAAAATCAATCATTGGAGAAAAGTCAAACTTATCACTTAAATTTAAAAGACTACTTTACTCATCTATGATAAGACCAATTATAACTTATGCATCCCCAGTCTGGAATTTTAACAATAAAAAGGACAAAATAAAAGTTAAATCCTTCCAATACAAGATACTAAGAAAAATCACAAATGCTCCCTACTTTATCAGAAATAAAAATATCGCTAAAGATTTAAAAATTTATGACGTTGCTGATCATATTAGCAAATTAAATAAGAAATTCTACGAAAAAGCCCAGAATTGCGAAGCTGCAAACTTCAAATAAATATTTTATTATCAATATCTAGAAGAAGACTGTAAATATAGGCCAATTGCAAATTATTTTCTGACAGAAAAAGAAAGCGAATAATGTATATATCGTTTTCTACCTTGTATTATTTAACCAGAATTATATTTATGCCAGATTTTTCAGTTTTGAACTTTACTAAATCTCAAGAAACTATTTTATTATTTTATTTCTTCTTCTCGCTGCGAATTCTCCTTTATGGAAACCACACCCATTACTGAAACCCTCATAGCTGATTGGCTATAATACACATTTAGGCTCGCGCTCTCTGTGCGTAAAGACATATTTTTCTCCTCCAGGAGCTATTACAGATGAAGAAGTAAAGTGCCTCCTGCCACGCAGGCCAAAACTTCGTTAAATATATTAGATCCAAGATCCAAGTAAAATTGTTTACAAGCGCTTTAAAAGCCTTTCAGTCCAATAACCACATAGTTCTGGCACAAAGGAAGCATTTGGATGATGTTTTACGTGTGAGAACTATCGGTCATCTGAAATGTGGACGTACCCAGATGGAACTGTCCAAGGAACTTGGAATCGCCTAGAGTGTTATCTCCAGGTTCTGGGCGCCATGGGTGCAGAATTTCTGTTTATGTATAACAACACTGGTCCTCACCGTACTAACATTGTAGAGGAATGCTTTCAATCGGAGGAGAGCACCCGTATAGACTGGCCAGTATACTCACCAGACTTGAATCCACTAGAGCATGCTTGATCGACGAATTGCAGCCCGTCAATACCATCCCACATATCTACTGGAACTTCGGAGTGCATTGTTTGATGACTGGTGTAATATTCCAAAAGATCAGATCGATAATTTGATACTCAGCATGCCTATGCGTTGTATTGCATCGTCTGGGGGAGGGCATGCTATGAATTAACCATCATATCAACCATGCTATATCGGTGTTTGTAAATAGGTTATTTTTTAAAATTTGCTCCGGGGTGTAAAAATCGCAATTTTTATTAATGATATCAAACATTTCTTTTGCGCTTTACCTTTTGTTTAATGAATAGACTTTACAAATAAGTAACATATGTTTTGCTTCTGTCTCTTTCTTTGCCTGAACTTGCATTATCCTTAATTAATGGACACGAGTGTATATTGCGATTGTACTCATTTGCAGAAAAAAGTAACTTTTATTCGTTAAAAATGTCATTAAATAATTTAATCTTTCACTGAAAGTTTCCTTCATCCATAATAAATGCTCCTTATAATATCTTAAAAAGTCAGATTATGGTTTTGTATGCAATTTTCGTTTAATTTGTAAAACATTAAAATGGATGCATTCAAATACACTAAACTATAGTGTAAAGGAAGTAAAATTCTTATTTTTCACGTTTTCTTGAGCGTATACAGTTAACCCATTGGAGAGAAAATGTGAGTAATTTTTAATTAATTTTATTTTAAATGCAGATAAAAATTGAAAACGTCAAAAGAATGCTCATACTTACAGAAATATATAAGTAGCAAAATAATTTCCATTTCTTTACAAATATCACCTAATTAATCTGCTTCATTTCCTTTCACTTTGGAGAAAAAGGCAAAGAAACTCTAACTGTTAAATTAATAAGTTTATCACTGTAGATTTTTAAAATTATTTTCCACAATTTCATTCAAATGTTAAGTTTTCTTAAAATAATTATATTTTGATAAAGTAACTCAATTTTTAATTGCTACTATTATGAAAATTATTTTTTCTCTAAAGTAACATTGATTTATTTTAAAAATGTAAAGAAATTGTCAGCCTTTAAGAGAATTTTATAAATAACAATAAATATCCATGAATGATTATATAAATGTCATAATAGTAATTATGATTACCGTATTTATAAGTGTTAACTATAAGTTTAAAATTAAAATTTTTATTTATTAATTTTTTTGCATTTTATGTAGAAATAAAAAGTGTTCCTTGAAACGCTTTATTTCAGCTTGCTTTGAATTTTGGATATAATTAAATTTCATATTTAGTAGAAAGGAACTTAAAGAGCATATTTATATTTAAAAATAATGTTGTGTGATTGATTTTGTTTTTTGAAATCTCAACGACAAGTTATAAATTAACTATTAAACTTATTTAACTAACAATTTAAACTTATTTAACTTTATAAAGTCTAATCTTCGACATGATACTGTTAAGACACTGGGTTGAATTTGTGCCATGAATTTGTCAGGTAACATATTAATAATCAAATATTTATTATATTCTATGATTGCACATCACACAATATCAAATTTATTGGAACATTTTTTATATACGAAAACACACAATAACATTCTTAACTAGCCAGTTCTACATCTTCCTTTTTTTAGAATCCTGTCGAACTATATTTTCTTTTTAAACTAGGTATTTCTGCCACCACAGCGCCCTCTCGCGTTGTCGAAGTGTATTTAATATGTGTGTATTAAAGTGAGCTTACGCAAAAGAATTAATTTTCATAGAATTTAAATAAAAACACAGAAGTTATTGAAATGAAATTTTCCTACTTCTAAGTAGTTGTAGGTGATCAATGATTTTTGTTTGTATCAAAAACTAAAATTTCATAATCTATATCCAATAATACTTGATTCTTGATGTGACCTCAATTACCTCAAGATAAAATATTATAGCATAAAAATATCTGGCTATAAATAGCATCGAAAAAATTACATTTGGTAGGCATTTTGATGAAATATATATAAGTGAAAACTCGACTGTAGTTGGGGGTTCAGTGCAGAATCGAGTGCCCCTTAGTTTGGGGAGAATTTGGTAATAAAACTCAATTTCTGTTAATTTTTAATTAACTGTCCAATTTGTGCAGCAATTCAATTGCCATCTTGTTCGCCACGTCTTGGCAACCATCTTCGCACCAAAAAATCGTCAAAGAATCAAAGGGGCACCCGATTGCAAACTTTTACCGTTGTTGGAATTACACAGGTAAGTTAGTTTTAAATGATTAGAGAATAAAGTATTCCTGACAGAAGTTACATATTTATTCAGTATTTTATACAAAAATAAATGGTTTAATATTTTATACAAATTTTAATACAAATTATTTTATGCAAATTATAATACAAATATTTTATACAAATTATAATTGTGCCAAGTTATTATCATAATCTTTTATAAAAAAGAAACAATACAGTAATTTTTTATTGTTTTCTGTAACAATTAAAAATTTCAGTACAATCGACTCATATATTTCCTTATGCTAATCATCGTAACAGTAAAGAAAAGATCACAATTATTGTCGTAAATATTTGCCTAAGGTTTTGCTTAGAAGGGTATAAATTTTTAGAAACTGCTGAAAAAAGTAAAAACCTTTTATTTAATGTTTAAAAGCCATATAATTATTTTTATTGATAAAACTTATTTATAATCGGCAAAGTGTATTTCTGACAGAAGCTGCTTAACAACTGTTTTGATAATCGACTGCGGGAAATAACAAAATTGTACTAAAATTGTTATATATTTTTTTCTATTCATTTCATTTAAACAAAGAAATTGATTTTTTTTAAAAATAATTAAGATAAACTAAAGTATTAATCAAGTGTAAATCGAGTCTTGTTTTCTTTAAAACATTACATCAACTATTATTGATAGTGAAAAAGAATCTTTCATTTAATTAAGAATTGAGGGTTCGTTTTTATCATAAAATCTGGCAAGAAATATCGTTTTTAATAATCACTTTAACTTTTTTAAATTATTTTAAATAATGTTTTTCTTTGGTTGATACATAATCTTTTTAAACTAGAGTTTTATTGCATGATATTTCTAATAAGCGTTATCATATTTAAACTAAGCAAATTTACATTTAATTATAAAAATTTCACCTAATTTTCTTTCACAGGCAACTTTATAATTAAAAAAAAAATGTGTGAAATATGTTTAAGCTCTACTTATTATATGAAAAATATCATTATATAAAAATATCAAAACTTTTATCAAGTATGTTTGAGGTCTTCCTATTATATAAAAATATCATTAGCTCTTGGTAATTTAAATAGAAAACTTTATTCTTTGGAATGAAATACAGTTATTGAATTTCATCATTATTGAAAAATTGGTGACATTTATTTCAGTGACTTTATTCGAGGAAAAACATAAATACCTTAGAACCAAAAGCGCTTCTAAACATTTAAAATATAATGTTTTAGCCTTCAAAATAATATACAAAAAATGTTATTCTTTTACTATGTATAGCAAATATTGGAAAGTCTTCTTAAAATCATTTGTTGTAATGATTATTTTACACGATGGCAAAACGTATTTAAATTGCAGGCGATTGAGAAATTTTATAGAGAAGAATCATTAATTGGCTTATAGCAACATAATACATAAATTTATGAAGTTTATATTTGATAAATCAATTTTCTAATGAAGAGACTAATATTTGGTACTTACGTCAACATCGACGTCTCTGATTTCAAAAAATTGATTGGCTGGCTTGTCTTTAGGTAGGAATCGGAAGAATTCAATGTCGTCTTTGTACCATTTGACTGAATAAAGGTCCTCTTGTTCCGCATCAAATACACAAACCAGCCTCACAACCTCGCCTGCCTCAATGCTCTCGGGTACCTGAAGTGCTTTGATCTGAAGAGTCGACGCACCTGAAACATGAAAAACAAAAGGGATTTTGTGGAAATTTTGATGAGTTTTAATTTAAGATTCTTTAATTATTCAAATATTTTAATACTCTGTGGAAAATTTTGTACTTCTTTTGCACACGTATAATCCATGATTTCAAATTCTGAGATTGGTAATTTTTTGACGGATTTTCTTATGTATTTGGCAATCTCGTTTTTACTACGTCATATATATGGGGACCTATAAGAATTATTCAGAAATTTCTATTTTGGTAACCCTAATATTTATGTCATCAAGCACGTCACGATACGTCATCTTGGCAACATTTATTCATCGCCAAAAAAGTTCAGAATTTGGAATTATGGATTATACGGCACCTGAGCCCTTCTTTTTCTTTCTTGATAATTTTTATTCTACTTTTTTGGTTATGTTTTTAATCAACTATGTCTTCTCAAGATAAGAGAAAATACATTGTTTTATCAAGTAACTATTACTTGTAAAAACTGAACAATAATTGTTAATGTTGACAAAATCTGACAATCGACTTATATTGAGTCATTTTAGGAATCAACAAAATTCAATTATTGTTTGATCATTATGACTAAATAATTAATTGATAGTTTTGTGATTATATTATATTTGTTGGATTTCTTTAACATGAATTTTTTTTAAAAGTGAAAGACGGATAATGTGAATTTTTATTTAAATATACGAAAAATATGAATTATATTCCATAGTTTTAAGTTCTTAATAAAATACATTTGATTTTTAATATTTTTTAGTTCTAAAAATTTAACTACTTACATTTTATTTATGTGCAATAAAATTTTAGCGATAATTTACTTCTTTTTCTTCATAATGAGAGAGTTACTTCTTTTTCTTCATAATTTAGAGATTGATACTGACTTTTGTACGATGCCGAGGCGCTAGAGTTTTAGCGAACCCAAATATGACTCCTTTGTTAATTCTTTAGTTCTTTGTTAATTAAATGTTTTGTTTCAAAATTTGGAGTCTAGTAGTTTGTTTCATAACATCCATTTGTTGAGATACATTCTGATACACCCATCGCAAAGCATCAGCTTTGTGGGGGACTATGAAAAAAATGGTGCCTGCCGGAGATTAATCCTAACCGTGGTATCACCTCTACCATCAGCAGAATGAGGACTGGGCACATGAGGGGTATGAAAATCGTGCTCGACGGATCTAAAACCTACGGAAAATGCAGGCATTGCACAGGAGTTCCGCTGGATTCGAGGCATCTCTTTATGTGCATCTCTGTTGCCTCGACCCTCTTCAGCATCGACCCCAACTACTGCCATGGCATACGGTGAAAGCTGAAGATATGGCCAGGCAGTACTCCATTCCTTTGGTCCCATATGACGTCTTTTTTATCTTTTCTTTTTGCACTTGTCACATGACAAAAAAAAAAACAACATGCATTTTAGTGCAATATACATGTGAAAATGCTTGCAATACAACAAAGAATTTAAGGACGCCATATGCAATTGCGCATTGGAACGAAAAAAAAAATTTTTTTTGGTGGTCAGTTAGTTGAGTGTCAAAAAGTTTTTTTTTATTTTTTTATTTCGGAGGATGAAAATGGCATTATATTGTTTATTATATTATTAATATATTATATTATTATTGTGTATTGTAATAGAATGGAAAATTATTGAATGTTAGTTTTTGTGGGAAATGTAAACAACATCTTTAAAAAAATGCTAAATTATTTTCGATTTTTATATCTGTAATAAAAATTTCAGTGATATTAATTTCTCAAAATATAATTTTTGCATAAAATGAGATTGATTGCATATTGACGATTTTTGCAAAATGTTTGATTATATATATTAGATAGATAACAAAGAAGTAATTATAGATTCAATTTTTAAGCCGATTTTTATCAATATTTCGCTTTAGGCAATCTAGGTTTTCTGAGGATTATATTTGGAGATTTTCCATATATAATCTATTTATTCATACTATGTATAAATAATTAAAATTATTTTTTACTATATATTTGTACTGTTTTACAAAAAATTGGGTTACAAGGGTATAATTAATTATCAATTTTCAATGATTGATGTCTGTGATTATTCTTTAATTTATTTTCATAAAATGTTTCATATATTTCCACTTTGAAATTTCTTATTGATTTTTTTAATAAAGTAACTATTAAAAATAAAATTATTTTTATCTAAATTCTCACTAGCTGCTTACAAATACAGATATTGCTTTTTACTATAAATTAATTTTTCAGCTAATGTTGACTACTCTACTATTTGAAAAGATATCCTTTTTATCATGTATATGCAAAACACTATATCAAAAATAAAAAATATACTTTCATCCTTTTTAAAACATTCATTCCACATCGTTTTTCACTTTTTGTCTTTTTTAATATATATATATATATAAATATATATATATTCATAGTTAAATGGAATAATATTCAAAATGTTTCATTAAGAATATTTTAGCAGTTTTTATGGGAAAAAAAATAAAGATACTCATAGTAATGGAGTCAATTCATCACCAGGTGGCGCTTCTGCTCCTGGTACTTGTCATGAAACAAATTTCAAAAGTAAATTATTTACATTATGTTATTATGTTTATTCATATTTAACTTTGTAAATATACAATTTAATTTCATCCAGTAAACTGGTAACAATGCTTTTTAATTTTGAGACACATTTAATAATAAAGAAACGTTAAATATTTATACTTTTTCCAAATTTTTCTACGTTTAATAATCTGAATACTTTCCACAAATGAATGAAAAACGTAGTATTTTGACAAAAAATAAAACACTTATAATGGCAAGAGAGATTTGCAATCAGAATTATTTTATAAGAAATGATAGAGGATAATAAAGTTATTTTTATATCATTAATAATTGCCTATATTTTTGCAAAAACTACTACGTGAATTTAATTATCATTTTACTTCAGCAACATTTAAAAAAATTAATTTCACAGAAATGGTTGTCATGGAAGACGAAATGGTGATAAAATGGAGGCAAACGAATATAAAGGTGAAATAAATATCAGTCCAGATCTACTTTTAACCTATTAGATTCAATTTTAATAGAGTTTATGCAGCGGACACATCTAACAAACAAATAAAAAAAAATTGCCAAGAATATTTGACATGTGACTTTGACGTCCTATGAAAGAAATCGATTCTGCTATTAGAAATTTTAGAAAAAAAATCTTAAAACTATTTTTTTGAAACTCATCAGAAAACATATAAAATAAAAATTTTATTTACAATAAATTATGAGAAATATATTCCGTTTATTTTCTGTAATTAACAAATAATATTCTCTTCATCACAAATTATACAACAAGGAAAGTGAAGCCACAAAGAAAAAATAAGATTTTAATATCCCATAATGCCTGTGAGGTTTGCTTTATTTTAGAATAAATACCAAAACATCCATCAATTCACATTTTAAGGACTAATTGGTTATTCAATACTTTTTACCAATGAAATGATTTTTAATCTAATGGTAATGGAGAAATAAAATGAAAGACTTGCGCCTCATGACTTTAATTAAAAAACACTCTCTCACCTTTCTTTCCTTTCAGTTTATATAAAGAAAGAAGTTGAAATAGATAACAGAAAAACAATGTGACAACTAAGAGATTATTTCGAGCAAAGCTTAATAATTACTATTTTATCGACCGCTCTACTTTTTTTTTGTTCTTCCTTTCGATTCCTCTTAAAAATCGACTGTCGGAAGGGAAAAAAATTACTTCATTATTAATCTCAGTTTTGTTTTCCAAATTTAATTAGGCGTCCATATTGTTTTATCTCGAGGAAAAAATTATTAAATATATATTTTTTTGGATTCGTATTTGGAGATCTTCACGTTTATTTATATGCTAATCTGAAAGAAAAATGGCTTTTCGAAGGATTATTTCTTTTAAAGTAATGGGTGTCAAATTAAACTTCTTTTTTCCCTCTTTTCGTCAGAGCAGTTTTTTTTAAAAAAAAATAAAATAAGAGAGGTAAAAAAGGGATTTTTCCTCTTTTATAGAGGGATTGGATTAAATTTCTTTCCCGGTTAAAGGGTAGGTTACTGATGGCTTTCTATGTTTTTTTTTTTTGCGGGTTAAAACATTGTTTAAATTCAGGAATCAATTCTTTCTCCACCTTTCCATAGCTTAATTTGTTATTTACATTCTTAAAGTATTATTTAAAAATCAACACAATAGTCAAGTTAAAAGAAACATATTCTATAAGGAAAAGTAATTCAAAGCAAATATATAAATATATTCGCAATTATTTGGACATTTGGATAATAGTGATAATTTTTTTTTGTCATTTGTACAATTGATTAAAAGTAAAAATAAATTTGAAAATTATTTAAGGCTATTTTAAAAAACAAAATTAAATGATAAATCATTATTGAAGAGAAATAAGTAAATATTGTTTTACTTGTTTCTTTTTAATAATTATTCATCATTTAATTTATGAATTTACTACTGATTTAGACTTTATTTCATTCCGATTTCTAAAACTATATAACTTGATATCACACATTTCTATTTTAAAGACATCGTATTTCTTTTAAGAGAAAAACTCTAAAAAATATCTTATATATAGAGATTTTATTTGATTTGTGGGTCTTTGATTATTTTAAACGTGATAACTTATGACTTTGTGGTTCGGTTGCTTTAAAATAAATTTCAATACACAAAACTCTGGTCGCCATATTTTGATCATTTAATTACAAATTTGGTTTGGCTTATTTTAAGTTTTGGGAAAGAAATTAAGAGTGCAGCTAATTGACACCTTAATTTTAATTGTTTTTCGTTTAAAGAAGGCGAACAGTTGTTTCACACAAATTAGGAACACATACTTTACTTCATTTAAATAAAATTTTAGAATTCCAATTTGCAATCTAAACTTCTATTTTTACTCACAGAATAAAATATCATTTTTAGTAAATCCATATATTAAATGCCATGAGCATTTTATTATAACAAGTAAAAATCTTGTTAAATATTAACCTAAGCAATTTATTCTCTACATGTAACTGTGATATTAAAATGATATATACATAAGTTATTTTTGAAAAATTTAATAGTAACAAAATAATTTGCCATTTTTTCCTCCTAACTTAAGACTGAAGATTAAGAAAAAAGGTGTGTCAGAATCGATAAGAAAACCCATTCAACTAGTGTCCATCACATTATTTTTAAAATCTTTACGCAATGTACATATACTTTTTCAATGTCCCAACATGTCAAAAATGTAAAGTACAGATATTTGAAGATGATTTCTTGCCTACTATGTAGAAAAGACAATATGCCATGTTGACAATATTGTGTTAAGTTTTCTACAGAAGTACAAGACTGATAAAAGCTGAAAAACTGGTAAGATAGATGAGGTCAATCAAATTGGAGATATTACTAAATTTCTCTTAAAAATTCTTCAATGTTAGAATACACATGATCATTATTACACAATGAATCTTCTCATTCAGAAAGGCCAGTGTGTCTTTAACAAAATCCTGTCAACATGAAAATATATTAACATTATTCATCTGACTTAGTAATGTATGAATCTTGATTATTCAAATTTCAAAGATGTTTATGCGAATGTGTAGGATAGAACAGAAAGTTGTATGTGTCGACTGCTCTGTCAAATTTTATTTTTTTAAATTTTACATTAAGAGAATTTTAAGTACAAATTTATAAGTATACTAAATTTTTAATTAATTAAATGGGTTTCCAATCTGATTTTGCTTTCTTTAGGAAATTTCTGTTTACCTTTTATTGTTTTAATTTAAAGTTACAAAGTTAATTGGTACTAATGGGTGATTAAAAATATCTGGTTATATAAAACTAACAATTAAGATAAATTAAGATATAATAAGATCTTCTTTTTAGTGCTGTAAATGTGTTTTATTTAAAAAATATATTGAAAAATTATATTCATTCAATTTTCAAAATCATTAAATGCTTACCATTAAGGAAGTTATTTAAGATAAGGAAGTTATTTAAGGAATAACTTCCTAATAAGAAGGAAGATAAGGTAAGGAAGTTATTTAACTTCCTTATCATATCTTCCTTCTTATTAGGATAATAAGATGGAAGATTATAAGATAAGGAAGTATCTTATAATCTTCCTTCTTATAGAAGGAAGATTATAAGGTACTTCCTAATCTATAAAGTAAGGATAAGGAAGTTATTTAAGGAATCGTTGTCAAATCTTTGTTTTAATTTAAGCCATTAATTAATAATTTATAAATTATAATTATTAATTAATGGCTTAAATAATTTATAAATTATAATTATTAATTAACAAAAATATTATATTAATAAAGAAATAAACTGTTATGAGTAGTAAATATCAATAAATTGAAGTAATTCATTTATTTAATATATTATAAAATAAAATAATCAAGATTTAACCCCAATTTTTAGTAACAAAACTATTAATGCCGCTAGAAATTAAAACTCACAAATATTGTCCATCGCAGCAATTGTATAATTAGTATAATCTTTCCTGCACACAAAGTCAGCTTCAAATAAAAAAATACCATTTGAAAGATATATACTTAGTTGATTAATTTTGTTAACTTTGCTGAGGAAGTACAGCAGAGATAAGGAATTCTGCTAACTAAATCGATCATAAGGATCGAATGTTTCAGCTAACGTTCCTTTTTTTTTCAATATTTGCGGAAAAGCGTAAAATTAATTATAATGTTGTGAATGGACAAATTCTTGAGAGAGGAAGAAAACTCAGGGTTATAAAATGAATAAAATATTTTAATTCACCTGAGAATATTTTTTTCATTTACAATCTAATAATCCAAGCATTATTTTTAAAGAAACGTATAAACGAGTATGTAATTTTTCTTATTTGGATGTTGGTAAAAATTAAAATATAAGAGAAAAAATTCTTATCAAAGAAATGGAAATAACCAAATAAGATAACATATGAAATAACAGAAGGACGAAATTAGGTATGGTCGTATGTATTCTGTAATTGCAAATTACATTATGATATTCATAATGTAATTTTTAGGACACAAAAGTATTCTTTAGATTTTATTGATCTTTCTAACGAATATTTTATTTTAATCAACGTTTGAGTATCTATTAAATATAAATTTATGATATATTTAATCGCTTATGATATATTATGGTATATTTTTGTTATGATTATTTATCATATATATAAATGATATTTAAAAACTAATTAAAATGGTCACATAAATAAATTATCAGTTAAATACATCATACACTAATCAAAATTCATAAAAAGAAAATATAGCTAAAAAAATTATACGTAATTATATGCACATTTATTATAATTAAATTTATACGATAACAGAAATGAATATGCATAATCCTCATACTATATTAAAAATTATTATAGTAAGGATGTATTTAATTGAACAAGAAAAGGAAAAACGATTAATTTATTGAACAAAAATAATTACAAACTGCCCATTATATGAAATTTCCAAAGCTAATTCTTTACTACTAAAATTAAAAAGATTAGCAGCTCTTAGCCTAAATTAGAATCTAAAATGTCCAAGTCTAACAACTCTCTGCAGTAACTTTTCGGGGTACAATCGCTTTATTTGGAAATATATTTTCAGCATATTTAAATCTTATTATTACTGGAAATGCTCTTTTTCCATTTCCACGCATTTATTTGCTATTTTGTAAATCAAAATGGAATACTTTTAATTTTCTGCATGCGAGTAATTGTTACATAAATCGAAAATCAACAGCACTAAAAAAAATTACATTTTAAAAGCGCCAAACTGCTTGCGTTTCTTCTGGACACTGTGGAATCTACATAAACTTCTCTTTCGAATGGCTAGTTTTTGTTCAAAAATATATATATTCTTTTTTGATGATTATATAAAACACACTATATTTCTGAAGCACTGGTGTAGCATATTAAGTAATAATAACAAAATAATTATTAGCGAATATGATTGAAGGACATCTTAAGCAAAAGTAATCAAGTAATATATATATATATATATATATATATATATATATATATATATATATATATATATATATATATATATATATATATATATATATATATATATATATATATATATATATATATATATATATATATATATATATATATATATATATATTTGAGTGTGATTGCGGTGTGTATGAGAGTTTTCCAGCAAAAGAAAAAAATTAAATTATTTGACACATGTATATATATATTTCAGATATAGTCTTTATACATTCTAAGATTCGTTTGATGGTTTTATTTTAAATTGTATTGTTTTTGTATGTTAAAAATTTAAAGTTCAGATGACTATCTTCATTTTTAACAAATTTAAAATGCCGTTATACTGTGCTTTATTCCCAAAGTTTCAGAAGAATATTCGTTAGTTTGAAAAGCAGATTAGTAAATGTGGCCTTTATCTATCATGTTATTAGAAGCTTAAGCTTAAAATATTTGGGTTACTCATTAAATTCTCTAAATAATTTTGTGCATAGTATCTATATTTTCTGTCAGACACATTAAGCATATTTTAAAGGTAACTACTCTTAAGATTTCAGTTTTAATCAGATTGTATTAATAAGACTAGTAGAAAAGATAATAATAAAGTACATATAGAGTTATGAAACGAAGGAATATGAAAACAGTTCAATTCAGTAAATCAAAGTCATTATAAAAAATGAAAACTTGAAAAATTTTATACATATATATATATATATATATATATATATATATATTA
The DNA here is from genome assembly GCA_030067965.1 of Latrodectus elegans. Taxonomy (NCBI): domain Eukaryota; kingdom Metazoa; phylum Arthropoda; class Arachnida; order Araneae; family Theridiidae; genus Latrodectus; species Latrodectus elegans. The sequence continues at coordinate 34,536,613 of CM057818.1, read as the reverse complement.
AAATAGTTAATAAGCAATTTTAAATTTAGTAAAGATGTCTATAATCATAGATTTATATATCGAAGGAAGGATATGTGTGCGTCTGGAGAATAGCAAATAAATTTATCCACTCAACTAAAGAAAGGAATCACGAAGATGAAAACCAAATTAAATTTGCATAACTTGTTCACGTCATACTAAAGCATTAAGTCAAAATGAAAAACTGACATTTAAAGTGTTTATGGACACACTACATACGAATTGAAAATTCATAATTTTACGTGCTTTCTATTAGATAATCAAATGGCTTCAAAGTCAAATAAGGGCCATTCCTTCTGTGATATTGGGTGCTGATGAGATTTAAGATTGAAAAATTGAGTACACAGATAATTGATGAAAAAAAGATGATTTTTAAATAGTATTCAAGTTGGGTTTGAATGTCCATATGCGCAATCCTCTCACTTGCCTTTGACGGTGATGTTTTCAATGTGACGCACAAAACGAAAGCAGAATAACCTCATACCATACTTACCAAATACAAAATCATCAAAAATTCTGTCTATGGATAGGTTGGTGTTATGATGTATCGACGAAATTATTGATCAAATCATAACTCTCTGTATTCGGAGTATTTGATCCAATCTCTTCTGCAATCAATGATATTGACTCATGTGAAAGCTTCTTTTTATTTCTCATGGAGCAACTTCAAAATCTTATTCTTCTAGTGAGATTTTAACTCTTGACGGGTCAGGTACATATATTGGATAGCAATTTCTCTGGTTTGGAATTATTTTTATAACCATGAAATGACAAGGTGTTGATTGCTGTAGAATTAACCGGCAGTTATATTTTATTGGTAATGGTCCTTGGAGTTAGGTACTGGGGTGTTTGCTGGTTTCAGCTGTCAACATGTAATCTATTAGCCTATTTTTATGCGCCCGATCACATATCAGCTCTTAATATTTGCCCTTCATCTACTGAAAGCTGTATGAACATATTTTTCTTATATTATTCTTACTATTTGCAGTTACTTGTAATTTCTATATACCTGCATATATTTGTTTTCTTATGCAATTATTTTTTTATATTTTTCAATATAAAGCTTTAATTTGCTGTAATATTAAACTATCTCTTTACATGGATATTACGTGTTTCCTCATTTTTATCATTCAGTGAATGGAGTTGAAGCTTGACTAATTCAGCAAGATTTTCGAAAATAATATCTTGGGCTTCATGTTGACATTTTAACTAAAAATGTATATCTTTCGTTGTATTTATATTTCTTATTATTCAAAAGTTTTTATATAGCATTCTTTATTAATGTAATTTAGGAACAAAAATTACTTGAAATGTCAATATATACATACAATGTAAGCTTACAGAAAAAAGCTTGATAAGATATTGATGATTGAACGAGAATATAAAAGTTTTCAAGAAAAAAAGGAAAAGATGTAAAATAAATTTTACATTAACATTTTCAAAAAATAGCGAAAAGTTCAGAATTATATTCTTTAGATCAAAAATTGATTTATCATTGGTATACAACATAAATAGTAAATAAATTATTTTATGTAAAAAAGTTAATTTTTTAATAAGGAAAATACATATTGTTTCACCTTTTTTGAATATTTAATCTTTTCAATTACATAAAAACTTCCAATATGAAATATATGACATCATATATGCTATGTATAATAATTATGTTTGCCTATAGGTTGATATATGCCTGAATCAACAATTTAATTTTTATAAATTTATTTTTATGATAGGGATTAAGTTTTACGATAGATATTCAAGTTTGTCTAAAAAAATTCTGAAATTTTGTTTTTGAGATTATTTAGGAGATATATTCAGGGAAGTTCAATTCGTAATCTCTAATTTAAATTTAACTTTAAGATTGAAGTTGAGTAGAACATACATTTGATATCTGCATTTCAAATTTCATTCGACATGATATTGTAAGTCTTATTTCTTTTCGGAGGTATTTAATTGCTTGTAGACTGGAACTTGGAACATAATTCTCTCTTTTAAAGCGGAGATAGCTAAAGGGCTGAAAATATTTGCTCAACTCATCATTTGCTGCCAGAAGGAGTTGTTTCGATTTGCCTTCGAATTTCAGCTTGTCGAACAGAAGGAAAGTTTGCCTTTTGAAGTAAATTCCTATGCTTTTCATTGAAGTAGAAAGATAACATCCAAAGCTTCTGACAAGCTGAGTGTGTTAAATTTAGAACATTTCATTAAATTATCTGAGTGAAGATTGGTGATTAGATAGGAATACTCTGCATATGAATGGTTATAGATACATTTAATATTAGTTTTAATAAAAGCGTTACTAAAACTAACTAGAACAGTAAAAATAAATAATGAAGTTATTGTAAAAATTAAGAGTTAAATTTAGAACATTTCATTAAATTATCCGAGTGAAGATTGGTGATTAGATAGGAACACGCTGCATATGAATGGTTATAGATACATTTAATATTAGTTTTAATAAAAGTGTTACTAAAACTAACTAGAACAGTAAAAATAAATAATGAAGTTATTGTAAAAATTAAGAGTTAAATTTAGAACATTTCATTAAATTATCCGAGTGAAGATTGGTGATTAGATAGGAATTCTCTGCATGTGAATGGTTATAGATACATTTAATATTAGTTTTAATAAAAGTGTTACTAAAACTAACTAGAACAGTAAAAATAAATAATGAAGTTATTGGAAAAATTAAGAGTTAAATTTAGAACATTTCATTAAATTATCCGAGTGAAGATTGGTGATTAGATAGGAATTCTCTGCATGTGAATGATTATAGATACATTTAATATTAGTTTGTAATAACAACGTTACTAAAACGAATTAGAATAGTAAATATAAACTGAAGCTATTGTAAAAATTTTATTAAATGAAATTTCTTTTCCTATAATGAAAAATCACATACACAAGAGTAATTTGATCTGCATAATTATAGAATTCTTTTTTAAAATTAATTGTTTAATAGTAAATTTTTATAATTAATCACTTATCGTCCTTTTTTATCATGCTCATATGTAAAATTGTTTTTGAAATTGGTAAAATTTTATCATGTACATTGAAGATTAATTTGACTATAAAAAAATTTAACACAGAAGGGTTGCAAAGAATTAGCACCGAGGGAAGTGAAAACACAGAAAAAATTGATAAAAGATATTCATTGTTATCTGATATTCACTGAAGAAATATTGGCGACAAATTGACAACTTAGTCTCTTTAACGTAAGAGTGAAAGGACTTAATGAAATTAAGACGAATTTAGCTTAGAACAATAAACACAGGGAAATTAATTTTTTATATTTATGTCATCACACAAGAGAACTCCAGACATAATGAACTAGAGACTACTGCTAGAGAAACCAATAAGACTAAGCTAAACAAAGAGGTATTTTGAAAGCTATATAAAGAAATAAAAAATGCAGATACAATCCATACTTTTCATATAATTTGTCCCTATAGCTTGTTGGTAAACTTAACTCTCAGAGTATATTTAACAATAAAAAACAATAACGATGATTCGTTTCTAATATTTTCATAAAATTTGTTAATAAAAGTCAATACATTATAAGATTAATAATATTGTAAGATATTCAAAACAAAATTAATTTAAATTGTCCTACATTATTAAGTTGTTAAAAAATTTTTGCATCGAAATTTAAAAACAAATCTGAATATAAAGTTAATAAGAATTTGATTGTTTATTCAAAAATAACTCTAGATATAATATTCCTCTTAAAAATATTTAAAATTTGCAATTCAGCCTATATCTTGAATAAAGTTAAGAACATTTTAATAAAAAAAAGTTGATTTTTTTAAGTGATGTATATTGCCATCACTTAAAAAAATCAACTTGTAAGTAACAATCTATAAAATATTTTAATATTTACGAATGATTGGTTTTAATTTAGCTGAAATTAATACTAGGTGTTTTTGTTCTTACATTATATGAGAAATTTTTATCATGCAAACCAAGTAAGATAAAATAAGATAAAATTAACTTCAAAAATATTATATTCAATTTCAAACAAAGCAAAAAATTATCTTTATAATATTTTAGGATATTCAACTATTTATTTCGTGTTCTAATTTCAGTGGTCGGTTAAAAAATTTCGTGTTTAATTTTTAGTGAACAACTTTCTGATTAAAATATGTTTACTAACTGAAATTCTAACTACAGAGTTTTAAGTTGGTTCTTTCTTATACATTCGATCACTTTAATATTGGAAAAATAACTTATGTACATTTCAAATAAAAATGTTGTTTACCAAAAATATAATTTTCAAACTAAAATAAATACTTATCCTGTTGTTTGAACAACTAACTTATCAAACATTTAATAGAAATATGTATGCTTCAATTATAATATTAGAATTAAACTCTGTGGCACGACAGCCCATGTGGGCCAACCCTACAAGGCACATTACCGATTTCTTGACCGAGGTGGTCAGCCTAATGTGTAGCCTCCAGTGTTTAATTCCCAAGCATGCTTGGTACTCAGTTTATGGACCCACTGAAGGGTTGACAGGCTGAGTCAACCTTGTCCAACCCGAGGAGCGAACGTCGGATCTGTGCCTTGGGAGCGTGAAACACTACCACTAAGCAACAAGGCTTCACACTGGAATTACTATATAATGAAAAAAATTTACTTACACTTAAAATCACTGATATAAGAATGAAAACACAGGAATTAATTTTATACTTCATACAATAATAAATTTTCTAACAAAAATTTATGCGATAATAACAATCGCTATTTAAGTTGTTTATTGAAATATTTGCTGTAAACTCAGCTAGAAGCAATTTGATAAAAAATCATGTTAGCGTCATTTATTTTATTGATATTTGCTTTATTTTTCACTAATATACACACTAACTGACAATATATTAAAATCTAAATAAGTTTGGCAGCGCATTCCTGATAATTTTAGAAGATCTCAGCTGATACAAAATTAGAAATTTAGCACTAAATACATAAACAGTAAGGGAGATAAATATACACTAAAAGGTAGAAATAAATGTGTACCTTATTAGAAATTAAGTATGTATTTATCATTTACAGTTACATTCAGTAAAAAAAAAAGTTCAACAAAGATGGGATAGTTAATTCATTCATTTAAATGAAGATATCTGATGTAAATTGTGTTATAGATTAAATGCATATTTTTACCAACACTTGCTTTTTTATATTAGAGTGGCATTCCGATTTAGGTTCGTGGTTTAAATTTCGAAAGAAAAGAATTGATTTTGATTTGTATTGTGCACTTAATCCGATTGGTATAATTTATGATTTTTTTCTTTAGAAATTCATACCCAAATTTCATGAATAAATTGTTTCATATTAATTCAGAAATTAAAAATGTAATATTTAGTGATAATACCTTTAGGAATAACTTAATGATTTAATCATAATTATCTAATTTCAATTATAAGTTTTTAATAATATTGAAAACGTTAGTATAAAAAGTTTAAAATGATAAAAAAGGTTAACTAAATAATCTTTATAGATTAATTTGTGTATTTTTTTACTGTTATTTATCTTTACATCAAATCACTTAAGACTTCCTTTAATAATAGAAAAATATATAATTTTATTGTAAAAGCATTTCAAATTTTTACTTATGAGATACAATTTTTAGATGTCACCAACCTTTGTAAATTCAATTTGCGTAAATTCTTATTTTATCGACCACTTTATCTCAGGTTGATAATATTTAATTCTGGTAATGATAATAAAATTTTAAAAATAGAAGGTATATATATATATTAATATATATATATATATATATATATATATATATATATATATATATATATATATATATATATATATATATATATATATATATATATATATATATATATATATAATATACAAATATATATATTTCAGCGCACATTTGGGTGATGAACCTTATGCCACATGGCCAGAAACTGCTAGCCATTTGTCGTTACCCAGCGTGCACTTGTGAACCAAGTCACGGAGGCGAGTAGCGTTGCCTGCACCATACCACCACAAACCTGATGATGTATGAATGTGGTCCACCCTGGTGGACCACATTCATACATCATCCCAGAAGAAAGGACAGAGAAATATAGAGAGAACAGAGAAAGAAAGTACATTCATGCCCGAATTCGGATTCGAACTCAGGAGGGCTAATCAATCAGCCATCGGTCAGCATATATATATATATATATATATATATATATATATATATATATATATATATATATATATATATATATATTCTGGTAAACAATCTTGTATTCATTTTAAAATTAAAATTTAAAAGCTTTTATATTATTATTTCAAATAAAAAAATCATGAAAAATTAAGAAAATCTAATTGCCTTAAAAGGTTAATGAAATTTGTATGAAATTTTGTTTAAAAATATTTAAAGTCAAAATGTAACGGCAACAAATACAGTTTATTGATTAATACAAATATATATAAATCTTTTTCTATTACATTTGTGTAGAAGGAAAGTCTTCTTCAAACAAATGATTGTTGTATGTTATCACAAATTAAATAATTAAGATTATGTATTCTTGAAAATGCGAAATATTCTTTAAAGAAATAAGTTCGGATTAAATATTTCACAGTAGTGTTTCCTAAAATTCCATGCATGCTTGAAGATCGGTGTTAGTAATACATTAGTGATATATTCCCGAAAATCTAAAGTTTGAGATTAGTTTTTAATTAATGTTATAGAAATAATCGATATTATTTTGAAAATTAAAATTTAAAAATAAAGCTTTCAGTTTCTTAATACACGTTTAAGTTTCTTTTAACAACACGTGATGATCTTTAACTTAAATATATATTTTTTTTTCTAAAAACTTTAAAAGAAAGAGAGAGAGATGATGAACTTTTCATTAAAATATAGATTACTTTCTCTTTTTAATTTTTAGTTTAAAACTTAGTCTTTACTCTCTACTTTAAAAACGATGAAAAATATTTAAATTTAGGTATCTTAATAAAAAAATTACTGAACTCTCTGATTTTTCTCATACGGTTTTAGTACGTTATTAGTTATCAATAAAAAATATTAGCAGCACATAATGGAGGGACTAATGAGAAAAATGTCAATGTTACTTAAAAATTCATTAAATCAAAGGAGATTAAGTCGAACCTTTGCAAGTATTGATACTTGAAGCAGGAACAATTTGAAATTTCTGTGAGAGGAATATAGCCATTTATCAAAATAATAAACTTAAAAAAAAATTCACCTGTATTTGATGAAAAATTGATGCCATAAAAATGATTTTTCCGAGGTGAATTAATTCTGTGCTCTATAGTTTAAGCGATGTCATATTTTAATTTGGAGCAGTAGAAGTAATTTCGCGTCATACCTTCCATGAACGATAAAACCTTAAGCCATTTTCTTCTGCGTAGTTTTGGATTAAACTAGTAGGAGCTTTATGTATATATATACTGTCTTCAATTTGTCAAGTAAGTTACGATACATAAAAGAATTCTGTTATCATATATTAAAGAAATTTTATGCGTAGGCCATGCCTTTTTTTATAAATGAAAACCTCTTAGACTTTATAACTTGTTTTATAAAATAATATTTGTGTTTTGAAGAATTTCAAAAAAAAAAAAAAAAAACAAAAAAAACAAGAGATAATGTTTATAATTTATAAAAACCAGAAAACTTTGGTGAAAACAAACGTTTTTTATTGTATTATTTTTTAAACAAATTAAAATTTCAAATAAATTTTTTTTAAAAGTTACTCTGAAAAATTCTATTCGTGAAATTTTAATTAAAGTAATTAAAAATTAATGATTTCTCATTGCAGTTGATTCTTATTTTTATAGTATTCAAATTACAGTTTTCTTTTGTAATTAGTAGAAGCTGATTGAAACCAGTCAAAATGTATTGTGATTGAGATCTGTGCAGTTTTTAAAATTTTTATTGACTTCTACTTATCCATTGGAGAATTGTATAGGCTGGAAACTGTTCACTATCGGCCATGCCACTTGATTTAGTTTAAATAAGAAGTCGAGATAAGTTTTTAAGTCAACTCCGGTCATATTGAACGAGTCTATAAGAAGTAAATAGCAAGAAAAATTACTCAATAAAAAATCAAAATAAGAATGAAAGAGACAATTATATTATTAAATGATTTTATATAGCTTTTTAAAAATTATACAAAAAAAATAAAGTTTTTTAAGTCCATGGTTACAATAAATTACTGAACAACTATATAGAAAATAGTGTAAGAAATTATTTTCTCGTGTTGTAAGTTTGATTCCTTTTTTTTAATTTTTTTTCACCATCACTTTTCATATTAGGATGTATACCAGATTATAAATAGTTTCCATTGGGTAGCTCTAATGACATGCAATTTTAGAAATAAATTTAATAACGCTTAATTAAAAGTTATAATCAGGTAAATTTTAACTATTTGAACATTTTTTATTATGATTTTATCTAATTGTAAATTGTGTGCATATTACTGGACAGATATGACTACAAAATGGTGGTCTTGATTTGTAAGTGATTTTTAGAGTATTTTCACTATATATTCAATGAAAGAGATGACATTGAATGACTACATGAAGAAGATTTTGTTCTAAGGAATATTTCACATCTATTTCAGTAATGAAATAGGAAACACTGGAAACGTATTATAGTAAATTGTGAGAACTGTATTCAGTAAATATCATTCATATTAAATTACTTATGAAAGGCATTAATGATTTCGTGGCAGATATAGCATATTTCGGTAATTTACTAACGCTAATATTATCCCATTCCTTGGCATCATGCATGTAGGTAAATTCCGTTGAAGAGACAGCGATAATTATCCAACCAATCCGAGCTCGTCAACTTGAGTCGTAAATCCAGAAGCGACACGTGATCTAAATCATTTTAGAACAATTTGTTGAGTTTAGTAGATTTTACTATCGTCTTCGAATTTAGAGTTACGGCTATAAGTCGATTATATTTTAGCCATAGAAATATTTTTTAAAGCAATGTTTTCCTAAAATACACGCAATTACAAAAATAGTTCACAACGAAAGTTGTAATCTCATTTTTAAAATAAACAAAACCGTTTCCATATCTCTGGACTTAATGGTAGTAAAATTTAAATAACGGTTATGAGATTATAAAGTAACTTTATTTTATGGAACATTGTGAGATAGAATAATTGATTTTAGAAGATCTAAAAAAAAAACTTAATAAATTTTATTTTTATGATTAAATCCATTTTGATTAAATGCTAAATGAAGTACTATTGAAAATTACTTTATTTCCAAATGAAGTGGGAAAAACTATACATAGAAGCAAGTGATTTTTCGATTACGATTAATATATTTTGTTATTTAATCTTTTTTTAATATCATTCTTTTTTAAAATTTACGCGCGAGTAATATATATCACATAATTTTTGACTTATAATTGTATTAGTATTGGGAAAAGTTTTTGATAAAAGTATCTTTTTTTTTTGCAAAATCTTTTGAAGTGAACTTGAGAACAACTTTATATCAAAATACATAAAAATTGATATTTGTTTATTGAAATTACTTTATTTTGATGTAATTACTTTTGTGAACGATGAAAAATTTCTAATGATGATGTCACATATGGAGTTTCATATAAAGAAGTTATTTTATGATGATTATTGTAAACTAATCAATTTACAATAATCTATTTTATTATTATGTAATTTATATATAATATTATATAAATTATTTATAATTTTATTATTAGTATTATTTTGCAAGTTAATCAATTTATAAAATATGATAATTTGTTTCTATAGAAATTTTTTAAAATAAAAATATTTTAATTTGGTTAAATAGAGAATAATTCACAACACATTTTTTATTATTATCTAAAACAGATAAATTGTTTATATAACTAAATATTCTTTATATATATAGTGTATTCTTTTATAACATTTTCTATACATAGTCAATTATACATTATTATTAGGTAACTGAATATGTATAAAATATACTATACAAGTGTTCCATTATCTAAAACAGATAATTGTATATGTATGGTTTATTCTACAACAAATAAATTGAAAATATGGCTAGCAATTTAAAATGGAGCTTAATTATATGTTATCATGGCAAGAATTCCATGTGTATAAAAATATAGAAATCTGAATAATAATTTTCAATATTAGCGGACTAAATTTGCATTTTAGCTTGTGATTACTTAAACGCTTATTATTTTTCATATTTGCTTAAATAATTCGAGATTCTTATGGATATTTGGTTTTGGATTTAATATCCGTAACGTAAAAATGAATACAAATGAGAGACTTTTCTTAGTTCAGATCAATTCAGAACATGAAAAATAACAACTAAATAGGAAAAAATATAACCGATAACGGGAATTCTTAATATAGCTAGGCAATAATTTAAAACTCAAATTTTATAACAAAAATACAAAATTTTTGTTATTGCATTTTATCATGAAATATATTCATAATTAAACAAACATTTATATTACAAAAACGGTAGTAAAATGTAAAAATTATGTAATATAAAAACGATTTGTTTTTTTATTTATTACATCCAATTTTTCAATATAATATAAATTCTTGCAAAGCGATTTTAATTTTGCGATATTATTATATTTTCCTTTTACTATATTTGCTTTTGCTATATTATTATTATTATTATATTATATTTCTTTATATTTCATGGATTGGTTCGTCTCAATCCCTTAGTATACAAAGAGAAAAAAATCTGCCTTGAAATTTTATGAGTACATTCACAAACACTGAACCAAGACAAAATCATGAAATTTATATCTTAACAGTGATTAATATATTTTTTGATAATCAATTCGCGTGATAGATATTTTAACTATAGAATCAATCGGAAATTAAATGAACTAAGCAAAATCAATCGGAAATTAAATGAAAATCAGTGAAGTAAAAAAAGATTACATATTTACACACTTTGATGCATAATTAAAATTTCATTAAATGGATAAAAAGTATAAAATAGAAATTTCTGAATATACTCATGGAATAAATATACAAGAAATTAATTTTGAATAACATGAAATAATATCTATTTTACTTAATAATATTGATAATTATTATTAAATATTTGTAATATTTTTGCAAAAATATTTGTAATTAAAATAGGCACCCATTTACTTAAGCATATTATATAGAAAAATAGATTTCAGTTTAAACTGTTTCAATTCCCAATTTTAAAAATTATATTGTGAGATTTTAAAAGAGTAATTTGTTTTTTTATGTTTTTAAATTAAATTTATGATTCCGAAAATATAAAAAAAAGTATTTTATTGAATGATTTTCTTAAGATTTTAATTAAAATTGTGGAAGATAAACTTTATGATTGTATATTTAAACATTGGAAAGAGAAATTCTAATTTATCTGCATGAGTTATGATAGATAAAAAAAAACAATAATACCGTTATAATTATTATTCCATTTAATTTAACAAAAGGTATTCTGATTTCAACTGTAGTGTTGAAATTTAATTTATCTAAACATTAAAATTCTTTCACTGAATCCATCAAGAATTATATCCCTTGTGTATATTGTTTGAAAAAAATATCTTTTTACTGGTACAGTTTTCTTGAATATATTTACTCGTATTGTTTTCTAAAAAATTTGTTTTAAGATGAAAGTAAAAGATTTTGGAATAATTTATTGGTCTTAACAAACCTATACGTCCCAGAAGATATTTAATTTTTCGTATGTTTACGATATTCTTAAGAAATTAGAGAATAAACATAACCATATTGCAACCGGAAAAAGTTTCATATTTCAAAGTACACAAAATTGTTTTAGACCATGCTTATAACTCAAGTTTTGTATTTCTTAATTTTTAGTTTTACAATAAATATAAATATATTTAAGGAATAAATATGGAGTAGTTATTACTATATATTCTTATTAAGTGATAGTTAATATTTATAAAGGAAAATTGTTTGGATTTTAAATCAGAGACAGAAATTTTTTAAACAAATCTTGTTTTACCCTGTTAAGCTTAATAATGTCCCAAATATGATCAAGAGATATTATGTTTGTGTGTACGAAATTTACATGAAACATTTCAAAGCATATGTGAAACAAATTTTATATTTTATATTCACATTATGCCGACCGATGGTTAAGCGCTCCTGACTCCTGAGCTGTGGGTCCCAGGTTCGAATCCCTGTTCGTGCATGGATGTTACTTTCTTTCTCTGTTCACTATGTGTTTCTTTGTCATTTCTTCTGTGATAGTGTATGAATCTGGTCCACCCTGTAAATGGGTTTGTGGTGGTATGGCGTGGGCAACGCTATTTGTTTTCGTAACGTGGTTCACAGGTGCCCACTGGGTAACGACAAATGAGTAGCAGTTTCTGGCCTTGTTGTGGCATAGGATTCGTCACCCAAGTGCCCGACGTTGGAAAAAATATTCACATAATGTATTATAATTAATTTTGTTTTCTGATAATGAGTAACTTTTGGTTTCCAGAAGTTCAGTTGCTTAATCAAGAGGTTTACGTTTTAGGTATAGATTCAAATTTTTGCTTCTTTTCTGAATTTAGTTAACTTTTGATTCCTAAATGTTAGCGACGTTACCAAATCCTTGGTAGGTATGTAACTGCTATTAATATGCATCCTCTTTTTAGTGCAAGGTGAACAAAACATTTTATCAGAAGAATAAAATTATCAACCAATAGATATTTCCGATGAAGTTTCTGCAAAGAGTGATGTAGATTTCATTGTAAGTTTTTCTGCCGATAGTGAATACGAAATTTCCATCAAAGTGAGGATATCATTTATGATTCAACGTAGAGTGATTATTGAGTGAGAAGAACTTTTGTCTAAACTAAAAGATTATAAACAAGAAGATTTTAGATACCAAATAATCAATCACCAAATTCTGTTATTGTCTTTAATATTCAATGAAGTATTTTACGGTAAGATATATTTCCATACTTTTTTCTCCAGAATCTCTGTATGAGTTCTTATTGCAGATTCGACTAAGGAAAAGATAAAAATTTAGGAAATAGGGAAAAGGAACTCACACTGGCATGGATGAAATTATGATTCGTCAATGGTTGTTATCTGATGGCGCATTATAAAAGGAGGTGAAGTTCCAAATATTATTGGTTTAATGATGGACCAGAAGGAAATATTACAATAAAAAATGTGATATCAAAGGACTGATATTTTTTCTTATCTTCAAATTTGTAGTTTTGAGAGATCGTCAAATCTTATCAAAATTTAATATATAAAGGATATCTTTGTATATGGGCCTCAACAGAAACAGGGTTGCTGGCGAACCAGATATAGTTTTAAATAGCATAGGCTATATAACCAGTCCCAGATTACCCAGGTTATCAGAAGCTACAAGCTAAGATGGCTTGGCTATGTCTGGAGAAGCCAGGAAAACAACTCCACTAGAATACAAACGTTTAAGAACCCCGATGGATCCCGTGCCTGAGGAAGACCACCAACAAGATGACTCGTTGAAACTGAAAATGACCTCAGGACACTGAAAGTTAGGAGCTGGCAAAGTGTCGCTCTGGACAGACTGTGCTGGAAAAAAAGTGCAGTAGAGGCAGGTGAGACCTGTAATAGGCTGTTACTCTATTAAAGAAAAAGATGATATCTTTGTATATCATCTCTCTCTGTATATAATAAAGCAAAACTTCGGTGTGTCAACGTCAAAATTCAAAAGTAAATCTTCATTTCAGCAATAAAAACATAAAATCATGTGAAATAAAAAATAAAACTATGAATGAACAAATTAATAGGTAATGTTATGCTAAAGACAAAGGTTATAAATTATTTTTTTACTATTTATTTACAATTGTAATTTACTTATTGCTATGATCATTATAGTCTTATTTATTGATTAACTAATACATGTTGGTAGGAAGAAAGCAAATGCAAAGAGTATACAAAAATTCATTTATCTCTTCCAAACAATGTCAACAAGTCTTTCTTGAATATAGAAGATCACCTATATTCAATAAATTTCAGAGAAAAATTATGAGTACTTAGTGACTGTTTATCAAGATATATAAAAGCAAGAATTTTTTTTTATCAAATGTGTCGTTTATACTTTATTAAGACATATACCACTTGACGTTATATCATACTTAATTTGTAAATAGGGAATGAAATAATTAGTCCTATTTATTTAATTTTATTATTTATCTACATGGAACGTAAAGGTTATGATCATTAAATCCTAGACGACTGAGGTAAATAATCTTAGTTGACCTTATTTTGTGGAGAAATATTGTAGGCCTTTCCAAAAAATAAGAAACAGTTTAGAATTTAAATTCATTATAAAAATATTTTATTATGTCAGTATTAAATATCAAAGCTACTTTTCATAATTAAATTTTAATCAAGCAAAAGTCGATTGCATCGTTATAATAAGCAACATTTTTCATATTTGTGATGATCATTTTTCATAATTTTAATTAATAATTCATAGAAAAATAATCATGGATTACTTAACCTAACAATATTCATGATGTACATTATAGTCAGTATTAATTACAAAATATCATCTATTGTTTCCATTAGAGTGTTACAAAAAGATGAAAGTCATATCACACATCATGCATTTAGAATTTGTACGGAATAAAAATATCATCTTTCCTCTCCCCGATTATTAAAGCTTTTATTGGTACCACCTATTTCTTTTTGTTTATTTGTTTATCATCAGCTTTGTCGTAGTCTGTGCATCAAAGAATAATCAAATAAGTGACTTATTTTATCACATAAGATTCTTATTTAAAACTTTTCTCAACTAAAACTGCTTCTTTATAGAGAAAAAGTCATAAATTACACGCTTTGATCCGATCCATTTGGTTCAACATTTAGAACTTGAAACCCATTTCAATCTCATTAACATGATTTTAACAATATTTACATCGTAAAGAGAAGAATATATTAAAAATATAAGGGAATTATTTATGGATTTTGCATTTAAACTGAACATCAGGTAGAAATTTAGAATGTAGGTACTAGAATTGTAGAAATATTAGACAAAAAAATATTTTTTTGATCTGTGGGATTTTGGGAGAAAGATATAACTTGACCTTAACAACTGAAAACTGTTTCCTACGGCTAAGAGATAAGGCTCGTTTAGAGTAGAATAATATAATTGAGTAGAACAGAACACTAATTGAAACAATATGGTAATTACTTGGTCTTGACAAATGTCTATTAGGGAAGGCATGATCAGCATTCACGATAGTTTATTACTATCCTGGATCACAAATGTATAGGAGTACAAACTATGATTTGGAGATGTTAGAGCCATGTTTTGATTTTTTGACAGGTATTAAAAGTAATTACCATTAATACCATTGCTTACTTCTGTTAAGTAATTAGAGGAATGTGATCTTTATCGATAAATCTAGTGATTCTGTCATTCAGGAAGACCACAGCACACGCATGTCATGGCAGATAAATTAATGGTCCATTCCAATATTTGTTATTGTTCATTTCAAAAGAGTGTTTAAAACTATGTAATATCTTTTCGTGGTATAACAAGTTCCCATCTCTAGCATCAGTAATGCATAGTTTGGCTTTATTTTTATATTATAATCTTGAATTGCAATTCGAAGTGTCTTGAAATTCCACTGAAACAGTAGAGTTTGAAATCATACAAAAAATCAGGTCTATTGTGGCGTGATTCAGGTAACTTATTAGATTCCATGTCATCCAGAGATGAACCCAGAGTAAACTGATAAAATAATGCTTGATTCCTGAGTATACTGATAAAATAATGCCTGATTCCAGAGTATACTGATAAAATAATGCCTGATTCCAGAGTATACTGATAAAATAATGCCTGATTCCAGAGTATACTGATAAAATAATGCCTGATTCCAGAGTATACTGATAAAATAATGCCTGATTCAGAGTATACTTATAAAATAATGCCTGATTCGAGAGTTTACTGATAAAATAATGCCTGATTCCAGAGTATACTGATAAAATAATGCCTGATTCCAGAGTATACTGATAAAATAATGCCTGATTCCAGAGTATACTGATAAAATAATGCCTGATTCCAGAGTATACTGATAAAATAATGCCTGATTCCAGAGTATACTGATAAAATAATGCCTGATTCCAGAGTATACTGATAAAATAATGTCTGATTCCAGAGTCATGACTCGATTTTTTCCAAGTTCACACACATTAGATATTTATTTGTAACATACTTATTATTTAGAAATAAAACAATTTTTTTTTTGTATACGTCTGATAAAAATCTCAACATCTGATTTTCAAAGGGATAAAATCCGAAGAATTTAATAAAGAATGTTCAAGACACTGGGCAAAATTTATAATTAGTGAGATGATATTGAATTATTTTAGTATAGAAGTAACTGAAAAGCAATGCGCCCTTAAAGAAGAAGTAAATTAAAAAAAATATGCAAATGTTGAACAAAAAGATTGATCATTTATAGATTTCCAAAATTAATTTCCTTTTCAAGATTCGACACATATCATTTGTCTACATCAACTAAAAACAAATTAGATAAGTGCATAACTACATCTCTACTGTAATTAGTAAATTTACTAAATTAATGTCCATTTTAAAATTTATTAAGGATAATGGGAAGAAAATGGATTCGGTGTATGTGTGTGTGTGTATGTATGTAAATTTACTATACATATTTAACTAATTAACTTAAAGGTCAGTATTTGTTATGCTATTATGAACAAAAGAAGACACTTAAAAGCTTTCTTATAATATATGTAATACTGCACATATTTATTAAAGTCAAAACATTTCTACAACAAACTCTTATCCCTACAAATATATTACAAACAACGAACACAACTATAAATCAAAATATTTTATTGACTTAAAAAAAATACCAAGTAATACTTTTTTTAAGAAAATGTCATCAAATTTTCGTCTACATGATTAAATATCTAATATATTTCGGAACCAAGTAAAACTCTAATATTTCGGCTTATTTTAAATAGGAATTGTTTATCAGCACACAATGTATTTAAAATAACTAATAACTAATATTGATTTTACTCCTTTAAAAAGGTATTTTAATTCAAATAATTAAAATAATATTAAGGAATGTAGAATTACTGCATTATTTGAATTCAAAGATGTGTATACATATCGATAAACTCACTATAAAAATATTTTTAAATTAGAAAATAAAATAATAAATAAGCTTTGAGTAGCAAAAAAAGGATCTTTCACATATGAAATTACTGGTTTCATTTATGTAAGATTTTTTAAAAATAATTCTTTAATTGTGAAGATTTTTGAGTGTTACATATCCTTACTAATAACCGAATAGGCAAATTTCATATGATATTCATATTTCTGAAGCAAGCACACTTTCAAAATATAGTTTTCCCTTTCCTGATCCGTAACGGTCGTAAACGTTAGCTGCTCCCATGAAAGATTAAAAAAAATATCGAAGAGATGTACACGAGGATAGACAAAAACAAAGTGTAAAGGGCACATCTCTGGATCGACGTCGTAATAACGTTAAAGGTCCGTTTAATCTACCAGAAAACGGCTGTCGGCCGACTATAATGACTTCTGTCAGTCGGTGTTAAAGGAATAATAAAAAAAGTCGACGAAGAGAAAAGACGTTCGAATAAGTGTGAAAGGAATTGCTTAGGGTCGGTTTTTCAATAAGGAATAGTGTCGAAAGGGCGCAGCTGGCATCCTGGAGCAACAGGGGCGGGGTGTGGCTTTCGGGGGGCTTCGACTCATTGTAAGGAGCAACATTTCAGATATTACTCAAGAAATCCTTTTACGACTTCTTAGGACAATTAAAATTCATTTAAACTGCATTTAAATAAAAAAGTACCAAAAATTTAACCTACCTCTTAAAGTCAGTTATCAGAAATAATTCGTTAAAATTATATAAATTTATGCAAAGAATTATGAATTATACTTAAAAATTATACAACTAAAAGAAATGCAAGTTAGAAATTTGTTTCAAACTAAAATATGCTTTTATGTAATGAAAAAATATAATTTATTATTGATCTACCAAATTTAAAGCTTAAAATTGTGCCATAAAATAAGCATTCGTGTTAACGGATGAAAATATTTGTTAAAACTATTTCTAAATGATCGTAACTAATATTAAAGTTATTATCTTTACTGTTATAATATATTTTATTCCATATATGTGAACTTGAAAAATAAATTTTTTCGAAACAAAAAATTACTTATATAATTTCTACTTTTAATTATATATATATATACTTAAGAAAGAAAGCAGTTATATTACTAAACTATGTATTATAGGATAATCATTATTAATTGGCTTTTGAAAGATAATTTTCAATTAAAAAATATTAAAAGTAAATTAAAGTTCTTAGTTCTGTAAGAAATTGCTCTTAAGTATACAATTAAGTGCTCATAATCATTATCCATAGTGTATTATGAAACTTATTTAATTAGTCTTGTGTATTTAATTGTTTAATTCATAGTAAATATAATAATAAAATGTGTATATTTATTCATATCAATATCATTCACATATTATTTTAAACTTGATTTTATGATTTGAAAATGTATGTTATACATTCACTCAACGATATTATTTAAATACCTAGAAGAAGTATGGAAATAATTTTATTGTTGCAAATCTATGTTTTAAGAATTTATTACATGTTATAAATAGGTGGTATTTTTTTTCATAAAATAATTTTTTTTATAAAATATTTTTATTTATAAAATAATACCTTCTCACACTTAAATGCTTGGCTAAAGTAGAATTTAAAAATATTTAAGGAAAAACTGTAGAAGTATGTAATAAGAATGAGGGGATTACATTTTATATATAAATAAAGTATATTTTCATTTCAAAAAATTGATAAAAAAGACGTATATGAATGGAAAATCATACGTATTTATATATCTCGATTATATAAGTATTTGAAGAACGCACATAATGTATGTTAAAAGCTTTGATATCGTAATTTCAGCGATTGTCAGTTAAATTGCTTAAGTCAATATTATACTTACATTTCTCTATTTATTTCCGTTATTTATTCTACTTATAAAATTTTCATTACTTTCAATTATTTCTGTCATTAATACCCATAATTATGTTACTGAAAATTAATATTGATTTGATTTGATGATGCTTTTTGAAAATCGTAGTTACTTCCAGAATTTTAGCTATTGTTAAACACCCTAAATTGATGTGACTTTGAGTTATGTTTTTCAGGTTTTCTCTCTTTAGACATGCAAGAGAATATGTCCCTATATCGGAGAAATGTCTTCCAGGGAGTTGAAATGTTCAGTGGTTACTCAAATAGAGATTTATAACAGCTTTTTGCTGTTATACTATTTATTAGCTGCTGTTTCATGGATGATACGTAAATGAATAAAAAAGATGATAAAAAAACGTCATTTGGGCTGCAGTAATATTTTCATCGTCTCATAGAGTTAATAAGGTAACTCATAATTATAAAATAAGCTTAACATTTTCTCCTAAGGATTTTTTTTTTTGATCTTACAAATATGAAAAAATATCTGCAAGGTCATAATGGTCAGTAATATGGAATAAAACTGTTCATTTTTAGTTTGAAAACTCTTATAAGTTGTTTCCTAAATGGTGAAATTCATGGAACAATTTAATTAAATTAATGAAATTTTTGTCCTAAATATTTCGAAATAAATTGCTATTATTTTAAAAAAGGAAATGGAATTCAAAATGGAAAATTTATATCATCCACAAAGAAACGAATTCAGCTCTGTTTGGAACATTAAAATGCCATCAAGAATAACCGGTGAGGACTTCTTTGCAAGTTACTGAGTTCTAATTTAGTAATTAAGACGTTTTAGTTTCTGCTCAAAAGTAATTACTTTTCAATCTTCAAAATGCTGTTTTCAACGATTTTTTTAAATGGAGCTAATGATACCAATTTCTCTCTTTCCAAAGCGATATCTGTCACATGGTTCAGATAGATTGTGTTTAAGACGATTTTCTGAAAGGACACTTTCTTCAAGTAGTTTCATGCTTCTTTAACGAAATTGTTTTGAAATACGCTTTTTATTGATCTTGTAGAGCAACTGAAATTGCTTTTCAAGACCGTTTATGAAAGAAAACCAATTTAAAATGCATACAAAATATTATTAATTTACTTATTGAACTTAACGTATGTGTATATTGTAGGTTAGAAAACTATAGATAATAGTATCAACAACAAATTCTAAATATTTCATATTGTATGTTTTGCTCAAATATATATATATATATATATATATATATATATATATATATATATATAGTTAATTTTTAAGTACAAAAAATAATAATCAATATGCAGTTTGTATACTTTTTTTTAAAAAAAATAATTGTGTTTAATTATTTTATGATTTTTATTTTATAAGTTTCAATAGTAAAAGAACCTACGCAGATAGCCAACATTTTTGTGTATATTACTTAATGTTTTTATTATGTTTCTATAATTATAAATATATTAATTATTATAATAAATAGGGGCACACACACACACACACACATCTTGGTGGTTTTTAAATATAATGAGTACATATTATGTTTGTTACTTTAAATATTATAGTCCCAGTTTGCAGGAGAGGGCTAATTCAGCTAGGTTGCAAATTAATTCAATATAACTTCATCCACACTCGAAGTGGGAATAGAACTCATAAATCGTTGAAACGAAAACCAGATTTGTATAACCATTCAACTACTAGTTAAGTGCTAATAAGAGGATATAAATGTTTCATTTTTTTTTTCCTGGAAATAAACTTGAAATGAAACTTAGAATTACAAAAGAATTAAGAATATGTTTCTCGTAATGGAGTCACGTGCTTTATTTACTAATATATCGAATAACAGCGTAGAGTTTATAAAGATTTTATAACATTTAATACAGGCAATACATTCCTAATGTATTATTCATAAATAAAGAATCGTATTTAATATATACAGATAAAAAAATATACAGATAATTAACAAGATAAGAGAAGTTAGAAATTTTACTATAACTCTCCTTTGTCTAACAGTAGACAGAAAATTTTCCATTCCAAAGAAAATGATTTTAATTAGTTGAACATAGAAAATTATGCTGACTACCCTATCTAGTGATCAGAGTGCCTGACTGCGGATAGGGAGGTCCTGGGTTCGAATCCCGGTTCTGGAATGCATGTACTTTCTCTCTCTAACTATCCTATCTTTGTCTTTTGTGTATATGAATGAGGTGTGAATGGTTGCCTACCCTATAAACGGGTCCCTATTTCATGTGTGTACTGAAGTAGTCGGACTCCACACCAAATATGTTTCAGTATGAAAAAGTGGAGCAGCGCACCCATATTGTCAGCCTAGCTGGCACCAGACAAATATATATGTATATATATATGAAATTAGAATAAATTAATACAATTCAAAATTTTGCAACTTCTTTACTTGTAAAGAAAGTAGATTGGAATTCAAAATTGGCATTGGCAAAAATTATAAAAACTTTTTTTTCGCTTAAAGTATTTTATATAAAAGAATATATATAAGAAAAGTTTATTGAATGTATTTAGCTTTAAATGATGGAACAATATATTTTGCTTTTCACTTTTATCCACATTAATATAATTCATGAGACAAATCCTTTTTTTTTAGTTATCATGCATCCAAAAGTTTCCCCAGAAAAATGAATTTGAATAGGTTTTTAGATTTCGTAATTTTGTGAAAAGTGTTGATCTCATTAAGAAATGTGGTCTTAATGTGCAACATAGCTTAATATATAAAAATAAGAAAAAAATTTTTTTTGAGTTCTTATAAATTTTCATTTTGATAATTCATTTTTTCCCCAATTTTTTGACAAAATAAAAATATCTAATTTTTTTTTATTTGGTAGATAGATAACTTATGAAATATAAGCACTGAAATCATTTCTAAACTTAGTGTTAAAATTATGTGAAAATGTTTTCGTGCAATGCTTATAATAAACCATTGGATCTTATAATGTTGATTTATCAATAACATAGTTCCCTAATTAAAAAAATTTTTAGAGGTTTTGTATTTTTTTAATTATTGAAACATGCATATTTAAAGGTAAAATAAAAATTTTGATATTGCTTGTTCCGTAATTTAAAATCACACAGTACAATTTTTATAAAAAACATTTAGCAATAAATAATTTGAAATTGTCAGGAAAAACTTTAATAATTAATTAAAGAAATGGAATGAAGAGTAAAATATTTATAATTTTAGCATTATATAGGAAAAATATTGATTTTTAAAAAGTATTATAACAGAACATTTTTCAGAATTAAATACTAAAATATACAAAGCACGTTATTTTAAAAATATAAATAAAATACTTATTTTAAAACTATTAAAAATCTACTATCTTTTAAAATTTTATAACTTTTTATTCTTGTAAATTATAGAACTTAAGATTATATGTAAATTAACACATTTATCTCAGAAAATATGCTTATAGATGAATAGAATATGACTGTGGAATTTATTATCGGTAAATAAAGAATTTTGTTTAGGAGTAAACAAAAATTGTTGTAACTATCATATTCAAAATTTTGTATCTTTTCATTTCAAAAACGAGTTCTTTCAAAGAAAGAGAATTAAGTGAAACATATTTCAATCAGGATATATTTAAATTTCGTATATTGAACCTCATGGTACTTGCATTTTGAGTTCTCATAATAAAAATAATTTGTTCATGAAACGAGTTGTTTGCGAAAATACCAGTTAAAAGGAAATATAGCTTAAAGCATTTTGATATGTTAAAATCTTTTATAAAGAATATTAGTTTCATAGAATGTTAAGTTGATGTAATTGAAAAAAATATCTTGATAAATATTAAATATTTAATTTTCTTAAAATTTATTTTCAGTTCTTTGTAATACTGAATAAAATACAAAATGTATATTCATTACTTTGATATTTATTTAAAGTTTATGAAAGGAAGTTTTTATTAAAAAATGATTAAATTTCTATATCAGGTTTTAAGAAATAAGTTGTTTCACAATAGGTTACATGAAATAGAAGGAATATTAATATTTTTGAATTCTATTTAAGAAAATTGGTATTCTGAATGCTGTACTTTCATTTTTAATTGTTTTCTTTCATATTAATTATTAAACATGAATAATATATCGCGAATTATGATTATCTTTTACATATAAAATAATTTTTGATTTTCATTACTTGAAGACTGACAGTGAACCTTAGATGTATGAATTGTTTAATTACATGTAATATAGAACAGAAAATGCATGCCTGTTTTTGCATGAATTCTTTCATGATTAGGGATAATATATATGTAAATATACATTATTCTATTAATTTTACGTATTCATTGGAAAATTAATTATTATTATGTTGAATTTTTATTACTTATCACTTTTCTATAACTATAATTATCATTTTTATTTAATACTTCTTTATAAATATTTTTTAAGCGACAGGAAAGTTTATAGAAGGTTTTCTTTTACGTTTATCTTTTTAAATAATGCAGAGAGAGATATAATATAATGTACTTATTAATCACAGTGATTTAGCAATTTTTTAATGAGAATGCTGAAATTTTATTTAATATTTTTTTCCAATGGTGGGCACTTGGGTGACGAACCGTATGCCCCAAAAAGGCCAGAAACTGCTCCTCATTTGTTGTTACCCAGCAGGCACCTGTGAATCAAGTCAAGAAGGCGAGTTGTTGTTGTTGTTGCACCAGCATACTTCCCTGTACCTAGCCCTGAGAAGGACTTTACCAGTTAGATAGAAGCAGCCGGATGGAGTCTTCGTGATTTTGAAGCAGGGAGCAAGCAGAAGATTCCCAAGACTTGACCTGCCACCCCCAGATGCGTCACCTTACTTGGAGGACATTGCGGTCAGATTTAGTGTGTCCCGACCACCCTTAGCGAAAACAGAGGAACCTTGGCTAATCTGGGACTCAATCTCACTTCCTTCCGAAAGTGAGAATGACTCTCTCATTAATCAGGCCCCGCGACCACAATTTTGGGATGGGATATAAAATTATATAAGAAAATAGTACACACAAAATTCATAGGATTATGAAATTACAAGAATATGTAGGATCACAAGGCTGCAAAAATACATGGAATTACATACACACTTACGGAAATACACAGATTTATAAAAGTATGAAAATACGAAGGATTACAATTAATGGCTTTAAAATGAACAATACACTAAAAAATGAATTTGAAGAGGAGCTCAAAAATCAAGAACAGTCTATTGAAAAAATCCATTAAAGCATGTTGAAGCTGTCATTTCTTTAGCAAAGTTTAAGTACTTAAGTCCAAATATTTAGGCTTGGGATATTAGCAGAAGAAGGTCAATGATGATTCTTCTTGAACCACTTGAATAAACACTCTTGACTAATAAGAAAGTCCATTACTTGGTTTAGTTTTCATCTAGAGGTCTTGTTAGAGAGTACGGTAACGTTACCCGCGTTATACCACTACAAACCCGTTTATAGGGTGAGCTACATTTTTACATCATCACAGAAGAAAGGACAGGGAAAAGCAGAGGGAACAGCGAAAGAAAGTAACATCCATGCCCGAACCAGGATTCGAACCCGGGACTCACAGCTCAGGAATCATGAAAGCTAACCACTCAACCATATGTCGGCATTATATTTTATTTAATACATACCTTTGAAGACTGGATTACTTTTTATGAGGACATTTTAAATAAATTATGGTAAAAAGCTATATTACTTTTAACATTAACAAATTTTGCAAACTGCAAAATTTTACAATGTATGCTTCAAAAAGAAATTTATTTCTCATAAAAATATTGAATGAAATAGTTTAAAACTTTTAAATCAATATTCCTATTTTAAATTTTCGAGAAAAAAAATAGCTTCAATTGTGACGTCAAAATTTATTTTCCATTTTTAAATGGAGAAAATGTGTTTGTTTAAATTATTTTTGCAATCATCGTATTATCTCATCCAAAATGCAAAATAAGTGATGACAAACTGGTGACTTTGACGCTTTTGATAATTCCAAATAGGCTACTTACTCGGATATTTACGTACATTTAAGAAGTTTCAAATTATAATTTCATTGTAAAATTATTTTCAGCAGAGTTTATTTTAATTGAAATAAATAAAATTGTAAAATTAAGCTATTATAGCATGTTAATTCCGCTCCTACAAAAATAATAATTAAGTTTTTTCTGAATATGAAAACACTCTCAAAATTAGAATCTTCTTATTTAGATCTCTCATTCGGTTAATAAGAGTGGAGACGGTTGATGCATGATGTATAGTCCCCAGAAAGGGTCAAGCGTGCAATTCCTACCCCCTGCTCCATATGTCACAAGACTTTTCGAGATTTCCAGATCCAGTCACCCGAGGGAAGGACAATGTTTTATTTTTGTTTAGATAGTTGTCCTTCGAGAAGAAAGCAGAGTTGCCCGGAAGAAACTTCGTCTGTCGAAATTTCCTTTCTTTTCATCTGACGTGTTTCAACGACGCCGATTCTCTTGAAATAAGTTCAAAAGAGAGGAATCCTTATTCAAACAGATAGTTTCCTCCTCCGATAAATGGATTACTTTCATAGCTTGTCATAGATTAATGGATACCATATTCCGCTTATAACTGCGTTACAACCCATACAGATTATTACTCTAAAATATGAATTTATTTTGAGAAAATGTTTGCTTCAATTTACAGAAATAACGTATCATGAGTTTATTTATGTATCATAATATAAAAAATTAATAGTTTATAGTTTAAAAAAATTACTATAGATTTTAAATACACTTTTGATTTTACAGCAGTGCGGTTGGATGATCTTTATAACATCTACCCTATTTTGCTTTCTGGTAGGATGTTTTATAGATAGTAGGCCGTACTCGCGTGTTCCGAGGGAGGAAACTTGGAAAACTCCGAAGCTACTATTCGACAGATATGCATGCTTATAGCTGAAGAGTAACATCTATCTTTCCTTAGTTAACAGTTGCTGGGATCGAGCCTGGGACCTTATCCTCCAAAGAACAAAATCCTACCACTAAACTCTGTTGGTTGAACTAATGCCAATAAATATCAGAGTAGAAATTTTTTTTTAATTTCTAGGTAACGAAACATAAATATTACATGCAAAAAATTAAAAGTGCAATATAACTAAACACATTGCCAGCAAAAGATCTAAATGATGTGCTCTTTATTGTCTTGTGACGTTTCGGGAAGCTTCATATAATTTGATGTTTAAATGTTGCATAAAAATATAGCATTCATTCAGTAAAATAATGGAATTGCTTATCAAATATTGATATAAGGAAAAAACCATGGGATTGGAACAGAAAATTAAATAAAGGAAACAGAGAAACCAAAGTAATAAGAAATCGATCATGTAGCATCTTCAAATATTGGTAAAGGTAATTTGATTTCAATAGATGAAAAATATTTTTTACGCTTATAGATTAAGAATGATTTTAAAGATGAAATCCAACAAAATGGTCTTATATTGTGATAATAATAATTAGTTTTTACTAGATAGGCACTGATATTTATAAGAATCTCTTTTCATGTCCAAATATCACTTTGTATCAGTTTAAGCAAAAGATAATATCCAGTAGCTCATTACTTATATTGTCACACGGTTTTTTTTTTTTTTTTGAATAATATTATTGTTCACTACGATATACATTTCAAAAGAAACCAAATTTGTATGCTACGCAGAGCAAATTTTCATTACAGTTTTGCAAAAAGTATTCATTTTAAAGTTATCTCGTCCTCATCATTTATATTAAATGAAACACCGTGCGAAAGATGGGACAACAAAAGAAAGAACCACCAATTAGTGTCGGACTTCCATGTCCTCGTATTCTAGTGCACCTTGGTACATAAATGTCAACCTCCACCCTCAATGAAATGTGAAACATGTGCCTAAAAATAAATGGAACAGTTTAAAATTTTTTTAGAGGGAAGTCTCATCTACATAATGAATCTACATAATCTCATCTACATAATCATCTCAAATATGACTTCAGAAATAATTGCGCGTGCTTATTTTTTTAGTGTAGTGAAATTTATTTCAATAAAATTGACACAAATTGTTTTAAAATATAAATTTTTATAAAAATCAATAAAATTTAATTTATAGATTGAAATTATTTATAGAAACTCATAATTGAGTTACTTTTCCCTAAAAAAGTGTATTTTATCTTTACCAGATCTTCTATCTCTTTACATGCCAACAATTATAACAAATCATAATTTCGAATATAGATTTAGAAAAGTCAATAATATGATTTTCCTAACTTCGTATTAGGTAAATAAATTTATTATGTTTTGTATAATGGTTTCAAAAATTAACTATTACTGGTAAAATTAATAAAAATTAAATGAATTTGAGCTTCTTTTACGAGGAATTTCTCTTTCTCGAGAACAAAAAAGTCAAAAAATCTATTAAAACATAACAGTAATTAGTTTTTAATTAACAAATTGCTTACACGTATTTAATTATAAAATCCTTAATGAAGGAAGATATTTTACACTCTCGATAATAAAATATTTACAATTTTTTTAATATATTGTATTATCTCTGTAACTAATGAGTTTTTAAATGTTATAAAGCTAAACATCATTTTCGGCGCACGATGTATTAGTATCTGATAACATGGGAAGAAAAACTAAAATATTATTTTCCTTTTTCTCTTAACGCCGAAGAAAACTTCCTAATTAACAAGTAATAAAAGTACATTCAAAAGAGTTTAAACGAAACATTGAAACCAAAGTAAATTTTTTAGCCTCCGAAAACTTTATTAACTACGGAAGGAATATCCGGAAACTAATTAAATCTTAAAAACATGCATACATTTTAAAAATTAATTGTAATCAAGTAAAAAAATATAATCAAAATAAAGGTATTAAAATACAATATTAGCTATATTAATCTCTGCAACTGACTTATGGTATAATACTTACAAAACATTTGTTAATTTTTAAGAAGCAATATTGAACACAGCTGTTCTTTCGTAATTAATAGAGGAAAATTATATTTTTCTAGAAACTGTTTATTTGATAAAAGAGATATTTTGGTTATTGTAATTGTGCTCATACGTGTTACTAAGGCAGTTAAAAGTGTATATAATGGCTTTGAAACTAGTTAGCGAAACATTCAATGACTGGCATTTGGATATTCATAGCGCTTTGCCTTTAGGAAGAACTTTTCGTATGTAGTGAGCTTTAGTTACTTATCTTTGGAGAGAAAACACAAAAAAATACTTCTAAATCTCCAACCCGACACTGCTGCATGTAAAAAATAGAAAACTGATTATCTTTTATTTCTCTATAGTGGCTAATATCGAGCCCATGATTTTCTAACCCAAAAAGCGTAGTTTAATCACAAAAACATGGTGATAAATTGGAAGTGAGTGAAAAACATAATGCGATTAGTCATTTCCTTCTTCTGTCTATTGCATTCGATCTCTTAGCATGTTTTTTTAATAAGATCCAGTTTAACTGACTGTTATTTGGAATTATTCATGTTGTGGTTTCTTATCTCCGTAACCAGCAATGCTAATTCAGGTCCATGAGTTCAAACACCTTTAAGATATCGAGAACTAAAAGGGGGTCTTGAACCAAGTTTTGCATGGTAAGTCGCAGACAAGATAAGATGTGACCAGGGGAAGCTTGTGCAGAAGAACTCCTAGGTTAGATTTCGAGGTGTTTAATGCCTCCAATAAAAGTTATTGATGACAAGTGAACACTAATGTAAAGGGTAAAAGCAGTCTGATCTCGTCTACTGTTGCCCCTAACCAAGAAGCCACCAGGACATCTACTCTAATACCAATTTTGTACTGACGGAGCCATCCAAATAGCCTTATTCATTGCCTTATATTTAGAAGATGTATTCTTTTAGTGTAGTTTATCTAAAATAATGTAGATTTCATTTAAATCCCACAATAGGATGATTTACAATCAAAAAGCAACGCCATCAAGTCTTGTTTAAAACATTTTTCAGAACATTTTCAAAAATAAAGTGTTTAATTTAAAGTGTTGCCAACATGGTAAACTCAAATCAGAATTGAAGTAAGTTTTATTTGGAGATCAGTTTTTGGACTATTGGTAAAGCTATTCTCTTTTCTTTGGAATCGTTTGCTTATCCGAAAGTTTCATAATCCATTGTAAAAAGTTATTGTGTCCCAAGTGATATTTGCTGAAATCAACAATTTGTTTGGGTGGACAATGGTTTTTTCTAAATTTTGATAACAACATCAAAAAAGGTTTTTTTGCCCAAATAAAATAGAAATTTTATCTTGAAAAATGAGTTATTAAATATTTTTTTTTAATATTTCATAAATATTTTGGTTTTAAATATTTTCCTGAATGTTTTCTCTTATAATAACATTATTTTTGTTTCATTTATCATTTTAACAACATTTTGGGGGCAAGGTTTTATTAAAAACGACATATAAATTTAAATTTTATTAAATATTTTAATTTAAGTTATTCCATTAAGATACGCAGCTTATCCTCTTTCATATTAGTTTTTATTTATGTTTTTATATACTTAAATAGAATGATTAAGGCTTTGAGTTGAATGACATAAGATCATAATGAAGGCTTTACATTTATGATTTAAAAGCATTCGAACTTTCCGATAAAAACACGAGTGTTTATTTTACCCAGCGAACAGCTAATGCACCTTTACAGCTGCTTCCTGCGCAATCACTAAGGAATTAAAAAAGTAATGATGCCACGCAAAGTTTAATGGTTGGAATTATCCGTCCATTTACTCTATTAGAGGATTTCAAATGCGTTCAAACTAGCTTTAAGTGCTCTTGTGAAATCAGATTAAGTCGTTCAATTACTGTTGTTAATTCCAGTTTTGCTTACGCTTGTTAGTCACATGTTGTATTGATGAGTCAACCGCTGTTGCATTCTTAAACTGGAACCGTATTCGTAATCGTGACATTTAATGCTGATTGTTCTGGTGCGTAATGTGCTGTCTTATCTTAAGATAAAATACACAGTTGATTTTTTTTATCTACTAGATGATTTATTTTATCTAATTTCATTTGCCATTTTTCATAGAAAATAGGCATAATTAAGATTTAAAAGTAAAATATAGTTACCGTATTTTAATTCGAAATATGGTAGCTCATAATGTTTTTTTTATATATATTTAAGGAATAAGTTTAATTATAGATGGGCTTGCAAAGCATATAATTTCTAAGCATAATTCTTAAGAAATAATTTTTCTTTAAATTAAATTTCATATTCTTATAAAAATAGAATTGTTTTAAGATATGTGATAAAGTTTTCACAAAAAAGCTCTGAGTCATTGTACAGATATTAAAAAAAAATCGTCTAAAATGAATATTCATAAATGATTATTAAGTTTAAAAACAAAATAAACCAACAATTTTTTCAAATCAAAATTTAGCATCAAAATTTCATTCTATCTTTGCTAAAATAATGGTACTTTACATCAGCGGAATACACAAAATAAATATTTTCAATAAATTAGCTTATATTTCTTTAAAAAAACTTTAGCAGATAGTTTTATAATTTGGAATTCATTTTTCATCATTTAAAAGAATATTTTTACTCCTTTATTAATTTTGGTCTAACTTAATTAAATTGAATTTTTTTAAACTCTTAATAAAATGTTAAAAAAATATGAAGCAATAAATATTATTTTCTGAAAGATAATTTAAATAAGCTGTTACTTTTTGAAAGCATTTTGTCTTAACTACTTTTTATAGTGGGAGTGGTTTATTTGTCGCTCAGCAGACACTTTTTGCACACGCGTACTAACTAGATAAGGACTTAAAGTTTAAACTAACTGCTACAAATATCACACCCAAAATAGGATTCAATCCCACGTTTGTTGAGGTGATAGCTAAAGTTTTTGGCTGTTAGCTCTCCCAATACATATGAAGGATAATAAGCTTTCTGCTCGCAAATATAGTTTTATATCAATTATGTTGTTAAAAGTTGTATTAAATACTTATTGGCTTTGGTACACTAATAGAAAAACAGTACAGGTGTAGTATAATCCATGATTCCAAATTCTGAATTTGTTTGGCGATGAAGAAATGTTGCTCAGATGACGTTTCGTGACGTGCACGATGACGTAAACACTTGGGCTACTAAAATAGAATTTTCTGTATAATTCTTATAGATCTCCATATGTATGGCGTAATAAAAACGAGGTTGATAGTTACATTAAAAAATCCACCAAAAATCGCCAATCTCAGAATTTGGCATCATGGATTATACGTCACCTGTGCCGAAAAAACTTAGAATGTGACACAAAATAAAGAAAATAATTTAAAAAGCTTAAAAATATTTCAAGAAATCAGAGATTTTATTTTAGAAGGATATAGATTATATACAGGAATAATCCATCAACTTCACTGTGTTAACTGAGAAAAAATCTCTTAAAAAATACATTGCAAACAAAATTATGTTATAGCAATTGTTACAAAATGTTTATTGCTTTTTTGTATTGGAAGATTTATTGTTTTATACATCGATTGCATTTCAAAGTATTCATGAATGAAAAAATGATTTGTTAAAATAGGAACACAACATTGACCAACTATTCAGTTTCCAGAAGGCTTCAGATACAAAAAATAAGAATACAAATTATTAGTAATTGATCACAAACTAAATTACTCAAAATATCCTTTCGGAGAAGAGGAACTTCTTTTTAAAATTATATCTTAATTAATCACAATTTCATCAATTTACTAACAAAGATAAATTTTCCTAAAAATTTTTATTTAAATTTTTTAAATTGTTTTGTATAGGTTGAAATATACATAAAAGAAAACTAGAAGTTAAAATTAAAAAAAACGTTTAAAAGTATTAAATTTTTGTTTATTGAAATATTTTTAAAATAATTATAATAATAAAATTATTTAAGAAACAAATAATTTTAAGAAATATATTGAAAAGCAAGATTTAAAAACAATAAATGTTCAGATCATACTTGAAGAAATGGAATACCTATTGATAAAATTTATTTATAGAATGTAATTCATTTGATATTTTATTAATTAATAATATATAAAAGTTTTTACTGCAGCTTTTTTTTCTTAAACTTTTAAATTTGTAAATAATTCAAATAAAACCAAATGCTTATAAACTACATTATTTTTAGAGTTAATTTATCCTTAATCGACACAAACATAATGTATTAAATTGATAAAAAATTAAATTTATTATAATGAAAAATTTTGGTTAATATTTATTATTGATGTGAATTACTCAAAATTTTTTATTAATGTTTTAGAGATTGAATTGCGTATTGTTTTTTTAAATACTTTTTTATCTGCTTATTTGTGGTAAAAACCACTAAATGCAAGCAAATTCCTTATATTTTTAAGTCACAATCAAGTGAAGAGATCAACATTTGAATAGACTCCCTCCTCCCTACAGCATGTCCCTTAGAGGAGAGACCTATTTTACAAGTTGGCTGGGTCTGTTAAAGAGGCTACTATCTTCAAATTATAAGAATGATCCTTTTCCGATCAGGTCACCACAGGATTTGAATTGAAATGGTAACATTTTAAGATATGAAGCATGTAATCGCTTTAAATTCAAATTTTACTCGACATTATTTTTATGTGACTGTTTTGACATCGCAAATGTGGAATTAGTTTCAAATAGTTTGTTTCTTCAATAATTGTTTAGATATCGATTGTCCAACACTATTGTGAATCTGTTTAATATCTTATCTTTGGATGGATCTGATATAGAGCCTACTCTCTTCAAATTATAAGATTGCTCCTTTTCCGATCAAGTCACCACAAATTTTGAATTAAAACGGAAACATTTGAAGATTAGAGGCACATGATTCATTTTCAATTCAAATTCTGGTTTCTATCGATTTATTTTATGTGATTATTTCAACATCACAAATGTGGAATTAGTTTCAAGTAGTTTTTCTATTCAAAAAATTGCTCAGATATTGATGGTCCAAGAATATTGTGAATCTGTTTAATGAAATAGATTGCATTGGAATATAAAATATATTTAAATATTGCAAAATTAATAATTATTCTTTTTAGATATGGGTTTCATGTTTTTTTTCGATTTATATAAACTGTTTGAAACTATATTTGAGAATGACAACATAAAGTAATTTCTATTTTTTTTTTATCAAAATCAATGCTATCTTTAAAAATTGATGAAAAAAATTTAACTGTTTAAATTAGTAACTAAATACAGTAGTATTGTTTTATTTAATGGATTTCAAGAGATATTTTAACTTATTTTTATTGAGCTATAAAAAATTGCAATATTTCAATAGAAGTTAATGAAAAAATAAAAATAGATAAATGTATTTATTATTCATTTTGGAATAGAAAGGAAAAGTATTATTGAGGAGTTAATAGTTTTTTGCTTTTTGTAAAAAAACTTTTAAAAATGTCTGAATAGTAATTATTGCAAAAACTGTTTTTTTTCACAATAAAAGTAGTATAATAATTGTTAGAAAGAAACGTATTGTTTTTTTTGTAACAGGAAACAATTATCAATAGTATAAAATTCATATGTATTCAAGAAAAATGCTTTTCCAGTTTGTTACTCCATTTAAATGAAATGAGAATTAATTTTTATTTTATTTTTATTTTTTCAAAAACTACAAAAGTATAAAATTTTACAATTGCACTAAAAAAATGTAATTTAAAATGATTTATTTATGTTGAAATATTAAATATACTTATTCCGTTCAAATTGCATTTGTTTATATAACATTTAAGAATTTAAAAATATGAAGTACTTCTATAAAACAATTCTGTTACTTTCAAGTCGAGCTTAGAAAAAAACAAAAAGCAAACATAAGTGTTGTCAGCTCCTAAAGAATGTGTCATGTAATGTTTTGATGGACTACTTTTGCAGGAATTTATGTGTCTAAATAAGCAAAAAAAATTATAACGGAACTACTGTAACAAAGCTTTAAATCTTTTAAATAGTCATGAACAAAATAAAAATATAATAGTAATCTGTTTTTCACCAATACAATAGTCAAATAAACTTTTTTCTTAAAAGAATTCAGCAATAATATAGAGTTTGGTTCATTTTATTGTTCCATTACTTCAAAAGCTTTTTTGATATCATTTATTAACTTTTGAAGGGAAAAATAAATAGCATGATGTAGTAAAAATGTTTTGCATGTCTATTATCTTATAGAAGATTTATAAAATTTTTAATCTTTTATAGACACTTTCTTGTAAAGAAAAAATGATTTTCATTTTTATGACCACTTACCATGGTTTTATTAACCATATGATATTCATAATATTATATTTCATTAACATATTTAATTTTTCAATATAAACAAAAAGTTCTACAGACTGCCGAGGTGATGCGAGGGTGTCCCTGGACGGAGTGGGCGAAGTATGTCGGGAGTTTATTCTCCTGGTTGTGCCACTCTAGACGTGAAGGTCACTCCTTATATCCAGCTAAAACCTGTAGGATCCTGAGGCAAGCCAGTTTTCTATCGCCGGTGAGTCCCTGATCATAAAAGCTGTCCCTTACCCTACCCATGAATAATTCACAATATCCTTGTTTCTACCACAGCTAAAGGACATTTGGATCTTTTCGGATAGCAGAAGTCTTATTTATTTGAAGCTATTTTCCAAATATAAGGCAATGAATTAGGTCATTTGGATGGTTCCCCCAGTACACCAATGGTATCAGAGTAGGTGCCCTGGCGGCTCCTTGTTTCGGGGCAACATCAGACGAGATCAAACTGCTCTTACCCGTTCCATTAGTGGTCACTTGTCATCAATGACTTTTGTTAGAGGCATTAAACCCTTCTAAATCTGCACTAGGTGCTCTTCTGCACAAGCCTCCCTTGGTCACATTTTATTTTGTCTGGGACTTGCCAGGCAAGACCTGATTCAAGACCTCCTTTTAGTTATCGATTTCTTCTGGTTAAATGAACTCTTGAACCTGATTTAGAATTGCTGTTCATGGGGGTAAGAAACAACAACAGCAATAAAGGAAGTAAAAGTTCATGGGAGTAATATTGTTTAAAAGTACTCATAGAAATAAAATTCATTTCCACTCATAAGTATAGGGGGTATATAAGTTATAGCCTTAATTGAAAAATAAATTATAATCCTTATGAATACATCTCCTGCCCAGTTGATATGAATTTTAAATGTGTTTTGATAGATGAACCGAGATAAACTTGGAGACAGAAGAGAGTTTTTCTAAGTAATATATTCAAAGGTATGATTATATAGCAAAAAATATTTATAAAAACTTACATCAAAATAGTCTTTATTTTGATGAAACAGTATTATTATTTATAATCCCAGATGTCTCAATTCTAATACTAGACCAACTCCACAAGTCCATAAGCAGCCAGGAAATCCAAAAACACAAGGGGCTTTGCAGAAACCTCTTCCAAATCAAAATTACAGCAGCTCAAGATATGTTCAGGCGATGTTTGTTCAGCTTTACATTTTGTGCACAGACTAAATGACTTTTGACTTTTCACATATTTGAGGCCCCTTATGTGTCCAATGGCGAAGCGTGAAATACAAGTCTAATGGCCTCTAGTTCCGTCAAAAAGCAAGGTGCATGCAGGGCGTTTTCTAAGATACAAGTTATGAGTAGGTGGAACTCTCCAGACATTCCATAAGCGTTTTTATACTCTCAGTAAAAACATCATTAAAGGTGGATGGCAAATCAGGTTGCACATTTGTTGGAAGAAACTTAGCACTAATATTCAAATAAATACAAAAAATAATGGTTTTAAAATAAGTTAAGATCATTACAAATTACGCAGTAATGTTATTTATGTAATAATAGCATTATTTTTTCGAATGGCAGATTGTAGACAGTTACAACTGCAACAGAGTCTATTAATCTATTGTTCCCTGATACCCAAGGAACCGGCCAGAAACAGTTACCTCATAGCCGCCGAGGCGTTGCCCCGGGTGCACCACAGTGGGTGGGCCATCATCGCACCCTCACACATGCCATAGGGACCCGTTTATAGGGTAGGCATCATTCATACTTCATTTATACACACAAGGAAAGGACAAAGACATGATAGAGAGAGAGAAAGTACATCCATGCCTGAACCGGGATTCGAACCCAAGACCTTCCTATCCGTAGTCAGGCACGCTGACCACTAGACAAATTGGCCGACGTAATAATGACATTGATATATAATACTAACAAACAAAGTCACATAGCAAAATGTACTTTTTAAAGTATTGCCAAAACTTTATTTTTAGTAGTTCATTTTATTATTAACTCTTTTTAGTATTTTTAATATTTTTATTAATACATTTTGAATTATTAATATTTATTAATGCCTTTGGAACCTTCATAAAGGGATCATAATAAACTCCATATTGAAATGTGAGAATATCCCTTTAGAAAAGTTTAATGTAATCTCTACTTCGTAAATATTTGTTGGGAATTATCAATCTTAGTAAAATTAAAATAACATACGCTGAGAAGGTAAACATTTAAGCTTATTTTTTTATATATATATAAAGTATTCAATCTTTGTATTCTCCAGTCAACAAAAATTATCAATTTGAAGAGAAACTTTATTTTAGTTCTAATATTTCCACGTTTTTTTAAAATTTTAAAACATAAAATACATTTTATTTATTTTAAAGATGATGATAAATTTATTCCCAATTCTAAGTTTCATTAGCGCTAAAAAGTATTTTAATGAACACATAAAATCTAGCAACTGAAAACATTATTAAGATGTAATAACTAAGAATTTTTAAAAACTAAAATTTCAACACAGAACTTAGAAGGAACCTTAACAGTTAGATGGGACACATTGTTTAATGTATGCGAAGGTTATGTAGGGTACCCATTATTTAGATAAATAATAACATTAATTTAATGGTAACACTTTTATTTTAAAAATGAAACAACGAATAATTAGATATAATTTTTATTGTCATAAATACATTATATTAAATTTTTTGAAAGATAAATATTTTAAATTAGGAGCTTCTTGTGCTATATGTAAGAGAATTAATTTGTTTAAAAGTGAATATTAAATACTATATATAATGTTAAATGTATAAATCGTTTCGAAATATAGATATGTGTCTCATAGTAATTATTGTTTTTTTCCATAAAAATTATTTTGTTAAAAATTAGATTAATAAAAGTAAAATTAATGCAATTTATGAAATACATTTATAATATGTGCACTTTCAAACATTTTTCTCCAATATAGAACAATAGTCAAAAGCTAATATTTAAAATGAAAAAAAAACTAGAAAACGCTAAAATATAAATATATGTATTTATACTTTTAAATTTCTATAGCTTTAGCACAAAATTTTTCTTGTGATTACGCATGTTTTGTTCACACTGGTTGTTTCCTACAGAGATTGTTCTGCAGTTGAATAAAAGTTGATCAAAAATTATATTTTTGATAAAAAATCTCAAAAATAAAAATCTAAGAAATAGTTGTATAATATAAAATGTAAATGAAATAAATGATTATAATATTATTTTTAAGTTATTTTATCGCAAAGTATGTACCAGTTGTATTAAAAAAATAATTAACCTGAAAATTGAGTTTTATGGTGTGGAAATATATTGCATTAAATTTTTCGTATCAATAAACTTTTATAATAAAATGAACATTTAAATAAATCAATTAAATTATTAATATCAAAAATATTTAAAAATAAAATAACATTGTTTCAAAAAGAACTATACAAATTTAAAAAAAAAAACTGTTGTCTTTCATATCCATTATTGTGAAATAATTAGTTTTTTATTGGTTTATATAACATATATCAATTTATTAAATCATTGTATTTAAAATATTTTATAATAAGTATACACAGTTTTTCAATATTAAAAAAATTAATTTGCATCTTTCCCCAAACATTTTTATAGGAAATAAGTTTCTGTTAACAGAGCCTTATTTAACTGATGTTCTTTTTAAAATACTGCAGATGTTAATTAAAAATGAATTAGTAATACGTTAACTAAGGTTTTATTATCGACTAGTTTATTTCCCTAATTAACAACATAGAAATTCTCTATAACTATTCTTGCATGTTGATTAACAATTCATTTGATGCATAATATGTGAATTAAAACTATTTATGTTTAATTCATAACAAAAATTATGTTTAGCCTATGAAAAATGTAAACAATAATATAATAAGTCCCAATAATAATATATGCTGCTCATTATAATTTCCATATTAAATCTCATTACAAATTGAGACACATGAAATTTATTTAACTATTAATTTAAAATAATCTAAAAGAGAAGTTAAGAGTGCCTTTCTTAAATAGTTCAAAATAGTTAGAATCTTTTGTTTGTTTTCAATACTTTTAAGGAAATTCGAAAAATTATTTTGCACATCTTGTACTTTTTTAAAGTAACATGAATTCTAAATAATTTAATTCCTTTGCTTATTACTAATATATATTCTTCAAAGGCAATGCCATTAAGATTTATCAACTACTCAGATGATATAATGCTAATAAACTTCTATTTAGCTAATAAAATTTAGAAACTGAATTTATGATAGCTATGTTAGAGCTAACACGGCATTAATAATAAATGGTTAAAAATAGTTTTATACATAATATTTTGGTCATTTTTAAACATGATTAATATTTAAACTATATGAATGTAATTTTTGAATATAATTTTAATAGTAATAATCCTATGATAATCCCATGAATAAAATTTTAATAATAATAATCCTATATCATAATCTTATGACTATAATTTTTTTACTTAAATATTTAATATTATTATGCATAAAATATATAAAGTAAAAATAGCATATCTATTAAGAGATATTACGTTTCTTAAAATACATTAAAAGCAAAGGTGTTATCAAATATTTTTTTAATATTATATTATTTTAAAATGATAATTATTTGTTTCTCTATTCATAGCTTTTAATCACTTATAAATTATTAACAATAGAAAATTTCATTACAAAGATAAGTAGTACATTTTATGACTCACTAATTTTTTGCTGTCCAAGAAGGAATATAAGAAATTGTTATGTGATAACAGAATTTCGAAATAATATACTCTAAGAAAGTTTAAAAATGTAATAAATTTTTAAGTAAAAATATTATTCTATTACAAAACTGATGGAAATCAAGTACGGTACAAGAAATGTGGTAAAATTTCAAATTATTAAATATTGTAAATTTTTGTTGGAGGATAATTTTAATAATAGATACTGAAACATTGGAGGCCAAATAAAAATTGCCAAAAGAAAAAAAATAATATAAAAACAATTTAAATATAAATTATTATAAAAAGAATAAAATAATTTTATTTCTAGGTTAAATAATAATTAAGTTAATATAGTACTGAAAATTATTTTAGTATCAATTAATATATATTACAAAAAATATATATTTAGTTTGTTTTGTTTGTGAGTATTCTAAAATGATTATTCAGAAAATTGTTGCTTCAAAAATTAATTTGGTAAGCAGGATATTTTGTTAGTTCACAAAAATTTTGCGGTTTTAACAAATGTAATGATTTATTGATTTACATTATTATTATA
The DNA here is from genome assembly GCA_030067965.1 of Latrodectus elegans. Lineage (NCBI taxonomy): Eukaryota > Metazoa > Arthropoda > Arachnida > Araneae > Theridiidae > Latrodectus > Latrodectus elegans. Next base: position 34,497,111 of record CM057818.1, on the reverse strand, counting down.
ATTTATAAATAAATTCAGAAGTCTACAGAATATTTAAGGATAGTCCTGTAAATATTTTTATTCAGAAATAAAAATATTGAAATTATTATTGTAACCATGATGTTGTTAAGACAAATGAATTTAACCTGATTCTGTAACAACAAAACAATATATTATTCATGATAAATATTTTTGAAATATGATATATTACTGTGAAAATTCTATATAATAAGTCTGAAAATAGTTTAAGGAAAATTCTTTATATCATTTAGATTTTGTCTTCACTTGAAGCTAAATAATGTTTATATTTTTTTATAATTTATTTAATTAAGTGTTTCTTTTATGTTTAAGAAAAGGGATTATTCCTAAGATTTTTTGCAATTATACTATCTTTGTGTTTTTGCATTGTTCATATTTTATTTCCTAAAAATTTGAAGAATGCAAAAGCAAACCTTATTTCTTTCAGCTTTTAATTAAGTAATTATAGTTCTTTATTTTCTTATGGAGATAAAATTACTATGTTAGCATAATAATATATATAAATTAATTTAAAATAAATTTTTCAAAATTATATTAAAAGTAATTTTTAGAATATTCTCCTAATTTATAGTACAGTAATTAATAAAGAAATAACTTTTAAAAATGCAAGATGTTTGACGCGATATTGTTTTTAAAATAATCACACCATAACTATGTGCACAGTAGTTTAAATGTAATTATTTTAAAAAGAATTATAAAAAAAATAAATCAGAGATTATCAAGAACATTAATAAATTTTAAAACAATGCATAAATATTATATGTCACTTGCATACTGACAATGAGTATATTAATAACGTTAATAGTATTAAAGAAAAGAGAAAATATCATTTATTCAAGAATTCATTTAAATATTATTTTTTTATACTACGATAAAATTACTCCAAAAATTTCGTTAAAATAGTTAAATGTTAAATTATATACACTGTTTAATTGAAACATTTCCGTTTAAAGTGAAATAGTCTTTGTTTTTTGTTATTCAGTAAAGATCTTGAATACATTAAATACTTTTTCTTGCTTTCTATTAAAAAGTGTGCAAAACTTTACTTTAATAGAATAGAGAAAATGTATACTAAAAATTAAATTAATTGCTTAAAAATGCATGAAAAATAAGGTTATATTTAAAAGAAAGTGTGTGTAGTGCAAAAATGGCTTTCTTTGAAATGATAATTTTAAATTAGAATATAAATGACAGCAATAAAAGAATAATCCAATAAAGCATTTTTAAATGCTGCTATAATTTATAGCTAAATAACAATATCAATGAAAATTAAAAGAAGATTGTGAGGGGGATACACACTATGCTTCTAGAATTTTATAGCTATGTTCAAATGTCATTTATTTCATGTTAGAATGAAAAAATTTAAGAACAATTGAATGACTTTTCACAATGACATTAAAAAATAAAATTTTAATGCGAGGACATAAATTAATTGATTGGCAAAACTTTGTTAACATTTCCGAAAGAATCAGCTCATTTAATAAAACTAGAAATAGAAAAATTACAATTATTTCATAAAACTTTAATAACATTGTTTTTGTTTCAATTCTTCTTTTAAATTATTTTTAAAATAATTTTAATCTGCAATTTAAATTTCTAATTATTTGAAACTTACTCCGTATATTTGGAATAATAATTCAATTGATGCTCTTTAATATTTAGAAGTGTAATAATTGATTACCGAAGAGTTTTTAAAGAGTAAATTGTACAAAAACTTAACATTGTTAATAATTTCATAACATGGTTATATAATTTTAATTATTTAAACATATCTATCGCTTATTTAATAATTGAAATTCCATTTAAATAAGATTTGTTGATGTGCAGGTATAATTAATATATACAAATAAAGTTTTCATGCCATATGCAGGTTGAAATAAATTTCTATAAATAAGGTGATGAATCTTGGTTAATATTTTCTTATGAGGCCATTGTAACCTGGTTAGATAAAATTTAACTGTTGTTGCCACATGGTAGGCATCATTTCATTGCTGACTAATCTAAAGATCTCACTAATAGAGACAGGGGAATTAAAGTAGATATAGGCCATGGTAGCAAAATTTCCCAAGAGAAATCATATATCTGGAGGTTAAAGACAAATTTTGACTGTCTTCTGGTGAATCATTTTATGGTAGATATCGCTGTATCGCTGAATGGTAGATGGTAGGTATCATTTCATTGCAAACTTATCCGAAGATCAGCCTTGCTCATTAATGAAGACAGGGCCATATATAAAGTAGGTATAAATCTCTCTCTCTCTTGTAGTGGTAATATTTGTTGTTCGTAGTGGTTATATTTATGGTAATATTCATGTTATATTATACCATTGTAGGTTAAAGACAAATTTTGACTGTCTTCTAGTGAATCATTTTATGGTAGATATCGCTGTATCGCTGAATGGTAGATGGTAGGTATCATTTCATTGCAAACTTATCCGAAGATCCGCCTTGCTCATTAATGAAGACAGGACCATATATAAAGTAGGTATAAATCTCTCTCTCTCTTGTAGTGGTAATATTTGTTGTTCGTAGTGGTTATATTTATGGTAATATTCATGTTATATTATACCATTGTAGGTTAAAGACAAATTTTGACTGTCTTCTGGTGAATCATTTTATGGTAAGTATCGCTGTATCGCTGAATGGTACATGTTAGGCACCTTTTCATTTCTGACTTATCCGAAGATCCGTCTTGTCAACTAATGAAGACAGGACCATATAAAGTAGGTATAGATCTCTCTCTCTCGTAGTGGTAATATTTGTTGTTCGTAGTGGTAATATTTATGGTATTATTCATGTTATGTATTACCTCTGCTGGTTAAAGACAAATTTTGACTGTCTTCTGGTGAATTATTTTATGGTAAGTATCGCTGAATGGTAGATGTTAAGTATGATTTCATTTCTGACTTATCTGAAGATCCGTCATGCCAATTAATGAAGGCTAGGCGATATAAAGTAGGTATATATCGTAATGACAATGTTTTCCATAAGAAATGATACCTCTACAGTTGAAAAAAATTTTTTGAGTGTCTTCTGCTTAATCGTTATATTTTACGAATCGCTGCTTAATCACTGAATGGAAGATGATTGGTATTATTTCATTGCTGAATTATCTGAAGATACGTCATGTTCACTAATGAAAAAAGAACCATATAAGTAGGTATAGGGCATAATCTCAATATCTTCCATAAGAAATGATACCTCTGGACAACTTTTGAGTGTCTTCTGTTTAATCACTGCTTTTAAATTGCGAAGACTAAAATTTCTATTTTTACAGCAAAGGCACAGCCATTGAGTATCGCACAGTGTAAGTTCCTATCGATTCTACACTTTGCCATGCTAAAGATCCTCGAAGGCCAAGAATGGTAATATTCTCTGATATAATTGCCATAAAAAATTAAACATATTTAAAATTATGAAAGATAGAGTACCATTCCTGATTTTACATCTATTCCTTTTAAGCAATAAGATAGCTGACTAAAAAGAAAGGATAGTTTTTTTATGAGAAAGCAAATTGTAAAAAATCAATGCGATAAAAATAATACGCTTATGCCAAAAATTGCCATATTAGAAAAATAAAATTACAAAATCCTTGTTTTTCAAATATTACTCTTATTAACTGTTTTATATTTGACACATAAGATTTCTAGTTTTTGAGAAAAATAATTGAAATTTGTAAGTAGATCATAATTTTTATTTTGATACTTTTCCCATTAAAACTGATATAAGACAACTAAACACAGAAACAGTCCCTGTAAAATCAAAAGGGACTCTTAGTTTTTTTATGAAAAAAAGAAAAAAATTCTTAAAAGTAATGAAATTTTTCTTGAATCAAATTTTATTTTGCAGAATGAAATATATTACTCTAAAAGAGTATAATGAATATAATAATCATATTAAGTTTTAATAATATACAACATGGATTTAACTTGCATTATAGGAATCTTAAATATAATTTCTAAGTATATGTAGCATCTCTTCATTTAAAATTCATGGTAAAATTCATTACGCAATTCATATTCAAATTGAATGAAATAGAGGCAACGTTATATTAATATAAATTTAATTCTGTTTGCAATTTTAACATCCAGAAAGATTGAATTAACATTTTAAAGCAATTTAAAGTAAAATATATTTCACAATCTTAAGGAGGAAACTTATTGTTACATATTTTATGAATGAGTTTTAAAATTACTTTTAGAATAATATTAAGTCTTCATACAATCAACTATAATAACATAAAATAAAACACTTTAGATAGTTATAGCGCGATTGTTTTTTATAATAAATAGGATTTTTTAAAATACATATAGAAATATTTTTTAAAAAACTATTGGTATATAACTATTTTTATCTCTCTCTCAATATATATATTTGTGAACACACACACACACACACACACACACACACACACACACACACACACACACACACACACACACACACACACACACACACACACAAAAACACACACACACGCACACACACACACACACACACACACACACACACACACACACACACACACACACACACACACACACACACACACACACACACACACACACGCACACACACACACACACACACACACACACACACACACACACACACACACACACACACACACACACACACACACACACACACTCACACACACACACACACACACACACACACACACACACACACTGATCTACAAAAGCAAGGTAAGGAGCACATATTTTTTGAGTCTAACTTACAAATGAATGAATGGAAGCATAACATTTGGATGACATATGCGCAAAACAGGTATGTGTTGATCGCAACATATTAGATTACAGAAAAACGCATCAGAGATTTATAAAGCAGAAGAATGAATAATCACAGTTTTAATGCTAAAACATCATGGAAGCATAATAAAAAGGTGTTTAAGTAAGGGATATGCCCAACCCTTCCGTGAATCCATTGATGGCGTCGACTTTCAATGGTGTCAATTAACTTGTCGCTTATCGAAATGGGAAGTGAAGACCAAGCATGGTGTATGCTATATTTTATATATTCTACAGATATTAAGTAGTAACCTGTCTACCAAGATATTTCCCCAGTTTAGGAATTTCAGGTCTAGAGATAGAGTTGGCTATTCTATTCACCTTCAACCAAAGCCCTCAAGGTATTCCTCAGCAACTGCAACTGGATGAGGCCGTGAGTTACCACCCATCAGAAGGACATTGTGATATGATACATATGACAATTAATTATTCAATCACACCTATAATTCATATAAATCATTGTCAATCATTAATTTGGGTGAGCAAATGGATGAAATATCGCATTCCGATATCCCACATCAATCACAGTTCCTTCCTAGAACACACGAAGATCAGTGTGACCATCGAGTAAGATCCAGTAAGAGCACTCCGATATCACGCACCAGTCCCAGTTCCTCTCTAGAACACACAGTGATCAGCGTGACCATCGAGTAAGATCCAGTAAGAGCACTCCGATATCACACTCCAGTCACAGTTCCCCTCTAGAACTCACGAAGATCAATGTGACCTCGAGTAAGATCCAGTAAGAGCACTCCGATATCACACCAGTCACAGTTTCTCTTTAGAACACACGAAGATCAGTGTGACCATCGAGTAAGATCCAGTAAGAGCACTCCGATATCACGCACCAGTCCCAGTTCCTCTCTAGAACACACAGTGATCAGCGTGACCATCGAGTAAGATCCAGTAAGAGCACTCCGATATCACACTCCAGTCACAGTTCCCCTCTAGAACTCACGAAGATCAATGTGACCTCGAGTAAGATCCAGTAAGAGCACTCCGATATCACACCAGTCACAGTTTCTCTTTAGAACACACGAAGATCAATGTGACCATCGAGTAAGATCCAGTAAGAGCACTCCGATATCACGCACCAGTCACAGTTCCTCTCTAGAACACACGAAGATCAGTGTGGCCATCGAGTAAGATCCAGTAAGAGTACTCCAATATCACACACCAGTCGCAGTTCCTCTCTAGAACACACGATGATCAGTGTGACTATCGAGTAAAATCTATGCAAAAATTCAAGTAAAATCTCTCTTCTTAATCTGTTTTTTCTTCACTGCGATAATTATGTCTTTCCACAGGGATGTTGGATAGAGGATATCTATTGTTGAACTGGAGGAAGCAATTGCTCTTTTCAGAACACCATCACTCTACCTTGTGACTCGTTTGTAAAAAGTACAGAAACCCATCGCTATCTGGTCCAGGAAACGTGTTTTCTTGCTCAAGATAAGCAGACCCTTCTTTATCGTCTGGTGAGGAGAACACACACAACAGGTCATCTTGCATGGATTTGAACATGTTAAAAAGCCTCCGCTCTATACCAGTGGTTATTGTTCCTGATTGTAGAGAGTGTTCTACAAAAAGTTGAGGAACAGAAACGTTTTTTCTCCTTCGAGCCAAAACAGATAAAACACGGTTTTCTACAAGTGTTTTAGCAAGTGATCAGATAGTAGCATGGGTTTTGGATAAAGAAACTTCAGTTTAGTATTCATTCCAGAGACGGTGAAGCACACTATAAGACAAATTAATGAGTCTAGTAGCATCATTTTGCCACATGCCCAATTCCATCCATCTGACCTCCCACCACCTTCACGAATCGAGCAAATGGCTTCTCTCACATATTGCTGGTTCCCGCTGTTGTTAAAGGATCTTCTAACAAAAGTTGAAACTCAAGAAAAGTTACACTCGTAACTATGGAAGCCTGATGTTTGTATGTTTTTTTCTCACTTTTATAAACTTGTTCCCTTCTATCGGAAAAAAGTAATAGTTATTTATTTTGTGAAAATTATATTTCAAATTAATATCTTTTTAATTACGTAATTGAAATAAATGTTATTTCTTTTGTGTGAGGAATGATGATGTCATAGACAAATTTCTGGGAATTTGTGATAAGTAAATATTTCTTTTATGTAACTCATGAAATTTTAAAAAAAATGAAATGAAATTGAATTGAATTTAAAATATAAGTTTGTGACTTTAACAGTCTCTTTTAAGATATTCTGATGTAAAGAATTTTCTGAAGGTTCTGCTGGTGCATCTACACTACATTTTATAAATGAAGCGATGTTGCTTACAAAAGTAATTTAGTTAGCTTTAATATAAAATTAAAGATATTTATTTTACCTACCAGTAAATAATATATACACTATTTCGAAAAATTTAACATAATTGCAAAAAATATTAGTATACGCTTACATGTATGTAAAATATTTTTTTTTCAAGAGCAAGTTATTCACATTATTCCCGATATCTTGAATTTCAAAATAAAATATCAACAGTCAGCAACAAATCAGCAGTTGAAAATTCTTAAAAACATTGCTTTTATGACTTGGTTAAAAGGTTTATCTTTTATTGCTAAATATTTTTAGGCCCTTGAAAATATTTACTGTTTTTTTTTTTTTTATTTCAATATAAATTGATTAGGCTTAAAATTAAAGGTCATAAGGCATACAAGTTTGTAAATTTGTAGACTAATTAGTTTTGTTACCAATGCAAAACTATATGGTTATTAGCATTATTAAGAAAACATGATTATTTCCTGCAAACTAAATACATTATTTTAATTTCCCAATTTCTTAATAATGTATTATTTATGAAAGTGAATGATTTATTTCAAATGAGATACATTTTTTACAAAGAGAAAAGAAAGTAGTAAAAAAGTAAAAAAATAAATAAAGTAAAAATTTTGCAGAAAAAAGTTAAAAATACATTTTTATTGTAATTAATTCATTGAAACAATTTATATTATTTATAATATGATATAGGTGTGTGTAATTAAAAAAAGATGTGAAATTAATCAAATTTATTTACTTAAGAATAAAAATAACAAAATATTAACTCGACCTTGTAATGTAACCTATGTGTAGAAAATGTTTTTCAAATTAATTAAATGAAAGAAAGTCTAAAAATAAGGACAATTATAAATTTAAGCTGAAATTAAAAAATATTGACAAATTAAGCTTAATCATTAAAATAAAATAAATTTTTTGTTAAATAAAATGTTTGAACTTGAGATGAAAATTGTCTCTACAATATTGCAATTTTATAATGAAATTATTTTTCTTATTTGATATCATTATTAAAAATTCAAAAATATGAAAATTTGTTTACAAAAACTGATAACAAGATTTTGATAAATTAGTCTATAAAAGAACATTATACTTTTTTGTTTAGTTGTTATGGGACATCGTGATTTTAATATTGGTTAACAATCAATGCAAAGTGTAAACGATAATATTATAGTATTGATATATTTTTAAGCTAGTTTTAAAATTTTCAAATGAAAATCCATTTTGAGAGATTTCAGGTCACAGATTATAATTTTTCTCAGAATATGTGGAATTCGTTTTAAGAAAATGTTTTTATACACATATAAACTGGACAAATGTAAGTCCTATAATATTTTGCTACAAAATATTCACGTGAAATATGAACAATGGTGTTCAGAATTTTCATTATCATTATTATTAAAATTTGGCACTTTTTTCGTCATGTGAATAATTACGTAAGAAAAGTAATATGAAATTTTTCTGTGCTAGATAACTGAAGCCTTTTGATATCTTAAGCGTTTGCAATATTTATAAAAACATTATATTTTTCATTAAAACCATTTTAAAAATATCATATTTTTATAATTTCAACTTCATTTTATATATTTGTAATGTGTAAAACGTATGAAAGTGATTGACTAAAGTTCTATCTTATTTCACAATTGCTTTCAAGTTAAATAAAATTTATAAAATGTCGTTTAAAAATTTTATTTACGCTTTTTGAAATTGACAATATTAAATCATTAAATCTGGAATAAATTAGATACTTTAATTTTAATATTATCATAAATTGTCTGCTACGAACTATAAAAAACTCAGCCTTCTAAATATAATTTAAATATATGATGATTAATAACTATGTGATGACATTTTTTATAAACAAAAAAGAAATTCTCGAGAATGTGCATCTGCATGAGAATAATATATGTTCTCTCTTTAAAAAAATTCTTAAATAGTTAAATTTATTGTAAATTTCATACCTGTAATATTTTCTTCGTAACAATATATTTGAAAGATAAACTGCATTATATAAAATAAAGCAGATACATTTTTATAAACGTGAAAAATTAAGTAAAGCTTTATTCTTAGGACGTGTGCAAAAATATTAAAAATGTTTTATATGAATTATGTAATTCTTTTTAAAGAAAGTTTTATTTTTCTAATTTAATCTAATGCATATCAGATAACTTACGTGTGTAAGGAAAAGAACTTTATTACCTTTTTTAATTTTAGTACATTTAACTAATTTTAAAAAGATCCTTTAACATTAATTAGATATATTATAGTTAAAAAGAGCTATTTTGATAGTTAAAAAAAAAGAGTTTCGAGAATTATTCACAAACAATAAAAATACACAAAATGAAATTGATATTTTAAAAATGAACTAATGAATTTTTATAAATTATATAATGTATAAAATAGAATACAGTTAAAAAAAATTGTTTATTATTTCTATGAAATTATAAATTTTTAAACTGCTTAATAGCATTAAATTTGCTGTGACGGAAATTTTGTATTTGAATTATTGTTAGTTGTAATTTATATATACTATATGAAACTTTTGTACCTAATATTTTTCAAAAATTAGTCTATTTATTTAATTCAATATTTTATTAATAAAAAGAAAGATGGTCGACTGTGCACGCACGAATAAGTAAAGTATAAACTTATGTGTAAATATGTAATATGTTGTATATTGTTTTATCATAAATATTTTTCAATTTAATTCTAATAACAACATTATTGACAAAATAGGATTCGGTTTTCTTCAATTTTCTTGTTTATATGAGGGTTACTCTGAGGTTTTTGAAATACACGCAGATGATAATTTACAAAATAAAATTTTTACTGACTTGCTTCAACTTGTTTAGCGTAGAATAAATTTTAAACAGAAGAGAAAATGGAGTTGACACGAGAATATTTTCGTGCTATGATTTTCTACGATTTTAAAGCAGGATTAAATCAAGAAGAATGCGCTCAACGGTTGCAATTAGCATTTGGTGATGAATCTCCAGCACGAGCTACTGTATTCAGATGGCTTAAAGAATTTAGATGAGGTCGCCATTTTCTTCAGGATGTAGAACACACAGGAAGGCCCCCGTCGGCAGTAATCCCAGATAACGTTTCTGCCATACGCAAAATGTTAATGGATGATAATTGCTGTACCTATCAAATGATACAGAAGGAACTTAACATTGGATCCGCAGCCGTACACAAAATCATTCTCATGAAGAATTACATATGAAAAAAGTAGTTTGCCGTTGGGTTCCCCATAATCTAAATGAGCTCCAAAAAGAGGAGCGTGTCAGAATCAGTAAAGAAACTCTTAAATTGTTAAATGATGTTGGCCACCGCATCATTTCTAAAATTGTAACAGGTGTTGAAACGTACATACCGTTTTTGACGTTCCAACATGTCAAGAAAGCAAAGTATGGGTTTTTGAATATGATCCCACGCCAACAATAGTCAGAAAACAACGCGTACTGAAAACAATTATGTATGCCGTTTTCTTCAGAAGTACGGGATTGGTCAAAGCCATCAAGCTGGAAGGACAGAAGACAGTAACAGCAAACTGGTATACCACTAAATGTCTTCCAGAAATTCAACAAAAACTGAATGTTAGGGGACTAATGCTTCACAATGACAATGCATCTTCACATACAGCCGGATCAAGAGTTGAGTTTCTTAAACAAAAACAAATTAAAGTGATCGAACATCCACCGTATTCAACTGATCTAGCTATGTGTGACTTTTGGTTACTATTTAATCTAAAAAAAAAAACTTACATGGACGTCGTTTTCATTCAGAAGAAGAGATTGACGTGGCTATAAATGCATTTTTTCCATCTCTTCCAAGAAATGAATGGCTTGAGGCATTTAATCTGTGGAAAATTCGTCTACAAAAGTGCTTTGATGCCGGAGGTGACTATTTTGAACACACTTAAAAGTTTGTAAGTATAACTTTAAAAACCTAGTTGTATCTCAAAAATTTCAGATTGACCCTCGTAAAATAATATATTCAAGCCTATATTCTTAACCCATGTTGCAAATTTATATCCATACATTTTTAGTAAAACTATTTTCTTAATTTATAATATATATAATAATGTTATAAATAATTTTGTAGTGGATATTTAAATAGAACTTAGACTGTATGATTAAGCTGTCCTAATTCTTTCAAAAAAGGAAATTATAAGCCACATTCATGTAGAGTGATGAAATATAATAGCTTTTTTCGGATAGAATAGAAATTCTCCCTGAACAAAGAGGATTTTAAATTAAAATTATATAAAATATTTAAAAGAAAGATTCAGTAAATCCCAGAGTTTATTTTTCTATTATATATACCTAAAAACATTCCATTTCATTGGTAAATATTATAAAATATTACGCATAATTATGCATATTTTTGATTGTAAATGATTGCGAATCAATAACGTCATACTAGTTTCTGAGATAGTTTGTATTTGATTTAAAATTATAAAAATAATTTCATCATAATGCAGAATAAATATATTATCAATGCCTATTTAAGTTTAAATTTTATAAAATTAATTTAAAAATTTAAAATTTTCTCTAGTGTCAAAATTTAAACTTCACTTGTGTTATGTTAAAGATTGCTGTTCAATTTTAAAAATATTTGCCGAAATCATTTCTATTGAAAACGAATTGTGAAAATAGAGATTGTTACAATAGGAGTTTGAATAAGAAGTTATCACCCGAGTTTTATGTTGCCAATTTATTACTGGTTGTCATAAATAACAAGATTTAAAAACTTCAATCTTTACCATATTTATTTTCAATTTTACTTAATTCAGATCGATTGTTGAATAGTTAAGGATTTTTGTGTGGTCAAAAGTTGTTAAGTAAAATATTTATGCTTCATGTAGGATTAAAATAATTATCTTCCAAAATTAAGAAGTCATGTTTTATTTTGACTGGAATAACTATTGTGACGTAAAAAAATGTGTCACAAACTTTAAATGTAACTATTCCAAGTTTAAAAATAATATTTATACATATTAATGCAAAATATATATAATGAAAATCATTTTGAACTTGTTTGAAATCAACTAAGCTTTTTAAATAAATTTATAGAACCTTTTTTTTATAGAAAAATTACATAGACTATTAACTTAATGAAATTTATGGAAAAAAATCTATAAATTATAAATTTAATGGAATTTTCTATTACCTATTTTTTCAATGCCAAATTGTTTGCTTACGACGTGATTAAAATATGTTCAAAATTAATTTCATTAATCTCTTAAATTATTTTTTAAAATCCTTAAATTATTACATTTTTCTGAGCATTAAAATATGATAATAATTTTTTAATAGAAATTATACTTTTATTGATAAATATACACAATTATGTTTAAAAATAAAGCTTTTAATTTAATTTGATTAAAATTCTTTTCTTTATATACTCTTTTAATATAATTTTCCTTTACCTTATTATCATACTCAAAGAACTTTAATTTTTCATGATATTATTAAAATACAAAATTAGTTTAGAGTTAACAATATTAATTAGACTCAAGAAATTTTAGAATTGTACCACAATGTTTTCCACGTATTTTGAAGAGTTTATTAACAATAATATATACAATATTCATGAATTTTTGCAATCAATAATTAAGTATTATCCTATATTTATTAGATCCGAATAAATATTTGGTTATCCAAAACTTATTAAATTCGAATAATTTACATACAACATTATTTCTATATAAAATGCAGAATTTCCAATCGCATATAATATATATATATATATATATATGTATATATATATATATATATATATATATATATATAATATATATATATATATATATATTTATATATATATATATATATATATATATATATATACAAAAATTATAAGATTCGAAAAGGGTTATGTTTACATATAATATGCAGAATTTACTTTACTAATCCATGTAAACCCTTCATAAAAAGTTTTATGCAATCCATGATAAGATACAATTTAAAAATTATTAGATTCAATTGAGTTTATTTACTCAATTGAATCTAATAATTATTGAAAAAAATTTCTTAGATTCAAATGAATTTGAATCTGACAGATACTTTCTGCTTGATAAATATGCAATCTTCAAACCAGACAATATGTTTTATTCATAATGGTTTTTTTTTTTTTTTTTTTTTTTTACATTTCCTAATATGACTGAGTTTTTAGGTTATTAAGAAACGAAAATGAAACTATGCAGCATTTTTCTTTATATACGAGGGTCAATCTAAAATTTTTGTGAGATACAACTAGGTTTTTAAAGTTATACTTACAAAATTTTAGGTGTGTTCAAAGTAGTCTCCTCCATCATCAATGTACATTTGTAGACGAATTTCCCTAAAATTAAATGCCTCAAGCCATTCATTTCTTGGAATAGATGAAAAAAATGCATTTATAGCCACATCAATCTCTTATTCTGAATGAAAACGTCGTCCAAGTAAGTTCTTTTTTAGATTAAATAATAACCAAGAGTCGCACATAGCTAGATCAGGTGAATACGGCAGATGTTCGATCACATTAATTTGTTTTTGTTTAAGAAACTCAACTGTTAATCCGGCTGTATGTGAAGATGCATTGTCATTGTGAAGTATTAGTCCCCTAACATTCAGTTCTTGTAGAATTTCTGGAAGACATTTAGTGGTATACCAGTTTGCTGTTACTGTCTTCTCTCCTTCCAGCTTGATGGCTTTGACCAATCTTGTACTTCTGAAGAAAACGGCATGCATCACTTTTTTCAGTGCGCGTTGTTTTTTCATGATTGTCAGCATGGGATCGTCTTCAAAGACCCATACTTTGCTTTGTTGACGTGTTGGAATGTCAAAAAACGGTATGTACATTTCATCACCTGTTACAACTTTAGAAATGATGCGGTGGCCACCATCATTTAGCAATTTCAGAGTTTCTTTACTGATTTCAGAGTTTCTTTACTGATTTCAGAGTTTCTTTACTGATTCTGACACGCTCTTCTTTTTGGTGCTCAGTTAGATTATGGGGAACCCAACAGCAAACTACTGTTTTCATATGTAATTCTTCATGAATGATTTTGTGTATGGTTGCAGAACGAATGTTAAGTTCCTTCTGTATCATTTGAAAGGTACAGTGATTATCATCCAATAACATTTTTCGTCTGGCAGACACATTATCCGGGATTACTGGCGACGGCGGCCTTTCTGTGTGTTCTTAATCCTGAAAAAAATTGCGACCTCGTCTAAATTATCTAAACCATCTGAATACAGTAGTCCGAGCTGGAGATTCATCACCAAATGCTAATTGCAACCGTTGAACGCATTCTTCTTGATTTAATCCTGCTTTATAATCGTAGAAAATCATAGCGCGAAAATGTTCTCGTCTCAACTCCATTTTCTCTTCTGTTTAAAATTTATTCTACGCTAAACAAGTTGAAGTAAGTCAGTAAAAAATCGTATTCTGTGTTAAAATACATTGAATTTTAAAATTAAATCGTTATTCTTATTTTGTAAATTCTCGTCTGCGTGTATCTTAAAAATTTCAGAGTAACCCTCGTATTTAGTAAAAAATTTTTCCAGCACAGTAAAAGTAAGCAGAAATAATTTCAAAAATTTAATTATTTAATTCTGTATGTTTCTTTTTTTATACCGAAAAAAAAATGGCTTATATTTTTATAACCTGCCCATTCATAAATTATTTAACCTTTCAAATTTCACATCACATTTGATAAAAAAATTTTACTTTGTTTAATTTAATTGTTGTGGTGTTTGCTTATGATCATTCTCAAAAAGTTCTTTAAAATCATTCAAAAACAAAACAAAATTTTAATTTTCATATCTCGAAATAAGATATTAAAAAGGTTTGAACGATTGGTAAAAATTCTAGGATTTAGATTTGAAAGAAAATAGAATTTTAATTTTTTTTCACATATATTCCATATATAAAGATAATATACCTTTGAAAATTTTATCTTGCATTTTCTTTGGATACTTTATTCTATGTAACCGAACTGGCAGCCGAATGGTTAACTTTATTGCTTTCGGTCCAACAGTAGTTGGGTTCGTATCCGAATCCAACCTTGAGCATGGATGTTTGTAGTGGTTCGGAATCCATTTTAAATATTAAGTCCCGGTCTAATTATCCCTCAAGTGCCAAAACTGATATTTGAGCAACAAACAAACCAACCATATTCTATATATCATTTTCATGTGAATTATATAAATTATGAATATAACGTTGCACGCATTAATTATCTCAAATAATGTTAAAGAGCACAAAAATATGCTATATTTCCTTATTCAGAATACTCACGTTTTTTTGCATCTATCCATTTATCAATGACATTAAATCTTTTTAAGTACTTTCAACATGAAAACACATGCTTGATAATGAAGCGAAGATAAATTTTAAACACAAAATTTATTTTTATACTTAATGCATTAGACATTTCGTCGTGAAATATTAAGTGTGTGTCAATATTGTAAAACGGATAGCTTCAAATGTTACGATAACATACTTTTTTGGTCTCTTAGTATATTTATCACTATCAGTTCTTACACTGTGATTTTGAATTTTTAAAAAAATCTTTCCTACCTAATCGCAAGAAAAGTAACTGAGCAGATACAGTTAAAACTGGCTGAATGTCTTTTAAATTCGATAAAAAAAATTGTAAAATATTTCCTTTATCTGTGACGACGAAATATTAGAATTTTTTTTATAGAATTTGGGGAGATAATTAATTATTTCTTTTCAAAATTTATAAGAAAATATACTAATAAATTTTAAAATTAAACTTTTTTCATATCAAACATATAAATATTTTAAACAAAATCATTTTTAATTCTTGGAGTTCTTGAAGTTTAATTAATAATGCATTAATAAGATCAAAATATGCGTTAATAATTAATATTTTTAAAATTTTATTTTCGAACATATTTTTTAAAACTCCTTAGAAAATGGGATGAAGGAAAATTTCTAAAAGAATTAAAGCAGTTAAAAAATCATTTGAAATTGTAAATAAATATTTGCAGAACTTAATCTATTCTTGATTGTTACAAAATTTGCTATTTATTTTTGGTGTTTTTGATATTTTGCTCATATTAAAAATTATGTACTTCTGTACTGTAATACTGAAAACGTGAAAGTATTGTTAAATGTAATTAACTTTACTATTTTAGGGACACGTTCCTATAAACAAAATATAACTTAAGATGATGTCAGCTTTTTTCTATGAAAAAATTAATTAAAATGAGTAAACAAAATTAATTTTATTAAAAGTGTTGCATCAGACTTAACTTGTAAAAAGTTTTAATGTGTGGAAGTTTGTCAAACTATTTTGTGTCTAAGCATTTTAAAACAAATATTGCTTCAGGTCTTTTTTATAATAAAAATAAATATAATGGGTTTCGAAACAAATCGAAAGCTAAGAGAAACACTAAACTATGTATGTTATTAGGAGAGATTATATGTGTAATATCTTAAATTTTTATATATATTACAAATATCTTATTTTTTGCACGATAATATATTTTTATCATCACGTCCTATGTAAAATTGTTATAAAGAAGAAAAAATATCTCTTTCAAAATTTTTAATTCTTTCCATGAACAATAATACACAAATATGGATATTTCAAATTCTGAATATAATTACTTATATTACCATGCTATAGAAACGCTTTTCTTTGAAAGAACTATATTTTAAATAAACACAAACACATTATTTTTTTATACTGTAACTTTGGTAGATGCATTTTTAAATAATTTAAACTTTATTCAAACATTATGTAAAATGAAAATGTAATTACATTAAATGCAGAATTAGATTAGAAAGTTTTCTCGAAAAGTAATCTTGACTAAATATAACGAAAAAATTTTAAATCTTTATAAATCTACTTTTTAAGCATTAAGCTACAAAAAAAGATATAAATTGATTTTTACATGAACTTCTATGTTATGTTAGTTAAATATTTACTGTGTGTGCATTTATCAAAATAAATGTTAGCGAAAAGTTATTACACACAAGTTAGTTGTACGCACAAATTGAAGCATAGAAAGCAATATTTGTTTAAATAAATAAATAACTTATTTTTAAAAATTGATATAAAACTGAAAATGTTTTTCTTAAAATTGGTGAGCCTTCTTCTGCAAAATTACTAAGTATATTTGTAAAAGAAATCTTTACTAAAAGAGTGGAATGCTTTTTCATTTTATGAAATTAATATCAAAAAATCATGATAAATTTTTCATGAACTTACTTAACGGCTTGTTTAGCCAATTAATTATTTCTTAGAAAAATAATGAAACAAATAATAAAAAAATCATAATCAAATATGAATTTTGGCCGATTGGTTTGATAGCTGTGACAGAACACAAATCCAAGGAAATCTTTCGATGTGCTACAGAAATGAATTGAATGGGCTTTTTAAGTAGTTGAAATTAATAGTTTCCATTGAATAGTTTGCACAAAATTCAGATAAAAATCCAAAATATATCTATATATTATATGGAATAATCATTAGTTTATATAGTTCATCCTCATTATAACACATTTTTATATATTCATCATGTTAACATAACTAATATTGTATTAAGGTAGCGGTGGCCTGGTTTCTAAAGACATCATTTCTGAGACCGAAAGCTGGTGATTTCTATAACTAATTCAGATAAGGTATATTATATATATATAGTGACTAAGAAACCTAAAATCTGTCGAAGGCTCAATGGTCTTTCCCTGATGGGGCATGGAACGTTGGGTGCCATTTCAGCCATCGAGTTAATCCTTTGATTGCTTCAAAATTACGAGAAAAATTTATGTTTTTAACAGATTTTCAGTCTTTAGAAACAGCAGTAGAGAAAATCATTATGTACAATCAAATAAACAAATATAGCAATAGTTCTAGCTCTTATTTATCGAGCAACAAAGCAAAATTCATTAAACTTTGAGGATTTAAAGAAAAAAATTACTTATAGAAAAATTATACCAAAATCAATTTAATTTCACAATTTCTATTACACATTTTGTAAAAGACAACTTTCAAAGTATTAAATTCGTATGAAAATGTAAAGTTCTTTCATTCATTTAATGATAGTTATATTTCATATAATTACTTTGATATAATTTTAGTTTGATATAATTGTAGAATTCCTATCAAGTAAAAGTAAGGTTGTCCAAACTAACTCATATGCTATACAGATGCCATAATATTTAAAGAAACGCTTATAATGGCTTATTTATGGCGACAATATTTTACAGACGATAATGAAGATCCCTGATAGGGCTGTCTTAATTTTAGAATTGAAAATACAAATGCTTTCTTCTCTATAATAATCCATCCTTTTTGCATATATGTATTTTTTCCATAACATTTATTATGGTAGAAAAAATTTATTGCATTCTTTTTTTTTTTTTTTTTTTTTGGTTTAATTCATAAAACTGAACAAACAAATCAAAATAATAACAATGGAAAGTTACTGAAATAACAACAATAAAATGTTAATTTTGTGTTATTAAAAATATGGTTAAAAACCTGTCTTACATTCATCTCTTGTCCTTTGAAAACTTTTCTTAGAAGTTTCAGACCCACTTTTATAACCACAAAATTCTTTCCTTGCAAATTAATTTCTCCTGATTATTCTTTAATAGCTAATTATTTTGTGTTGCAATATGAATAAAATAATTTTTGAATATTTTTTTAATAAAAATTCTTGATAATTAAATCAATTTAAGAGGAAAATTAACGATAAATTTTACAGTAATTGTTTAACTTCATTAATCAAAATATTTTGATACTTTTTTTGTTTTTTGAGTATTAATTCTTCCCTTTTAATTATTTCGGATTGCACAGCTTGTTATTTTTGTTCAATATAATTTATTATATTTAACTCCAAAATGTTTTATGTTAAAAATGAGATAATACCAGTTTTTGATTGAAAATTCAATTTTCATTGACCTATGTTCCTGAATTCCTCACTTTTTTAAATTTCTTATAATTAGATGAAACTTGAAGAAACAAGTTAATTACTTATTTAAAAATAATGTACAAAATTTATAAGTTAACAAGCAATATTACTCTATTTACATATTATTTATGAAGGGAAGAATTAGATAAAGATTTAATAAAGCAGAAAATTAAACTACACATCGTTACTACATTAAAGGTAATACACACCATCCAATTATTTTCTGTAAATATATTAAATAAAACATCTTATGCAAGTAAGGTACATCCCTGAGACTTGGTTGTTTTGATTCAATATCTAATATCCAGATTTAATGAATTCAATTATGTGAATTATATCTCTAAAATTCAATTTATTTTCTACATCTTTCAATTAACGTTTTACTCAACCAGTAACGGAATCACAAAACTATTCAGTTTTTAAGGTACCGTTATAAGTGACAATACGTCCCTTTCGAGCATCTTTATTGCTTTAATAAGTTGTTTAAATATTGAAGCTTCTTTTGTCGCAATTGTATAAGCGCTTTGTGCCAGGCGACGAAAAATTCCAAAGGATACAGTACAGGATCAAGTGTCTTTACGGCGCTCAAAATCTAATAAACAAACAAATAGAGAAAAAAAAGACATGTAAATTTTGTTCGAGAGAAATTTGAATCTGATTTTATCCTTTTAGAAATCGAAAGGGCAAAGAATATCCGAAGTCGCATTTTGTTTATTTAATATTACATACGGAGGAAATGCAATTATCCAAAAGGATACAGAAGCGCGTTCTGTATTTGCAAACGTCTTTAAGCGCATTTTTGTTGCTGCAGTTCAAACACTAGCAAACAAATTCTTTTTTATTGTCTTGATGAAAACAGAATGCATTGTTTCTTTTCAGTCTAATCAAATGAGAAGCATTTATTACCAGCAAGATTTCTTTTCTTTTTCTTGCAATAAATTGTGACATTTTGCCTCAGGTACAAATGTCACAAATAGAGTTTATATACTTCAAACAAGCTTTTCCAACAATAATAGTGTCTGAATTACATGAAGAACTTTCGCAAAGTGAATCTATTTCTCTTCAAAAACAACACGGGAAAAATTTTTTTCCATAGAAAAATTCATTTTAATAAAATTATAATATAACATCCCTCTTATCTTTTCTTAAAACATCAGTATCTATAGGCAACAGAAGTATAGTTAAAATAATTTCCATATAAAACATACTTTCCCCCTTTTTTTCATAAAAATAACAATAATTGATTAAGTTAACTTGCTCCACAAACGCAACGCAATCAAGGAGAAATGAGATTAAATCAAATAATAAATTAAAACTATTATATTCTCCATTTTATTTTAAGTATTAAATTAAGTTGTGATTTATTATTCAATAATTAATAATGCTGAGAGGAATGTATTTATAAGTTTTACAAATTTTTCTTCAGAAATATATTTCACAGTTTTGTTTTCGAAGTAATCAAAATTAGAACAGTGTTTATTTTGTTAAGTATTTCCAGGAACAAATTTTCAAATGCAAAATGAAACCACTTTATTTTAAACTTAAACTGCTTTGCATTTAAAGCTGTTTTTCAGCAATTTTTATTTGCTCCATATAGTAAATTTGTTGTAAATCAGTTTCTTTAAAAGTTCTCTTTTTCACCACTCCTGCAAAAAGGGCGGGAATTCAACGTATATAAAACAAGTAATTCTGATAAAACAATGAAACCCAATATAAATTTAATCACTGTAATATGATGTAACTGAACTACAAATTAATAAATGACTAAGTATGCCAATAAATCCAGTTTGCTCCAGTATTGTTATTTGTCACCATTATTTTAGGATAAAAATAGTAATTCTTTTTTTTTTTAAAAAGTCGCTTATATAAAAATATTTAGATTTCAAATTAGTTATTGAATTAATAATTAATGGGAATCAACTCATGATGTTAATCTTAATTGATATTTAAACTGTTAAAGTAAGTGAGATAGAAAGATTATTTAGCCTATAGCTGAAGTACAATGATTCCTCTTTTTTCATGGTTAATTAAAAACCAGAATCTTCCACGAAAGCTGAAAAACCGCGAATTAGGATTTGTCTCTAGGAATATTCGTGTATGCGAGTACACGAATGTTTTAAATATGTAAACAATATTTATACTTTACACATTGAAGACAAAAATTACAACAATGGAATACATATTTACTTAAATGTGTCTCTCAGTGCTAATTAATAAGGTTAATTACAAAACCTTATACAGTAATAAACATTAGTCAACATTGCTTTCTCAGAGAGGTGAAGAGTCTGGTGTGGAAGGAGGAGGCCAGACCCACTGTTGACTCATAGAAGTTCTAGACTCACTCGGAGACTCTTCTGCTGGAAGCGCTGATGGTAGATCTGGGGATTTTACCTTGTAGAGAAACATGGTGATGGATCTTTTCTTATTAATCTACAAAATTTTGATAACCTTTAAGGGAAAGCTTAAATACTGAAGTCTTTTGCCATTTTCAACCTTTTAGCCTCTGTGCATTTTGTCCTTTCAACAGTGCATTTTCATATATAGCTAAAAATATATCGTGCGAGAGAAAACCTGGAAAACTTCCAAGTACCCATTCTGATAAATGTGTTTGCGGAAACAATAAATACTATATTTATCAAGTTATACAATATAAATACAATATTTATCGAGTTATTCAAGAATAATTGGGATTGAATCCTTGAACTTTTATTTTACAGTGGGTGGTTCTACTGCTTGGCCAAGAAGAGTCCACCTTAGAACATTTAATTACCACGTTACCTAATCTTGAGGATCACACATGCATTCTAATAAGACTATATTTCCATATTACAAAGGGGAAAACTCCATGTCAACTTACTGACAGATGTGCAAATGGAAAAGCAGTAGCGCAATTACCATTTCTTGTTACTCAATCCCACAGCGTTGATTGGGATAGAACAAAAGACTTTCCCATCTGAAGATAATAGTTTTACCACTAAACAACAAAAAGCATTCACAGAATATTTGTGAAGCTAAATAATTATAAAAATATAAATTTTTATAACCAATATTTATAAAACTATTGGTTTAATGCATTGAGGTAAATAAAGTGAATTTATGGTATATTTAATTGCTTATTTCGATTATGCTAAAATGTAAGAGTTCTAAAGTAACACCACTTGAATATATATATATATATAGGCACGTACTGTCTTTATTAAATAAGCTTATTTACACAATTGATACCAATAATCTATTTTTTAACTGCGATCAAATTATTTAAAGTGTAAAAAGTATTAATTTCATGTAGAAAATTATTTGTATATACATAAGGAGTCCTATGCCACAAATGCATAAATATTAAAATCCCATTAACTATTTATAAGTACATATTAGGTTGAGATAAAATAACAAGATAATACCACTAATAATGAAATTTAATTATCTGTATTGTAACTTAATATTAATTTATAGCTTATAAGCTACTATTAGTGGTATTTTCTTAAGAAATTCAACACACAATTCATGTAACAAATTCAAAGTACCTTTATAACAAAATGGTTAGGTGGTCCGTCGCTCCCTGTTTCGATCATCAAAATCGAATCAATATCCTGCTCATTGATAGTCTGTGCATTTTACGGCATTTCCAACGCAGACGATAAAATTTTGCTTAAAAAGGCGTTGGGACTCAGGTGTGACTACAAATCAAATAAGCGGTTCTCGTGTATTAAAGAGATTATAGGTGGCATCGGTACTGTATGCAAATGAGGGAGCCTCGTCGCCTTAGTCGTTTGGTGCATCCCCTTTTAGGTAAACTGATTTCCTGGGCTTTTAGCATATTTGTAATATCGGCTGCGCGAATGGATTATCTTCCCTTCTCATATCTGAAAATTTCTTCGATGCAGACGATTGCGAAGAATTGAAAGTTTTTGACGTGGCGGGAAAACGCCTTGCATTCTCTGGGTGAAGAGGGTGGCTCTTCCGGTGGGAATGCAGCTTCTTTGGTTATTAGTTGTCGGAGAATAAATGCGATCCGATAACTTGAAAGATTTATCTTTGGGTGATATATATTACAGAAAGCATGGTATCTATAAAAAGAATAGTGATCTCAAATAGACCATGGCTCCCTTAGATGTGTGATCTCAAATAGTGCATAGCTCCCTTGAAATGTAAATTCTTTTATAAAAAACTTCTATAGAAACAGGACCAAAAAAAAAATTTTTATAAACTATTTTGGTCTTACAATCA
Organism: Latrodectus elegans; assembly: GCA_030067965.1. Lineage (NCBI taxonomy): Eukaryota > Metazoa > Arthropoda > Arachnida > Araneae > Theridiidae > Latrodectus > Latrodectus elegans. The sequence goes on along the minus strand of CM057818.1, from coordinate 34,473,823 downwards.
AGCTATTATTCAAAATGTCAGGAGTTTTGTACTTTATGAACATTTTCGATTTGCCAATTAAATTTCCTGAACTTAAATTTTTCGTTCAGAAGAAAATATGTGAAATTTTTGCATACACATGAATTTTTTTCGAATAATATGCATATTATTTTGATATTTTAAATAAAAACCTATATCTAATATTAGATATTTGCGCCTATATCTGAGTAATTATTACAATTATTACAATATATATATATATATTCTAAATATTGTAATAATTACTTAGATATAGGCAAAATATTTCGAATGTTTTTCTATTTAAGAATTTTAAATATAACAAAAAGGAACTTTTGCATGTAAAATAATAGAATCTTCGCATATTAAATTTTGGAAATTATGTCATAAATAACTTATTTTTTCAAAGAAAAAAGCTGTTTTACTCTTTTTTAAATTATATTAAAAATAGAAAACATAAATAGGAAATCTGGAGCCGATCAGTTGTCTTTAAAGTACCTCTTATACAGATAAACCACTAAGGACTAACGCAATTAAGAAGGAACCATACTCATTTTGCAAAGAAATGTAGTTTGCTACGATATGCACTTATTTCAAGGTCAAGCATTTAATAAAATGCATACGTATAAATGTGATACTTTTTACACGCGATATGTACATAGTTACATTTCGTGTCATAGCTCTTCATTTGTTAGTTACTTAGACAAAAAAACAATTATGATCTAAATCTGATTTTTATTTAGGTCAATCTATTTGATCTAAACTTTGAATGCGGATTTATTTATGAAAATTTAAATGTTTGACCAAAAAAACACCGATTCTAAAAAAGTCTAAAATATGTATTACTAAGTCAATTATAATAATAATTTAGTCATTATCAGCAGCTAATGAATTATTTTAGCTTTCATTGTAGGTCAAAAATTTCTCGTAAACTCATATTAGTTTTGGAAATGAATTGGAAATCAAAAGTGAATATCATATTTCAATCATATATTTAAGCAAAAAAGTTATATTACCATGAAGTACCCCTCAAAAAATTAGATCACTATTAAAGTTGGATGATAGGAAGTTCTACCTGATGTCAAAACAATCTTTTTATTATATTATAATAAGATAAAATTTACATTTTGAATATAAAACATTAATCATTTTGTACTTAAGATACATAATAAGTAGTAAAATAATGCATAGGAAATATTACAACTCAAAGTATGGAATTTGGTGGTAGATGTAAATAAAGAGATGACAAAATTAATGTACAGTTCAGCAAATTTTATTAATAAAAATTCGAAAATGAGTGATATATTTTATAAGATAAAATACCACTGTTTTATTTTATATGTTGTATCTATTACCTCTTGCATTAAAATTTGTTTTGGAAAATGTCTTTTCATTTCAATAAAGCCCCAAATAATTATAGTAATTGTTTGGGAATTTTTGTAATTTTCAGAAAACTCAACATAATATCAAATTAATCTTTTTTATACCATCAACATGACAATATATAAGTACTATAAGAATACTAAAAAGGGCTTTCCTTTTTACATTTTGGTCATAAGTATTTTTAAATTATAGATAATTAAGTTTAATGAAATTTTCAATTCATATCTTTATAATGTACACAGGGTATTAACACATTTTTAGAACGATTTCGTGGCCGTTTAATTAATGTTTAAAATGTAAAGATTATTTTTTTAAATTTTCGATCTGATAGCCTTTTTTCTGGACTATAAGTCTGCATCGTGATTTCCATGATAGAAGAGATATTCGCAATATTTCCAAGGGTATTGCTTTCCATTCCTCTTCCACTACTTTCCAGAGTCCATCTATCGTGGTGGGTTTGCGTTTAGAAAGAGCCTTTTTTTAACAAACCAAAGGCACAATAGACCATAGGTGAAACGTCATGAGACTTCGCAGAGATATGTTGAAAATGTATACATGCAATACTTGTATTAGTCATCATTTTTTCAAGGAATGCAGTGGTAGTTTCCGAAGTATGACTTATAGCTTTGTCTTGATGAAGTTTCTCTCTTTGAAAGTCTGTTGAGATAAAGAAGTTGAATTTCTTATGTAAATATTGGATGTAAAACCTTCTCCTGATAATACGATAAGTTAATTTTAACATTTTTTCCCACTCTTCTTATTATTAATTTCCCATTGAGGGAGAAACCTGCGACAATCATAAACCCTTTATTGAAACTTTCTTTACATTGACGTAAACGGGTTTGTACATTTTTATCTCCTCATTTTCTATAGTAAAAAGACATTTTTTTGTTACAGTCATTTAGGTAAATTCATGCTTCATCAAGGGTCCCAACGTTTTTCTCTTTATCTCCTGCTAAGTGGTTTTCGTACAGGATTCTACAAAATATTTTGCGTTGAGCCACATGTCTCGGCAAAAGCTGATGAACCTTGTGTTTTTAGCATTTTTAAGTTGTAAATACAGGTTTATTATTTTATTTATTGTTGCTACAGATGTATCTAAAGATTTTGCAATTGATTTCTGTTTGGTGGATTTTCTCTTGTTATCACTTTAGAAACATTTGAAACAGTACGCACTTTTTACGGATATTCGTATGGAGTCTTCTTTCTATGTAGAAATAATGATTGACAGTTTTTATACTTGTATAATTAATAATATTGCTTATTTTGCACTTAGAAATTTTAGTACCCTGCATTTCACAACGTTTTTGAACTCTGGAATAAGAACGTTTATCTTTGGAAAGCGCAAAACATATCCTTCAGTTCACAGCATGTTTATATGTGACATTTTGAACGCAGAATAAATTTTAAAGTAGCAGACGATATTTCTCATTTCAAATAATATAAGCGGTTGCCAAAAATGTTTATTCTAAAACATTTACTTTTTTTTAAATTCGTTATCGAAATCGTTCTAAAAATGTAATACCCTCTGTATTTAATAACCAATAATAGTTTAACTAAGGGAAATAATATGAGACAAAATTTTCTTATAAACTATTTTAATTGTGGAATGAAGTTTACATATATTTTTTTTATGCATACATAATACGAATAAATATATAAATATACAAAATAACTTTTTTAGGAGACTTTATTGTTAATTATTTATGTACTATATATATATATATATATATATATATATATATATATATATATATATATATATATATATATATATATATATATATATACATATTTCCAATGGTGGACACTTGGGTGACGAACGCTATGTCACAACAAGGCCAGAGGCCAGAATTGCTACTCATTTGTCGTTATGCAGCGGGCACCTGTGAACTATGTCACGGAGTCAAGTAGCGTTGCCCGCGCTATACCATCACAAACCCGTCTATAGAGTGGGCCACATTAAAATATTATCACAGAAGAAAGGGCAGAGAAACTCAGAGAGAACAGAGAAAAAAGTAACATCCCTTCAAGAACCGGAATTTGAACTCTGGACCCACAGGTCAGGAGACAGTAGCCCTAATCTCTCAGCCATCGGTCGGTATTCGTGATATATCAATTCATATATTATGCTTAGATGTATATGTGCACATTTGCGCTTATGTATATCTACTTGTACGCCTACTAATATTTTCCAAGATGTTACTTAAAAATTAGGTATTACATAAGTTGTTTATTATAATTTTAAACGAAAAATGGTTCTCTTTCGTAAAGGTTTTTCAAATGCAGATTAAAGGGTGCTAATTATTGATTGATTTGTATTTTTTTACGCGAGTTTATAAATATTCATCAATACATTGCATTATTTCAAATTTCTGCCGAGATAATTAAAACAAATGCTTCATTTTTATCAATTTTTTCTTCAGAAGTGATTAATCTTTCTTTTTACATGCATAAGTTATCTTCTTTAATAAAAGAGAAACACAAGCTGATTTTCTTATACTTAAAAATACAAAGCAGGGTTTGTTAAAAATTGTTGGTTTTAATTTAGAGATTGTTTTTCTATTCAGATTATACGATACTTATTAAAAGGATATCTCTTAAGATTGACGTAAATGTCGTAGCTTAATGATGGTTCACAGAGTGTTAAGACCTGCACTGAATTTTTAAAATGAAATATCTTTTTTTATGTTTAAATATCATCATTGCTATGTAGTTGTCTATTCTACCTTAAATATAGCCTCTAGGACTGTGATTTGAAAGGGATTTTATGTAACAAATAATTTTTTTTTAAATTAGAAATTTATAATTTAAAAATATAAAATAAAATATCAGCTACAGCATTTATAATTATTTGAATTTTGACAATTAGATACAAACTTGAAATGCTTTCATTTAAGGAAAAATAAAACATACCTTATATAGGGCTATTTAAGAAAAATTTACGTTAAAAATGCGATGAAATAAAAAAAAATATACTCATACTACATACATATATAAAATACTTGAGAATGTAAACTCTTTTTAGTCAAGTATTGATTTAATGAGTACTGGCCAAAATCACACCGGTACAGTAAAGTTGTGATATTCATACATTTTTATGCACTTTCTGTATAATTTATAGATTTACAGTTAAGAACTATTATGATTGTGTTACATGTTTTTAATTTTTAATTGTTTATATGTTTTTTTTATCGACAAACCTCTTTAAGCTGCTTAAATTTTATGTACGTAATATATAAAAATATTAAATGTTACGAAATTCTTCACAAAATATTAAATTTTCTTAATAGTACTTCTGTTAAAAAGATGTGAAAAAAGAAATATTTTATTACAAGTCTGAATAAATAGCAATTTCTTTCCAAGTAACTTAGTTTATTCTTAGTTTTATTACTAATTTCTGGAAACAGAAAAAATTTGATTTCAATTTTACTGAGATGATAAATTATAGAGGTTACTAAGTTTGAAAAATAATTATGATTAGTTTCTCGAAAATGGATTTTTTTCGTAATAAAGTTCTGCATAAGGTTAACTTAATTTTAATGTTTTTAAGATTCCATATTTATGCTAATTCAAAGCCACAGCTGGGACCCTGAATTAGCTTAGTGAGATGGCACTCTCATTTCGTGGAAGTGAAAAATTCAATTGTGCCGTAATTAAAGACTTTCATGTTGATAAGGTATATGCATACACACACAAATTTATTATGAATTAATTAACAAATAATAAAAGTACAAAAATTAATTAATCATAGACATGCTAATTTTGTTGTATATAATATATCCCTTTGGGTTACCGAATGCTAAAAATTACTGTTTATGTAACTTATCAGAAATAGCCTCAATATAGCTCAGTATTACTAGAGGTACGTATACATTGTTCAAAATTACTAGAGGTATGTATACATAGCTCAGAATTACTAGAGGGACGTATACGTAGCTCAGAATTACGAGTGATACATGTAAGTAGCTCCGAATTACGAAAAATACATGTGCATAGTTCAGAATTACTAGAGGTACGTATACATAGTTCAGAATTACTAGAAGTACATATACATAGCTCAGAAATACGAGGGATACATGTCAGTAGTTCCGAATCACGAAAGATACGTATGCATAGTTCAGAATTACTAGAGGGACGTATACACAGCTCAGAATTACTAGAGGTACGTATACGTAGCTCAGAAATACGAGGAATACATGTGCATAGCTCAGAATTACTAGAGGTACGTATACATAGTTCAGAATTACTAGAGGTGCATATACATAGCTCAGAAATACGAGGGATACATATAAGTAGCTCCGAATTACGAAAGATACGTGTGCATAGCTCAGAATTACTAGAGGTACGAATACATAACTCACAATTACTAGAGGTACGTATACGTATCTCAGAATTACGATTGGTACATATAAGTAGCTCAGATTACTAAAGATACGTGTGCATAGCTCAGAATTATGAAAGATATGGTACATGGTTCAAAATTGAGTAGTGTTTTTGTATAGATCATAAGGAGTATTCCAGATCTTCTTTAACAGTTGCCCGACTATGTTATTCAAGTAAGTTGTAAGTATCAAATGTACAAATGTTCTCTCCAATGAAACTATCCTTTTTCTAGTTGAAAGTAAATGCTTTATATTATACTAGCAATAAAAAATTATTATGCTTTATTCCGCTAAATTTAATTTTAATGTGAATGTTTCCCATGATAATATTATCAATAGCCAAAATATTACTTGTATAAAAATAGATGCAAAGTTGTGCTGAATGAAAAAAATTATTGTTTAAAATACTGTATGAAAAAAATATGAATTTGAAAAGAAATAAGAAAAATATTCCTGTAAAAGATATGAGAAAATATTAAAACATCGTATAAATCAATGAAGATTATAATATCCATTGTTAAAAATATGGTTCGACTGAGAATCTTAAAATAATAGTTCGTGATTTGAAACATATCAATGAAACTAATATAATACTATTTTTTGATACCAAAAATAGTTAAAAATTTCCAACTCTTAGTCGGAAGACTTAAACGCGCATAATGATCCCTATATTAAATTCTTTTTACTATATTTTGAAATTTTTTAATTTCGAATAAATTTAAATATACTTTAAAACTTAAAAAGAAGCTATTATTTAGGAACAAATGCTTATTTTTGTAAATTAAATGCTTATTTATATCGTAAAATGCAGTTTAAAGGAAAGAGGATTTCGGGATATTTATAGCTTTTTGTGAATAATAAGAAAACGTTAAATTTTTCCTTGTTTTTCATGCAAACAGATTATAAAAACTTTAATAAATATTTCTAACAAAGTTAATGAACTTTTAATTCACAAATTCAATTGAGTTATGAGTATTTGATCAGTTTATGAAATCAATATGCAGATTAATCCATAAGACTAAATAAATTTGTTACCTTCTTAAATGTAAACACGATTTAAACTTGATTTAAACTGAATGCGTTTAATTTAAAACGGATTAAAATGAACATGGTTACTCCGTCGTATTAATTTTGCTTCTCGATTACGATGCAACGATTAATGGATTAGTTTCTGAAGCCATAAAAGTAATTCTGTTTACCACATTGTTGCAAAGAAGACGAATTGCGGGAGAAACTTTAGTTGATTAAAACGCGAATAATTAAAGTTGAGAGCAAATGAACTAACATTGTGAAAAATAGAAATGAGTAATTGTTGGAATTTCTACTCCTCGCTTTTGCACGCAAACCTGCGAAACTGGCGATCAATGTTATTTTAGAAGAGTAAAAAAACCCAGACACAGTACTTTAGTAGATATGAATGTTGCCATGTTCCAAACTAACCTCTTAAAAATATTATTGGAAGTACATTTCTCAACTTGAAAATAGTTTTGCTTCAGCAAAGATCTAATTTAATATTTTTTTTAGATAATTAAATAGGGTGATTGAAATTAATCTGAATTAAAGTTACCATAAGTTTTCGTAAATTTTTACTCGAAATTATAATATTTATTAAATAAATTATTTTATTTCTTAATTAATTAATTTTTTCTCCAGAAGTTTCGTAAGAAATCTTTCAAGAAATTAAATTTTATATGATTTTAATTTATTAAACTTATGAGAAATTTTTGCTTAGTTTTATGCATAAAATGATAATAGTTAATGTATGATATAATCTCAACTTTAAAAAAATCTTAAGTAAAATTTTACATTTTACAATTTACTTATATAGTATCAGTATTAGTTTATTAATATAGAAATTACATTATTTATAAAACAGATTGTTAATTTTATGTCAATGAATATTTAGAGACTTTACCAATGTATGTTGAAGTAACGATTAATGAAATCAATAAAGTTTTGATTAGATTTATTATGTCCAATAATAAAGAATAAAAAAAATTTCATACAAAACTCAGCCTGGAGCTTATTTTTCCTGAACACTTGATAAAATCATTTCTGCCTTTTTAAAATGAATTTTTTAACCATGAAAAATAGCAAACTCATTGCCACTAAAAATAACATAAATTCGTTGCCAGGTGATTAAATGATTGCATACATTTGATTTTAATTATAATTGTTTTACAATTTAACTGAAGGGGAAAAATATTTAGACGATTAACTCAAACTATGCGAAATATCATTTGTCTTGTTAACGAGCGAAAAATAACTAGTATAATTATTCTATTTGTTATATTTTTAGATTGATATTTCTATTGTTATTTCCTCCAAAAGCTTATGAAGAACAAAGCTGTATAAATATGTTTGCTTCTGTGAGAACTATATATTTTAATCAACTCCAAAACATCTTATATTCTTCTAATAATATTTTTAGTAATTTAATGTGAAACAAAATCAATAAATAGTTTCATTTTATAATATGTTGTAAGAAAGAATGTTTTATATAACTTTAATTTAAAAATTCTTAAATGAATGTTATTTGAGGAACTACAAAATTCAACATCAAAAATAAAGAATTCATTCACACACTATAAAACGTAATTAGAAAATTTGAATTAACACCAGTTTGGTGTTATTGAAAAGTTTAATTTATTTGGAAAATTATGTGCTAAATGTTAATTAAGTTAATAAAAAAAGGAAGAATATATAAAATAGCTTCAAATGAAAATTTAATAAATTTCAATAATTCTTTAATACCTGAAAACACATAGTGACATTTCGAAATATAATGAAAATTCTATGTTTCTGAGATAATCAAGTGTTGTAAAGAACATCATTAAGAAATATTTCTTAATTTCAAATTTAAGAATTAAAATTTTCCAGCTTAATAAATAATTTTGTTGTAAGATTTGTTGTTGTTCTTTATAATTCCTAGATCTGCTAAGATCTCCCAATTTCAGTAAAACTAATGATGGAAGTTATGGCACTTTATATGGTGAAGCACCCTATAAATATGCTATCATTTAACGAAAGTTGGAGGGTCTTCATAATTTAGAACAAGGGACCAAGCAAATGATGGCGAATCTTGGATTGGGCCCTGATTCGAATTCATTCTCTTCCTGTAACAAGAATGATGCGTAAACAAAAAAGACCCAGATGAACTCGTTTGATATATAATAATAACGGTAGCCTTCTAATTGTGATAATTTATAATAAGAGGAATTCAAGATAGTGAAAGTGAATCTTTATAGGCTAATATATATATATATATATATATATATATATATATAAATTTCTGAATGCAAATATAAAGGAAATTACTCTGAAAATGTAATGTGAAAATAATATTTTTAGGATTGAATTAATTTGCTATAGCCCAATAATCTTTTGAGGATTAATTTAACTATTTTTAAAGAACTTCCAAAACATTAACAAGCATACAATTTAAAATACGAATCAAACCGATGTATTTTTGAGTGCCATATTGTTGAATATAGTTGTAAGCTCTCAATCCATTGCTTATTGAATTAAATGTTTTTATTTAAAAACTGAAAAGTTGCTCTTTCATTTCACAATTTCGAAAAAAATAATTAGCTATCCGGTTTGTCATGTTGATAAGAATGGACGGATAATTATTTGACTATTTCGTTGAGTTTCTAGTGAATAATTATTAGTTTTTATTTTTAATGGCTTTTTAAAAAACAATTTAATGGCTTTTCAAAAATATATGGCATTTAAAAATTTTATTCTATATTGTATTTCTTCAATTGATTTTTTTTTTAATATTATAAAAGTGGAAACTGATTTATTTTTAACAAAATTATTCCCTTTGTCCAATTCTTCAATGGTTGAAAACGATTCTCTTTGCCTTGAAATGATCGAGGCATCGAAACTTTCAAAACCTCTGGATTCAGAAGATTATTGAACTTGATTTGTAAATATACATTGGCATTGGCTTTGTGGTACGAACAATTTCTATGAAGTGATTGGATCTAGTCTTAAATTGAGGATTGATATATGAGCGTTGAGATTCTATTTTTCTGCATGCACAGTCCCCTTAAGTACTTGAGGACATTTCAACTTTCCTTTACGGAATTTGAAAACGATTAATGGATTATCCTTTCCCATTTCAAGAAGCTTTAAAATAAAATATTTAATATATTCTATCACAACTGTTTCATGGGGAGTTACTATTTATTTATACATTGAAAAACCAAACAATTCATTAGAATGATTTACATAAGTATTTGACTTGTGTTCAGTAAATGTTTTCACTTATTAAATTAAAGGGTATAGTGTAACAGGCCTCCCCGTAGTGAACCCTGGGTAAAGCTAAATCTGTTACAGCCTTCGTCTTTCTCTTGCAGTCTTTTTCTGAATGGAGGCATCTTCTACATTTTATGTAAAGAACATGTTGATATGGATGGCGAGCATCTCTGGAAATGTTCTGCCCTCCAGGAAACCCACCCTTCTTCACATTTCAAGACGCTCTCCACTCTTGGAGATACTTTATTTCTTTATTGGACTGCAAGACTTTTTATGCTCGAAAGCGCCAACATAAGGACGTAATAAAAAAACTTATTAAACTAAAATATAATGTTTCATATTCCTTTTACTTTAAATTGAAATTGTTATGAATACATTTAAAAAAAGTACAATTGAGCAATTGAAAAATACTATTTGCGGATTAAAGTATATACTTGTATATATATATATATATATATATATATATATCCTCAATTTAAGACTAGATCCAATCACTTCATAGAAGTTGTTCGTACCACAAAGCCAATGCCAATGTATATTTACAAATCAAGTTCAATAATCTTCTGAATCCAGAGGTTTTGAAAGTTTCGATGCCTCGATATATATATATATATATATATATATATATATATATATATATATATATATATATATATATATATATATATATATATACTTTAATCCGCAAATAGTATTTTTCAATTGCTCAATTGTACTTTTTTAAAATGTATTCATAACAATTTCAATTTAAAGTAAAGGGAATATGAAACATTATATTTTAGTTTAATAAGTTTTTTTATTACGTCCTTATGTTGGCGCTTTCGAGCATAAAAAGTCTTGCAGTCCAATAAAGAAATGAAGTATCTCCAAGAGTGGAGAGCGTCTTGAAATGTAAAAAAGGGCATTAAAAAAAAAAAACTTTCGGTCTTTTAAAGCTAGCCAGTCATTAAGCCAAGATTTGATGTTTTCGTAAGAAGTGAAGCACTGGTCAGCCAGTGCGTGTCCCAATGATGCAAATAAGTGGCAATTGAAAAGATCCAAGTCTAGAAAATAAGCCGCATGCTCTAAGGGCTCCCAGCCGAGCGCCTTAACGATGTCCTTGGTTGGTTTATCACGGTGGCTAGGTGTATTGTCATCAAGGAAAATCACTTTGTGCTGCCGTTTCTTGCATTTCTCGCGTTTTTCGAGTATAGCATCGTTCAAATCAAGTAATTGTTGCTTGTAGTGATCAGTATTAACGGTTTTATCGGGTTTAAGAAGCTCATAATAGATTGGCCACTCCTGATCTGATTCGGCCTTGGGTCGATTTGGACGGCTGTCTGGGGTCAACATATGATCGATTACGCTTGGGATTCTCAAAATAAATCTTTTTTTCATCGCTAGTCACAATACGATGGAGATATGACTTGTGTTTGTAACGGGAAAGCAACATTTCGCACACGATTTTTCGAGTTTCCTGCTGACGGTCCGTTAGCTCGTGTATTGCCCATCTACTGACCTTTATTGTCTTTTCTATTGCTTTGAGACGACGGGAAACAGTGCTCTGGTCAACATTCAATTGCTCTGTAAGATTTTCTTACGTTTGGTCATCATCTTCATCGAGCAATGCTTGCAATTCAGCATCTTCAAATTTTTCTGCTGATCTGCCACGCTCCTCTTTTCTCACATCGAAAGCACCATTTCGAAATTTTTCAAATCACCTGTAGCACTGCGCTCATCTCAGTATATTGCCACCATATGCTTTTATAAGCAGTTGCTGCAATTCGGCAGCATTTGTATTCAAATTGTACAAAAATATTAATGCTGTCCGTAAATTGTGGTCGGAAGGCATAAAATTTGACGTCTTCAACACAGTATTAAAAAATCCACAATTTATTTTCTTATTATTTAAATATAAAATTTAAACTATATCACTGATTCTCAAAATGCATGGATAATTAAAAATAATAAACCAATTAGTGAATTCGTTTCTTCTCAGAATATTAATGATGTTTTCTCCTATGAATTCATATATCTATTCACCAGCATTCGTTTTCAATACACTTTTTGATATTATTATATTTTTTTTATGATTTTAGTTCAGTGTTAAATATTAATTAAAATGTTTTGAAAGATCTTTGTACATTTTGCATTTACTACAGTTATTTTTTTTATAGAGAAAGACATTATTTATAAGTTAAACGATATCCCTAAAGGTTCAAAATTTTCAAACCTGTTAGCCAATTAATTTTTACATTATTATGAAAAATCGTTCATAATTCAGATGCCTTTTGTATGTATAGGTATATTGCATGATTTCATAATTTTCAATTTTTTGGAATTTAACAAATTTTACAAAATCATCCATTCTGAAGAATTAAAATTAATTAAAACTAAAAGCGATGATTTAAAAACTGAGTTTTTTTTGGCTGTTTTGATTACAGAGAGAAATTACCAATTTGATATTTGGGTATTTGATTTCAGTTAAAATCATTGATTTTAACATAACTGACATTTGCGTTAAAACCGATAATTTTAAATTTCATAGTAAATGAACTAATTTTTTGGAAATCAAATATTTCAATTAAAAGTTATAAAAATGTTATTTTCAATCAACTTAATAGTATTTGTCATATATTAATAATTTTAATAATATCAATAAACAAATAAAAAAATCTGGAAAATATTTTAACTAATCATAATATTCCAATAAACCTAACTTTATTAAACACTATTTGACTAGTAGAGCATTGCTTATAAGGGTGAATTATGGCGTAATTATAAACTACAGAATTGTTACTCAGGCCTCGAAGGTCTTATAAGAAGCTTGAATTGCCAATAGCTATACATTTAGTCTTTAAATTTTGTAACTATTTGTATTTGGTTTACATTTAGTTTTTAAATTTATGTATTTGTTTGCAGTTTTTGCGGGTTTGGAACTGGATTTGATTTTGATTACCATAAATTTAATAGTGTATTTTGGAAAGTTTGGATTTAATATATTACATTTTAGCTTGACATTTAGTTTCTCTATTTTGGCTTGATATTTTGGTTTGACATTATTAGTGTGGCTTTGGAGTGTGTTGGCTTCATAAAGACTTTTCAGTTTGAAACTGATGCAGAAAATCCATATTTTATGCCAATATGGTTAATACTTCTTGAAGAAATTGGCCAAATATATATATAATATTAAGCTTTAGTGACATTAGGTTTATATCTAAACAAGATTTGATTTAAATTTTTTAAAATTATTCATCTTAACGTTTTTTATTTTTTAAAATATAATAACAGATATAATTATTTAAAGGGGACTTCGGTATTTTCTTTTACATATTTACGCAACTTTTGAATATACCTTAAAATATCGCCAAGTAATAGGATATTCCACAATCTATTCTACTCACATAATTTATTTAACTCTGCCTTATATAAATATTTTTCTTCAAAAGATATTGATGATAGGGGAAATAATTTATCATAAGAACTCCATATCACAAAAGAAAGTAAAAATAATCAAATCTAACTTGATTCAATCAAAAGCAGATTGAATCGCTTATTGAATTCTTTTGGAATCCATTACAAAGACATATGCGAGGAATAAATAATACGATTGATATTTATTTCTTTGGAACCGCAATGAAAATCAATTTGTTCGCCATTGACATGCAAGTATCTCGTTTTAGTTGTAGATAACAAGGCAGCCCATATTTTTACTATCCCAAGCTCCTTTTCCTTTTTTAGGGGAAATCAATTGAAGAACGGTATATTCCTGGTTTTAACGTTTTATCTTTTAAGAACGATTTCCACTCTTGGCTATGTTATCTCTTTTCTTCCAACCCTTTTCTCGCTCTTTAAGCGATTTTTCCCCTATTTAAGTTGATAAGATATACGTAAAGGTTTTTTTCAGTCTTTGGGGAATCCCCTTTCGATTTCAGTTACCAGTAAGTAGGCTGTAATTATTTGAGAATCTCGATTAAAAAGTATGATATTTTAAAATATTGGAATTTTTTTTTCATCAAGAAATTAATGGATTTAGAACTAGATGTGCTATTAATTCTATCATAAATCTTTTTATTTCAAAATACCTTTACTTTATCATTTTAAAACATATTCACTCTTTCCACACCTTTATTAAAAACTAATTTTATTTTAAACAAAGAGTAATTAAAGGTTTAACTGTCACAACAACTTTTTCAATACAGTAGAATTTTAATGATACGAACTCCGTCTATCCGAATCAGTTTTAGAAAAATAAATGAATGAAGAAGAGAAGGAAAATGAGATAACTGGAAAAGCTCAAAAAAATGGAAAGTTAAAAAAAGGAAGAATATAAGAATGATGGGTCACTTGATGATATAGAAATATTCGTTTGAAGAATTCTTATGTTCGGAAACTAAGGTTGAAAATATAGAAGACTAGATTATGAGAGTCAGACATGGGTTTCAAATTACAAAGGTAAACTAATTGGAAATGTCGAAGAAAATCACTTTAATGTCCAAGTTGAAGTAGACACATTATCATCAGCTAGTGAATCATTTTCCGACTTTGAAACTGCTTTGAAGTGGATGGAGAGTTAATTCGAGCTTGACCACATCGAAAATTCTCACTATCAAACTGACACCTAGCTGTTCAAGTCGATTTGATAGTCCAGAAACTGATGCAGACAGTGCAAAAGATTACTCTTACGCAGATGTTCAACAAACACAAACAATGACTTATTTACAAACAGCAAAAGTTTTTTCTCATTATCACAGGAGCATTTCGTACTACTCAAACGTCCGCACTCCGATGGTTTTCGGCCACTTAATCTTACAATAGAAGCAAAAGCTCAATCTGTTCACCTTATTCGAAGCCAAATTCCATGTCTTGATCATCCTCTCCCATTATCGTTTGACACTGAAGTCAAAATGAATGAAGATTGAATCTATCCAGGAATTTTTCACCTGGAACCACAGTTTTTAATTGATGGTAAAAACTTACATTCCAGCCTTTGAAAAAGGCAAGATCAACATCTTCACCAATGGATCGAAACCAAGAAATTAAGTAGGAGTAGCATTAATTTCCTTTGACAGGGATGGTTATGAATAAGTATGGGTAACCAAACTTAGATGGGGAAATTCAGAATATCAAGAAAAAAATCTAGCATTAAAAGAAGCTGTTAAACAAGATAAGCAACATCAATCTCCTGTCACTATTTGGTCTGACAGCCAAATGTGTATTAAATCAATTCTGAACCCTACCAATGAAAGCCCTATAGTGCAAACCATTCATAATGGTCTTCTATTTTTTCCTCACATCACAATCGAGTTAAAGCCTTTGTGGGAAATACAGGTAATGAAAAAGCAGACCAAATCCTTAAAAAATTCCGGTAATTCAGAGTACGAAACGACAATTATACTTCTCCCGCGGTGCTTACTAAAAGCTATCCTCACAAACTGGGTCTTGAAGAATTGTTAGGAAGATTGGATCAATGATAATACTGTCCGTTCTACCTTTGAATTATAATCCAATGATTTTATGCATTCTCAACATTGATCCAGAAATGAAATACTTTTCCTCACTGGGCATGGGCCCTTCCCCACTTATTTTAAACTCCAACCGATGACTGAGGGATTAGCCTTCTAGACTCCTAAGCTGTCATTCCCTGCATCGCATCCCGGTATGGACGTTACTTTCTCTTTGTGTTTCTCAGTCCTTTCTTCTGAGATGATTTATGAATGTGGCCCTCTTTATAAATGGGTTCGTGGTGGTATGGCTTGAGTAATGCTACTCGCCTAGGTGACATGGCTCATAGGTGCCTATTGGGCAACGACATATGAGTAGCAGTTTCCGGCCTTGTTGTTCTGAAAGTTTAGTCACCTAGTACCCACGGGTATTTAAAAGATATTTTAAGCGTTTTAAAATAGCTTTAACCCACTACTACACATGTAGCGATGAGGAAAAGCCATTTCACTACTTGTCAACTTGTCCATTTACAATATGCTGGCATTTGGCATCTCTAATCTCTCAATGGGAAACAATTTGGAAAAAGAGAGTTATGGAAAACTGACATTCCAGGCTTCAAACTTTGACTTCCTGTTTTAAAACCAATACTTTTGTACACTCAGAATGGACAGTATAAATTCATTTTAATTACAACTTTTCAAATGGAACAGCTGTTATTTTTATCCTTCATAACTCATATAAATGTTTTAATTTGTTTTACCAAATTATTTCTTTTTATTTATTGATTGCTTAGAAGGGCTTAAGAGCCCGTTGTTGCAATTATAAAATAATATCAAATAAATTCTCCAGCGATCTCTACCAAAGCTGATAAAGCTCTCATAACGAGTAAGATTCTCTCTCCCTCCCTCCCTCTCTCTTTCTCTCTCTCTCTATATATATATATATATACATACATATATATATATATATATATATATATATATATATATATATATATATATATATATATATATATATATATATATATATATATATATATATATATATATATATATATATATATATATATATATATATATATATATATATATATATATATATATATATATATATATATATATATATATATATATATATATATATATATATATATATATATATATATACATATATATATATATATCAACGCAATAAAATGTGTATCAAAAGTAAAGTATTATTTATTCCGATTACAATAATACTTTTAATAAATAATATTTTTTCCATCAAAAGTAGTTAAATTTTTAATTATTAATTAAGTAAAATGTCTGAGCTACATTTTTGTTAGGTACACAACATTCCTCTTATCTTTTACTAAATTTATTCCTCAAATCTTTTACCAAAAATATCAAATTTTTTGGTCTTTTATTTAAAATTATGAAGCTACTTTACGGCGAATTACCTAAATAGAGAATTTATTCAATAAATATGTATTGCTAATGTAGTTTTTAAATTTTGCTCTTCCTTTATCTTAATTATCGTTGATGAAGTTAATAAGGAGATACTGAATAAATGAACATCAATTGTGTGTAAGTACTTTAACCTGCAAAAGTGTTCATTTTCCCTTTAATTTACAAAAAGTTATTTTTCTTTAGAAATTTGTAATTTCCCTCTCATTTTTCAATAAGCAGTGTGTAATTAAAAAGAAATTTTCTTCAAAAAAAAACCCATTAACCGAATTTTTGATTATCCGAATGGAGCTAGCTCCCAATTCATTCAGATAATTGAAGTTCTACTCTATTATTATTTTTTAAAAAAGTTTTATAATACGTTTTACTCCTTTGACAAGTTGGAACATGCTGCAAGCCGTCTTTAACAATGCGCTGCGTATCAGTCATTTAGAAAGACTTTCCATAGATAAAGGGCTATATTCACGCGTCGAAAGAAAGGAAACCTAAAAAATACTCAAACACCACTCCGAGAAATATATTTCTACAAGAGACATGATCAATAACTACCTTTCATTGAGCAAAATAAGCTGAGATTGAGCCCGGAATCTTCTACTTCAAAGTTTGCTCTTTTCCCCTAGACCATAGATACCCAAAGGGGTCCATAGGAGATTACACGGGGGTCCACGTAGGCGTGAAAAGAAAACAGAGGTTCACAAGTTGGAGGTCCACGAAATATTTTCTGGTTTTCATAATAAAAAACAAAAATTTTGGCTTGGATTTTCCTATCAACATAGATCAGTTATGTTGATCAACATAGACAGTTAGGATCACATTCACTAGGTAGGTACTTAAAAATGTTGGAAACTCAGTTCAATCACAAAATTGAATATAAAAATAGATGGGAATACAAGTATTATTTTAATGAACAGTACACAAGAAAATGTCCTACATTTTTTTTTTATCTTAACACTCCCAATTTAGGGTGATATTTTTTAGGAGTTTTGGGAATACAGTAGAAATGTAGCAGCAGTGGGTCTATCGAAAGTAGTAAAACTTTTAAAGTGGTCCACAAGAAAAAAAAAGTTTGGGAACCCATGCCCTGGACCATGATAAATACAACTTATTTCATCTTGGTAGGCATATTTATATTTTAAATGCTTAGTTCCAGAATTAAACAGAGTTCTACTTATATCTATCACACGAAACAAAAATAATTCTTGCTGAAAAAGAATTATTTTAAAATTAATATTCATATTCTATGTTAATTGAAGAAAATCAATTTATTAATTTATTTAAACAGATGCTAAATTTTTCAAATATCCGTCTGCTTAAGCATAATTTTTAATTTTAATCTATATGTTTAACCTGAATTTATATGAATTTAACAAGGAGTAAATATAATCATTAATATTATTTTATTCATGGAATATGTTATTTTTGATGTTTAAATAAATATTAAAACCAAAGGAGTCAAAAGATGAAAATTTTTAATTATTAATTAAGTAAAATGTCTAAGCTACATTTTTGTTAGGTACACAACATTCCTCTTACCTTTTACTAAATTTATTCCTCAAATCTTTTACCAAAAATATCAAATTTTTTGGTCTTTTATTTAAAATTATGAAGCTATTTTACAGCGAATTACCTAAATAGAGAATTTATTCAATAAATATGTATTGCTAATGTAGTTTTTAAATTTTGCTCTTCCTTTATCTTAATTATCGTTGATGAAGTTAATAAGGAGAGAGGATATTTTTATAGAAAATAATGCTCAGTATTCCGTTAAAAGTTTTTTAAAATTTGGGCTGACAAAAATCATTTTCTTCCTATAGAGCACCAGATTTAATCTACATACAAGCGTTTTCTACATTATATTATTTTACCCAACTTGCGCTCATGGTACTTTTTTAAAACTAATTTTCATAGAAAAAGCATAAAATGCTACTTTGAATAATTATAAATAATTGTAATTTGTGAACGATTTTCCCTATCAGACTTTTGGTAACAAATTCATTCAATAAACTAAAAGCTTTCAGATATTAAAATAAACATATTATAAAAATGAATTTAAATCTCGTTCTCGGGCTGCTGCTTCGTGCAAAAACAAAAGGCCTATTTTCTCATAGCGATTAATCGATAAGTATAGTTTCTTCATCGTAATCCTATTGTGGATTGGAGGGAAATATTACAATACTGGATTATGTGTGTTCTTTTTGTTAAGAATTTAGTAATTTATATTGAATGAAGAATTCGAATTTAAATTAAACAAAAAAAGCTTTCAATGATGAAATTTTCTGTTAAATCTTTATTTATTTTAAATTTAAATGATTTTAAGAAATTTCATTCCAAATTATATATATATTTAAGTTTTGATAAACTATTTAATTTGTTCCTCAAAGACATCAACGGAAGTTATATTATAACTGTAATATAGAACATGTCACTCTGCTTTAATAAAAATATAATTTTTTATATTCATTGGAAAGAGAAATATAAGTTGTTGTGAGGGGAAACTATAATATACATATATATTATAGTTTCCTCACAACAATTACACAAGATTGCCATCCATATGAAAGCATTTTATCATCATCATAGTTAGCCAGGCAGCTCCTTCTTAAACAATGCTTCCTTTTAGCACAATTCAGTAGATAACTTAAAGATCTAAAGTTTTAAGGCATATTTTTTTAATATTCATAGCATAAATCGTCTTTAAGGAAAAATTATTATATATATATGTATATATACATATATATATATATATATATATATATATATATATATATATATATATATATATAGCTGCTATTTTCACACATTACAAGAGTAGAAACCTGGAAAACTCTCGGCATCTACTTCAGCGTACGTACATGTTGATTGATTACATTCTGATTGTTTTTCCTTGATTGATCATCCCTTTCAGAGATGTACATTAGAAAAAAAGTGCATTTAAAAATTATACAGCACTATATTTGATATAAATGCTATTTAGAGAATTATGTGTAAAACTATTATATAAAAATATATATGCAGTATTGAAATTTGACAATCTCTCAAAAAATGTCTTAAAATATCTTTGTAAAATTTTATATGATAATCAAGAAAGATATATCATTAAATGTATATTTTATCGGATTTAGTTAAAGATTACAAATTTTGCTGTACTTAAAATTGCAAAGTTCTGTATTAATTGTAAGCTAAGACAGTTTTTCTTCACCGCAATTTAAATTATTCGATATGAGTATTTGTGTTGAAAGCTTTAGAGAAAGTATCACGTGAATGCTTTAAATGTTCCTATTTTTTATGAAAAAACTATTTTTCAAATGACAGAAAAATTTCCTTCTTAACGAAAATAATAAGGTTCACCATCTTTAGAGAAATACGCACTCTAAGACAGGCAGTAGAAAATACTTTTCTTATTATACTCTAACTATATATTTCACAGAGGCCGTTGTTGTAGCACCAGCATGCTTCCCTGTACCTAAGCCTGAATTGAGCTCTGACAGTTAAATAGAAGCTGCCGAATAGAGTCATCGTGATTTTTAAGCAGAGACCAAGCAGAATATCGTCAATACTTGGTCTGTCACCGCAGGATGTATCATTTCACTTGGAGGACTTTGCGATCACGCCCAGTTTTAACTTGTCCCAATCACCATTAGTGAAAGTGACGGATTTTCAATCGTCCGGGATTATAACTCACGACCTTCCGATAATGAGTACGAAGCCCTAACCAACCAGGCCATCTCAAAGAGGCCATATGTTAATTGTAATAATAATTGAGAATTTAATTACGTAACAAGAAGTATTTTATGGTAAGAAAAGTTTGATTATATAAAATTAATCACAGACTCTGAAATCCATAAGTTTAAAATAAGGTTTCGAATTATAAATTTCTTATATTTTATAATTCCTCTTAAGATCAGATTTCACATTTGGATTCATTTTTAAATAAAGAAGATAGCAGCAACTTTTTTCTTACACACTTTGCTTCAGGTATAACAGAAATAAAATCAAAAAAGAAAAAAAAAATTGAAAATCGTTGAACAGAAACAACAGAAAGAGTATAAATGTGTTCGAATATTCTTCTTAAAACCTGATCTTCATACCTCATTTACGCTTTTTAAACTTTTTGTTTTTACCTATAGTATCAAGCCTAACTGACTAATGTTAAAAATTCGTGAAGGAAGGAGGGGGAGTTCCAATTTTTTAAAGAGTCAGACGACCGAGGAAGTTTCCTTTAAATTACAGATGATAGACGGCAAACAGGGGGAAAAGAAAAAAAAAGGAACACAATTTAAAAAAAGTTCTTTTTGGACGACGTCAAATCATGGAACGATTTATTCAAACTCCCCCTCCCCCGGGTGCAGATCAATATCCTTATCTTTGACTCGCAGCTCGTTATGAAACTAGGTAAATAGGGGGGTGGATTATTCGTCAAGAGAAATGAGTTTCAAGTGTGAGCTTAGCCTTTCAATTTGATTGGGTCCGGAAGGGGTGAGCTAGCCCTCATGAAGTTGTGATCGTGTTTCTGTAAGTAAAAAAACATGATACTGTTTCGTTGCAGCCTTTAAGATTATCGGCCGGTTAATGAATCCATATGAATATTAATGCAATATGGGAATCGCATTTGTTTTAGTGATTCACACAAAGATAATAATTTAATTTTTCCTGAATCAACTAAGCGACTCTTTGGAAACCTACTTTTAATACAGTTGCACAAAAACATGACCATATAAATATTTAAAATTTTGCTTTTTAGAAATTGCATGGAAAAATTACTTTTACACTGAAGGAGCTTTTTTTTTTTTTTTTTTTTTTTTTAACTTTGTGTATAATATTAGACTTTTTTCCATTTTATCATTTATTCTACATTTTGTAAAGTAGGTAGTCTCTTTTGTCGATGACAGAGGTATATTGCCTATATATGTATTTTTTTGCAACGGTGGGCGCTTGTATGATGACCCTTATGCCACAACAAGGCCAGGAACTACTGCTCATTTGTCGTTACCCAGCGGGCACCTGTGAACCAAACCATGGAGGCGAGTAGAGCACCATACCACAACAAACCCATTTATAAAGTGGGTCACATCCATACACCATCACAGAACAAAGGACAGAGAAACACATAGAAAACAGAGAAAGAAAGTTATATCCATGCCCGAGCTGGAATTCGAATCCGGTACCCACAGCGCAGAAGTCAGAAGCGTTAACCACTCAGCCACCGGTCGGCATATAGTCTATATATTTGACATTTATATTGAACTTTTCTGAGAGTTCATATTTATGCAATTATTTGTTTTTCAGCTTAATTTGCCATTTAAGCTAATAATACTAATTTTGCACATATTTCTTTTTAGTTGCTATTTGGCAAAAAAAAAAAAAAAAAAAAAAAAAAAAAAAATTATCACCTAAAAAAATTGGTCATCATTTTAAGTAAACAAATGCGAATGGATTTAATTATATTTGTTGATGTACATAATATTTATTAGTTTAAATGTATCACTTCCTAACTAATTCCTCAATAAGCAAAAAATAATATAATTGATAAAAATCTAATTTTTTTATCAATAAATTTCTTTATAAAAAGTTATTAAAAACTTTAGCTTATAAATGAGAAAACAAACTCTTCACTTCCAATATCAGGCAATCAGTAAATGTGCGTGAACTCTTTTATCGCTTTAAAGAAAAAAATGGCTATCGTAAGAAGATTTTTTGGAACAATAAAAATTAAAATTTTAAAAATAATTAGTGGCATTGCTTACAAGACATCTAGAAACATAAGTTTAGAAACAAATTACAAATGCTGCCGCGAAAATCACTGTCATTATAGTGTTCCCTCGCCATTTCGCACTTCATGTTTCGTGAATTTTTTCCAAAATATTCAAAAAATTTTAATTTGTTAATTTTAAATTTTTCAAAAACTATTAAAAAAATTAAAAAATTTCGCAAAAGAATAATTTTAAGATTAAATTTTATCTTATAGTTATTCTTTTGCGAGTGTTACTTTATTTTTCATTAGAATTTGTGTTCTGATTGTACTGGAATTTTCGTTAGAATTCGTATTACGATTTTATCAGAATTCGTATTTACTTTTTTGAAGTTCCCACAGTTCTCTTATTCGTATTCGTTTATGAAATTAATGTTCGAATGTTTCGTTTTTTCAAATTTTGTTATTGCAAAAATATATATTTACGCTTTTTATTTATTAGTTTTAATTTTAATATTTAGATATGTGAAGTTCTTCAAGAACGAATTTATTACAATCGCAATTGCAGTATTTTCGCGCTGCATTATGTCAGAATTACTTCATCTTGGTAACATTTCGCCGTCGCCAAAAAAAATTCAGAATATTAGACCCTAGATTATTAAAGCATCTGTACCACTTCACCAAGTATCTTCTCTTGTGGTATCTCGATATTTTTGTCCATAATATTGACTCTCGAATACTGCATTTTACTGTTGTGTTGGAGATAACTTATTTTGCTTAAGTGATGTAACTTTTTTTTATCAATTAAGCGCTTATAATGCCACCTAAGTGCTGTGCCTCAACTAAAGCTTCCTCCGGGGTGCCCAAGAGCAAGAAGATGACGACCATCAGTGAAAAAGTGAAACTTTTAGATATGATTAAAGAGAGAAGAAGCTTTGCATCTGTGGCACTCCATTACGGACTGAATGAATCTATAGTGCGATACATCCAGAAAGAGGAATCAAATATCCAAAAAAATTTTTCAATAACCTTCAATAAAGAAGCGAAACCTGTGGTAAATCTGTGTAATAACAAAATTGTGAAAATAGAATCTAAACTGGTATTGTGGATTGCAGGAAAAAGACAATGTGTTTGGGCACAAATAGGATCAGGACAAAGAACAAAGATCTCTACAACCAAATTTTGCCTGATGACGAAAATGAAAAGTCTGAAGAAGAGGATGATGTAGCTTAAGTCAGCAACAGCCGTGTCAGGATTGATTCACATTTTCAAGGATGAGGCTTTTCAAACAGCAAAAGCTGGTTCGAAAAATTTCAAAAATGATATGGCTTCAGGAACGTGTTTCTCTACAATGAGGCTTCCTCTGCTGACAAACAATCTGCTTGTCGTCACGTAGAGGAAGAAATTCCTAGCCTTATCTATCAGTAAGGGTGGGTACCTCCTTGAACAAGTTTTCAACATGGATGAAACAGACATTTTTTTGGAAGACGCGCTTATGTAAATACGTATACTGTTGTAATTTTTGTCTTAAATGTGTGTAAAGTGTATAAATTATTATTTATAAGTATAAATGTTGTTGCTGTTGTCATGTGACAAGTCCAAAGAGAGAGAGAGAGAGAGAGAGAAAAGAAAGAAAGAAAGAAAAGGTAAAAAAAGGACAAGTCACAAAAGATCGAAGTCATAAAGCACTACTCTGGCCACATCTTCAGCCTTTTCGGTATAAAGGGTGTCATGGCAGCAAATACAATTGATATCGTAACAGTTGTTACGTTTGGCTTTTAAATCCGTTAAACAATAAAATTTAATGCTATTATTAAGAAAAAATTGGAATGTTTTATGCATATACGTGGACACTTAATATAAATGCTTACATTTAAATATAATTCAATAAATAAGCCAAAAAGAAAAACATTGTCTGAAATAAAATTAATATCTCTGAAAATTAATGTCTACAGTCTGAAAATAAATTAATATTGTATTTGCCTCTAAGATTTTTTTTATATAAAGAAATTAAAAGGTAAGTGAATCAATAATAAATACTAATTGCAGAACATGAAGTAAAAAAAATCAAATTTAAAAAGGTTACGAAAATAAATTTGAATAATCGAAGAACGTATAATCTTTAAAATCAGAAGATTTGTTAAAAGTTTAAAATCATGAAAAGAGTATATATAAAATTATAAATTTATTCCATAAACAAAGAATAAATGAATTCTTAAAGCCAGGATACGTATGTATTAGTGATTCATCATCATTTTTAAAAATTATTAATTAGTATTTTAATTTTAAACAGATTTACCACACAATCTATCCATTTTCATCATCCTTTGTCTGCCCAATTCATACTTATTATATTTGATTGCATAGTAAAGAATAGTTTTATATTTGCATTGTATTATATAAAGAACTTCATAATATGAACTCTGCCATAAAAAATTGGTATAAACATGAAACATATTTGAAACATTATTTATTTATATATATTAAGATGCCTTTATGCAATTTTATTCATATAAATGTACATGATAAAATTTTATTAATAAATTGAAATTAAAGTTTTTTTAATATAATGGGAAATAAATTGATTGTAATCGAATTTTTATTAATTTAAATTTAATTTATCGAATTTACATTTTTACAATTGAATTACATTTTTACAACCAATTAAGAATTAAAACTAACTAAGCGAATTTACAATAAATAAAAATAAACTGATGTTTTTCCAAACACTATATAATTTAATGTCTTCTGCTTTTAATTAAACATTCTTTTCAATGATTATTACCAGAAATAGGTAAAACATAACGGGTAACATTCATTTACAGTGAATTATTAACAGATGTAAGGAATTAGTTTAGCTATTCAACAAAATAGCTAAATTATTTTTTTTGTTATTTGATGGAAATCCATAAATTATTGAATAATTAAGAAGAATATTTGATTTACAGAGTTAAATATGTAGTTAAAATACTATTTTTTTATTATAATCATGAGTTCAACACGAAAAATATTCTTTTGCATGGGCGTCTTTATTAGATTGTTTTTGTACTTTATTGGTATTATCATGGGAATCTTACTGTTTTAGAAACTTTTTACCCATCATATTGTTTAAGATTTATAAATATTTTTTATATATATATATATATATATATATATATATATATATATATATATATATATATATATATATATATATATATATATATATATATATTAGAATTTATACTAATTCTTATGGCTATTTAGACAAAAATTGATATATAAAGAAGGACACGTCTATACCTAAATTATTATGTTTACATGATAATTATGTTGGATAAAAAGTAACTCTTTGAAGCTCAAGAAATTGAATATATCGTTTACTTCATCAAAAATACTTTTAATGGAAAAAATACTATAGACAATAATTAATACATTATTTCAATGAAGCGTGTAAAAAATATAGAAAGATATTAATAATGCAGTGATTATTATACGTGACTTGGTAAAGAGCACTAATAATAATAATCACCTGGAATCTATAAACATTTCTCTTAATTTCATTAAATGAAAATTAAATCCATTTTAGGATTACATTTGCAATTGAAATTTCTTTTAAATGTTGACAGTCCTTAAATTTTCTTTAACGTATTATTATTATTTATTTTTTTTTCAGACACTTTAATTAAATTGTTTTGTTCTGCCATGAAAAGTGATGTAATAAATATTATTTGGGGTTAAAAGTGTATCTTTTAAATATTAAGATAAACAACTTGATTGAAGCATAATACAAATTAAAAAATACATCGGGTTTTATTGAACTCTACCAAAACCTGTCTTTATAATTATTCAGAGTACAACATATTTAATACTTTGAAACCCTTTTACTTTACTATTCATTAGATAAAACGGAAGTTGATTATGTAGGTAACTGAAAAAATTTATATTGCCTTGTGAAACTTTATTGAAAAATTATTGCAAAACATAATTTTATTTATTTTCGATTATAACATGAATAATGAACAAAATTATTCAATTCAAATATTTTTGTCTATTAATTGCGTTTGTTTATTAATCGTTGCTAATTTTTAAATCGCTTATGAAAAAATAAAATATTCAGGTTTATTAATTAAA
Organism: Latrodectus elegans; assembly: GCA_030067965.1. Taxonomy (NCBI): domain Eukaryota; kingdom Metazoa; phylum Arthropoda; class Arachnida; order Araneae; family Theridiidae; genus Latrodectus; species Latrodectus elegans. Next base: position 34,447,121 of record CM057818.1, on the reverse strand, counting down.
AAAATTACGAAAATAAAATATTTTATAATTTATCCAAATTTATCCAATAAATCGTGTAGGAAAGATCAAATCAATCTAATCAGTTTTAAGTAATTGTATAAGAATTTGATAAATAATTTTTTAAATTATAGTTTTTTTTATCTGTAAACTTAAAATCTTTAAACTTGAAAATATTTAAGGCACCTTTTTTGAATTAATTATATAATTTTGTTTAGAACTTATAGTTTCATACTCTTATAAGATTTGTATAAAACTTCCCATGTCACTTATATTAATTAATACTATTAAAATGTTACTAGATCTATCCATGAATAAAAGATGGTATGAGATATATATTCGTGGTACAATATATTTTATAAATTAACAACGCTTCCCTAAGGGGGTTGAAAAGAATTTTATGGGATTACTTGTGTTTTGATGAAATGAAGTGAAGTTTGACAAAAGAATAGGAATGGGAACAGGTGGCTTGTATGCAATTCTCAAACTTTATGAGGTCGATATAAAGTTTGGAATATAAATTTTATTTATTTAAGATTACAGGTAATTGTCCTCTTAGCTTTTTGAATTGACTTTTCGTACAAAAATTACGAGAAAAAATATTCTGAGGAATAGGAAAAGAAAGAATTATTTCAGAATTATTTATATAAATTGGTTATGTACTATTTAATGGAAATAAACAGTGATCAAAATATTAAAGATTAAAATACTATAACAACTTTAACTAATAAAAATTTGGCTTTGTAAAAAAAAAAAAAAAATTATGGGAGTTAAATCTATTTGAAATGATGTATGCAAACATGCGTTCAAATAGTATTGGAATGAAATTTTTTTAAAAAAAATATTTAATATAATAATACACAAAGATTATATATAGCTGCACAATGGGTATCATTTAAAAATATTAAGGTAAATAGAAGGAAAGTGGACGCGCTAAGGCCTAGGCTGTACCATTAACACGGAAATTAAAATTTATTAAAAGTAATCCAAAGTAACTGAGATGAATCCTAACCTTATATTTTGAAACTAAATATTTTGAATTCACTTTAAATTGTAAGCTAACATCAGTTTAATTATTTTGTATTCACTTTAAGCTCTAGGATAATAAATTAGCCTCTATGCACACACACACACACACACACACACACACACACACACACACACACACACACACACACACACACACACACACACACACACACACAAAGAATGACTGTAAAGTGATAAATAAAAATTCTATATTTTGAATCGAAACAAACTATGGTATTTAAACTCAAGTTTATGTAGAAGTAAATTAGTCTAGAAACATATTTAAGGCATCAAGTTGAGTAAGGAAAGCGACATGTGTAAAAATTATTAGAAATGTATATATACTTGATGGAAAACATTGAGAGAAATGGCGAAATTATTGAAGCATTTAAATTAGAACTCAAAATTCTATGAGAAAATTTACTAATGAAAAATTAAAATCGTTGATTTTAATATCTCTCATGACGCTTGGAATTATTTTATTATCAAACAATTCATAGCACTTAGAAAAATTAGGGTGATCTGAGGCATTCCCTGTGACATTTATTCCAATTTTTTATCGAAAATGTAGGTAAAGTACAAATTTGATTATAAGTTTGAATTCAATCAATGCAGTTGCAGTGGTAAAGGTTTATATCATACTGACACTGAACGGTTACAGTTTCCTGTAATTCAGTTACATTTTTTTAAATGAATCTACTATCTCATGAACTAAAAATATTGCTTCTTCGTCTTTTAATATTACGAAGAGTTTGTAAAATATTTGATTTGAAAATTGAAAAAGTGTCTTTTTATGTTTGTAAACATTTAAAAATATTTAATAAATATTTTGTTTAATACCTTAAATCCATTTTTGGTTAAATATTAAGAGAAATAAATTTTTATTTCACTTAATATTTAATTACTCTGCGTAAAAAAAATGTGTTGAAAGACAGTATTTTTAATATTTATCACAAGAAATCATGTTAAATTTGGATATTTTCATTTGAATTTTATTAAAATTGTCAGTTACCATAGTAAATTTTGGCGAAAACAATAAGGGTTATAAGATTATATTTCATTAGTTTTACTTAATTCATTAAAATATCGAATTTTTTTAACATATGCCAGATATTTATGGCAATATAACTTCAATTCAGGCAAATTTTTCTTTAAAGAGTGAATTCTTATTTGAAGGCATTAAATACTTTTTATTTGAGAAGCTTTCAAAAATTCTTGGCTGTTTACTTTCAACAAAAATGAATTATAGAGCATTAAATGCAAGAGTGCTGCTTTTTGTAGGATTAATTCTTGGCGTAATTTCCTTTCTCAGTTGAGAGTGTGTCAGTTTGTTAGATTTTTCAGTTTAAAAATATAGCAATATTTTCCTCTTTATATTATTTTCTTTCAAATATTGTTTCATAATTATATTTTTAAAATTATAATTATTAAATACGAAATTTTTAACTTTAATAAATATTGTTCTTAGTCAAAATAAATACACTTGGCTCGCAAGTTATGTGTTAAAAAGCAAAAATTTTAAGTGCAATTTTATACAACTGATGAAATTGAACATGTACATAATTGGTATGAAAGAGCAAAGGCTTCAGATGTTATTTTATAAGATTGATGAAACTGAGGCCAAAAGAATTGTCAACTACATGATTTTTTCAACCTATAAAAGTTTATTTTCATTTATGGAAAGGAATAGAAAAGCATTTTTTGCTGGGAAAAACTGCTAACATAGCGCATAATAAATTCATTCTTACATTTAATAAAAAACAAAATTGTTTTATTAATTTATCCTACATTTATTTTATTAAAAAAAAAAGATTTCATAACAAAGTATGTGAGAAAATCAGCTATAAAATCATTTAAGCTTGATATTTATTTTATTGCTGATACATTAAAACTAAATAAATTGTCTTAGACTTAAGAATATTTATTCCTTTAAATATGTTTTTACTTGTATAATTTTTCATTTCTATTTAAACGCAAAATGTTGCACATTTTAAAAATCTAAATACTTTTACGTAATATTTTAGAAGAGAAATTTTGCCTTGTTATCTTAACATAAACATTATATGAATAAATATTCAGTGCCCCAATTAGGATATTTTCCATTTCATTTGTATAATCATTTTATATTTTAGCAAGTTTTCCAAAATTTTTTGATTTCAAATTATCTACACACCTTGGAATTTAATGCAATTTTCATTAATAAATAAGTTTATACAAATCAAATTCCTGCGAAGAAAAACTGTATTATTTTTGGAAACGATCCCTTTAAAAATTACATTCAATAACAAATACAATTTTTTGATCGGTGCGCCAATTATTTTTATTCACATTTGAATCAAATCCATCTTCCCAGGGAATTCCACTATTCACAAAACCACTTTTCACTTTCCTTTACAGCTTCAATATTGATTCGAAACGACTCTTCTGCCCTCCCCATCCCTTTTCGAATCCCCTTCAAAAGTATAAAATTAACACCACTTCCGACTTCCACGATCTCATGGAAAACTAATCATACTTCCGATTTTCGCTGGCGTAAAAGGTGCGAAAATCTCTTCAGAGATAAATCATTTTCTTATTATGTTTGAAAATGAGGGGGGTGGGAATGGATCATTTATCGTGAGTCCTTTTCTCCCCCCTTCACCGTCGGAACAAAGAAGTAAAAAATAATAAAAAAAGGAATCGCTCTTGACAAACCGATACGAAGCCTTTTAAACTGCTAGGCAACCGATGCAGCGATTAACACGTCCTTCCTTTTTATTGGATGGCTCCCGTTTGTTCAAGTGCTCTCGATAACGGCTCATCGTTCAAAGGAAGGGGCTGCACACTCTAATTTGCTCTTTCGGAATTAGTGATTGCGAATTATTTGAACAACCTTTTCGCGGTATCGATATCTTCCGATGGTTTTTAATTTTCATCGATCTCTTCCGAATCGTTATGTGCCGTGGATGGGTGAGATTACCCGTGAAATAACTGCTAGCGATCTTTTTGCGTTGATATTAATTGAGAGTAGTTTACGGATGTTAAATGACTTCTTTTTTTTAATGTTTGTAATTGAGTTCTGCGTAATCTAATTCTGTACGGCCTTTATAATTAGTTTATGATCTGGAACAGAAAGGAATGGAGTAGTTTACTCCTTCAAATTTTAATATTCATATTTTTCGAGTTTTAAAACTCAGGCTTAGGAATTAATTGCATCCGTTATTGGGTCGTGGACATTACTTTAAGGTTTCGGAAATAATAACGAACATTACACAATATTTAAGTAGAACCAACATAACTTTCAAGATATTCATTTCCATCTGATGTATGCAAATAACTCTAGTAAAGTAATCGGTAGAATTTTAAATATAAAATTAACTATTAATGGAAAATATAAAAGTAAATGCATTATTTTAGCTAGGATAATTTAGCTGATTGAATACAAACAATTTTACATTTGTTTCAGAGAATTTAATGTATGAGCTAAAAAAGTTTCTAAGCTATTTGAACCAGATATTAATTAAAGGAATAATAAAGAATTTCTAAGTAAGAATATTTTGTTGTATAATAGATAATTACAGCAAATAATTTCAAATTATTGAAAAATTCGATTTCTTAAGTAAGTTAAAAATGTAAATTATGATAGACAAAATAACATGCATATGTTTTACTTTTTTTTTCATGCTAATCTCTTTGTCCAAGTCAGCAAACGAAGGGAATAGCCGTGATACTTGAAACAGATAGCTCTTGAAAGAATTAATAACGCCATCATGGACACTGTTCATATGTAAATGGATGGCAGTAGACTTGATGGTGGAAGTTTTGGCAATGGCATTTTTATTATATTTCAAAATCAAGAAATAAGAATCCAGATAAGAAATTCAGACTTCTGCTCTGTATTTCGAAGCGAGCTTATCTCAGTTCTAGAGGGTTTGAACTCCATCATATTATTACCGCAGCCAAAGGATATTTAGATCTTTTCGGATAGTAGAAGTGCTGTCCAAGACTTGGCCGTATGATATAACGTGAGGGATAATACATGTGCAGACTTCCTGAGGAAACTAAAACAACTTTCCTTTCTAATTAGATCTACTTCCAGTGGATTCCGTCCTCTGTTAACGTTGCTGGAAATGAAATTGTGGACAGTTTAGCTAGAGTTGGTGCTGGAGAGGTCACAACACCAGCCGCTTTTATTACTTATATGGAACCATATTCTAAATATAAGGCAGTGAATAAGGCCATTTGGATAGTTTCGCCAGTAACCCATGGTATCAGAGTAAGTGCTTTGGCATCTCCTTGGTTCTAGGCAACAGTAGACGAGATCAGCCGACGAGATTAGTATATGAAATAAGCTTCTCCTGATCACATTTAATCTTGTCTGGGACTTATCAGGCAAGACCTGGTTCAAGACTCCCTTTTAGTTCTCGGTTTCTAAAGGGTGTATGAACTCTTGGACCTGATTCAGGATTGTTGTTTATGGAATAATAAACAACAGCACATGCATATGCTTAAATATACAAGCTTTATAATATCATGCAGACAATATCAAGCTTATTTCATATACTTTTATAATAAAAAAAGCAAGCAAAAAATCATAAATTAAAATGCATCTTTTTTAGAATGATTTCAATTGTCTGTAAGATAGCAAACATTGAAAACTTACGTTTGAATAAAATGTATATGCAAAACTAACTTGAATTTATTTTGTATATAAAGCTTTGGAAAGATGTTTAATATGTATCGAATAATAATAATAATATCGAAAGTATATTAAATATAATATAAAACATATAAAAGATATCAAACGTTATTTGTAAATTAATATTTCAATATTCACAAAATTTCAATTCACTTTCAACTTTTATTTAATAGATATAATTTTTTAAACACAGAGTTTCAGAACCATCTGCTGATAACTTTCTGACAAATAAATCTAAGGTATTTTTTACCAAAATTTATTCAATTTAGTTGTATATATTTAGAATAAGGTGTCAGGGCGAATGGTTTGATTGATTTCTAATGGACAGTACAGGGGGATCTTTTTAAAATGACAGTGTTTGGAGCACCCTATAGCGTGTCTGATTGCCGAAATGGCGCCAAACTTGGCATTTAAACTAATCAAGTCACAAAAAAAAAAAAAAAAAAAAAAAAAAAAAAATTCCATAAAAAAAGAATTTTAGTTCCAAAAATCGCCACTAGGACATTTTGTGGCGCTTTACAATGTATAAAATGTGAGAAAAGAAAAAATACTAACACACACAATTGCACAGTTAAATTATTAATGTTTATTTACTACATTAATTTCTCCGGTGAGGAATTAGACCACTTTCAATGTGAGTAGCATATTCTCAAAAATAACACCGTGCATTCTGTGCACAACGTTCTCCACAGCCGTGAGTAACATGTCACGAGGAATATCCCGCACTGTCTTTGTTATGCTGTCCTTTAGAATAGACAAACTTGATACTCCACCAACATAAACGCACATTCCAGTAACGTGAAAAGTATGGCCACTGGAACTCGTTTACTTCGGCTGAGATTATTTGTCGGAGCCATCTATTACTTGCTTTTATAGACCCTATTACTGGCAATATAATCACACATTATTTGCATTTTTCTTTGATCCCATGTTTTATGCTATTTCTCGTTATTGTAAGCTACAAAATGCCCTAGTGGCAACTTTTGGAACTAAATTCTTTTTTACGGAATCTTTTTTGCCATGTTTTGATCAGTCTAAATACCAAGTTTGGTGTCTTTTCTGCAATTAGATCGCGTTACAGGGCGCTCCAAACACTACCACTTTAAAAAGATCACAGTGTACATATTTCTTTTTTTTTTTTTAGAGAAATACTTTCCATATTGTATAAAATACTGATAATCTAACGTCATATTAAGAGAGATTCTGAGTTCAACATATTTTTATTTGGTAACTTAAGATAAATTAGTTTAATTTTCTAAAATGTATTTTAAATACATAAGCATTTGCTTTCTTTTTTCCATTAAATGTGGTCATTTACAGTAAATTTGTATGCGTCATAAGGATGCTATATACTTACGAAAATGGTGACTTTTTTAAAAATGAATATCTGTCCTTATTCAGGAAGCTCATTACTTTGAATATCCCAATATTATCCAAAATTTAGAAAATAAAAAATAATCTATGCATTCTCCTTTGAATATAAATTGAAGGTTTTTAAAATTAGTATTTCATAAGAAAGAAATTCATTTAGTTGACTATCTAAAATTAATTTAATTTGTTTACAAAAATTTTTTCTATTGGTTGTGTTTTTTTTCCCCTAATGAGAGCAATTCAAAGGTAGGTCATCTGATTTTTTACACTTCTTGATATTTTGCATTACATAATATTTATAGAATATGATTTGAAAATTTCGAAATATAAGAAAAGAATTACAAGTTAGAAATGCATATTGCATAAAAATTCATTCTGTTGTTGTTGTTGTCATGTGTCAGTTAAACTGACATTATAAGGTGCGCTGCTCCACTTTTCCAACTGAACCATATTTTGGTTTGAAGTCAGATTTCCACATGCCAAAGGTATCAGTTTATAGAGTAGATAACCATTCAGAACCCATTCCTACAAGGAAAGGATAAAGACAGGATAGATAGTGAGAGAAAGTACATTCATGCTCGAACCGAGATTCGAAGCTAGGGCTTCCCTATCCGCAGTCAGGATTCTGTTCTTAAAATTAATGAACTTGGTTGGAAGTATACCACGGCCTTGAAATGAGTTAATTAATGCTAGGAATTTAATCACTGAAGCTATATGAGATAATTATATTTTTATATATGATACCATTTTGATAAACAATAATGCCACAATAAATAGAGTAAATACTTGAATACACATAAAGTGTTCAATTATCCTTCGGAACAATCAAGGAATCAATATTGTATTACCATAAATGTTATACTATGAACTATTTTTTCATAGTATATATATCTCACATTTAATTAGAGGCAGAATCTTTAGATCATACTTCATAACACAGATTACTGAACTGAAATCGTTTTTTCGGTTTGTCTTCCCATTACATTTTAGCTGAATTCAATACATAAAATATTTCAATAATTATTAGTAGTACAGAAAATTTAGAATTTTAGTTTTAAAATTAAAGGATTGGTTTTTAATTCCAAAATAATTTAGCTTCCAGTATTACTATTGTAACAGAAGTTGTCATATACTTTATAGATTAACTATCAATTTATGAATCAAAATACAATTCTTTTCTTAATATTCGATTTATTTGCTTACGTATGTGTGTATTTTAAAAAAATATTGAATTGAAAAATTTAATAAACTTAGATCTTCTCAAGTATATTCTTAATCTAAAAGAGAGAAGAAAGATAAATAACAAATTTATGCACAACTACATGTAATGTTATTAAAACTGATGTCAGTAGTTGATACAGAGTATCAATACTGTATAAGTAACAAAGCTTTGTACTAAGGAGGATAAAAAAATTTCATTGATAAAATAAAGACTTAAATTTGAAGGAAATTGTTAGCATTTTTATAAATAGCTGATAAAATTTACAAAATGAGAAAATACTGTTTTAATAAACTTAAACGATTTATTATTCACGTGCAAATTTCTTATAGCTTCACATATTGTACAATTATTTACTTCTTTCTAACTTTTCTACACATGATATTTTTTCAAAGGTTTCTAAAGATATTTTCTTTCATATTTCTTTTAATTTATGTCTATCAGGAAAAAATGTTGTTGAAATAGCTAAATATTTCTTACATAAATTATAAAGCATGTTATACATTTTTACAAGCAGCTCTGTTTGGTCAAAATGTCCGTAAAATTAATTAAGTCAGAGATATCATGTAAAGTTTCTAATATGCAAAAAATTCAGAGGAGAAGAATTTAGTTCCTTTATGATAAAAAATGAGAAAAATTGGTAGATGACACTTTGCTGTAAATCTTGTAGTAATATAAAGCTATATTTAAAAAAAAAAAGTTTTTCATTAACTTTTAACCTTGGGAAATTATTATCAAAAGAAAGGTCAAGAAATTAATTTAATTTCTCATTAAAGAATTATTTAAAAATAATTCTCTCTGTGTGTGCGCAAAGAAAGTTAGTGCCAACTGATTTTTTAATACAAAATTACGAATGAAATTTTTGATCTGCATGAAGTTATTAAGTTCCTTTTAAAATAAATGTAGGTTGTTCAACTATTGTTTTTATACAATTATATATATATATATATATATATATATATATATATATATATATATATATATATATATTTTATATATATATTATATATATATATATATTATATATATATATATATATTATATATATATATATATATATATATATATATATATATATACTGCTTACAAAAGGAAAAACTTTTAAAAAAACTATAATTTATCAACTATTATTTAAAGGAACATTCTTTACAATATATAAATATAATACATTTATAACTCAACATGACTTCTAATAAGTATTGGAAACACTAAAACATTAATGTTAATTCAGGAACAATAATAAAAGTACAGTTTGAGCGTAAGGTTATTTTTTGAATTAATCTAAAATAGTAACATTAATATTATCTTACGTTTGACACTGGAAGTTTTAATTAAAATCTTGTTTAGCATTTGTATTTCCAAAAATTCAAGTGTAAAAAAAAATACTTAAATATTTTTATATGCTTACTTTTATATGAAATTAAGTTTAATGATAAACAAAATAATGATCATTGAATCAATATTTTTAACATAAAATTTAAATTATTCCACAGAAGAAATAATAATCATTTCATTTATAATTTTATATTCATCCCATATAAGAATTACAATTACTCTGGTATTTTTATTTTATTACATGTTATCGTACTCTTTAAAATTTATTAATTATTTTGTAATATATATATATATATATATATATATATATATATATATATATATATATATATATATATATATATATATATATATATATATATATACATATATATATATATATATATATATATATATATGTATATATATGTATATATATATATATATATATATATATATATATATATATATATATATATATATATATATATATATGTATATATTCCTTGGTCAACTCAGCCTTTCATCATATCAGTGGTTCCATAAATGAACTACTAGAGGTTTCGCATTAGGCTAAACACCTAATCGGGAAAAATGCTTCGCACCCTAGGCACTCTCGGTCAAGAGAATAGTGATGTTCACTTTCGGCCTATATATATATATATATACACATACATATATATAATAACATATATAATACAGATTTAATTGGAAGATTTTTATTTATTGGTACTGATATTTTTAAATATATTGAATCTTATATCTACTCTGTATTGTGTACACTACTTTTAATAAACTTAATTTTTAGTATAAATTTTAGTTTGTTCTTTATTTCAATACAAATATTCTTCGGGTGAATTGCACGAAGATTTTTAGGCATACGTTTTTCCTGCATGTCAGAAGAGAAGGTTTAATTTTCATAGCTGACCATCTCACTTCTAAGGAAAATTTGACCCTTATGCCTTTCTCCTATTCTCTGTATTGTATAGCTGCGTCTAATTCTTGTCAGTAATTACTCAAGTTTTGTTTTTTGATTTATAGTTCAGCATTTTTTATCTTATTTTATCTATATATTGACATACTTCTCAATAGTTGTTTTTGCGCTGGTTAGATTGCCAACTCTATATAATAAATATTATTGTATCTTATTAATTTCATGGAATTTCATATGCTATAATTTAATTTACGTGCTATATTATCTTATTTTAAAAATATGATAATATATATTGTTACTTTTAACACAATTAAACATATAAACTGTTATATAATGTATCCGAATGCCAAAAATTTCAAATTTAAAAAATTAAAAATAAAAAAAAAAAAAAAAATAATTTTTTTCAATAAATATTTTCCCATTTTTTTTACGTTTTCGCGTGTATATATTTTAAAATGTTCCACCTAACATATAATTACAAAGAATGGCAGAAGTTTCACCACTCTCGCAGCAGCAAGCGGATTCTTAAATTTATTGAAAATTCCAAAAGTTTTCTATTTATGTGATTTCATGTGATACGTTTTTTTTTAGAGCGGAGAAGTTACCCTAAAATCAACTGACCACAGGCTACGTGATACTTCTTAAGAACCTCGCATTAGTATTCCAACATGACTCGTAGGTAGGGCGGTTGCAAAGATTGCTCGGAAAGTTTGAGATAGTCCTTCTTCATAAGCCTAAAAGTATGTCCAAGACTGATAAATATTTCTATGTAAATTTTTATCTGAAATTTCTTTTCTATATGTAGAGACTTTAAAAAAGTATTTTTGAGTTTTCGCACGTTTCGGTTGACAATCTTCTAGAGGTGAAATTTTATATCAATGTTCCAAAATGTTTTACGTAATGTTTGAATACAAATGATATTCAAATAATATTATAAATATTTCGAATAATATTCAAGAAATGAAAAATTTTACTTTATTAAATATTGGTTTTATAAGATGTTGAATAATGTTTGAATTTCTAAATGATTTAAAATATTGGACTCTGTTCAAGTAATTTGTTTAAAATATCATTCTTTTAACTACGAAAATTCTAAAAAAGCAATTAATGTTATCAAAAAGGTTTCGAAAATCAAAAAGGAATAGTAAAATGTGTAATCTATTTCTGAACCTTTAAATACTTTCGAATTTATAAAATATTGATGTTTCAAATGATATTTAGTGAATAATAGTACGAAGTAAATAATACGACATAAATTTAGATGTTTTTAAATTTTTTTAATCTCTTTCTATAATTTTTATATAAACTTATAATCTAAGTCAATAAATCATCAATTTATAATATTATTTGAATAATATATTTAAATTATAAAATCAATTGGAAATGTATTAAAGATTCCATAAAGCTTATTGGAAATTGAAAACTAATATTTTAATATCTATAGGAAAAATTCTATCTGTTTTCCGTTAAAGCTTTTGTTACTAACAAAATTAATAAAAAGTCAATGAAAATAAAAGTAAAATTATATATTTTAAAGAAAACATGTTATAATAAAAAATTGAATTAAAAGATAAATCAATTAAATTATATTTTCTTAATAGTTATATAAAAATAAAATATAGCTACGAAGAATCAATTTAGATGAATACTATTTTTATTAACTTCCGTTCTAATACTAGTTTTCAAATATTTATTTGAAATTAATTATGAAATAGAAAATGTTGCAAAAATATTCTCGTTTTAAATTTATTTGCTATTCTTCTTCTCCCTTGCTTAGCTTTGTATTTCAAAATTTAATTTTAAGTTGAACATTTCTTTCAATTCCGTGTAAAAGAGATTTTCGATCCTTGCATCACATGAAATAAAGCCTAGGTAATGCAGAATTCTTTTCTTGATAGTAAAAATAGGGAATACATTTACTTTACGTGTCATGTGAAAATATGATTGATGAGACATTGAAATTTCACTAAAACGAATTTTCCCCAAAAAATTATTTAACATTTTTTTTATGTTTACTAAAAAAGCATATTTTCATTTTACAAATATATTACAAAGGTTTAATTAATATTATCTGCAATTAGTTTAATAGAAAATATGAGTTATTAGCAATATGAGTAGCCACAGGTACGGTTAAAGTTACAATGTTCAAATTCATATAATTAAGTTTCAAAAACAATAACTTTTAAAGCAAAATAGTGAATAATTTTAAAAATAATTTATAAATTAAATTAACTATATAAAATAATTTTATATGAATTTCTATTTTTTTTTAAAATTTATTTCAAAACTTTATTTATTACTGTTCAATATTAAATAATATGTATTATAAAACTATGTGAATTGAAACGAAATAAATGTGATGAAATTCGAATACTATTAAGACTCTTGTGTTTTATTGTTATTTTGATCGCATTCTTGTGGCTATTCTAAATTAATTATCTTGGAGTATTTCAGATAATTTTATTTTAAAATAGAATATCAAACATCCTATTTTCTTAAGATTTAGAACAATGCGACGTTTAATATTTCAGGAGATTTGTCCATCAAAATGGTCGCTATATTTTCACAGTTTTTCGTTTACTGTGAAACATTTCTTTTATAAGTGCTCTATTATACACATTGCTTCAATAATTAATTTATACTTTCAATAAAATGGCAAATTTCGCTTGATTCGAGCTAAGCTTTAATAGCTGAATGTTTTCTACTGTTCAGCATTTTTAGATCAACTCTTATTTTGTGTTGTTTGTTTTAAATGGTTCGATATTTTTCTCTTAAAGCAGATTGGCTTTTAGATGCAAAAATGTTTTTATCTGACAAGGGAACAAAGCCATTCCAATTGACAAAAGACACTGTAAACATCGTTTTGTGTTTGGTTTTCAGTAAAGAAAACAATTTTTTTAAAAAAAAATGTGAATAACTTTTTAAATGACTTAAACTTATTATTTTAAATTAACTTATATTGGGAAACATAACAAAATTCTGAAACGGAAATAACTTCGTCTAAATATAATTAAAATAAAGTTCTATCAAAATTTATTTCAAAAAATTAGATTGAAATAGTTGGAAGTAAAAATTTAAAATGGAAAAGTAGAATTGGAGCAAAAATATATTTCTATTTGCAAATAACCGATAAAAATGCTTAAGAGGTTAATTTTTTTGCAAACAAATTTTAGAAAATATTTTTAATTTGGCATTTTTAGATTGGGCACTTTTCCAATTACTTAATAAGCGAATATTAATAAAACAATTATCTTATTATTAAGTAATCGTGAGAATTCATTACTTAAAAATCAGAAATTCCTAAAATTTTAATTATAAATATTATAATTTCTGGTCTGAAACATTTTAAAGATATCATAGAAAAAATTAAATATATATTTTGTAATTTGTGAGGTACTTTATTTTCCCTCTCTAAAATTTGAAAAATTCATGGTAATTATAGTTACGATACTTTTATAAATATTTTCAACATTTATTAATATATAAGTTAATTAAATTTTATTTTTAAAACTATTATGGAATGAAAACTATGAAATTTTGAATGAGCATATTATAATTCTTAATTTTACAACGAATCATTCTTTGTCAATAGTGGCATAGAATAAGAAAACCTAATTAATAAACAATAAAAAACCTAATTAAAAATTTTAAAGAAAAATTTGCAAATTGTTTCAACTAGACAAAAATGTTTTAAGCAGCTACAGTGTCTCACAAAATTGATGGAGAACTTGTGCTTTACAAAGGGAAACTGTAATAAAATTAATTAAAAATACATGTACAAATTTTTTGTGGGTGTGTTTCATACTTATATTTAGTAACAATTATTACATAACATACACTTTGTCAAAATAATAAAATATTAATTTAATAAAAATATAGTTGCTTAGAACAGAGCAAAAAATAGCTCATATAAGTGATGGGACACCATTAGATTTGCAACATAAATAGTTTGAAATAAACAATAAAAATATTTTTGGGTGCTTTATTTTTACTCAAAAGCAATTGGCAATAATTTATAAAATCATCTGCAGTATTTCTTTCCAGATTGTTTAAGAATTTTTACTTTTATAAATATATATAAAAGTTATAAAAATTTTTTAGCTGTGTGCAGCCATGAATGCTAAACGAAAAGAAACTACGCCTGAAATTAAAAGTTATCTATTCATTTGCTTATTATAACTTTCCTGAAATAATTAAAACACCACCACAAACCCCAGACTTAAATCCCATCGAGAATATTTGGCAAGAACTGGAATCAAGAATTTGCAAACACACCATTTTTTCAATTAATATCAGTGCTTTAAGAAGAATGGGATAAAATCACTCTAGAAATCAGAAAAAAATTATTCAAACCCATCCCAAGAAGATAAATCATGTTTTAAGAGTAAAAAAATTCAAAAAAATTTTAAAACCTTTCAAAAAGTAAAATTTTTGGATAAATATTTGATGGAAAAGTAAGTGTCTCATCACTTATATGAGATTTTTTTTTGCTCCGCTCTAAGCAATTGTATTTTTATTTAATTAATATTTTAATATTTTGACAAAATGTGTTATAAGAAATAGGAAATTCTAAAAATTGATGCAGAGTGAAAGCACAAATTGGTGAATTAATTTTTTAATTTTAAGGAATTTCAGATTATGTGTTTACAAACTTTCATCATTATATAAGATTAGTTTGTGTTTTGTGGCACATAAAATCTTATAAAACAACCTTTTTTCTTAGAGCTTGTCTCATCCGTTATAATAATAGAATAGTTGTCATAAAGCGTTGTTTGTTATTCTCACTTGAAGAGAAAATCTTAAAATATAACGAATATGACAAGTTTTATTCATAAAATTTTATGGTATTTTATTATATAAAATGCAATATATGTAATAATATGAGGCCAAACTTTTGTAAAATATATTATTTACTCACATATTCCTTCTTCACATTATAATGATTTTGAACCAAACACACATGAATATACATTATCTTTTTCAAGGTATTATTTACTTTAGGATGAGTGCTGAATTAAAAAAAATAAATAATCTTATGATCGAAAAGATGAATCTATTCGATGAAATATTCTAAAAAACAGAAATTTGCCTTCCTAAATTCATTCCTCGCATATCACCTCATTGTTATACGAGAAACAACCCGACTCCGGTACAAAAGTTATTTCTCCTAGTTCCTACCTTGGCTCCTTACCGGGAAAACATTCTGAGAGTGTTCTATTACTCGCAGTGTTCCATTGACTACGAAATAATCTTATCTGGGCTTTCATAACTTCTCTCTTTCTTCGGCATATTTGTCAGGAATACCTCTTCAGAGAAACAAAATTCCGGAGTCGGAAATATCACCGGCTTTTAATAAAGATCTACAGTGAATGGAAAGACAGTGAGCGAATCGTCCCACCGGACTGGGGAGTGATTTGAAATCTCGTGAAAAGGAAATAACTTCGTTAAAGTGGGGAATCCCTTGGAGACAGCTTTGGCCCCCGGCTTCCGACGCCACATATTCTTAATCCCCTTTAACATATTATTTCTCACTCAGTCCGTCGGCGGCTCCTTTTGCCGTTGAAGATTGTGCCATGGATGCAGATTTTCTAGCCAGATATATTCGCCAGTGGTTCTATTTATAGGGAAATATAATGAAATTGGATATTGTAACTTAACATTTATCACTTTTCTGTGACGTTAAAGTGAAAGGTGGAGAAATGTGAAAATTAAAAGTGCTGTTGTGTTTTAATACTCCATGGGAGAAATCTACCTCTGTGCTGGAATTGTGAACGGCATCAAATTTCAACCGTTTGGAAATGAATTACTTAGAGAGAAAAAAAAAGCTTAACTTTGAATATTCGGTTTTTTCTAAAATTTAATTTTAGTGTTAATTCTTTAAAATATTTTTCAAGAAATTTTGCTTTGATAAGGGGAATATTTTAAATATAATTCAAGTTAAAAATAAAAAGTTCATTAAAAGTTTAATTCCTCATCAGTGAATTAGGAATTTTCCACATAATTTAAATTAATTTTAAGATTTTTTTATATTGTATTCATAAACTAATCATATACAATTTATACAAAGGAGGGCATCGAAATTTTGTTTTATGTAATTGTGAAATTCATTTCTTTGTTGTTTTTTTTAAATCAAATTTATATGTTTTTAATATGTAACTTTAATTTGAAGTTATTGCCAATTACTGGTTTCAGATGCGAAGATAAGAAATACTTAAATACCTGCACGTGTAATGAACTGCATACTACTTTTCATGTAATTATTATGAAAATAATATATAAAAAATGGAATTATTGTTTAATGAATTAGTTTTGATTAATTGCAAATTTAAATAATATCCTTTACTATTATCTGGGAGAGTAGAAAGTGGTGTATTAATAAAATAGCTAAACACGAAATATAAGAATCATTATGCTATCCCTCGAAGGTAATTATTAAAAGGATTCTTAGGATCCAAATGCCTATTTAACTATGTTCTGTAAAATACGGAAAACAGGAAGAGATATTTTTGTAGTCAAAACTCTAAGGAAAAAAAGGAGTTTGTTCACAAAATATTGAAATTAAGTCTGGTATGAAAAATGTTGAAACGTTCGATTCCTATTGTAAAATTTCTTCTAAATAGTCTTCCTGAATGTCGATAAGCAACTGTTAACATGACTGTTAGGCTATTTAGATGTTAACTATCTAAAATATTTCTCAGACGTTGTGGCAGTCCATTGCATGGTAGGAATATCATCTAAACGATACCTTTTCAGATTTCTCAAAAACTTTGGGAAGACTTCATCAACATCCTACAGCCCCCAGTGAGATCAAAGAATAATCTGTTGAACTTATTTTGGGCTCTAGGATGGTTGTCAAAATGCAGCAATTAGCAAATGTTCCATTTTTGACGTTTCCAAGTGTCCTAAATTTAACTTATTTCTTGTGGAACTTCATGTTCTGATTGCGTCTAATCTTAGTTGTAACTGCCTCCGGTGTTTAGAAATCGCATCATATATTCCTCACCAATAGTTTGGTTTGTTTATCATTCTACCACCAATTTGTGTACTCCAGGGCTGGTTAGATCTGAATCTACTGTTTAAGATGGATTTTTGAACCACTACAAACTGCATGGCCGAGGTTGGAATTATACTAACGAACTGTTGAACTATAAACCAGAGACCTAACTATTCATTTTCCAGCTTATCTCTATCTCAATAGAGGGCGCTAATAATGTTTGCAGTACTATGCAGCAGATAATTTCATTACTTTACCAACAACATTGTAGGCATGTGAATAAAAATTTTACTGTTGCTTACAAATCAAAATAAACATACCATTGTTCATAGATAATCATGCAAACAACAGTCAGTGCGCTTTGTTCGACAGAATTTTATTTAAAAGTTATGTTACAAGGATTTATATAGAGAGCATTATAACATGTTGCTCTTTTACAAAGTTTGTATTATCTAACCACGAATCTGTACAAATAAAGTAAAATTTCTTACAATTATTAGCATTGCGCTAGTAAGAAATACGGCCACTATTTAGGGTGAAAATTTTACAATATATAATGGTATATTCAGAACAACATGAAACAGTATCTGTTGGGGAAAATCACCCTATTGTTGTCTTACTTCATGAATGTGTTTTTTTATTGTGGAAGAAAGTCATAGCTCACACATCAAAACATGTTTCCAAATATTGTTTATATTTTCGGGAGGAGGGACTTAAATTAACCGAGCATATCGGCCGTATTATGCAGCATGTATCTTAAGCTTTAAGAAAATCTCTTATAACTTATGTGTGGCAACAAGTGACTTTATTATATTGGGATATTGGGTACAATATTACACATATTAAGAACTTGTTAAGGAAATATGAGAAACCAACTGTACCTTGGACATATCAGAGATTTATGTGCAATTCCTCATGTAGTTTTAAGCTTATTTATTATCATCATATTTCTAATTAAACAAAATTTATCTTCAGAATCAAATTTTGTCTATCATTGTTAGAAAGTACGAGAGGTAAAAATGGAAATAAGGGGCTTATAATTTTAATATGCTAAAATTAACCCACTGATTATCAAAAATTAATGTACAACAGATTTAGAATTTGTAATTTTTCCTTGGATTTTTCACGAATGAAGATAAGTAAATACTTAATCCCTTATTTAGATACAGAATTTAAAAAATAAAATGGCTTCATATATGATTTTAATTTATTTCGTTGAATTTCTTTTCTGTAGTAATGGATGTTTTAAATACTTAAAATTGAATAATTGTTACATAAAATACGCTTACAAATACGTAAGATCATTACTTCAGGAGCTTAATTTCTTAAAAATATTCTATTTATCTATATCACGTGACACTTAAATTTATTAAACTGAAGTATTTCTTCATCAAACTTTTCATTTAATGAATAGTTGTGAAACACAGATATCAATCTCTATTCAAATTTTTACTAATATATTTTGAATAATTTTTACTTCTAAGGGAAAAATCTCTTTGACTTCTTAATTTATCATCTCTACATTATGGTTTCATATATCATATATTTTCGCAAAGCTGTACTATTCTTATTTCGATAAGACCAATATATTTATAAAAATGATTAATAAAATGCTAAGAATTATTTATCGCACTTGTAACACAATTATCAAAGACAATTTGTTTATAAAACATATAAAATTCCATATATTGATAAAATCCTAATGTTTTAGTCCATATAAAAAAACAAATATGTATTTATTCTTTAATGTAAAAAGACTTAAGTAATTTTTCGTTTTTATATTTTTATTACATATTTAGTGTAATGCCAAATTCATAATTCCTAATGAAAATCTCAATTAAAAACCAAAATTCATTTTTTTCTGAAGCATCTAAATAAGGATAAAAATTTTATCAACTCATTTTTAAGAATTGACATGAGATTACTGCATGTTATCAAGTGATTTGATTCATTAGATATAACTTTCCTAAAGTCAGTAGGGATCTTTTCCTTTAAGCAGGCTTTCTTTTATTTATTTATTAAACAATTTCTCATGGTATCCCTAAAGTTTTTCAGAGAAAGCGTTTAGTTTTTTATTGGGTAGATTTTGAGTACTGATATATTATTATGTAATGTTATCAGTCATTTATGAATAGATTTTCTTATGAGTTCTTTTGACTAAACAATAATTCTATTATATTTCGCTTACATGCTAATAAATTCGATAGTCACTAATATATTAAAAACCACGTGAACACTCTATCTTATCTGAGATGTTAAAATATATTCTATAATCATTTCATTCCGCAAAATGTATTCAGATTTTGAGTACATTTATTTGATAAATAATTTCATTTTACCATAATTTCATTTATTTTAATTATGCGTGACTTTGAAAACAGAATTATACAAGTTTTCTGTTAACAGAATTATACGAAATTATCAATAAACATCTTCGCCAAAATCGCTCATGAAATTATAAAATTTGTGATGGATATAAAATAAAACACAATATTTTACAATACAGCTTTAAAAAAAAACTTTAAAAGTAATTCTAAGTTAACCTGAGAATCACCAAAAGAACATTTATATTCTTTCTCAATGTTAACACCAAAAATTATTCTGACAATGTAGGTTCTGTAACATCTGAAACTAAAAATTTTATTTCTTTTTCTTATAAATTTATTCATGTTAGTATAACATGTTTCATAATTCACTAAACTGATATACTTCGGAAATTAAAAGAAAATAGTTTCATTCTTTAAACAAGAGAAATAACAAGACTCAAGTTGAAATTTTTAAGTATTTTTTTTAATTTTCAGATGGATCTCATAATTTTATAAAAAGTACTTGTTGTTTATCCCTGTATCCGAAAATATATTCTCAAAAGAAATATGTTTTTTTCAGCTAAAACAGAAATCTTTCAAAAATACACTTTTTGTTATTTTAAGATAAAATAAAAATTTAAGTGATAATTTTAAAAGAAATTTTGTTTACTTAAATGACGACTTTTATCATTAAAGCAATAAGCTGCATAGAAATAAAAACGTGTTATTCAAATACAAAAAAAAAACTAAAAAATTAAGTTAGCTCATTTCTCTATTTGTTAAATTCTTTCTTAAATAAAACAAATATACACAATATGTGGTAATAATAGCTTACACAATCATTAATTACTACTTAACTACAATTGAAGTAAAAACCGTTTCTTTTCATTTGTAAATGAGAACTCTGTTAAACAAAGGAAATCAATATAGTAGTATTGGAAAAAGATAAATTGCGGTTTTTCAGTTGGTTTACAAACAAAAAAAAAGTAACATAAATGGGTAAAGAACAATGCTCATATAATAAGAATTATTGCATTTGAGTAAATCAATAATTTTTACAAGGTAAATTATTGTAAAGAATGCTATTGTTATATGCAAAATTTGGACTTAGACCATTTAATTGTGATGCTAGATTTTCATGAATTAGTAATGCATAAAATAATTTGTCTAATTATTATACACTGGAGCACACTTTGTAATTTTTAATATATCAGATTCACCAAAAATATAATTTGCTAGAAAATTCATTTTTTTAAGTAGACACTTTTCTGTCATAATATTCTATTATCTAACTAAGTCTTAAAACATTTATTTGTATAAGCAAATGATGTTATTTCATAAAATTGTTAAGCATTTACAATTTTCTTGATTAACTGAAAGTTTACGTAGCAGATTTTTATGTAAGCATTTATGTTATTTAGTTTTAATACACCAGCTAACACCATCAGCATTTATAAAACAAGTGACTTTTTCATATTAAAAGCTACTGCAATCAGAAATGTTTTAAAAATATGATTTAATTTTATGTAAGCATTTATGTTATTTAGTTTTAATACACCAGCTAACACCATCAGCATTTATAAAACAAGTGACATTTTCATATTAAAAGCTACTGCAATCAGAAATGTTTTAAAAATATGATTTAAAATTATAAACCAAGAAAATAATTATTGACAATTTTTTCATAGAAATTATTTATTTGTATTGAAATCTGTAATCAGAAAATGCAAATCTAATCGAATTGGGTGTTCTCTATTTAAATAATTAGTTTCTTTTTCACAATTTTCCTGAAATGTGTGATAATCAATATATTATCAAAAATTACTCCCAGCATTCTTAAAAGAATAATTAATTTTGATTTGTTGGCAAATTACAATAAAATCCTAATTTTTCTCAATAAAAATAGCAATTCAAAGTTTCATATCAATGTAACTTTGAAATAGAACAGAAAAACTTATACTATTAGAACGAATTAAAAATTCTGAAATATATTCCGTTTCATAATGATAATTTTCGATACGCTTCCAGTGATATTTAATTTGCTCACTATAATCTTTAGTTCAGTTTGAATTGTAGTCCCTTTTCTTTCATCGCGGAAAATATTTATTAAAGAATGATAATTATGTTTGAAAAAATATTTGTATTGATTAAAGAAAAAAGTGAGAAAACAGATTCTATTTTTGATTACTATAACTCTATTAACTTTGTTTTCCCATTGTTGTGAAATGTCATATTCAATTATTTGGCACAGGTGCCATATTATCCGGGATTCCAAATTCTGAGATTGGCGACTTTTTGGTGTATCTCGCAATCTCGTTTTTAATACGTCATACATATAAACCTATAAGAATTATGTAGAAAATTCTATTTTGGTAACACTAGAGTATTTACGTCATCGCGCACGTTGCGATACATTATCTTGGCAATATTTTTTTATCGCCAAAAAAAAAAAAAAAAAAAAAAAAAAATCAGAATATGGAAAATTAGAATTGTATTTAAATAACATAAATAATATTGTTATATAGTTATTTACACATATTATGCTTTTATTTTATTTTTTATGGATGCAGTTTATATATCATGTGCTCGTTTTCATTAAATATCTTTATACCGTTTCTAACCACTGAGTTAAGTCTGGAGAATACATGAATGAATTATAAAATCATATCTCTCCGAATGATTATCTTCATGTATATTAGTTTCCAGTAACAACTCTGTGGGTCTTTTTTCCTTATTTAAGTGAAGAATGTGTAAAAATTGAAATAATACAATACATTATCTGTAAAAACTATTTTTTTACAGAGATTTTAGGTCTTTTTTTCTAACAGTTACAATAAACAGGGAAGCACTGACACTTGAAGCATGAATACTGATATTTATATATATCTTTATTTGTCTTTATATTACAAGTTTTTCAACTGAATGTATTTGACTAGCTCAGGTTAACCATAAACACAAACATAGAAAGAGAGAGATTTATCATTTACTTTGAGTTAATTGATTATGTATTTTGATATTTCAAGATGTTCGTTCTAATAAGTATTCATTTCATTTTCAAGATTTCTTTCCAATGGAGTATTTCTTGATCTGTTTATGCAAACGGTAAAGTGCTAATGTTTCATTATATAATGTCTATTTGGCACAGATGCCGTACAATCTATGATTTCAAATTCTGAATTATTTTGGCGATGAAGAAATATTGTCAAGATGACGTATCGTGACGTGCGCCATGACGTAATTACTGGGGTTACCAAAATAAAATTTTCTGCATAATTTTTATAGGTTTCCATATATATGATGTAATAAAATTGGGGTTGCCAGATACAAAAGAAAATCCATCAAAAAATCGTCAATCTCAGAATTTTGCATCTTTGATTATACGGTACCTGTGACGCCTATTTAAATAATTCGTGGACTATTTTATTTATTTATTTGGGCTCTATTAAGACGATAAATTTAAAGCCTTCATTACGATTCCCATTCGGGGGAAATATGATTATTAAAAACAATTTTGCCCATATCTTTTTACAAACAATTTAATATACTATCATAAAAGAAATTTCAAAAGTATTCATTCAGATATTTTTACAATGAGTCGTTAAGGATTAAGGAAATGTTTTCACACTTTTACTTGAATTAAATGCAAAAAAATTCATTAGTCTTTTAATATTTCATGATAGTGTGCTTTTGTTTTTGTAAACTAATATACTGAGGTTTAAATTTGGGTATGTTTAAAGTGTTACTGTGATTATATTTTATGAAGTAAAATATTTACGTAAAAATTTACTTTTACTTTGACAAATTTAATATGATATGTTATAGTATCATATCTCATTAATGGAGGTTATTGTCAATATAACAAAATAGAAAATTTATGTCGTTTAATTAATAACATTTATAATAGATTTAGATTAATTTTAAAAAAAGAAGCCCATATACAACGTATTTAAAAGATAAACATCTTATCTTTTAAATTTATAATACATTTTGTTCATTTAAAAAATGCAAAAAAGATATTCGTTGAAATATATTCCCATTTCTTGCATTCCATTATATTTTGTTCAAATATATTTTCTTATTCTATAAAAGCAAAACACGATATTTTGGTTAAATAATTTTAATTTTTATTGTTTCAACAACATTTTTACTTCTTAAAGAACCATATTCTATACGATCATTAATTTCTTGTATTAAAATCTTGAAGAGGCCTGGCAACTCTTATAATAGAATTGCATTGATTAATAATTTTAATAATAACTTTACAATAAATAAATATAAGATATTATGTGTAAGACAAAAAATTTATATTTTTATAGAATTGTTTCATTCAGTATAACATATTTAATGATGAAAAGACGATATCAACTTTGTTGCATTGATAATTTGATGAACATAACTTGTGATAATTTGATGAAAGAGAATATATGTAATTACAGTGAAATTTTGCCTTGAAAACGAAATAATTTTCTATAAAAATAATAAAAGAAATTATTTTTTCTAAATGAAGTAATTTAGTGTTGTATTGAAATTTTATTAGATGTTATGATTTTTTAAATTTCTAAGTTCTATATTTTATTTCTAGGTTATATTCTTTATAGTCTTATATATTTTCATTTCCATATGATACATCAACTTATATAATGAATTTATTAATGTAAAATGTATTCAACCAATACTAATAAAGGTAATATTTTTTAAGAATTGCTTAAGGAATCACTATATATAACGAAAATTGACATATTTTTTAAATATCGTTAAAAAATTCCACAAAAATTTTTTTATCATATTGACTAATGATGTTCACAGGGACTGGATAAAATGAATTTGCAAAAATAAAATTGAATTTTATGAATTCTACAGGTGCTATTACATAATTTAAATTTATTAAACTGGTTAAGTAAAAGTTAAATATCAACAAATATTTCTGTGGTTTCAAGCAGATTAAACAGACATAATATTATGAATAGTAATAGTCATTATAATGTGTAACCTTTATATTTTGGTAAAATAAAAAATATCCGATACTATTTGTTTTGGTAGATATGATTTAGATTTATGACAATAAATGTTCCCTTCCATTCAATGAAATGAAAAAGGAGATAGTTATCTTTAAAAATATAACTTCATTAAGCTATCAAACTTATAATTCGTAGTTTTGTAATTTTAATGACTTATGTTTATCGAATTAAATAAAAAAGAGACACATTTTAATTATTTTAAGTGCTTTGAAGAATTCTTTCTTTGAGTGCGTTCCTAAAAAAAAAAAGAAATTCTTTGTGATAAGCATAATCTTATAAAACAGCCTTCAGATAAATTTCATTCTATAAAAGAAATTTAAGGTATAAAAATATTTTCAATATTTTCAAACACAAAATAAAAAGAAAAAAAAATCTGAGATTCACGATTACCATTGTAATGTTTACTTAATTCTTAAAAATTCATTTTCCAAGATAATTAAACTTTGATAATAAGAATATGTTTTATAATACGCATCCATACTTTTTCATTTTATAAGAGCTCATTTTCCTAATATATTAATACGTTTCCTATTCAAAGCTAGTTTTTCTTTATTTGTAATTATGAGTTTAGTCTCAGTCAAGTAAAATTTATGTTTTTTTTTATTTATTTATTTTTTTTAATTTTCATTATACATGTCATGAAGTGAACTTGAGCTTAAAACTTTCAAATAAAATCTACGCTTTTTTCCCTATTTCTACAATTATGTACTAATGTAGAAGATCATTTTCCAAAAATATAGATCTTATCTCAATGTCAGCGTATGCAGATATTACAAAAGGCAACAGTTTACAATAAATATTGCAAGTTTCTGCTTTTTAATTGTTAATATGTAGTAGTTGTTTCGAACCTTTATGAAAATTTTTAAAATATAAAAAGCAAATATTGCTGTTTTAAAAATTCATATCCAAAATATTTTATTTTATATCATGAATATTATTTATCATTTCTTACTGTACTTTTAAGTATATAATAGCCAAATTAATGGAAAAAAAAATTCATGATGGATATAAATATAGTTTCTGTAAATTGCCTTACATTATTGTTTTATTATCATTCCTGAAAGACATTGAGATGCTTTTGGTAATGTTATACATATATTATTTCAATTATCAAAATAATTTTGAAAATGTTAATATTTGAAATTTCTTGTTCTCATTAATCTTCTTAATTTACTTGTTCATTAAAATACTTTGTTGCCAAAGAAATACGACAGCAACATAAAATAATTTATAAAATTATTTACCTAAATTAATTTTCAACTCATTCAATACACATCACGAAAAATATATTCTAATATTCTCAAAGAAAACTTAAATGAGCCAAAAAAAAGTGGATGCTTGAACAGAAGAACTCAGGAAATCGGAAACTATCTTCGAGATATATTTTTTTTTTATCCACATTCTTGAAGTGTCAGTATATTCTTGACAAAAGGAAATGAAAGAAAGTTCTTTCTTTCTTATTCTGATTCAACGGTTTTTATTGCTTATTCCAAAACCAGACCAATCGAATCTTACAAAAGAGAAATAGTGAACTTATTGTGGCGGCTCGAAAAAATTAGTCTGCGTTTTGGCGCGTTTTGATACAAAAAAAAAATAAATAAGTACGAAGGAAAACAATGAGTGATGATAAGAAAACTTAAAAGAAAAGTTAAAAAAAAATCGGCTTTCTGTCATCGTTGCCGCGACAAATCGGTAAGTAAAATGAAGACAAAAGACAAGAATGGAATTGAAAACGTCACATAAGCGTTGAGGATGATGATAACAATTTATTACGATCAATTTGACACACCGTTTACGTAACTTTCCAAATCCCCAAACTCACGCAGTTAGCTTCGTGTAATCTCTCGCGAATAATGGCGGATTGTTTAATGCAAAGTTCTAATGCATTTTTATAATTTCCAGAAATCCTTCAGGAAAAAAAAAGAAGTTTTGTTGAGGGAATTGGAAAATGTTTTTTGGATTGTTGAAAATAATTGACAGGGATGGTAAGTAGCGTCTGCAACGAATGCATTTAGGAAAGAGAGTTGACATGACTAATGAGTTTTATAAGAAGAGGAATAAAAGTAAATTTTAAAGTCAGAAAATATTTTTATATTAAATTATATATTTAAAGACAAAATTCTGTTGGCAATGGAAGTAATTTATTGCGTAATCACAATTTTTGAATTCGGAAGTGTAAGTTAGGCAATACAAATAACTGACGGGAATTAATATCATATAACAAATCATAATTTATATAACTATATATATATATATATATATATATATATATCGTATTATTATTATTATAATTTAAACATAGTAATAAATGTAATCAAAATAATTTCTAGCAAAAGTGAAAAATAAAATTTATTAAAAGCAAAAGAAAAGGAAACTATGAATTTTTTTTAAAATGATCTTAATTGGTTCGTGAATAATATCAAAAATATAATTTTTATTTTCTCTTATATATAGATTTAGCTTTTTAGTTAAATAATTTAATTATATGTATAAATAACATACCAAAATAAAAGTCTTAGTAATTAGTTACAATAAACCAAGAGTTCTAATTTCTAAATATAGAAAATTAGAAATTAGAACTCTTGGTTAGTGCTTTAATCCGAGGCAATATTTTAAATAAAATATTATCTTTGAAAATTTAGTAATGACTACTGTATTATATTCAGAAAAATTTCATTCACAAGTAAGTATCCAACATAAAATTAAAATTTAAACTAACCATAACTTGACATTTTTTGTTCATTCTACAAAAAATATAGAAAATGTTAATGTATGTTTTGAATCATATAAGTATTCAGGGAAATTTTATACGTATTGAAATAAGAGAGAAGAAAGTTATTATAACATCAGGAGTAAAAATCAGCTTAATCTAAAATCTTCAAAAATAAAAATGACACTTCTATCAATATATTGTTGAAGAACTGCTAGAAAATATTTGAAAGTAAGTTTTACTTCACGATATAATTTTATTCCCTTCGAAATTTATTTTATTCCACATGCCTTTTTTTTTTATACATTCAGATCTATTGAAAAATAAAATACACGCTACTCTACTTTTTAAGTAGCGTTTAAATTAAATAGCTTTTCGAATGCTTCGTAATTCTTATGTAAAGTAAAATGTAAAATTAATATATATAATTTAAATGTATAAAGCTCCATTAATTTTTGATAGAGTGAATTTAGATGAGATAAAAAAAAGTTTCAATTGATATTTTAACTTGTTTAGGAAAACGAATGTACGAAACGGGAAATTATCCACTTAACTAATAAGTCTTGTTTGGCATTAGTACAACTCCAATTTTCCAAATTTTAACTTTAATATATGTTGAATAATTCATATATTCTAATAATGTTAAGTAAAATTTTAATAAAAACTTTCAAAATATTAAATTAAAGTAAACTAGTCATGAAAGATAGAAATTAATTTCAATATTATTTAATTAAACTGACAAATAAAACTCCAATTTAAAAGGATTGAGATAATATTAGTATAAGTTAATACAAAATAGGATATGGCAAATTTATTTATATTGTAAATATAATTAATAAACTTTAAAAATAAATCAGTATTGCCATCATCATAATTTAAATGCAATGAAAATTTGTTTCTTGTAAATTGAATGAAACAATTTAGTTTTTAATACGTAATATATATTTATCAATTTATATTCAATATGTAAATTAAACACTTAAAATGTCATATATTTTACAGCTTTATAAAAAGTTAAATTTATTAATCTATTGAAATTATGTAACAAAAATGAATGCAATATATACTATCAAATAGAAAAGCAAGGTTAAGTTTAAGGTGAATGACTCTCTCTCTCACTCTCTCTTTCTCTCTCTCTCTATATATATATATATATTATTTTTATTTTATATTTATATTTATTTACAAGAATATATTTTCACTTACATTTCTAGGAAAG
Source organism: Latrodectus elegans (assembly GCA_030067965.1). Classification (NCBI taxonomy): domain Eukaryota; kingdom Metazoa; phylum Arthropoda; class Arachnida; order Araneae; family Theridiidae; genus Latrodectus; species Latrodectus elegans. The sequence continues at coordinate 34,418,332 of CM057818.1, read as the reverse complement.
TATTCTTATAATGAAATTCAGCATTATATTAAATTATTTGTTTCAAAGCCAAATTCAGAAATTACAACAATCAAACGAGTTTTGAGTAAAATGTGCATTATTAATGACAAAAATATCAGTTGTATGCATTATATTTTATGGAATGACATTTTATATTTGTTAAAAGAAAAGGTGGTTTCGTTTTAAACTATCTATACAATCTATTAATTTCTCAAATTTATTTACCTTATCTGAATGGGTGTTTTCCATCTTTGCTTTCCTTCATGTTTGTACCATTATTTTAAATTATATTTACAATACCTTAATCTATAAAGCACAACCTTTCTTCTATTCTTTTTTGTTCAACTTTGAATATTTATTCATAGGTATTTCATTGACATCAACTTGTAAAGTAAACATTGGGGATATTATGGAGCCTGAGTAAAATTATCATATTTTCTTCTTTATTTGAATGAATATTACTTTAAAATGTACACTTGAAAAGGGTATTATGGTTGTATACTATTTAAAGTGAATTAAAAAATATTTTTATATATTAAGATGTTTTAATTAAAATTGTTAACTAATTGAGCTTGCTTTGGAAAATATCTGATTTTAAAAGCTTTCTAAATCTTATTTTCAAGTCGTATGTTGCATTAAAAAGTTGTCTATCAATTTTTAAATTTGAATTTATTTTCAAAAAATCAATTTTTTTACATGATACTGATAAATCAATTTTTTTACATGATACTATAATATATTGAATTATAATTATACTAATAAAGATACTTTTATTTCTAAATGACTGTAATTTAACGATGATTATGAAAAATTTGTTGACACTTTTGAGAAATTTATTTACGTAAGTCTCTATTTAGAAATATCTCACATTGAAAATTTCTTTTGTTGTTGAATGAAAAAAATGCATATAAGCAAAGCAAAAACGCGGAAACAAGCGTAGGACATTGATTTAAATACGTGAATTCAAAATGGACTTACTTTTGACTTGCTGGATTTTGGGTTTAAAGTTTAACGAAATTCATAAAACCGTTAAGTCTAGACAATTTTATGATGTGTCTGAGTCAGCATAGTGAAATAATATAAAACAATTCAACTATAATTAAAAACAGAACACGAAACACTATAATAGATTTTTGTTTCAACTATTTGTTTTTAATTATAGTTTTATTTTATTATACATTCTTTCGTGTCGTCAAAACAGGAAGTTTTGTTTTGCGGTATTTATCAGAGGGTCGAAGATCCAATAGCTAGGCGAATGAATCTTCTTTGCGATGCAACCTATAATTTTACCCATAACAATTACTAAGGTTCATTATTCGAAAGACATATTGATTTAATCATGGATGTTCTCGTTCGCATGCAACAGCTCCGTCATGTCTTTTCCCCGCCCCTTTTGTGGCCATGTTGCCATTTTGCATCGCTATATATTTCGATTCATGTTGCTGATTATGGACTTTGTTGGGTGAATCAAGGGCGTAACCGAAATAAAAATTGGTTCCACCACATTAAGGGATAAATGCGGGGGTAGATGTCACGTGATGGAACATTTAACAAGAATGCGTGACTGACTTATCAAGGGAGGACATTAATATCGTTGGATGAACTTGTGAAGTGTCTTAACTACTGTATGATTGCTTTCAATCACGAATGTTTTGAACCAATTAACAGTTAATTATAAACTTTGAAAATTGAAAAAATATATATTAAAATAAAGCATGGTTATAAAAATTTACTTTCTAGAAGGCTAAAAACAGTTTGGTGTTTCAATAAAAATTACTCTTTTATAACAAAATTATATAAATAAGAATTATATTATTATATGTATTATCAACACTGATTATTAGAAATATAATTTTACTGTAAATTGCAGTTTGATGTGTGTGTGTGTTTTTGTGTGTGTGTTTGTGTGTGTGTGTTTTTGTGTGTGTGTGTTTGTGTGTGTGTGTTTTTGTGTGTGTGTTTGTGTGTGTGTGTTTTTGTGTGTGTGTTTTTGTGTGTGTGTTTTTGTGTGTGTGTTTGTGTGTGTGTGTTTTTGTGTGTGTGTGTTTGTGTGTGTGTGTTTTTGTGTGTGTGTGTTTGTGTGTGTGTGTTTTTGTGTGTGTGTGTTTTTGTGTGTGTGTTTTTGTGTGTGTGTGTTTGTATGTGTGTGTTTTTGTGTGTGTGTGAAGGGGAGATCCTTGAAATATATTGAATCTATAAATTTTCTTAGATTATAAACAAATATTATATTTACATTTTATACACATTTTCTTAACTGTTGTTCCTTCTATAATATTTGCTGGTAAAGTAAAACAATAAGAGTACTTAAACTAATTAGTAGCTTGAATTATTAAGTAAAAGGTAAGTAATTATTCACATACGCATAAGCATACGTTTTCAATTTCACAGTTTCACTTCATCTTGATGAAAAGTTTAACAAAATAGTTTCAATAATTTTAATTGTCCTGTAAAAATTATCTATGTGATTGTTATAAAATTATGTATAGAGCTTCAGTACTTGTTATTTTAAAATAGACATATCTTTAATACCCATTTAATACCATAATTATTTTTTGTAAGTTTCGATTCATTTAAAACCGATTTGGGTACAACAAAAAATGGTGCATACTGTGTTTAAAATTTTTCATTTAAATTTGTGCTAAATTTGATAAAAAAGAAAATAAAAACATACATAAAGTTCATTAAGTGTAAAATATATATGTTTAAATGCTTAAATAATTTTAAATTTTAATCACCTTTCAATGATAATTAATAGCAAGACAATAATCATCGGTAATTGAACAAAGTCTTAATGAAGTTTACTTATTATAGCATTAATTTTTATAGAAGGTAACAACTCTCAATTATTATAAAATCATTGTTGGATTTCGAAACTTTTGAAAGACTCGAAGATCTATTGATAAGATTATAAACAATCTGTATATCAACATAATTAATATTTCTTATGTAATTGATATTTTGTAACATATTTCATCTTAATCAACTTTAAAGACTGAATTAGACGTTATTTATAACTGACAGAAATCCGCAATCTATATATAAATCTCAATAATAAAGACTAATCTGTAAAATATAAAGACAGTTTGGATACCAGAATGCATTCATATCAGGATTCTATCATTAAAAAAATAAATGATAAAATAAAACATATTGCATGCATCTGTTTATTCAAATTAGTTGAAAACATCTGCCAAAACATAAAGCAAAATGTGTTTATAAGTAGAATAAATGGGTGAGAAAGATGGTAACTTATCACAAAAACAAGACACTTCATGTTATTAATAAATTGTGGATTGTCTTTTCTTATACAAATAATTTTAAACAAATGTTTGAATTCAACTAAAATTTAATCATTACTGAAATTTTTGAAATCCATAAAAATATTTTGATTAATATCTTTGATATCTATAGAATTAGAATTTTGTTAATTTTAAAAAAGAAACCTTTTTTAGAATTTTATCATTGCTTGAAATCTATAGTTGATAACGGATTTAACTTTTTAAAATGATTTTTGTGTTATAGGATGAAACATGGCGTTTTAACAACTTAGGTATTTTTCTATGCAGCCATTTTTCCCTTCATAAAATTATAGTCTACCTTTGTTGAAATTTGAAGTAAAAATCAAACAAGTTGTAAAATTATATTTAATATTAAGGAGGTATATGTTCTTATAGTTAAGGTTTTTAATCTATCTTCTATAATATATTCCGGAATAAAAAGTGCAAAAAATGTGTCTTTCCTGAATTGAATGTAAATAATAATAGAAAGGTATTTATAATTATTTTCCTCTGAAAAATAAAATATACTTACATAAATGTTGCAAAAAAATGCGTTTCTATAAATTGCTTGTAAATAAAAAAAATATTAATATTTAATTTTCTTTACAAAACAAAATATATAGAAAAGTATACATTACTCCAGCAAACACTATATTATTTAAAACCTAAATATATTTACTCGTTTTTTATTAGATTACTTCCACTTTACGATTAGAATTATTATGTAATAATATAAGAATTTATATAAATCGATGAATTTGTATCATAACATTACACAACACATAAACTTTCTTATTGTCTTATTAAATGAGTGGAGACATTAATTTGTGAGACAAAATAATAATTTTAATTTATTATGTGAATTTATTCGAAAGCGTGTGACATAAAATGGGATTTAAACTTATTTTTAGATGCAGTTTGTGGATCCTCTTAAAGTACTTCTAAAATATTTTTATATAGAAAATTTCGGTATCAATAAGTAAAATCACTAAATTTGCTTTAAAATCTCATCACAAATGCGTGTTAGTTATCAATTCTGGCTTTACATTTTGTCAATTCAGTGTGCAAATTTAAATATAAATTTGAAATAAATCATCCCGGGTTAACTTAGTTCATTTACTCAAGACATTTTGAACTAATGAATAAAACATAAGTCCCATAATTCCATTTTAATTCAATAGAATTAATCCAATATTCAAATTTTAGCTATGTTTAAAAAGTTCGCTTTTAATAAACACAAACTTGAAATACAATTGAAGTGTGCGGAAAGTTATATTGAAAAAGATTTATTACTTGGATTTATTCGTATTTAATCACAGTATTCGAATTTTTTTTTTTTAAAGTACATATTCAAATTTTTTTTGAAGGAAACACGTTTTTATTTTACAGACAGTGTTTTTTTATGATGAAAAGTATTATAGTAAATTATATATTTTTGATTTTAATACACTATATAGTAGAATATTATGCTTTACTGAAAGTATAATAATTTATTTGTTAGAGGAAATATTAATTCTTCATTAATAATTTTATGATATTTTATGTGAACTTCAATTGTAAATCAAAACAATATAAAATTAAAAAATTATCTATATTTTAAAGAAAATTCATATGGAAATTTTAATCAGTAGTTTACCATTTTTCAAAAAACTTTGTTACACATTTTTGACATTAAATAATATTACTTTTACAATTTAATCAACAGATAAGCGTTTCAATATTTTGTGAAATTTTTTAAGTAAAATTTATTTTAACTGTGTAGTTAGTTGAAACTAATTTTATAATATGTCTTATCACAAAAATGGTTTCAGCAGATTACACAACATAGTAAAGATGCTTTATTTTACAAATTGTTTATTCTATTTAGTCTATGGGACGGACGTAACCAAACACAGTTACGTTTTTTATTTCCGAATTCCATATATGTCATTAATTATAGTTTAAGGTCTTCTATATTTATCATATGGAATTAAAAATATTTATTATTTGTTTTTGTTGTTATCTTTATATTAAATATATTTATGTTTTAGTACAACATTAAAGAGTTTATTTTTAGTTTAACTTTTGCTACTATTTTGATTGAAATATACATTTAAGTAAACAGTTACAATTTTATGAAACAAATAAGCACAGTTGTTAAAAAATTTTCAATAGACAAAGGATTTAAATCCTATAGATGTCTTTGAATTTCGAGTTTAAATTAATATGCAAAACATTGGCGAAAAAATTATACTTTTAACTATTAGATAGTTAAAAAAAAACTCAATATAAATTACTAATCAGTAAAATAATCGTTTGGAAAACATTGGAATGGAAAAATGTTCCCATTGTTTTCCAATATTGTAATTTAAATTTAAGTTATATTATTTAAACTTAAGACTGTTGCCACCATTTCCTTTATAAATTACTGAATATGTTAGAAATATTAAAACTATATATCATAAGAATTTATATCATTGTATATGTTTATTACATCATTTATATATTGCATTATATTGAAAAGTCAGATATGAAGTTTGTTTATTTTGTTTTAATTATAAATTTCAATTCTTTTTACTAGAATATATGATATAATGATTACATTTCCATAACAAATGATATTTGAGAAATTATATGATATGCATTGAAACTCTACGGTAATTTCTGATGCATTTTTAATCTATTCTTCATTTAAAATGAATTAATACATTAGATTTTCAGCTATGTCTAGAAAAGCACATAACTTTGATATGTTAAACTTATCTATACATTTACTATAAAAAATTTTCGTCAAAAAGAAAAAATACTCCATCATTATATTTATCTAAATACAAACTTATTTATTTAGTTACTAATTACATTATAAATTACAAACTCGGAATTATAAAATAAAAACATTTGAAAGTTATTTTCCTAAGGAGAAATCTAATAGTTTACATATAATAAACTGTATTTCTTAAGCATAAGATTGAACTACAAGAGTGTTAAGTAAAAAAAAGATTTTAAAAAAATATTTCAAAATAATCATTTTTATATAAAGCATTTTTATTACTTCCTAAATTCCCATTTGGAAATGAAAACACACTATTTTTGCATTGTGAAATTTACAATTTTCATAATTTAAACTATTATAATCGGATTATTATACTATAAAATGGTAATTAACTTATAAATAAATAAAAGTGAGTCCTTTTCAGATTATTTTTTATTTTATCTGGATAAAAAATATGTCTATCATGGGAACTAATTTATTAATCAATAAAATATTTTTTTATTTTTATTTATTGTTTGAATAAAGAAAGTACATTTTTTAATTCGCAGTTCTTTGACGTTATTTCTTAATTAATTTATTCTGCAAATAATTAATGATAATACAATGAATAATAATCACTTTAATGGGATGAAATAATATTTTAATCATGTAAGTAAATTGAATTTTATTTTTTTATTTGGCTTGACATACGCCATTAATCCCTCATTTTTATAATTATTGTATATAAAAAATTAATTGGGTATTATGTTTTGAAAATAGATTAGAATGACATTACATTTTTCAAAACTTTTTTAATTTTGAATTAATCAGTCATGCCTTTCATTTATATGTTAATTCCACAATCTCTAATGCAGGAATTTCGGAGTAAAATGGTTTTATATTTATATGGATTTCTTTTGAATTGTATTACGACTTAAGAAAAGTTTTATCAGTTTTATTTTATTTTATTTTATTTTATTACTATGCAAAGTAATTCCTTTTAGATGATGTGAATATAAAATATTTATTTTGTAAGCTATCACAGAAAGTTCAGTTTTGATGTACAACACAGCTTTTTCAAAATTTACTTTTTAATTCGAGTCGCATTAATAATTACTTGGTTTTAGATTATTAAATATTAAATCTGTAAACTGTACAAAAAATATGAAACTAAAGGAAAAAGATTTCATTATTTACTAAATTTAGAAACATTAAAAATATATTTGTTGAGAGCATATGTGCAAAATAGTTCTGAATAAATATCAATTAATATGACAATATTATCGAAAATAGATTATAATTTCTATTAAATTATTATTTGCAATACATTTTTGCTTTCTTTTTATCGAAAGAATAATGTCTTAAGAAAGGAAATAGAAAATAAGTATAAAAAATGAGAAAAACAACGATAATTAACAACTTTGTTTGCATTGAAAATATTCTTTTAGTTACTCCTAAAACATATATAATCACTTTGATATTTTAATTAATATATTATTTAACACATTGCATTATTATGTCTATTCTTATTACAAAAACAGATTTAATTATGCTGTATAATATTTTTGTAACAATGTTTTTGAAGTACAGATATTTAATTTAAAGATATCATTAACTTTTTCAGAAAAATAATCTGGTATTACGATGGCAGATAACCTTATTTTTTGTTCGCGGTATTATAGTATAAAAATAAGAATAGGAAATAATTAAAATTGCAATAACTTTTACATTGAAATGTTACTTTTTTTTTACTGCAAAACTAAATAAAATAAGGAAGCGTTTGAGTTTAATTTTTCAAATGTTATTGTAACCTAAAACTACATATTTAATGTCTGTTTAAGTTTAAATAGAGAGACTATATATATATATATATATATATATACACAGATTTAATTATGCTTTGTGGCACGTCATAAGATACAAAACTTCCCTTGTAAAACCAGAATATGTAAAACGATATGCACAAAAAAACAGCATTACTTATGAAAGAATTAAAATATTTTCCCCTTTTTTTAAAATGTTTGTAAAGTATTGGTTAGTAGATATAAATATTGAATGATTTGATTATAGTTATTTTATTAATAATATTTGAATATTTCTAAAAATAGAACAAATTTGCACTATCAGGAAGTATTTTCGGTCTATATATTTCTAGCATTTATTAGTTTAATTTTGTAAGTTTGTTCTCAAATGGCTGTTATTTTAATATTTTGAAATGGCATTTCTTATTGACGCGTGGGCATTTCAAACTTTGAATAATTTATTTTACTGTTACTAATAACAGTAAAATAAATTAAATTTTACTGTTATTAGTAACAGTAAAATAAATTAGTACTGTCACTTAAAACATTATTCCTGCTATTGATGTTAGGAAGAGCGTTACCAGAAATTATTGTAGTCGATAAGCATATATTTATAACTGCTTTGTTAAAAATCAAAAATATTGTGTAATTAATGATTTTAAGTGATATTTTATCTGTTCACACATTTTATACTTCAGTATAAAATTAAAAAAACGTATTTTATGTTTTATATTGTTACAGTATTTACAAATGCCCAGGTTACTAACTTAAAACAATCCAATATTTATTAAATATTAGCGAATCAGGTATTTGAAGAATATTTGAGATTATTATAATTTATAATTATTATAATAATTTTACTTTATCGCTGATTATATTTGAAAGGATGATAATGCCTTTTCAAATATGTAGCCTAAAATTCACAGTTATTGTTGAATATAAATATAATAAACTGATTATACTTAAGAAAAAGTTTAATAGTGTGTTAAAAACGTGAATAGCATTTTGCAATATATATATTTCGTTTGAAAATTTAAATAAGATTTCCCTTGATGAAAAAAGTATGACAAGTTTAAGATTTTGCTTTTGCATGCTCTTTATTTCAATATTTTATTTCTGCCAATAATGATATGAGAACAATATTTTGATAGATGTCCATATAACTGTATCTGCTTATTTACTGTCTTTGCATTTTTCCAAATTTTAATTAATACTTTAATACAGAAGAACATATTTTAATAAATTTGAGAACCTTAGTTATTTTGCGATTTTTTATTATTGCTTATTAAAAACATTAAAGTTCTGAACCTCACTTTTTGGAATTAAAAATTCTGGAACTTTAAAAGCGAAAGTCTTTGAAACATTTAATTTGTGCTAACTGATAACTCACAAAAAAATTGAATACATATAGTTTATTTTATTACTAACTTTGTATTATCACTTTAAGAAAAAGTTTAATAGTGTGTTAAAAACGTAAATAGCATTTTGCAATATATATAAAATTCCAAAATACTTGAAGTTATATTATAAATACAAATTACTCATCAAGGCATATATTTTATAACAACTTAAACCGAAGTAGTTTTATTCGGTTATTTTACTAGTAAATTACATAATTTAAAGTTGCATAGCATGGTAACGTGCTTTTTCAAAGAAAAATACAAAAACGTGTAATTCTAACCAAATTATTTTTCATGAACCATTTTCTTCAATATTATCCATATCCATAATTGTTCCAAGAGCACCATGTTTGATATTTGAGAGAAATCCCATCAACAGGTGTCATGAAAGAAGTTGAGAAAAGGTGCGTTACCTTGGAAGATGCATCCCGCCGTCGCCGCCAGGAGCAACAGACGCATGGGAAGTTTCGGTTGGGAAGCCAACATACGACAGTCCTTCTCGCCCTCACGCCCGACTATTACTAACTCTTGTGCGTCCGCCGGCAGACGATAGGGGAGAGACCGGATCGCTTGTGCGCGCCCTCAACACCCTCTTCATCATCGGGAGGAAGAGGTGACCGCTTCACGTCCGTTTTCCAGCCTCTCCCTCCACTCGATTCTGAAAGGTAGAACTTGTATAATAGAAAGCACTTCGTGGGAGAAAATCGTCTGCCGTTTGAAGTATTATCGTTCGGATATTCGATATTATTTATAAGAGAACTCTTAATTATAGTTTTTTTTTTTTAATCTGTATACTTTTCCTTGAAATTTGCCGAACAAATTAGTGCAATCGAACAAATTTTTTTAGCAACTTGTTTAATATAAAATTAAGGGATACTTTTAAGCAAAAAGATTAAAATTCATGAATGTAAATTATCTAAAGAGAAATTGAAAATTTATCTGAATGAATCCTAGTTTTTTACTTCCGTAAATTCCGTCATTTGTATACAGGAAATAGCCAGAATTATTGAGAAATCTATTTTCATTTCACAATGAGTATTTTGCGATAGTAACATTTTTCCATTTTTTCCTTGCACTATTCTTAGTTCTAGGAAGAGTTTAAGGACTAATGACAAATATATATATATATATGTATGTATATACATACATATATATATATATTATATATATATATATATATATATATATGTGTGTGTGTGTGTGTGTATGTATATATATAACCCTTGCCTGAAAAGCATTAACTCACAAATTCAAAATTTTACTTAAATTATTTAATGTTTTATTTTAATGACAAAAATTTATGTAACTCATAAAACCACAAATAATTAGAATTTAAGTAAATTTCTATTACCTTTAGAAGGGGGAAAATAAAATATTCTATTAACTTAGATATTACCTAAAATTAAACTTCTATTATTTTTAGAAAGGAAAAGATAAAACTTTAAGAAAACTACACACAATTCCAAAATAATTTAATATTGAGTGAATTATTTAGAGATTAATTTTCAATAAAATATATTTTATACTCGAAAGTGTGTATTTTTGATTTTTATTTATTACTTAATAGTTGAGAGTCATTATATTGCATAAACTATTTGAATGTCAAAATTAATTATTTGAAATGATACAATAAAAACAAAAAATAATCAAAAATTAATTTATTTTGAATTTAAAGGAAGAAAAAGAAAATAAGCACTATTTTTTTTTATTTCTTATGTATGCTCAATTCTTGATTATGAAAGAAAGTAAAATATATTTGGAAAGTTTGAAACTTCATATTTGAATTAAAATTTTAATTTTTCTCTAGTAATAGGAAAAAAACACTTAATGTACAAATTACATTTTTTTCATGGCCACAAAATTAAAGATATTTTTATTATATTAAAAAGAATTATAAAAGAAACTTTGAGTTACTAAGTTTGAATAGCAAGTAATTTTAAACAATTTTTTTTAAAATTGTTTATCTAAAATATTTTGTAGAAATTACTTTTTTGGTTTTATATTTTTCAGAATTATCTAATTATATATACACCAGCTATTTTATTACGAATAAAATAAGTAATCACTGCTTGTAAGTTGTTCAAGAAAAATTAATTTTATGATATCTTGTTATTTAATTCAAATATCAAAATAATTGTTAGATCTATAAATTTTAATGAATGTATAAATATTTGTTAATAATGATTATTCTTACTTATGCTATAACTGTATTAGAAATTAGTAAAAGTTATTAAATTAATGTGATATCATCATAATATTAGTTAAAGTATATATTTTAAAATTTTATCTAGCGTACAATAATAAAAAAAAACAAATCAAACAGATCATACAAATTTTTATACATAGACATATGTATAAAAATTGATAATTCTCCTCCATGAGGAAGCAACAACTATTGAAATCAACCAAAATATAATTCATATCTTCAAAATCTTGTACAAATGGAAAAAAGTAAATAAGAGTAAGAAAAAATGATCACACTATCAATTATAATAAGAAGCATTTATAATAATCTTCTAATTGTAAGGTAGGTTTCTCTGACATGACACATGTAAAAATGCTCAAAACATTTTGCATTACCACCAAAATCTATATAAACACAGAAAAAAAACTATAAATATTTGAGGTGTATGTGTTCAAGCAGGAAAAAATAAACAAATAAATGGTAAATAAATAATAAGTAATTATAATTGATAAAAATAAAAGGGATCAGAAATATCAATGAAGTAAAAGTAAAATCTAATTTAAATAATTAATATTTTGAATTTAAGAAACTAACATTAAATTATCTAAGTCAATAAGTGCTGTAAACAACTAAAGATGATAAATGCAAACTAATATTGGCCTAACTTAACGGATGAAATCCACACATTCAAGCATTTTCAAGCTTTTTATAAAATGCTTATAAATTTTTGGAGGAACTTTTATATTTTTAAATTTATCTTAATTTATTTTAATAATTGTTTTTTATGTTGATCATTGTTTGACAAAATGCATTGAAATAATATAATTTAATAGAGTAGTATACAGATATGCATTAAAAAATTTTCTTATCGCATTTAGATAATTATAAATATTAAGTTCAAGTCAGTTAAAAGAAATGTCAGAATATACAGGTTAATATAAATGTTTTAATTTAAATAAAATAATTTATTTATATTTAAATTTAATTTTTTTGACTTATCACAAATGTAAAATTAGTTTGTGGTTTAATATAAATAAAAGTATAGGGAGGATATTACAAACATTATTTAATACAAGTAGATATTACTAACAGTGTCTGAAAGATATTCATTAATTAAACTTAGTTTAAATAGTTTTAATTAAACTTTGCTCTTCTTAAAAATGTTTTAAAAATTTCTGCAAAAAGAACTATAAAAATCATTTATTTATTTGAAAGCTTATGGTGCATTTGTAAAGATTTTGCATTGACAAAAACTTAAAAAAAAATAATAAAAAAATAATAATAAAAAAATAATAAAAATAAAAAAACGGAATAAATTAACCAGAGGGTTTAAAAATTTAGTGTCTTGGGAAAAATTAAAATTTGTATAAAAGTTTCACTATTAAGGGTATAATTATCATAAAGACAACATTTAATCAGAACTTTTCAAAACTTTCAACAAATGTTAAACGAATTATACTCAAAGAAATAAATAAAATGTTCATCTAGAGGAATAGTTATCAATATCTCCTTAAAGTTAATTCAGGATATGTTATCATAAAAGAATAAAATAAAATGTTCATCTAGAGGAATAGTTATCAATATCTCCTTAAAGTGAATTGAGGATATGTTATCATAAAAGAAATAAATAAAATGTTCATCTAGAGGAATAGTTATCAATATCTCCTTAAAGTGAATTCAGGATATGTTATCATAAAAGAAATAAATAAAATGTTCATCTAGAGGAATAGTTATCAATATCTCCTTAAAGTGAATTGAGGATATGTTATCATAAAAGGTTATCATAAAAGAAATAAATAAAATGTTCATCTAGAGGAACAGTTATCAATATCTCCTTAAAGTGAATTCAGGATATGTTATCATAAAAGAAATAAATAAAATGTTCATCTAGAGGAATAGTTATCAATATCTCCTTAAAGTGAATTGAGGATATGTTATCATAAAAGGTTATCATAAAAGAAATAAATAAAATGTTCATCTAGAGGAACAGTTATCAATATCTCCTTAAAGTGAATTGAGGATATGTTATCATAAAAGAAATAAATAAAATGTTCATCTAGAGGAATAGTTATCAATATCTACTTAAAGTGAATTGAGGATATGTTATCATAAAATGTTATCATAAAAGAAATAAATAAAATGTTCATCTAGAGGAATAGTTATCAATACCTCCTTAAAGTGAATTCAGGATATGTTATCATAAAAGAAATAAATAAAATGTTCATCTAGAGGAATATTTATCAATATCTCTTTAAAGTGAAATAAGGATATGTTATCAGTTATACTTGAAGATGTTAAATTTATTTATATCATTATATATTAATTACTCCGATATTTTAAGAGTTTATTATGTTTTCAAGAATAATATACTAAACTTACTGGAGAAAAGGGAACCAAATTCACACACACACACATTTATATATGAGTTATAATAAAATAATGAAACCAAAATTTAATTTGTGTTTTAGAAAACGTATAACCGATAATAAATGCGAGTTTAAAGTAACTGCCTTCAATTTAAAGAAACATTGAAAGGGCTGTAATGTTTTACAAATAGTAAATTACTATCATTCTAATATGAAATTAACCTTATTTATTTTCAGAATGAACTAATTATTCAGTTGTTTAATTAATTAAACAACTAATTACTCAAATTTTAATTCAAAATATTAGTTACTTAAGTATTATTAAATTATATTCATTTTTATTTGATTGCAGTGGTAACATACCTAAACAATATTATATTATACAATCATTCTTAGTTATATATATATATATATATATATATATATATATAAAAATATATATATATATATATATATATATATATATATATATATATATATATGTACGCAAGGTTAGATACAGGTAGGTATGCTGGTTTAAAGCTATTGGGATTAAGCATGTATGGGAAACCATGCTGTTTGGAATGGAGGGTTCCAAATTCAATCCCAATTACGATTGAGCAACAAGATACAGGTGTTTCGTTTTTGGTTTTTTATTGCAAATCTGTTACAACTGTTCTTAAGAATTATGTAGATATTCTTTTTTGTGGTATAACAATAACACATCTTTTTATATCAATTAACTTATAGTAGAAAATGTTTATTTTATGTGATTAGAATTGCTTATGAATAAATTCATGTTCTTAACAATTTTTCTATTACCTTTATACAAATATGGAATTAAATAACTATTAATATTGGAAAACTAAAATATTTTTTCTAATTGTTTCAAAAAGATATAATTCGTAAAAATAAACGCAAACATCAAACACAACAATGAATTAAGGCTTAGTTTGCGGTTTAGCTTGTTTAGTTTTCCTATAAGTTGTTGTTTAGCTTGTTTCTGTTCTTCAATAATATATTCATTGTATAAGATACATTTTTTTCTGATTAACATTTTTAAATATTATTGCATTATTGGCATAATTGATCCTCTAATTATAAAAATATAAAGTACAAATTGTTGGAAACATACTAGAATATTCTCATTTGATGAAAATGAAAAATTAGTGTTGAATTAACTTAATTAACTTATTCCAGCTTAGAAAATAATTAGTTGAAATTAATTTAGGAAAAAAGTTACAACACATAAGTAAAAATTATTGTGATACTTTCATAAATGCAGATTATTTCATATTTCTCTATAATATTTTCATGATTCCTTATAGATTGTGGAAAGAACTATAAAATGATATTTTTTAGAAAAACGCATGTACAAGAGAACTTCTTTTGTTTTTAATTTATTTCTTTTCTAAAGATTTCTTTTGTAAATGATTTTTTAAGTTTACGAATGTAAATTAATATATTTATAATGTATAAACTTTTTTTAATCAGGAAGTTTTGGAAGTGCTAAATGAAGAGTAGAGTTTTGAAATATATAAATAAAACAGTTTTAACGCTAACTTTTTAAATAATGCAATGATACATTTCTCATAAAATTAGAAGATAAATTTCTTAATAATTAACGATTGAAAACATATTATTTTGTATAAGAGGAAAGAAAGAGAAGTACAACTACGTTTCACACACACAGACATTTAAGAACAAAAAAGAATTAAGAACACATTTAAGAACAAAAAGAATTAAGAACACACTTTAGAACAAAAAAAAAATTAAGAACACATTTAAGAACAAAAAAGAATTAAGTACACATTTAAGAAAGAAAAAATAATTAAAAACACATTTAAGAACAAAAAAAAAAAGAATTAAGAACACATTTAAGAGCAAAAAAGAGAATTAAGAACACATTTAAGAACAAAAAAGAATTAAGAACACATTTAAGAACAAAAAAGAATTAAGAACACATTGAAGAATAAAAAAGAATTCAGAACACCTTGAAGAACAAAGAAAGAATTAAGAACACAGTTAAGAACAAAAAAGAATTCAGAACACATTTGAGAATAAAAAAAAGAATTAAGAACACATTTAAGAACAAAAAAGAATTAAGAACACATTTAAGAATAAATAAGGAAGATATAATTCAAAAGGAGTGCAAAATTTATAGTGCAAAATGAAATAAACTTTACTAAATGTTAAGGGATATTTAAAGCCGGGTGTACACCATAATATCTAGAATATTATTAAGTCTTTTCAAATGTGTCATGTGCAGGAATTGGTAGCAATATTGTGCAGCACATAGTAAAATACACATAATATACTCAATAAATATCATTTCGGAAAATTTTGTTGACTACTAGTGTATATTTAGTTAAAGATATTTGTTTTTTGGGATATCACATTAATTTGTTGGAATCGTCCACTACTTTCGAAAATGCGCACGCTTTATTAATAGTTGTAAGAGATAATTAATTCTGCATATGTACCAATTTCTAATCAAGCGTTTTTCAGTAAATATCAAATATATTTACTATAATATACTTTGACTAACAGGATCACGCGTATGTGCACTATCTTGTTGAAATATTACTATATAAAAAAACTATTGAAATACATTCATGTCTTTAATTGTTGTAAACAATTGATAAGATGCATTTTTAGTGGTTTCTATCATGATCATTTAAAGAAAAAAAACATTAAGTACTGTAAATCAGACCAGCAAAAGACACTTCCTACCACCTACAAGCTTGGAAAACATTTGATCTTATACAGGGATTCATAGTACATTTACAAGTTTATATGGATCATACACCTAATACAGCTGCCACCCAACTTGTCTAGTGCCTGACTGCGGATAAGGAGGTCATGGTTTGGACATGGATGTATTTTTTCTATCTATCTTGTCTTTGTCGTTTCCTTGTATGAATTCGTTGTGAATGGTTGCCTATCCTATAAACGGGTTCCTATGGCATGTATGTACTGAGGAAGTCGGACTCCTCACCAAAATATGGTTCAGTTGGAAAAGTGGAGCAGCGCACCCCGTAATGCCTACCTAGCTGGTACACGACAACAACATCTAATACAACTGGAAAAAATTCACTGGTTTAGGCAACGATTTTCTTATCTTCGGTAGTCAAATGTTAGTTTTGACAATCCATAGGAAAGGCTATAAATTTGCGAATTGTAGTCGCCAAAAAATAGTTCTTTGAATATTTACACCATGAAAAATTGCTGGGAATTTCGTAAATTGTTGTTTGTTTATGAACAACGCTGTAGTATGTTACAATTTTAGAAAACGCTACATGCCTCTCTCAGGGAAATTTTCTATAAGAACCATTGATAATCCGTTAATTTTCATTTATTATATATATCATCTTACATATCTTATAGGCTTATTATATACTTCACAATATTTATGTAATATTCTTTTAATTTTTAAGAGATATATTTCAATTTAATCTCTTAAATACTAGTATCATCTCAAACAATTAGTATTTCAATGCTTAAAAATGAATAACAGTAGCTTTTAAGTTCTATTTGAATGCAGTTTACATAGAAATAAAGAGATCAGAAATTGTTAAATGGTAAATTGCAGAAAACATTAGATAATAGTTGATTTTAATATGGGAATGTGGCTCTATTGATATACAGACATGTTACATGGAATGACAAACTTTTACAATGTGGTTTCCTCAGAATGTTTGAATGGAAATTGGCATTGTTTACATTTAACAATTTTCTTTACATTAACAAGTTTACATTTAACAAGAAACCATTCCTATAACCTTCAGTAAGGATTTAAATATTGAATATGATTGTTCAAATTGACAGAGAATTGAATCTGATTGTTAATATCAATCACGCTTATTTTTATCAATAAACATCCATTGAGTTCAGAGTTTTCACAACTTTTCTGATTACAATATTTTACCAATATCTTTTCATGTATTTTAGCCCGTTCTTTCACAGTTTTTGATCATGTGATAACGGATTTTTTTTCTGTTTTTCTCGGAAGAATATCATTAGAAATGAAAATAAAAATCTATGAATTAATGTATTACAAAATAAATTAGCAAGCTATTATAACGCCACATTAAAAAATTGAAATTATTATACACTCAAATAATATATGAATAAAGTACTTTACAGAACGTTTTTCCTTCTAACAATTATTGTCTATATATGTATTTTTGTGAACTAAAATTGAAAATGTTTCATTGTTATCATAAAAAATATAGTGTTTATTTAATTTTTGTAGTTGAATAAGTGTAAATTACAATAAAATTCTAAACAGCCGAATAAAAGTTCTGTTTGCGATGACACACTATTAAAATTTTATGTCCGGTTATAGTTTTAATGACGTGTTAAGCATTTTTCGTTTAATAGTCTGTTAAATGATGTTGGTTTGTGATCCTGTGAAAGAAAAATATTTTATGTCTTTGAGTTTGGCAATATCCATTAAAATTTCTAAGAAAGTAAAAAAAATGTAACTTATTAAAATCTTGGATAATTCGTATTTAGAAATTCAAAAATTTCCCTGCCATAATAAACATTTATATACAGTGGTGGCCAAAATTGTCGACACTTTTGGAACTTTTTATGTTTTTGGAATTTGTATGCTTATAGAAAATGTTATGTTTCGCAAAATGCAAACTTGTATATATCATTTTATTGAGAATTTTTAGTGAATTGAATACAAAATACAAAATTCAATTACTTGCAATACAATAAAAGTTATATAAACTTTAGTATAAATTAAAAACACAGTTATGAAGTGGTTTGCAATGTCGAGCTTCCCTGGCCAATCGCTGTTCTTGTTCTGAGAACCAATCAAATGTTAGTAACTGCCAGTAGAAGCTGACATCATTTTTTTACTTGAAACAATTCATTATTTTGCTTTGTTCTGTTGAAGGAGGACCTGTTTCTTATACACTGCAATTACAAGAAGGAATTTTTGTAAAAATTTTTAATATTTAGTCAAGAAGCAATGACATTAAATAAAAGAGTATATTGGACACGTAGAAAGAGATGTAATATAATTGTCTTAAGAGAAAGTGGTCTTTCCTATGCTGAAATTGCAAGACAAGTGGATGGCTCAGTGGCTACATCTGGAATTCGAAAGTTTTGTGTACGATATCTAGAGGCAAATTTAATAAAAACAAACAAGGAGAAGGCCGAGAAAGATGCATAACATCTATTGATGACAGAAGAATAAA
This sequence comes from Latrodectus elegans, assembly GCA_030067965.1. NCBI lineage: Eukaryota > Metazoa > Arthropoda > Arachnida > Araneae > Theridiidae > Latrodectus > Latrodectus elegans. Next base: position 34,399,378 of record CM057818.1, on the reverse strand, counting down.
AAGACTATGTCTCCAAGATAGAAAAATGTCCTCAGCGGCCATCAGAAGTGATCTGAATGATGCTGGTGTTTCTGTCAGTTCAAGAACAATCGGGAGAAGATTAACAGATGTTGGACTGAGAGGACGAATTCCACGAAAAAAACCTTATCTTAATTTTTAGCAACGAAAAAAAAAAAGACTACAGTGGGAAAAGAAACACATTAATTGGACAGATGATCAGAGGTCACAAGTTATATGGAGTGATGAAACTAAGCAATCGTTATTCGGTAGTGATGGGCGAAAATATGTAAGACGTAGAATAGGAGAAGAGTTACATCCTGACTGCATTCAAGCAACTGTGAAGAATCCAGTTAGTGTTATGATTTGGTCATGCATGTCAGCAGTTGGTATCGGTCACCTTCATGTCATAGACGGGACACTGAATGCCAGAAAATACATTGACACTACTCTAGAACCAAAACTTCACCCTTCCATCAGCGATCTCTTTCCCAACAATGCTTCGTTTATTTTTTCAGCAAAATTCTGCTCCTTACCACACGTCCAAAATATCGAAAGAGTGGTTTCGTACAAAGAGCATTAAATTGTTGTCATATCCAGGAAACAGTTCTGACTTCAATCATATCGGAAATTTGTGGCACCGTTTGAAAAATTTGTGGCGCCTTATTCTTGCCCGAAATTCGCGCCCATCAAATAAAAGGAAACTAATTGAGGCTATAATTGTTTCCTGACTTCATGTAATAACGAAAATAGAGCTTAAAACTCTTGTCAGCTCAATGAAACTTCGATGTGAAGTTGTAATCTAAAATAAAGGATAATCTACTAAGTACTGATAATTCACTGCAATCATCACTATCTAATGAATATCGATAACTATTATCGTTTAACTTTTTTTGTATTGCAAATAATTGAATTTTTTCAAACATCATATTTTTACCCATTATAATCTCGTAAATTTTATAACTTTATGCTAATAAACGTTAATCCCTTAGAAAATACTTACACATTTTTTATTATATGTCATAAGTAAACATGATATTCAAACAATAACACATAACCTCGTAAATCTATAATAAATCTAATAATATAATCTCATGAATTTTAGTAATAATGTGTTAATAACATATGATAAGAATATACTTGAAATTGTGTATCGGTGCAGAAATAGGATGCATTTTTTTTTCCTTTTTTTTATAATGCTTGATTTAATGTGAATAAAAATAAAAGTAGCTTGCACTTAAGGAAACACTTTTAATGCTGTAAATTTATTGAAGATTAAAATGTTTTAAAAATAACTTTCTTCCTTAAAAGTTGAAATAAAAATTTTTCTTGTACTTCATCCAAAAATTTAATAGAATAAATTATTTAATCTTTTCTGAGGAATTCATGCTTCAGTAGATCTTAGCAAAAAATTACAGGTAGATTTCATATGACTTACCGATTAGGGTTCAGTCTAAATATCTCAATGTGAGAATTATTTATCATATTTTTCATTTATTTCATTTTTTAGTTTCGTAAAGCCAGGATGAGAACCGTATTTATAGAAATCCATCCTCTCACATTCAATATAATAAATTGAAAGGATTAATAATACACATGTAGAAATATTTATTCGATTTATCTGAAGACAATAATCAATCAATACTTCTATTTTCCGAAACAGAAACCAAAATAATATTGTCTTTATTTTAGGTCATATTATTGTCATTTGAAAGGAAATAATTTCCCTATATATTATGTGAGTGTGGCACACATAATGTGCTTTCTAAGCATTTTTGAATTGAAATAACCATTTAACACTTTATTTCTTAAAATTTTTCATTTCATTTTTAACAACCGTAATATATTTAATTGATTTAATTACGAATTGTTTAATAATTGATATTTTTTTCTATTTAAACTTTGTATAATATTTCTATTAAATATAATATTAATTAGAAAGTATTAACTTAGATTATTTTATCATTTTATTTATTTTTATTTTCCTAAAATATTTAATTTATACTAATTCAAACAAATTTAAGCTGTAAATTTTGATTGAAGTTTATTTTTGAATATTGCATTAGAAAGTGAAAGCAATTTAGTTTTCATCTTTCGTAGTTATAATTGTTTTAAAATTTGTCAAAACATAAAAAACATTTACTATACATATTAAACTAATTAACTTAAAGGTCAGTATTTGTTATGCTGTTATGAACAAAAGAAGACACTTAAAAGCTTTCTTATAATATATGCAATACTGCACATATTTATTAAAGTCAAAGCATTTCTATAACAAACTCTTATCCCTACAAATATATTACAAATAACGAACACAACTATAATAATAAATTTACAACTCAATTTTTTATAACTAAACAAGTTATTATTTTTTTTGTTTGTTCATTGATAATTAGCTAAATTACAATTATTTGCATGCACAAATTTAAAAATTAGATTCACACAATGTGTCTATATATGGTATGATTGTATATAAATCTATTTCTACAAAACTCTTGTTTTAATGTATTAAAAAATGCATATAACATTGAAAAAAATTTCTTTTTAATACTTTAATCAAAGATTTTAAATAATTGTGACTCAACTTCTTTTGTATGAATGCTTTATATATCTAAAACAGTAAAACATACATATAAAATATTATCAAAATTGATTGTTTTAACGGATGATATACATAGTACACTAAAAAATTCGTTTTTAGCATGCCATGCTTATAATGTTTTTCAGAATATTAATTAACATTGTTGTAATATTGTTCATATTTCTGTGTCATATGAAGTTTAAGATATAATTTATTTAAACTCTTAATAATTTAATATTTTTCATTTACATTTATGTTAACATTGCATCTTTATGTTTATTAACTAAACGTTTTTTTGCTGCAGAATTATATTTACCAAACATGAAATATTGCAAACAAAATTTTATATAAAAAAAACATTACCCAACACACCCAACACTATTGTAAGCGTTGGGCAGGCACTGTCAGGTGGGGATTCCTCTTTTCTGCCTCTCAGAGTGGAATGCGTCCCTATGTTACTAGGTAATTATTGCTTGTCTGGATAGGTACTATCACTCCGCTTAATTTGTAAAAACAGTTTAGAATCACCCTTTATATGAATGCATAAATTAACTAAATAAATACAGGATCACTGATTAAAATTATAATATTTAGATATTCAATGCCAATTTATTGTTTATAATTTCTAATTTAATTGAGAATCAAACACATTTATTATTTAGTATATTGTTATTTCTACATATCTTTTTCTCAGTATTTAAGTTTTCTGAATATTTTTTTATATGTTATTAATTGTATGTAACATTTCTTATTTGTGAAGATGTTGCAAATTGAAAGAAATATATCTTTAGAATGAGAAATGGCTTTTTCATTTTAACAAGTTGTTATAAATATTTCAATTTCTTATACAAAACTAAATCTATTAATCTTCCATGATTTGAATTAAAAGTAACATCAAATGCTTAGAATATAATTATGACAAAATTATTTATAAATTTGTTATATATTACTTATTATCAATGTCTTTTTTTCGAATATTACAAATCATAAACAGTAAAGGATATTTTATTTTTTGTTAATTTTCGGTTAATATGTAGATTTTTTTTGAAAATAAAAAATAACCAGAGAAATGTTATATAAGTCAGAATATATTTTTATATTTTGAAACTTCATGGCAAATATTTATTTTTTATGATGATGTTATTTTTGAAATTGTGTTGTACTTCCCATAGCTTTGCCTTACCATATTTACAGTTGATAAAAGTACAGTGATTAAAAATGTTTTATTTTATATTTATAGAAAAGAATAAAAATCTTATGAAAGAGCCTACATACAATAATATTTATAACATTTTTATGGTATCAATGATTTCAATAAGGAAAAAGACAAAATAAAAAAATTTCAGATAATTACGTAAAGACATTAAAGATTTTATATAAATTCATAATTGAGATTAAGAATTTATATACAAAGATAATTTCTATTTGCGATTTCATGTATCGATATATTGCTCTCTTCTATGTTTCAATAAGAGAATCAATGGCTTGAAATGAGCTGAAATTCTGATCACAATTTATTACTAAAAATAATATAATTTTGATACCATTTAAAATTGTGAGTAATATGTGCTATTTGGGAAACTTAGTTCTTTTTTGTGGTATCAAATGTGTAACAGAAAATACTTCTAGTGAATGTATTTAATTAAATAATGTATATTTGTGTGAAATATTATAAAAAAGCAAACTACAATAATCAATCCACTTTCAAGGTTCAAATATCAGCAATTACATTCAAATCTAAGAATTAATTTAATATTGAGTTTATCTGAAAAATTGTCATATGTATTCTAGAAAATAACTGAATTGTAAATATTTACTGCTCATTAAGAAAAGAGGAAAAGATAACATTAAGATGAAGACAGAGATGAGTCTTAAATTTCACCTGCTTGACTCAGCGATGGCCGATTAGAGATCCGAGTCTGCTTTATAGAATCACATAGAAAGAAAGAAGAAAATCTTAAAATTATAAGTTCGTAATTCTTATGAAAAATAGTTTATCTCTTAAATGAATTATTTAGCAAGTGGTGAATCAAATAAAGAAACGAAATTCATTGTATACATACATACATATATTAGTTTGGGGAATAAGTTCGTAATGTTTTTACCAAAGACTTTTATTTAAATAAAAAACAATAATTCTATGAAGAAGTTAATTAATTATATATTCGCCGTTATTGTTTACAACTTCTTCCCAACTCTCAACTAATTTGTTGATGCCGTTCCGCAGAAATTCGTTGGCGCAATATGTTCAATTATGGATTTGCGACATAAAACCCAACCAATTAACCGCCAAAAATCCCCTGGTCTAGTATCAACGCAGTTGTTGAGCCAGTTTTTAAGGACCTCTTTGTTATCAAAGATTACGCCCTTCATATGGTTTGACAAGATAGTATCGGTCGGTAAAAGGTCCGGAAAATATGGCTGATACTAAAGGACCTCCCATTCGATCTCTGGGAGTGCGGCTTTGACGATTTGTGAAACATAGAACGTGGCGTTGTCGTGATGGAGTATGGTTTGACCATGTCGATCAAGTCTTTTCAATCGAATAGCCTTATTCACGCGGTGTAGCTGGGCAAAGTAGAGCTCCTTGTTGACTGTGGCATTATTTTCGAGCATTTCCCAGTCCACAAAGAGGTCCTTAAAAACTGGCTCAACAACAATGGAATTGAAATGTAGATTAGAGAATGAAACTACTAATTAAAAATTTAATTGGGAAGGGAATAAATCAAGTTAATGAAGAATATTTTTATTGCTCATTATAAACATTTTTTAAATTTTATTTATCGTCAATAGAAAAATTCATTATTTTCACTTATAATTATTTAACCAAATTTGAATTTGTGACTGCTTTTCTTAATAATATATTCATTTGTGTATTATTTTCAATTCATTTAAGAAATTGATAAAATTATTTACATGATGTAACACCACACAGGTAATATATTATATGATTCAAAAATTCGAAAATATAATTAAAATACTATTCATATTGTTTTCTTAAAACTTTTACGATAAAATAGTTTATCTAAAAATTCCAACTTGGGAAATTTATGCAATGAATAATGATGGAATCAAAAATTATGTTCCTTTTATTGCTGAGAAAGCACAAGTCAGATTATATTAAAATATATGTTTATGATTAACTTCTTTTATATAAATATATGTGAATAGAAATGGAAATATAAGTAAGCTAGAATATAAAGGTGAATTTAATTTTCAAAGAAAGTATTAATAATTCCAGTACAAAAATATTGAAATTGTTATTCTTCTATTTTCTTGGTCAGAATGAAATGTTTTTAAGCTTCTCGAAGTTTCTTTAAATTATATATTAATATTCAATTTGCTGCTTAATAATTTAGAGTTACAGAAATGACAAAAGAATAAAGTTTATTTAACAACAAAATAGATTATATCCAGAAAAAAATTAAAATAGGTGATAAATTTGAAATGCTTGCATTTTTATTTAAAAATATGATAATAAAATACTTAAAAAAACTCTTTCAACTTACTGATAATCAGTTAATTATCCTTCTTTGTAATTATTTTGTTTCTAAATATAAATCTATCCTATACTGTACCCGAGTAATATAATATTTATGTTCAATACTTCATAACGATTATATTTCCTATTCTTAGAAAATAATAATTCTATGTAGAAATTTGATAGGGAAAAATTTTTTAATAACTTATTTTTACCTTCTCGGAAATATATTTCTTTTATTAGAAGATCATTAAAAAGTGGAATGCTCTTTTTCTGGTTCATTTTTGTGCAAAGCTTCCTGCGACTTTTTGTAAATAGTAAAGGTAAAAGTAACTCCTCATAATTTTTATTTTTACTTCCATAGAAGGAAATGAAAATATTTGGTATTTATTTATAAATATATATGTGTATAATAATGTATGTTCTAGAAAACAATTGTTTTTGTCTGCAATCGAAATTAAAAAAAAATTAACAATGCACGTAATAAAGAAATATTAAAGTGTACTGAAATCATAATAAAATATATGCCAATGATATTAGTTGAAAAGTTGAAATATGTAATTAGCTTATCAAATTTTACTGTTGATTTGGGAATTTAAAAGTTAAATATATATATATATATATATATATATATATATATATATATATATATATATATATATATATATATATATATATATATATATATATTCTATGCGAATCTAGTGTTAATGGTCAAAGCCAGAGATTTTGGGTTGGATGCCTCATTAAAAGAAATTACCAAAACTAGTTGAACTAATTTCTTAGACTACAAAGCATATAAATGTTTGGCTTATTAACAAACATTTCTTGTTATATTCCCACTTGTAAGTCCATATATATACCAGAATCTCTTCGGCAGCAAATGCTTTTCCTCATCACGATTTTTCGCATCCTGGAGTACGTACGACAGCAAAATCTATCGCACAAATATTTGTTCAGAAATCTATGCGTAAAAACTAGAAGATGAAGACTCCCTTGTAACACTCACCAAAGAGTAAAATTTCAACGACACATATTTAGTGATTCCAGCTCGTACAGAGTTCAGATGCTCACTTTCAATGTTTCCAGCTGTATATCAAAGGAACACTACCTCCATCAAAAGGATATTAATGTTGTCTTAAAGTTATTGATCTTTTTACTTGATGACTTGAGCCATATCCAGTAGCAAAGATGACCACTGAAACAATTGCTATCTCATTAGTATGAGACTTTATATCAAGATTTGATATTCCTGGACTAATAAATACCGACTAGGGTCATCACTTTGAATACACGTGGCCTTGGAATTTAAAAAATATGTACAGAACCTCTTATTCCAATGGCTTAATCGATCGGACTTGTCGTTAACTCAAATTTGTCATAATAGTATTTGTCATTTCAAGCTGGACGATTGTATTACTTTTTTCCTCCTTGGTTTACGTTACCTAATCAAGCAAAACTTAAATACTACTGCTTCTGAGCTGGTATATGAAGCAGCTTTTCTCTTTTCCAGTGATTTTTTCATGATCCATAGATTCAAAACCCATTCAAATTTGTGAGAAAATACTCAAATTATATATGAAATGTAAGATATGTTCCTACATTCGCTCTTAGAAATAAAACTGTTTTCATTCATCCAATAATGTACTCATGTTTTCTTGAGACATGATATAGTAAAAAATCCATTCCAAGCACTTTATGACGGACTGTTAGCTGTTGTGCTACATTCTGGAAAGCTAATCACATTCCATTGAACAATAAGGATTTATACGTTTCAGAATATCAAATAAAACCAATATTTTTAAGCTAACACCCAAGATATCTCTATCCTACTACCTTTTGTGATATTGACAGTAAAAAACAAATTCCTCCTGCATCTATTTGAACTTATGATTTTGGTCATCGTGTAAATTTATTCAGAAAGTTCATGCTTGACTGATTATCAACTACTTTTTTACAATGTTCAAGTACTAAAAGGAGGGTACTGTAATCACTTGTAATGGGAATCTAAATTTAATTTTGGTTAATTGATTATGTAACTTATTTCGTAAAATCAAGGTGGGAATAATTTGTAATTTAAAAAAGCAGTACAAAATAAATAATTTTTAAAGTTTTAAATCGCCCTTGGTGATTTAAACTAACCATAAAGTCGATGTTTTACCTTATCTTTTTCATTTTGCTTTCTCTTCTGTTCAATTGTCAACGAAATAAAGGCTTGAATCTGTTGCAGCTAAGCCAGCAAACTATTAAAAACAACATTACAATTTTTGTGAAGGGAATAACTCGCATTTTTGTATTCTATCAGTACATTTTTGTTCGTTCTATATGCCTTTTTTATGTTAGGAAATAAAGTTGTTACACAATACTATCTCCTGATATCTGGTTCCGAAAACCCATTCACGAAACCGGAACTTGAACTTATACTTCATATTCTGTTGGATAATTCTTGCTGAATTATTTTACTTTCTCTACTTTTAAAACATAGCATTTTCTTTCTTTTACTCAAGCAATGGAACTGATCGGTGAAGACCAAAGTTCACAACTTTCTTTCTGACGATGAATATGAAAACGCTAATTTGCAGTGTGAAAAGCTACATAGATATTGGTGAATCTGCAATTTTCATAGCACATAAATTTATTCATAACAAATTATTGCTAACTAAAAATAATTTTACTGCTTCGAATATGGATATTAATAATTTGGCGATGACATTTGGCGACAATTCTACTACAGCACATTTGACTCAATTATATACAGTTAAATTGCCAACAATAAAACTACACTTATTTACAGGAGAAATTGAACAGTGTCATATTTCTGGGAGCAGTTAAATCTTCTATAGATGCCAATCCACATCTTTCTCTCATTGATAAGCATGTTTTCCTAAGAGGTTATTTAGATGGTGAATCTAAACACCTTGTTGATGGAATTAGTGTAACAGGAGACATCTATGAAAGAACAAAAAGTTGTTGGAGAAAAGATATGGAAATTAAGATCGAATGATCCAGTTACTCTTAGATTACTTAGAACAATTAAATGTTATTCAAGACTTATCTTCAACGCATCTAAATGATTTTTACATAGAATGTAATAGAAGAATTCAAGCTTTAACTGCTCGTACCGTAAAATGTAGTGCAGAAACAGTAGGCAAAGGTAAGAAAATTTCGTTATTTTGTTTATTTTTTTTACTACAGAACATTGGCCTCAATGTTATAAAACTGTTACAGACGGTTCCGAAACTTCAAATTACTGCTTTCTGTGTACTAACTGTGGTCATAGAATTTCAAACTGCCCAAGAAAATGTATACGAATCACTAAATGCAAGAAAAAGCGTCATGTTTCTATTTGTTTGCCAATGCAAAACACTCAACTGCTGCTAACTAAGAGTGCTGTAAATCGCATAAACATTCCAAACACAATTTTTATACATTTACAAACTTCTAATGTGTATGTTAATGACCCCACTGGCATTACTAAATTAACACGCTGCATTTTAGATGGTATTAGCCAAGCAAGTTTTATTCACACAAACCTCATTGAAAAACTTTAGTTTAAAGTTGACAGTTCTGCATCACTTTAAGTTCAATGTACTTGAATCTTTTACTTCATAAGAGCATCGTAGATGTGTTCTACTGTCCCTTTCAAGTTTGTGGAGCAAGCAAGCAATTTCAATATCTTTATAGCACTAATTTCTATACTACACATCCTACAGCTCCACCAGAAATAGTTCACTATGCTCAGAAGAGACGATTGAAAATTGCTGATCCACCGGATGACTCTTCTCTGCCCATAGAAATACTTAATTGGTGGTGATCATTATTGGAAAATCGATGAATTCAATAAGAAGCCTGTATGTTATTCCCCTGATCATGCTGTAGAAAAGAAAACATAATCTGAAACCAAATGGAGAATTGTGTTTGACGCTACCTATGATGTTCGAGGTATGCTTTCACTGAACAATACTTTAGAAGCTAACACAAATCTTCTTCCTTAAACTGTTGGCTGTCATTTAAGATTTCTATTGCATGAACTCATTACATGGATGTTAAGTAAGCTTTCTTACATTTGTCACTACATAAAAAAGATAGAGAGTCACAAAAGTTTTGTGGTTCATCTCAAACTGCTACTTTTACAGATGAAATAACTGTATACAGATTTAATCGTTTACCATTTGGCCTTACTTGCAGTCCATTTTTACTCTGTGCTGTCACACGAGAATTAGCGTCAAAATATTTCGCACAATTTCAAGTTACTGCACCAATGATACATACATGTCTCTATATGGATGACTTTCTTGCCAGTATGGAAATTAAATCACGAATTATAATGTTATATCACGAGCTCAAGAATTGAATGCCTCTAACGTAATTGCCTATGGAAAATTGGCTACAAACTCTTTGAAATTCAAAGATGTATTACAAACTCAAGAAGAATCTTACAAAACAGAAACAACTGTCTTAAGAATTAATTCCGATACTTGAAAGAATTTATTCAAGACTTCCCTCTGTGTTTCTTGAGACAGCCCACTTACAAAGAGATGGTAACTTCACAGCATTCCTATTTTTTGTGATTCCATAGGACTTTTTTCAACGTTTACTAGCCTTGAAAAACTCTTATTCAAAGATACATGGATTCTTGGAATCAAGTGGGATGAATTACTGACCGGTAATTTATCCACTTTGTGGTACGCAGGTGTAAAAAGGCTGGATGGCATTTGCTCCCTTTAAATGCATCTACGCATATGCATTTAATCACATGTTTGCTATGCTATTCATGTATTTTGTGTCTCATCTGAACGTTGTTGTAATTCAGTTCTGTATATAGTTAATTATCCAGGTGACCAATCGAATTTGAATTTATATATATATAGTGTGTAGTCACAATAAACTAGTTACTATAAAGAATGTTACCTTACCTCGTTTGGAGATCTTGGCTGCCTTTGATAGGAGCACAAATTCTGTAATATTTCTGTGCCGAAACCAATATTTGTTCATCAAATGCAACTATGTGGAATAATTCTCAAGTTGTCTTAGAATGGTGTAGCGTACTGAGGTGGCAAGGCAATTGAAGACAATTTTAATTAATTTAATTTAATTTATTTATAAGGATAAATTTTATATATACTTGATTTTCACTATTTACGTAAATTTAATACAATTTTCAACTTAATAAACGACAATATCATTGGCGGATGCCACTACAGACGCAACTCAATGAGTTGTCTCGCTGAGAACACTCTCCAAACCAAAAAGTGAACAACAATATAATCGGAAGGGAGGAGTGAGGCAGAATCTAGCGCTCATGCGCTATGGTGATTCTCGCCTGTTAGCTAGTTACAATGGATATACATGTGTGAAAACAGGCTTCTCAAGCCGATACTTCGATTTTTATATAAGAAAACGTTATATTAACAAAATGAACTTCGATAATATTCTCAGACATTTGATGGTGAACTTCGCTCTGTTTGCAGCCGCTCAAAGGATGTGATTTGAAAACAGGCAGCAAATTCATCGACACCATCTCAATACGATGTATGTGATGTATATTAAATGTTATCTGACGTCATGGATACTTTAAACCAATGAGAATTGTAATAAAGTGATGTAGTCATGATCTCAACTGGAACAAAAGAATCAATCACTTAATGGTTACAAAAAACTGAAAGCAAGTTCTTCGACAACCACAAGAACGAAACTAACGAAATGTGGCTGTCCTACTGTATTTGTGTTTAATTAATTGTTAAACATAATTTTCATTGGAATGGTATAGTTAATAACTGCAAAATAACGATATACATATATTAAAAGTACGTAAACTTTATAATTTTTCTCTACATCTGTAAATATTAAAAAGTAAACTACAAGGGTAGACATTAGATTTATAAAATTGTAGTGATTACAGTTTTTTTTTTAACTAAGAAGTCGTCACACAGTATTTAAACAAATAAAAATCCCCTTATTTAGTTTTACTTACATATAAATAATGAAAATGGGATGGTACAAAAAAACAAAACGCTGTAAATAAAAAAAAGGTTTATATTAAACAGTAAAAAAATCTGCTTCCTGAAATAATTTTTTCTAACTTTTATTTTGAAAATAAAAACTAAAAAACCCATATAAAATTATTGAAATAAATTATTTAAAAATTAATAATTTCTTATTCTACAAAGAGCATTACGTCCACAAACATGCTATTATTTCGAGTTATCTATAGAAAAATAAGAGAAAATATGTTAATTATCCTCATATTAAATCTAAAGTTTTTCTGTACATGAATATGAATTACTGCTAGATAAAATAAACTATGTATATAAAAAATAATAAGTATAATTTTCTTCACTAGAGGTTAAAATCATTACCTGGAATGGGTATGCTAAGATAACATTGTTAGCTTGAATGAAAATCATAATACAAAAACTCATTGCTTGTTCTAATAGGCGTAATTCACAAAAATAGGAAGCAGAAACTACGCTTAGAATTATGTTTTTTCATTAAATAATTTTACTCTTTGATAAAACTTCAATGTTTAAGTATATACTATTTAATATAATTTTTGTTTTTTGAGCCCATAGTATACATAAAAAGGCTCAAATTTTTGTTACTAATTTTTCAGTAAATAGATTTTTCTGTTCTACACATTGTTTCGAAAAATATTTAAAATAACTTTTTATCTCGTTTAATTTTTATATTATTTTATTTGAAATATTTTAATATCTTATCTAATGAATTCTGAAAACCATATATTTAGTAAGGAATGAATGATATTTTTAATAAATACCGATATTTTAAATGAATTTAAATTCCTTCAAAGCTCTAAAATTTCTATTAAATTCTAGGAAAAAGATTCTGAAATCAGATACATTGAAAATTTTCCCATTTTTATGTTGCGTTGGACTAAAGGAATTTAATTTATTATTCATATGTCATTATAATTCGTATATCACACTATATATAGTACCTCTATACAATTGAAAGTTTATGTAAATTATTTTTGACAATTCCTTTCTCGTTGATTGTCTGTACTGTGATTTAAAATCCCCAATATAGAACTTGAAATATTAAAATTTGGTTCAATTAAAAATTGGTTCAATGGATTATTTGATTTACTGAAATTAAAACCTATATTACAATAATTGAAGAAGTAAATCTAAATCATTTCAATTATGCATGAAATTATCATAAGAATTTGTTGAAATAATTATATCATTGGGTATTCTCTTATATTCATATTGAATATTGTCATTATTAAAAATTTTTGTATTAATTATTACTCATTCATATACGTATTTTATATTTTTGATAAGAAATTGAATAATATCATTGATTTTAAATTTATATACCATTTACATTTGATAATATTGAGAAAACGAATATATTACTTTATAACTGTATACATTTGACACTATGCAGTAAGTTACATGAGACCTTAAAATTGTTGTGAGACATATACACACATCACTTTGAATTCTTTATAGATGGTAGGCTATACTAAGAGTAAAAGCATACCATCCATTTCCCGTTGTTCAACAATAGCTAGGATCAAAGTCAATGCCTTTCCCTCTAAAAGAACTGTTTTACCAAACATCTTTTACTCTAAATCACTGTTTTATGAGATGAAATTGACTGTAATAGCGGTATTACATCTAATAGAATTTACAATTGGACAAAAGTATGTTCGAAAAATTGAACAAATAAAGCAAATGCTTTTTGTCCTATTGTATTCATTTAGAACAAACAAAGCAAATGCTTTTTGTCTAGTTGTACTCATTTAGAACAAATAAAGCAAATTCTTGTTGTCCAATTGTATTCATTTCAAACAAACAAAGCAAATGCTTTTTATCCTGTTGTACTCATTTAGAACAAATAAAGCAAATGCTTGTTGTCCAATTGTATTCATTTCAAACAAACAAAGCAAATGCTTTTTATCCTGTTGTACTCATTTAGAACAAATAAAGCAAATGCTTGTTGTCCAATTGTATTCATTTCAAACAAATAAAGCAAATGCTTTTTATCCTGTTGTACTCATTTAGAACAAATAAAGCAAATGCTTGTTGTCCAATGTATTCATTTAGAACAAACAAAGCAAATGCTTTTTGTCTAGTTGTACTCATTTAGAACAAATAAAGCAAATTCTTGTTGTCCAATTGTATTCATTTCAAACAAACAAAGCAAATGCTTTTTATCCTGTTGTACTCATTTAGAACAAATAAAGCAAATGCTTGTTGTCCAATTGTATTCATTTCAAACAAACAAAGCAAATGCTTTTTATCCTGTTGTACTCATTTAGAACAAATAAAGCAAATGCTTGTTGTCCAATTGTATTCATTTCAAACAAATAAAGCAAATGCTTTTTATCCTGTTGTACTCATTTAGAACAAATAAAGCAAATGCTTGTTGTCCAATGTATTCATTTAGAACAAACAAAGAAATGCTTTATGTACAATTGTACTCATTTAGAACAAATAAAGCAAATGTTTGTTGTCCAATTGTATTCATTTCAAACAAACAAAGCAAATGCTTTTTATCCTGTTGTACTCATTTAGAACAAATAAAGCAAATGCTTGTTGTCCAATGTATTTATTTAGAACAAACAAAGAAATGCTTTATGTACAATTGTACTCATTTAGAACAAATAAAGCAAATGCTTGTTGTCCAATTGTATTCATTTCAAACAAATAAAGCAAATGCTTTTTATCCTGTTGTACTCATTTAGAACAAATAAAGCAAATGCTTGTTGTCCAATGTATTCATTTAGAACAAACAAAGAAATGCTTTATGTACAATTGTACTCATTTAGAACAAATAAAGCAAATGTTTGTTGTCCAATTGTATTCATTTCAAACAAACAAAGCAAATGCTTTTTATCCTGTTGTACTCATTTAGAACAAATAAAGCAAATGCTTGTTGTCCAATTGTATTCATTTCAAACAAATAAAGCAAATGCTTTTTATCCTGTTGTACTCATTTAGAACAAATAAAGCAAATGCTTGTTGTCCAATGTATTCATTTAGAACAAACAAAGAAATGCTTTATGTACAATTGTACTCATTTAGAACAAATAAAGCAAATTCTTGTTGTCCAATTGTATTCATTTCAAACAAACAAAGCAAATGCTTTTTATCCTGTTGTACTCATTTAGAACAAATAAAGCAAATGCTTGTTGTCCAATTGTATTCATTTCAAACAAATAAAGCAAATGCTTTTTATCCTGTTGTACTCATTTAGAACAAATAAAGCAAATGCTTGTTGTCCAATGTATTCATTTAGAACAAACAAAGAAATGCTTTATGTACAATTGTACTCATTTAGAAGAAATAAAGCAAATGCTTGTTGTCCAATTGTATTCATTTAGAACAAACAAAGAAATGCTTTATGTACAATTGTACTCATTTAGAACAAATAAAGCAAATGCTAGTTGTCCAATTGTATTCATTTCAAACAAATAAATCAAATGCTTGTTGTCCAATTGTATTAATTTTTGAACAAATAAAACAAATGCATTTTGTACAAATGTATTCATTTTTGAACAAATAAAGAAAATGTTTTTGTACAATTGTATTCACTTAAAACATGCGTAAAAATTTGAAAAAGAAAAAAAAAAAACTATTTATCGATATCAAAAATTAGGCTTTGGTATCACAAGGTTCTTTACCAACTATAATTTTTCGAAAGCTCAATTATAATTTGTTGACAAAAATATTTCAATATCCTCAGTCTAAAGAACAATATTATTCTAAGCAGTACTTTTCATATATTTAAATGAATTAAAAAAATTATTCACTGTAAGTACTCATTATAAAAAAAACGCCTTTTTTTAAACACAATAATCATTTTTTGAACCAAGAAACAGCTTGTTTATTTTTTCAGGAGATTAAATCTAAAAAGATGTTGTTAGAGTTAATCTTTAAGAAAAATTACAAAAGTTTCAAATAAATTTTCATTGTATAAAAATTTTTATTTTAATATATAATTAAGACAATTTTATTCTCTATTTCTCTATTTAAATTGAACTTTGTAATAAATTTTTAATGAAGTCACATTTAATAGTACAAAAATAAGAAATGTCTATATTAAACAAAAAAAATGTCAACATAATGTCTGTTTTATGTTCCTCAAATTTGAGCAAATTAAATTGACAATCGACCTCAATTTTTTTGTTTAGTAAACCTAATTAAAGGAGGGACCATTTTCCTCTTTCTGCAAGAAGAAATAAATTTTTATTTACCTCTGATGTTAACCCCATAATTCCTAATTTAAGCAATCAACAGCGTAGAATCTCTTATTAAATTCAGAGTGACAAATATCTCGCTTCAAGTATTGGAAAATAAACTTTCCTGTGGAGAAAAAAAAAATACATTTTTTTCCATGTCTGAAAGAGTTGTAATTTATTTAAATATGCGACTCAGAACATACCTCTCCCAAGATTTAGCACAAGAATGGTAAATAATAAAATAAAATGGTAGTGAGGAAAATTTCAGTTTCTTTTTCTTTTTCAAATTTAGGAACAAGATATAGGATTTAATGTAATTTAAATAAAATTTCAGTGAATTAATCCCTTTATATTATCCTGTTTCGATATTAGAAGTACTTCTTATAAATTCTGATATTTAATTAAGTATTTTCCGACGATTTAAAATTTATTTGTGTTTAATAATTCATAAATTTTAAAATTTTATGCGTGTTTTCTATTATAACAACTAATATAACTTTTAGTAGATGTAATATCTATTAATATTATGTGATATGTTTAAAAAGAAAAAAAAGAACAAGAAATAGGTCAAAAGAATAAGGTTTACTGAATTTTAAGTACTATTTAGAATATTAGAAATCCAACAAATCCTTTCATAAGAATGAAATGATAAAAACAAACTGAAGCTTATTTTAAATGTTTTTTAAAAATGCCTGATAATAAAATTAAAAAACATACGAGTATTACGAACAGATTTGCAAGAATAGGTTGTTGTGAGGTATTTAAATATCCACGCTGTTGCATTGTTTTATTTTTTTAACAGATAAGGAGAAGCATCTAAGAATCGGAAAGTAAAAAACCCGAAAAACATTCAAGCATCTACCCCGACAAAATTATATTTTGTATAAGAATTTCTGACGTGACCTTAAAACCAACTTTTGTTTCATGCAAAAAAGTGCATTTTTATAAACTATTCAAGTATAAGTAAGGAAACATTTGTGTATTTACTGATATACAAGTATTTCAAATTTATTAATTATGTTATAAAATTTTTTTAAAGTATAATTTTTTTACATAAAAATCTGTTAAACTTGATTTACACATAGTTATTTACAATTATTATGTCTCTATTCGAATTAATAATATATATATATATATATATATATATATATACATATATATATATATATTATTAATAGGTTTTTAAAAATATACTCATAAAACTGTAGGTGTGTTCAAAGCAGTCTCCTCCAGCATCAATGCAATTTTGTAGACGAATTTCCACAGATAAAATGCCTCAAACCATTCATTTCTTGGAGTATATGAAAAAAATGCATTTATGGCCACATCAATCTCTTCTTCTGTATGAAAACGACGTCCACGTAAGTTCTTTTTTAGATTAAAGAATAACCAAAAGTCGCACATAGCTAGATCAAGTGAATACGGCGGATGTTCAATCACTTTAATTTGTTTTTGTTTAAGAAACTCAACTGTTAATCCGGCTGTATGTGAAGATGCATTGTCATTGTGAAGCATTAGTCCCTTGACATTCAGTTCTTGTAGAATTTCTGGAAGACATTTAATGGTATACCAGTTTGCTGTTACTGTCTTTTGTCCTTTCAATTTGATGGCTTCGACCAATCCTGTACTTCTGAAGAAAACGGCATACATCACTTTTTTTGGTCGCGTTGTTTTTTCACCATTGTCGGTGTGGGATCATCTTCAAAGACACATACTTAGCTTTCTTGACGTGTTGGAACGTCAAAAAACGGTATGTACGTTTCGTCACCTATTACAATTTTAGAAATGATGCGGTAGCCACCATCATTTAGTAATTTAAGAGTTTCTTTACTGATTTTGACACGCTCCTCTTTTTGGTGCTCAGTTAGATTATGGGGAACCCAACAGCAAACTACTTTTTTCATATATAATTCTTCATGAATGATTTTGTGTATGGCTGCTGATCCAATGAAGTTTCTTTTGTATCATTTGATAGGTACCGCAATTATCATCCATTAACATTTTTCGTACGGCAGACACATTATCTGGGATTATTGTCGACGGTGGAATTCCTGTGTGTTCTTCATCATGAAGAAAATTGCGACCTCTTCTAAATTCTCTAAACCATCTGAATACAGTAGCACGAACTGGAGATTCATCACCAAATTCTGATTGCAACCATTGAGCGCATTCTTCTTGATTTAATTCTGCTTTAAAATCGTAGAATATCATAGCGCGAAAATGTTGTCGCGTCAACTCCATTTTCTTTTCTGTTTAAAATTTATTCTACGCTAAGCAAGTTGAAGTAAGTCAGTAAAAAATCATCTTCTGTGTTAAAATACTTTGTATTTTAAAATTAAACCGTTATTTTTATTTTGTAAATTCTCGTCTGCGCGTATCTCAAAAATTTCAGAGTAATCCTCGTATATATAACTATTCTGAATAAGCTATTATACTAGGTTAAAATCTTAGGTAAAGCAAGAAAAGTAACTTAAAAATATCTTTCTTCAGTGATAATTTTCTAGGAACTTAATGACTAAAGGTAAAATTTGCTTAGTATCCTGTTCAACTATGTTAAAGACCGCTGAAAACGATGATTAAGATTACAAACTCTGATGGAAGAGCATTAAGAACTATTATAATTTTTAACACGTATCAATTAATCAATGTAAAATAAATCATGTTGATACACAAGTTTAATTGATACATTTTATAATAAGGACAAATCCCCTACGCAGTAATGTTTCATCATGTCTTAATCTAAGGTGTAATGGATTAGAAATGCTTATGAAGATGAGAGACTGCAATAAAACCGCGTTGAGGAATGGCTAAACGTCAAATATATGTCAATCAATCATTGTAAAAGTGAATATAGTTGCTAATAATTGAAGTATTTTAAATTAATTGCAAAATGCCTGCATTTTTAAATTTTTAATCATAGGTTACTCTTGTTATTTTAAATCTCACTCATTAATAAGGTTGTTCTAAAAATCATTTTACACAGTTGGTTACTCTTATGGATGTATTCTTTTGCGCATGGTTTTGTTTTTTATCATAATTTGTTCATTGTCTGTAATTTTAGTTTTCCTCTTTTAACACATGTAAAAATTAATAGTTTAAAAAAGGGATTTTCAAACAAATCCATTCATTTACTACTAATGAACACGACGATATCTTGATGAAAATATATTATTTTTGTTATTTATAGACTACATGATGGCAGACATTTTGAGTTTTACAGCCCCAAAAATGCTTAAATTGATGCTTTTGTGACTTGAAGGGATATTTATTTATTAGAGAACAATTATATATTTGCTTACAAAAATGAATATTTGCAAAATATACTTGTGTGCGTTCTTTTATTATTTGTACAGGGATATTACGATTTTTACGAAACTGTATCTTATAGGAATCAATATTCCCTAACCATAATTTTACAAATACTACACTAGAATCAGCGTAGATTATCTGATAGTTGAAAGTTATCTAAGTCAACAGTGTATTTTAAATTTTACGGAAATTTACTAAACATTTTCAGTAAGTCGTATTCACGTGTTTCAAGGGAGGAAAAATCCAAGAATTATAGAATATTCACTCTGATAGATGAGCATGCAGAAAGCAGAAACGTTTTAGCATTTACCATTATTCAGGAGTTGTTGAAATCGAATCTCTTATTTTCTATTCTGATGAGCACGGTACATTACAAGGTTAAACAATGAGACTAGATATTTACTTCAATGGGAGTTGAAACTTAAAATTTGGAATTATTTGAATGTTAAATCTAAAAGGGTGGTAATAACATGGAACCCCAGCTGCACAGTACCATCATAGCGTTTCCCGTAAGATCAGCAAAGTGAAGTATCATTTTGTTATTATTGTTGTCGCGTGAGACAAGTGCAAAAAGAAAAGGTAAAAAAGACAATACATATAGAACCAAAGGCATGGAGCACTACCCTGGCCACATTTTCAACTTTTTCTGTATAAAAGGTGTCATGGCAGCTGTTGGGGTCGATGTTGAAGAGGGTCGAGGCAACAGAGGTGCATGCAGTTGAAAAGATGTCTCGTATCCAGCGGAACTTCTGTGCAGTGCCTGCATTTTGAGAAGGTTTTAGATCTCTCGGGCATGATTTTCATATCCCTCATGTACCCAGTCCACATTCTGCTGATGGTAGAGGTGATACCACGATCAGGATTAAGCTTCGGTAGGCACCTTTTTTTTCTGTAGTCCCCCGCAGAGCTGATGCCTTGCGACAGCATCATAAAGGGGTTTGCCATTGTCTCAGGAGGTTATACTACTGCCTGTTGGTCCACGAAAGGTATTTTATTTCCTTTCTACCACCCACTGGAAGACCAGTGGAGGCGTTCTCTTATCCGCCACCTTGGGGACGCGCTTTCTAGGGGTTACAGGCTCCCTCGAGAAATCAGCAAAGTGAAGCATCAATTTGTTGCTGTTGTTGCCGTCTGATAAGTGCAAGAAGAAAAAAAGAAAGCATTTAAATGGGCAGTGATTGAGAGGTTGACCACCTTTTTATTCACTGAGTTTCTGGAATTTCGTGGATTGGCGACGTGTCTATGTTAATTTGCGTCCAAGTTCTTTCTCTAGTTCAGCATGGATGTGAAGAGGAGAGTGCAAACACTTAATTGAAAAAAGGAGAGTAAATATATTTGAGTGCATTTTGATGTCAGAAAATGTAAATTTCCTATTTCTTTTATTAAAAAAAACATATATTTTATAATTCCTAACTTATTACCCTTTAATGGTGTTTTTATTGCTTATGTAAGCTATACTCCTGAACTAGTTATGAGTTATACTTTGCCGTATGTAAATTTATCTGTCTTAATCGGAAAGATCATTTATTACCCAATATTTCATGTATGTCTTCTATTGAATTTTAGGCCTTGTGAGAAAAAAGTTAATAAAAAATATTAAAACCTATCTTTATGAAAATCAAACTTGCTCATTTTCAGCATAAGCTGTTTAACTACCAGTTCTGAAAGGTATGCTTACTTTCAAAGTCTATTGTTTAAATATAATTATGTAAGAAATAATATCTGACATTTTTCAATACGCAGAAATTAAATATAGTCTATTTAAGAATAATATATTGAATCATATTTAAAAATACATTACAAAATACTGATAAAAGACCCAATTATTTTCAGTATTTAAAATTTGTCAATTATAAAATCAATAAAATAATGTTCAGACCAATAAAAAGAGTATTTGAAATTTATTCACTTTTCCTACATTTAACGTAGCCTATATTTTTGGCAGTAGTAATCTATAACTCTTATCATATCTATTTATATTTCCGAATGAATGAAGCGACATGGATAAGAACTGGAGGAACATCCTATTTGGTGGTAGGCAAGTGAAGGAACAATTTTGGTGGAAAGTCCCCCAAGCAAGGAAGTTCTGATTTCGGAACACGATGTTTGTTCTCCGTCCCTACCTAATATTCCTTACGAATGTCAATATTTATCCATACCTCTCCCTCCAATCTTAACCCCACACTTAATATGAATAAGCGATTTTATATTACCTTATCTCTGGTCAAGGAAGCACCCCAGGGAATTCACCTGGTGGTTATTCCACAAGTGTCTTGGTAAGATCTACCGACATCTTTTCTAAACATGAAAACTTACATTTATGTAGCAGTTTTTTAAACTTTGCCATTTTTTTTTTATTTTGAAAAAAAAACTTATGTCGTGTTTACAATTCTTTAAAAAAATTATTGATTTTAAGGAAACTACATAAAAATATGTAATGTTATTAAAATAAATTCTGTACAAAGCATTTGAAAATTTAACAATAATCTAATCACTTTTTAACTTGAATGTGAATTTACAATTGTTATAATGTTTTTGTATAATGCTTAATATGTTTACAATTTAAATGTATGCTATAATGGCAAAAAAATTATCTTTGCAATTGATCTAAATGATTTTGCAGGGAATTTTAGATTTTATTTTACAAATATTTATTTTTCTGTTAAGTTGATTTTATTGTAGAAAATAATTCACGCTGTATTTTCAATTATTAAACCAAGTCTTAAACTTTATAAGTTATTATGTTAGCATAAAAGTTTTTCGTTTATTCAAAAACATTTGGAAATTTAAAATTAATCTCTTTTAATTGATCGTTTCTCAGAATTCAACTCTCGTATGAAAATAATTTTATCATGAAAATTTTTTTAAATTTACTTTTGAAAAGAAAAACTGATTTAAAAAACAGTGAGATATAATAGGGAAATAAAAAGTGAAAAATTATTTTAAACCATTTTATATACATAAAGAGATGTTATTAAACTATATATTTCTACTTTGAAAAATTCATAAATATTTTAATTTTACAATTCTTTGAATTAATGAAAAATTTACTAGAATTTAATATTTACATTATATTTTTAAATGATATTTAAAATTAAATTCCCACACTATGATTTTTTCCCACAATTTCCAAAGCAACACATTGTGGCTCTCAACATCTATTTTAGATTCTAGACTCCATTTTAATTAGATGTCGTGAGGAGAAAAAAAGATTTAAGGTGTGACAATCAACAATGGAAATCAAAAGCGATATATTTCATGTTCCCAAACTCTTTATTTTGATTTCTTCAGATCTCTTTCTACTTTGTTTATTCTTTACTCGTTCTTTTCTCTTTTTGCTTATCTTGGCATTCACATTTTAATCTTGGCATTCACATCTTTTTTTGTGACTCTGTTGTCAACTCTTCTCTTAAAAGATACTAATTATTATATTTTTAACGTTTCATGGTATAATCGTTATCAAATCCTTCAAAAGTAATTTTTTATTAACTTAATAATGGATAATGACTCGTTTCAATTTTTTACTTAAAATTTCAGGTATTGACTATAAGTAATATTAATGAATAAAATATGTAATATTAAAAAATTTTAAGAATTGCATTAAGCAGTAATGCAAAATAAAAATTAAGAAGTATTATGCTTGTAATTTAAATTACAAAATTTCATCTAAATCAGTACATCCATACCCAAACTAGGATTCGAATTCAGGACCTCTCTTATCCGCAGTCAGGCACGCTGACCATTAGACAAGTTGGGCGGCATGCCTCTTCTTTTGTTACATAAATAGAAACACCTTCCTCTTTTGATATTTATGCTACTTGATCTCTCTAATTTCTCAGCTTGTAAACAGCTTTTAAAATAAGTACTTGGAAATAAACAAAGAATTTCAATAAGATAAATTGTATTAGAATTTTACATAAATAAAATTTTTCCACAGGAAATTTTGGATTTGTAGGTGAATTGTTTTCTGATTCACCTCAAAGTTATAGGAAAAACAAATAAACAAATATGAGAGACAAAAATGTGAAGAAAATAGACTAATTTTGCAACAGTTTGTAGATTCTTACGCCAAATAGCACAATGTTTTTTTTAATGATTAAAAAGAATGTTGACAGACAACTCAGAATGTTTTTTTAAAATTATATACATCACCTACAAATCCAAAATTTCCTGTGGCAAAATTTTATTTATGTAAAATTCTAATACAATTTATCTTATTGAAATTCTTTGTTTATTTCCAAGTACTTATTTTAAAAGCTGTTTACAAGCTGAGAAATTAGAGAGATCAAGTAGCATAAATATCAAAAGAGGAAGGTGTTTCTATTTATGTAACAAAAGAAGAGGCATGCCGCCCAACTTGTCTAATGGTCAGCGTGCCTGAGTGCGGATAAGAGAGGTCCTGAATTCGATTCCTAGTTTGGGTATGGATGTACTTTCTATCACTATCTATCCTGTCTTTTTCTTTCCTTTGTATGAATAGGTTGTGAGTGGTTACCTACCCTATAAATGGGTATCTATGCAATGCGTGTACTCAGGAAGTCGGACTCCACAGCAAAATAGGGCTTAATTAGAAAAGTAGAGCAGCACACCCCATGATGCCAGCCTAGCTGGCACACGCGACAACAACAGAAAAATGCATATTCCATAAGCATAACTAAATTAAATTTCTATTATTATATTATTCCAATAACATCATAATTATTATTATGCATTATATTTAATGTGTATAATATATCATGAATTTTTTTTAACATTTTACTTAAATTTTCTTTATATAGTATAGTTAATAAATTTGGGGCTGAATCAGGAATGAAGAAAAATATCTAAATATTTTCTAATATTAATATTTACGAAACATTACGCAATATTTTATTCCCGCCTTATTAGAGGAACGTAAGTGCTCAATCACTGAATGTCAGGAATATTATCGATATAATAAATAAAATTATCATCGATTTAATAATTGAGCATTTAGAGGAAACTTCAAATCACTTCTATTTACTTTCCCATCAGTGCTTTTAAAACGAGCTCCAGGAAGACAGCTAACAGACTAAAAGGATATCTAAGGAGATTAGAAAGTAAATTCCTTTAACTGTGCATCTAACTTATATTTTAATCAATAGTTTTGAAATTAATGGTATGTTCACTAGAAATTTATAGCACGAATGAACTTCAATGGAAAGAGTAATGGTTAAAATCAAGCACATGTTTTAATTTCTAACATTTAAGTATTGAAAATATGTTCAGTATATATTTTAATACATTACCTATTAAAATAATATATTAAAGTCTCGTTTAAAATAATGCTGATTCCAAGTTTCCCGTGAGTATTTACTTATGTAATTATTGCATATAATACTGATATGGTCCTGGTTTGATCAACAGAAAAAATATTCTGGTGGATTGAATTTAAAAATATTTAGAGAAATGTGTGACCAACACAAAAAAGTCATGAATAGTCAAATCCTTAAAACTGAATTGTTCAACTTTTATAGTTTTAAATATGTAAATTTTACATAAATCTTTTAAAATTGTAGGGGTCTAAAATCTTAATTTATAGATATATTCTGATAGGAAGCCTAATTCCTAATTTAATCTAACGTTAATATATAATTATATTTCAAAGCATCAGAAAATACTCCAGTACACCGAAGATACTATATTCTATTTTCATACTGATCAGTTACATTATCAGCTCCCTGAAGACCACAAAATGTGGACATAAAAATTAGTTAAATTGTAACATACATTTGTTGTAGAATAAGAACTATAACTCTAAGTAGAAAATATAGAGATTTCCATTTATTACTGCTCACAAAATAACCTCTTATTAGGTCTCAAAAGCAGTATAAGAACATACATAACGGTGCAGGATAGCTACAGACTAAACCTTAAGGTTAATGGGTCTGAAATACTCGCTCATCACCAGTCGCTTCGTAATTACAATTCACGGTTAGGTAATAAGGTCACACTTAAGCTAGTACTCTTCTGTCTACATTCATATCATATAAGAGGAAAGATTTTGGACATAACACAGATTAATGGTTACACGTCACCAAACCAGCACCTTAATGAGGCTTGGTTTTTTTTTGTCGCTCAATGGTCATTTTTTGTACATGAAGGCTAATTAGACCAGGGCATACGGTATAAAGTGGATTCTGAAGTATTACAAATACCCAAGACTAAAGTGGGATTCAAGCAAACAAATTGTTGAGCAGAATTCAAGAGCTCTAACCATTCGACTTGACATAACTCAGCGTGGCAGCGGTATAAGAACAGATGTGTGCCATTTTTGTTGAGAATAAAAGACTCGTATTAAATGAATTTAAAATTTGTATCATTATTAAAAATAATTTTAAAATAATGTCCAATGTAAAATAAAACGTAAAATAACTTACAATATGTTTTAAGTATACAACTTGTTTTTCCCCCAACATGATAAATTTTAAATAAAAGCTCAAATAAACAATACGAGGGTCACTCTGAAATTTTTGCGATACAACTAGGTTTTTAAAGTTATACTTACAAAACTTTAGGTGTGTTCATTTAATCCAGTATCAATGCACTTTTGTGGACGAATTTTCCACAGATTAAATGCCTCAGGCACTTCATATCTTAGAATAGATAGAAAAAAATGCATTTATAGACACATCAATCTCTTCTTCTGAATGAAAACGACGTCCACGTAAGTTCTTTTTTAGATGAAAGAATAACCAAAAGTCGCACATAGCTAGATCAAGTGAATACGGCGGATGTGCAATAACTTTAATTTGTTTTTGTTTAAGAAACTCAACTGTTAATCCGGCTGTATGTGAACATGCATTGTCATTGTGAAGCATTTATCCCTTGACATTCAGTTCTTGTAGAATTTCTGGAAGACATTTAGTGGTATACCACTTTGCTGTTACTGTCTTTTGTCCTTCCAACTTGATGAATTTGACCAATCCCGTATTTCTGAAGAAAACGGCATGCATCACTTTTTTTCAGTGCGCGTAGTTTTTTCACCATTGTCGGCGTGGAATCGTCTTCAGAGTACTTTGCTTTCTTGACGTGTTGGAACGTCAAAAAATGGTATGTACGTTTCATCACCTATTACAATTTTAAAAATGATGCGGTGGCCACCATCATTTAACAACTTAAGAGTTTCTTTACTGATTCTGACACGCTCCTCTTTTTGGTGCTCAGTTAGATTATAGGGAATCCAACGGTAAACTACTGTTTTCATTTGTAATTCTTCATGAATGATTTTGTGTATGGCTGCAGATGCAATGTTAAGCTCCTTCTGTATCATTTGATAGGTTTAGTGATTATCATCCATTAACATTTTTTGTGTGGGAGACACATTATCCGTGATTACTGCTGATGGTGGCTTTCCTGTGTGTTCTTCATCCTAAAGAAAATTGCAACCTCTTCTAAATTCTCTAAACCATTTGAATACAGTAGCACGAGCTGGGGATTCATCACCAAATGTTAATTGCAACCACTGAACTCATTCTTCTTGATTTAATCCTGCTTTAAAATCGTAGAAATTCATAACATGAAAATGTTCTCGCGTCAACTCCATTTTCTCTTCTGTTTAAAATTTATTCTACGCTAAACAAGTTGAAGTAATTCAGTAAAAAATCATATTCTATGTTAAAAAACTTTGTATTTTAAAATTAAACCGTTATTTTTATTTCGTAAATTCTCGTCTGCACGTATCTCAAAAATTTCAGAGTATTTATTATTCCTCATATTTAGACCATAACGGCCCCGTTATTGTTTGCACAAACCCCAAAGTTAATTTCAGACTTTCACTGGAATATAAAATCCTTGGCAGATCCAAAAGAGATTGATTTTCCTTGTTTGAATCCCAGGAACTGCGCAGTACCTGAAACAGTCAATTAGTTTTGATTGGAAGATTACGTGAGAACTGAGAACAGGATTCGTGAAGGGCCATTAGGTCTTCCATGACAAATATAAATCCTCAAATTAAACTGGATTCACATGGTGAGGGACTAGGTGCATTCGCAGAATTTATTGCCTATTCATCTTTCTGATTCGAATCGGTGGAGTGGCCGGAAATATGAGTCTAAGAGTGACATTAGAAGATGGATCTGAAGGTTACTGGAGGCCAGATGATGGTGGCAAGCTTGCATATAAATAGCAGGACCTTCTGGAGACTGAGGAGAACTTTCACCTGCGTGTGGATTCCCTGATACGTTTCTCGAAAAAGTCCCAGAGTGGACAAATCTAAGCGACGGAAAGAGAAGAGTGAACGGTTTTTGGTCCAAGATTACGGAGATCAACACTAGACTTCGAGCTTGAATAACCGGAGGCTCCAGTATTCTCCGGAGAGGATCGTCGACATTAAAGAGTATCTTTCCTAGACTGTTTCCCGAGTGAGGAATTTAGGAGTCTGGTTCCTAGTACCAGTGAAGAGTTTTTCCTCGACATAATGTGCAACGAACGTTCCAGAAAGTGAGGACTTCATCAGTTTTTCTGGAGCCTACAATTTTTATGTCAATTCTGGCAAATTATCCTACAAATTTATAAATAAATATTTAGTCAGAACATTAAATTATACGTGAGCCTGATTCCTTAGTTTCCTACTAGTTCTGCCTACTCAGACGTAGCACGTTACAAGATTAATGCAAAAAAAATATATATATATATATTATTTAGTTAAAAATTTGATTGAACACACACACACACACACAATATAGTTTCAAGCAAACAAACTATAAAAATACACTTTACGAATGTAAAGAGTGAAGTAAAGTTAATACATACCATAGGACAATAGCTTCATTTATTAATTTAGATTTTTTATATTTTTGATCATATCTCAAAGGAATCTAAGCATTAATCTAGTCAATGAATTTTTATAATACTTTATAAATGACTTGCTAAAGAAATTTTTATCAGTAATGGTATTAGTGTACGTGAAAAAGTTTTTTACATTATAAAACCGCAAAGTTTGATATCTTAACTGTGTTATTTTCTACTATATTTTCAATTGAATATAATTGATTTTTTTTTCTGAGTCTAATATGCTGAGGAATTTTTCTAAAGAAATTGTTTCGGTTATAAATTGTGTCTGTTGTATTCTTTTATTTAAAATGTTCTCTATATTATATTCTTGATGCTTACCAATTCTTAAAAGTATATGAAAATATCAAAAGTATTTACCATAATTCGTGAAATCTCTCGATTTCTGCTTCACATAAAGAGATTTTTTTTTGTTTCAGTAACATTTCTTTATTTTAAAATAAGCTCTACCTTTGTATGTATGTAAGAGTAACCATTTATTAACTATAAATATCACTTAGACATTCCACATTATATTTGTAACTCGAAATGGTTGAAAATAATTCAAGACATTTTCATTATAAAATAAGCCACAACAGTTATTGTCAAATAAAGCAATCTTCAGCAAATATATTGAACTTTGATAGATTTAGATTTTGCACAAAGAAACTCATAATTTATGCAAAAAATAAGTTTGGTAAAATTGAATCTATAGTTTTTTAAAAGCTATTTTAATTAAATGCATTACATAATAGATATTTTCATGTTGCAAGCTTGTATAATCGTTAAAATTCATAGGAATTATAAGTATAAAATTCTGTAAAAATTAGGATAAATAACATTTCACTTAATAGAAGTATTTTAAATATTTTTACTACTTGTAAACGTTTTATTGAAAATCATCATTTTTATTCAAATTGAATTCAGAAATAAATTTTTCTCTTAAATATTATTCCTAAAATTATATTCTATTATAATAATATTCTTATTCTATTTTCTTTTTGGGTGCTAAAAATTATTTAAAAATAAACAATAATATCAGTTATTTCTTAACTAAGGAATAATAAGTTTAAGATTAATCCTTAGCTGCTTAGGAATAAGTAAGTAAAGGTAAGAATATTTAGGAGAATAAGTAATTCATAAGCCCTCTTACCTTTAGATGAGTATTACTTTCTATTCATAATTGAAAATTCAAAACGTAAAATAGGAAGTAAACAAGCCGATAAGAAAGAGAATAAAATTCCGGATTGAACTCCCATCCAGGGTCTACTTTCTCGGAAAATTTTAAAAAGATGATTTTTTGATTCTGGATAATAATAAACAAAGGACCAAAGTATACTCCAAAGCTCTGAGACATAAATACAATAAAAGTTAAAAGTCAAAATGTACATAGATAAACAAAATTGAAATTTAAAGCAATAAACTTAATGCATAATTAAATTATAGAATATAAAATCTAAATTTACCAAACCAGATAACATAATTAAATTTTTTATTGACAAAAAGATTGCTCTGGTTACTTTTCAATCGGCGATATCTACAAATCAAGAATTCCTTGTTAAAATGAGTATTGACTATACACTATGGACAACTGTCGTCATTTGCATTTAAATTTCTATAACCCTGAAGGGACAAATAATTAAATAGAGGCTCCAAGTTGCGGCAAAATTTTCTTTGCATAAACCAAAATTTCAAAAACTAGATAAAAAAAAAACTAGGTGTAACATGAAATAGAAAAAAGTAAAACATTATGAATTGTTTAGTACAAAATCCAGATTCACACAATAAAAAGAAAATTGCCAATACCTCAAGAAAGATTAGTTATTCTCTAATCTAATCAGTTGTCTGTTATTGTGAACTATTTGATCTCTCTCTCACACACACACACACACACACACACACACACACACACACACACACGCACACACACACGCACACACGCACACACACACGCACACACACACGTACGCACACACACACGTACGCACACATACACACACACGCACACGTACGCACACATACACACACACGCACACGTACGCACACATACACACACACGCACACGCACACACACACACGCGCGCACGCACGCACACACACACACACACACGCACACACACACACACACACACGCACACACACACACACACGCACACACACACACACACACACACTTTATCTCATTAACAAATACTTGATAATACATATTTAATCTTCTAAAACTTTTGGTGACAAAATGAACATTACACTAAGCAAATTTGTAAAGTTGACAGCTGAACAGAAAACCTAGAAATGGTCAAAGTTCCATGCTTCTTGGAACAAGTAATAACCTGGAATTCTGACCGATTCCAGTTTTTTTTTTTTTTTTTTTTTTGCTTATCAGTTCCAAAAAACAAAGAAATAAAACAATCTCGAGTAATTTTTAAGTTAATATGAAATAAATCTCAAAATATAAAAATATCATAATCAAGCTTATATTCCAGCTCGAATTTCTGTAGATAAAAAAAGCCAGATTAAATATGTTTAAGACAGTAAAAAAAATCAACAGAAAAAGATATAACATAAAATTCTGGATTAATCTCTCATTAGGGAACCTACCATCTCCGAGAATTTTACAAAGAACTATCTTTTTGAGACTAGGCCCAATTCAAAAATTTAATCTTTATTTCCTTTTCTATTATTTTGGTTTATTGGTTTATTTAATTTCTATTTTCTCGAATTCTTGTTTTATATTTCAGCAGCTGTTTTATTTAAAATTTTTTTATTTGCTTAAGTTTTCATTATATATATATATATATATATATATATATATATATATATATATATATATATAATCTTTTTAGATGTTACATATGTTTCTTTATGAAAAATAAATCTGGAGATTTTCTAATCACAGTATACCAAATATAGGACGTTAGTATAAATTGTAATACATTCTTAATACAATTGTAATTATTTATTATCAATGTGTACATATTTAACTATAATTATTTTCATATGTGAGCAAAATGTTAATAATAATTGTTTTCTTCAAAGAAGAAGAATTTTTCAAACTTAATAAAATAAAGTCGAATTATAAAATAAAATAAATACATAAATGGAATCATATCATATTCGCATATAATCTGTAGGAAGTAAGTGTGTTTGTAACATAATAAATACTCAATTTTTAGTGCTTTTTATTTTATTCCTCTAAATTGATCTTCATTTCCATCCGATTGCTCGTTCAGCAAATCTTTTTTTTTAATTGTTCTTGAAATCTTCCATTGTTCTTGATTCGCGATGAACTACTTCCAAAGGAGCTATGAGTAGGTGTCCCATCATTAAGTATCAGGAAGTCATTATTATCTGCTTATTGATGAACATCAAATTCTCTCTCATTGTCATTTGAGCATCCCCATAAAGACTGTTAGGTGTTAAGATCACCTATGATGCATGTGCTTTTGTCTATATGGTAAGGGAAACAATCAAGCAATTGTTCTTGAATAGAGGGATGATAAACATTAAAAATTCCTAAAATTTCCCTCACCAATTAAATTTAATGCCCTCGATTTTGAGATCAGAATTTCCATCTGGTAATGTATCTATACTTCGATAGCAAGGCCAAAGAAAGCTAAGCCGTTTCCATGATTAGGCCTACTTTTCCTATTAATTTTGTAGACTTTATATTTTAGAGTTGTT
The DNA here is from genome assembly GCA_030067965.1 of Latrodectus elegans. Taxonomy (NCBI): domain Eukaryota; kingdom Metazoa; phylum Arthropoda; class Arachnida; order Araneae; family Theridiidae; genus Latrodectus; species Latrodectus elegans. The sequence goes on along the minus strand of CM057818.1, from coordinate 34,367,329 downwards.
TTCATCTTTAACTTAATTCCTTGAAAAGCTATCACTTGGACGTTATTATCTTCAGCCATTATTAACAGTTGACTCAATTTGATTTTAGAGGCTGAGGTAGCCAAACCGTTAATGTTACACTGCAGGGTTTTAAGGCAACTGCTAAGTGTGAGGTTGGAGCGTATGACTGCAACTCACTTTTCAAGCGAGGTCCTCAGCCTAACGATCGAGTGCGTACTTGGTTATTTTGCGAGACGGACAATACAGCATCTGTTACATCTGTCACCACGTTCATAGGATTTGTCAGCTTCTATGGTCCGTGGACTGGAGCATATAAGTCTGTCTTAGCTCCATGCCTGTTAGTGTTACCTGGGAATGATGGAGTGACCTTCTCGAGTTGGGGGACCCTACCAGGAGTGTATTCTCCACTTGTACATCTCTCACTCCTCCCAGAAACCCCCCCAAAATTATTTTTTATTTATTACACTTCTAATTATCTACAGAAATTAGAATCACTTGTTATTAAATTTAAGACAAAAATATTATTTTGTCTTATTAAGTACAATATAAACGCTTCTAAAATCCATTAAATAAGCCGATTTTTAAATTTAATTTATGTATACTGTATATCATTTTAGAGCAAAAAAATTTTTTTCACCTATTATTGATTTCAAATAACCTTCAAGTATATGTAATTCACATTAAGTTTGCATTTAAATTAAAAATGACGGATATAAAATATATTAGGTAATTTAGATATTATTGTTAAAGAATATAATTTAAAGAAAATATTAAATAACTAATATATCAAAAAATTGCAAAACTTTTTAAAGAACTTGCATTTTTTTCAAACAATGATATAGCAGCATTGCGCTTAGAGTTCATAAAAATCCCATTATTTAAATAGAATTTTGTGATAATAAATATTACTAGCCAATTAGTTTCATTATTTTGCTGATGAAAATAAAATTTTTATTAACAAAGTTACCAAAAGAAATATGCAAAAACACATAAAAATAAAGATCAATGCATCACTAAAAATTTTTTTAAAATCGAATTTTTCAAAGCAATATATGAGAATTATGATTTTGTATGTTCAAAATAGAAAGAAATGAAAAAAATAATTTAATAACTAGAGATTAAAATAAAATAAGCAATCTTAAAGTAAAAGCAAAAAAGAAATTTAATGGCTTTCATAAAGGTGCGATAGAAAAAAACACAGTAATTTTTCAATGCTCATAAAAAAAAATCTACAGGAAAAACAGGATTATGGCAAATAATCGTAAAATTAAATGTTGCTTATCAAATAATTTTGTCCATTATGATCATTATTCGTAAAATTACTGATTTTTTAAAAAAATAAACCATGGTACGATGATAGCAGATGAAACTGGAAGAAAAAAAATATTTAATTCATCCAAATCTCATTGGTTATTCGTCGGGAACAGCAACAGCTCGCTTGGGGAAAAATGTAAATAAAACTCTGCGGCTTACGTTTTTATGAGATGAGATTAAATGGACCGTCCCTATTTCGACGGACAAGGAAGGATTGTTCCTCAGAACAGGGAAAAAAATGAACGTTAAGCGTTTATAAAATTCATTAAACAAGCCGATTAGGAAACGTAAAGGGATTTAGTGGAAATGAAAAAGTTAGAGAGAGAGAGAAATGGAGCCGAGTTTTCCAACAATTTTTCTAAAACTGCCGAACTAATTAAAATGAAAAGGTTATAGAAGCTCTTCTCCTTTCTGTACGGATTAACCATTCGTTTTTTAAAAAATGTGCTCAGTCCGTTAATTAGAAATGTACGATCCCACCTTTGGTTGCCTCGTAATTTCTGAGAGCTCCTGTTCTTCAAGATATATACTGTTATTGATTCTTCCTTTTCGCTTAAAGTTTTGGGCTTGTTTTCAAAATAAGGAACTTTTCAAACGCGTTTGTGTTTATTGGCTGGTATAGAAGAAGATTGTTTTTAGATTTATCAGCAGAATCTGCTTTTCTTCCCAATGTAAGAGTTTTCATAAGCCATGGTAGGATGAGGATGTATATCTTAAATTTTAATAAATGATATATATATATATATATATATATATATATATATATATATATATATATATATATATATATATATATATATATATATATATATATATATATATATATTTATGTGCTGTGTGTGTAATATATTACGTGTAGTTATCTCCTTGCCTTGGTGATGTTAAGAAGACTATTGAATTGGCAAATTTTCTAGCATAACTTATAATAATACATAACAATTTTTATGTGTGAAGACAACCATGAATCTGCAGCATAGTTCCATGTCTCGGCAGCATAGTTCCATGACTCAGCAGCATAGTTCCATGACTCGGCATCATAGTTCCATGACTCGGCACCATAGTTCCATGATTCAGCAGATGTTCAATAGGAGAGCTCAACCAAAAAAACCTCGAGAAAACTTAACCATCAGAAGGATACAGAACACTGGTCCGTCATTCGTTAAGAATAATAGCAAGAGATGAAATCATCGGTCAGTTCAAAATTCCTTAACCATATTTGGTAATATACATTTTGGAATTCCACAACAGCGGTGGTGTCACTCATACATTTTGTTAAAAGGGTCCATATATACAAAAAAAGTTACAAATTACAGGATACGAAAAACGGATATATATATATATATATATATATATATATAAACATATATATATATATATATATATATATATATATAAACATATATATATATATATATATATATATATATATATATATATATATATATATATATATATATATATATATATATAGTTAACAAATGGTAACCACTTTACTTCGTTGTAAAATTAAAACCACATTATTGAAAATGAAGGTAAATAAAATTGTCAGTTCATTGCTTCAAATCTAATTTTTTATTATAACTATTTTTAAAAAAATTTTCTTTCTTTAAAATTCTTTTCAAAATTTTTATTTATTTATTTTTGATAAACGTAGCTAAATAGCATTCACGTGATTGTAATAGTTTCGAAATATCTTCAATTAAACTCTCAAATACTGATCTTGAATCTCAATTTTATTGATATTGCACAAGATAATAAGTAAGAACAGTGTAGAATAAATTGCTTGTGTTATTGGTGTTGAATAAAATGAATAAAGTGCTTCTAATTTTCAAATGTGTGTGCACAATTTTTAAAATTAATATATAATGAAAGATATACAATGATTTTTAAGAAAGTGATGTTAAGTCTATAGGCTCAGTGGTCATTTTTTTGTACACGAGGGTTGATTGGACTGGGTCCAACAGCTTAAAGTGTATTCCGAACCACTACAAGTATTCATATCGAAGGTGGTCTTGAATCTATGAATTGTTTATACTTTCAATATCTTGGTGTAAGTAATTTTTATAAAGCGAACAAGAGCCATTTTTATAGATTTGAAATACATAAAATGGCTTAAATAAATTTTAATTTCATATAGTTTACGTTACTTTAATTCTATCTTTAAATTTTAGTGTTCATTGAAATGTATGTCGCAGGATTCTTCTGAGAAGATGTGGTTTGAGTGAGATCAATTGTTTTGAAGGAATTTGATTTTAAAAAATCAAATAAATATTTTACCAAATATCTGAAGGTCACTTAAAAAGTTTTTGGAGATCAGCAGTGATATAGCTCCATAGCTATGTGGCTATGATACAATAGCAAAGCTATATTGAGCTCAATAACATATGTTCAAAAGTTATGATTGTATGTTAATGAAGCTCACTTTAGCATGTAAATTGAAGGTCATTAAAACAACAGTTAATATGCTCTAGTATGTAATTTAATAGCACAAATGAAAATTTTGATTTCTTCACAAATTATTCTAGTGGTATGACGGTGTATTAATCACTCTTAATTCAATGTTAAGCTAAAAATATATCAACTGGCAAATGATATCATCTGCAGGAAAATTTACGAATGTATCAATTGCACAGTAATGAAAGGAATATGTATTAAACACATTTCATATCAAAGAACATTAAATAAAATTGGAAAGAAATGCAATTCTACTTATTGTGCAAAATAGGAAAAATAAAAATATAGGTATTTATGTCACTACCGCCTTCAGTCCAAATCGGATGGATAAAAAAATTTAGCAGTTACAAGGCTTTATCAAAATTAACCATTGATAATTAACCAGTTTCTAAAATTCTATTCATAATTCATTTAGTTTAGCAGGTGTTACAGGAAGATAGAGAACTTTCCTGGTCAGTAAAATACCATATTTTCTTCAACGAGTTCAAATCAAGAAATTTAACTGTCCAGCTTATCTCATGAATATTTTTACTCTGTAGGGGATTGTAGACAACAGAAGCATTTTGGGGATGAGATTATCATATTGTAATCAAAAGCTATAATCATGGATATTTTCTAGAAAAAATGTTGCTTGATTGCAGCTTTGTAGTTTAAAATGTTAAACACACTTTTTGATAACACGTTTTAGTGTTACTAATCATTATATATGCTAAACAATAATAGAAAGTGACTACTGATAAGAAAATCTTATTATTTAAGATTTTCTGAATGCTATTCTATTAAAGAACTTTCATTTAAACTGGTAGCTACATTCATTTTTATAATGTCAATCGCTATAGATCCATAAAGCAAACACAGAAAACCAGCCTTTGTTCTTCCATAAATAATGTTGTTTACAAGAATCGAAATGTTGAAAATAAGTTGAATAGCGAACAAGAGTTGTTCAGTTCGTAATTCTTTTGATACACAGACTCAAATAAACACGTTTTATTTAAGAGACTTACACTGAAACGTTTCTTCTTGAGATAGTAAAAAGTAAAGAAGAACGTTGATCAGACTGTTAATTTTTTGTAACCCTTTATAAGTTATTGTTTGATATAAGGCATCGTAGTTAACGTTTTCAAGCAGATTTCAACTTGGCATATCTCATAGAATTTATTCCTCAACCACAAATCCAATTTAAAGAAATTTTATTTGTGACATTTACTTACAACAGCATGTAATTTTGGAGCCATTACCTAAGAGATGATGATAAAAAATTAGCTTTCATTTTTTACGACATGCAAATATAACCAATGAAAAATATTCGATGATATTTGAAAGCCTTACAAAATTTTTCGGTTGTTCATTACATGGTATCAAAGACGTATTTTATCCATCTACTACATAACGGATTACATTAAAATTTTTCTGCAATTTTCATTCATTTATTTTGTGTACATAAAATTAGGTAATGTATATATGGAAATTTTTTTAGACATGCATATAATAACTCAGTCACTTATTATTTGCACAATCAGTATAGATTTTACATACAAAACAATTCTCCAACAACTTTTCCACGAGTTGACGATCTTAATAGGATGATAAATTTACCTATGTTCTCGTTCATGGTAACTGAGACTTGGTTAACTGCTACTTCTATTGTAGTATATACAACAAAAAAAGACACATATTCTCATTTAATGGATTTCAATTTCCACCCAATATCAGTTTGCAAATTCACCATGACTACGTAAACAAGTTTATAAATGACAATTCTTTTCATTATTGCTTAACAATAAGATGACTTTCTTTGCAAATATTTTTCAGTTTTAGCTTGTTTATACTTAAGTTTATAAGCCTCCAAACAAATATATGGCTCACAAAATTGATGAAAAAAAATTGGATATAAACTAAGTGATCTGCAAGTAAAAATTAAGAATAATTTTATAGAATGTACTAATTTACGCAGAATTTTAAATGAAATGTATTTTAGTTAAATGTCACATAGGTATACAATTCGTTCCAACTCAACTTGACAAATAGTCCGCAGGAAAAGAGAGAACTGGAGAAAAATATTTTTTTCAAATTCTGACTTTAACTCTAAATATACAGAATATTTCTTGTTCTTTTGTTTTCGTTCGCAAAACATAGAAAATTCTTTTATGGAAAGGTGGGGGGAAAGAAAACAGATTGTGAAAGGAGAATTGACTCTAGGCGACTTTGACGTCAAAGTAAAAAGGGGAATTCTATGCTCGATATTGATCAATTGATATTTCCCTATTTTTCTCCCACATTTCCTGCGCGTTTCTATTAAAGCGACTATTCGATATCAAATAACTCTTCGAATCTTTAAATTTCTCTATTGAAAAAGAGAATCGATGTTGCCATTCTGGAAAAAATCTTTGTTTACCATCTAATTTATGTCAAACGTGACAGACAAGGTCTAAAAGCTAACATTAGTTTAAAAGGTGAATGAAAATTCAGGCTAGCGCGATTCAAAATATTAAAGGCTTAACTTCGCTAAAATGAAATTTTCTATGGTAAATCTGTTTTGTATTTTTAAGTATAATCCATTTTTAAGCATCGTATTCAATTCATATACTTAAATTGCATTTATAAAAAAAATTAAAATATTTATACGCAGATAATTTTTTTCCTACTTTAATCGAATTCATGAATAAATATTTTATACCAATAAATAAAATTGATCTTTAAATAAAATTTGTATTGTAAAAGATCAAATGCAACTCGTTTGTTTCAATAATTAAAAGTATTTTCTACCATCGAGTTCTTTGGTGTTAAGGAATTTGAAAAATTTCGGAGTTTAGTTTTTTTTTTTTTTTTTTTTAGTTTTTTTAAATTAGAGATTTTTTAATGAAAAGTTTGTGTGAAATCTAATTTTTCTCTTCAGGATTGAATAATAAAATTTTATAAAATCAATTTTACTTGAAGTTAGTAAAATTACTGATTTGAGCATCTCTCTCTCTCTCTCTCTCTCTCTCTCTTTGAATTGCTCAAATTACACAAAAACCGTTTTACAGGAAACATCTGAAATTAATTTGTGATAAAAGTAGAATCTAGTGTTTTTAAAGATAGCTTTTTTTATTAAGAAACTTATCTGAATATACAAAAAATTATATTCATAATATCATGGCTGACCTCAGTCATATCTGATATTGTATCATGTTATTATATCTGAATTTTATTACTAATTTAAAGCTTGATTGCAATATCAACGAAAGAAAATTCAACTTTTGAATATTTCCTTTGTGTTCAAGGCATCAGTGGTTATATTTTGAGTTGAAATTCCGTAACATCACTTGGGAAATGTTTTAAACAGATTTTGGAGTACAAATTAGCACCCAGTTAATTAATTTTATCAAATTTGTACCTCGATTAATTAAAATTATCGAACTAAAACTAAAAAATTGAAATTAAAATTACTCGAAAAAGTTCTTTGGACAGGTTTTGGAGTAAAAATTAGCACCTTTACAACCTTGCTGTTGTTACTTATAACACTTGGACAAGACAAGCTCGCTATGCCATTGTGAATACGAATTTAAGTCAGTAGGGTGCGTCTGTCGTTTAGCCAGAGCAAAAACAAAGGTGAATGTACGACTTTACTGTAAAATCCTCCAATAGATGGCACCACCAGAGGATCTACTCCGTCAATTATGACATTGATCTGGATGGGGAGGAAATTTTCTCCAAACCATTACATCGATGGTAACTGCTCAACGATATACCACAGGAGTTTCGATTCCACAGATTTAACGAGCACATATATCGCAAGTACTCCTTGGAATTTTGACGACATTGGGAATCGAACCACTAGTCTACCACCACCTCCAACACATTTGTAAAATTACTGTTATTGAATAGATATAAATATCAAATATCAATCCTCTTTCCAATATCATAATTTTTCTTAACCTCAAAAAAAATTTTGTAAACATGGCATGCTATTCTGTAAAAACAAAGACTCAATTTTAAAACTCAATTGCAATAATTCATTTAAAAATTAATCAATAAACTAGATTTTAAGATATTCATTAGGAGATTTGAAACGTATAAATCAAGATCATTAAGTAATCTGTTTTCATCTTCTCTTCAAGCATAAAAATAGTTATAAATTTAATAATTGAATTACATTTTTTACTTGTTTTTATACTCTGATAAGTAATTTTAACAGTCAATAAATAAATTATGACAGAATTACAGTTTCATTTTAGTAACTTGGTCAGACAAAATTCATCTCCAAAAGTTATAAACTATTGTAATTCAGATCAGAGTCAATACATTTGCTACAAGATCACTCTATAACATAAATTGGAATTCATATTGATGATGTTTATAAAAAAAAATATATTTTTAACACAGATGAAAAAAGAAAATAATACAATTGAGACATTGTGCATTTTATTTGAATCTCAAAATTTTGCAGAATTTTATAATTACCACTTTCACCATCAATGGAGTCATATTTCTAGATCATAAACTAGTTTTTAAATTTTTAGATATTTAATCTATCTACTTATAGAAAATTGTGTTCTTACGTAAGAATTAAATAGCATTTCTTCAGGTAAAACATCAAATTTTAGGTATTAGGGTTTTTATATTATAACTTATCTTACATTTATTGTTGATTTAATTAACTTGTGTATTCACTTGAAGGCATACTGAACACAATTATGTGTTCGGAAATATTGTTTAGCGAAAAGCAGTGATGTTCCTTTGTTTTCGTTAGGTAAATCTACATTAGCACACCCTCGAAGCCTAGTGATAGGACAGTTGTTCTTTGGAGTGAAAGGTTCGTGGTTCGATCATAGCCACTACTGAACAATTAAAGATACATGCAATGGTTTTACCATTGGCATAGATGTTTATTATGGTGGATGCTTGGGAATTTACCGGGTTTACTCCTTTGAAACAACTTAATACTGTTCACTATCTATGAACACTCCTCTTAAAATACAATTAAGTAATGGACGATAGAATGCCTTATAACAGCCGTAAGGCGTCATCCAATTATATATATATATATATATATATATATATATATATATATATATATATATATATATATATATATGAATGATGACGATATATTATATTTGGATGTACCATAGTGTGGTGTCAAAGTAAGCTTACATTTTATTTCGGTTCATTTTTTTATATTATGAAAGTTAGTTGATTTTGATATATTGGGCTAATTAGTGAAACATTTAAGCATAATATTTTGTATTTTTTAGATGAACGATTTATAAAAATTTTACTTTGTTTTTTAGCACTGCATCCAAAATCAATAAACATCTATATTTGTTTTATGTTTTTAATGAAAATTATGTATAAATGCTTTTGGATAGAATCTTATATCCAATCTTATAGTTTGGAGAATCTTATTATAAGATTGATCTTATTAAACTCGATTTTCCAAAATAATGAATATTTAAGCATGCTTTGAGTAATTATTTAGGAGAAGAATATTTAATATTTAGTTATAATGATTTGATATTCATCATGTATCACAAGTTAAAAGAATCGTACCCTTTGAAATAAATTCCTAGAATTAGTTTCTATAAACTCAACTCACGCAAACCACAAATTTTCCTGTTTTACTTTCTTATTCCTATGATTCCTAGCAATGAAAATTGGAAATTTTATTTCAATTTTGCGATTTTACATCTTTCGGGGTGGATTCTCCTGAATTGAATTTTTTTTAAAATTTACTTGCTGCAACGCGTGATTTTGGTCTATTATGGTTAGTCCATAAAGAAGGAAATAAGCTGCATGTCTTTGTATAAGAAGTTTCTTAACTGCTTTTTAAAAATCAGCATCTATCTACAAAACTATTCTTTATTATTTACTTTGTTAGAGTTACAAAACTTGTAATTTATAGCGAAAGTGAGAAATCCATAAAAAACTCTAATGTTCTTAAAATCTATAGAGAAATATATTATTGACAGTATAGTACAGTAAGCGTTATGACTAAATGCTGTATTAAATTATAATTTTCTTCCATAAAAGAATCAATAATGGTTAAGAACTCAATAATCCAATAATGTTTCTTTTTAAAAAAAGCTTTCTTATATAATACGTTTTCAACTTTTTAGTAGAAGTGGTGAATACTTAATAAAATAAAATGCTTTCTACAATATTTTTTTAAATTTTTTTGTTGGTTTAACAATGATAAATTTAAAAAAAAGTAGGTGTATTACTAATATTAATGATGATTAAACTATTAGTATTTTTTAAATCTGAATATGATTCCTATACATATATTTATTCCCAAGACGCATATATTATAATAAAAAAAAAATAATATCGTTGTTTTAAGATCCAATTTTGATTTGGAAATAATAAAATCTATTTAATTTATTAAAATTATGAAAATAAAAAATTTATATAAAATAAAAAAAATTATTTGAAATTGAAATTTAATTTCTTTTGAGACTTTAGAGATTCTTTATATAATACACTTTCTAATATTTAAATTTAGATTCTTCAATATATATATATATATATATATATATAGTCTACCTCAGATGTTTTTCAAATTAAACTCTAATAACTAATAGGAAAAAAATACTGGGAATACCGAAAGCGTTTAACTATTCATTACGTAATGTAATTATTTGAAGGATTTTTATTGAACTCTCTCTTGAAAGTTGTTCAATTTTAAAGTGAAAACAAATCCTATAAATTATTAAAAGTGTGTTTATAATAAAGATATCGCTATGTGCACAAAAACGTGTTAATATGTGATATTTCTTAATATGTGCATTTATTCATAATAAATATTTTCACATAAGATTTATTTAATATCTTTCAAAAATAGCAATGCTAATATTACATAAGAACCAATTTTATCAATTTTTAATAACATTAATGCAATTTACAATCAAAATATTTGTTTTTGCATCTATACATTTTAACTAAATTGCCATAGAAGTACTCGATAGTTTATTTAAATGAGTGTTTCAAAATAACGAATAAAAAATAGTTCCAAATGGCAAAGAAATTTAGCTTTAAGGAGCTTAATACAAATTATATAATTAACTATTCTTAGCTCTGTAATATAAATAACCCAATAGTAATCTAGTATATTTACAACAACTTTTTAAACAGAAATTCAGATATATATAACGCGTTACATAATTAGGTGTAATATATTAATTTTTTATAAAATTAAATAATTATTATTAATAAATACGTTTTTTATTAACAGAATTCTGTTCTGTGTTGTCATACCTCGCTACCTGGTTACAGAGTGAGTTTGGCGTGAAGCGCCTTCTACATATCATTTGAATTGTATTAAGAGAAAAATCTTCCAAGCTGTGTGAAAAAGATATGCATGTTTTAGTCGGAGTAAAAATGGAGTTTTTGGTGATTTGAGTAAATAAATTTATATTAAGAAATTGAACTAAAGTGGTTATGAGTGTGTTATAAATTAAATAATCTGAGCTAACAAGGAGTCAAAATCAAAGATTACTTCTAGCTTTGCTTTATATGATTGATTAATATTCAAACTTATCTATTGACAATTAATTGAAAAGCAATTTTGAAAAATTCATTTAGAAGTTACATTTTGATAGAATTTTTTGAATATAAATAATAATATCACAGCTTTATCTAAAAACTCGAAAAATTTTCCAGTTTTAATGTGCTTTCTAATACTTAATACAAGTCTCTTATTACGAACAAGTTAAATTTAATAGGCTAGAAGAAGAAAAAATTCCGTAGTCTTAAAATACTTTAAATATATATAAACCTTATAAATTTATTAGGGATTCAGTTGTAAAGAGTGCTTTTTCGTTAAATGTATTCAAAGCTGAAATAAAAAAAAGAAAAATCCTAGGAGAGCCCACACCCTTGGTGACAAACTGAAAAAAATGCCAAGTTAGAACGAAATGCCAGAAATTGTTTGGTTTACAATATGTAGTAAATCGAAGTAGGCTTACCGCCACAAGAAGTGAGCCACAATTATCGCCAACCGAAATCATTCACGCCAAGTGCGTAGGTTCTGCTAGGATCTAACTAGAAAATAATAAAGGTACGCTGCTAATAAATTAAAAAACTAAAATTCTGCATTTTGTCTAGATCAAGGATTCCTAATTGGCTTTTTCCTACCGCGCGTTTTTGAGAAAGTATTTAAAAACAAATTTCTAGAAAAATATTGAAATCGCTTTTATAAATGATTCAAATGTTTGTAATCTTTCATTCAGATTATTTTTCATTTATATATAGATACATTTATACTAACTTACATTATTGTTGATTGTATTGGTAGGAAAATAATGATAGCCAAGAAAATTTTCAACTATATCCGAAATAATCAAAGAAGAAAACAAAAGTTGTAATAGACACACTGGCATGCCTGACGCACTTTTGTGTGTGTGTGTGTGTGCGTGTGCGTGTGCGTGTGCGCGCGCGCAAAAGCAAATTCAGTATGTCTCATCTCATCCTTTATTCAGTTCTGTTGCATGTTGAGTGAAAGACTTAGCAGATAAAAATTTGTATCCCTTTCAATTTCAGCCCTTTTCTTTGTTATTTTTAGTTTAAAACTTTGTTTGATTTTTAATGTAATTAAAGAAGGGAAAACTTAAGAAAATGCACCCTTGAAGAAAAAATAGAACCTACAAAGAGACCTGGGAAAATGATTATTTGACTGCAAAGAACAACGTAAAGGTTCGCTGTTCAGTATGCATGCGAGTTTTGTTTTTGCAGAAGAGAAACATTGCTAAATGTCATGGCTCTGTGATGCCCAAAAGTATACAATATAATAATTGATAAGCATTAATTGCAAAATTTAAAGATTAATTAAAGCAGCAAATATGTATAATGGCTTATATTTATTAAAGTAAGTTTTGGGGTTTGTATGCATCATATAATTTATGGCTTGAACTTGCAAATCCAGAAAGACTCTTCACAGAAGTAAGTCTAACTATGGAAATGGCAAAGATTTTTAGAGACACTAAAATGGTTGAGAGATTTGAATCATTGTGACTTTTTAATAAAATTTGCAGAGAATTAATGTTATAAGTCAATAGTTAGAAAACTTATTGTGATCACACTGATAATATAACATTTTCACTTTGCCTTGATTTAAATACTGACAAAACAGATGTCCATCAGTTACTAATATCTGTTCCCGTTCCCTTTCAGTATGTTAATGTTATAGAAAAAGCTTCCTTGTGTTTTTGCTGCCTTTAAGAAGCAACGAAAGGAACAATATGGTGCTGTTGAAAAACATGTTTGACAGAGTTGAAGTTCTAGTAAATGTTTAGCCACTGTGACCGAAAAGTGGAGCACCTGCAATGACAACAGAAGAAAGAAATTTTATGATATTGGGAAAGGTATATGACGTAATGTCTTGTGATTCACATTGCCTTATTCATCGAAAGCTATAATGTAGAAAATGCCAACCGATGGCTGAGTGGTTACGTTCCTGACTCCTGATCTGTGGGTCCCGTTGGTTTGAATCCCGGTTCGAGTATGGATGTTACTTTCTTTCTCTCAGTGTTTCTCTGTCCTTTCTTCTGTGATGATGCATGAATGTGGCCACCCCATAAACGGGTTTGTGGTAGTATGGCGCGGGCAACGCTACTCGCCTCCGTGACTTGGTTCACAGGTCCCCACTGGTAACGACAAATGAGAAGCAGTTTCTGGCCTTTTTGTGTGTAGCATAGGGCTCGTCACATCCAAGTACCCGCAGTTGGAAAAAAATAATGTAGAAATTCAATGAAGAAACCTGAAATATTCAACTTTAAAACTGAAGTTTGTTAAGAAGTAAAGATATTTCGAGCTATTCCCAAACGACTAAAGCTTTTTTTTATGGAAATCGAATCATAATATGGATTATTATAATCATGTAAATTGTTTGAGTGTAGAAGAAAAGTATTTAACGATTTTTTGACATTCGCAAAAAACATCTGTGAGTTCCTCAGTAAGTTTGTCTCACATAATACCACAAAATTCGAAGAAGAAATACCCAGTTCAGAATTTTTGAGCCAATTAGACTTTTACTTTAATCACATCAATAATTTAGTTACTGGTGTCTAATTAATATTACATCTAGGAATTTTAAGGAAATAATCAAATTTAGTCAGCTATAGTTAGAATTATAAATGGATTTCAAAACAAGTTAAGAATTTTTAGACATTCTTTGTAAAAAGAACTGTGCAACTTTTTTTCTTGTAAGAAATAGAAGGGAATTAAAAAAAACACATTTCAGTCCTCAAGTCTAAAAGTTTATGCAAGGTTTAGGTTATAATTCAAAGAAATTAAAATGCTTTACATGAATATTTTCGATGCCACAATCGAGAAATAAAAACTTCCCACACACAGCGACCTTTATGTTGATAAATATTTGCGGATGAGCGAGTGAGAGAAATCACAAGTTTTTAAACTATTATAAAAAAAATACTCAAATTTAAAACAGTTTGGACGAAAAATAACTTCAATGCTTGGAAGCTCTTACGTATGTGAAAGAGATTTTACCTCCATCAAATGTATTAAATATTAATACAGAAATCGACTCCCAGATTTTCCCATGCCGAACCTTATGAGATCAGTAATAATAAAGTTGGTGTTCATTAATTGATTATTTCGTTCACACACGCACATTAATCGATATGGTTCACTGACTTCATTACGATACTTAAATTGTAATTGTGAAATTAATTATTGTTCAATTGAGTTCAGTTTTTTTTGTTGCTATTTTTTCTGTAATTTCTCAAATATTAATTCAAATAATTTGACTCAATCCCTTTTTTGATTTCTATTTCTTTATTTTAATATATTTTTTTAAGTTTACAAATTTTTTACGTTTAGTTTTAACAGATTCTTCAGTTTAATAATATTATTTTAACTAAATAAAAATATTCTTAGTTTTTTATTACAATTAATTTATTTTTACTATTTAATATATTATATATTTGATTCTGTTCAGGTTGTATTCAATTTAAAAAAATCTAATGGATTTAATTCAATTTTAGTTGCATTTATTTCAAGTCAACAGTAGTAAAGTAATATTTAACAAAAACAAAATATTTAATTATCAGAATTTATCTTATATTTTTTAGTTTCATGTACTTGTTTTATTTTGTTTTTTTTTCCTTATTTATACATAAAATTTAACAAAATGATTAATTAATTGTGGCTCTCTATCATATCTAAGAATGTTATTTAAGAATGTTTTCGGTGCAGATGCTGTATAATCCAGGATGCAAAATTCTGATATTTTTTGGCGATGAAGAAATATCGCCAAGTTGACATATTTGCAGAATGATGTATATACTAGAGTTCCCAAAATAGAATTTTCTGCATAATTCTTATATAAGAATTATTTATCTAATGAATCATGCATATAGTGCATAAATCCTATAAGAATTATGCGCATAATGTATAAATCTATAACGCAATAAAAAACCTAATTGCCAGATACATAAGAGAATCCGCCAAAAAAAAAATCCACAAACTCTTATTTTTGTATCCTGGATGATATGACATCTGTGCCATATTTTTTTAACTGACAAACAAACAGCTTCTATAATCTAAATTCATTCAAATTGAAGAAAAAAAACTTCAGCCTGCAGTTATTCACAGTGAAATATATCATTGTATTTGCCAGAAAACTTTATCAAATGACTTTTTCCATAAAAAAATTGTACTATTTAAAATCTAAACACAATTTTTATTGAACCCTTTTTTAAGATCTAAATTAAGACACCAGTGATAAAGATTATTTTGAATGTGAAAGATAGATTCCTATTCATAAAGGAAATTCCATTTACCGATTCTTACCAATAACATCATTACACATTCTCAGACAGAAGAGAGGATGTCAATGCTTTAAGTTTAACTTAGTGTCGAAGCCTCCTTGCCGCACGAGTAGAACTTTTATGGAAGGTGGTGAAAATTACGGAGCTATTCCAGGGGCACCTCCTTTAATTGTGACTAAAATTTGGTTTGCTGGGCCCAATCCACCTAATTGGCCCGATGAGGGTTCATGTTTCTAATTCGATGAATTCGGATCGTCACTTCGGGTCTCCTCTCACACCCTCCACCCCCGTACAGACAGTGATAAAGACAAGGCCCCTGCACACACAATCCAGAGGAAGTAGAGCCCCAGAGCATTATCGTGGAGGTCCATTGGAAGAGGGCTTTTCCTTATTGGGTTATCTGCCGGGGCGCGCAGCCCCAGCTTCTAATCCAAACAAAGCGACGCGAAATTCAATTGGGATGGGGCGCTGTTTTATTTTTCTTAAACGTGTTAAGAATGCCTTCCGGTGCAACAACTTCTTTTAAATGTTTATCGTGCATGTTTTTCTTGTCGAATCTCTTCTTTTTTCTTTTTTTTTCTTCATCCGTTCACTTCTCTTTTGGCTCCGACCTTCGGATGGCACAAGGAGGATGAGAGCTGCTTCTTGGGAAGAGAGTTTTTTCTTGCTTCTTTCCCTGTATTATTATTGTTATTATCCAAATCCACTTGTCGATTCAGATGGAAAAGGAGGAAATGTCGAAGAAATAAAATATGATGGTATAGAGAAGAGCGATAAATTCTGCTGTCGACTTTAAATTTCATGCGTTATTCTGCGGAAAACATTTTTCAGTTATTTTCATTTAAAAGTCTCTAATTATTATTCCAGTAACCAACGTACTGCCGTTTTATTTTCTGTGATTATAAAGTAATGATGAGATTTATTTTAAAACAAATTTAATTTCTTCTTAAATACATTTTAATGTTTCAGAAACACGTGAGTAAAAATTATATTTTATGTTTTTCTTTATAGTATTCATTAATAATGAATAGTAAAATATTCTTCATAGATATTAAAATAATAAGTTAATTCAAATTATTCATACGAATGTAATGAATTTATTTATGGGAGCATTATGCTTGATTTATAAATGTCTTATATAACTTTCTTTTAATATTTAGACTTAAATTAAAACTGTCATTAGATTATAAAAATTTAACAACTTCATATTTCGGTATTGCAATCCATAAGGGTTTGAATTTATCATTTTGTTTTCATGAACAAGTTGCAATTCATCTCAAATTTAAACTGTAATTTATAATCGGTAATTTATATAACTATTAAAAGTAACTTATGAGATCTATGTGATTTTAGAGTGAATAAACTTGAAGCTTCATGTATAAAGTTTGATATTATTTCTTAAATTTATTGGCTGAAAATAATTACACGCGATTATAAGTGCAACATTTAGTCTTAGTATATTTTACGTTTTGCTTTAAGTTCCTTCTATTTTCGCGAAATTGCACGATAATGTACATTGTTATTAAATTAAATTTTCATTTTTATTAATAAGAAATGAAATTTAAAAACAAGAGAAATGTGTAACACATTGCCCAATACAAACGCGATAAGTTTGAAAGGAATTTTTATAACACTTTTTTCTCAAAGATTACAGAAATTAATATGATGTATTAGTATTACATTACGAGTATTTACTGCAGAGGATGATAATTCCCTCATTTGCATTATTCTTATAGTTTCTAAATTTTGAAATGGAAATGAAATAACTAAATAAATATTTAATATCATAACATTATTTGTTTTCTGATGTTCTTTAGAGTTAGATAATATTTCTGACTATGGAAAAAATGTATAAGTCTCTGGAATTATATAAAGAAAGATTATACACTAAAAAAGTTTTAACTTTTGTTTTGTTTTGTACGATACTAATTTTTAAGTAATGTTATTAAGTAAGTATATTTTAAGTAATGTTACTCTAATATGTAAATGAAATAACTAATTAATAGTAATAAAGTATTTTTCAAAATAACTAAAAAAAAATTAAGAAAACAGATATTTCTTCTTGGAAATATTGTCTTTCTTATTAAAATGACTTAATACTTTATTGTTCACCATACATTTTTATTATAAAAATTATTAAAATATAAAATAAATTGCAGTTTCAGTATCATAAATTTATGTTTTAGTTTTCTCGGAACGATTTGAAAATTTTCTTAATGGGGGGAAAAGAGCACATTATTATAAAGTATATTAATTCTTGTAATTTTATTTAGTATTACTAAACAGAAACTTGTGCTCATATTTTACATCTTAGAAAGCGAAGTGGCAATTTTGTAAAATTAAAATACATTCTTATAAAAAGGGTTTTCTTTATTGAGATCGTTTTTTTTTTCTTGAGTTTATTATTTTTTAATTGAATTAATTTTCTTTATGCTTCAATTATTTTAACTTTTATTATAGTTAAGTACCTTTCTTAATAAATACATAAATTTCCTTGAAACATAATATGGCTTCAGAATGTAAAAATTACAAATTCATTTGATTAATAATTCTTTTTTTTTAAATTAATTAAAAATTGTATTTCCTATAACCGATAAAATATAGCTTCATAAAAGTTAGAAATGTTATACAAAAGCATTCCACGATTTAGAATTGCATGTGAAATGTTAATTTTTAGAATAAATTCTGTTTCAGTATCATAAATTTATGTTTTAGTTTTCTCGGAACGATTTGAAAATTTTCTTAATGGGGGGAAAAGAGCACATTATTATAAAGTATATTAATTCTTGTAATTTTATTTAGTATTACTAAACAGAAACTTGTGCTCATATTTTACATCTTAGAAAGCGAAGTGGCAATTTTGTAAAATTAAAATACATTCTTATAAAAAGGGTTTTCTTTATTGAGATCGTTTTTTTTTTTCTTGAGTTTATTATTTTTTAATTGAATTAATTTTCTTTATGCTTCAATTATTTTAACTTTTATTATAGTTAAGTACCTTTCTTAATAAATACATAAATTTCCTTGAAACATAATATGGCTTCAGAATGTAAAAATTACAAATTCATTTGATTAATAATTCTTTTTTTTAAATTAATTAAAAATTTTATTTCCTATAACCGATAAAATATATAGCTTCATAAAAGTTAGAAATGTTATACAAAAGCATTCCACGATTTAGAATTGCATGTGAAATGTTAATTTTTAGAATAAATTCTGGAGTAAAAACGCAGCATCTTTAGAAATAAACAAAACAAAAATATACAAAAAAGAGTCAGACTTTATAATGCATATAAGATATATATTATATTCTGCATATATTGATACTTAAAATATAAGGTGTAAAAAAAAGAACTTTTCTTTCGATAATTTTTAGTTAATATTTTTTATTGAAGTTCCAATTACACTACTGGCCATTAAAATTGTTGCACCAGGAAGAAATGCAGATAAAAAAAATGATATTTACTGGACAAATATATTATACTAGAAATAATAAGTGATTAAATTTTCAAAAAATATATATTTGGCTGGATAGATCCTGAGAAATCAGTACCCAGAACAACCACCCTTTTGCAGCAATAACAGCAGTTATACGCCTGGGCAATGAGTCAAACAGAGATTGGATTGCATGTACAGGTACAGATGGCCATGCAGCTTCAACACGATGCCACAGTTCATCAACCGTAGTGACTGGCGTTTGGTGACGAGCCAGTCGCTCGGCAACCATTGACCAGACGTTTTTTATTGGTGAAAGATCTGGAGAACGTGCTGGCCAGGGCAACAGCCGAACATGTTTTGTATCAAGGAAGGTCCGTACAATACCGGCAACATGCGGTCGGGCATTATCCTGCTGAAACGTAGGGTTTCGCAGGGCTCGAATAAAGGGTAGAGCCACGGATCGTAACACACCAGAAATGTAAATTGCACTGTTCAAAGCACCGTCAATGCGAACAAGAGGTGACCGTGACGTGTATCCAATGGCACCCCTTACCATCACGCTAGGTGATGGGCCAGTATGACGATGACGAATGCATGCTGCCAGTGTGCGTTCACCACGATGCCTACAAACACGGATGCGACCATCATGATGCTGTACACAGAACCTGAATTAATATGAAAAGATGACATCTCGCCATTTGTGCGCCCAGGTTCGTCGTTAATCATACCATTGAAGGTGCTCTTGTCTATGACGCAGCGTCAAAGGAAGCCGCAGCCATGGTCTCCGAGCTGAGAGTTCATGCTGCTGCAAACGTCGTTGACCTGTTCGTGCAGACACTTGTTGTCTTCCAAACGACCCCGTTTCTTGACTCACGGCTCGTGACGTGGTTGCACAATCCATTACGGCCATGCGGATAATATGTCTGTCTTCTCGGCTGCTAGTGATAGGTGGCCGTTGAGATCCCGAATGGCGTTCCGTATTACCGTCCTGAAACCATCGATTCCATATTCTGCTAACAGTCGTTGGATCTCGACCGACGCGAGCAGCAATTGTGCGATAAGATAAACCGCAATCCCGGTACGCTACAATTCGACCTTTATCAAAGTCAGAAACGTGCTGGTACGCATTTCTCCTTCTTACACGAGGCATCACAACAACTTTTCACCAGGCAATAACGTTCAAATGCAATTTGTGTATGAGGAACCGGCTGAACAATTTCCTCATTTAAACACAATGTAGGTGTCGCTACTGGCGCCTGCTTTGTCTGAATGCGCTGAAAAGCTAATCATTTGCATATCACAGCACCTTCTTCCCTTCATATAAATTTCACGTTTCTAGCATGTCGCCTTCTTGGTGTATAAATTTTAATGGCCAGTAGTGTATTTATTTAGAAGTAAAAAATGTAATGTAATTCTTGTAAAGATTGTGATGACTTTCTCTGAAAATTTAATTTATGTAAACATCGTTTTTTGTTCTAATGTAATATTATCTTTAATTAAATTTTGTTTGCCGAAATCCAACTTTAGTAAAAGAACATATTTAACAGAAAATTCCTAAAAATTGACTTAGAAAATGACATTCACATGTTCAAATTGTATTAATCATTTAGAAGTGCACTTTCAATTCTACATAAGAGATTTTTTAATAAAACTTTAAGGATAATTTAATAATTAGGCATAGATATAGAGTGAACATGTTCTTGTAAACAAAATATACAATTTTCAAGTGATTGTATTGAAATATAATAATTAGTTTTTGCTTTTAATCTACTTTACAGATTTTAAAATCTTTTTTTCAGTGTTGTTAAATAAAAATACGTAGTTATTAACTAATATATAGGATAATAATAAAATTATCATATTATATATGTTGTTTTCCATTCAATTTTTTCAAACATTGGTTTGAAATTGGAAAACACAGAAACTGGAGTTTTGATTCTACGATTAGTTTTGAATCTTTTTTATCAAGCTTCCAAAAGAAACCTCCTTTTACTTCAAATTAATAAAACTTATTTGCAGACTAAAAAAGTAGAATAAAAGTAATAAATATTATTTAAAATTTTGAGATTTAAGATGCATTCAAAAATTTGGAAGCAAAGTAAAAATATACAAAGATAACTTTACAAAAAATAAAAAATATTATCAAAATTCAAAATTTTGATTTGTTAAACACATTAAAGAAAATTTAATTTTATATATTTAGTAAAACAAAACAAATAATAAGAAATTTTTTAATAAATTTAAGGAAAAATTTTAAGATTATATTATATTTGCAAAGTTTTTTTTATATATAAAATTATATAAAAAAGTATGTACTTAATAACTTGTGTAATTTTATAATGAATAAAACTTTCTTCAAAAAATAGGTTGGAAATGGGGAAAACAGCCTTAAAACAGATTACATATTTTATAATCAGCCGGCCAACTTGTCTAGGGGTCAGCGTGCCTGACTACGGAAAGGGAGGTCCTGGGTTCGAATCCCGGTACAGGCAAGGATGTACTTTCTCTCTCTCTATCCTGTCTTTGTCCTTACCTTGTGTGTGAATGAGGTATGAATAGGGCCTAACCTATAAACGGGGCCCTATAGAATGTGAGAGGGTGCGATGGTGACCCACCACCTGTGGTGCACCGGGGTCAACGCCTCAGCGGCAAAGAGATCTCTGTTTCTGGCCGGTTCCTTGGGTAAAAGGGGACAATACATCCCGATATACCCCGACCATTGGAAAAAAATATACTTTATAATCAAGCTTCATTCTCCTTTTTACAAGGGTCACTCTGAACTTTTTGATATACAACTGGGTTTTTAAAGTTAAAATTACAAAATTTTAGGTGTGTTCAAAGTCGTCTCCTACAGCATCAATGCAATTTTGTAGAGGAATTTTTCACAGATTAAATGCCTCAAGCCATTTATTTCTTGGAATAAATGAAAGAAATGCATTTATAGCAACATCAATATCTTCTTCTGAATGAAAACGACGTCCACGTAAGTTTTTTAGATTAAAGAATAACCAAAAGTTTCACATAGCTAGATCAGGTGAATACAGCGGATATTCGATCACTTTAATTTGTTTTTGTTTAAGAAACTCAACTGTTAATCCGACTGTATGTGAAGATGCATTGTCATTGTGAAGCATTACTACCCTAACATTCAGTTCTTGTAGAATTTCTGGAAGATATTTAGTGGTATACCAGTTTGCTGTTATTATCTCCTGTCCTTCCAACTTGATGGCTTTGACCAATCCCGTACTTCTGAAGAAAACGGCATACATCACTTTTTTCAGTGCGCGTTGTTTTTCCACCATTGTCGGTGTGGGATCATCTTCAAAGACCCATACTTAGCTTTCTTGACTTGTTGGAACGTAAAAAACGGTATGTACGTTTCATCACATGTTACAATATTAGAAATGATGCGTTGGGCGCCATCTTTTAACAATTTAAAAGTTTCTTTACTGATTCTGACACGCTCCTTTTTTTGCTGTTCAGTTACATTAAGAGGAACCCAACGGCAAACTACTACTTTTTTCATATGTAATTCTTCATGAATGATTTTGTGTATGGCTGCAGATCCAATGTTAAGTTCCTACTGTACCATTTGATAGGTACAGCAATTATCATCCATTAACATTTTTCGTATGGCAGGCATTATCCGTGATTACTGCCAACGGCGGCCTTCCTGTGTGTTTTTGATCCTGAAGAAAATTGCGACCTCTTCTAATTCTCTATACCATCTGAATACAGTAGCACGAGCTGGAGATTCATCACCAAATGCTAATTGCAACCGTTGAACGCATTCTTCTTGATTTAACCCTGCTTTAAAGTCGTAGAAAATTATAGTGCGAAAAAGCTCTCGTGTCAACTCCATTTTCTCTTCTGTTTAAAATTTATTCTACTCTAAACAAGTTGAAGTAAATCAGTACAAAATCGTCTTCTGTGTTAAAATACTTTGTATTTTAAAATTAAACCGTTATTTTTATTTTGTAAGTTCTCGTCTGTGCGTATCTCAAAAATTTCAGAGTAACCCTCATATAATTGCTTTTTTCTTGCCTAATTTCAACAAATAATTACTATTTTACATTGTAAATATACATTTTGTTGCAGTTTTTGATATAAAGTAATCCAAAATATATAGAAATTAATCCTGTTATCTGAATTAAATATCAAAAATTTTGCTTAAATATTTTAATCATTTGTATATTAAAATGATCTGTTTGGCAGATTTATTTTCATAATTTATATTACACATATAAATCAAAGTCGTAATTACTTCATTTCTTTATTTTTAGACATTTCGTTTATAAAGCGACTTATAAATATGCTTATAGTAATTTCTTTAATTTTCCTTATAGAAAATATTTGACATGATCTTTGAATTTAAGCATAGGCATACAGATTCAGCACTTTGAAATTTATTCAATTCTAGAAAACCCAAATATTAAGAAATATATGTCCATTTCTAGTTATATTTATTCACGAGTATATTCTGTGTATTTTCGGAAGAATATAAGGGATAAATTGTGAAAATTAAGTAAAACAGATATTAGTTTATTACGGTAAAAATTTTCAATATGCATTTCTAATAATTTAAATCTCTTTCAAAAGCTTATCTGAATTAATTTTGTATACAAAATAATCAATAATGAATTATAATTTTTTGTGCAAAAAATTTTAATATTCTTCACAATTCTTGATTATTTTTCTTCAAGTATCACAATAAGAGTCAGAATACTAAATTTAAGTTATCATTTGAAAATAAAGTTTTATTTTTTGTTTTAAATTATGCATTAGATAATATTCATTGTAAATTAATAGGTAAATACGAATAGGATTTGATAGTATTATGAAAAAATACCAAGCAAAATGATTCAAATTTTAAGTACAACTATTATTAGGGAATAATTTTATTTTAGTTAATTCATGTAATGCAAAGAAGTAGATAAAAAGTTTTAAATTATTTTGTCATTTAAATAAAATTCCTACTTAAATTTTATTATATAAAATTGTAAAAAAATTATTTTATTTTAATTATAATTGGAAAAATTAGCATTAATGTGGCAATAAATTACCCGTAAAATTTACACAAATGAAAGAATTTATTATGTAATTACCACGCAAGCAGGTTTGATTGATTTTAATGCGTAAAATTTATTTAGTGTTTATAAATTAGAATTCACTTACTAAAGTTATTATAAAAGCACTAATATTCCACTCTATATAAAATAGTCGAATAGTGGTACACATATTTATTTAAAATAGTCTAGAAAATAATGATATGAAATATTATATAATAATCATATGAAATATATAGAACAACTTTAAAGGAATAAAGAATACCAGTATAAATATTCTATGTTGATAATTCTAAATAAATTGTTTACTCGATCATATTTTCCAATTATTGCTGAGAGAGACTTAGTTGTGGGTTTTGTGTGGAAGTTATATATGATCTAAAGAAGTAAGCGGGGGCATCTCTAGAACGATTTTATACAAATAATACATTATTATAAATTAAAATTTTGTTATTTTGTTACTGCTTCACACTTTTTATGATATATCTGATTTTCAAAGAGTGTTTTCACCAAACTTGAAAAATTTTTGAATACTGTTTGGACTGATTCCAGGTTAATTCAAGCTAATTTACATTAAACATATCATATTGAAAGGGTTATTTAATGAAAATGGTTTTAAATATTTTCTGTGTACTGGATCTGCTTTTATTCTTCAGTTTAAATATGTAAGCATTATAAACTGAATAATTTTACTGAAAGTATTCGTAAAATGGAATATTTCATGCAAAAATAATTGAAATCAAAGAACAAAGTTTCCATATACATTCTATCAATTGGCATTAATCCAAATTGTCATTAATATGTTCTGCATTAAATGATGTCGATAAATTATTTTACAAAAGATAGCCTATTGTATGCTATATAAATGTATAATTGAAAATATAATTGTGAAACATAGTGATATCAAGTTTTGAAATACATATAAAACTATTAGTTGGGGGGGAGAGAAGATCCTATTTTAACATTGATGAGGAATTCAGATATTATGAAAACAAAATAATTAAAGCTAAATATTACCTTGTTTTTTATTTTATTATTTATATTTTTTAAAGATATATATATATATATATATATATATATATATATATATATATATATATATATATATATATATATATATATATATTAGAGCTAAATTTAAAACTTTGATTAACGAAATTTTCAATCCTACATTTTGATTATAGTGATGCACCGTTATGTGTCTTGAATAAAACTGTCGAAGCATTTTGTCTACAATTCATATTCCTGTGAATTCTAATTTTCGTGTATAAAATTACTAATTGTAATTTAAACAATTTTAGAAAGCTTTTTATGTACCCCATTTCCTCAATTTTTTCTGAATGTGATACGCTAAATTAAAATGAAGTAGCTTTCTAATAAAATAAAGTTTTCAAAATTAAAAAATATTTTTTTTTTCCACAGAATAAATATTTTTGTCAATTCAACAGATAATATAAATTTATATCTGCATCAAACTATTTCAAAATTAAATACCATTTTTTTTCACCAATACATTGTAAAGAAATGTAATTATATTTTTATTGTATATTTATCATTATCTTATAAGAAATTATAAACCTAAGAAATGTAAGTTTTACTAAATATTATTATTTCCTATAAAACTGTTTTTAAATTTTTACTGTAAGTTAACCATGAATTGTTCCTATTATTTTCAGTTCGTTTAATAGAGTTTTGTGGTTGATTAACTGAATATGAATTTATGAGTAACATTTTCACAAATCTTAAGCAACAATCTTAGGTTCTTCAATAATCTAACTTTACAACTAAATTTCACTAATATCTTTTAAACGATATTTAAGAGTCAAGAAAACTGATTTTCTTACTATGCTTCAACAGTAGTACGTATATATTTTTATTTTCGTATTTTTTTTCTAAGTAGAAAATTGAACTGGAGCCCAAACGTCGCCCAAAATTAACACCAGGTGAAAGGTAATTGGATGTCCATACCAGATACCACACCAGCCAATAAAACAAATAAAAGAAGGTACAAAGTGAGAAAGGGGTGTTGAAGGCGAAAGTGGAATAAGAAAGAACATGAGGCGGAAAGAGGAAAAGACAAGGGCTTATCGACAAAGCAGGGGCTTTCAGAAGACGAGGAGGAAAGGTACTAAAAAACGGGGATGGGAGGTAGGGGCTAAAGTCGTGGCTCATCGAGCACTATTCCGACCGAAGAGATTAGCTGACGTTTCTGCCGTT
This sequence comes from Latrodectus elegans, assembly GCA_030067965.1. NCBI lineage: Eukaryota > Metazoa > Arthropoda > Arachnida > Araneae > Theridiidae > Latrodectus > Latrodectus elegans. Next base: position 34,341,072 of record CM057818.1, on the reverse strand, counting down.
AATCCGAAGGGACAACCCTAAGAGGGACGAAAATTTACGACCGTTTGCGCCCCTGTATCGTTTATTTTTTTTCCACTATCAGAACTGAAAACTTCAGAGTGCCCCGATTTTTTGAATTTTTAATTCAGCTGCCGAAAAATAAGCGATTCGTGAAATAAAATCTAATATCCGCTCACACAAAGTTGATTCAGTGCTAATGTTGGTCTTTTCTTTGTTTCGGTATTCACTGGTTTGGTTTTCCTTTCCATTTTTGCCTCTGAAAGTCATTAAGCAAAACCTCAATGTGAGAAAAAGAGGTGATTACTTGCGTTAGTTTCTAATGACTCATCGAGGTGGATAAATTATTATTTCCTGATATGTTTGTAATTAATGAAATATGTAGTCATTAAAGAGGAATTTTTCAATTATTTTGACGAGTAAAAATAAATTCTTAATTCTTTTTAGTTTTTTTTTCAAGAGAGAAGTACGAAAGGTAAGCATTTAATGATAATTTGAAATTTGAATTTTTTATTTAAGTATAATCACACACACTAATATAGTCAAAATAAAAAAATGAATAATTGAAAAAGGAAATTGATAAATATTTTCGAACAATACGTTTTTAAGTTTAGCTTTTGTAATTAAATAAAGAACATAGCTATTGATTAAAAAATAAAAAGATACAATATGGAATATTTCATATTACCTTATATGTTTTGAACTCGTTCAACAAATCGTGTATGTAGAATATGAATATTAGAATAATATGAGTAGCTTAGTAGTTGGGGCATCGGCCTTCCGTCTGGTAGGGCGGGTTTCGATTCTCAATGCCGCCAAACACCGAGTACATGCAATATACGTGCTCGTTAAATCTGTGTAGTCGAAATTCCTGTGGTCCATCGTTGAGCAGTTGCCATGGGTGCAATGGTCTAGAGAAAGTGTCCTCCCTTTTCAGATCAATGTCAAAATTGAGGGAGTGGATACTCTGGTGGTGCCATCTATCAAGGAGTTTAGAGCAAAGTCGTGCTTTTACCTTTCTCAATGTTCTGGTTAAACGAAATATGCACCCTACTACCTTAAATTCACCGAGCCAAAGGCATAGCGAACTTGGCTTGTACAAGTATAAAAAATAACAACAACACCAGAGTAATATAACTCATGTTAAAAGCAATACAGAGGGTATTAACACATTTTAGAACGATTTCGATGAAGAATAAAAAAGTAAATATCTTAGAATAAAAATTTTTCGCAAAGCTTATTATTTTAAATGACAAATATCGTCTGCTACTTTTAAATTTATTCTTCTTTCAAAATGTCTCATAAAAACATGCTGGGAACTGAAGGATACGTTTTTGCGCTTTCCGAAGATAAACGTTCTTATTCCAGAATTCAAAAACGTTGTGAAATGCATGGTATTAAAATTCCTAAGTGCAAAATAAGCAACGTTATTAATCGGACAGTTAAAAATCGTCAATCATTATTTTTACACACAAAGAAGTCTCCAGACGAATATTCGAAAAAGGTACGTACTGTTTCAAATATTTCTAAAGTCAAACCCCTGGTAACAAGAGAAAATCCACCAACACGGAAATCAATTGCAAAGTCTTTAGATACATCTGTAGCAAACATAAATAAAATAATAAACCAAGATTTACAACTGAAGAAAGCTAAAACCAATGTTCACCAGATTTTGCCAAGACATGTGGCTCAACGCAAAACATTTTCTAGAATCCTGTATGAAAACCATTTAGCAAGAAATAAATGAAAATACATTGTGACTCTTGATGAAACATGGGTTTATCTATATGACTGCAACAAAAAAGGTCTCTTTACTATAGAAAACGAGGAGAAAAATATGTACAATTCTGGTTCTGTAAATGTAAAGAGAGTTTCAGTAAAGGGGTTTATGATTGTTACAGGCTTCTAATATACAATGGAACATTATAAATAAGAATAGTGGAAAAATGTTAAAATCAACTCATCATACTATCAGAAGAAGGTTCTACATCCAATATTTACAGAAGAAATTCTACTTCTTTATCCCGATAACTTTCAAAGGGTCAAACTTCATCAAGAAAAAGCTACAAGTCATACTTCGAAAACTATCCACTGCATTCCTAGTAAAAGTGAAGACTAATACAGGTATTGCATATATACCTTTTCAATGTATTCCTGCGAAGTCCCCTGACGTTTCACCTATGGAGTATTGTGTCTTTGGTCTGTTAAAAAAAGGCTCTTTCTAAACATTAACCCACCACGATAGATGGATTCTGGAAAGTAGTGGAAGAGGAATGGAAAGCAATACCCTTTGAAATTTTAAGAAAACTCTTCTATCATGAAAATCATGATGCAGACACGTAGTCCAAAATAAAGGCTATTAGATCGAACATTTAAAAAAATAATCTTTACATTTTAAACATTAATTAAACGGCCCAGAAAACGTTCTAAAAATGTGTTAATACCATCTGTAGTGTACACAAGAGCCTGGAGAAAACCATTGCAGAATATTGAAATTTATTATAAAAATGAGATTGTGAGATAATACATACTTCTTCCTTTCTTCATTGAAATATACCTTATATTAAACTAAATTAATTTTGATTTCAAATATTTTTTCAAAGATATATTCTACTATTAATTGTGTGCAAGTAAAATCAATAGATCTATTACTGTCTTAGGAAACATCATTTAATAAGATTTTGTTACAATTATATGATTCTATTTGAAAAAAAAAATCCTTTTCAAAGCGGCAATATAGATTACCGAAAATGTACTTAGACACAAGAAATGTATCCATAGATATCTTCAAATGACTACTATCTTATTGAGTGTTAAAGATAATGTCTCTTAAAAGATGACACAAAATTACACAAACCCATATGTCAACAGAGTAGTATTTACTTTCGGAAATCAATTTTGACGACGTTTTTACGTAATTAAAAAATGATAAGAAAATTCTCACTCTCCCCCTTTATTTTGCTTGCAAAATTTTCTTATAATACGATAATTGATTTCTCAACATGTAGAAGTAAATATCATTTATGTCATGATCTTCAATTTTATCTGCTTTTCTACGCTTGTTATGATCTTTTTATGACATAGTATCGTGAACTTTATACCGTCATTACTGAAAACATTTAAACATTTAGTGGTCAGTACCCAAGAAAATAATTGCTATTAAACCTTTAGGATAAAAAATAAATTTAAACAACTTAAATTATCCAAAAAAGTCAGAAATATATAAGTTCATGAATTTTTTTTACAAAAGAGTATGTTTATACTAGATACTAGTAATAAAAAATAGTTTTATATCAAGTACAATTGTGATTTCTGCCTTCATATATTGTTTAAGTAATTGAGTTTTCCATCACGTGAGTGATTAAATATATATATATATATATATATATATATATATATATATATATATATATATATATATATATATATATATATATATATATATATATATATTTATAGATAGATAGATAGATAGATAGATAGATAGATAGATAGATATAGATATAGATATAGATAGATATGCACATCGTGATAGAGGTAGCTTTAAGCATTTTGTATTTTTGTAAAAAAACATAGCATGTCAAATCTCAATGATGTCTAACGAGGTCAGATTTTAGCATTTAAGTTTAATGGAGTCCTATTTATTGGATATTCAATGTAAAAAGTATATATAATTTTAATATAAGGTGTTATTATGAAAATTTTATCAAATTGTTTGATTTCTCAGATATTCAAATAGAGTTCGAATAATAAAATCTCAATTACCTGCGAAGACTATGACTTAATGTTTTATCTTTTAGACGTTTCTAGGGCACAGTGTCTGAACTTCAAGCATTGTAGACACAGTTTTACAAATAAGTTGGCAAAGTAAAATGATAGATGTATAAAAAAAGGTGATTGAGAAATACCGAGGAAACCCTTAGCAGATAATGAAGCTGATTATGATATATAAAAAGAAAACAGCTGCACCCAAAATATAGTAGTACAAATATAGACCATTGCTCAGTCAGCACCTGGATTCTCCGGTGTCAGTAATTTCATTTAGAAGGCGCTATAATAAAAAGCATATAGAGCAGCTATTCTCAAGATAATTTTAATAAATTTTAATGATTAATGCCATTTATAGTACTAAGCCTATAAAACCATTTCGACTATTAAGGGGGATACAGTTACATGAACAGACTTTTTCCAACAACAAAGCTATCATGTACACGGCATGAGCACTCTTGACATCTGCTTGCTCAATCATAAGTATGAAAGGAAAGATCAATAAGAAGAAATATAGACGTATTTCGGTTAAGTTCATTTTATGATGAAAACTTTGTTTCCAGCAGAAGATGATATTTTTTCCGAATGATAATATCCTATTCATATACATCAGGACTTGTTTCATTATGATTTGTGATGAACACCAGGCTTTAGTGAGAAATCCTCCACTCGCCATAATTTACTGATCTTAAAGTAATCGAGCCATTATGTTCTACTTTAAAGGATTCAATCAGGAATCGAAGGATCCCCTTCCATTTCTCCCGGAAACTTTCAGAATATATTCATGAAATATATTACATTATTCCTTGAAATATTGGGTTGTTTGGAAAATTATTTCGTTTTTCCCATGTGGATTAGCTTTTTGCTAGTAAAAACCAACCACTTTATGAGTGTGAAATCGTGCTACTGCCAGAAAGATGTTAAACGCTATTGGACTAGAATAGACAATATGCAATGCAATACGATATTTATTTGTTATACGTTTAAGTTATATGTTTTTTCTTATACGTTTTTCATAAAAATGAAAAACGAAATCACTTTCCGAACAACCCAATACAATTCTGAACTTGTATATCTTGATCAAAATATTTGATTTCTATTTCATGCCCAAAATAGTGTGAGGTGATATAATTTCAGTGATCTTTCGTAATTAATGTGTAGAACTAGTGATATTTGGTTAAAATAAATTTCTTTTGAGTTACATTAAAGTAAAATAAGCATAAACAACACAAATTAGTGATAAAATATTATGATGAGCAATATGAAATTGTTTCAATATGATATATATAGTAATCAATTGAATCTGTCTATGGATTTACCTTTTTGAAAGTTCCTGGTAATAAAAATCTTAAAATTTAAAACATTGATAAATGAAAACAATTAAATGTTAAAAAAAAATTTAACATGAAAAAATAATTAGTGTTTTTACTTAAAATACAGATTTATTTTCCGTTGAAATAAATAATTTTAAATTCCATTCATCTGAAAACCCTGAATTACAACTAAATTTATCCTTATTATAAAAGTATTTTGTATTTCAAAATGTATTGTATTTCCTACATAAAAGCAAAACAGAAGCAAAATATTGTATTACAAATTTTAGGAAATTTAGGATTTCTTCTATTTCTAAAATAAAATAAATTGAAGTAATGAAATTTGTTTCTTGCGAAGTTAATTGCTGTAACTTTAGTAAATAATGATTTTTCGAAACCTCATGTTGTATTTAAATTATTTTATTAGAATTTTATAATTTGATTACTGATAGTTAATTCTTTAGATAAATACTTCAATTGGTTTGTTTTTTATATAAGCATTTTTTACACACATATCTGTAAATTAAGAATAATGCCGGAACCAGATCTTAACGATACAAAAGCAAAGCAAGCGTGATTAATTCATAAAACCCATGCATCAAATAAATGAAAAATAAAAAACAAAAGAGATGGTGCAGGTATGATATCAAGGATATAAAACTACGATTATATATCATTGGGGCATTTGCGTCACATATGATCAATACAAAAACTGAACAGAGGTTGTTAGTATGATAGTTAATACATATGTCTCCCATACGAAGAAATACAGTTTGTACAATGCAGAGGATCATATTATCTAGATGTATTTGGGGCAGAGAAATTGATTCACCAAGCATTACTAACAATACTCTTTGTAGGACCGGTTCATATGTATATATGGTGTGACAGGCTACGATTCATGTGCTAAAACAGGACATCCCACAAATGCTCTTTCGGATGCAAGTCCTGTGAGAATGCTGGCCATTCCATACAAATAATATCCTTCTATCGAAGGCAGTCGATGATGAGGAAGGGAATTATCATCCATAAACACAAATTCATTGCTTGCCCCTAAACAAGTGGACATTTTGTTCCAAAATGATGTCCCGATCAATTTGATACGTCACAATTTCGATTTGAAGATGCATGCAGATATGTTTTGCCCAGTAGTATAATGTCTCCTCAAACGAGCACCCCTGCACCACCTTAACGTGGACATTCAAGGATGTTTTTGGTGGGGAATTGGGTACGTGGCGTTCTCCGTATGAAATTTCGACATGAATCACACTGGAAGCTTAACCTCAACTCGTCGGAATGGCAAGATCATTGTGACGATGTCCATATTCCATATTCTCTACTTCAGCTTAACCACTGGCAATAGGGAGTTGTAGTGAGAAGACACTTGTGACAGGCCTGCGAACATTTATGTCGATGGCTTGGCACTGTCCCAAACGTTTGTAAATGGTTTGCCGAGAAACGGTTTCGCATATGGCTGACGCAACAGGTCCAATGCTGTGCATCATCTGTTTTTTTTGTTTTGTTTTTTGTTTTAATAGTTGTGGCCAAATGCCAGTCGTCATTCAGCATGGATACACGTGGATGAATCGCAATGTAACGTATACTAACATTTCCATATTTTTGGAGTCATAGCCCCTTCCTCGGCTACTTCTTCTTCGTTCCAGGCGGCCAAAAATTCTACCACGTTATATACTTTCGACATCCGTACTCTGTGTCATGCCTTATGCTGTCGTGGTACTGAGCACCCTACAGACAGGTTGCAAACACGTGTCCTTCTTCATTACAGGCATTTATATACCCTTCCCAAACTCAGTCGTTATTGTGGCGTATGCTTGGCGTCATCAGGTGGTGCCTTCCTAAAATTTGCATATAATGCTAAACCATGCGTTTGACATTTTTACAGATGGCATTTTTTTAGCGTTTGATTTTACTGTGTTTCTGGATTATCCTTAACTTGTGGAATTATTTCACATATGAGTTTGTATTGCTTGCTTATGCACCAAAATTACATTTTTAAATAATATTTCATTATTTATATTAACAAAATTTTTATATTTTACCATTTTTCAATGATAATTCATGTGAAGGATAAAAAATCATTTAGTAAAATTGAGAAATTTATTGAATTGAAAGTTTATAGAAATAATAGAGAGCTAAATTAAAATATGAAAAAAGAAATTATATAATATCAATTAAAGTTTAATAAAGTATCTTACATTGACTACCCACTTTATATCCCCTTTCATATACATTGACTACCCACTTTATCCCCTTTCATAAAGAGCTCCTTGCTTAATAAATATATGTATGTACATAGCCGACCGGTGGCTGAGTTGTTAGCGTTCCTGACTCCTGAGCTGAGGGTCCGGGTTCGAATCCCGGTTCCGGTATGAATGTTACTTTCTTTCTCTATTCTCTTTGTGTTTCTTCTGTGATGATATTTGAATGTCACCCACCTTATATACTTGTAAAAAAATTCGTACATTTTTTTTTACTAAGACACCTTAATAAAAAATATAAGAATTTTTTTACAAGTATGCGAATTGATATTTATAAAAGTTATCTTTAAATAATATCATTTGCTATTTGAAATACAATACAATACAAGAAATAATTCATGTATAAAATTCTTTGATATTTAAGACAATGGAAATTATTGGGGTGGTGAATGATTTGAAAATATTTTGCTCCAGAAATATCTGGTGTTTTCACAACTTTATCCCTTATGCCCTATTTTTTTTTTTATTAAACTACATTGTTTTAAAGTAAATAAATTATTTTTGTTGGCTTCGAGATAATTTCTTTCCTGTTTAGTAATGGAAGAGATTTGCAATATAAGAAACAAATGGAATCTATCTTATTCATATTATGCATCTGATCATACCAGCTAAAGCAATTTATTATTGTAAAAATTAAATTAACATAGTTCGTATGTAGAAATTTAATCTATCAATGTTCTCATTAAAAAAAAGTACAATATTTTGCTTCAAAAATAATATCGTTGCTTACTATTAATAAAATTGAGATTAGATTTGAGATATAGGGTGAGCAATTTTTTTTCTCGGTGGTTTTTTTTCTAGGTTAGTTTTTATTTGTATAACTTGTTCAAATATTAGATATTCAGGAGTTAAATTAAGTTTGAGAGGAGTTTTAAATTTTCATATACAGCCCTAAGTTTTTTGGATTATAATGTCAATATCAGTATAAATTTTCAAATTGGGAAATTTTTAAATATTTCATGATAAGTTGCTTATGCGGCCAATTTTTAATTGATAATTCGGCAGCTATAAGATGTAAAGAAGAAAAGGCAGAGTTATATCAGTACTGCAGGTGGCAGGTATACGTGAATTATAAAATTCCCTAACAGGATATGAACTTTTTTCTCAAATTAGACACATCCCTATTTCTTTTACAAGAAATATAGTATCAGCCTCATTGGCACTCAAAAAGCTGCATAAAATCAGACTGTATACTGAAATGATCTCTCTTGTATATCCATCTTATGCTCAGTCATTGAAAAAGTCGTTTGAATTAAGAATGGAATCTTATGAAGCTTAATAAAGCTTAGCAGCATTGAAATGGCTTATTAAAGGCAGCTGTTCATCCGTAATTCAAATGGTATTGGCTAATCTGCTGTGTGAATTTTAATTTCGAAACAGATTTTATTAATTATCTATCTTCTTACTAAGGCCCTGAAAGAGATTGAAACTGTTTCCTACAAAAACGAATATTGACAGCAATTAAAGTCATTGACATCTTATAAACATGAGGCATCATTATTAGGATGATTATATTGCATAAGAAAGGCTTTTTGAAATGAACTGTGTACAAAAAACCAGTCTCTATTTGATGTCCAATATCAGTAGATTTATGTTTTTTTCGATTTCTTAGTATGTTAATTATGTTTTTTAATTAAACAAAAAGGTAATTTACATATTTTAAAAATTCATGAATATAACTAGTTCATAATTTAAGCTTTTGACACATGTTTTACATTGTTGTTCTCTGCCACATATAAGCAATTTTTATTACTAATTCACTGTAAATTCCATATATCAGATTTCAACTATTAATCCAAATTACATACTATTAAGTAATAAAAATTCCATTATAAATTAATTTATATCAAGGTATATATTTCCATTAGATGTTCAGTCAAATCAATTAATTTCTTAGTTTTATGATAACGAAATTAATTGATTTAATCCTGTATTGCTGATTTCAAACCTGCTCTAAATGATCCATTATTAAAACTATACAATAATCATTAGCTACGAAACTATCCCGGTATATATAATCCATACAACCAAAATTGCTAATCGGTATAGAAGGTAATTCAAGATGAGATGGAATCATGTCTCCATCGCTAGGGAATTCAACAGTTTTCGCAGAATGTCCCAACTTACTATCCCTCCTTGTCCGAATCATTTAGCTTTAATTCTCCTGGTCCATTGCTTCGAAGAATAGAAAGGTGGTGCCAAGCGAACAAGCTTGAATCTCCTTAAATTAGGGAGGAACTTAAATGTCTTTGAGCTGATGGTGAATTGATAATAAGTTTCAGACACATAAGTAGCTCTTCTTAGAACGAAATATGCTTTAAAAATGAAAATCATGATCATAAAGGCAATTGTTAAATATAACTATCATTAATTTATCACATTGCTAATTTACTGGGCAACATTTAAATGTTTGGTAAAGAGTCGTGTTTATTGTTTCAAATGTGTCCCAGTTCTAGTAAATTAACTATTAACATAACTGCAAAAAATAAAAGCAGTATTAAATATAGGTTAAAAAACATAGATTGTGTTAAATTATGTACTTTATATAGAAAGCACACATGTTCAATAATAGATCATAATTTATACTTCTCATCACAAATAATAACCATTAATGTCAAAATAAAATCTAGCCTTTTTTTAAACTGATAATAAAGAAATTCTTCAACCATAGCCAATTGTGATAATGATAACAGTCAGGAAATATTTTTATCACTATTTAAACGTTTTTATATGCATTCTATCTTAAGGCTCTTTTTTTATTGGTTTTTCAATATCTTTTGTGTAGATTTAATAAGTAATTTTTATTCAATGGACCTGATTATCTTTTAATTTTCTTATTACTTAATGCTTCTAAAATAAACTGTACCTTCATTTAGCAAAATTGTGTATTAAATTTTCCTATAATAATCAGTAGAAAAATCTGTATTTTTAATAAGAATATTTAAAATTATATATATTTTTACTTCTGTAATATATAAAAACAAGTCATATTGATCGAGAAATTATATTTTAACTAATACTTTGCATTTTGATCTAATTTATAAATTATAATGCCAAATATTGGATGCTGTTTATTTGGGTTTTTTTTTAATTTTTTTTTATTATTATGATTTGATATCTTCTTTTAGAAAGTGTGCAGTATATTGTATATTATTCTTCTGCGCAAGTAAGTAAGGTCAATTCATCTAGAATTGTTAAAAATAACATTTTTTTAATAAATGCATTTTTACGCTGGTTTGTAATGCTTATCATAAAAAAATACGAATAAATTAAAGACGAAAATTATTTCGGTTCGGTCAATAGTTCACTTATAAAATAAACATGTTTTTTTGATTTTAGCAAAAGTTCTTTAACCAATAACATTTGCCAAGAATATTTTTTGATATGTCATTTATAATTGCATATTTTTCATAAAAATGCGATAAAGATAAGGAAATTTACTTACTAGCTTCTCATATATAATACATTTCTTTTTCTTCACATTTCATAGTAATTAATAAGTAATTCGGCTGCTGTGGTCTCGTTGATTATGGCATTTTCACGCTATCGGAAGGTAGTTAGTTCAAATCCCGATTCACTCAATGATCTGTCTCTGGGTATTTGGGGTACCTTAAATATTTAACTTGATCGCAATGTCCTATATGTGAAATTATATCTCTAGGGTATGCCAAGCATAAGTGGTTCTTCTGCTTATGAAAACCCACTTTCGGGGCACACCCATATAAATATTTATTTATTTATTTATTTGTTGTTATTCTGTATAAAAACTGTTGCCAGACGTTTGAGGGGAGGAGGACTAAACGCCCGCAGACATGTTGTGTGTGTCCCATTGACCAGACAGCACCGTACTGCCCGCTTGCAATGGTGTCGTGAGCATAGCACTTGAACTCAACAGGACTAGGCATGCGTACTATTCTCAGATGAGAGTAGGTTCAGTCTATCAGATTGTAGACGCCAACTGATCCGGTGCGAGAGTGGTACTGCTTATTGTCCAGAAAATATCCAGGAAAGGGACCGGTATCCGACAGGACTGTTCAGTCCAATTGCGATGCACAGGACACCATTGCAAACGGGCAGTACTGTGCTGTCTGGTCAATGGGACACACACAACAGGTTTGCGGGCGTATAGTCCTTCTCCCCTCAAACGTCTGGCAACAGTTTTTCGGGAGATCTGCTTTCCTGAGGCAGCAAGAAACTGATTTGCCACCTGCTGAGCTGTGGTGCGCCAGTTCATTTTTGTTGATAGGACGATATATCTATCTTCTGCAGGCGTCGTACTTCTAACACGACCTCCCTCGTGCCGCCTACTACACATTCCAATAGTTTTAAATGACTTTCACAACCGTGAAACAACGCTGTCAGCGATGTCGAACTCCCTGGCAACAACTGTTATTTTACGCCCTTTTTCCATCTTTCCAATAATTCGGCCACACATAAAATCATCAAAGTGATGTTGGGAAGACATACCAAAAATTTCAAGTTCGTCTATTAAATATTTCCTGAAAAACTTTGACTTGAAACAACAACTGTCCACACGCGTCAAAACTTTTAAAGCTCTTATGAGCGCTATCACGTGATGAACAGACGTGGAAAAAAATTTGCAAACGCATACTTCTTCTTAATATATTTCACACTTATTCTAATTGTCCACATTTTGCTTCCTTTCATTTTGTGGTTGCTATGGATGATAGTGTTATCCGTCCCTAGCAATTGTCCAGCAATGTATTACATGCATTTATTAATGAGCCATAACCGTATTGAATAAGATATTGATTTTGACGGAAAGGATGTTCAGACCTTTATTTAATTTAATATCGATTAAAAGTGCTTACTATTTCAATTAAATTTTTTTAATACTTTTATATAGTTCAGATGATATATTATAAAAAGATATAGCTGTCTTATAACTTACATAAAATGCATTATTTATTACAATAGTGATTAGACATTCTTAAAACTCACAATAAAGGAATATAATAAAACTTTCATGGAAAATAAAAACGAGAAATCTCCTTTTTTTCTTTATACACTGTATTAAATATAGAAGCAATGAATTAGACATTTTAAAATAAAGTGCATCAAAGTGGCAAAAGGAACTTAATCACATTCCATTAATTATAAATCGCCTAAGATCGCAAGAAAAACAATTGTTTTGTAAAAAAATTCCCTTTTTTTTAAATAATAAAATGAAATTTATAAAAATTTATTTTGCTAGAATTTACATTAAACACTAATTTTTTGATAAGCGTAAAATTTTAAGAATTTTTCTAAAATTCACTGGTATAATTCTAAAAAGTATTCCATTCTTTTAGAAAAGTTTAAATATTCAATATTTAATAGTAAAATGTGATCCTGAATGTAAATTAGAGTACATATTATAAGGTTTGAAAGACAGTATTTAATGCTTTTTGGTAAACATTGTTTCCAATTTTTATAGACTGAAGAACATAAGCCCCCCAGTGTACTTTTTATTTGTTATTTGTAAAGGTTTTCTTAAATAAATCACTTTTTAGAAAAAGTAATTCTACTATTTTTTCAGCATCAAATGAGAAGATAAAAAAAGTTGAGTACTCCAGTGTTTTTTAACGCAGACATCAGTATTTTCAAAGCATTATCACCAATAACCACACTAGCCCCTTGATTACATAGTCTCTAATTTACTTTAACATATTAACCCTTTTTAATTATTTAACGTTAAAAAAATGTTTCCCTAAAAAGCATATTATTTTTGTATAAATATACATTTTATTTTCATCAGTAATAATATATGAGTCACTGTTTATCCAAATAATCTTTTTTAAATATGAAAATGAGCGAAGTGTTGATTTAATTGTATTTGTCCATAAACTGCTAGAGTATGCAAAATATGAAAAAAAAAGAAATGACTTTTTGAAATTTTTACTTATTTATGTAATTAAATAGAGTGATAATTAATAATTTCAAACGAAAACAGCATGGTTTAATTGTGAAAAATAAAGTGTTTTTGGAGCAGATTCATAAACACAAGAGATTATTGAAAGATGAGCTTCTATAATAAGCCTTTGAAACAAGTTTAGTAAATGAGTCCGAAGTTATTTATAGACGCTTTTCTATCAGTTGTGTTTTCTGTATTACAAAACAGAAAACAGCGATTATAGTATTCAACGCCATATTTGTGAATTATGCAAAATATTTCTACCATTTATTATATAATGCAAATACATTTTAATACATTTAAACAAACAGGGATAATATGAATTATCTAAAATAACATGTTATTCAAGTATTAATGTTCATTTAAATATTAGAGTTAAGATTTAAGAATTAATTTAATTTACAAAAGTCTATTTAATGAAAAATGTTGATAATTAAAATTAAATTATAGTAGAACGTGTTGGAGTAAAGAAAAAACTTTTATTGTCATCTGAATCTTTATATTAAAGACACTTTTTTAGATAACTATAAAATTTCAGATGAATTATAAATGCATGTAAAGAGCTTATTATTATCTGCAGCATGAGAATTTTAAATTGAAATTGTAATACTTGTTTTAACAATCACAGTTTTAATTTGATTTCAGATGTTATTATAATTGAACTAACAATGTTCAATATATTGGGTTGTTTGGAAAGTCATTTCATTTTTCATTAAAATGAAAAACGTGCACCAAATAAATATTGTATTGCATTGCACATTGTCTATTCTAGTCCAATAGCTTTTACCATTTTTCTGGTAGTAGTACGATTTCACAGACATTAAATGGTTGGTTTTTACTAGGAAAAAAGTTGATCCATGTAGGAAGAACGAAATTACTTTCCGAACAACCCGATATATTTTATCTAAGATTTACTTATTGACTAAAATATGTTTTTAACTATAAATTAATTTAAGATTGAATTTTCATGTGTTTTGAAATAAATCTATTTAATTTCTCCCTTAATACTTGGTAATAGAATTTCATTATTTTATAATGGGTAATACTTAGTTATGAATATCACAGCTAGTTAGAAATTAAGGTTTTAGTATGCAGATAATTTTCTCTATATTTTTAACTTATGAGCTAAATTTCATCTCTCATAATTTATCAATAGTTAACAGAAGCATACAATTAATACTACAAGAACTTAGCAATGTCATTATTATTTTACCAAATATGGCACAGGTGCCGTATAATCCATGAATCCAAATTCTGAATTTTTATAGCGATGAAGAAATGTTGCCAAGGTGACGTATCGTGACGTGCGCAATGACGTAAATACTTGGGTTACCAAAATATAATTTTCTGCATAATTCTTGTATGTCTCCATATGTTTGACGTAATAAAAATGTGGTTGCCAGATACATAAGAAAATCCTCCAAAAAACTGCCGATTTCAGAATTTGGCATCATGGCTTATACGGCACCTGTGCCCAAAATATATACCATTAAAATCATTATTACCAAATGCAATTTATTTTAAAAGAAGATTAAACAAATAAATTATTTAAACATTTAAATGAAAGTTTAATATATGCATTAAAATATAAACTTTGAAATAGTAAACTGTACCTGTAAGTATATTTTTAAATAAATTTTTCATCTATAAAAAAAATTTCATTTCTTTAAAGGTATTTGCAAAGATATATTAAAACACACTTTTTTAATGACAACTCTATTTTTTAATCTGGCTTTTTTGACTGAAGAAAATCTGGTATCAGTAATATAAAAGAGTCAATTTGAATGCCAATTTCAATACTTTTTTCAGTGAAAAACCCGTTTTTTTAATGCATAAGTAAAAGCTGCTCAGTGGTTGCTGGGTTACCAAAATACCTTTCTCCTTCGATATGTTAAACATTCAATTAATAGAATGACAACGTCAAACAGTGTGTTTTTAGAGGCCCAATCAGCTCAAACAAATTCTGCGAGTCCTTCGTCGGAATGCAGACATTTTCCTTCGCAGGCTGCATTCCTGGAAACGAAGATTCTTTCAAAGAATTACCATTTTCATTAAGTCAACTAATGAGTATTTAATTTCTGAATACCGGAGCTTGCATACCGAAGGAGAGGCGGGCGACTTTTGCTGGGATAATTGTAAAAGCGGTATGAATTCTCTCCACTTATTTGTTCCACAGAGATGTTTCTGGTCCAGAGAGTTAAGAAATTCCCTATTTCTCCCTCTCCCCCCACCCAGTTTCTTCTGAAATGGGAACATGATTTAGTTCAAATCGATTTCTTATGAATTATATCGTCTTTATTTAAATATTCAAATACTAATTCAAACTGATTTTGTTATAATATTAGTAATGGAATATGCAATGCTCATGATTTATAATTAATGATGTCTATTATATATAAATCATGAGCATAGATTATGATAGAAACTTAATCGTTTATTATTAAGATCTCATTTATAATTAATTATGTCTATTATTTAGAAACTCAATTATAGTTAATGATGTCTATTATTTAGAAACTCAATTATTGTTAACGATGTCAGTTATTTAGAAACTCAATTATAATTAATGGTGTCTATTATTTAAAAAAATAATCGTGTACTGTTAAAAATTCATAATTTATAATTAATGATGTCTGTAATTTATATATAAATTCAATTATAATTAATGATGTCTATTATTTATAAACTCATTTATACTTAATGATGCCTATTATTTAGAAATTTAATCGGCTTTTCATTAAAAACTCATAATTTATAATTAATGATAATCTGTTTTTTGTAAAACTAATCATAATTAATCATGTCTATTATTTAAAAACTCAATTATAATCAATGATGTCTATTATATAGAAACCTAATCCTTTAATATTAAAAACTCATAATTTATAATTAATGATGTCTGTTATTTATATAAACTCAATTATAATTAATGATGTCTGTTATTTAGAAACTTAATCGTCTCTTATTAAAAACTCATAGTTTATAATTAATAATGTCAATTATTTATAAACTTAATTATAATAATAATATAATTAGGTTAATAAAAATTTTTCACTTGAAAAATAAATGGTTGTAAGATATTTTTAATGATATCAATATTAAATTACATTTGCGTTTTATATATATATAATAATCACCCTACTTTTATTTAATATTTTTTATTAAGTGATTAATCTATTTTTTTAAAAAAAATGCATTTATTTATTCTATTTTATTATGAATATTCAAATTACTTTATTAATTATTTTTAATTCGTTTGATTATTTGAATAAATTAGAAATATACTGATTGTATTGAAAATAATTTACTCAATGATTTTACTAACTTATTTAATTAAATGTAGCATAATTTGTAACAAATTTTATTATTCTATATACAATTTGAATTTTTTTTGTGACAAATCACTTATAGATATTTTCATGCATTAAGTATCTCATACAATAACTAGCATAGTCTGTATCATTGCAATCGAAAATCATTTCTACGAAATTTTTAATGTTCATCTCATTCAAATTATTGATTACATATTAAATAAATATCTAAGTGTAAAGAAAATATACTACAGACTGAAATTCTTGATTTAAATATAAGTAATATTTAAAGTGATTAGTAGTGTGATAGTAATTAAGCCCACTGATTAAAATATATTACGATATCCTCTGTATTTGTTTATTATTCATATCACTAAACACATCACAAATTATTTTATAATATCTAAAAACTTTAAATTTCATTTCATACTTCTAAATTTAAAATTTATATTTGATTTAAGTAAAAACAATCACTTGATTTTGATTTGCTATGAAAATTTTAATTAAATAGAAAATATCAATATTAAAATATGCAAAATGAAAATAAAAGATATAACAGAAATAAATAAATATAAGAGTTGATAAATAACGAATTATTTATGATCATTATTTATAGCAATAACAAATCTTTTGAGAGCACAAAACTCATCAACGGTTAAAAACTCATTAGATTCCATACATTTATTTTTTTGAAATTTAACCAATACGTTTCTTTGAATTTACCGAGATTAAAGTGACATGCAGAAATCTGCTTGGTACAAGTGAAGAAAAAGCAGCTTAAAAACAGCTTCGGTTTTCGTTAATTAGCCAGAGGATTTAAATAGGAAAAATATCCAAAAAGGGTCCACATATCAGAAAATCAATTAATGCTTTCGTTTCTCAACAAGACCTTTTTAAACTCTTTGTTTACCAAACGAAGCTCATTCCTTATTTAACAATAATTCGAAAATCACATTCTAATTAATTTAACTATAAGGCTTATTAAGTTTTTGCTGATATAACGTATAAAAGTGTAATTTTCTTTTAATGAAATATCGCTTTATTTTATTATTTCTTTGTTATTTTAACGTGAAATTTAAATTATTTTTACTTAGATCTAGTTGTTATTTAACACTTAGAGATCATGATTAAATAGAAAGAACCTGCTTACTGGACCTTTGGTTAGAAAGATATTGCATTTAATTTAAAAATTAATATCATTTAATAACTTAAGCAAAAACCATATATATATATATTGTACTAGGGCAGTTAAAGGGCTCTATATATACCGCATTTACGGAATCTTGCTTTTTGTCAATCTTAAAAATATTAACAAAAAGCATAAAATATTTCATTTTTCAAAAAAAAAATCATTCTATTATATTTATGAGGTTTCAAGAAGTCTACGGTTGTCCTCATTTTGCAATGTAATGATTAAAAAATAGCAAAGTGAGTGGGAGAAAATAAATGGGGGGGGGGAGGGGAATTTGCTTAGTTGGGAAAGCTGTCTCAAACAAATATATTTTTCATTTAAAATGTGGCCGAAAAATTTATTTGCTAATCATAAAGTAAATTATTTTTATAATCTACTGAATTTATATGAAATAAGCAAAAGTGTTTCATTTTAAAGATTTAAACGAAATGAATGAAAATTGATGGAAAAGTAACTAAGAAAATAATTGCACATAACACCATCTTCTCTGCCTTCAATTATCTTTAAAAATACATTAATATTATTTATATTTACATTATATATTTTACACTTCAAATTTAATTTCTATTTCTCTGAATGTAATTATTTTAACCAATAGGAAGACACTGAGAATTAAGTTTTATAATTTGAAATAAATAAACATTAATGATACTATCCGTTGATAATGAAAGGTTGTGTTTCCTTTCCATTGGTTAAAATATTCAGAGAAACAGAAATTAGATTAGGAGATTAAAATAATGTAAATATAAATAATATTATTGTATTTTTAAGAGTAAATGAACTTATAGACACGATTGCTATGTAAAATTATTCTTTTAGTTACTTTTCCATCAATATTCAAGCAATTATTTACTCAAGCATTTTCTAATTCGGCATTTTTTTTTATGCAATGTCGAATAAAACTTGATTAAATGAAGTTTTAACGAATATAATCATTAAAGCTTTACGTTATAATGTTTCTAATGCAAAATAATAAAAATAATAAAGAAAATTAAGAACATCCATGTTAAATTAATTGAGAATATTAGAAATTTAAAAAAAAAATTAAGAATTTTGATATTATGTTGATTAAGAATATAAAAATATTTTTTTTAAATATTTCTTTTAAAGAATGTCTAAAAATGAATTTAAAAATATACAACCTGAGAAAATTCTAACATTACAAATTGCTTATATCAGTGAACAAACATTATTAATATACAACAAATATTAAAAGGCTTTTTTTATATTTAAGTTGTTTTCACATATCTTATATTAATACCAAAAGAGAATCATGTAAATTTTTGCTTAGACTTCAAAAATATTTGCTTAAGTATAAATATCAATAAGCTTATGAATTTTCAATTAAAATGTTAAGAAGTTTTAAAAACAGTTTTTAGGGTTCATATAAAGCTACAATAGGATACTTTATTTCGAAGCAAAGACGGTTTCGTTTTTCTTTGATTAACAATCAACACAAATTATCGACAGATTCATAAAAACGAATAGTCGAAATACGGACACTAATAGGATGGTTTTGTTAAGAACTATAAATATATATTTTGAAGATAAAGGATTATATTTTTGCTAACTGACTCAATATAAAGGTAAAGCAGGAAGTAATATTATTTATCATCAGATCCACCAATTCCTCTGAAAATTGTTGACTTCAGCATTTGGGTTGTAAAAGTAATAAAAGAAAAGAGTTGATGATTTAGTAAGATTGTGGCCAAAAATAAATGCTTTTACACTCATGTTTTCAACAATATAAATCACTAATATCTTTTTAACTGAAAGATTATTTTCGGAAAGTATATTTCATATTTTCCTTATTATATTTAAAAATCAAATGCTATCAATTATTTTGAATCAACGAATTCCATAAATTTTGAGTCAGAAATAATAAACTGTGTGAGAAAATATTTAACTTCTATCATTTTTGCATCTATTCAAGCCCCTTTGTTTCACTTTAGTAAAGCTGCTTTGTATTGTCACGATGCGATGTGTGTGTGTGCGTGCGTGTGTGTGTGTGCGTGTGTGCGTGTGTGTGTGTGTGTGTGCGTGCGTGCGTATGCGTGCGTGTGTGTGCGTGCGTGCGTGCGTGCGTGTGTGTGCGTGCGTGCGTGTGTGTGCGTGCGTGTGTGTTGCGTGCGTGTGTGTGCGTGGGTGCGTGTGTGTGTGCGTGGGTGTGTGTGTGTGTGCGTGTGTGTGTGTGTGTGTGCGTGGGTGTGTGTGTGTGTGCGTGCGTGGGTGCGTGTGTGTGCGTGCGTGAGTGTGTGTGCGAGAGTGTGTGTTGCGTGAGACTGTGTGCGTGGGTGAGACTGAGATTGAGTGGGTGTGGGTGTGTTTGCGTGTGTGTGTGTGTGTGGGTGGGTGTGTGTGCGTGTGTGGGTGTGTGGGTGTGCGTGTGTGGGTGTGTGTGTGTGCGTGTGTGGGTGCGTGTGTGTTGTGATTCATTGGTCAATATTAAATTTACATGACTAATGTGTATAGAGATTTATTACTAAACTATTAACAACAACAATAAGATGTTTTAAAATTTAGTTGAACATTTATATAGCAATTGATATAAAAAGTTTCGGTATGAGAAAAAGTTTAAAAATTCAGGATACTTAAAAACTCAGAAATCATGTTTCTATGCTTTCGTTACGTTCTTTCTCATACAAATGTGAGGTTTCAGCATGTACTATTACGACGATATATAGTGTTTTATGAAACTCAAGTCACATGCGTCACAAAAGTACCAAAAAATATACAAACATGCATGATATCATATTTAGTATACTAGTAGACCATTACTTAAGATTATTGACCATTCTGGTTATGAAAGAATTTATGCATGTAAATGTTATTTCCAAATGTGGCTAAGCATTGTCTTGCTGAAAAAGTACTTTGGAGATCAGAGCATGAAACGCAACTCAGATAACAAGATAATTCACTTATTATATATATATATATATATATATATTACTGGTAGTTAAATTTATATTTGACTACCGCATCTATCCAATCTATCCGGAAGCATTCATTTATCGTGGCAGAAACATGAAGATCTCAAATTTCCCTAAAGACATAATTGACTGCTTTTTTGAGTTATTTATTGTGATCAAGAGCATCATGAAACAACAAACTTTTAAAACAAAGATTCTTTGAAAAAAGCAAACTTACTCATTCTTTTCCTATTAAGTTAATTATTTTAATTGCATTTTTTCAACATTTTGTTTATTGCCCTATAGCCTTGCGCTGCTTCGAAGTTTCTTTGACTCAACTTCAGACTGAATCTAATCGGGACTATTACTCTCCATCTTAAAAATTGCAGATTTTAGGAATTTTATTAATTAGAAATATTATCTTTATATGCTAGTTTTTTTTTCTTTACATGGATGAAATTTAAACCTGGGTTGAAATGTTATAGGGAGTGACCTTACTCGTTTCTTCTCAACACTTTATCATATGCTGTAATATCAATTATTTCCTATAACTTTAACGTCAAATACACCATTTATAAGTATCTCTTCCTGTTTTAATATTTCATGCCTAAATTTAAGTTTAGAGAATCAAGGAATATTTACTAATTATCCTATATCTTCAGAAACAGTGACATGAAACTCTCACTTCAGAATATTTACTTTTCCAAACATTAAAAATGGTCACTTTTTGCACACGAAAGATAAAACGAATTGCATAATTTATTCAGGATAATCTGAATGTTTATGTATGTATGTATGTATATATATATATATATGTATATATATATATATATATATATATATATATATATATATATATATATATATATATATATATATATATATATATGTATATATGTATGTATGTATGTATGTATATATGCTGACCAACTTGTCTAGTGGTCAGCGTGCCTGTCTATGGATAGGAAGGTCCTGGGTTCGAATCCTGGTTCAGGCATGGATGTACTTTCTCTTTCTCTCTATACTGTCTTTGTCCTTTCCTTGTGTGTGTGAAGGAAGTATGAATGATGCCTACCCTATAAACGGGTTCCTATGGCATGTGTGAGGGTGCAATGGTGGCCCACCCCCTGTGGTGCGCCTCGGCGGCTAAGAGGTCGTTGTTTCTGGCCGGTTCTTTGGTTATCAGGGAACAATATATTAATAGACTATATTTCAGTTGTAACTGTCTACAATCTGCCATTGGAATATATATATATATATATATATATATATATATATATATATATATATATATATATATATATATATATATATATATATATATATATATATATATATATATATATATATATATATATATATATACATAAAAGATATTTTACCACAAGCAATTCTCTTTAAATTATATTACCTTAAAAATTAATATTATGTTAGATTGTTGCATAAAACTTCTAAAAATCTATTGGGCATATTCAATTCATTTGTGGTCAACCCCTGTCACTTTTTCAGTTTATATTCTAGGGGAAGAAAGGGAGAAATTTTCCTACCCTATCAGTTGGCCAAGCGGGTTTCACAGCGTTTTCGAAAAGAAAGGGATTTAGAATTCATCCTTGCCTAGCTCTGCTCCCATCTGGGCACTGTGCAAGAAAACCACCACCCACGCATCCTTCTGGTTACCCATTCTTTCAGCAACCTTTTTCTCAGGAAAAAAATTCCTTGAAAATGCCTGCTTCGATAACACGGGGAAATATTCCTCATTTTTTCGGGTTTATTTATATATGGAAGGGAGCGGATTGTCGGGTCGATGCAGAAGGATATAAAACGGGGCTCCCCGTGACGGATAGCCCGTTTCCGTTTCCTTGGGTGAACTGCATTTTTTTCTATATTTTTTTCCTTTTTGTTTCTTAACCAGCAAAAACAGAAGGTTTGTGTTGTTTTTATAGTTCATTATTTATTTGACTTTTATATTTATTTATTTATTTTCGGACCGAAGCCAAGACTGACGGTTGTCTTCGAAGGTCATTGATAACTTTTCTACCACAGAAGAGGGAGGATGTCTCGTAAATTTATTACATTGCAAGCACTTTATATGTCATGATTATCTGATGTTTCAGTAGGTCTTCGATGGAGTTCGCTTTTGTTTCATTTAAATGTAGGACTCGGAAACAGATTTTGCCTTTGTACAGGGAGGGTTTTATTTCTTGAGACAGAAAAGTATATAAAGAGCGTTTTTATCTATAAATAGCATGCTATTTTTTTTTCTAGAAAATAATTTCGAAAAATAGCTCTAATTATGTATGTTTTCGTTATTAGGGGAATATGATGTCAATAAAAACAATGATTATTTCTTATCATCTATGTAGTCTATTTTATCTAAAATGAGTTTTATTTAAATATTTTTATTTATTGAAATTAAAGAGTTTTCATATGAATCTTTTGTCAATGATTACGATTTTCTGTAATCAAGAAAATATTCAGATAATAGCTGATATAAAATGAATTAAAATAAAGTAAATGAGTGTTTGAGTTCAAGCTACTCAATCCTATATACTTTAAAAAAATAGTCAATATATATTTTAATTTTAACTGTATTTTAAAAAATTTATTAATTTCATACCATTAAAAATATATCAGAAATAAAATCATATTTTTGGCGTACAGTTTTCATTGAATCAAAACAAGAATAATTTTATTAACTTGAAAATAAATAATAAGTTTTGCCACTTAATAAATGGATTATATCAATTTAATGAATGGTAGTCAAATAATTTTGTTAGAAGTAATGTAACTTGTATATCTAGCCTTAAAATTTAATGTGTAAAACTCCTTTACATACTTAAGAAATTTTACGAATTATAAAACAAGTAATTAGTTATTTTTTATGATATAGATCCCCCCAATACAAAAGTTTTAAGATTTTTGGTATGTTTGTTTTAATCTTACATTTTGAACTGCACTTAAGTTGTTTGCAGAATTAAGCTAAAATAAGACGATAGAAATGGTAAAATAGAAGGTAAAAAGTGCATATAAATGAAAGTTACGTATGGAAATCTATTAAGTAAAAGTTTACTTTCGTTCTAAATACCATATAAAAAGTTCTAATTGGAATAAATTAATGCAATTGCGATCCACTTTTTTAAATTGTATTTAAGGACCAAAAATATCAACAACTGTAATTATGAAAACTAATTTTGACCTAGAATTTAAGATCGTAAAAGTGATATAAATTTTGTCACAATAAAGTGAATGGAACAAGCATTATCTTTTTGCACTGGTTTAAAAAATATATATATGAAGGTGTAAAAAATATATATGAATGTTTAAAAAATATATATGAAGGTGTAAAAAATATATAAAAAATAATTACTTATTTTTTATATATTTTTAATTTTTCAAAGACTATTGTAGTTATGAAATGAGCAACTTATTATTATTATTATAAAGTCATATAGAAAATAATATCGAAAATAGTTTGAAAATAACAAATATTTTTTTAAGGAATATTTAAAAAGTTATAATTCTAACAATTTTCAAAGTTTTTAGATTGCTGCACAATCCATTTTAATAACAACAGTTTACATGTATTTACTGACGGGAACTAAAAACATTTATAGAAAGCTTTCTTTTTCAGCACCTACCGATAACAAAGAATGCTTCAATAAAAATGCAAATTCATGTTTTCTAATTAAAATTTCGTTTTCAGATTAAATTTTTATAAAAAAAAAAAGAAGAATGAATGTATAAGGCCTAAATGTTTCTTAAACAGCTGCTAATAAATCGATTTTGTAGCAACGTTTATCGAAGAAATTTAAAGCTTTTGCAACAAGTGGAACATTTTGAATATTTACTTTTCTTCAAGATAAAATCCATCATTTTCTAGAGGAAAAAAGTTTATAATAATTAATATTTTAATTTGTGTTTTTTTATTACATCGAATAGGCGATTTTGAATATTGTAAAACGAAGCAAAGATTATTTTTACGATTAATATTCTTAAAGGTAATAATTTTTCAACTTAAGCATAAAATTTTTACATTATTTTTTAAAAAAATTTATATATTTATTTATAAAATTATGAATTTTCTTAAACAGAGTTATAAAAGTTTTATTATTATTATTATTACTAAAGCATTATTTTAGTTGCTTATGTGTTTGCTTATTATTTATATTTCAGGAACTTTATGTAACATTCGTTATATAATTTGTTAGTTTACATAAAATGTGATGTTTTTAAAATTAGAAAATTGTGCTATATAAAAACATATTTGTTATAATTTTGATGTAATATTTATTCAAAGTGACAAAGAATGTGTCTAATTAATGATAAAATGGTAATAAAAGTTTAATAAGCTGACAAGAACACAGAAAGAAAAGTATGCCATTTTACATCCAATTAAGAGAGCAAGAAATAAGAACTATAAATATTTAAAGTATTGTCATTGAATATTATCCAGCCATAAATTATTTACGTTTGAGAAATCAGTTGTATGTTAATATTTCTTAATTTTATTAAATTTTGTTGTAATTTAATACAAATCTGTAGTACTTTGATATTATATGGATACTAAATCTTTTGAAAAATAAATATTTCTAGCAAATCATATCACTTTTCTCAAGATAGCGATATTTTGAAATTCAATTTTTCTATGAAAATTATAAAAAGATTTACATGACTATTTATCAAATTACGAAGAAATAAACAGTATTAAAAGTTCTTTTGCATAGTTGCAACGTTGATAACAAAAAGTTGAATAGTGCAATATTTATCATTTGATAAATTATTATGCAGTACAGTTGCTTAACTTTTAATTCAAGGTGGGATAATAATATAGATATTTTTAATGAAATTCGACTTTCCTTTAAAAAGGTCAAGGATATTTTTTTTAACAATGCTTCTTAATGTGTTTGCCTTAAAAACGAAAACTTGTTGAATTTGTTAAAACTCAAATTTTATAAATATTCTTTTAAAAACAAATGACAAATTTTCAAATCAAGTAATTGAAATGCATATTTTCTTTTAGAAAATCAAGTTTTTTTTTAAAAAAAAATTTGAAGCTTTTTTTTTTTTTGTGTGTGAAAAAAACATTTTTACGATAATAAATACTCATTTAATCAATACCTATTTCAAATGGAAAACAATGAAATTGAAGGACAATTTAGTTTTAAATTTCCTGTTAAAATATAAATATTTTTTATTTTAATAATGATATAAATATTAAACTCTATAACAAGTTTCAAGAATAATTTCTCTGCGAAAATCTTTCGTATCCTAACAAAAATAGGTTATTTTAATAAATAATGTTTTTATTTTAAATCATTATTATTCATAAGTTATTAATGTAACTAATTCAGATTGATTAAAGTTTGAATTTTTTAAAAGTATCTAACCAAAATAAAAATTCTGAAATTAATATAGTGCTGCCATCTGTTGATAGCAAGAATAATTTAAAAGTTACACAATAATGTTTGAAAACATTTAAAAAAGATGACTTAATTTAAGAAAATGATAATATTGTTCTTTATCCTCTGTTGAAAGTAATTATACAATAGTTTTATTTCCAATGTATAAAATTTGTATACTAATTTAAAGAGAAAATTGGTTTTAAATTGTGTCAATATAATGTACAACATAAAAAAATTTTTATTTCTTTACATCCTTGTCAGGAGAAAAATAGTGAAGTTTTCAGTTACTAAAATAAATTCATTAAACATTCTGATTTTGAAAAATTATTTTTAAAGGTACTTCTTATTCAAGAATTTGAAAAATTTTAAGAGTTGCATCAAATATGAAATTTTAAATTACATTACAGTGTTTAAGAAATGCTAAATTTTCAGTACTAATTATTAGTTTTTAGCCTTATAAGTTATTACATAATTGAAAGAAATTTTTATTAAAGAATTAAAACATTCTTAGATTATTTTATTAACAGAATCATTTAAAATATCATTTTTTAATTAAAGAATTTAAAATAAATTTTTATTAAAGAATTAAAAAATATTTTAGATTTTTTTATTAAGAAAATAATTTAAACTGTCATTTTTTAACTAAAGAATTTAAAATGATTTTTTTATTAAAGAATAAAATCTATTTTAGATTCTTTTATTAAGAGTATAATTTAAAATATCATTTTTAATTAATGAATTTAAAATATTATTATTTTGCTAAAGAATTTATAATAATTTTTTTACCAAAATTAGGATGTCCTCTTTCGTCTAAAATATTTCAATATAAAAACATTTCTTAAACAAGTATTTCATTTTTATAATAGTATTGTAAGTAGTCACTGTTGTTTATAAAAGTAATAAATTCAAAATAACAAAAGTAATAAATTCAAAATAACATAAATTTCATTGATTTATTCAGCTGATTATGGTATAGAAAAAAATTCATTTGTGAGATTCTTTTATTTTGTTATGATTACTTTTTACTTTTTTCTATTTTCTACTATTTTTAGCTTTTAAATTTTATGTTATATTAATTTTAAAAAATAAGGCCTAAAATTGATACAAGCTAAGCCTTTTGCCCATGATTCTAAGATTTCTACACATCTAGGCATGCTATAGCTTTATGTCTTCAACTGGCTAATGCCTAACCAATATTCTTACATAAAGTTAGTGTAAATCATAATTTAAACAAAACCTTATCATTAAATTTGCAAAAATTTTATGCCTACATTTACTCGTTGATCAAAAGTTTTAACGTTTTGGCTTTGCCTCAAAAAAATTTTTTAGAAGAATTTGTAAGATAAAAATGTAAGCCTAGACAGATGTTTAGACAGTGAAAAGTAAACTTCATAATATATATATATATATATATATATATATATATATATATATATATATATATATATATATATATATATATATATATATATATATATATATATATATATATATATATATATATATAAATTGTTCCAAGTGTAGGTACTAATAAAAATGAAATTTGATTACCCTCTTAGTTAAACTGAGTATTACGGTCTCATCTCGTGAAGCGTGAAAAGTCACCACGGTCTCAGCGAAAAGTCGCCAAATCTAGTGAAATTTGGCAATTATTTTTCCTTGCCAAATATCTTCGCCAAAACATCACCAAAGACGAGTAGTCGCCAAATGTGCCACCAAATATAGAGTCTGAATGTCTCACCTCGCACATCCCGGAAACGCTAGCCATTTTTATTTTGGATTTTTTTTATCGAATGTAACGCACGGTAATTTAAATCCTGTTTTTTGATATTTAAATTTTATTTCACTTTGGATGTAGCATGGAATATAAATATTGTCTTTTATATTCACGCGCGTTTTTAATTTATTTGTGGATATAGTGCCGGAATTTCATTACTGTCTTTTAAATTCGTTTTGTAATTCACTGTGGATAATGAAGATAGGGTGCGAAAAATGAAGGAAAGAATTTTATTTTATTTTCTACAGGCATAAATTTCCTAGAATTGTATGTTAGGTATTTAAATTTCCAATAATAAACGAAATTATAGAATCTATTTTTTAAAATTTATTCTTGGTGTTTTTCTTTTTATGTATTGATGATGTGTAATATACTATTTTTAATAACTGAAACTCATTATTTTATTTATTTTTAACAGAATATTATTAAATGTAGTTATTTTCGCTTCTAGATTTCCTTTAATTTTAATTCTTAAATATTTTTAAATAGAATCTTTTATCAATTCTAATTACGATTACTGTATTCTTGCATGCGGTTAGACTTATCAATTCAAAATCTGGGAGAAACTCCGCTTTATTTACATGGTTGTTGTTATTGTTTTCTTATTTGGTATTAAGTGAGGGTGGGGGAATATCAAGTCGGTTGGAACTCCCGCCGTTTATTTACTCCAATTCCAGGTGTTGAAATTCCCTTTTTAGGTTGAAAATCAATTTCCAAAACGCCTGTCTCAGGCCCTTGGCGAAAAAAAAAAATTCGCCAAGGTAAGATCGTAATACTTAGTTTTACCTCATTTTTATATCTGAAGAAGTATTAGAAGAAAATATTTTTGCGGTGAATCCATTTAACTTGAATTTTACAAACTAGTTAATAGACTTTGTTCAGATTAAATTTTTTGTAAATTTTAATCAAATGGATTGTAATGATTTTGACGATGGAAGATGTTGCTTCAAAGGCAGCAAAAACTAATAAGTGGGCTGTTCAGCTGAATTCTAAAAAAGAGGGATGTACAACTGGTTGTTGAGAATGCTACTTTGAGTTTTCGTTTATAAAATGTTAATGCAAATCTAATGTTGTGTTATGTGCCATCATAGAAAATAATAAATTTTTGATTGATTGCGTGATACATTCATGGTACAAAATTTAATTCAGGGCCATGGAAATAAAACAAAATCCATGGAAATATGGTGCCATCTTTTAAATATGGAAACGAATTTTGGTTTCCAAAATTATTTGACGAGATGAAGACCGGATTATAAGAAATTTAATTAATCCTAAGAATTTTATCTTATATTAAAAAACCTCTGATCGTATAAGAAATATATTTTAGCATCACTTTTCATCATGATTAAAAGCAAGATTTTAAGCATGAACCAATTCTAAGCATTTCTTGCGTTACCAAGACTTTAGAGCTAATCTTTCAATAAATTGAACAGACAAAGTTTATTTATCTTCCCATCAATAAGAAAATTCTGACAGTTTAAAAATGGTATAAAATAATTAGAGAAAGAAAGATTATGAAAGTATATAAAGCTTTTTCAAATTACCAGTTTAACAGAATCACATTAAAAGCTTTTTGCGCAATATAAATCCCATAAATGAAAAGATAAATGCTCTTACTTCTACTTTTGGAATAATAAATCGCATGTAGTTTCGCTGTCTTTTAACGGAATAATTTCATTTTACTGGATTAAAAATATTCCACAATGAAATGGATTTTTTCCTTTTTTTTTTTAACACCATGTTTCATTTCTAAAGCTGTTAAATAACTTCTTTTGGAGAATTAAAAATTTTTTCTACATTACACTACCACTTCTAATCAAAAATATTATATTAAAATTTCGCCCTATGTATTTACCTTACTTTTCATATTCATTTTCTACAAATGAAAATTTTTCATATATATCTCCGGTAGGAATTTTCCTCATATGATCTACTAATATTTAGATTAAAAATGTTTGAGAAGTGATGAGATGAATGATTGGCTACATAAAAATATAGTTTGATTTTGACTACATTTTGGAAAGGAAGATATTTTCTCAACGCAACCAAACTTATTAAAAAATATATAAAGAATCTAAGATAAAGCTCTCTTACAGTAAGGAGGAAATGGCGCAAAGTTTGTAGTTCTTTTTTTTACAATATTTGTTGCAGGAGTTAAGATTTTATATGGCTTATCAACTTTTTTTTTTAAAATTTCAAATTTAATCCTAAATATTTTACTTTGTAAAATTGTGTACATTAATTATAGATCTATATATATATATAACAATAGATATATATATATAACAATAGAGCTGAAACGTACTATCGAAGATGAATAGTAAATAACCAACCCCACCTTTTGTCAAAAACTCGTGCTATCCAAGAAAACAAGAATATTTGAAGCAATTCAAATAAATGGTTCTTACACAACCTTCTAAGAATTTGTAATTTTTTCTTATATGTTATTTTCTATATTCCTTTAAAGTTTTACTCAAACTGTATATATATATATATATATATATATATATATATATATATATATATATATATTATATGTATATATATATATATATATATATATATATATATATATATATACGTGTGCGTGTGTTTAAATTTAAATATTTTAATTTTTAATATTTAATGTACAGTTAAAATATTTAAATTTAAACATTTATGGAATAAAAAACACATTTTGAAATAATTTTTATTTAATAAAAGATTAAATATAAAAATTTAACACGAATTAAAAATATGTAAATATGAATCCAAATTATAATTTTACTTGCTTTACTTACCTTTCAGATTAAGTTTACTTTTACTTTATATTAAGATGTAATAATATATATACATATCAAGCACTGACTTTCAGTAAAATCTCTCCTTGAGCTCTGTTTAACTTTTCGGAGATTCAGCTCTCCATTTGGATATTGGTATTAGGAGTGTTTCGGAATCAATTTAAAACTATAATTCACAGTCTAATTAATTTTTATATTCAAAAGTTAATGCCTTCCATGTGTTATGAATTTTTTCACGCAACAAATCATGATTATCCACAAACAGACATGCGTACCGAAAATGGAAATGTAATCCACAGAATATCTGAAAGTGGTATATCATCCACAAGGACTTCTTTGAGGCTCTATTCACATGTCAAAGGGGAGAGGAATTTTATGCACCCACAGTAATGGATGTGTGCATGCGAAAGAAAATGCAATATCCATCTTTGTTTCATGTGGAAAAAGAAAAAGAAAGAAAGGGACAAAATCATATTGTACCAAAGGCATGGAGCACTGCCCTGTCATGCCAGCAATTGGGGTTGATGTTGAAGAGGCAACAAAGATGCAGTTGAAGAAATGCCTCGGATCCAGTGGAACTCCTGTACAGTGCCTGCATTCTGCGTAGGTTCTAGATCCGTCGGTCATGATTTTCACACCCCTCATGTGCCCAGTTCGCATTCTGCTGATGGTAGAGGTGATATCACGGTCACGATTAAGCTTCGGTAGGTACCATTTTTTTCCGTATCAAATTCGAGATCTTCTATTCCAAACACTATGGTTCTGCCATTAATATATGGTGAGCTCTTGCCGCATGTTATTATCATTAGCCAATAAATAGCTCCTGAAGAATAAGACCAATCCAATCCAATCACACTAAAAAATGCTGCAAATTTTAATACACGTACAATTAATAGGCTATCTCAAGTCTAGTGATAATCGAACATTCTCATCTTTAATTAGTTAAAATAGGTTAATTTAACGCCTCGTTCTCACTATTATTCTTATTCTTCTGAACAATATATTTTATTTAATCAAGAATTCCTCTTTTATTTTGTAGAAAATTTGAGTAAAACTATTCATGAGTAAGTTTTGCTTACACTAATCTATATTGCTATGCATTTAAAAGGAAATCTAAGTCAATTATTAAATTTGATTGAATGCTTACAATTACTTTCACCTAACCACGCAAAGTACTAGTGAGCCTTGTAAGATTTGTCCTTTATTATCATCTCCAAATGATAATAATTTTCCAGAGTTCTCGCTACAGAAAGGAATAAGTCATAAATCTTCTTGAAGTTATTAGTTTTTTTTATATACTTTTGGAATTTATGAGAGCTAAATATGGCAAAATATAATTAATTACTTTAAAGTTTCTAAGTACTTCTTCATTATAGTTTACTATAAACTCTTATATGACGTAAAATGTTTTTTTTTTTTTTTTGGTTTGATCCTAGCAGAGCGCATATTCTTGGAGCCAAATATTTTGGTTGGCGATAGTTGTGGCTAGCACCAATCATAATAATCGTATTTCGATACACTAGATATGGTAAACAAAACTATTTCTAAGATTTCATTCTGGCAGGGTGCTTTTTTTTCAGTTTGTCGCCGAGGGTGTGGGTTTCCCTAGGATTTCACCGATTTTTTCTTTAACAGAAACTATAATAGAAAAATTCTAGGAAACAAAACCACAAGAAGCATATATATAGAACAAAAGAGAAATCGGAAACTTAAAATAAATGCGTGCTGATAACGAGTCAATGTTGATCTACAAGTGTAAGAAATTCTGATTTGAATAAAAAAAAATATTTGATGTATTTTGCACTATTTGCAGTTTTTCAGTAGCTTATATGACGGAAATGTGATTCACTTGACTTTAGCTACTAAGTGTATTTGGCAAACAAAACTTCTTGTATGATTACTTTGATTACAACAAAAACCGAATAAGATTCTGTTGGTTATTTTTCTTTAAATTTCAAATTGCAGATTAACACTGGCAGTCGATTATTGATGCTAAAATTGTAACATACACAAGTGAATACAAAGCGTCATATTGGTACTCAAAATACTTTTACGACCAGAAAAGTAATAACTATTAAGGCAGAAAACGTTTTATGAATTTTCTATTTTTGATATAGGGAAAAACCTGTGTAAAAATTAACAAAGAGCTATTGGAAAAGAAAAAAAAACAATCAGAGTATTTTAATCTCTCAAACTCAGAATTATAATCAGAAACACTTGATGACCAAAAGTTTAACTTGATGAAGTTGTTTGACTAAATGTAGTTAATTCTTCGAAATAAAAAGCAATAGTTAAACTATGTTTTCTTTTTGTTGTTGTTACTAATCTCAGGTTGTCTAGCTAGGCTAGACAACCCTCATAAAACCAAAATTGGGTCCTTGAAGAGGCTCACTCACTTTTTACCCTAAAACCTCCCACTATGTTTTCTTTTTGTGTATATATAAATGCACACACACACATATGTATACCTGTCAACCTTGGAGGACGGAAAATCAGTAGTTTCTACTGATTTTGAGTCAAAAAATCAGGAAACACTATTAGCGACATTTTTGCAATAAAATAATTAAAACGGCAGTACCGGAAAAAAGACAATTTTACTCTTTAGGTTATACATTCTGAGAATGATTTATGTTAAACATATTTTTGTGTGTTACCCTTAATTATTCACAATGAAATATTCATCAAACTTATAAAGGAACTATGAAAGACTAAAGAATATACTACAGGTAAAAAAATTAACTTCACTGTTTATGCCCCAATATTCATTTTATTGGGCAACTTATACTACACTACTGCAACTTTTTTAAGTATTCAACTTATAGAATTACAAAAAAAAACATAAAATACATTACTAAATCAAATTAATTCAATGACAAATACGTTGTTCGAAGAAAATATTTTCCTAATTAAACTATAAATAATTAGTAATATTCCTCCTAATTGAACTATTTATGTAAATTGGCACCTATTGTCTGATCTGAATGTTTATTATATGATTGCCAACTCGTAGGAGTATTGGCAGCCTAGTGGTTACAGCGTCATCCTCCCGCGGAGGGCTCGAAGTTTAGAGAAACATATTTAAATAATAATCTATATAATCTTATTATATATTATCCTCATATTTCTCGTCATATTTAAAGTGTCATACTTTTTTAACTTCATTCCCCATCTTTTTCCAGAACTGTATATTTTCTTAGATACTTGAAGTGACAAAAAATGCACATTCTTATCAAATAATTTCAAATTGTATATTAATCCTACATCTTCTATTTGAATCCTATCATATTCTTGTGGGCGGAGCTAGCTATTTTTTAAAAGAGTAAACTGCTTGTGGTGATAAGAAACTTTTGTACTGTGTGTCTTTTAGTGTGTATTACACATCATACTAACAGTACGTTTTTGTAAGCGAGCAAGTGAGTCATTAGAGCGAATAAGAACGTTGATGCTGGATTTTAATCGTATTCCTAGAAGAACAGTGTCATTACATTTTGTACTTATCCATTTTTCCTTCTTCTTACTTATCTATTTTCCCTTCTTCTTACTTATCTATTTTCCCTTCTTCTTACTTATCTATTTTCCCTTCTTCTTACTTATCTATTTTCCCTTCTTCTTACTTATCTATTTTCCCCATTTCTTACTTATCCATTTTCCTCTCCTTCTACTTATCCATTTTTTCTCAGCAGCGTGGTTTAGCAACATAGGTAATAAGGGCCATATAGAGTTTAGGGAGAATTTTCTAAATTTATTGAACAATTTTCAAATTTTATACAATGCTTTTCCTGAGTGGTGCAAATGCTCCAGCAAATATTTTTTACGAATAGTTATTAAATTCTCAGCTTCAGTGGCACGATTGCTCAAAGGGAACCGAAGTCTGCGGTGTTCATATCTGTTTCCTTGAACAAAGTTCCATGGCGGGAAGAAGATTATGTCCTGGTTAGGTGGTCTGAGTCTAATAATGGACCTCTAATGTTTAATTCCCAAACATCACTTTATGATTCGAAATGATGAATCGACCTTGTCCACCCTGAGACTTGATTCTGAGACCTGTACCTGGAAAATGCGAAGCACTTCCACTACACCATAGTAGTTCAGTTACTAAATAAGACATAGTTAATATTTGAAAATAACCATGTAATATCTGAATACAATTTTATTAAACATGTCGAAATGCTTAAAGTATTGTTTTATTTTACCAATTTTATTTTGGTTTGCATCTTCTAATAATATTATATATCTTTTAAGATGTATATGAACATGTTGAATTTCTTTGGAATCTTACCTGTAATTTTGAAATTCTTCCTCGTACAACCTTTCTTTAATTTTAAATTTTTTGTTGTTTGTAAGTAAGAAGTTAATTCTTTGAAGCAACAAAGAACACTTAATCAAAGATTCATGCAGATATTTTTAGTATTGTGAAACTGGATGAAATTCAACAATGCAACAGATTGGAATACAGAAATATATATCCTTAATTAAATGCCTTTATCCAAAAATCATTTATAAATATTAAGCTCTCGTAAGAGGGCAACACCAGAAAATGTTAACAATATTTACTTCTGTTGTTACTCGAAATTAAACGGCTTATGCACCAGATAATTTATGTATTACCTTATGTTTTATCTATCTTCACATCTTTTTTCCAATTTTCATGTGAATAATTTTCCTAGTGATTACGGTTGGGTATCTGAATACTATAATTTAATAATAAAATGTATAATATAAAAAATTGTAATAATTTTATGTATTTTTCATGTACATTTTACTGTAACGATACTTTAGTGATATATATGAGCTTGATATTTTGACAAAAATAACTTGTTGATTTCCAAAGAAATGCCAGTTATTAAAATATATGTTAAGATTTTCACATGTATTTGTAGTGAATTTTCAATCAAATCTACAAAAAATACTTAAAAATACAAAAAGATTTTAATATTTATATAGAATAATTAAAGAATGTTATTGATGGTTAGCTATAGTTAATTTCTTTAATTAGCTGATAACTTTTAAAACCTTCTTTTCAAATTATTAAGAAAAAAATACTAATTTGATTTTATTTGATCGGTGCTGCCATCTCTTAACTGAAGATGAAACTACATAATGTTGATTCTGTAAATTATAATCAATGTTTATTTAAGAACAGTTTTGAAATTCCGCTACAGCAATCAAATCATTCAAGAATTATAATCTTTTAAATTTTAGAATCTCATTAATCTTGCATTTAATTTATATTTAATATGTTAATAATAATGAGAAAATTTTGCATTTTAAATGCAAATGTGCAGTGATTTTTTTTAAAATTAAAATAAGCATTTTTAAAACAGAATATTTGATTTTGTATTAATTCGTTCAAGTATATTGTTAGATATTCAATTAAATAAAAAAGTTAGATTGTAGATTTATAAAGCGCATTTCTATAAGCTAAAGAGGAAGCCTTAATTTCAATAAGCAGAATTTTTGGTTCCTAAATATTTTTAATAACTGAGTTGTTTTTAATTTGAGTTATTTATAATTTAGAGTTGTAATACCTAATAAATTTATATGGATTAGTGGTTTTTAAATAATTGTATGTAACTAATTACTTTATAATGTGTATTAATCTAATTATTTTACAATTTATTTTATAATGAGAATAAAAATATTTAACTCATGAAATATTCATCATATGAATTTTAAAAAGTTTAATTCCCATATTATACTATATATTTGCGAATATATACAGTGAAACTATATAATTATATAATAGGAATTTAAATACAATTCAATATTAATTTATTCTTAAATAAGATTTTTAATGTAAAATTATTATAAATTATGCCGGCACACATTAGGCAATTACTTTTGCAAGTTATAAAATTTAATAGTTAATGTAAAAATGGCTATAATGTTTTCGAGAAAAATATAAAAATATCTAATTTAGGAGTAAAACATAGGAAAATAGTTTAATAATTAGGAATAATTAATATCCTTATCTTGTGACAGTAATTAATTAATACAAATTAGTATATTCGTTTACATCTGCTTTTCAAAGCATATTATTGGCACACAGAAACGACACGTCCGTTCTTTTGAAATTTTATTGCTTGACTGACAAAAAACGATTATTGAGTTAGCGCCATCTGGTGCGCAGAGAAATTAAATTTATACATTGAGTATACAGGGTCGGAACATGCCGCCCACCTTGAAATATTATTTCAAAGAAACAGAATATGTAACATACAAAAAAATTAGATATACAAATATACTTTTACAAATAAAGATTAGATATACAAATAAATGAACATAAATGAAAAAATATAAAACAAACACATAAATAAAAAAGTTTATATGTTAAAAATGCAATGGAAGTATAAAATTATTACATATATAAGAAATAAAATTTTATTTAAATTTAACCATGAATTTGGCATTACACAGGAAGTTGGCATAATTTTGTTATGTTTCTTTGTATACACCATCTGATGTTTTAAGAGTAACTACCCTAACATTATTGTCAAGTCCAGGGTGCAAATTGAATTATTCTACCCATTTTCCATTTGTTGAGGGTAAATTGTCCTCTTTTAAAAGACATAGATCATTAATTTGATAATTTTAGTCGGCAGTAGCCATTTTGGCCTTTGCTGCAACCGTGTGAGATATTCCTTATGCCAACGTTTCCAAAACTGTTGCACCATTTTTTTGAATATGCTGCCATTTTGAAAGAAAAGAAATGTTTGTATCAACGTAATTTGGTTCAGGAAGGCTTGTTAATGCCCTACCAATGATAAAATGGCCAGGTGTTAAGGCTGACAAGTCATTTGGATCGGTAGATAATGCAGTTAAAGGTCTAGAATTAAGACAAGCCTCTATTTGATTTAACAATGTTTCAAATTCTTCATAAGTTAGTTTTGTCTCCCCTATAACGCGTTTTAAATGAAATTTGGTAGACTTTATGCCAGCTTCCCATAGTCCACCCATGTGAGGTGCACCTGGAACATTTAAATGCCAATTAATACCATTTTCAGACATAAAATTGTTTTACATTTTGATTATAATTCTTTGGAGTTTCTAAGTTTCTCAATTTCCATGAGTTTGCGCTTTGCACCAATAAAGTTGGTACCACAATCACTGTATATATCACTACATTTATCTCTGCGTGAAATAAATCTCTTAAGAGATGCAATGAACGCATCTGCAGATAAGTCGGTAACTAATTCTAGGTGTATAGCTCTTGTAGTAAAGCAAACAAAAAGTGCTATATACCCTTTGTATGATTTGGAGCCTCTACCTTTACATGCTTTAATTTGAAAAAGGACCAGCATAATCCACTCCACATCGCAAGAATGCAGGAGCAGGAGAAATGCGAGAAGATGGTAAATCGCTCATCATCTGATTGGTTACAGAAGCTCGTATTCTACAACATTTTACACATTTCCTGATTAAATCCCTAATTACATTTCTAACACCTATAATCCAATACTGTTCTGCAATACATGATTGAACAAGTTGTGAACCAGCATGCAAAAGATTTTCATGAAAATGTTTAACAATGAGATCCAGTTAATCTATGCCTTGTTGGCAACAAAATAGGATGTTTCTGATTGTATACTATATTTGCATGTCTCAAACGACCACCTACTCTTAGAATGCCTGAATTATCAAGAAATGGATTTAGAGATAAAATTTTACTATTACACGATATTGTTTTATTTTCTGTAATGCATTGATCTCATTATTAAACTCATTAGTTTGAACTATTTTTATTAACACATGCATCGCATTAGTTAATTCACAAGTTTACACAAAAATCCTGTTAATTTGTTCATAGGATTTCTGCAATTGTTCATAAACCTTAAACACAAAGCTGTTATACGTTTAAGTTTAGAAAAGGATGAATATTTAAAAAAATATCAAAGTCAGTACAGTGGGGTTTGTTTCAGTGGTTGATTGTAAAGAGTACAATACCTTTCTTCTGGAACAGGATCACTAACTGGTAGTTCAGGCTGCTTTATCTGAAAAGAAAGTGAATTATAAAGAAATTTTGGACCATTTAACCATAATGAAGAAAGTAGTTCAGAAGATGATGTGCCACGAGTAGCAAGATCAAAGCAGGATTAATGTTTCACTAACATGATGCCACTGGGTAGGGGAAGAAAGAGTTTGTATTTTTGCCACTCTATTGGCCTAAAGCATTTCCATCGGCTGGCAGAAGAACCAATCCAGGATAGAACGATGGTAGAATCAGTATAAAATTGAGCTTGGGAAATGGATGTGTTCATAGCCTTGCAAGTGAAGTCCATCAATTTAGTTAGCAGCAGAGCACCACATAGTTCCAATCTCGGAAGTGAAACAGTTTTAAGTGGAGCAACTTTTGTCTTAGCAATTACTAGATGAACTTTAATTTCACCAGTACTTGAGACTGAGCGACAGTAAATTGCTGCTGCATATGCCTTTTCCGAGGCATCACTGAAGCCATGTAACTGAAATTTGTTATTTGAATCCCAAAATAAGAATCTGGGAATTTGAACGTCTTTCACGAACAAGGGTTTTCTGAAAGCTGCTTCCATTCATATGCTATGGTTGAAGGAATAGTATCGTCCCACTGCAATTGATTTTCCAGAGTTTTTGAATTATTAATTTGTAATGAATGGTAATTGGAGATAACCATCCAAGAGGATCAAATATTTTTGAAATTGTTGATAGTAATGTCCGCTTAGTTAAAGTTATCTACAAGAAATGATTGATTAGTTTTGAAAAGAATATATCCAACTCAAGGGTTGCCAAAGTAGTCCCAATGTTTTCACAGTTTCATCATTGTCTAAGCTTAAAGAAGTGTTTGATAACCGTAAATTTGGATCAATTGAGTTCAAAAATTCTTTAGAATTTGAAGCCCATTTTCTCAAAGGAAATTTGGCACTTGACAACATTTGCATTAATTGTTGGTGCAGTTCCATGGCTTGGGAAATTGAATTCGCTCAGACATGAGATCATCAACA
Source organism: Latrodectus elegans (assembly GCA_030067965.1). Classification (NCBI taxonomy): domain Eukaryota; kingdom Metazoa; phylum Arthropoda; class Arachnida; order Araneae; family Theridiidae; genus Latrodectus; species Latrodectus elegans. The sequence goes on along the minus strand of CM057818.1, from coordinate 34,301,455 downwards.
TAAAAGTCTTCGAGAACTGCCTTAGAAGCCAATGGATATTTCTCTGCTTCTTCTTCTGCTAATTTTTGTAGACATTTTACAGCCAGGTATGGTGCTGAGGCAGTGCCATAAGCCAGTCTTATTAATCTGTAATCCTTCACTGCATCATATTTTGATTTGCGCCAGACGATTCTTTGGAAATCTGGATCTTGTAAAGTTATTTGTCTATACATTTTTCAATGTCTGCAGCAACCGCTATTTTATGCATCCTAAATTTAATAAGCAATGTAGTTAAATCAGTCTGTATTTGCAGTCCCACCATGAGTATATCATTAAGAAGAAACACCATTAGATGATTTAGCAGATCCATCAAACACTACCCGGAACTTGTCACCACTTTTGTTGGGAACTGGATGGTGTGGAAGGTAAAAGCTAGATTTGGCTGGAATATTAACTTCACTTTCAGGAACTAATTCCATGTGCCCCAGTTTTATGTATTCGTCCATAATTTATGATATTGTTCAAGTAGAGATTGATTTTAGAAAAGCGACGTTCAATTTGTTGAAGACGGCGCAATGCAATGTCTCTAGATGATCCAAGTTCATTGTGTGAGTCATTGAATGGAAATTTGACATTGAATCTGCCAGTAGAATCACGAAAGAATGTTTCTTCGAAGTGATTTTCACATGCAATTTCCTCCTTTGAATAAGGTTTAGTTTCAGAAACTTCTTCTAGGTGCCAAAATTTATCAAGTTGATACTCGATTGCGATTACAACTAGCGTGATTTGTAATTATTGTTTTTGAGATATTGTTTGTTTTGCCTAAAACAACCCATCCGAAAATTGTTTCTAGTGCAGTTAACGAATGTCCAGGACTAGTAATGTTTTTATGGAGCACTATTTCTCCAAACACATCTGCACCTAAGAGAATATCTATAGGACCAGGCTGCAAAAAAAGCAAGTAACATCGAAGCCAGTTGTATATTTTTTGAATGAATTTAATGCTGAAGCATCAATTTTGAATTGAGGAAGGTCAAGTGATTTTGGGTATAATTAATGCATCTACAGTGATATGTGTGTTTTTATAAAATAGAGATGATATTTGCAATGATACCGAACCTGAGAGCTTACCTACATTTCGAGAACTAAGCCCATCAACATTTATGTTAATTCTATTACGTTTAAGTTGCAATAAATTTACACAACTTTCTCTAATAAATGAGCCTTGGCTTGCTGAATCGATAAGAATTCTGCATTTATGTAATGTACCATTAATGTCCTTAACATTAACAATTGCTGTTGGCAATAAAACTGTTTTTTGTTACAGGTACAACTACATTATTACTACTAATAGTAGAATGTTCATCTGTTGTTTGTGTTTCGATTTTTGTATCATGTGTATTTTTCGAACACAATAATGTATTATGCAATTTTGAACATAATTTACACATGCCTGAGCGACATTTAGAAATAGGATGAGTTTATTATCTTTTAAACAATTAGCGCATAAATGATGTTTTAATTACATTCCATTTTTCCTTTACTGGAAGATCTAAGAAACTATCACAACTATGTAATCGCGAATGAGAATCATTTCGACAATAAATGCATAAATTAGAAACAATCTGAGATGAAAAAGAATATTTGTTTTTGTTTTGATTTGCAACCGTTTTCCCATCAAATTGACCTACTTTCTCTTTTTGGCACTTCGTTAAAGACGAAAGCGCACACGATCTATTCAGCATGAATGTTTTGAATTCCGCGAAAGAAGAAGCTTTTTTTGTTCGATTGCTCTAACGCCCACACTCTCAGTGTTTCGTTATCAGCTTACCCTTTGAAAAGAAAAAATAATAATGGTATCCCAATGCTCAACAGGCTGTTTCAAAATTTTTAATGTATCAAGACATTGCTGTGTTGTATCAATTAATTTCCTCAAACCCGCTGCTGATTCATGTTTAAGAATAGGCTGAGAAATTAATTTATTTAATGCTGCATTTATGATTTCTGTTTCGTTTTCAAAGCGCTCATTAAGCATATCCCAAGCTAATTTGAAATTCTCATCTGTAATTTGAATAGACTGTAATAATGTATATGCTTCTCCCTTAACAGAAAGTTTAAGATATTGCAATTTTTGACTATTAAACTATCATTATTACCAACACTCGATAAAAATAAATCACGAAAAGAAATCCAGTCTATGTAATTAGAAGTGAAAAACTGGTAATTCTATTCTAGGAAGTTTAACATTGTTGACATTAGTTACTTCTTTATGACAATCATTTTTGAAAGTTTTCTTGATTCGTCTTTAAGAATGATTTTTTAAATTGCTTATTTTAGAAAACAGTTCATGCATTTCACTTTCAAATGTATCGAATTCTGAATCAGAACATGCATAAAGAATATCATTATTTAGTTTGTTTATTTCATTGTCTAAAGAATTTACGTTATTTTCATACACTTCAATAATAGAAAGAGAATTTGCTTGATTTTGTAAGCTATTGACTTGTGAAATTAAACGAGTTAAAGCTTACCTTTTATTATCTTTTGGTTTTTAAGAAGGGTATCCATTTTGGTTTTGTGACCTTCACTCAATCACTGGTTTTGTTGTTGTTTTTGATTCAACAGTCGTTAGCCGCTTCTATGCATCACCAAATAATTTTTTGCTAGTTTCGTGCTCCGGCTCGACGGACCATAATATTGGCACACAGAAACGACACGTCCGTTCTTTTGAAATTTTATTGCTTGACTGACAAAAAACGATTATTGAGTTAGCGCCATCTGGTGCGCAGAGAAATTAAATTTATACATTGAGTATACAGGGTCGGAACACATATATTTTAAAAAAATTTTGTTATTACTAACATGGTAATGCATCCCTATATGGTCTCATAAATTTAAAATTTTAGAATAGGGAAAATTCACTTCCTTTCCATTTTGCTGGTGCAGGTGCTAATGTAATCAAATGCAAGTGAAACAAAATATCGCAAATTGCTGTTTTTACAGTTGCTATTAACTTTTTATCTTTTACAAACATTTTGAATTAGTAAAAAATGGGCATACAAAAATATTTTTCATATAACGGGTACTATTTCATATTATATTTTCATGAGTTGTCACCAAAAATATTAACACAGAGAGATTTGAGTCAGAGAAAGGGAATAGAACCGAAAATTCATTTCCTAAGTTTTCAAAATAAAAAATAATTTAAAATGAGTATCTGAAAATTCAGTTCCGATTAATAAACTCAGGATGTATGATTTATAAAGAAACTTATCAATCCTTTTTGTATAATACATTTTGAAATACTTAAAAATTAGCAATTTCGGCAAAGATGCGGTATAATCCAAGATGCCAAATTCTGAGTTTCGAGATTTTTTAGCGGATTTCTTATGTATCTGGTAATCTGATTTATATTACGTCATGTAGATGGAGACATAAGAATTTGCAGAAAATTCTATTTTGGCGACGTCGTAACGCACATCAAAATACGACATCTTGGTAACATTTGTTCATCACCAAAAAAACTCAAAAATTTGGAATCCAGGATTATATACGGAATCGTTGTGGCAAGATGTTACCACGTCGGAGAAAAATTTTAATTAGTTTGTTAAGTAGTATTTCAACTATATACATATATTTTGACGAAATTATCTTATGATCTCTAAATAAATAGAAGTATTTTGTTACTTGATTTATTAATTAAATGTATAAACAAAAATATAGAGAAATAAATATAATATATAATAATGATACATTTATGTATGTAATTATAATATATACATATGTATGTTTACTTGCATATGTGAGTATTTGTTCTGGGAAAGTGTCAAGAAATTTATCTTGTGATACAAATAGTTACGATTACACATTTGTATGATCTTTGTTCATGTTAAATATAATTTTAAATTTTCATTTTAATGGTATTCTGATAAACTCGACAATTGATAAAGTTGAGGGGTATTAGTGGAAAATTTCTTAATGTCATATTTAAGCTTATTTAATTCAATCAATTTCCCACACCTTTTTTTCCCTTGCATATTAGTTTCATCTGGGCACAGATGCCGTATAATCCAGGATGACAAATTCTGAATTTTTAGCGATGATCAAATGTTGCCAAGGTGACGTATTGTGACGCGCGTTCTGACGTAAATATTAGGGTTTCCAGAATAGAATTTTCTGCGTAATTCTTATTGGTATACATATATATATATATATTTATGACATAATAAAAGCCAGGTTGCCAGATGTATAAGAAAATCCGCCAAAAAATTCACCAAACTCCTGGATTATACTGCATTTGTGGTTTCAAATGACTATTATTTGCAAAATAATATATCAATTTTAAACAAAATTTTATTTATTTCGAAATAATAACTTATTTATTTTCAAATAATAATTTATAAACAAATTTATTTGTGGAATCAGCTAAGTAATTATTAATTCTTCATTTACTCTTGTATAAAAATCAATTTCCCTTCGAATTATAAAGAAAGAAATTTCATTCATATTTAGTTTGTTATTATTCACAATAAGAGCGATGCCATTTTTTTCACACCATGGTTTCAGAACTATTACTAATTAACTAATTACAAAAATGCCGTTATAAATATTGGTTTTATAGTTTCTGGTATAACTAATGTAGAAAAACATGTCTGGTGATGTTTAAATTTAAATATCGATATTTTTTCGGCTTCAGATTTGAAATAGGAGAAAATTTTCTATAGTGGTCTAGATTGGTATTGAATTTATCATTTTGAATGTTAACAAACTTTCTAGAAAAAATTCTGATGGAAATGAAAATTACGTTTTAAAAAGAAATGAAAAAATATAAATAAGTAAAAATATAAAGAAATGAAAAAATATAAATAAGTAAACAAAAATTTTAAGAAATTCATGGAATTTTCTGAGCCCAAGTTTTACAAACCTGTTTTTTATTATTTCTGCAATAATAGTAAAAAGAAAATTTTTAATGTTGGCCTAAGCGAGGCAATACTTGTAAGATTTAAAAGAAATTGCTTACAAATATTGCAATTATTAATTTAGAATTCTATTAATTAGTTAAATTTTTAAAAATTGAAATCCTCCTAACCGATTTAAGCAAATTATAAAGTGGATGTTTTGTCATGTCTTTTTCATTTTTCTTTTTCTTATGTTTTACGCCACATGTGTTAATGGCTTAAATCAAAGAAAAACGGTTTCTCAAACCTTTATTTATTTATTTATTTTTATGCTTTTTAGAAAAAAAATCGTTTTATTAACAAAATGAACTTCAAAAATATTTTCAAACGATTTGGAACAATTTAAGTATGATATCCCTCCCAAGTGATTTCTTGCCATTCTTTGTTTTGATAATCCGGTTGCCAATTTAAATCTTTGTTATTTTTCCAGCATTTTTGTTGCCAGATTTTGTTTTGCTCGTATTTTACATCATTTTTACGTCATATATATGGTTCTTTTCAGTGGCAACAACATTTGAAATTTTCGTTTTACCTTCAATTCGAGCTTTTTGTTCTACGTTTTTTGTTGTGTTTTGGTGTCCCCAGCATCCAAACATCGTTAACTGTTCTTTTTCCTATTTCTTTTTGTTTATTTATTATATATATATTTTATATATTTTTATTCATTTATTATTAATTTTTCTTATATATATTTCCATATCACCTAGTATATTCGACATGTGAGCTTGACGTTATATCAAGTAAGTCATTGTTATTTACTTTTTCTTTTACCAGTTGTTTTAAAAATAAGGCAAACCCCCTAAAAATTTATTAATTTTTTTAGTAATACTTTTTAGATTTTGCTTACTATTATGTGATTTAAAATTTTCTAAAATGTGAATTTTTAAATCTTTTGAAAATATCCGTGATAAAAAACATGTGCTTAACTTGGTGACAAAAAATCGCAATGGTTGTCTGTCGCAAAGTCGCAATGGGGGCTGAGATATCCTACTAGTTCCTCTGAACTTCGCCTGGCACAGATGCCGTATAATCTAGGATGCCAAATTCTGAGTTTGATGACTTTTTAGTGGATTTTTTTATGTATCGGACAACTTGGTTTCTGTTATGTCATAGATTTGGAGATCTATAAAAATTATGCGGAAAATTCTATTTTGGCAATCGTAGTGCTTGCGTCATCTCGTACGTCGCAAAACGTCATCTTGACAACAATTCTTCATCGCCAAAAAATTCAAAATTTGAAATCCTGCATTATACAGCATCTGCGCCCTTAGCCTTATTTTCTGCCGCTCGAAGAATGTGATTTGAAAGCAGGCATCAAATTCGCCGATAAGTCGGATTTACAATGGCGCTTCAATGCGATGTGACGTGGATGAAACCTTATCTGATTTTATGGATATTTTAAACTAATCAGAATCGTAATAAAGTGGCTTACTACGGATCTCAGCTTCAAGGAAAGAAATGATCACTAATGGTTTAAATAAATTGAGAAGGAGAATTTTTCTATATTAGCATCGAATCCACAGTTTTTGGCTTCTAGAAATTATAAAAAAAATTTTCGATACATACATACCTATATACATATATATGATACATGTGCCGTATAATCCTGAATGCCAAATTCTGAGTTTAGCGATTTTTTTGGGCAGATTTTCTTATATATCTGACAACATAGTTTTTATAACATCATAGAGATGGAGACCTATAAAAATTATGCAGTAAATTCTATTTTGGCAACCCTAATATTTACGTCATCGCACGCTTTACAATACGTCATCTGGGCAACATTTCTTTATCGCCAAAAGAATTCAGAACTTGGAACCCTGGATTACACGGCACCTGTGGCTATATATGTATATATTAGAATTTAATTTCTTTCTATATCTCTGAAAAGATTGCCACAAATGTTGGGAATTATGATCCCTGAATTTGTTCAAACAATAAAATATATAGCAGTATTAATATAGAAGCTATTTTCTGCTGATTAAAGTAAACGAGATTTATGGAAAATATAGAATTTGTATGGTGCAAAATATAAACGATGAACTATTATCCATAAGATTTTAACTAGAAATAACTAATTAAGACGAAATGTAATTTTATTATTTAATATTAATAAATTATTTCCGAAGTTTCTTTAAGTAATTTTTCAAAAATATAATAAAGTTTTTTCGTATTGAATTGTAATTTGCTCTTATTTTTCTAAGTATATTTTACTCCGTTCATCCTTTTTTTTACTTCATCTGTGTTCTCTGTTGATAATGTAACTTAAATGAATTAATAATTTATAGGTAATAAATTAGTCTTATCACTAAAAGTCTTGTAATTAGTACAGAGAAACAAAATCCATACGAAATTCTATAGTTTGAGCGTCATGCTTGTGCCTTAAAGCGTTATCCTAAAGCATCGAATGGTTGTAAATAGATCTCTTTGCTTGATTTATGTAAATGTTCGAAATAAATTGTGAAGCACATGTTTCAAGAATTATTGGAGAATTAAAGTTATTATTGGAGAATTCATTTATCACTAAGAGCAATTTAACGTTTTAAATGTTATATTGAAGTTTTACAGTGTAAAAAATTTAAAGTCAGAAATGATTTAATTTTTCTTCATACGGATTATTGCTATAAATATTTTACGAAATATTCATAAATAAGATGCTGATTTACACTTAAAATTAATAGCACAATTAATCAAAAGCATTTGAACAGAAATGATAAAACTAAAATCACAAATATTTGAATAAAAAATTTTGTAATAGAGTAAAAACACAATAATCATTATGGTATAGGTACTCACTTCAAAAGATGGTTTATTAATTATTTGAACAAAAAGTAAAATAAAAAAAAGTTGAAATATAATTCATTTTAAACTGAACTGTTTTTCGTGAAAAGCAAACTAATTTATTGAATCTTAAAAGTTGCTTATTCTTAAATTTCATTAAATGTTTCTTTTAATGTACTTTAATTTAAAAATTAAATGAAATGTATGTCTTTACATCAATAATAAATAAAGATTGCTTTTATAGAAAACTAAAAATCCTTTTCGTTAAAATGGAAACTTTTTAGGAAAACCAATTATTATTAACACGCATTTTTTGGAATTTTACACATTTTAAATGAAGGATTTTGTGTATGAATATAATGCTTTTTTAAAAATGAGGCAAAGAACAGTAGAAAAATAATTTAAATAAATCCCCCCTTATATCAAAGTGTTTCCCGAACATTTTCATAGAAGAATCTATAATAGAGATTTAATTTATATATTTTGACTGGAATAAATGTTTCTTTGTCAAAATCATATCCAAAAAATTTAAAACTGTTGTTATTTATTCACAACTATTCATCGCAAATATTACTGTTGAATATTTGCGATGAATAGTTGTGAATTTGTTTATAAAAATATGTTCAAAATAATGATTTATTTATAATTTAACAAAATTATTCGGTGAAAACAAATATTTTACTAAATGAATTACAATGGAAACAATCATTAAATTTTGAGGTTAAATTGTTTTGCAGTTTTTTTCAAAAACTTTGTTTATATAATCTTTTTATTATGTAAACTGAAAGAATTTATAAATGAATTTTTCTATACTAAAGATGTATCCTAAGCATTTTTCTGATGTTACTTTGGATATGAATAAAAAATATTAAATCACTTCCCATGATTTAATATACAAAAAATAATTGTTAATGTCATTAATTATATATCCAGACAATGACGATACACACAGAGTGACAATAAACACAATGAAACTATCATACATGAGGATATTTTAGAAGGATTCATAACCTATTAACTAATATTAAAAGAAAATTGAAATTAATCTTTATAACTTTAAAATACAATTATCTTCTGTTAATTTGGAGAAATTTTAATGAAATGTAATCTGTGTTTTATTTATGAAATGACGATGTACGTTTCGTTATACAAAATTTCATATAATTTGTTACCAGATACACAAAAATTCAATTAAAACAAATTTAGTTTACATTCTTTTACTCCTAGTAATCAAAAAATATTTTATTGACTGTTAGGAGTAAAATAATTTTAACTTCAGTAGGTTGTAATACTACACGTGACAACTATAGATAATGATTTTTTGCACGAAAATGTAGTTAGTTAACTTACTGATGTCTTTCTACCGAAGCAGATTTTGCCTTGTAAATGACATTAAATTCATGTCGTAGACACTATTAACGAAGATATGGCTGCTGTATTGATTATTTGGCCTTCTTTGCAATAACGAATCATGACCATAAGAAATCACAACAGTTACTTGTGATAATGCGGTCTCTAAATAATAGCTGTTAAGAACTTTTAAAGCTCATATTACACTGACCAATATGTTTATTGATATACCAACTGCTTCTAGAAAACCTATGAATTGGTTCCTTATGAAGTCAGGTATCAAAAATCTTTCGTAGCACCTCTCTTTCTGATCGCTTTTTTAAATATCCTATTTCAAAATCCTTATTGCAGATTTAATTATTTCTAAAATCAAGTACTGACGTGTTTAAAGATGAATTGCACTTATGAAAGTTTTTGGTTGAGGGATAAAATTCTTGCATTGTCCGTTTTTTTAAAAAATAATCAGTTAAATAATCTATGTTATATATTTCACAGGTCTGAATCAGCTTTTTCTGCTTCAGCAATTTTTGTAATATACAGAAACAGCAAAATATGATTTTGTAGAAAATTTTAATATTTTTTACTCTTCATATTGTTTTCATTTTTAATAAATATACTTGAATATTCCATGCTCTCGCATAGTAAATGCTTGATTAATCAATTGGTTTACATATTCACGTATCCTAATTTCTCTAACAACAAAGAAATTCGCACGAGACAATTAAAAATACATTCCACAAAATTCTTATCTGTTTTACTAATTTAGGAGTAAAACCTAAAAAATAATTATTCGCATTTCTACTTAAAATGTAGTACTTTATGTTTGCATATTTTATGTAGTCTTTGTTCATAATAGTATTAATCCAATATGAAAATTATTACAATATGTAGTTTTATGTATTCGAAAACCATTTTATACGATACTGATTTTATAAATCTGTACAACATAATATGGAATCTACTGAAAAATATATTAAATATTGCAAAATACCTTATTTTTTAAACTTAATAGAAAAAAATGTGATCAACTGTAATTTCTGCACATTGAAATAGAATGGTATTATTTTATTAATAAATATGATTTACGTTTTGGTTATGAAAATTTTTAGTATGTTTCACTAAATATTTATTTTAGAAGACTACTCTAAAACATTTAAATCTGAAACTGTGTACTCAAACTGAATGCTAAATAGTCAACGTTCTGTTCTTAGCTGTTATTATGTTCAAATCATATTTAACAATTTGTGGATGTTGTAAAATTTTAAAAGTACTTTTAAATCTGTAAGATCAAGTAAATTATTCATATTTAATAAAATGTTTCCACGGTACCAAAGTATAAAAATTTTATAAAGGTTAAGAAAATATTAGAATTTACAGTTGTTAATTTATTTTGATACTACATGGCATTAAAATCCAAAATCTTGTCTGATTCTATAATTATGTTATCTCTAACAATGGATTTTAAGATTAAAAATTATTTCGAATAACCTTCTTGTATGTAGATGTGCACAAATAGGCTTTTCAAATACTAAAGTAGAAAATCTTAAGGCCTTAACCTCCTTTCACATTAAAGATTCAACTGGTAGAAATAATAATCAATTTTGAGAAGTAAATTTTACTTATAATTTTAATTTATAATCTGGTAGTGTTTTTATAAACACATATTTGCGGGCTTATAATGAGCGAATATTTTTGTTTATAAATAAATATTTCAGCAAATCTGCTACTTTTCACCCAATATGCATACACAATACTACTGTGCATTGTTGTTTTAATGAAAGTTACAAAAGAGCACATGTAATACCTTAATGTTAAAGTATTTTGTCATTATTTTACGACTATTTCATTTGAGATTAAAATATCTTCTCAGAATTTTTATAAGTGAAGCTTAATATATTTAATTAATCTCTTATATTTAATATTGTATGACGCTGGGATGTAATTTAATACAATAAACACATTCTATAAACTTGAGAAAATGTTTTATCAAAATAGATTCCAGAATAGATATTTTAAGATGTAAGATTTGATTCAAAAGCTTGAAGAAGAAATAGCTAATATATAAATATCGAAAGCAGAATTCCAGTATTCACAAAGTTAAATGTAAGCCAAAAAAAATAAGTTAAAAGAGAGCTTAAATATATATCTTATAATAAGAGCATCACAATAAAAGCTTCTATGTACATATTAACAAAGCAAATTTTCACTAGGTGGAGTAACATCTGTCATTGATCTTCAGCACTTGCAGAATTCACTTCGAGTAAGGCAGGTAAAGCTTTCCTGAAACAATAAAAATATTAGATTTAGTAAGCAAAGGCGCCATTATTAATAATTATTGTTTGCTATCCATTTTTTAACATCAATGCAAAAAAATTTTTAACAGCGCAAAATTTTAATCTTTTAAGAGAATGAAAGCAATGAGTCAGTCTTTCTCAACACAATAACTGATGTCTTTGTGTATTCTTCTTTTTCTTAAAGCTTTAAGTGTAACAGCAACCTATTACAGGTCTAAGCTGCCTCTACAGCACGCCTTTTTCCTGCCTAATCTGTCCAGAGCGATACTTTGCCAGTTCCTAACTTTCAGTATCTGGAGGTCACTTTCAGTGTTAACGAGCCATCTTGTTGGGTGTCTTCCTATGACATGGGATCCTTCGGGGTTCATAAACGTTGATATTCTAGTGGGGCTGTTTTCCCGGTTTCACCAGACATGGCCAAGCCATCTTTGCCTGTTGCTTCTGATAATCTGGAGATGGTTATTGTGCATTCTAACGAGAAAAGTTATGCAGGATAGTTGTTGATTATTGGTAGTGGCTGATCATGAAGGATAATTATTTTTGCTAAACAAAAGTTATTACTGAGTGGGCTACGCAGATTTATTCTTTTAGTACAAGCGCATAGATTTTATATTATTTTTGATAATGACTTCTAGAATAAGGTTATTACATGATTTCATTCATACTGAAATGTCTGTCTTCATTATATCAAAAGCTGTACACTCCATACAAATTTTTGAGACAGCATTTAGTAGAAGCTAGATGCGAATTCATTCAATTCTAGTACCATAAGACTTATTATTTAACAATATATATATATATATATATATATATATATATATATATATATATATATATATATATATATATATATATATATACTCCAAAGTTCTCACTCTGTAAAATTTATTCTCTCAGTAATTACCCATACAAATCCGACAAAAATCATTTAATTTTTTAAAATATTATTAGAACTGCAAAAGCAAGAAGTACATACATATCAATTTACAGTAACATTTCAAGCTTGTTTTAATTTTTCGTTACTGCAATATTTGACTTTGTGTGTGTGTGATTCTCCTTTCTACAGCAGGAAAACAACTGCCAACATATCGTTCATTTGAGGGATATGTACAGTATATTTTGTTACACTTACATAATATCTTCCTTCATACATTATGGTTGCAAACATTATTCAAGGATGCATTGAAAATTCTACTGAAAAAGACTTTTAAGGAATAACATATTTTACTGCTTATTTCTTTGTCTCGACACAGTCTACAATACTTTTCAGCACTAGAGAATCAGATTTATAATTGAAGGTCATTTTGCTGTAATTAGATTCAGTCAGTCGCAGGTTATAAGATCGATGAGAATCAAAATCTCATTACTTATATTGACATCGAGACCATAGTTGCCCAGGTATCTACAATTAGTACGTCTTGACAAGTCGAATAAGGAATATCGCTTAAAATTTAAGAAAGTGGCACTGTTAATGTAAATATTGTTATTTGATCAATCCAAACCTTTTTACATTTCTTGCTTGGAAATATCTTCAATAACTGCGAAGACTGACTGCCTCTTCAAAAGTTTGATTTTATCAAAACCGGACAATCGTTTCCAGTAATGACTTGGTGGTTATATTTGTTCCTTCAACCTGCCTTCCTAAAGTTTCGAATGGGATGGTCTTTTTCTACATCAGTGATTTGTTTAAAGAACTCTATCGAGTGCCCCTGAAAAACATTTCATTTGATTCTTATACAATTAAACAAAAGAACTTTTAATTACCCGTTATTTTAAGCAACCAAATATTTTAAATATTTTCGGCTGCGAAATTTCAAAGCATGCTCCTCAAGTCACCATTGGTCATCAAAGATGAATGTTGTTATTGCATCAACATGCTTCCCTATACATAGCCCCGAGTTGGGCTCTACCAGTTAGAGAGAAGCAGCCAGGTGGAGTCCATGATTTTGAAGTAAGGACCAAGAAGAAGACCCTCAATACTAGGCCTCTCATTCCCAGAGGTATCATCTCACTTGAAGGACATTGCGATTACCACCCAGATTTAACTTGCCATTGCCGCCATTGGCGAGCACAGCGGATCTTCGGTCAAACCGGGATTCACACTTACTACCTTCTGGTAATGAGAACCACGCCCTAATCAACCAGGCCATCACGGCCCTTAAGAGTGAATGTTATAATAGAATGTCAGTTATTTATTTAACCTATAAAATCGCATCATCATGTCAAGTTCCAGTGTTCAAATTGAAATATTATTGGGTGCAAATACATTTTGGTAAAAAAGATACTTAAAAAAACTAGATATTGGAGTATTACTCTTCTTTTTATCAAATTCATAATTTAGCTTTTTGCTGTGTGCGTCCGTGTTACATATTTATGATTTTCAATCATATTTAAAAATATTTCAGGATCATTCAGCTACGTATAAAATGTAAAGTAATTGAACAGAAAACTTAATAACAAATAAGGTTTTTCTCCTTACTATATTCAGCAAATTCAATATTAATTTAGAAGATAAACAGAGGATATAAAATTACTTTTCCAAAATTGAATCGGAAGAAGAGGCATGTGGTGGCACCAGAGGTGAGAGATTCTTTCCATAGACACTGCTGTACTTGAATGGATTGCTGAAGGAGTGTTTCTTGAGCATACTCTTCACAAGAATCTAAAAATTGTGCAGTATTGATATGAAAAATATATGAAATAAAATGAAAAGCGTTAAAAAATTAGAGAAATAATATAATACTTTTACATTTTGATATCATAGTATGGGTTTATTTATCTATATAAAAAATATTTGGATAAAAAATATTCGGATTATAGTAGATAATCGCTCGAAATGCACTATAGTATAGAAAAAACTAAAATTTGCTTGAAATTAACCTATATACTAGGAACCATTTAAAGTACACAATCAGGATGCATTACAAACCTAAACACTAGCCTTTCTAATTATTCTGTTATTAAAACTATCACCCCCAATTGTATTCCAATTCAAGGGAAACCAAGTGTGTGTGTGTAATATGAAGTTATAAATTTAATTTATACACATACACAAAAATATCCAAAAAAGATTTCCTGCGCAAAAGATACTTTCGATATAGAAATCCTTAATTACTATCTTTATAAAATATAAGACACGAATTATTATCTCCAAGAATGGGCACTAAATTTGTCCCAGCATTCTCATTATTATTATCTTATTCTGTTTACTGCTCTTTAATTTTTTGGCATTTGTCATAATGAGTGATATTAAAAGTATCAATTTTATATTTCTGTTACTAAAAGGATTTTATTATTATGGAAGTAACTGATATTCTTTAAATTTATATGAATATTAGTATGTCAGTTAGTAGGAATATTTAATCAAGTTCATAAATATTGTTTTTAACATTGTAGGGAAATTAAAGTACTATAGTAAATAACGATTTTTATAAGAATCACACCAACAGAATATACAGTGTCTCACAAAAGTGATGGGACACATGTGCTTTACAAAAGGAAATCGTAATAAAATAAATTAAAAATACATGGACAAATTTTTTGTGGTAGTGTTTCATATTTAAAGTTAGTTACAATTATTACATAATATACATTTTTTCAAAATATTAAAATATTAATTAAATAAAAATACAATTGCTTAGAACGGAGCAAAAAAAAAAGCTCACATAAGTGATGGGACACTTACTTTTCTATCAAATATTTATCAAAAAATTTTACTTTATAAAAGGTTTTAATATTTTGTTGGATTTCCTCCTTTACTTTTAAAACATGATTTAATCTTCTTGCGATGGAGTTGACTAATTTTTTTGTGATTTCTGGAGTGATTTTACTCCATTCTTGGAGCACCGATTTTAATAGCTGTTTTGAAGAAATGGTGTGTTTGCGAATTCTTGATTTGAATTCTTGCCAAATATTCTCTATGGGATTTAAATCTGGTGATTGTAATGCTATTATTTCAGGACAGTTATACAGCAGTCAGAGTCTAACGTTCCAAGCAGTGTGCTTGGGATCATTGCCTGGTAGAATTTAAAATGGTTATAAAAGTTCAATTTTCGTGCTGAAGATTTCAAATTTTGCTTTAGAAGGCCAATATACTTGTACTGATTCATTTTACCGTCAATAAAAACAAGATTACCAACTCCAGCGGACAACATACACCCTCATACCGTAAATCTTCCTCCACCATGTTTTACTGTTGGCATTAAGAGATCTGTTTATGAAATTCTTCCCTCGGTTTTCTCCACACAATGATTCTACAAAGTCAGAACCAAATATATTAAATTTACTCTAATCGGCAAATATAATTTTATTCCAGTAATCAGAATTTTAATTATGTTGGATTTTGCGAAAGCCAATCTGACATTCCTATTCTTTTCACTTACGAAGAATTTTTTCCTGGCTACTCTACTGTGATATCCAGCAAATCGAATTACTCTTCTAATAGTTTCAAGATTAACAATTACACCATAAAATGGTTGTAAATCAGCAGCAACTTTGGGAACACTCATACTTGGATTTTTTTTAATAATTCGAACGACAATTCGCTTTATTGCATTGGATAGCTTTGATAGTCGGCCATGTCTTTTTTTATTCTGAATCATATGATTCTTTTTATGTCGTTTAATGATATTGAAAACTGTTGAATGACACAAGTTAACTGCTTCAGCAGTTTCTCTAATAGATTTTCCACTTTCAATATGCAAATTAATAAATAATTTTTGAATTTCAGGCGAAGTTTCTTTTCGCTTAGCATTCATGGCTGCACACAGCTAAAAAACACAAAAATTCCAAAACAATTTGGCGAGAAATACAGCAGACGATTTTATAAATTATTGCCAATTGCTTTTGAGTAAAATTAAACACCCAAAAAAATATTTTTATTGCTTATTTCTGACGATATTTTTGCTGAATATCTAATGGTGACCCATCACTTATGTGAGCTATTCTTTGCTTCGTTCTAAACAATTGTATTTTTATTTAATTAATATTTTAATATTTTGACAAAATGTATGTTATGTAATAATAGTTACTAAATTTAAGCATGAAACTCACCCACAAAAATTTGTACATGTATATTTAATTTATTTTATTACAGTTTCCTTTTTTGTTAAGCACAAATGTCCCATCACTTTTGTCAGACACTGTATATACAACTGCTGCTGCTTATCTAGCAGACAATTTGCGACAAAACACTCATATTTGGAAAAAAAAATTCGTAACTTTTTACTTGTACCCAAAAAGGTTCTATTCTGCAATTTGTGAGCAAATATACTAGTAAATATTTGGAATTAATTAATAAAAGCTATTGTGATTTTGCTCTTTAAGTTTATAAATCTAAACATATTTTTTCATCGTGTTTCAATTAAATTGACATTTTTATTCCCATAATTAATTTCCAAAATATTTTCATTTCAAATTAAGTCTTGAAGATTTGAAAAAATTTCTTGGCGACTTAGTACATGAAAAATAATGACTCTTTAATTTCCACGTGAATAATTAATGTTTGAGCGGCATTCAATTTAATGCTATAATCCTGTTTAAAAATTTAAAAGAATCTGTAAAAACACATTTTAAAGTATTAAGTTGGCTTCACATTTTTTTTCCTTTTTAAAATGTAAATGAATTTGCTCTTTTTATACTCATACTTCATTATCTTAATGGATTTGAAAGAAATACTTCTTCTTATAAAGTTTTCAAGGAGCTGAAAGAGAATTGGTTTATATTCGTTTTTAAATGGAATTAGAGCGCGTTTCATTTACCGCATTTGATTTTTTGCAAAAAAATTTTTTTAAATGTTATTAACTTCAAATTCAAATTAAGTAACTTTTTATTCTTAAATTGCAAATTATTGTTATCTACTCGAAACCTAAGATTTGAAATTTAATTTTTGGCCTTAGTAATATTTGTCAATCTTATAAATAAATAACTTGAAAACAAGTGCTTGAAAAATTAGATCTAAAATATTTGAAGAATCAAAAAAATATGACATCATAACAAAATAGTACTTTTATTTAAATTGCTTAAACGTACAATTTTAACTGTTAACTTTTCAAAAGGAGGACTTCAAATAACATTCTCTCATTTTTTTAGTGAGAATAAAAAATAGTTTTGAATAATCTGTATATCATGTTTTACTATTATGAAATCAAAATTAAAAGAATTGGCTTTAGACATTTATAATAAACTAACTTTCCTATACATATTATAAAATATTTTAAGCTATTCTTCAAAACCCTGAAAATCTTAAAACTATGGGAAAACCGGAAAAATGTTTGGAAGAGTTGTTGAATATAATGTAAATTCCTGATTGTATAAATAAATAATAAATGGAATACTAAATTATTCAACGAGTTCAGTTCACAATAGGAAAACAGAAAAAAAACTGACGAAGAACAAAAATATTATATCCATGAATTTGGCACATTATTGAGCAATTTATTTTCCCTGTGAATACTCAAATTAATTAATAATACAGTTTTATCAAATTCATTATTTTTGAATTTAAGTTCTAAAATAATTCTATCCGAACAACTTCACAGTAAAACCTTATGTAGAGAGAACATTTTGAAGTGCGAACAGCTAATTTTTTGAGAAAATTCTATTATTTATCATTAATGAAATCAGTTTTTATATTCTCGAAATTTTTCTGAATAATTTTTTTAATAATAATTCCAAATTATAATAAAGACAATAAAAAAAATACAAATATAATACTTATTAAATAATAACGGACGCCTTTCTCATTATTTCGCAATATTTAATAAAAATAAAATAAATGAAATGATTAATTAAATATATCATTTAGAGGTAAAGCATAAATATATAGGAAAATATATTGAAAATTCTGTTATGTATTTTGATTAAGTTGAATAAGGGATGAAAAAATAAACATAATTTGAAAATTAATGATCTTTTCAGTAACGTAGGACTTGATGTACTTTGAATGAAACTGCTTACCAATGTCCCGAGTTTGGGAACGGAATGAATGGATTTTTGTATGTCTTCCTGCGTGACTTCAATCTGTCTGCAGTTTTCTTCTTCAGTGGGAAGTGGACTTAAGCCATTTTTAGTCACCCATTTGTGAATCTAAAAAGAAAATTATCTGAGATCCGTAAAGTTATATGCATCACTTAAATTTTCAGATGTCTTACTAGTAACGAAGAAAAACTTAACAATTTGAATGATTTAATTACTTATTATATTAATTTAAGAACTTGAATTTTTTTTTTAGAATAATCGAAAATTGAAAGTAACTTGAAAATCATTTCTTTCTAGTAAATTATAGAAATATTATGAGAGAAGTTGGAATTTATTAATAAACTTCAACACATAATGTTGATGTTACTAATACCAGATGTTCCAATTTCAATACAGGACCAACTCCACAAGTCCATAAAACAGCAAGGAAATACAAAAACATAAGGGGCTTTGAAATGCCTTCTTTCAAATTAAAATTCAAACAGCTCAAGATATGCTCAGGCGATGTTTGTCCAACTTTACACTAACACAGAATTATAAGGTAACTTAGCATAATATATTGCGCTCCATAGTTTGCAGAAAACCATAGATTTTTTAGTATGAAACCTATTGTGTACAAAATTTATGTCTGTAGCAATTTATTTTAGAAATATCCAAATTAAAGCTGTATAAGCATTGTGTCTTTAAAAACACGGTCAGCAAAATTTAAAGTCTATATGAAGTGAATTTGAGCTAGAAAGAGAGATACTGATAATTTTCTACAAATTTTACCTTCCAATTTTAAAATAACAATTCGCTTAATAAAACATTTAAATTTAAAATAATGCAATAATAAATAAACGTATCATTAGTAAATTTTTATAAAACGTTTTGAAACGAATATAAAATTTTTAGTCGTATTTAAATTTTCTTTTATTAACTCCAGTTATACTCAAGCATTTAATTTTTGTGTGTAAGGGTGTAATATACTAAGAAACACAGTTAAAATGAATGATTTTAAGCGATATTATTATATGAAGGCTAATGGAATGTTTGAAAAAGTCGTATGTACAGTTTTAAATTTGCAAAAATGCAAACATTATTTCTCATTAGGATTTCCTTTTCCAGGAACAAATTAAAACTGCAATTCTTAAAAATATTTTCAGTTTAATAGCTTAGTCAGCATTTGTAAATAATTAAAAATATGAGAAACAGTAAAATACAAGTTTTTTCAAGTTAATTCAAAAATTAATACTCTTCAAAATATCGGATGATATATCCGAACACCGTTTCAGATAATTCTGGGAAATGTATAGTTTATGAAAACAATTATGTGCTGTTTCATAATTAAATGTCATATACAAGTTCAGGGGAACATCTTATGAGTAAGTCTTTCCAGAAACTGCAGTCACTACGGAATTCTCAGCAGTCACTCCATTCCTTTAGTACAATCCCCTTATAGCTATGCAATAAATGGGTTTTGAGAATTTCCGCAATCAAGCGTTATTGAAATATCTTGGGTATACAAGTAAAGCTTATGCCACTTAATTAATAAAATGATTCAAAATATCATATTATATTAAATTTATATTCAGTGATAGATTGACACACGTACTTATTTCAATAATTAATATCTAATTAAAATATTTTTAAACTGCCATCTTTTTTCGTTAATTTGCAAAACTGCTTTTTTTTTAACAGTCTTCAGTTTTAAGGAGTAATGTATTAATTTAGCAACGTTAAAAGAATAGAAAATTTTCTACAATAATTAATAACACAAAAAGCAATATTAAATTATTTTTTATCGCTATAACAACATCTTAACAGTAACTGTTATTTAGAATATTTCTTAATATAAATTACTGAAATGGAAGAAAAGCTCATCATGAAAAAAATGATGGAAGAAATATTTTGAAAGCATAAGGAGATAAGTTTTATTATTTGCAGTAAAAAGTAAGCTAATATTACCTTTATTTCTTTGAGTGTAATTCGTTTCTTAGGATCTTTTTCTAGCATTTTACTGAGTAAATCCTTAAGACAATCACTGATTTTGTACCTGTAGAATGGTGTTTCATTATAACACTAGCAATGTAATGCATATATATATATATATATATATATATATATATATATATATATATATATATATATATATATATATATATATATATATATATATATATATATATATATATATATATATATTAAGTAAGACAAAAATTTTTTCCCATATTCGCGTTGCCAATGAATGAAATTAGAATAAGTATGCGGACTATTATGACGTGGTTGAAATATATATGACGTGATTGAAACACCGGTCAGTCAAGAATAGGAAATTTAGTTGTAACAAAAGCAGCTTTACTGCGCACATTCATCAATAGTAACTCGTACAGTAAGGAAGAGAAATTGACGTGCCAAAGGAGCTTGTTTGGCGTTGTTTGCTTTACGATTTCAAAGTAGGCTAATCGGCTGTTGAATCAAGTAGCCGACCACGTCAAGCGTTTGGGGATAATGTTGTGAATGGCGGCAAGGTATTATTTCACAAACTCAAATCAGTAGATTTGTAGCTTTGAAGTAAAGCTGGCATATGGTGGACTTTTCGTCAAGTGGTTAACTATGAGCTGTTACCAATGTACCGAACGTTCACTGCGGACTTATATATTGCAGCAATTGGAACATGTGCAACAGAAGGAAGCAGCACCGGTTAATTGCAAGGGTGTACTGTTTTGATCCGATAACGAAAAGCCGCATGTCGCACGGGGGTTAGGAATAGCATACAGCGAAATGATTTTGTGACATCCTCCATACCCACCTGACCATGCAATGCCAGATAATCACCAATTCCATTCCCAGATAATCATTTTTGTGGATAATTTTTCACCAATGAAGACGACATGCGTTAAACTCTCATGGACTTATTTGCGTCCAAAACCCACGAGATTTACGCTGGAGGATTGCACAATTGCAGGCAAGTAATGAATGCTGATGGCGATTACTTCGAAGACTAACAGTAGGCTGTGCTTTTTCTAGGTCATGCTCTTTTAGGTCCTTTAAAACAGTAATAACTTTCCTGCTTACTTTATATATATATATATATATATATATATATATATATATATATATATATATATATATATATATATATATATATATATATATACCTGTATCAAATATTTTACGAAGAAAGCTAGACCAAAAATATAATGAGCAAAAATAATGCTTAGCTTTGAAAAATCAATAAATATAGATACTCCATTAAACAATATGCATTTTATATAACCCAAAATAATAAGTTATGGTAATTAACTTTACCATAACTAAATTGCATTAATTTGTAATTTACAGAACTATGATTTATTGTTCATAAATAGATAAATGAATCAATTATAGAATTATTTATCTATGTAAACAGTACTCATTACAGATTTTCTTGTTTGATGCCATACTCCATTCATCATTTTCACATACTTCTCCGTAAATCTTTCTCAAAATCTATTTTGGCCAATTTCTCTTAATAATTCTTAATATTTTTCTATAACCGTTAAAAAAGCTAATATAAAATAATCAAACATTTCAAATGAATACAAATCCTCAGGTCTCGTTATGATTCAGTGTACTAGAATTCTCTAGTTTTCTATTTACGCGTGATGATTCTTATAAGCTTTAGCAATAAGAAACAGCAGCAATTTCTTACCGACATCCCTACTCTTGTCTTGATAAACATTGCACTTATGATCATTAATTATTGAAGTACATAAATTAATACTCACTCTAATAAATTCATAAACTACATTCAATTTATGGTATTAGGTAAATATTCTTTTTTTACTTAATAGGTAATTTAGTTCTTTTTTTTATACTTAATAGTAGATTTAGTTAGTTGAATGTTCTTCTTTTACCCAAATATTAAGAATTTTGAATATACATACATTCATTCTTGTCAATTTTTTTTTATTTCCTATAGTCAGGAAATTACAAAGAACTATAAGATTAGAATAACATAACAACAGAACTCCGAACAAAAAACCGAAGTCATTGCCTTAGGAGCGATCTTGCCTTCCAATACTTTGACTATTCCTCTATAGAACAGCGAAGAGCCCCCACAAAGAGCCAGAGGGTCCCTGTCCATTTCTTATTCAGAAACACAAAGTAGGATCGATAGAGATTCTTATGTACTTCAAATGAGCGCCAGCGCAGAGCTGTCCTGTAGATAGTCGAAAAGTTACAACTGCCTTCCGTCTCGGTTCGTCAGGAATGAAAAAAAGGACTTACAATTCCTCCAGTTTCTTTTTAGAGATGTCCAAGCCTTAAGATCCTTAAACGCATTAAATTTAAAGCAGTTTTTCAAGAACAACCCTCATTAAAAGATGGCCATATGTAGGAAGTTCGCACCTCTTTTCACTAGAAAGTCTCTGCAGTATTTATTAACCTGTTCAGTTAAAGAAAATAGCTGATATGGAAAGTAATTATTAACATATAGCCTGATTTTCACAAATAGGAATATAGAAAATCTTCAAAAGACAAATACTCTATCAGGTTCTCTGAAATATAGTATTGTTTTGAGTTTATATATATAAAATAGTTGTGTAAATATTACTAATTAGGCTGTAAGATCACTAAGCTTGAATGTTTTATAGCATAAATGTGTGTCAGGGCTGTTCCAATCAACTCCGGATGTTTCGTGAGGATAAAATATATAAATTATAAGATTGATGCAAAGTTGGAATCGTAGTTATATCACACCGGTGAAACACATAAATCAATAGAATAGGTCAGCGATTACTTATGTAAAAATAGAATAACATTTTTCAAATTAAAGAGTTTAATTTTAAATCCAAATGAGAAACGTAGCTGTTGATAGGAACAATATTTCTCTTTTACCATGTTTATATATTATCTGGCAATTTCTTCGGAGAACCAGAAACAGCCTAGTAACTAACTATAGCAATTCTTATAAAAAGGAAATATATTTAACATATTATAAATTTCAATTCAAGGTTAGTAAAAGTTATCTTATTTATTTTGTAAACAAATAAATTATATGAAACTTGAAATGAAATAAGTAATAGAAGAAAATACTTTTCCATACACAGATAATCTTAAAATGTTTGTTGCTTTGAAAATTAGCATATTGTCAGCTTTGATAGAATATATCAAGTTTAAATTCATTTAATGGTTGTCAAAAAGTTTATTAGAAGTTTGAGTTTATAATTGTAGCGACTGACGCCCATGCACACACACTCTTTGATTACATAATTTCTTTTTCACAATGTTATAGAATACAAAAATTTCATAACCTGAGATGAAAATTTAAGAGAGAGTTAATTGTACACATATATTAAAAATAGGTTAGCATTATATAATTTATTTAACAAAACAATTAACAAGCCAATAAAAATTTAAAAGTATGTATTTTACGAATTGTTAGCATGCTTTTTAAAAAAAAAAGTTCATCTTACTTTTCAGGAAAATTTACAGGTGAAGATTTTATCTTGGTGTAAAGAGCCAAGATATTAGTATCCTGAAAGGGTACATCACCATACACAAAAGCATACAGACTAATCCCCATCTGCCAAATATCTAAGGCCTGAAAAGTACGATTTTGCTTATTACAAAATAAAATTTTAAAAAAAAATAATTAACTGTAAATTTTTAAATAGAAGATAATATATTAAGCTATGAACAGGATAAAAAAAGGAAAGATGTAAACTTACTTTACCACTGTAAACTTCTCTTGTACCTGGAAGAAAGTTAAAAACATTGTACAAGAACCCAATTAACTTTTTTGAATTATTATTTTAAAATAAAATAAAAAGTTATGGGGGAGAGAAGAATGCAAATAATGTTCAAAATCCGTCACCTTTTAAAACTTCAGGGGCAACAAAAGCAGGAGTTCCAGCTGTATCCGAAAGGAAAGCATCGACCCCTTCGAACTGATTGCAGACACCAAAATCTGATATCTGAAAATTGTAAAGTAAAAGGAAAATATTTTTAAAAATTTAATAAATTAACTTTCTCCTTCAAATGCAAACGTTTTCAGAAAAATTCAGAAATTTACGATATAAAGTAGTGCATTAATGTATTTTAAGTTATAGTTTTTCACCAAAAAAAGAAAATTGTTGATTAAAACATTTTTAATCGATGATATAACCTTTTAAGAATAAAATTAAAGCAAGTGAAGTCGCTTGAAGATACCTGCAACTGGTAATTTAATTCTTGAATTAACATGAATTGCTTACTTTAAATACTTTTATTGAATCATTTTTATATACCTCAGAAGCCATTAAAATTGCTAAATGAGGAAAAAGAAATACAGAAAATGAATTTATATTTCTAGAAAATATATTGAAAACAACAAATAATTCAGTTTTTATTAAATTTGGAAGCGAAAGTCCTGAGAAATTAGTATCCATAACCATCAGATCAGGAAAAAATAACTGCACTTATAAAGCCTGGGTAAGGATTTCAAACAGAAATTGAAATAGTTTTGCATTGGTGAAACTGTCCATATAGTTTTAATACCATGCCACAGTTCATCCTCCTTGCTGAAGAGTCATTGCTCGGCAATTATTCATCAGAAATTTTCTGATGATCAAAAATCTGAAGCAAGATATGGCAGCAACCCAGCCATTACAGAATTAAAGAAGGTTACGTCTAAGAAAGGCAATGGGCAGTCAGTCATACATTATTCTTAACGAAGAACAACTTGAGTTCTCTGAGACAAAAATTTCTTACGTGAAAACAAATAAAATATTACTTTTTTAAATGAGAAAATCTTGATAGTTTGATCAATTCGTTATGAAATGTTATTATATAATTATTAGAACAGTAAAATACTGCATGACATGATTAGAAAAAAACAACCGTTGCAAATAAATCAAATACAATTTAATTTTTTGGCTATATATATGTGAACACATACAAAAATGTACTTGTAAATTTATTTAAGTGCTATAAAATTTTATCAAAATACACATATAAAACTGTATTTTTTACTCGCTCTCTTTTACTAGTATAATTTTAACATATCACTCGAATTTAAATATTCTGAGGTATAAGGAATTCATACCTGTATTCTATCATCATCACTGAGTAATAAATTGGACGGCTTTATATCTCTATGAACGATCTTCTGAAAATGAACTGGAAAGAAAAAGTCAGGAATTAGAAAGATGAATTCATTAATTTACATATTGTACAATCAATATACATAAATATACTCGAATGCAAGGAAAATTAGCACACATAAATTTATGCAAACAATAGAGGTAATGCAACCAATTACCGATACAGTGTTGTTGCTTCAGACTATAAAAAACAACGAGTGTGTAGGAAAAGATTTTAGATTAATTGATAATTTTACAAAATGTATACGGCAATGGTGATTTGAGTGAGAGATTGAGAAATGTGTCATAGCATATTCAAGATAGCATTGCAATTTTTAATTCCGCATAGACAGTTTTATGAGTGTGACGTAAATATCTATGATCCAATGAAATGGACATCAATGAGGCTGGATAAAATCCTTGAAAATAAAGCATCATCGACAAAAGACGAAAATTATTAAGTGATATAGATATACAATACTTCCTCAAATTATTGCAGATTTCTGTTCCAAAACATCAACAAATATCAACGTAAGAACTGATCAGCAGATCATCCTAGATATCGGCTTCCGAAGTCAATGTTCAAACGTATACCGTTGGGGGCAGCCAAGAACAATGCTTTACATCTTGCTATGATCATACCACCATTTTGCTAGGCTGATGAGTCTCATTTTCAGTCGTAAGAATACAATGGCCATGAACATTTGAATAAATTTACAATTAGTTACAACGCGATAGCCTATATGAGGAATTTTGCTACCCAATGATCCTAAGATTGCTTGTCAGAATTTAAGTACTTCCTTTGTCCACGTAACACCACAGATATGAACATTATAGAGCATATCTGAAATAACATGCAGCGTGCCGTTCGGAAAAGATCTCTAGTACTTCAATTTTTTTTTAAGGATTAGTGGATTTTTCTGTAAGATTCAAAGTTACTTTAAGGTCCATAAATTACGTCGTATTTCTTATGGACTGGTATACGAAGAACATACCAGATTTTTTTATTATTTGAGTGTATGCATGCTCCAGAGAATATGTATATATATATATATATATATATATATATATATATATATATATATATATATATATATATATATATATATATATATATATATATATATATATATATATATATATATATATATATAAAGCATGATTAGAAATATCACAAGCAAAAATTTACAAAAAATAAAAAATACCAGAATAAATACAAAAATCATATGCTTAGCAATATATTCAGCGTGAAAGCAGCTTCAATACAATAACTAAAATATAATTAATCGTAAATTTTTTAAATTACTCAAATGCCAAATGGAGAACAATAAAGTGAAAATACGAACTATAGTAAACAGATGGTACATATGTTCAATAGATAGTCCAAAATTCAAAAGAAATATGGAATAAAAGGAAAAGGAAACGAAGTACCAACATGGCCAGCTTCTTCAGGGGCTGCTAACCATATTGGCATTAAGTATGGCTTTTTTGCATTGGTTTCTGACTGCATTGGAATTGAAATTGATTTGGTTTCCTCTAAATTTAATAATACATTTTGATAAATTTGGATTTAATTTTGTATTTTGGCTTGCCATTTATTTCCTCTATTTTTTGGCTTAATATTTCTCTTTGACATTATTAGGGTGCACTGGCATCATTAAGACTTCAGTCAGAAACCAATGCAGAAAAGCTGTACTTTGTGCCAATATAGGTTAGCAACCCCTGAAGAAGCTGGCCATTTTGGTACTTCGTTTCCTTTTCCTTTCAAATTTTGAACCATCTATTGAACATATCTACTACCTGATTACTATTTTTCGTATTTTCACTTTATTGTTCTCTATTCGGTATTTGATTAATTAAAAAAATTACAATTAATTACACACACACACACATATATATGCATAGTATTTTTTAATTTTATTTAATCAGAAATAAAGATTACTTACGATATTCAATTCCCATAACAATATCTCTAAAATATTGCCACGCTTTTAGTTCTGGTAATGGATTACTAGTAGGCACGTTTATGACGGGACTAAAATATACGGAGGGAAAACGTATGAAATAGATTGAAACAACAACTACAAATGCCTGATATGTTAAAATTTAAAACTACAAATCTTACCCTTTCTGCACAAGTTCGAAAACTGAAATGGAAATAAATATTTTTAATATCAAACCATAAAAGAAAATGCTAAATCCAGAGAGACAGAGATTTTCTGTACAAAAGAAAAATACTTACCCATATACAAATTGTCTTCATCAGGATCATCTAATACCTAAAATGTACAAAATACTTATATATTTTAAAAATAATTTCCGGAAAAGTATTTATGTTATGTAAAACAAATTTTAAATATAAAAATAATTTATATCAGTATAGTCTTTAACAATAGTAATGTTAATGGAATATATATTTTTTATTTAATAAGCAGAATGTGATTTTAATTTAATGTTACATCGTAATTACGGTTTGGCAGCTACTTTCCATACAAATATAGAGAATTAAAATTTTTTTTAGTAAATACAAATAGTGTTCTTTTAAAAAAAAGAAACCATTAAATTCCACATTCGAAAAAACAGGATGTTTTCGTGGATTCTTTTTTTAAGTACCAAATTAGAATGTCTCTAAAAGCAAAATATCTCATTAAAAAATATGAAATAATTTCCCAACATGTAATTATGCATTTTGTTAAACGAAAAATGAATTACTTAATTCCTTTTTGTTAAGCGAAAAGTGAGTAACTTAATTCGCACTTTTAACTCTGACTAAAGAATAAATTTTAAATACCATATAGGCGCCGAAATTACATTTCACGCTTCGTTGGTGATTTAGAATTTCATAAAATTATTTTATTAGAGTTAATTGAGCTGGAAAATTATTTGACGCTTTTTAGTGAAACAGGAAACTTCATACATGGTTCTTTACTACGAAATGATCGTAGGTAATTTGCTTTTACCGTTGAAGTGAAAATTATAAACAAAGAAGAAATGGGATTATTTTAAGAAATAAGCTCTTCATGCTTAAAAAATTAATTAAAAATAATTAAGGAAAAATTTGTATTCTTTAAATTAATTTCTAAGATATTTTGCCTAAGAAACAAAAAGTTATTTACATACTATTTGTTTAAGGAAAAATAATAAACAATTTTTTTAAATTAGAATCCTGCTCATATGTATAAAAGTATAACATCAGACTTAAAAATATTTTTTAATTTGTACTAGACAATTATTGTTTCTGCAATCAAGTTGTTTGAGTTCTAACAAAACCGTGAACTATATATGATATTATTTAAAAATAATTTAATCTAGATTAAAAAATATTTTTATTATATATTTACCTATTTATTTTATTTATATATTTTAAAATTCTTAAATTAGATGTGAACTTTTATTTCTTGCCGATAAAAATAAAGTATTTAAAATGAAGATGATTTAAAATAAAGTATTTAATATTCAGATTTATTTCAGTGAAGTATATTTTAAACTCATTAAAATATATTTATTGAGGAATAAAATACATTGCAAGAACAAGAATAAAAAATTCTCATTATTTCCGAAACATATCAAATGTTCTTCTAATATCAATTTCTAACTTTTTTCTTTAAAAAAAAATAAAAAAAGCTCATAGTTTTTCTGAGCATTAAATGACAGATTTTTAAAAGTTACGTACATAAATAGAAAGTGAGAGCAATAATATTTTAACGGTCATTAGTATTGAAGAAAAGGATATTTTATTCTATCCCAATAAGTGCTCCATAAGTACAAAGTGGCATAGTTAATAATGACAAATGGATTCATACTGATTTAAAAAAACTCATTCTTCCAAATTCAAATATATTAAAATATTATAGATGAATATCGAAAAAAGTGCATATTGCTTTTGTATATTAAACTAAAATAATATATCACTGGAATAAATTTAGAAGCATTTCGTATTATTTCATTATATTATTTTATCATATTATATTTGATAACTTATTTATTATTGTCACTATATTAAATTATATAAGTTTAATCAATATTTTTAAAGCGTGTGTAACTCCAATCTTTTTTATTTTGCTGCTTAGTTTGTCGCTCAAAGATTATTTTCTGCAGGCCAGAACATTAATCATTAGGCCAGAACACTTATCGTTAGTCTAATAACAAGGCTTTTAATTTGTGTACAGTTAAATGCCTATGCGCAAATTTCAAATAAGATTAATTTCAAATTTAATAAAGAATTAATTAAATTCAAATTTAATAAAAACTTTGTGCACTTTGTTTACATAATATAATCACAGAGAAGTTAATGATAAGTTCTTCTAATTAATAAATATTTAGGCAAGCCAATAATTTTTAACTTATTACAAAAATCATTAAAATTATTTATGAGCTTTTCTTATATATTTCTTTTGTATACTGATAAATATCCCCATGTAAAACCTAAATTTTACTTTGTAAAATATAAAATATGCTGTAAAAATATACAGAGTTTTGTAAAGCAATTTAATTGAATACTCCATTAAATTGCAATTTAGGTACCTCATACAGCTTAACGATGTTGGGATGGTGGAGCTTCTTCAGTATAGCAATTTCTCTATAAATTTGCTCCAATGGTCCCGCACGAGACTTTTTACCTCTGGTGGGAGGTGTTCGACCTGAAATATAATTGAAAAGTGAGATACTCATTTGTATGTACATTAATTAAAAATAATGTGCGTGTAACATTCTGGCTTTGGACTTAATAGTAATAATAGGAGTTAATATAGAATGTACAATAACTGCTTATAATTTGAAAAAGTAAGAATTTATGATAAGCTCTAATGACAGTAAAACATTTAATAAACTTGTTATAATCTTAAGATTTGGAAGGTTTATCAATTACACAGTAATGTAAGTTAATAAGGTAAATGAATTGAAGTGATTAGTTTTTGAGATACTAGACTCTACAATATTTTGTTTAAATTTGGAAATAGTACTGAGAAAAAATATAGTCAGATAAGTTTTTAAAATTTCTTACTTAATATTACATTGGAATTTATCATGTTAAAATAAGAGTTTACGAGAATCTGCAGTTGTGGAACTTTACTCAAAAATAATAATATCCAAACGGTTTTTGGTCTTTGAAATTGAATAAATAATGTTGTAATGAAAATGTTGCATTTGGATTTAGATTGAAACGTGACTTCATTTGCTTTGTGTTCGTAGAGGAAATTACAATATATGCATCGATAAAAAAAGTTTTTTATTCGCGTGAACTGATAAATGCTAAGAGCTGAGCTGAAAAAGTTGAATATGACTTGTAATTTCTAACGATTTTATTGTGAAAGAGAAATAATAAGTCCTAAATTTGCTACTTAAATTTATAAATTTCAATTTAATGAGAAATTTGTGCTACTGGAAATGTAGTTGTTAAAGCAGCCGAGATATATTAAAAAAAATGAAAACGATTAGGAATATGCTTGTCGAATTTTTCAAAAATTCATTGTAAATAAACAGAACACACACAAATAAAAATGTAAAAACTTTACGATCTTCATTTTATAGCAATATAAAAATTTGTAATGCTGCCACTTTTCATTTTTTAAGAATATTCACACATTTTACTTTACATTTTTATATTTCTTAAGGAAGTAATAGTGCTATCAGTATTATATTCAATAAAATTGAAGTAAGACATTTTCATCTAAAATCTTATTTTAAAATGACTTAAAAAATTATTTTCTTTAAAAAAGGAATTAAAAGACGGCATATTTTCAAATATTTATAATCAGTTTATTATATATAACTGAAGTTAAAAAAATTCTAAATAGTACATAACTTGTTAATAGATGGCAGCACCACGTAAGGAAAAGTACTGTAGGATTATAAGCCGGTATGTTAGCAGTTAAAAGCATTTTCATACCATTTTGGTTTCAAATATATTTTAAATAAATGAAATTTCATTTTATTTATTTAAAATAAGACAAGAATTAAATTCCATTTTACTATTTTTTAAAAGATTGACATTTTGAAATATAATTACTGCTTTATCCTTCAATTGTCATAGTTGAATTTATAATTTCAACTAAATCATCGAAACAGCCAAAAAATTTTTAAATTTGGGGAGATTTTTATTAGTTTTTAGTACATTTAGTATATGTCCTAACTGGCAAAGTTTATATAAAAATATCGATCAAACAAAGAAAATATTTCTCGATTAAAAAAAAATAAAAGAGACCCGTAAAAATAATAAAAATTGAAATATTTTGAAATATTATTTTTTCATAAAATTCATAAGAAATATTATATATATTCTTATAAGGAATTCACACCTTTTTATTATATTGATATCTTAAAATTTGATGTCAATCGGTTACAGTTTATAGTCCCTTTAGTTTAGTTAAACAATATCATGAAATGAATTCTATATAAATAAAAAAGCTATGTTAATAAATATACAGAGAATATTATATAATCTATATAATGTTCCTCGTTAATAAACCTCTTATTCTGGTTATCCTAATTTTTGTCTGGACTGCACTGAATGAAGAGTGATATTTATATCTGGATGTCGATTCCTGGCTAATTTAAAAGAAAACAATATTACATTTCGGAATTTTGATTACAGAATTTGCTATTAATTTAAGACATCATTAATACTTAACGTAAGCTCCCTATAAAGTTACTTAGGGCATGGCATAATTAGTTTAATTAAATTAACATTCCATTCCGGAATTTTTTTCACCTCAAGAAAGAAGTGCGTGGTTCTTTTCCTCCTTTCAAAATAGTTATTAAGGCAGGATTGCTAAGAGTAACAAAAAATGTTCTATGTATCGAATCCCCTTTATTTCAAGATTCAAAAAATTTGTTTTAAAAGTTTGTGTCCACTAAATTGTTTAAGTTTATCCCATTTCGCTGGCAATAAGAAATACATATGAACGCCGATGAAAGTAGTCCAGGAATTCAAATGAATAATTTCTTACCTAATTAGAGCTTTTAAATTCCCGCACCTCATTTATTTTAATTATGATTCATTACATGAGAATTCTTTTCTTTTTACAAAATAGTGCTATGTCTTACAAAAAGCAAAGTAAGTAACAACGCTATTTTTCGAAATCACAGTAGTTCTCTGTAAGCTATGCTCTCGCTTTTCATTGAAATCTATGGTTCGAAAATATTAGGTGGCTTGGCCTGCCGGGGATATTCTAATTAGCAATTGCAGAATAGCAATACAAAATAATGCTTGCTTGATAATTATAATATTAATACTTTTTATTAATTGATTTCTATCAATTAAAGAGAGAAAACTTCTACTATTCAAAATAATGTTTTTTACCATATTCCAAACAACAGTATTCATAAATTTGAATATTTATTTCAATGCATATAATGTTAGGAAATTAATCAGAGTATAATTATTTTCAAGTTAACAAATAATAAATAAGACATGCATTTTATAGCTTAAAAATTTAAAATTAATAATATCTATTACGATATTATTATTAATTGTTATGCTATGGACACGAAGAAAATAAATTCTATAAAAAAGTATACTAATAGAACAATAAAAATAGTAACAAAATAATAATAATTATCAGTATTTATTTGTTCTCTTAATAAGTTATTTTATGAAAAATTGAAGTCAAATAAAAATAAGTAACTTATTTATTTGTGTATTAGTATTTCGAAATTCAATAATTATGTTTCTGGGAATTTGTATTTCTTTTTTCACTTTATCGTTAAAGCAATATTACTATAGGAAATTTTAACTTGTAATATACACATCGTATTAATAGTATCAATTAAAATTTATATTATTTTCGCAGCTTTTTGATAATAAAAAATAAAATACACAACGAAAATGACAATATTCTACATAAAATAGAAATTTGCTTTTCATTCTTAAACCACAAATTTATATTATAAAGAAATCGGTTGAAAAGTATAAATGTTTTGTATTTCACAAGAATTTTCATCGTTATATTTATTGCCAAATACAGTAAAATGAGGTGTACAACTTTACAAAGTATAAAAATTCTAGTAATTATTGAAATATAATAGTGAAACAAAAAAGTAACATAAATAATGATTGTTGAAAATTTAGAGATCAAATTAACAATAAAAATAAAAATTTATCTAATTTGCGTAAAAAATTGTATAAGGTAATAAAATCACATCTTGAATAAAGCATGATAAGTTACAACGAAAATGATAAC
Organism: Latrodectus elegans; assembly: GCA_030067965.1. Classification (NCBI taxonomy): domain Eukaryota; kingdom Metazoa; phylum Arthropoda; class Arachnida; order Araneae; family Theridiidae; genus Latrodectus; species Latrodectus elegans. The sequence continues at coordinate 34,267,850 of CM057818.1, read as the reverse complement.
AACTATATACTTATTAAACATATTAGAAAATCAATACATCTTTTGCAAAAATTGACATTTTTTCTTTTCATTATTCTATTTAAATATTTAATAATTCTCTTTTAATTTTCCTACTTACTACAAATACCTACTCCTACTTTCCACTTATCAACTACTTTTATCTTGAATACTTTGAGAACGATGATCAAGAAAATATTGGAAACATAGGTACTTAACAAAACAGTAAAAATTCTTTCATTATAGATATTTATTCTATCTAATGTAAAAAAGGAAAATATTCAGAGTGTTTTTTTTATAGAAAATTTAAAAATTCAATGAATTTCTCTTTTTCAATCATGACAGACAATAAACATTTCAATTTAATACATTCAATACCACATCTTTTTTTTATTTTTCCCCAGATAATTCTTTCACCCTCAACACGAGGCATTTTTTTCTAGAAAAATAAAAAGCTTCATTAAATTTAAAAACATGTTTTCGATATATTGTTTCATTTTTATTTATTTATTTATTTATTGTCAAGAAGAATTAAACATTTCTTCTTAAAAAAGCGTCTTGTTTTTAATCGCAAATGAAAACTAATTATTTAAAACTTTATTTGCATATGCATTGTAAAAAGTATGTTTTCGATTTCAAGTATTTCTTTTCACAAGTTTGCTTGTATTGAATCAAAAATAAAAATTATTAAATTTTATAAAATTAATATGAAATAAAAAAAATTATGAGTATGTATATTGCGCTTGCTAAATTCAATTATTTATTATTCTAAAATTATATTATATTAGTTTAGTTATATTAACATTATTGTAATAGAATGAATTCCCTCATCTTAATATAATAAATACAGGTTTTGAACAATAGTTAGAGACAAATTGTCGTAGTCTTCAAATCTTTATGAAAGCATATTTTTCAATGCTATTCAAATAATTTTACGAGAAAAACAAAAAGTACTCAAATATGAATATTATTATAATTGTGTATTGCATTTTCCAGATACTATACTTAGTAATTTACAAACTTAAAATTGCTTAATAAACTGTGTATTTAATTTTTATTACATAAAAAGTGGTTCACGCATAAATTATCATTAAAATTAAGTAAATTATAAATTCTTTTCAAAAGTGTATAATAGAAAATGAGCATTTTGCATGAATTTCCATTAATGTTTTCTTTTAATAAAAATGACTAATATAATTTTTTATTGTATCTACAAGTACTGTTATTAATTTTATTCTTATAAATCTCAATAGCTTAAATATCTAATTTTTTTTTTAAACTTAAATGTCTTAACTGAAAATTTAACATGAGAGAATTATTTAATACCATTAATAAAACTTTTCGCTGTACATAGTTTTAATTTTTTTTTAGCAAAATTTACAGCTATTAAGCAACGGAAGATAAATTTAATGTCATGGTCGGACTTAGTCGATAAAACAGCTGGTTACAAATACTACGCTATTTTAGATATGCCAAATGTGCGTTTGCCAGTTAAGAGTTCCACCAGAGGAATAAAAATATCCAGCATTTACTTCAATTTTTGGAAATTATCAGTATTTGCTCTGTGTGATATGTTAGCCAGAGAATTGAATGATTTTCATTATTAATAAATATTAAAAAAACAATAAAATTTGCACTTTTAATGCAAAAGAATGAAGAACCCAAGAGTTCAATGTACGAAATGTTTACTATTTTTATTCTATAGCATTTTCAAAAGAATTTTCAAAGATTGTGAGCAATTCTTACTAGTCTCAAGGGAAAGACTCTGAAAATATTGAAGTAGAAATCCCGATATAATACTGTTGAATAAAAATTCAGCATTGGCAAGAAATGAATAAATTTCTATAGAGATATTTTTCGATTGATAGTTCCTAAGAACCTTTCATTTAGAAAAACGTAGTTTTCATGAAAGTATTGATTGTCCAAGTGTTCATAAAAATAAGTTATTTGAAACAGCGTTTATTTTAGTACACTCGCTTTACATGTACATAAAACTAAGTAATTTCGATAGATGTGTAGGCATTTTCCAAACACTTGCACTCAGATGTATGTATTTTTTGTTTGACAAAGGTATACAGTTTCATTCATTATACATTTTTTTCTCAGTTTTTCTTAAATTTAAAAGACATACGAAGTTTGGATTTAAATTCAATAAAATGTATAAGATGCATCTGATATTTAGTAAAATGTTAAGTATCATCTTTGAATTATTAAGATATATCGTTACATATTTTTTTAAAATAAACCAAAAAGAAATGTTGAGACACGTTGCAAACTATTTTATTAGTCTCATCTGATCTTCCTTTATTATACTTGCAAACAATTTACTTTTTACAGTTATATTTATGTGATCATGTTTATATTTATTTACACTGCTAAGATATTTATGGTTTTTTTTTATTTATTTATTTTTTTTTATTCAGATGTTTCCTATTTGTTTTGATCTTTCTGTTATTGGTGCAAGACGTATATCGTTCAAAGACAAAATACAACTACGTGAGCAGAAAACACGAATAAAACGAGCGAAAAACGGAATTTATTCTCATCTAAATCTGTAATTCACGCTCCACTTGCACAATATTTCATTTGCCCAGTGGAACGGAATATTTTCGAAATGGAGGGACAACGTAAATGCTTTCAAGCCAGCCGTGATTCTCTCCTGGCTCCGATCCAAGAATCGTTGTTGAGAGGGTGTGCACCGCTTGATCCCACGTGACGTCTTGATCTGAAGTTCAGCTCATTCTTGGCGATCTAAAATGAGGCCAAGAGTACGTTAAAGGCAGATGGAACACCAGTGGGCGTTGTCAAAAGTTCGAACTTTACGGCCGTCAAAACAAGCTCTTGAAAAACTGAAAAAAGAATGTTTGTTTATTGAGAGTGGAGTAGGTATTTTTGGTTTTGTTAAACCGGCCAAGCTTGTTAGCGATATTTGAAAAAAAAAATTGGAACCAACTTTTTTTCCGACAGTTGACATATTGATGTTTTATTTGAAAAGATGTATGCACAAAACACGACTAAGTCAATAAGTAAAAATAAAAAATTTAAATGAATGAAAGAATAAATGACAGGGCAATTAATTTGTGATATGAATAGTTGTAATTTATGTTGAAACTGAATTCCAAGTTATCCACAGAAAGATTGCGGAAATAAATACTAAAAAATTCTTCAGAAGTCCATAATTGGTAAATGCTTTCACATAAAAGATTATATTTAGAATATCAATAGGACTTGCAAGCAACCTGAAGCTTAATATAAGTAATTTCTTTTTTAAATAGAGTTTTGTTTAGTTTGTCGCCATTTTTTTCACGGTCATTTTTTGCACACGAAGGCTAATTAGACCACGATATACGATTTGAAGTTACTATTCTGCGTTTCTAGAGGAATGTGAATTTATATAAACTACTTTTTAACTGTCGAGACACCATTTAAAATAACTACACGAAAATTATAAGAATCATTTAAAAATATATTCATCAAATATTTTGCGACAAATGACTTGGCGAGATACATATTACAAGAGACTCTCGTTTTTACGAACACTTATGATTTTACGAACTTGTGGCTGGTCCCTGACTTCATAATTTTTACTCCCAAATACGAACTAAAATTTCGAAAAATATCTTTTCCATAAATTATTTTTCAAATATATTTCCCTTGCGTTTATAATTTTTTATCTTGATTTATTTTGTTCTTTTATTTTATTACTAAGAAACTTGGGTCAACGTTTTTAAAAGAGAAACTTAAATCCATCAAATTGTGAATAACCAACTACACTGTGTTGATGTTATAAATTTCCGAAATTTTTCAAGCAATTAGTGTGTGAAATTTCTCTTGCTTAATTAATTTCCATTTTGTAGTCTATGCACAATATAATCAGCACCTTCAAATGCAAATATTGTTACATACTTTGAATAATAGTGGTTTTAAATCACGTCGTATTAAATAAACAGTTTGCAATTGGCAATCGTTATTTTAACATGCAAGATTTATTAAAGAAACCAGGATAACAGATGGCAACCAAAACGTTTACCTGATGATTTAAGCTTAAATGACTTGATCTTCGACAAACAGTTCGTGGGTTCGAATCCCACCTTTTGCATGTTTGTAGTGGTTCGGAATTCACTTTAAGGCATATGTCCCGATCTAATTAGCTCTCGTGTGTAAAAGATGACCGTTGAGCAACAAACAAACAAACGATCTTCGACAAAAAAAAATCTCTGGAGACCGAAATTTTATTCTACACCTTTTATATGTGGATTCATAAGCAATTGAAACGAAAAAGTATCGGGTGTTATTTTAAAATGAATGAAAACAAGAAATATGCTTCTAAAAATGTTCTGAAACTGAAAAAAATGATATGATTATTATGTCTGATTTTTTTCATCAGTAAAATGTAAATTAGAATTGTTTTTAATCAGGAACTTTAGTTTTCATATGTTCCTTATAAAGTACTGATCAAATAATTTTTTTATACCAGATCTTTACATTTGCAGAGAAAGTAGTTTGGTAAAAAGATATTAGTTTTAAGATTTAACACTTATATTTTTCTATTTCACTAACTTTTTCGATTTTAATAACTATTTTATCTATTCCTACAATTTCATAAAATCGAGGGTTTACTGTATTCTTAAAATATATTAATAAACTTATAATTTAAATCTAAATATTTTATTATATATATATTAAATATTATATTATCAATTCATATAATAAAAAATTCAAAATAAATTGTTGAAATAGCTAAAAATTATATTTTTTGTATGAAATATTAATATAATATTTGCATGAAAAAAAGGAGAAAATATATTTGAATTTCACAAAGATAACCATTTCTAATATATAATTTATACACCATTATGATTTATTTGAAGTTTCTATTTTCAAATTTTAAATCAGAATAGTTATGATAATTAACAAGAATGAATGAAATAAATTAAAAATATACAGTTTTTACTAGAATATTTTTACTCTTTTCATAATGTAATATTGGTCTATACTGGTTTTAACAAATGAAGAAATGCCGAGAGATATAGTAATTACACTGAAAAATTTAGTTCATTACTGTTATGTTCTAATTGAAAGAAAAATGAATGACACACACCCTATTCAAGCGAAAACACTGGTTTAAAATATGCATATTACTGGGATATATTTCATATTATTTTTATTTATTTGCCTCCAAATTCAGCAAATTTCAACACATTAAGTTTGATAACATTTTTTTTACTTTTTTTCATGTAAAATTACAAATCGGAAAATATACAAAAGTTTAATCAAGAAATAACCTTATATACGATTTAATCGTTCCTTCTCTCTCTCTAAATCTTTATAAAAATATATTCTACTTAAAATATTTAGAAACACTCCTATATTTTACTACTTGCGTTGCCAATGATTTTACTCGTAAAATAAAATAAAAACTTGTATTGATATTTAAAATAAAATTTACAGTACAATTTCTGTATTGATCTTCTATACAAGAATTTAAAAACTAGCTAAATTATAAAATCAAAATTTTTTATTCAATTAAGATTAAATTCAAAATATTTCATTTGAGATTATATTCAAACAAATATATATAAAAAGAAATTAAAAGAATTGTAGAAAAAAGTTTGATTTATAATTTAGCAAATTCCTTTCATTTTGTTTTTCATTAAAATAGTATTTTCTGATATTAATATATATTATAATATGGAATTATAAGAAATATATTTTTAGGGAAGTTTTCATTTTCAAACCTTTGAGTATAAAAATTAAAAAAAGTTGTTCAGTATCATTTGTCATTATACTGTATTTTATTATCATATATAATTTTGTTTAAATGCCTCATTAATATTTTTAATAAAAAATGTGTTTTCAAACAAGAATTAAGGTTCACTTAAAATAAGGAAACGAAATTAATTTTTTCATAAAATCGTTTGCAAAGTCGAATCCATCACACATATTTAACGTCACATTTTGGAACGTTATTGCATATTACATTACTAAAGAAAGTGTTTTCTAAAACTATAAAACTATCTAATAATTATGAACTTTCGGAGACATTTTAAGCAGTTTACTAATCAGAATTCTTCTTAGGGAACTTTCTTTTTTATGCATTGCTATTTTAACATCCACCGTCTTAACTGCTGAGGATTTTTCATAAAAACAGTAAAAATCTCCAATTCTCTTGACTACGTCTATCCGATCAGAATTTCAGATATGCAACACGTAGTACATGTGTACTACGTGTTACATATTTATTAAATTCTTTTTTAAAAACATGTAGTTTTTTCCATCCATTTTCAATGAACAATAATTTATTAAAATGGACCTCTTTTTCCGAAAAAATCTAATTAATCGAATTTTTTATTACTGTTTGCAATCGTAGATATTTTTAAGCTAAATACTAAAAAGTTCCAAAAGATCATTTTAAAAACTGCGTTATTTGCAACATTCACATTCCTTTCGTCAAACATTCATAGTCATTACCTCCAAAATTTTAAGAGCAACAACCATTGACTTGCATGTATGTTGACCCCATCCCGTTTCGAAAGTTACGTGTTGAATAATGTTTCATGTGTTCATATAGGATTTAAACAACAAACTAATACCTTGTTTTAAAGTTGTTCATGGATATATCTTCGGAAACAATTTTAAGAATTTTAGAAAAGTGTTCCTCACTTTATCGATCTTTTGTTATTATACATTAGAAGAATCTAAAAGTGCTGAAATCCATAGTCCTTCCCATCATGTTTCTAGCGGGCTGAAATTCGAACATGAACATCACACAGAAATATATCGACCAATAAAGTTTTAAACAGCTTGTATATTTTAAATTCCTAATTGAATCTAACTTTAATAATGATTTCTATTGTTGAGAAAAGAATCTTATATTTTAAAGTGTAAACTCTCATAATTCCTTTAACAAGGAAATCTTAAGCCTAGAATAAACGACATCCTGAGATGGCAAATTACTTTTAACGACTTTTGGTGGCAACATTAAAACGGAAGTAATTAAAAAACACCGTTAAAACTTGAACCCGTTTTGAATCTATTTCGGAAATGGTGAAAGTTTTCTAATAAAGCTAAAGTCAGAAGCCGGAAAATACGTCAAATTTTTTTTTTTTTTAAAGTGGGAAAGCAAATATTTACTTAGCTTCCTCTAATCACATGTCGAATGAAAAATAGCATCTGTTTCTTTCAAATTTCTATTTTCACGAGTTTTGGAATAAGTACGTATTTGCTCTTTTAATAGAGATAAGAGTTTTCATTAACGTTTGATAAATTGCTTAGAAATGCTTTAGATTTAGAACCATTTAATATTTGAATTTTATTCGAATTAATTTCTTCCTACTGACCAAAGTTATTTATTTATCTTATACAGAATTTATGAATAAAATAAACTTCAAAAACAGATTTGCAATTTTAGTTGATAATATTTTTTAATCACTTATGTACTAATAAAATTTTTTTACTGAAAGTTAAAGTTAGCAATAAATCTAGCCAGTATGCTAATTTACATATTCCGTAAATAATTAAAGCAATGCTAACTTCAGAGTATATTTTCAGGTATTAAATAGTACAAATGTATTAATTGATTCGAAATTGTGGTAATTTAATTTATCTATCCATATATATATATATATATATATATATATATATATATATATATATATATATATATATATATATATATATATATATATATATAAATATATATATATATATATATATATATATATATATATATATATATATATATATATATATATATATATATATATATGTATATATATATATATATATGTATATATATATATATATATATATATATATATATATATATATATATATGTATATATATATATATATATATATATATATATATATATGTATATATATATATATATATATATATATATATATATATATATATATATATATATATATATATATATATATATATATATATATATATATATATATATATATATATATATATATATATATATATATATATATATATATATATATATGTATATATATATATATATATATATATATATATATATATATATATATATATGTATATATATATATATATATATATATATATATATATATATATATATATATATATATATATATATATATATATATATATATATATATATATATATATATATATATATGTATATATATATATATATATATATATATATATATATATATATATATATATATATATATATATATATATATATATATATATATATATATATATATATATGTATATATATATATATATATATATATATATATATATATATATATATATATATATATATATATATATATATATATATATATATATATATATATATATATATATATATATATATATATATATATATATATATATATATATATATATATATATATATATATATATATGAATATATATTTGATATATATATATATATATATATATATATATATATATATATATATATATATATATATATATATATATATATATATATATATATATATATATATATGTATATATATATATATATATATATATATATATATATATATATATATATATATATATATATATATATATATATATATATATATATATATATATATATATATATATATATGAATAATTTTTTGAGGGACATGAGACCACTGAATATTTTAAATCCTATTAAATTAAAATACAATAGAATTACATCTTTAATAGTATTCATTGAATTTTAAATATTGTATATAATTGTTTTTCTTTTAATAACTTTATACATATGGACCATTTATGGACGGATTATTCTTTTCCCAAATTCTATGATTACTAAAAATAATAACAAATAAGTTATATATATATGGTTAATTACATTCTAGAAAAAAAATTTAAAATCGAACAATGAAAGAAAATTATATACATTTGAAATGGAATTAAGAGGTTCAACTATTAATTATATTTTGTGGAGACGAAATAGAAAATTTGAAACAGGTGCAGACACTCATTTTGGAATGAAGTACATAAACTTCTAACTAGAACATTATACTCGCATAACTGTATTAATTTTTGGGATGCCATTAAAATTTGTAACTTATTTTTGCAAAATTTTAAGAAAGTGTTCAAAGTAGCAACAATCTACTTCTGCAGGAGAATTTTCCAATGATTTGATTCCTATTATTAATTCCCTTTTCTATCCCTTTATGGAATTTAACACTTTGATTTGATTTTGCTCAAGAAATTCAACTGTCAATCTTGCTGAGAGAGAAGGTGCTTCATCATAGTGGAGGCATCTAGCATTCACTTCCTAAAGTATTTATGAAAAATATGAATTTATCTACCAGTTACATGTGATTATTGTTCTTCCAATTAATGTTGTGGTCACTATCGTTTCGCAATTTAAGTATTTCTTTACAGACTTTGATAAGATCTGTTTTGATATTCATTTAAACTATGGAAAACGGTAACGACAAACTTTTTTTTTTATATTTTCAAAATAATTTTCACCTAAATGATTCTTAACATTCTTAAACTACTTCAATTTTCCTGATTGCCAAATAATACTTTGGTTTTTGATTTTGTCCTTTTCTTTGTACAGTACATATTTTTTTTTCCAAATTTGACAAATTTTATACTTGCATGCAAATAAAATCTCTATAAATATATATAAAAGCACTTCAATCTCTAGCATACACCCACATCTCTTCACACACTCATCTCTAGCATACCAGATAAGTTCTAGGAATTTAAATTATAAAACTAGAATATATATATATATATATATATATGTATATGTATATAATATCCAATATATATATATATATATATATATATATGTATATAATATCCAATATATATATATATATATATATATATATATATATATATATATATGTCAATAAATCACAGGTCTAATGAATGCAAATATTAAAGACTAAGTAATTATGTCGAAATACACAATTTAAAAAAAATTGAGTGATTTTTCGAATTTTAAATTATTGTTTGCAATGCAATTACTCTGAACGAATATGTTAATAAAAATCAACTTAAATCCTTCGAAACAACTTTATTAAAATTACTTTGAAAATTAATCTCGAAATAATCACCGTATAAAATAAATTGAGTATTTACTAAAGGGAATTCATAACATTCATTCATTCATAATTGAAAATAAAAATCATTAATTTCGTTCATAAAGAAATTATTCGATTTAATTCGTCGTAAGTTATTCATTTCTCTTTTGAAATAGAATTTCCTTTAAACCACGATTTCTGCGATGGATTTCGGAAATGACGTATGTAAAAATGTTGAAAAATAGTTAATCCATTACATGGCTAATGAACAGTAATGTTTAGTCCAAAGTCATAAATTGTGCTTTCATAAATTCACTGTACATTTCTAAGAATAAAGAATAAACTCTTAAATTAAGCTCACAAAAATCTCAATGAAATAAAATGATGAAAATCGTAGTGATAATTATAGACATTTGAAAAGCTTCAATGCGAATAAATATTGGCTTCAATGCGAAAATATATGTATGTATATATGTATGTATGTATATATATATATATATATATATATATATATATATGATGCAGGGGGCAAATGTCTTTATTCCATTTCTTAAGATGAACGTCATCAAATATGTCGTTAGAATTAATTAAGAAACAGTCAAGTATTCTGCTTTAAGTCAAATTAACAAACAATAAATGGATGATGCTACAAGTCATTATTTTAATGGTATCCTTCATTAAATAAGACCTATAATTTCCATTGTAATACCTTTCTTGATCTAAAAGCATTGGGGGCATGAATGTATTAGAAATAAAAAGTATTTAAGATATTCGTTTGATTATACACTTATTTATGTTTGGAAATCAACAAAAAATAAAAAGTTAGACTAAAAAATTAGCAAAATGAAAAAGTATTAAGTAAACAGGGCTTTTAAATTAATACCTTCAAATAAAAAAAATAGACATTGCTACACAAATAAAGGGAAACGATGCTTTTGGATAAATATTGTAATAGATTAATTCTATTTCAAAACAGAATTAATAATGAAATTTTTTTTTATTTTTCAATATAATACACATTTTATAGTTTAAATAATTAGGTTGTCTAATCATACTCTTATTGCTTTATCTTCAAACTTACTAATGGAATTTGTCATTTCTCATGAATAGACATAAAGACGAAACGAGAACAAAAAGTAGATTCAACTACTATAATTCTCGTGTTTTTCGCCGGCCAACTTTTCTAGTGGTCAGCGTGCCTGACTACAGATAGGAAGGTCCTGGGTTCGAATCCCGGTTCAGCCATGGATGTACTTTCTCTCTATCCTGTCTTTGTCCTTTCCTTGTGAGTATGAATGAAGTATGAATGATGCCTACCTATAAACGGGTCCCTATGATGCCATGTGTGAGGGTGCGATGGTGGCCCACCCCCTTTGGTGCACCCGGGGAAACGCCTCGGCGGCTAAGAGGTCGTTGTTTCTGGCCGGTTCCTTGGGTATCAGGGAACAATAGATTAATAGACTCTGTTGCAGTTGTAACTGTCTACAATCTGCCATTAGAAAAAAAATAATTGTCGTTTTGCAACGGATCGCTTTTTTGTATATTGCTTTTTAAAAAATTTCATTATACATAATATATATATATGTGTGTGTGTGTACATATATATATATATATATATATATATATATATATATATATATATATATATATATATATATATATATATATATATGTATGTGTATATATATATGTATATATATATGTATGTGTATATATATATGTATATATATATATATGTGTATATATATATGTATATATATATGTATGTGTATATATATATGTATATATATATGTATGTGTATATATATATATATATATATATATGTATGTATGTATATGTATATATGTATGTATGTATATATAATGAAACTCAAACACATTGATGTTGTACAAATGTAATTATTTTTATATTTTTTTACACATAGAAGAAATTTAAAATTTATAGAGCAAATGTAAAAAATTTATAGGATAAATGTATAATTAATATTATCGAACAAATTGATAGAAAAAATGTAATTTTATAGAACAAATGTAAAATACTTCGTTTAAATTCAAAATGAAGTGTCATCAAGTCCTCATGTATTAACTTTTTTTTTAATAAAAAATTACAAATAATTAAGCACAAATGCTACCGATAGACGCATATCTTCTAAAGAACGATTCAGAAAATGTATTTAGCTCAATGAGATTAGGTAAATTCCGAGGTCACTGTTATCACCACTATAAAAGTAAGGCCATTTTTGATGAAAGCACTTCCTAAGCTTTCGCTTTCTTCCAAAATTGCCCTTCTTTTGTGTTCACGACCTTGTGAGACTTCAAAGTGATTCAATGATCAGTATCCAACGTAATTTTAGTTTAGATTAGAAAAAGCTACATATAATATGTATGAGTTTTCGGAGGAGGTTTTTTTGGACATTGACTTCGCATTCTGATGAAAAAAATTCATAAGATAAGCCAAACTGAACTTTACTTATTTTTATAGATTCCTTTGCTAGAAGTTCCTGTAAAATTCTATGATGCTGATAAGATTATTATTTTATCTTCAAATTTATAAATCTAATTGCTTAAAGTTAAAGCAGCTGTAAGGGGATACTATAAATATTATCTTCGTTTAATTGAATTTCTCTTATTTTTTATTTTAATTGTAAGAATTTAGATTATGAAAACAAGAGCTTAAAAGAATGTCAAATCTTCAGAAATATGGTAGTCTACAGCTACGTGGACTGTTGTATAATAAGTTAATGTTCTTTAGTTAATGTACATAATTTACTTTTAATAATTCAAAATATTATTTTATTTATTTATTGAGTGATCATAATATTAGTCCAAGTATGATCATAAAGTCTATTGTAAACACATCGTGCAAACACGATAAGATTTGAAAATAAAGCTAATGTGTATGTATAATGTAATAAATAATTTCTATTTCATTAGTGAAAACACTAGCTCTGTTGAGTCGCAAAATTATATAATTCCTTCAAAGTTGACAGAAGATATAATAAAATTTGCTCCCAGTTCTTATGCAAGAATATGGAAAAAAAAAAACACAAACACATTTAAATTCTCAATACGCATATTATTACTTGAATTTTCGGAGAAGATAATTTACACAGAATATATAACTAATGATATTATTTCATGGTTATTTATTGTAGATGCTTTGAGGGGATACGTTCAACTTAACGAAAATATCTAGTTTTTGTTCACTTTTTTTAACCACATTAATTTTATGTACACTGTGATCTTTTTCAAAGTGATAGTGTTTGGAGCGCCCTAAAGCGCCATCTAATAGCCGAAATGACGCCAAACTTGGTATTTAGACTAATCAAGACATTGGGGAAAAATTTCCGTGAAAAAAAAACTTTTAGTTAAAAAAAACGCCGCTAAAGCATTTTGTGGCGCTTTACAATGAATAAAATGTGAGAAAAGAAAAATACACATACAATCGTACAGTTAAGTTATTAATGTTTATTTACTGCATTAACTTCCCCAGTGAGGAATTAGACCACAATCTATGTGATGACCGTTTTTTATCAGATAGAAAACCGTGCATTCTGTGCACAACGTTCTCCACAGACGTGCGTAACATATCTCGAGGAATAAAACTTCGCTTATCATAGAATCATAAGTCACAGATTTCCAGTTGCATGGCTCACTCATTCTCCTGACCTCACAAAATGCAAATTTTTGGCTCTGGGATTATTTGAAATATCAAGTTTATGTTGGTAGAGTATCAAATTTGTCTATTCTAAAGGACAACGTAACAAAGACAGTGCGGAATATTCCTCGTGATTTGTTACGAACGGCTCTGGAGAACGTTGTGCACAGAATACGCGGTGCTATTTCTGAGAACGGTGCTCACATTGATAATGTTCTGATTCCACCCCGGGGAAGTAATGTAGTGATTAAACACATAAATAATTTAACTGTACGATTGTATAAGTTAGTATTTTTCTTTTCTCACATTTTATGCATTGTAAAGCGCCACTAAATGCCCTAGCGGTGAGTCTTGGAGCTGAACCTTTTTTACGGAATCCATTTTCTCATGTCCTGATTAGTCTAAATACCAAATTTGGTGTCATTTCGGCTATTAGATCGCGCTACAGGGCGCTTCAAACACTATCACTTTGAAAAAGATCACCTTATATTTCACATTGAAGCAATTAAAACTGACTTTAAATTAATCAGCACACTATATATATATATATATATATATATATATATATATATATATATATATATATATATATATATATATATATATATATATATATATTATATTGTCCTATGGCTAATAAACAACTAGTAAAAATTATATTGTGAGAGTAATTACATAATTTCTAACAATACAAGATGCTAATTTAAATTTTTTGCATTACATTTATTATTTAGTTTGAATCACACACTCGTTTGTTTAAAAAAAACGTAAATCAATTTTATATGAAATAATGTGACTTTTAATAGATTAAACAAGCATAAAAACAAAATTAATTTTTAATTTCTGAGTTAAATAAAATCTTAATTTTTTTTTAATGTAAATTGCATCAAAATAAGAAATTAAGCTTTTAATAGCTCGTGACTGGTTAAGAGAACTGACAAATATTGATGAATTCGTGACGAAAAGATAAAGTTATCCGACCTAATTCGAAAACAATGAACTTGTGATCAGCTTCTAACATTGATCATATGTTTTACTAATGTTTTTCTCATTGGGATATGGAATTTTGAAAAGCCACTTTCTCATATTTGATCCCTCCACTAAACAAGTTCGAAACTGCAAATAATGACTTCAGATATGTTTTAAGTTGCATAGCAAGACATTGTCAGTAATAAGTTTTACAGTTTGTCGTTAAGTTTAAGCACAGAATCTCGCAAATAAAAAATATTCTAAATTTAGAATTGTGTGCGTACGTTGAAAATTAGAATTAGAAATATGCTAATATCACATTTTTACCTAAATAAAAAATTCAAATTTTACAAGAATTTTAATATTACACTTAAAATAAAATGAGGCACCCATTATGCTTAAGTTTTTATACTTTTCATATTAGTGATTTCCTTTAAAATCGTATTGCACTGAATAAAAACTGCATCTGTATCTTCTCAAAGGTTTAGACAAAATTTCAGTTCAGATAAACCACTAACACGTTCAAAATCTATTGAAATTTTTACCCATCTGATCAAATCGAAAATCCGAGAATATCCATCGACTTAAATGTAGCGTCATTTTTTGGATTGATTGCAAATTATATAAATGCTTAGAAAATGTTCAGTTCATCCGAAGAAGAATATTAACGGGACCGTAATCATAAATTTTACGGTACATAATACCATTAAGTTTTCATTTGAACTTAAGCAAATATTATAATTTAGTCCTTAGAGAATTTGAGTATCTTGAGAAATGAATATGCTTTTCGAAATATTCGTTTTACTTATTGGTGCAATGTCTTGCTTAAACTCTTACCTATTTGGACCACGTATTCGAGATATAATTGTGGTAATTATAACTTAATATTTGCTCATAAAACTAATACTCAAGAAAATAAGCACTTTATTTTTATATATAAATCAGTATTATCTATAATAAACATTCATCAAGTATAAAAAAACATTGATTAGTTATTTACGAACACCATATAATGACGCTCAATCAAACATTGGAAAGGAAGGAGAACGAAGATATCAGAACTTAATAAAATGCTCGTGATCGAAAATTGAGTAACTCCAGTGATCTCAAGAAACTAAGCACTTTATTTTTATATATAAATCAGTATTATCTGTTATAAACATTCATCAAGTATAAAGAAACATTGATTAGTTATTTACGAACACCATATAATGACGCTCAATCAAACATTGGAAAGGAAGGAGAACGAAGATATCAGAACTTAATGAAATGCTCTTGATCGAAAATTGAGTAACTCCAGTGATCTCAAGAAACTAAACACTTTATTTTTATATATAAATGAGTATTATCTGTAATAAACATTCATCAAGTATAAAGAAACACTGATTAGTTATTTACGAACACCATATAATGACGCTCAATCAAACATTGGAAAGGAAGGAGAACGAAGATATCAGAACTTAATAAAATGCTCTTGATCGAAAATTGAGTAACTCCAGTGATCTCAAGAAACTAAACACTTTATTTTTATATATAAATGAGTATTATCTGTTATAAACATTCATCAAGTATAAAGAAACATTGATTAGTTATTTACGAACACCATATAATGACGCTCAATCAAACATTGGAAAGGAAGGAGAACGAAGATATCAGAACTTAATAAAATGCTCTTGATCGAAAATTGAGTAACTCCAGTGATCTCAAGAAACTAAGCACTTTATTTTTATATATAAATCAGTATTATCTGTTATAAACATTCATCAAGTATAAAGAAACATTGATTAGTTATTTACGAACACCATATAATGACGCTCAATCAAACATTGGAAAGGAAGGAGAACGAAGATATCAGAACTTAATAAAATGCTCTTGATCGAAAATTGAGTAACTCCAGTGATCTCAAGAAACTAAGCACTTTATTTTTATATATAAATCAGTATTATCTGTTATAAACATTCATCAAGTATAAAGAAACATTGATTTGTTATTTACGAACACCATATAATGACGCTCAATCAAACATTGGAAAGGAAGGAGAACGAAGATATCAGAACTTAATAAAATGCTCTTGATCGAAAATTGAGTAACTCCAGTGATCTCAAGAAACTAAACACTTTATTTTTATATATAAATGAGTATTATCTGTAATAAACATTCATCAAGTATAAAGAAACATTGATTTGTTATTTACGAACACCATATAATGACGCTCAATCAAACATTGGAAAGGAAGGAGAACGAAGATATCAGAACTTAATAAAATGCTCTTGATCGAAAATTGAGTAACTCCAGTGATCTCAAGAAACTAAGCACTTTATTTTTATATATAAATCAGTATTATCTGTTATAAACATTCATCAAGTATAAAGAAACATTGATTAGTTATTTACGAACACCATATAATGACGCTCAATCAAACATTGGAAAGGAAGGAGAACGAAGATATCAGAACTTAATAAAATGCTCTTGATCGAAAATTGAGTAACTCCAGTGATCTCAAGAAACTAAACACTTTATTTTTATATATAAATCAGTATTATCTGTTATAAACATTCATCAAGTATAAAGAAACACTGATTAGTTATTTACGAACACCATATAATGACGCTCAATCAAACATTGGAAAGGAAGGAGAACGAAGATATCAGAACTTAATAAAATGCTCGTGATCGAAAATTGAGTAACTCCAGTGATCTCAAGAAACTAAGCACTTTATTTTTATATATAAATGAGTATTATCTGTTATAAACATTCATCAAGTATAAAGAAACATTGATTAGTTATTTACGAACACCATATAATGAACGCTCAATCAAACATTGGAAAGGAAGGAGAACGAAGATATCAGAACTTAATAAAATGCTCGTGATCGAAAATTGAGTAACTCCAGTGATCTCAAGAAACTAAGCACTTTATTTTTATATATAAATGAGTATTATCTGTTATAAACATTCATCAAGTATAAAGAAACATTGATTAGTTATTTACGAACACCATATAATGACGCTCAATCAAACATTGGAAAGGAAGGAGAACGAAGATATCAGAACTTAATAAAATGCTCGTGATCGAAAATTGAGTAACTCCAGTGATCTCAAGAAACTAAACTCTTTATTTTTATATATAAATCAGTATTATCTGTAATAAACATTCATCAAGTATAAAGAAGCATTGATTAGTTATTTACGAACACCATATAATGACGCTCAATCAAACATTGGAAAGGAAGGAGAACGAAGATATCAGAACTTTGTAAAATGTTCGTGATCGAAAATTGAGTAACTCCAGTGGCAGAAAAAGTATCGTTCTTGTAAGTATACGTCCGGAAAACACGATTTTTTTTCGATTCTCTTTCTATTTTTACTTTTTGTTCGAATAAGATTTATTTTTTTATGAAAAACTTAAAGATAAAGCAAAAAAAAAAAGTATAAGAAGACAATATAATTGTATTTATGTAGAAGCTTTATGCCATCATCAATATTCAATTTTACTACATCAAATATAATGATAAAAAATGTGATTATTAATCATAATGATTATTTTTTCATATGATATAAATATTTCAGATATAAATAAGTACTAAAGCTTTTTTTATCATTAAAAAATGGAAATTTATATAAAAAATAGTACTTTAAGCGAAATTTATTTCACATCACTTTATAAGTTTTGCGTAAATTATTCCATTTTTGGTACTTATTTCTTAATTATTCGTAACGAACATCTGTTAATGTTGAATAACTAAATTAACCTTCATTCAATGCACAAATGTTTCAGCAAAAACAAAATGGGGTTATTTCAATTTACATAAATCATCTAACTTAATGAAAACTCAATAATTAAATAAAATAAAATACGTTACTAAATGACACGCCTATTGTAGAATGTTTTTAAGTCGGTTATAAAATGTTCTAGAAAATTACAAAAACTTTACGATTTCCGATGACACATTCAGAAAAATGAGATCTTCCAGAATTTATAAACTTTCTGATCCATGAGACGGTTACATCTGTTTTATAGATCACAAGGTTTTGTGTAACAAAGATACAGAGAAGTCAAACGAGTAAAGTAATGGTACGTGGCAAAAGGAAAACTTCTGAAAAAATCAAATTCTTTCTTTTTCTGATCCTTAGGGCTTTTCACAGTTTTGTCAAAAGAACTCGAACACAAGAACAAAACTTACTGATCTTACTTCCTTGGTAGAGTGGAAATCTCTTTTTTTAATACCGTACTTTAAGAAGGAAAATAAATGATAACAGTTAAGGAGATCTGTATTCTGGTGAATACGATAATCCTTTCATTAATGAGATAAATAATTATTTAGAATAATTTAAATATGTTTATAACTCCTTTTATATTCTTTAAAGTATTGCGTAATCGTATCGAAATATATAAGCATTGGAATTCCAGGGTATTAAAATCCAAACTGCTTTCAAATTTCACACATGGCATGTGTGCTCTTCAAACTACAATAATGTTGATCACTGCATAGATATAGAAAACAAAAATTTTATTTTACTTCCTTAATATTTTATCTACTTAGGTTCGTTTCATTAATCATATGGTTTGCTTCAAAATTAGTCATTAGTTGAAATAAGCATCACGTAAATTTGAAGCATACAAAAATGGAAACATTGGAAATTGAAGAAACTATTATCATTACTTTTAGATCCAAAATGCGAGAAAACGCACGCATCGAAATTGCAACAAACTACCAACTGTAACTGTTATATTTTTATGGTTTTACTCCTCGTGCATTTTAAACAGGTTATTCAATAATCTGTAATCAGATAGAGTTAAATAAATGTACATGAGAGAACTCTTGTACATTTATTTAACTCGCTCCATAATAAAATTATTCTATAAAAATTTTAACTATACTTTTGGTCCAAAAATTACATTTATTAATTGCCAAAACTTTTGGCAAAATTTATCTTTAAATTAGCAACGTGATTACTGTGTTTATCTGATTTAGTTGGCACACAGTTTTGATCTTTATATACATTTAACTTGGTAGAAATTATGTAAATATCATGCATACTTTTTAAAATTTTATACATATTTTCATAGCAAAGAACAAAATCATGAATAGTATTGAATTCAAATTGCGAATCAACTTTAATTAACTGGTACAAGCATTTTTCATAAGAGTTTCACACAAACAAATAATTTGCATATAAAGCATTAGCAACTTAAATTTAGATGAAACTCATTTCAAATTACTTTCATATTTATGAGAAATTCCTACTCTTCACAAGACTATAGAGTGACAAAGAAGTATTAAAACCATGCAATCGTAATATAACGATTCAGTTATTGGCAGAAATGGGAGAAAATGATTAAATGTATTAATTATTAAATTCACATTGGTTTTGCGGTAGTGTTCTTCGAAATAAAAATCACTGGAATTAATAGGGCATTACGTTACAAAACCCAATCATCCAAAAACTAAAATTGATCTCAGCAGCTGATGTAAAATGGAAATGACTTTGTATGAGCAGGTCTGTTGAATGAGTGATTACAAGTTTACAAAATTTCAACCTTTGTGATATGTAAAAATGAACCCTTATTTATGAAAAGTACTTTTGGTAGATATGTGTGATTATGATGGAGTCCATTCAATTAAGAAGGTATCGTGATTATTAGGAACTGGACAAAAATTTCAAGCTGATGGACCTCGCAAACATTAATGGAGTTTTACCCAAAATGAATATTAAAACATAAAGAGTCAAATTTATCTTGCAATAGTACACTCTTTAAAAAATCGCATGTTTTTGGATTTTTCAACGCTTAATATGAGTTAGATTTAATTACCTCGTTTATAATCGTTGTTGTAATTCTTTTTAGGATTTACTGTAAAACTGAAGGCGAGCACGTTTTGTTTCTAGATGATAGCATTGAAGAAAACATTAACATCCTATATTTAAATTAAACAGCTCAACACAAACATTAAAACGCTTATTTCTTTCTCCATATACACTAAAAAAAATTGTTACAGTCGTTTTCTCTTTTTCATCAGCTGCCACTCCAAAACAGAGAAACTTAACCTCTCGTGGAGTTTGGTCGTAACCCAACAATCGTAAACAAATCTTTTTTGATTTTCAATTGTGAAAAAGTTACGATTCCGATTAAGTTAAATTTACTCACATCTTCCTTAAAAATTAATGTTATTCCTTAAGATTGGTTGAATTTTAATGATTAAAATAATGGAAATTCAATCCATGTTAGTGGAATCTCATTCCCAATCAGACAAAAACAGACTAGATAGTTTACTGATTTTATAAATTTCTTGGGAATTGGTAATATGAATTATTGTCTATGAAAATATTAACAACAACCAGAATTAAATCCGGTAGACAGAATGAAGCACCCTCAAGGGGAATATTTGGGAATAATTATGAGTAGCAGTTAGGTGAAACTTCTAAAATGAGCGATTTATGTGACACCACTAGATGACTTTGCGCCAATGACTTCAAATGAAATTGTGTAAAATCTCAAAAGTAAGACAGACTATGAAATATCCTATTGTGTATTATGCAACTGCATCATAAGGCTTGCCTTTATGCAGAGCTGCTGAATTCACATTTATAAAAAAGGTATTAAAATTTTTCACAAGAGACTATATTACGCTATGAATATATATGCTTTTATTTTAATAAAGCTTACAAATTATATATTCATATAAAAATATAAACGTAATAAACCCGCAATATAAATTAATCCAAAAGCTACAATTGCTTAAAAATTAATTTTCAGAAGGAAATCGGAAAACAATATATTACGAAAACTTTATGTTTCGTAATAGATTACAACAGTTTACTCTTTATTGTTTCAAAAACAGTATGTTGTTACATTATGCATTGTAATCTATTAGATATTAAAGGAAAATCTAAGGAATGAAATGTATATGTCGCAATAATTGCAGTTAAAATTTGTAAACTATTTGGTAAAGAAATATATTATAATAAATAACATGTTAAAATCAACAAAAATTAAGATTAAGCATTGCAAACCATTTCGCCACTTTCATTCTTGCCAAATAAAAAATCTTTCCAAAAAATCATAAAACAATGAAGCGTAAAAATAAAAACAAAAGAAAAAATATATAAGTAATTAATTACAGTTTACACTTTATTTGTATTCAAATAATTCTATAACTTAAATGTATTAAGCAATTAAAAAACATTATAAAGCAGTTTTTAAGAATAATATTTAAAATGACGATATTTTTTTTATTGAAATGTTTCTTACAAAACATATACATAATTCATCTTGAAATATTTGCCGGAGTGAAACTTTTATTATGAAGTTTATTCGTTAGATGTTTTTAAGAATATAATTTCTTTTTCTTTGGATGAATATGCATAAAATTAGAAGTGATTTTGCTTGAAAAGTCATAAGGACAATTTGGTTCATTAAAAAAAATTACTTCTGTAAAATATAAAACTCTTACGCATAAAATAAAACCCAAAACAAAATTCCTCCACTATTTTATAAAATGTAGCAATTTTTGAATTACCAAAGAAGTAAGGGGTGGTCGCTTTTCGGTATTCAAAGAAAAATGAAAAAGATGGCGTAGGCGGAGCAATGAATAAATGAATATCGGAGATATAGTGGCATTATAAAACTATTTCAAAGGGAAATATTTCAAACTTGCAAATGAAGTTTTCATGCATAATTTACCACTTTATTGGTCTTAGTAGCCTTTTCTGACTGTTGAGTTTATTTTGTTGTGTATGAAAAAGAAATTTCGCTCCGAGCAGAACATTAACTTTCGATGCGATTGAAATGCTGAAAGTTTTCTATTGAGATCACCAGAGACATGGCATTTTTACATTAAATGGATGTTTTTTTTTTAAATGAATCTCTTTTTATTTTCTGCCATCATAAAAAAAGAGTATATTTATATGCAAAACAGGAGCATGTGTTCTTTTTATTACAGAAAAATAATTTTCTGGAGCAACATTTTCATTAGATGTCCATTAAAGATTTCATAAAAGCGAAAACAATCTTGGGTTTAATGGAATTTTTAATAAAAAAATAATTTTCATCATTAATTTCTACTAGATATCTATTAAAGAGTGCGTACTAATTTCAGAAAAAAAAAACTTTTTCCAGAACTTTTATAATTTTCTTTCAAGCAACAAAAATTTAACTAAGACTTCAATAAAAACTTTATTTTGAATAGCATTATTATCGCATACTAACGCGGAAATACATTAGAAGGCCCAAAACCATTTTAAAAATTTGTAAAATTTGTATTCACATCTACTGCAAGAAAAGAAGTTACCAAAAAATAAGAACTGGAATTAAGCACAATTAAACAACAATTTTATGCTATAAAATTTTCTGGTTAGCTGTTTTATCCTGATTATAGCAAATGTGATTGGGTTTTACATCAAGGAATATTTTTGATCTCTTAGTTAAGAGCTATGTAATGTACAATATCATTCAAAATCTGTAAATGGTATAATAGTATTTGATTACGCAAAGAGCACGTGACCTCAAAGATCATATTTTCACTATTTACCACTTAAACTATTTTATTATATATATATATATGATTATATACATTAAATTGTTAAAAATTTACACAGCAATATATTATTCAAATGTCATAAGTCAATAAAATTTTAAATTTTTTATTACTAAAATTCTCATAAGAAATGAAATTATCTCATTACCATTCAAGTGTATCTCCTA
Organism: Latrodectus elegans; assembly: GCA_030067965.1. NCBI lineage: Eukaryota > Metazoa > Arthropoda > Arachnida > Araneae > Theridiidae > Latrodectus > Latrodectus elegans. The sequence goes on along the minus strand of CM057818.1, from coordinate 34,244,443 downwards.
TTTATAAATATATAATTATGAAATTTTTTAATTCCCTTAGAACATTAATTTTTATAAATTTAATGCAAAATACTTATTCTGATAATATGTGATATCCTTATTGAATTTTCGTATGTCTTGGATGTTTTTCAAAAGTGAGAAACGCCAGTCCTCTCATATTTTCAAAAAGGTCAAATTGTAAAAGCCTGTCTAGCTGTGTGATGGAAACATCCCAACGTTTAGACATTTCTAGGAATACAAGGTCAAAACACCATGACAATTTTCACGCAACACTATGACACTAGCTCATCAAAGCAAATTAGTGAATGAAGATTGAAACCCAATGAAAGATCGATGGCTATTGAAATGGATTGTTTCGAGGAAAATAACTGCAACAAAAGTAATCGGAAAGTTCAATCAGCCCCTGAATTCTCTAGTATCAAAGATTACTTTGGGGCTCACCTTCATAAACTATATAATTATATATCATGGCAGAATGAATATATATCATGGCAGAATGATCATGGCAGAATGAATATATATCATGGCAGTATTGATAAATATCATGGCAGAATGAGTATATATCATGGCAGTATTGATAAATATCATGGCAGAATGAATATATATCATGGCAGAATGAATATATATCATGGCAGAATGAATATATATCATGGCAGAATGAATATATATCATGGCAGAATGAATATATATCATGGCAGTATTGATAAATATCATGGCAGTATTGATAAATATCATGGCAGAATGAATATATATAATGGCAGAATGAATATATATCAAGGCAGTATTGATAAATATCATGGCAGTATTGATAAATATCATGGCAGTATTGATAAATATCATGGCAGTATTGATAAATATCATGGCAGAATGAACATATATCATGGCAGAATGAATATATATCATGGCAGAATGAATATATATCATGGCAGAATGAATATATATCATGGCAGAATGAATATATATCATGGCAGTATTGATAAATATCATGGCAGTATTGATAAATATCATGGCAGAATGAATATATATCATGGCAGAATGAATATATATCATGGCAGTATTGATAAATATCATGGCAGAATGAATATATATCATGGCAGAATGAATATATATCATGGCAGAATGAATATATATCATGGCAGAATGAATATATATCATGGCAGAATGAATATATATCATGGCAGAATGAATATATATCATGGCAGAATGAATATATATCATGGCAGCATTGATAAATATCATGGCAGTATTGATAAATATCATGGCAGTATTGATAAATATCATGGCAGTATTGATAAATATCATGGCAGAATGAATATATATCATGGCAGAATGAATATATATAATGGCAGAATGAATATATATCATGGCAGAATGAATATATATCATGGCAGAATGAATATACATCATGGCAGAATGAATATATATCATGTCAGAATGAATATATATCATGGCAGAATGAATATATATCATGGCAGAATGAATATATATCATTGCAGTATTGATAAATATCATGGCAGAGTAGTAATTCTAAAGCGGTTTGCCAAAGATGTTCATTTTAAACGCTGTATAAGTGGGAACACGCTTGAGTCTTGTTGATTGATTAAGAGTCTTGTTGATTGATAATTGTAAGAAAGTATGTCTGAGACGAATAATCTTTCACACTTTCGCCTTCAGCAGAACGAATGCACGTTTGGTAGACACCTGTCAAGAGCGTGATTATGATTGTCACCTTACAACTGACAACATGGAAGTAGATCTGTTATGATATGGGCAGCAATGCCATGGTGTTCCGCTGGACCAATCATAACCCATAAAAGAAAGATCACTGGGGAAGGTTATAGAGATATTTCAGCTGACTAAGTCCATCCTTTGATACAAATTTTGTTTCCTGCAGGAGAAAAGATATTGGATTTATCCATATAGCTGCATTTGTCAAATTTACAAACATGAGGACGAAGTTAAACATCAATCTTTGCCTACATCGTTATTGTCAATTAATGTTATAATCAAATTTAGATCTTTCAATACGGAATCACTATCTTCTCAATCGGAATTGCCATTTCTCTCATAATTTCTACATCTCCATGAATAATGGTACAATATTCCGCTACACAATGCTCAGTATGAATCGTTTAAGCAAATCCAAGCTGTATTATAAGAAACAACAAGTCACGCCCAACTATGCTAATGAATGATACTTTGTAAATCGGAGGCACATTTCTATTATTTTGATTACTCCCAGTATATATATATATATATATATATATATATATATATATATATATATATATATATATATATATATATATATATGTATATATATAATATATGTATCGATAAATATCTGAAAATGAAGGCAAATTAGCAATTTTTATACCAAGTGCGAAAACAACAGGTGATATAATAAATTTCATTAATGTCACCTAATTGTAATCCCACTTAAGATATCTTATTTGAAATTTTATCAAGAAAATACTTAATTGAAATTAGAAAAATAATACTATTAGGTTTAATTAGTAAGATTTTTAACCCAACCATTTTACTACTAAATATATTGAAGAATTAATAACTCATTAAAATTTACTCTCATATAAAATAGATTTGCTTGTATATATATTCATGGCGACAAATTTAACCGTTTTGTACAGACTATTGAAGCCAAACATTTATTCATTATAATAGCAAACCTGAATAATGGCATAATCATGATTTTATTGTGAGGAATTAATCAATTTTATTTTTTTTCTCTTTTTCTTTCCTTTACTTACTTTCTTTTTTTTTTTAACTTCAAACTCTCCAAATGGATTGTTCTCTGCTCAAGTTCACTTATGTTGTAAACATTTTTTTTAAACTTTGCGCTATTATATTTCAGATGTAAAAACATTTAAGTACGTTTATCATTTTAAGTTGAATGCTTTGACATTTACGTCAAGTAATCTGTTATTTTTTTATGGATGATACAAAGCAAGCATTATGATTAATACATAAATTTTAGAAAATGAGTTAGATGAAAGAAAAAATTTGCTTTGTTACAAGTTACATAAGTTTAACTTTTATTTTATTAAAATTTCAGGAATTTGGTTAAGTGCCAGTGGACCAAAAAAGGATTGAAACGTCCCGCAGATAGTTGCTCCACTTAAATTAGATCATTAATTTCGTTCCAGTATCTCTTACGAGAAAGAAAAAAAAGATTTAGATAATACTTATCTCCAAAAGTTGAGAGAGTGTAAAATGGAATGTTTAAGACACTTAAGAATAAAAAAAAGGGAAAACATAGTCTTTAATCCGACAAATATATTTACAAATGTTCAGTTAATCAATTACTTATCAAAAGTTTGCATTGCTACAAAAGATATCGAATCTTATTTTTTATATTCTAACCATTAATATCAAGAATTGAGTTTAGAATGAAGAGAAAAATTTTGCATAAGCGGAAAAATTAATGCCGACAGCATATTTTATAATAGGATCTCAGAGCAAAACAGAATTGCCATCTAACCATTAGAAACGTTTCGTGGATTTTTGCTTCACTCATACGATATCGATTAAAATAAAAATATCAATTATTTATTGATTGATATTGAATAAACAAAGGAATTTTTAATCGAAATGTAAATTTATCAACAAGATTTGAGTGAAATTTGTTAAAGTTACAGTTACACGAATGATGTTAATTTACATCCAGAAGGTTGCAAAATTTAAACATTGCTTGGATAGTAACTACATTTAATGGACAAAAGAAACATACAACTTAAGCTTGTTTCTACCACGCAACAAACCATTTAATTTCCAAAAAGAAAAAAAATTTGATTTATTTAAAGTAGCAGGTTTGTACCTTAGACCTATTGTTTATAGAACTTGTCAAAATGTGATTGAATAGATTTTATAATGATTTATATTTTGTTTTTCATATGCATCCTTTGAACTGTTAACTTTAAAACTTTCTAGTTTTTTATTATGCGGAACAACAGTTGAATGATGCATAAAACATATTTTAGACATGATGTACAATGGAAACATTGCAAATGCACAGAATGAATAACTTTTATAATATAGCAATTTTTCAAACAGGAATTCTTAAAAAATTGTATTCATTTTGAAAAAAAAATATGAACAAGTGCATAAAATTAGAGATAATTATTAAATAAAATGAATACAAAATATTATATTAAAGAAAAGATAAATTAATTTATCTAAACGTTTATTTAATATATTAAATATGAAATTCCAAATAATGTAAGGGATTTTTATAGAAATGTATACATAAAATTTTATCAAATACATAGCATTTTCTAATACTCACCATACAGTCCAGCCCGTCGCATCAATTTCTTTTTAGATAAGACTTTCATAGCCTAAAAAATAAAGATTGATATAATCATTAGAATCAATATTAAATTATTACAAAGGATTAGTACAAAAATATAGAGATTTATGTTTCGCTATTATTTTTCGAAGAAATACTGACCATTACACTTTTCATTTCAAGATAGTTGTTTACCATTTTAAATAAGATGTAAATAAAAAAAGGAGATGAAAATGTGTATGTAAATAAGATGTAAATTCAGTTTTTCTAATAAGTGAACACGGTATTGAAATATTTCCAAAGTAAATTTTTGAAAATATCAGGATTGCTATTTGTGTACATATATTGACAAAAATCTTCTCCTTTCAAATGCTTAGCAAAATATTTGAAATAAAGGATATAACTAATACTTATAGTTTCTATAAATAGTTAATATCAAAGATATATAAAAGAAATTGAAGTTGCCTGATTCATTGAGAAGCATTGTTAATTACAATCAAATGAAAATTTCTTTATGTTAATAAATAAATTTATTCAATATACTTCATCAAAGTATTTTTATCATTTCCCAGGACGTTATTTATAATTACAATAAATTATTTTGTTTATTAGGAGGAACGATACTATTTTGTAAATAAAGTAATATTTATTTACAAAATAGTACCGTTCCTCATATCTTGTTATTTACATAAAATAACTGCTTATTATTAAATGTAAATAAATATTAAAAATTTATGCAATAGCACAATTCAATACTACTCAAAATCATCAGAATAAAACCAACCGGTTAGCGTCATCATATTTTTTTGTAAAATATGCAAGAAATATTGTATATAATTATAAATTATATATAATTTTAAAAATATTATTTATAATTAAAAATTAAAAAATATTTAGAAAAATGTGAATATAGATACAGAGTTTATAAAGGTGTCTTTACATTAACAGAAAAAATCTCGTTTCTTTCGGAAGAAAATTTGTTGTTTTAGTATAATAAATGTTCATAAGAATTTCGATAAAAAAGCAAGAAGGTAATAATGAAAATTAACTTCTTATGTGATGTATATACAATTTTAGGCAAATATTTTTTTAAAAAGAGAAATATATTTCAGCTTATTTACAAAGAAAGAATAATAGTGAAATAAAAATCAAATCATTGTTAAATTATGCAAGATGTTTACATAAAATAGCAAGGATTTAATCATATTATAAACTTTTGTATGCTTAGAGTAAATTAGATTTTTTTTCGGTGTATTAACAAAAGGCTACCTTTTTGTTTCCACCAAAACAGCCATTTTTTGTGGATTATTGCTTTTAATAAAAGTAGAAGAAAGGACGATGAATGTTTTCCATCCAATTCTAAAGTACAAAATAAGTTTTATTCCATTATTTAATTTAGGAAATTTATTGGATGAATTCCAAAATGCAGAAGATACGAAATCCTTTTTTTATTTCATTTTCGAGTTACAGAGTAGCAAAGTAAATACAAATTAAATTAGGAATTACTGCCTACATTACAGCATATTTAAAAAATAAAGAAATACAAATTAATTTTTATCATTTTACTGAAATTATGCATTATTTTAAGTAACTTATTAAGTAAAAAATACCGGGAAAACTTTTTAAATTGAAGAAATGGTAATTAATATACATTATTTGTCAAAAAAAACCAAGGAAAATTCCTCCAAGTTTTTATAAAAAAAACACATCTAATTATCGATGAATAAAAAAGAATCTATTGTGTGTTTATCTTACAAGTGTCTTATTGTATTACAAAAACATAATGAATAAAAGCATTGTTTTTAATATCAGAATGGTAGAGTTTCAGTTCTGTGCCAGTTAAAAAAAAAAGTTGTGAATATTTAAATTATCTTCAATATCTAATACAAAATCATGGTTGATTTGCTTCCGCAGAATAGAAATTTAAGAAGCACTATATTAAATCAGATGCCAGTTATATCATTTGATTCTAGATAAATATTGCTAGGAATTCATTCAAATTTCATCTTATGACAGCTTTGTAGATCCTTGTAATAGCTCATTATATATTCAGTTTTATGATCTTTTCATTACACATATCTCTCTCTTTTAGGATTATTAAAATATTTTTCTAATTTACATTCACAATTAAATGAATTCCTCATTTTAAAGGAGTGGATTTTGGGTACACTGAATAACTTACGTTCCACATACGTTATACTGAAATGACAAATAACTTTAACTAATATCCAGTTAACATTTCTTAGAAGATACTTTCTTGTCTTTTGGACATAAATGATCTGCTGTCTAATTTGAATTATAATTTTAACTTATAAACAAGAGACATTTTCCAGATTATCTAAATATTATTCACCAGATTTTTAAGCTACAAATCCAATTTGCATTTTAACTAAATTGCTCTTAATTTGTGGTGAATGCACACTAACAAGGAGGAAAGAATTTTTTAAATGCGACGTTATAGATAAAACGTTATAGGCGGTATAAATAAAATTTTAAAAGTTAATTAAATATTGATGCACTTATATTAAAAAAATAAACGAATTTTAATAAAGAGAAATAACTGAATATGTGAAATTTTATGTAATCATCCTATGAAGATTCAAGGATTGTGACAAAATAATATCAAATGTCCATTACAGATAATATTCTCGTATGCCAGCTAGGCTGGCAAATTAGGGTGCTCTGCTCCACTTTTCCAACTGAACCGTATTCGGTGTGGAGTCCGATTTCTTCAGTACACACACATGCCATAGGGGCCCGTTTATAAGGCTAGGCAATCATTCCCATCCCATTCACACACAGGGAAAGGACAAAGACAGGATAGAAGGAGAGAGAAAGTACATCCAACTGGGATTCGAAACCAGGACCTCCCTATTCGTAGTCAGGCACACTGACAACTAGACAATTTGGCCGGCATTTCAGGAAATAAAATTAGGAAATGAAAAGAATGCATAGACATTAGATACTTATGGGATTTAATATATTTTACTTGGGAATATTCATTTCTTATACTCTAAATTTTCTATGTAATATTACAAAATCATGTCATTTTTGTAAAAAAAGTAGCGTAATTTTCAAAAATCTAGAATAAAATATTCACCTATTTCTCCAGATTTCCACGATAAAAAATGATGAACTTTGCATTTGCTAAAATGCAAAGTATTCCACTTTGCATTTGCTAAAATAGGCTTAGTTTAAAATTTGTAATAATTATTAATAAAATCTCTGATGTGAAATCAGATCCATTTTAGGATTTTCATTTTAAATTTGAATCACTAAATAATATTTTTCCATTTAAATTTAGGAAAATTTATTTTCCTATGACGGATAATGCTCTGAGTAAAGAATATGGGAAAATAATATTTTGGTTATATTTACTACTATTATTAAAAGAATATTCTCTTCTTTGAGCTTTGTTTGTAAGATATTTATAAAAATTGACTAGGAGAGGGAAAAATATATCTAAACTGGTATCTTTGTTTTGACGTGAAATAAGATAAAATATTACATTTAAATCTAGATTTGGGCCATTTTATTTAACTAATAGATTTTAATAAATGAATTTTTTTATTAAATATATAATTTAGAAATAGTGTAGGGGCAATTTTGCTGATGTTTTATATTAATTTTGCATGTAAACAATACATGCATTTACTGAATTTTTGCGCTACAAAAGTAATTTCAATTTGAAATGTATTAAATTAAAAATAAATAAATATTTTCGAAATTTCATAAATTTCGTCGCAATAAAAAAATTATATTTATGGTATAATTTGTGATATGTAATATTGTTTCGTAATTATTTTGACAATTTAATTACTACGCTTTAATAAATAATATTTTATTTATAATATACAATTTGTTGAACATTTTAAGAAATCAGAAACAAAATATGATTCAGCGAAAAAATATAATAAAATATAAATGTTCCACTGATTTCATTAAAAATACAAGATTCTTATCAATTTTGTTAGTTCAGGAATACAGAAAATTGTTTATTGTAATACTTTTATATTACGTATGAATTTATATTTCAAGAAAAATATTATTTTCAAAAAATTTCGAAACAATATTATAATTTTGCACGCACGTCATTTTCTTTAAACTGAAGAGAAATTTAGTTTAATGGCCTACAGCAACATAAAAACAAGTAAACATTTGAGAAACATAATTTTACATTCATTGTAAAACCACAAATCTTTAAAAAATAAAATTACTATAAAATATTCTGAAATAATATCCTCAGTTAATTTATTTCGAGTTTAAGAAACACTTTACTTCAAAGTATTATAAAGCGACATATAAACAAAACCTTAATATTATAATAATGCAATATTTTAATTAAAAAGAAGATTACGAATGCAATAAGAAGCAAAAATATTTATGAAATATATTATAATTGAAACTTTTTTGCTTGTTTCATTTTTCTAAATTTCTCTAATGGATGTCAATTTAAAAGATATTTAAATGTAAGTCAACAAGTGCAATTCAAATTAAATTTATTAAAATAACATGGAATAATGGATTCGATACTTTTAAGAAAACAAAAGATTATATATATATATATAGTAAAAATTTAATTAAAAGTCAATAGTACTTATATGTTTCCCATGAATTTCTCAGTAATTCCGTGTTTTCAAATAAAGCTGCAAAAGGAATTTAACTAATGTTTCAAGATTTTGTTACTACATATGAAAAAAATATTATTCGGATTATTTGTCAAAATAGTGCCAACTTGTCTAGTGGTCAGCATGCCTGACTACGAATAGGAAGGTCCTGGGTTCGAATCCCAGTTCAGGCATGGATGTACTTTCTCTCTCTCTCTCTCTCTATCCTGTCTTTGTCCTTTCCTTGTGTGTGTGAATGAAGTATGAATGAAGCCTACCCTATAAACGGGTCCCTATGGCATGTGTGAGGGTGCGATGGAGGCCCAACCCCTGTGGTGCAGCCGGGACAACGCCTCGGCGGCTAAGAGTTCACACTTTCTTGTCGGTTTCTTGGGTATCATGAAACAATAGATTAATAGACTCTGTTGCAGTTGTAACTGTCTACAATCTGCCATTGTAAAAAAAAAAAATTGCCAAAATATGATAGAGCAACACATTTCTAAGTTTACGTGATTAAAATCTAACACAAAATTTAAATCAAAAAATTACATATGCTAGCATAAAAAAATATTTTATAGCATAAAAATATTTTTAATAATAAAATAATTAGATTGTCCTTAAAAAATTATTTTACTTGTAAAAAACATAGGCACTAAATAACCTTCACGAAACATAATCTCTAATGGAATTCAATTCTTTTATAAAAACTTGCGAAAAAATCTTAAATTAATAACTGTTAATTTAATTTAAAATTAAAAGGTTTTCAGAATCAAAACATAAATTTCTGGAAGTGTTGACGCAATTCCATAAAGTGAAAAAACAACCACCCGCTGCTTTTGAATGTCATTTTTATTTGATTTTGCTTTAATTAGGTCAGGGTTTCGTTAGTCAGCTGTAAATGAAGTGAAGAGAAAGCCTCATTAGGGGCGTCGAACATTTTTCCGCTATTTAAAATATATCCTCTACGAACATCATTAGTTCTTCCTAACTCCTGCTGAGGTAGAAGAAAATTATTTATAAAAGCAAGTCAGAGCAATTCTTTAAATTTAGTAAGCAATTATTGTATAATTGAATCAAGAATAATATATTTAGACATTTATAACTAAAACTATATATATGGAAAAGATGTTTCGGCAGATAATAGTGACCAAAATGATGAAAACCATTAAGAAAATTTATAAATTATAAGTAAAAACACTGAGAGGAATCACAATTCAAAGAATCTGCATTACATGTTTAGGTTATTTCGCTGAATACATGGAATGCTTTCATTGAAAACCTTGAATTTTTAGGAGATAATTCCTGAAAATGTATAGAATGTACTTTTGAATACTAGTGAATTTAAAAGGACAATGTTTATATAATATTGACAACACTTTTGAGGCTACTAAAGGACCTTATTCTAGTTCATCTTTTAAGTGGGTTGCTCGTCGATTAATGGCAGAGATGCAGAGGACGGGCGTAGGATAAATAAATATAATATTTTGTTAAAAATTCTGTTAAAACTGTTTCCCCTCAGTACGACATCCGCTTACTAACTAGATTAACTAACTAACATATTAAATTAGAGGCAGGAGAGAGATTATGTCAAATATATTAAGAATAGCTTAAAAAAATTGATATCAATTATATTGCTAATGATTCATGTTGGTGAACTGAAATGATTTAGAATTATTGCCTAATATATATAAAAATAAATAGATGTTTATTTAACAATGAAATTCTCAGCCTCCAGAAAGTTTTTGCAATGCAAAGTAAGTCCCATTTTTAAGAGTGAATTAAAACAGATTTGATGAAAAAGTTAGTTGTTTGCAACATTAATAAAGAAAGATATTTTACATCTTTTTTGAAGCAAATATTAATTACAGGTTTCTAAATGTTGAATACAAACTTAAGTTTGTTTAGATTTTCAGTATGAACATAAACATGACACATATGAATGTTCATGATGATCACACATAAAAGGACTGAAGTCCAGAGATTATAATGTGCCTACGTCTAGATGGCTATAATACCATATAAGAAATTTATAAATGTGCTGAACATTCTCAACGCTTTTATTTCTTTTCAGATGCTTTTGATAAAATATTTTGTCACATAATATAACCAGGAAGGAAATGAACTTTAATCTACGAACAGTAATTAATGGTTCAATGCTTGAAACATCATTTTGAAAATTCTTAGATAATTCAATAATTCTTAATTTTTGGAGCGAATATATATATATATATATATATATATATATATATATATATATATATATATATATATATATATATATATATATATATATATATCAACATGTCACTTAAGACAAAATGTTAGTCCATCGCCACGCTGAGATCCATCATTTCATCAGAAAAAAGAAGCTTATGAGCGATTTTATATTGTGTGTCTTATGATTAAGCATTTCAATAATCAATATTTCAGAGAAAACATTAGTTTAACGTAATAAAGATTTATATAAATATTGCAAAAAATATAGTAATCTTTTATTGTGCCATTTATCCAGATAGAAAGAAATTCTATATAAAAATAGGAATCTTATGTAAAAAAACAAAACTAAGCGTTATATATTAAGAAAGTAAAAAGCTGGTTGTTATCTGTTAAACTGATGGACACATCCTCTTCTGCACGCTCAAATAAATATTTTTCTTGGACTTGATTTGCCTATGCTTTAAACAACATTTTATAAAATGTAACATAAAAAAACTTAAAGTTAATTTACTCAGAATGGCTGTCTTATTACAATAAAATATAAATAATTTGTATGATATTTTGAATTTTTTGGTTTTATTTCATTACACGATTTTTAAGGATTTTAAAAAATATAATTACATTCTACAAATTACTTATGGTCCGGTACTGACGACAAAATATTCAACATAAAACATTAATCATCTATTTATAAATTTAAATAAATTACTATAAATATCAAGATTTTTGATAGATATTGGAAATGATATATATGACAAAGGTTTCTGAGCAAACTAAAACATGCAATTCCAGCATATGCATTTAGAGAAACTACTGATAACATATTTTCATAAAATATCCTAAGCTTTCGATTTAAAAATTTACTTTTATTTAAAAGTAATTATCCAATAGGGTCTACAGTTACATATAATTCATAAGTTATTTGTTCTTATTAAGTTGAAAATAAGTTTTCATCTATTAGTTTAAATATGGTACAGAAATGCTTTATTTAGACACGTTAAATATTATGGAATAATTATTTTGGATGGACGTATTAATATATTTTCAATCAGATTCCTCTCAAAACCTGAATTACTATAAATAGTATCCTTCTCATAATCAACTATATTTATAAAAGTCAAATTAATTACATATTTATATGCGTAATTTCAACATAATCTGTAATTTAACATAAAAATATAAATAAATGAAAATAAACAAGTTTATAAGTAAATTTGTTAATGTGCAACTTTGTCAATGCAAGTTTATTATTTTTAAAATATCCAATAGAGGACAGCTTAATAAGTAGTAAAACAACAGATTTCATTTTAATAAATTTAACTAGAAATGGAAGTTTATTATGTCTAGAAAGTAATAAAGCTAATTTATTATATAACACAGATTCTCTCCTGATAATAAAGTAGCTTATAGAACCACTGATGGCTTAGAAATGTATGATGCACAGAAACACACACACTCAGTTATATATATATATATAAAACAGTTCGTCTAAAAAGTCAAAAAGAAATTTTAAAATTTACATAAAAAAAAAAATCAGTGAAAGGGTTTATGTTATGAAATAAAAAATCTGTATTCTTTGGGTATGAAAGAGATTTCATAAATATAACGTTTCTCACTTAAATTGTTATAAGAAATTCAATTATACTGTATAATTCCTAATTTGAAGTTTTATAAAATTCTGTCCAGCAATGAGAGTAAAAGTCGTTGACAAAAAAGATATTCAATGATTTTGCTTGCTGCTTCCTTTTGCCAATTCAAACTCAAATGCTAAGTCTGAAATTTAATTTTTCTAAATGGCAACGCTTATGAGCTATATTCTCCGATCAAAAATTACAATACAAACGATGCAATTAATTGATATCGTATCGCAAATGCATCCTATCGATATAATTATCCTCTTCTGTGTTGCTCTCAATATAGTTACCTGTAGGCTACAAAAGTAATTATTTTTCAAGCCAAAACAAGTATCATATTTCTTTTAACTAATTAACTGAGCCAGGTAATTTTGAGTTTGATTCTCGGTGTTTTCATGGATAATATTTCGTGAAAAATTTACTTGAAACAAAATTGAACTTTTAAAAATATTAAAAAGTTATCCAAAAAAAGATTATTAAAGTAACAATAAAAGTGGAACTTTTTGTGACAGTTAACTGTTCATAATTAATTGATTTTTCTAGTTATATTTTAATGCAGCAAATTTTCAATTCGTATTCCACGAAACAAATATTACACACTTTCTAAATACTTTTAGTGGTTTATTTTAAGAAACGCATCAAATACCCCAGTTTAGAAACTACTCTCTAAAATATTTTATCTTTATTACCCTAAGACCTATTAGCGAATTTATTGATATTTTAATAACAAATATGTATTAGCAATTAAATAAGAATATTTTCATTTACATCAAGCAATTTGTTCTTCGACTCGAATAAATGTATTTCTAAGGAAGGCTATATCTATAAAAAAGAAATCATTCGTTTTCAGCTTTTTATACCAAGTCCAATAAAATAGGAGACTGGAGTGAAATGTGCGAAGGAATTTCCCATCGTCAATGGAATATTAAATTTTCGTCATATTCAGGGAAGAAAATAAAAACCGTGGCACAATGCTCTTCATTATCACTCGAGAAGGCTTGTCCTTACCTGTCAATTCCTATCACGAAATTTTTTTATCCATCTTCTCTCGGTTTAGCTTACAAATATAAAGCGCAGATTTATTTTGAAAACTAAAATCACTTGTAAGTCTACAGTATCAGAACATATATATATATATATATATATATATATATATATATATATATATATATATATATATATATATATATATATATAAATACACAGTTGTAGGATAGAAAATGGTTATAAAATTGGATTATTAATTATAAATACATCAATATTTTTATAAGTGTATGTGGCACTTTAAAGATCGATTACTTAGATTCTTCTCAACTGAAGATGCAAAATTAGTTGATAATTGCATGAGTTAATACAAAATTTATGGATGATATTTATAGAGAATCGTGTAAAAATGAGTATATATATTTTTTTATCGTGTACTAAAATTTTTATAGCACGTTCAATTCGCACCATATGTACTCATGTGTATGTTATTTTATATTATAATATTCATTGTAGAAAACTAGCGTTCAAATGTATGAGCTTTACCATGATGCATAACACATTTGATTTTTCAGAGCTTCAATAACTAAAATATAAACCAAAGATCCGTCGTGTTCGCTAAAGGTATCTGGAGAGTGTTAAAGTTGGATGTGGTCACAATGTTTTCGAAGTGAAATGATACCTCCAAGTGGCAGGGCCAGTATTGAGGGTCTTTGCTTGGTCCCCGGTTAAAAATCACGAAAGCCCCACCCGGCTAATTTCATGAAACTGGTAGATCCCAATTTAGGGCTAAGTATAGGGAAGCATGCTGGTGCAATAAAATGGTGCATGGTCAGGCCAAAAAAAATAGATGATCTAAGACTAAGACGGTATTCTTAGATGGAAACATTTTGATAATAAAAATATAGAGTGAATTGGCACACATACGATCTTGAAGAGAAGAGTCTATTGACTCTGAAGTTTGAGTCATTTCTATATCGTATTTTTCATGAAATTGAGCAAGAGTTTCATGATAACAAACTTTATTATTCCTTTAACTTTCTGGAAATCATTGAAGCAGCTCCGTAACACAACTCAACAACGAATCATTAGGTTTTATGAATCTCGAGATGTTCAATCGATCTTTTTTAATTATAAATATTTTTTAATTTTTGCGATGAATGTATTAATGCTTTGAATTGTGAATAAAATCACCACCATTTATTATTTCTTTATAAGATGTCCGAGTCATGTTGTTGATGTTGCATACCCCCTTTCGCCAGCAGCGCTAGATCAAGTCCATAACGATGAACACTTGCAAAAAAATCAAGAACCATTAAAGGATCATTATATAAATCATCCTTGGATGATTGCTGGTGGGGCTTGAGTGCCTGGGAGCTATGCCAGTGGTAGTTTAACTACCGATAGTGTCACCCATGTTGGATAGGTACCCGTAGGGTAGGAGCCAGACTAAATGGGATACAAGAACTAAGTCAGTACACTACCTCTTGGTGTTTTGGTCTCATGACTAACAAAGGCTGCAACTTTTCCCCATCCATAAATAAGACATTCCGAGACATTTTTCGCAGGTAATCAAAATGAGTACAAGCATTAACACGATCTTTTTTCATTCATGATAGAGTTCACTCGTGGAATTGTTAGAATCAATTTTCGTACGCATAGCTCTTGTATGATAAAACTATTATTTAATAACTGTCTTACATCTTTAATATCATTCCCTGAAGTATTATAAGCATCATGAACCAATCGAATAATACAATTTAGTGTTTTTTTTTCTATTTCTGAAACGGAAGGATGACACCTGCTGGAATCCTTTTCAAAGTATTTTCAACCATCCTGGAAAGGCTTAAGTCACTAAAACCTCAGACACGTCACAAACATTGATTGTCACATGCATCGTCAAATAAAAATTACATTACAATAGCATTTTATTCAAGTTTCGTGAGAAATTTCAAGATGATTCGTTAATCTATTATGAGTGTCCTTTATATTTTGATAGAATGTAACAAAATCTTTTATGCAAACAAAGGTCACGGATAGATTAATTTGTTTACAGACATTGGAAGTGCTATATTCGAAAGAAATGGTTTTACTGCAGAATAACTGGGACAATTTGAAAGCTGATATGATAGCTGTCGGTTATGTGTTTTTTGCTTGGAACATATTTATGTTTTCTCTGTGAATCATCAATTTACTTATTTTATACTGAGCAGGCTTCCCCTAATCACATCCTTGACTCTTTGGAACTTTTCTGAGAGGATATATACTCCTACCCCTTTCTGGTCATCGATTTTCTTAAGGTCAATGGTCTGATGCACCTTGTCTAACTTCGTCAGACATTTGGAGGATAAGCCACAACAACAGCAGTTATTTTATGCCCAAATCTGATATATCAAGAAAATCTAAAAAGAAATCACTGTGTCGTAGAAAATTATTGTTTGTTATTTACATACATCACAGCATCACATAAATCACAAACTGATAATTCTTCTATTTATATGTTTATTACCTCAAAAAGTTCTTGAGAATGCCAGAATGGAATTTAGAAGTTTGTGTTCCGAAAATCATTCAGTTTTTTGTAGATGCCATAGAAAAATATTTGATTTCCCCGATGAGAATTGATTTATCCAAATTAAAAATCGTAAGATGGGAAAATTAACAAATATTAAGGTACTCGTACACGTTGAAAACGTCAATTTCGACCAAAAATGATAAATGTATTTTATTTTTTCGTTAAATAAAGAATTTAAATAGCTTTCTAAAACAGGTTTGTTTTTGTCTCTACGTTAATTAGATGCCGAGATATAAAGGATTTCGTAAAGATTAGGAAACCAAAAGTGGACATATTTAAAGGACCGGAAGTGGGCGTTTAAAGGGACAGGATGATGTTAAAAATAGTTTAAACAGTGTTTAATTTTAAAATATAAATTTAGTAAGCTTTTAAAAGATACATAAAATAATTACTGTTCCGGAAATCAATCAGAAAATCAAATAAAAAAATTAATTAGCAAATATGAGAATTTCTTATAAAGACACAACACTTAAATCTTTAAGTGCGATTTTCTCAGCACTGGCTTTTACCTATAATTTGCACGCTTCGAAAATGATAACTCGAAATATTTTTATAATATCACTATGGAATTTCATGAGCGTGATCTGTATATTGTTTTCTAGGGAATGTACTAAAAGAATTTTAATGACTAAAATCCCAAATTATGGTCTGTTATTCGAATAATAACATAGAAATTTTGGCTAAAATTTCAGTATAAATATTCAACTGTCCGTAATTTTTTTTTTCTTTAACAAAAACTTAAATTTTTAGTACATGCTCTAGATAACAACAAATAGATTATTTGGTATTAATTTGTTTCAAATATGTTTAGTTTAATTTAATGTTAATTAATTTGTTTCAAATATGTATAGATCAGAAAAGATGAAAATCCTTTTTCAAATATTTAAGTATTGAAATTCTGCATTAGCAGTTAAATTATTATACCAAATTTGAATCATACTAATTTTTAAGATGCCTGATTTTATATATAATTCAACATGATGGAATTTAAAACAGTACTCTTCCAGTATTTCATTTTTCTTAAAGTAAATGCTAGGAAATATGTTATACAAACATAAGTCTAAGAAATTTGTACATAGAAGTTTAATAACTGTTTGAGGTATATTATTGTATTCATTTATAAGATACGTGTGTTTGTGTTTACGTGTATAGATATATATTATGCTTGTTGGTTGGTTTGTTTGTCGCTCAACGGTCATTTTTTGTACACGAGGGCTAAATAGACCGGGACCTACGTCTTAAAGTGGATTCCGAATCACTACAAACATCCATGCCCAAGGTGGGATCCCACGAACTGCTGAACCGAAGGCAAGAGCGCTAACCTTTTGGCTACCAGCTCGGCTATATATTACGGTTGGATTATGAATACTATAATTATAATTAATGATAAGTAAAATAAATAAAATTGATTTCGATAAGTTTATACAATTCCTTTTGATACAGTTACCTTAAAAATGAGTAAATATAAGCTGATTACGATAAATGGATTTTGCATATATTTGAAGAAAATTAGCATCAGTATATTTGTTAATTAAGACTGACATTTCTAGCTAATACTCTAAATAGTATAAGGAAGAAACGTTATTATTTTGGATAGATATAAAAAGCTTACAATATCCTTAAGCTCATTATTGCAATCTTCAAAGATTATTCTGAACAGCTGCCTTATCTCCAAATTTTAGATAAGGAAATTATTTACATTATATATTTTCTGATATTAAACATTAATCTTGTTTAGCTCTCACGGTAATAAAAAAATAGTAGACATTACGCAGAATTTTTGCTTTAAAAGGAAAGAAAAATACATTTGAATATATATCCAACAACTTAATTGAAAGTTCGTGGCGTCGCTACAACACTTACTTGAAACAAAAAGAATGGGAATTGCTTAAATATTCACCCATTTACTTTGAAGTTAATTGGGTGACAACTGATCACGGTAAAGAAAGTATACTTACAGATATAATATGTTCATTTGGAAGTTTGGGAGAAATTTACTTATGATATTTTATCCATAAGTGACTTTCTTCTGATGAATTTTTATTAAATAAGTATACATTCGATTATTACATGAGCCCCTATGGAAAAGCGAAATTGGATTTTATTCATTTACGCAAATGAATGCTCTTTGGATTAAAAAGCATTGAAATCTTGGAATATTATTTTTTAAGAATCTTGTCAGGATATGTCTCGTCGGCTCTATTTACTGACGTAAAGACTTATGCTAACGTCAGCTACGTTGTATAATCAGGCTCACAGCATCGGTTGTTAAACAAAATAAATCTTCTTTTATCAGTAAAGATTTCTCTTAAAAGGTAAAATGTTTTTATTAGAAATGCCTTAATGTAGTTTCAGATATAAATCTCAATATGATAATTTTAAATAGATATTTAAAAATTGCAATGGTAAACATTAATTATTAATGATTAATATCTTCAATTTTAAACACAAAATAGTTCATTCCATTTCATTTTTTCAACTGTTTATTAAAATTTTAAACTGAGCATTAAGATCAAAAGAATCTTGGCTTTCTTATGTGAAATATATTTCGAATAAAATGTTTCAAAGAAGTGTTTGAAATATACAATAAGAATCAGAAGTTTTTTTATACTCACTTGATAACAAGAAACAAATTACCTAAATTTTATATTATTTACTATATGAAGTTTTAAATTGACAAGTATGTAATATATTTTGTGTGTGTGTGTGTGTGATCACACTTGTACAGTTACAATATTATCATAATATATAATAATGCATTGCACTGAATAGTGATAGAATAAAAAGCTGCAAATTACTTAATATATTTACTACACAACATTTTTTTAAATATTCAATGTGAGCTGCAAGTATTTTAGTGTAGAGCTCTAAAAGTGTCGGCCTTATATTCTACCTACCTTTATTTTACATAATCTCCAAGATAATATATCTATTTCAGTTCAAGCAAAGTTTATAAAATAATTACTAATGTTAACTTCTCACGTATAATCCAATAATGATAATGGTATAGCAAATGTGTGTCAGTTAAAAGTCAAAGAAGTTTTAATTTTCTTAATTATTTGTTTTTAGAGAAACTTGTTAGAACATATTTTTGAAAATAATGCAGAAGAAAAAATTCATATGATAAATTACATTTATGGCAACAAAAATATGCATCTTTGTGTATAAGGCGAATGTTACTAAAAATGAATTGTATAATATTCAGAAATATAAAAGTTAAAAGTAAATAAAATTTTCCTTTACGATTAACATAAAATAATATAAAATTATTGAATGATTTTAGATAAATTACATTTATGACAACAAAAATATGATTCTTTGTGTATAATGCGCATGCAACTACTAAACACGAATTGTAATATTCAGAAATATATAAAAGTTGGAAATAAATACAATTTTGTTTTGATTAACAAACAATAATATAAAATTATTGAATAATATTAATTGTATATTTAGTGAATACTTTATGAAATATTTAAACAGTTTTCAAATGGCATAGCAAAAAATATTAATCACATATTTCCTCTAATTTTAACAAATGTTTAGCAGTTTTATTAGACATAATTTTGTTAATACTTATAAAACATTTTGTATTAAAATATTTTATACTATTTATCTTGGAATATATTAAGATATTAAAAGAATCTTGAGAAGAATTCAATCGTAAGAACTAGTTTTTACAAATTAAAATAGCAAATTTAAAATGGCAATTGTGTAAAATGACATAGTTGATGGTAGAATACAGAGTTTCTTGTACAATTTGACTATTTCGATTAAGACTTCAATTTTCTTTTCTTGATAATTTTACTGACATAAGCAAACATTATACTCGTTATAGTTCACAGTATTCATCTGCTAAATAGAATTTATATAAATACCTCTTGTTCGCGCATGCGCACGTCACGTGATATTGTTTCGAGCAAACTAGACGTAGTTTGTATTTTGAGGAGAACGGTGATGTTTCTCGAGCGGGAATTTAATCCCGTGTTCTTTATGTTTGTCTGCGTCTATCAAAAATAATATAAAAAGACACTGGTCCGTCGTGTAAGTGAATAATTATTATATAATCTACACACCTCTTAACCATTAAACCAACACCCACCACGAGACAGAAATAAAGCTGATTGTTTTGGCAGTATTCAACAGATTTTTTTTTTGAAAATATGATTCTGACGATAGTTTCTTACTGAATGTCTACGAAAAGTTGTATAACGAACCTGGTATTTAGCCTACGTATTAATGTGGTAAGTACATGATGAATGTGTACCACTCTTAGCCAAATATTATCAGACGCTAATACATGTGAGCAATGCATATTTTGTTTAATTTTGTGCATTTTCATTTTGTCATATCTAAATAATTTCAATATATGTCACATTTATTCAAAATGATTAATCGATGATCCATTTCTTAACAACCACTATGTTTAAATTAAGAAACACGGAATATTCTCAGTCTTCTGATGAAAACATTCCGAAATTTCGAAAAACGAATTCCCTTTGATCTTCTGCGGAATGTAATATGTAAGAGTAAATCTTCTGGCTTTTTTAAGCCTAAAACAAATTTTATAATCATTGAATTATAATTTCCATATACTATTCTTGTTAGATTTGAATTTAAAATTAATTATTAACACAACATTAAAGTATATATCTACATTTTCTCGAGAGAAAACAAATGGAGAAAAGTATTTTACTTAAAATTCGATGAGATGTAAGTCATTTTGAAACATTTCTTTAGAATTTTCGATTGGCTTAAAATTCGAATAAATTTTGTCGCTTCAAATTCCATTTGATAATACACATTCAGTATCTGAATTATTGCAAATGTATTTAAATTTTTCAAGTTTATAAATATTAGATATAAAGCATAAAAAAACAATAAAACAATTAAAGCAAAATTTTCAAATATCACAGAGAATGTACAATACAATGAATAGGAGGGAAGCATAAGGACCACGTCTTCATCCGGAGGGAGATGGTCATTTGAAAGCAAATTAAACTCTCTTGGTTTGCAATGCAAATTAAAATTTTTTTCTGATATGCACCAAATGTCTGAAGATCTTCAAGAAAATCTCCAATAAAATAAATTGCACAGCTGATCACCTCCTGTTGCAACTATATGCCAGTAGAGGGCGCATTGTACAAATGTTTTTTGTTTACAAACAGAATAAGATTTCTCTCCGAGCAATGTAGCTGCTTTTTGTTCCATGTCTTGTTCCTATCCTTGTGTATTGTCCTGTTTATGTCCTAATATTAATAAAGAAAAACCTGCTCAAGGTAAGAATTTGAATTGATTTATTTTTAAGATGATTTGATAAATATGGTTAGTAATAAGAGAGCCTTTATTAGAGAATTTTTTTTTAATGGTGCCGAAACCCGGGAAACCAGTATTAGGATTTAGATTATGAATTTTATTTTGTATTTAATGTAAATAAGTAACAGAATACAGCAGTATTTGATTTCATTATTTGTTGTTGGTTTGCATGTGAATATATTTAATTATTTTATTGTTTGTACAATATATTTGAAATTAAATATGTCGGTCGAATCAAACGAAACAGCGGTTGCTTTGAATCTTGATAAACTTAAAAGAAAACGATCCACAATTAGAGGTTTATTAACGAGAATATTAAATAAGGTTAATGAGCAGCTCGAATTAGAAATTGTTGATAAAGCGACTTTGAACGAACTTTACAACAATTATGCGAAAAGTCAGAGCTAATTTATGGATTAGATCTACAAATTGAAAATTATATCAATGATTTAGATCTTTTAGAAGCGAAAGAATTCCGAGTCACGAAATCAGAGACAAGACAAGTTCTGCTAACTCGAAAATAAATACAGATTTGAAATCCGAACCGAAACTATTAGAGGTAGCTAATGTACCCGTAATATCGAAAACGAAATTAGTGTAAGACTTCCAAAATTAACTATAGAACCATTTTATGGTAAATACGAAAACTGGCAAGAATTTTGGAGTCAATTTGAGGATCGATACATGAAAATAAGAATTTATCGAAT
Organism: Latrodectus elegans; assembly: GCA_030067965.1. Taxonomy (NCBI): domain Eukaryota; kingdom Metazoa; phylum Arthropoda; class Arachnida; order Araneae; family Theridiidae; genus Latrodectus; species Latrodectus elegans. The sequence continues at coordinate 34,222,100 of CM057818.1, read as the reverse complement.
ACGGATAAATTTGGCTATTTAAAATCCTTAAAAGGTGAAGCTTTGGTTTCAATTCAGGGTCTGACTTTAACAGAAAATAATTATTTTACTGCTGTAGAGTTACTTAAGAAAAGATATGGACAAGAAGACATTATTGTTAGAGCTCATATAAATGTATTACTAAACATGCGTCCTGTGAAATCATGCGGCCAGTTAAAAGAATTGCGTCAGTTATGCGATACGTGTTATGTTCAAGTTCGCTCACTTGAAGCCGCTGGAATTCAATTAAATAATTATGGAGCTTATTATTTCCCATTTTACTAAAATTGTTACCAGAAAATATAGTTTTAGAATACAATAGATATAATAAAAATGATGATTGGGATTGCTTAAAACTTTTAGAATTTTTAAGAAATGAAATCGAAAACAGGGAGAAAACAATTTTATTTCGGGATACGAAGGAAGTGAAAGACGACTCGCACTCAAAGGGATACCCGAAGTATTTCGCCGGGAAAGGTCATAATTCTTTTCACCCCACACAAAAATACAAACAACAAAATGCGACTGCGCTGGCGTTAAATGTCGGAACCGCAGAAAAGGAGGGGGAATGCGAATTTTGCGAGGTTTCAAGTGACACCTCAAATAAACACAGTAGTAAAGAATGTGTTAAGTCTATTCACGAGAGGAAAAATGCCTTAAAAGAGAAAGGGAAATGTTTTTTATGTTTTAAAAGAAATCATACTGCTTACAATTGTTTTTCGAAAATAAGGTGTAAAAGTTGTAAGGGGAAACATAATAATTTATTGCATGAAAATATTAATAAAATTGATTTGAAATCAGATACTGCTGTCACTTCTGTTTCAGAAGAAGACAAAATTAATAATGTTTATTTGCAAACCGCAACTATTAATATTGTAAGAAATAATAGAAAAAAGAAATTGCGATGTTTGATGGATAATGGTAGCTGTAGATCTTTCATCCTTGAGCGGGTTTCTAAAGAATTAAATTTAGAAATAATAGGACAAGAAGAATTGAAAATTTATACGTTTGGTTCTACTGAACCAATTATAGAAAAAAGAAATAAAGTGAGAGTAGAAATAAATTGTCCCTTTAAGCGAAAACATTTAGTTATTGACGCTTTGGAAATACCGAATATTAGCAATGCTCATATAAGTGCCCCTGCAAACGATATAATTAGAGAGTGTAAGAAAAACAGAATAAAAAATGCAGATCAAAGCTTCAATGAACAGGACTTACAGATTTCTTTGTTAATAGGTAGTGATTACTACTGGAAAATTGTGACTGGTAAGGTTCGTAGATTGTCAGGAACTTTAGTTGCTTGTGAAACGATGTTAGGCTGGACGATTAATGGTTCAGCTGCTACATCAAATAGGATGATCGCACAGCAGTCTGCGAACGTTATGAAAGTCGCTGTTCATACATTAGGGAAGCAATCTAGATGTTGAATCTAACATGATATTACGGAAATTATGGGAAATTGAATCAATTGGAATTAAAAACGAAAGTGATATTACTTCTAAGGAAAATGAGATTTTAAACCAGTTTAAAAAATCCATTTGTCTTAAAGATAATCGTTACCAAGTTAAACTACCCTTTAACGAAAAAGTTGAAAGGTTAAAAGACAACTATCAAATAGCTTTTAACAGGCTTGATAGTTTAACTAGAAAATTTCGGAAAAATCAAGACTTCTTCAAAAGATATCAAAAGAATTATCGATGGCTACATTGAAAGAGGAATAGCAGAAGAAGCTTCTGATAATCCCGAGAAAATATCATTTTACCTCCCACATCAAGGAGTACTTAGAGAAGATAAGGTTACAACAAAACTACGTGTGGTATTTGATGCCTCCGCTCATGCCACAAATTCCTTTTCATTAAATGAATGCTTAGATGCTGGACCAAATCTTAATCCAGAATTATTAGGAATATTAATTAACTTTAGACAACATAGAATTGCATTTACAGCAGATATCGAAGAAGCATTTTTGCAGATCTTACTTTCACCTGAAGATCGAGATGCAGTTAGATTTCTTTTTGGTTAAATGGGGAATTAGAAAAGAATATAAAGTTCTCAGAATGACTGAGTTATTTTTGGAGCAACTTGTAGCCCATTTTTTGTTAGCAGCTACACTTAAGCATCATGCTGAAAGTTTCAGAAATAATTATCCAGTTGTTAGTGATTTAATTGAAAATTGTATGTATGTTGATGATTTAATAAGTGGTGCAGATAGTGAAAAGGAAGCCATAGAAATGAAACAAGACACGAAGAATGTTTTGCAAAAGGCTAGTTTTAACATGAGAAAATGGAAAACAAACTATGTTTCCTTACAGCAGAAATGGGACGAAGAAGAAAATCCTGGTCTGGTGCCATTTGCAGATTGTGGCAAGGTCTTAGGATATTATTGGGATAGTAGAAAAGATATTTTAAAGATTCCGGTACCAGAGGTTACCATATTGAATCCAGATGAAGAAATTACAAAGAGATTTATATTAAAAGCAATTGGTAAACTCTATGATCCCATAGGATTTATTAATCCATTTACTGTTACGTGTAAAATCCTTATGCAGGAATGCTGGATTACTGGATATGACTGGGATAAACCATTACCGTCAGACATTCAAAAAAGATTTAAAAGGTGGTGTGAGGATTTAATTAATTTAAAGGAAATTCAAATCGAAAGACATTACTTCAAAAGTAACAGCATTAAGGGTATATCTGACATTCAATTGCATTGTTTCAGCGATAGTAGTATTAAAGCTTATGGTGCTGTCGTTTATATTAGATTTACTTGGAATGATGAAATAAAAACTACATTTGTTTCATCAAAATCTAGAGTTGTTCCTTTGAAAAAGATGACTCTTCCACGTTTAGAGTTAATGGGTGCTGTAATAGGTTGTAGGTTAACGAAATATATCTTGCAAAAAATTAATTTAGAAGTAAATAACTGCTTTTATTGGACTGATTCTACGATAGTACTTCATTGGGTGAAAGGAGATGCTCAAAGATGGAAACCATTTGTTTGTAACCGAATTACTGAAATTCAAGGCATCACTGATCCCTCATCATGGAACTACTGTCCAGGGGAAGAAAATCCTGCTGATGTTTTATCGAGAGGTGAAAATTCTTTAAGGCTGAAAGAGAATCGAGCATGGTTCAATGGACCTTATTGGCTTTCTGAGGAACGTAACCATTGGCCTACAGCATATCCAGACCCGGAAATAAAGATAGCTGAAGAGGAAAAGAAGAAGAAAAAATGCATAATTTTACAAGCTGTTTGTATTGAGTCAAATGCTAAGGACTTCTTGGAGATAAGTAAAATTTATAATTTTACAAAATTACTTAGAATTACTGCGTGGATCAAAAGATTTATTTTTAACTTGAGAAATAAAGGGAATAAAAAAGAAGGACCACTGACAGCTGAAGATTTGAATGATTCCGAAGTTTACTGGATAAGAACACAAGAGAAAGAATTTTCTACAGAAATAAAAAGTTTAAATTCTAATCAAAAGTTAACAGTTTCTTCAAAAATAGCCTTGTACAAACCATTTCTTGATAATAATGGACTGATTAGAATAGGTGGGCGATTACAATTTTCAGACTTGAGTTATGAACAGAAACATCCCTTGTTGCTGCCTGCTGGTAAGGATGGGTTCACTGAGTTAATTATTCGCAAATGTCACGAAAACACTGGACACGCTGGGTTATCAGAGACACTATCAGATTTGAGAGAAAGGTTTTTCATCCCTAAAGGTAGGCAAAGAGTAAAATCTTTAATATTCAATTGCAATTTATGTAGGAAGTTCAGAGCGAAGCCTGCTACCGAAGACATGTCTTGTTTACCCCCAGATCGTGTGAGAGAAGCATTTCCATTCGAAATAACTGGATTAGATTATTTAGGTCCTCTGTACATATTTGAAAATTCAGAAATGAAAAATCGTATATTTTTCTATTTACTTGTGCAGTAACACGTGCTATACATTTAGAACTGACAACTGATATGTCAGTACTGTCATTTTTGAGAGCATTTAAAAATTTATATCCTGTCGAGGACTATGCAAAACAATATATTCAGATAATGCAAAAAACTTTTATTAAGGTGAAAAGAGATATTAATCTTTTAAATGCAACTTTAAGCAAAGAAGAATGCCTAAATTATTTCAGTGAACGAAGAATAACTTGGAAAAACATCGTAGAAAAGGCAGCTTGGTGGGGAGGATTTTGGGAGAGACTTGTTCGCTCTGTGAAGACCTCCTTGAAGAAAATTTTGGGAAGAACATATCTAAATTATTTGGAGCTGGAAACTACGGTCGTAGAAGTTGAAGCCATTTTGAACTCTAGACCGCTAACTTATATAGATGAAGAAAACGAGTCAGTGATTCTCACGCCTGCTCACTTCCTGATAGGTAGACGAATATTGTCACTACCTGACAATCCGTATTACTCCCTTTCAACGAAAGATGTCCTCACCAGAAGATATAAGCATCAACAAAAAATTGTGACTTCATTTTGGAACAGATGGAAGAAATCCTATCTTTTAGAATTAAGGTCTGCTCATCAATCCATCTTGAGAAAGAAAAAATCCTATCTTAATAAAGAAGGACTCTATTGTTCTAATTCACGAGGATAAATTGCCAAAGCTTATGTGGAAGTGTGGTATCGTCACAGATGTTCATATTGGCAGAGATGGAAAGACACGATCCTGTACAGTGAGAGACTTCCGTCTGGGACTCATTTGAAACGTCCAGTTCAATTGCTGTATCCAATCGAACTTTATGAAAATTGAACTTTGATACATTTAGTAACACTGTTTAACTTTATATTTTCTTTTTCTTTACAGAATTGCAGTAGAATTGCTGCTGAAATAATGAGTACTTTTATAGTTACTGTAAGAAGTGTATGTATGTATGCATCTTTATTTAGGTTTGATTTTTTATGATGCTGAAATTAACTTTTGAAATTAATATGTAAAGCTCTGATATATATAATAATTTTTACATTATTATGTTGTTACAAAGGTATATGTTATTGTCACTAGAACATAGTACTATTATGTGATTATTATTAAGTATTAATCTTATTGTTTTGAAAATCTGTGAATTAACTTAGTATTAATTTAGACTCTACTCTTGATGAACTTTTGAAGTTCATCGGGGGGGAGGATGTTGCAACTATATGCCAGTAGAGGGCGCATTGTACAAATGTTTTTTGTTTACAAACAGAATAAGATTTCTCCGAGCAATGTAGCTGTTTTTTGTTCCATGTCTTGTTCCTATCCTTGTGTATTGTCCTGTTTATGTCCTAATATTAATAAAGAAAAACCTGCTCAAGGTAAGAATTTGAATTGATTTATTTTTAAGATGATTTGATAAATATGGTTAGTAATAAGAGAGCCTTTATTAGAGAATTTTTTTTAAACCTCCCTCCTGATGAAGACGAGGAACCTATGTTTTCCTCTTATTCTTTGTATTGTATAATTTCAGTGATTTTGAAATTTTGTCTTACTATTTTTCTTTTCACGTTTTATTTAATTAATACTGGCATATCTCTCATTATCTCTTTAGCTGTTTTTGCTTACAAGAAATCTGGTTAGATTTCTTGTAATATATATGCTTTTTGGTACTGTATTTTTAATATTGCATTTCTTTATATATATATATATATATGAATTATGCTCCTCTGAATAAGAGATAAGTACATTTTTAGTTGATGATGAGCAACAGTAGATAGATATTGTGCTTTAATTTTCCATGTGTACACCTATAGAGAAAAATCCTTTGTTTTTCATGTTTTCTTCTTTTCGAAACGAACCTCCCTTTCTATTAATATCTTCTACAGAAATAAGAAAACACGACGCATGTTCAATGGCTTACAATAACCCTCAATCTTAGGTTCCCAGCAAAGCTTCGTCTAATAAATAAAAATGGATATTGTCTGAAATATAATATATCAAATCTAGTAGTACGAGAATTTCACAAACACAAGTTATGAAAAATATTCTTAAATTTTTTTTTTTTTTTTTTTGATATTACACATGTTTTAGTTTAAGTTAAAAAAAATAATAATTCAGAATGAAGGCAATTAAAAGTTAAAGAAAGGTAATTTCAGAATGCACGATATGATACTTTCGAAATTTTAAAACATCTGGCAAACATTTTAATTTTAATTAAAAAGAAAGGTAGAATTCTATAAAGCTATTTGTGTGAAACAGTATTTATTATAACAATACCGAAGAGTAAATGTTAACTATTTTAAAGTAAAATTCTTAGCCCTCTTCACTTGATATAATTTTTTATAATATCTAGTTGGTTACTTTTCGGATAAAAATACTTTTCTTCGAATCATAAATAGCTTTTCTCTTGAACAAACCCACTAGTTCAGCTGAATGTGCTGCAGTTATCGGAGCTTTTTCCTTGGTCAGCATTATTTGCTTTCCACTTGAAACGCTTTTCATAATTCAAAAGAACTTTTCAACGGAAAGGAGCTTTTGAAGTACTTGAATGGACAATTTTCAGAAATTTCATTATTTATTAGAATTGGTTGCGAGGTAATTTACTTTAAAAAAGCTCTTTAATTCTTGAATCAATTCATGCAAATAACTCTTTTACACATTAATACTTAAGTATCAGTATGTAAAAGATATATTAATGTGTAAAAAAATTTTTTTTCTGAAATAGTTTTGTTAAAATATTTAAAATTCTGATTTAAATTATGGAATTAATAAACTAAATATGTGCATATCATTGAGAATATATTTTAATATCTAATAGTTTAATGCAATGTTAATATATATATTTGTGTTAGTTATTAAATATTTTCATAGATGAACGCGATACATTAAAATTATCTATCGAAATATTTTAAGCTTAATAAACACGAAAAAATGAATTAAAACACCTTATGATTCTCATACATAAGTAATTAATTAAAAATCTCAAATTAAATCAAAATGCTATTTATAGAAAATATTTGCTATTAATTCGTCTACTTATTACTGTTACTATTTAAACTTGACAACTGAGTAAAGCATACAGTATTAAAAAAATCTTTATACAATACATTTTCATACGCCTTTTTTTTAATATATTTTGGGATATTTTTTAAACAACACAAATATAAACGAGAATCTCAAACATTTTATTTGTCATACTCAATTATTTTACTAAATATCAAGAAAAGCAGATTTAATTTCACTAGCTGGCCCCAAACTGTTCAGAGAGAATCCGATGCTTTAAATTTGAGTAGAAACTATTTAATTTTACTTCCTTCTACTTGTCCTATAGATAATCTGAATTTGAATATAAATCTTGATCTTATTCAAAAAGTTGTTAAAAAAGAAATGAGTGATTTACAACTAAGATCTTTCGCAAAAGAGACTATTGAGGTTCGCTATCCCGAAAATGAGTGGTTACATGTTTTCACTGATGGTTCTATGTTAGAAAGAACACATGGTGCAGGAGCAGGTATCCATTGTGAGCTTTTCAATTTTTATTTACTAATGGGTCCTCTTTCCACAGCCTTTGATGATGAAATTGAAGTTATTACAGTGGCTATTCAACAGGTATCGATTTGCAGTCACTTTTTTAAAAGAGCGGTCATTTTGTGAGATTCTAAGAGTGCGCTTAAAACTCTTTTAAATAATTAAAATAGTTCCCAAAGAATTTTAGAATGTAGACCTTTGCTTAAGGCTCTGGCACACAGAATTTCTTTCCAGTGGATCCCTGTCCATTACGGTATTTCGGGCAATGAAAAGGCTGATTCACTGGCTAAAAAGAGAACCTAAATATATCAACGCATGAATCGCCCCCTTTCATTTCATTCAACTAAATTGTTTGTTAACCTGACTCTCAAGAAGACTCTTAAACAAGATATAGTTCAACGTGCGACGCACAAGAGATGAAAGATTTTGCGGGAGGAAAGAACTGTTCCCGTTTTTCTAAGAAAGACTGCGGTGGCCCTTTTTAGAGGTCTAACTGGACATGATTGTTTGCGGGACCATCTCTATAGAATTGGAGTGGTGGATTCCCCGAACAGTGTTTTGTGTGACTCTGGTCAACCAATGACTTTTGAACATTTAAACAATTGTGTGGTTCTTTCTCAGTATGAGGGCATTGTTGAAAAGTATTGGAGAGCTCGTGAACTAATGGCTTAGGCGCTAATGTTCGGCATTTGTAAATAATTTCACTCTAGAGAATGATTACTATTAATATCTGAGATTACATGAGATCCTAAAATTCCTACAAATCATACACAATTTACAAATTATAGGAAGGCAATTATTTTCTAAAAAAAAAAAAAAATGAAACTATAGCAAAAATAATCTGCTTATTTTAAATTTAACCAACCAAATGAGATTTTAAAGTTCACTTGTACTTTCTTGCCATTTTGTCTCTTATTAGTAGTTATGCTTTCAGCTGAAGCCTGAATACCTTAGCAGTATTTTATCCTTTGTGTTATTGTAATAATTGTTACAAAGTTTTTAAATATTTCTTGTATTCATCTTGAAATACCTGATAAAGATCCGAAGTACTCAGATTCTGGGACAAAAAAATCGCGCGATGTTGGCTTATTTTATGTTAAAAACGGTTTTTCCAGTAATTTGGCGAATTAGCTACCTTTTAGCGATATTCTTGGTGAATTGGCGATAAACAGACCGTATCGGAAACTTTCACCATTTAAGCTTTAGAGCCATCACTAAGTGAAATAGCCTGGAATTTTCCAGAACCTTGGAGAAAGACCAAGGCTTTCACGCCAAGTAAGTTATAAAAACCACCATCCATTTGACCGAGTGAGTCAGTTTTTAATGATAGACTAGTAGATACGAGCTGTCTGTCAAAGGTGAAAGACTGCTGTTTGTGAGAGCTGTTGACCGCTGTTTGTGTTGAAGACTGCTGTTTTTGAGAGTTGTTGAAAGTTGAATCTTTTTTGAATTGGTATTGTATAGTTGTAATTCGTAAATGCTCTAATTTTTTTGGTTTATATTAAAAAATTTCTAAAAATAAAAGTCCGGTGATTGTTGATAGTTTATTTCATCGACTCTCAATCAACACGAACCCAGAGATCAGTACATTATAATGAATTCCCTCTATAGTATGGTTGTTTTCAGTGGTTTGAAATTTCAGTTTAAACCTACAAAGGTGATAGACAAACTAATTTTCATGAGATCACAGGAATGTCAAACCAAACATAATAGTTTTAGTATATTAAATGAAGATTTTAGGTTTGTAAGTTTTCATAGGTTTTTATAGTAATGAAAATCAACAGTTATTTACTGTCTATTATTACGTATTTGTAAAGATGCTTAGTAAATCAGAAAAAAGGCACACCGAAATAATAATAACGACTTAATACATCAGAAGCAGCGAATGAAAGATTTTGATGAAATATTTCATATGTTATGGGGAAAGTAACGTTCACACATTTCTTTTTCACTTACGCTACAAGTAATTCGAAAAATATTTTATATTTTGATATATTCTTAAGAATTTTTGATTCTGTAGATTATTTAGAATAGTTTTTCTGTTTCAGCTTAATAATATTAATTAAGCATAACGTCGACTATCAAGCATATATACCAGGTGTATGCAAATGAAATGAAATGATTTAAAAAATAAATAATAAATTTGCAAAAACTGTTAATATTTCTTTATTCAAAATAATATCCATTGCTAGCTATATAGTTTTTCCATTTTCGGGCAATTTGTGAATACCACGGCGAAAAAATTATTTGTCTTTTGAGGCCAGCCAGTCATCAAGCCCAGATTTGACGTTTTTGTAAGAAGTGAAGCACTGGTTAGCCAATGCGTGTCCCAATGATGCAGATAGGGCGTAATCGAAAGGAGCCAAGTTTGGCGAATAAGCCGCATGCTCTAAGGGCTCCCAGCCGAGTGCCTTAACGATGTCCTTGGTCGGTTTAGCACGGTAGCTAGGTGCGTTATCATAAAAAAAAATCACCTTGTGCTGCCGGTTCTTGTATTTCTCTCGTTTTTCGAGTATAGCATCGTTCAAATCAAGTAATTCTTGCTTGTAGCGATCAGTATTAGCGGTGTTGTCGAGTTTATGAAGCTCATAATAGACTGACCACTCCTAATCCCAGAAAATACACAACATTTGTCTTGCTGACGATTTGGAAGGCTGTCTTGTGTCAACATATGATCAATTATGCTTGGAATTCACAAAATAAATCAATTTTTCATCGCCAGTCACAATATGATGGAGATGTGACTTACGTTTGTAACGGGTAAGCAACATTTGGCACGCAATTTTTCGGCTTTCCTGCTGACGGTCCATTAGCTAGTGCAGTACCCATTTACCGACTTTTATTATCTTGCCCATTGCTTTGAGACGACGGAAAACAGTACTCTGGACAACATTCAATTGTTTTTCAAGATGTTCTTGCGTTTGGCTATCATCTTCATCGAGTGATGCTTGCAATTCAGCGTCTTCAAATTGTTTTGTTTCTCTGGCACGCTCCTCGTTTCTCACATGGAAATCACCATTTTGAAACTTTTTAAATCACATGTAGCATTGAACACGGCCCAGAGCATTGCCACGGTATGCTTCTACGAACATTTGATGCGATTCGGCAGCAATTGTCTTCAGACGGTAACAAAATTAATGCTGTCTGCAAATCGTGGTTAGAAGGCATAAAATTCGATATTTTCAACACAGTATGAAAAACACCATGCACGCTGAAACTCGTCCAAATGTAAATTGCACATGAATATCTCAAAGATCAAAATATAAAAAAATCACGTGTCACGGTTTCATATTGTTTACATATATGCGTGGTGACATTTGTTAGCAATCGTCTCATTTGATATGCATATAGACCTTGGATTTATGAGAAAGATTACTGGTGAAAATTGATGCTTAGACATTAATATTTTTTTAACCAAAAAGTATGCAAAACAAAGTCATTTCGAAACACAAAACACTAAAACATAAACTATCTTCAAAATATCTAAAATATTGTTGCTTTAAATATTCTATTTCAAATTATATTTAAATTATCATTATCTTCATTTAAATTCATTAAACGTTTTTATTAATATTTTATTTTATAGTCTTTTATTACGTATTTCATTATTTAAAAGTACATACATAACGCCTTATAAGGCATCAGATTATTTCTTTCCTACCGCGTTATTCAATAGAATTATTTTTACTGTAATTCGGGAAATAAAGACATTAAACGTATAATAACTTAGCATTTTCAATTAAGGAAATCATTTCCTTTTATGGCCCATTAGCATTTACTTAATTTAATTCCAGTGACTCATTTACATGCATTTTATTATATTCTTGGAAGTTACTCATAATTTACTTCGAAATAAACCGAAAAGCTTATCAAAGTAAGCTGGTAATTTAGTTTGCTACTGATTTGATACATTTGTGGAGACTGCACCGGCCAAAACTTTGTTGGATCCCGATTATGTTTAAATTTGTGTCTGGAAGCTTGCTAATTAAATTAGCAAACATTCTGTTAACATTGAAAGTAAAATACCGTTTTTTTTTCTGCTTGAGACCACCATATTCGCATCATTTTAATGTTGATAATTTAATTAAATATACATCGTGTAAATTTCATTATCCTAGCAGCATGTTGATTTACTTGATTGTTTTCATAAAGAAACATAATTAATATGAAACACCATGTGTTATTTTACATAGCATAAAAAAGTAATAGACAGAGCAAGAATAATTTTCCTTTACGCTTTTTATCTGTTTATCCAATTCTTCTTAAGTTTCATAAATAAAGTTTAAAACATAATTTAATTTTAAAGTTACATGAAAAACACACAAAAAAAAATGTAAACGAAGACACAGAATAATTTAGTGGAATTGCTTGTAAACAATGTTAATTTTGACAGGGGTTATCACAATTTGTACATTTGATGACAAGAAAATATTGATGGCTTTGTTATAGAAAGAACATATTAATCACCTTCTTTTTTCCAAAAAATAAGTCCGTAGTAATTATTAATGACAGAAAGGATTAAGCATGTGACAGCTTTAACATATTTTTAATTCATTTTTATAGTATAAATATAGTATTATTATAGTATTTTTAATTCATTATTATATATATTATATATATATATATATATATATATATATATATATATATATATATATATATATATATATATATATATATATATATATATATATATATATATATAGTCAATGGTCATCCATACTTTCTTTGTGAAAATTATTTATCAAATGATGTTTCCATATCTTAATGGATTGTATTTCTTGAGATTATTTTCACATTTAAATAGATTGATTGAATTCTTGCATTAATAGCACATTTCCATCGAAAATTTACAAATTTAAAAATACATAACTCTACTATAATAATTCCTTATAACTGAATAAATTTCTAATAATTAGAGCATGCTTTAATTTTAATAAAAAAAAGTGAAAATGTGCTTTCGGTCCCCTGCTTTCGCATTTTCAAAAAGTCGCCAACTGGCGCGTTTTTGTGTGTTGTCTCTCGGAGAGTTGAATGCTCCGAGAGACACTACGCAAAAACGGCGTTTCTATGGCGAGGAAACCGAAATCCGCGTTTTTAACGAATTTCACCGTTGGTATGGTAACGAAATTAAAAATAATGTTTTTTTTACGAACAAAAAATACACATATAATTGTATAATAAAAAAAAGACAGAATTGCCACAAGGAGTACATTTAGGATGAAATAGTCAACGTTACCACGCTTTGCACGTCTATCGCCCATTTGGCAAGAAAGGGGTACCCAAACCACACATTAACCATAAAAAATTATATTATACTTCATGTGTTTCGTTCTAAAATACCAAATAGTTCTAATGAATTTTAAAATGAATTTCTCTAATGAATTCTTTGGTGAAAAATTAAAAGAAAAATAATGCTGAGAGAATTTTTCTAGATTGAGAGTTATTATGTTAAAACATATTTTAGAACTGTAATCATTGATGAAATCAGAGGAAGATTATAGCTGAGCATTTTATTTTTTATGAAAAGTTTTACATATATTTATTGTGAAATTTAAGTTTAAATTATGAACTATATTTGAATAGGAAAATTTAAGCTCGGAATCTTTTAAAATTTTACAACACAAAAACTTAAATTTTTAAAATATTGTATTTAAGAACTTTTCTTAACAACTCTTCTGAGATTTGATACTATAAAAAGCTTTAAGAATTCAAAACATAAAACACTAACTAATGAAATTCGATTGTTGAATTATTATCAAGCAACCCTAATTAAATTATATATTAACATGAAAAATGGCTAATTATTAAAAACTGAACTGACCATATACATTAAAAAATATCAAAGTCCGATTTGAGAAACTAGGAATACAGCCTTTATAGGTGTTACAGAAGATGACATTTTAACAGAATAAAAAATAAATTTAATCTATAATAAAATTATGTTAATAAACTTGAAAATATGATATATAATTAATTAAATTAATTATATACTATAAACATACAATATATAGTTAAACTAATGTGTCCATTGAAAATGGTATTACCTCCTAAAATCATTCAAGATTTTTGTTCTGCTCCCAAAACACAAAAATTACTGAAGTTAGAATTTTAAAGATTTTAGAACACTTAATTTAAATACTCTTAATTTTTATTAAAACATTTCAATTTAATTATGAATAAATATTCCAATTTTTTTAAAAATTTTAAATAAAATAGTTTCACAGATATTTTTTCATATAATACAGCTGTTATAAAAGCAACTTATAAATCCTCCATGTTTTTTTTGGCTTCATTAACCTTAAATAATCGATAAAAAATTTAAAAACATTTTCTAGATTAGCTTATCTTTCTTTTAAAACTTACTATTTATACTTAAAAACATAACTATGACAAGAAAGTCAAGAAATAAAGTTTCAAAAACAGAACCATATCATAAATTCGATATACGTTTTGAGACACAATATGTCATTAAATTTCTGGCCTAAAGGCATAAAAGGAACAAAACTATTATCGAAAAGTTTTAACGTATCTCATTAACTTTACAAAAAATGATAACTTTAAGATCATAAACCACATTCCGTTCCGTGAACATCACTTAAATATTAAACAAACGATAAAAATGAGAAAAAGAGAAAACATTTTACTTACATAATGGGAATTGTCTTCTTCGTTGTATGCTAATTTAACAATTCCAAACGAGCCCTAAGGATAGAAAAAGCAAAATGTGTTAGTACTACATTCAAAAAAGTATTCGGGAAAAGCAGCAGTTCCAGCCACCGTTATGTTATTTTGTGAAGGACAAGATAAAATAAATATAGAGAAATATCCAATCCAATCTTTTAAACTTTTCATTTCATACGATACAATACATTTATGTATATTGAGCGAAGAATTTTTTATTTTTTATTTTCTAGTTCCATTCCCCGAAGAAACTCCAAAATGCCTTCAGTCTAACATATATTCAATCTTCTAAAGAAAAATATTTTCTTCGTTCAGAATAAATGTTTTATGGTACAACTACTTTCTATCCATTTATTTATAGTATTCGATTATTTAAAAACTTCTTTAAGTCAATATTATTTTAGGAATTATACACTTATTATTATATAGTAACTCTTGTTTTATTCGCTGTATGAGATTTTCCGTAACTTAACAAATGTACGAAGAGTTCATTAAAAAGATTACACACATTCTTTCAAAAATATTATATATATATATATATATATGTGTGTGTGTGTGTGTGTGTAACAGTATATTAAATAATAATTCTTCAAGTGTGCAATAAAGTTTTAATGCCTAATGATTGACAAAGTAATTTCAAATATATTTACTAAATTCACTAAAATGGTGCAGAATTTTATACTGAAATGTAAACATGATATTACCGAGATATATTTTGATATTTGTTTTAGTTTTTAATGAAAGCTAAAATATTTGCGCTTGAAGTATTATTTATTTATTTTAAGAAATTTCTTTTAAAAGTGGAGTTGTTTAAAATTGTATTTTTTATATTGTTATATACCAGAATAAAAAAAAATGCGATGCTAAAATGGCGGTAATTTTAAATTTATTATTTAGGTGCTATTATTTCAAAATGAAGAATCGTTAATTCTCTTATACTTATTGTATTACTAAGCATTATTTAACCATTTGCTTTATGAATCATCATCATACACGTAAGCAAGTGTGTGATAATGATTATTGTTATAGCATCAGATTAAGTTATTGAAAATGCAATAATTACTTCAAGTATGTAATATATTTAAGAAGATTATAGTGCATTGTTTTGACTGTGAAGGTATCCATTGCGAAAAACAAATTTTCCTCGCCAAAAAAATTTGGTCGAATAACATTACATAATAAAGCTCAACTATCTTCTTTCATTATCAGCAGTAGCAGTAATATATATATATATTTCAAAATCTGAGTGGGAGGGAATTGTGTATCTTGAAAACTTTGAATTAATATTCTAACTATTGTAAGGCTTAGAAACTTATAGATTAGATGTTTTTTCTATTAAATTAAAGTATTAACTCCTTTATATGGTGTTCATACTTTACGATATATAATGTCTCTGTGTTACATTAAACATAATATATATATATATATATATATATATATATATATATATATATATATATATATATATATTTATATATATATATATGTAGCATTAAGTGTTTTTATGCATCCAATTGCCTTCACAATACTTGTTTTTTTATAAAAAATTAAAATTTCTCTAGAGAGAAATTAAATTTAATATTTATATAAATTATATATGTTTTTTTTTAAAGATTTTCACACATAGTTTCAGCATTTGACATAAATTTGCATTATTTAACTGAGTTTAATGCAATCAGAGAAGAATAATCAAATCTATATGCCTTTTAAGTGAGTATAAATCGCAAAAGATAACAAATTAATGGAACAAAAACAATATTCATCCTTGACGCTTCAATAAATTTGCAGACTATTCCTTTTATAAAATGTAAAGATCTTCAGAAGCACGGTAACTGACATAAAAATATCAATACAGGATTGTCTGAAGATATGTTAAAAGAAAACTAAATGCTTTCCAAAAAATTTTTATGCAATTTTTAAAGCAAATTTTAAAGATTTTGCAGCAAACGTATTAACAAATAAAGCGCACTGTTTTTATACACTCGTGTTCATAAATTAAGGATAATGCAAGTTCAGGCACAGAAAGAGACGAGGGCGAAAAAAATGTGACTTATTTATAAAGTATATTTATAGAACAAAAGATAAAGAGCAAAAAAAGATGTTATGTTTGATATCATAATTAAAAAATTGCGATATTCACTCCCTGGAGCAAATTTAAAAAAAGAACCTGTTTACAAAAACCAATATAGCATGATGGGTATGATGGCTAATACATAGTATGCCCCCCCCAGATGTTCCCATACAGGCTGTACAACGCTTAAGCATGCTGAATATCAAGTTATAGATCTGATCTTGGGGAATATTACACCACTCATCAAACAATGTTCTCCGAAGTTTCGGTGAACATGTGGGAGGGGGTTGACGTTGACGTTCTGCATTTCGTCGGCCAAGCATGTCCACACATGCTCTATTGGATTCAAGTCTGATGAGTATGCTGGCCAGTCCATATGAGGGATATTCTCCGATTGAAGGCATTTGTCTACAATTTTTGGCACGGTGACGACGGGCGTTGTCATTCATAAACAGAAATTCTGCACCTATGGCACCCCGAAAAAAAATACATGTTGTTCCAGAATGAAATTCCGATAGATGTGGCCTGTCATGGTTACATTCTGCTCAGAAGCCCAGAATATTTTCTTCCCAAATGAGCAATCCTGCAACAACGTAACGGTCCTGTTCAATGTTGTTCTCTTGATTAATAAGTACTGGTCCTCTCGATATGAAAGTCCGGGGAGAACCAGACTGAAAGCTAAAGCTGGACTCACCGGAAACCTCATACAAGACCAATGTTGCAGTGTCTACAATGCATAATCTCTACTCTAGGCTAACCGCAGGGGACAGTGAGATTCGGTAAGCGGAACACATCTGACAGGCCTACGAGCATATGGACAAATGTGCCCTAAGCATCTCTACACGGTCTGCCTTGAAACTGTCTGGTACCTGAAGAGAGCTGACGAGCCAGATTTGATGCTGTGCTCCGTCTGTTTCTTTTGGCGGTAACTGCCAAATACCGGTCCTCATTCAGTGGTTTAATCTAAGGCGACTTGTGCTGTAACGTCTACTCACATTACCATCTCTTTGGAACTGTTGCCAAAACCTGTAGATGACATTCTGGGCGAATCGAAGTTCCTCGGATATTTCCAGCTGGGATGTCCTCAGAAACTGTAGCAAAAACATTCCATTCTGGTTGGATGTCCAGGTTTGATACACCCTTCAAGATGGCCGATAATTCTACCGCGTAAAACATCCAACAAATGCTTTCTTTGTACCATAACTATGCGGTTATTGATATGAAAGGCTTTTAAAGCGCTTGCGAACAATTTTACTTCTTTGCAACAATTCCTAATATATCCCTCTCTTACACTCTCATCATTGTGACGTACTATCGGCGCCATCTGGTGGTTTCTTGTAATTTGCATATTGTTCTTCACGATGTGTGTGATAATTCTACATTTAAAATTTTTATTTTAGAGTTCAATTTCTGTGTAGTTCTGAATTATCCTTAATTTATGGACATGACGTACTATCGGCGCCATCTGGTGGTTTCTTGTAATTTGCATATTGTTCTTCACGATGTGTGTGATAATTCTACATTTAAAATTTTTATTTTAGAGTTCAATTTCTGTGTAGTTCTGAATTATCCTTAATTTATGGACATGAGTGTATAATAGTAGCTAAGTGAAAACTCATGATGAAGAAATTCATTACCATTCGATATAAGGGAATTTTAAAATATTTAATAAACAGTCATATTTGTTATTATATGCATAGTGATGAGAAACCATTCCTTTAAAAATAGATGAGAGTGAAAAACATGAGAGAACTATGAGAAAAACAAAAAATCTATACATGATTAACACGAAATTTAATAATACAATTTTCGAAGAGAGAGGAAACTTTGAATGCGAGAGGCATTGAAGTTGTTAAAACAAAAAAAGCTTTACCTTATGAAACTAACAAGAACCACGTTAAGAATATTAAAAATACATAATAAGGATATAATGTGCAGATTTTGTGATTGTTTTATTTTCCTCCTCACGAAATTAAATTTCTAATTTCGCGCGCGCGAATATATAGTGATACATCAGTATTTTATCTTTATATGTTTCTCAATTATATCTCTTCCCAAGATTTATTTCAAGTTATAGCAACTTTATCAGACACATGTTTTAAGAACTTATTCCTGTAATTGAAATATTTTATTATGTTTCAGAAATTAATATTGCATATAAAAAGTATTTTTATTTGTAAAAAAAGTAGTTCATATTATTTTATTATAAACTCGAATTTCCTTATTAATTTTATAAAATACTTTTTTTCATATTATATGTAACTACGAAAATTCCGAAATTATATACAGAAATTTAATAAGTACCTTTTAAGTTATACCAAAATATAATTAATTTTAAATAATTTTATAAACTGAGTTTTAAAAGGTCAGAAAAAGTATGTAAACAAATCTTGATTTATATTAAAGTTTTTTAACTTTGATATAAATCAAGATTTGTTTACATATACCAATCTTTCTGAATTACATAAATATCGACATTGAGAACGCTAATCAAACATTTAAAGTTTCCCTAAAGAAACTCAAGTTTGTATATTTAATTACCAAAAGATTTATTATTTTAACGGAACAATTGCTTGCAATTATATATATATATATATATATAATGTAGATTTTTCTTAAACATCTTCCTTTAAATATACTTTAATTGAACAGTCATTGGAAATACTTTTAATAAGTAGATCTTAACACTGTAAAAGAATTGAAAATGTTTGATAATTCGATGAGTTTACTGAAATATTAAATCATCCGCGCGTTTTCTCATCACATGATACCATTGCATAAATCTTAGTTAAAAAAGCCGTGAAAGATGAAATTTCCAAGGACTTCACACACAGAAAGTAATTATACAAGATACCACAAAATACCTTTAAAAATATTTTATAAATAGTTGAAAAATTACTTCATTATTTTCAGATCATATTTATATATAAAAAAGGAAAAATTTTAATAAAAATTGAAAATTTTTTTAATATATTATATCTCATTTTAGAAAAGAATTCTTGGTAGTTAGGGATAGCTTTCATATCGTGTTATATGTCTTATTAGTCTGATATTCTATAAGAAATAAAAACTACTCGTAAATATTAAATAACTGAAAATATTTCATTGTAAAAAAATAAAATGACAAGTGTGGTAAATTAAGTTTTTATTAAAGGCAGTTAGCATTATATTGTTCCTCGCTTGGAACTATTCTTTTAATTTTGGCTAAAGATACATTTTTGATAAAGAAATCGCTCTTTATTGAAGATTTTCTAGACAAAAAAATTTACACCTAACTAAAAATATTAGAGAAAAGCAACATTAAATGCTGGAGGGTAGTACAGCTCATCTATATATTATATTTCAGGTGACGCTAATCAAATAATTCTTAACTACAACAAAAAAATTAAAAACATACTATTATTTTTGAAAGTTGTCTTAGTGAAATATTGATTTCCGATTTTTCACATTCACATAATGTTTACATCAATAATAAACCTGAAATAAATGTATATGGTTGGTTATTTTCTATTATTACCAACTTTTTTATTTCTTTACTGCTATTATCAAAGAGAAGATAGTTAATACTAAATTTATCCTTAAGATAATATAAAATTTTCTTCAGAATACAATTGAATTTATACTTGTATTACTATAGTCTTAGATCTGACACCATTACAACTTTGTAATAAAAAATTATAATTATGTAGTAAAAGTATTTGTATATAGTTATTTTTAAAAATAATTTATTTTGTCTGTTAAAATTAATATTATTGAATAATTAACGTAAAGAGAGGATCTTTTATATTCTGGTATGAGTTACATTTTTCTTAAAGTTAGGCACTAGTTTTTTAGGATGACTCATATTTAATTTGTAACAACTATTGTGTAGATTATCTGAGAAGCTTCGTTTAAACATAGAATTTACAAAGTTAAACTTGAGATTATATTTATTATACGTTAATTTTATTAATATTGGCAGGTATAAAATGCAACTAATAGCTTGAAACAGTTATAAATATATAACTTTTCTTGTTAGGTTTCATGTATTTTTTCTACAGTAATATGTATCTTGCTAAAGGAACTTCTATTAACCTTAAGAGATAATTATTTGCCTTATATGAAGTAGAGAACTATCAGTAATATTATACTAATAAATTATTAAAAGTTAATTTTTTTTAACTTTAATTCATGTATTTTTTTTAAAAATATTGTTCGAGATTATTCTCGAATACCCAATGAGTGATCTCAGAGACAAATTTAAGAAAATTATACTTTTAAGATTTCCGTGAATTCAGAAAACGTGTATTATTTAAAACACTTTTTAAATGAGCATATACTGTATTTAAGATATGAACCAATATTTTTATTTATAACTATTTAAATAACTCAAACTTTTTCTTGAGAAGACAGCTTTCAGAATTAAACCATATTATTTAAATGAAAATGATAATATAAAATTCTAATTTACTGAAATTCTTATTCTCGTTGTTACTTATGACATTTGGACAAGTCTAGCTCGCTGTGTCTTAGCTATGCGAATTTAAGTCAATAAGGAGCGTCTTTCATTTAATCAGAGTACCACGAAGGTAAAAGTACGACTTTACTCTTCAAATCCTCCGACAGATGGTACCACCAGCGGATCACCTGCTTCACTTTTGACATTGATATGAAAGGAGGAATGGCTTTTCTACAGACCATTGCTCTCTTTGTAACTGCTCCATGACCGACCACAGAACTTTCGATTCCACAGATTTAACGAACACGTATATCGCATGTACTCGGTGGGTCTTTGGTGACTTTGGGAATCGAACCCTGCCTTTCATGAAGGCCGATGCTCTAAACGCTAGGCTATCACAACCTCACTGAATAATTCTTGTATGCATGCAATTTGATATGCATTTTATATGCCTGTCTTACCACATCCTGCCAAGTATTTTGTATGATACCTATTTTGAATGCTTCTTACGTGTCCACGTGTTAACTCTAAATTGCAATCCAATTTGTGTTAAATAGTATACTTTACTACCCTCTTTACTGTGTAAAAGTAATAATTTCCTGTGTCTCCATATGATTGCAAGCATAATTATATTGTTTTGCATGTTCTGTGTGCCTAAGCGGCGTTGTTTTCTTTTATCTCCAGCGAATCCATCAAATCTGATAAGACCCTTTCAGAGTTAGGTACAGCGACCTCTGCTGGTATTTACTTTACTTTACAACCTTACTCAAAGTCTTCTTTACCTTATTATCAAACAACAAAATTGCTATACTATTTTAATAGAATAAATAACATTAAAGTACAGATATTTTATGAAAATATATAAATGACATATATACATTTAATATCTATACCTTAATATTTAAAACTGAGCATTTAAAAACAATAATTTATGTATCACGATTCAATAATTAAAGTATAAATCCTTTTCATAGTAATAAAATCTCAGGAATATTAATTTATCATGATTTTTATTGGTTTTTATAAGTAATATATCAATATCTCAGAATTCTTTTTAAGCAAAACTTCCAGTTTTTTTTCCTGTCTAAGCATTTCAGTACAGCATTTTATCCCTTAGCTATTGTTAATACTAAGATATTTTCAATAGGATTTTAAAAAAATACCCCAGAAATTTTTTTATTGACAAATATCTGGACAACCGATGTAATTGACTCAGCAACTTACTGTAAGTCTTGCGGCATTGTCTAGACAAGTAAGTAATATTTTTCTCTTGTCATGACATCAAGCTTGAAAATGAGTTTTCTGTTTAAAGTATGAAAAATCTTTCTTCATGGATATAAATAACATTTTGGTTTTAAGACTAAAATATCAGACAAAGGAATTAATTATAAAGCCAAAAATGATGTAATATACATATTTGAAAAAAAAAAAACTGAATGCATTTTATTTGATAAGGTAATTAAAACAATAATTTGGACATCTTAGTTTGAATAAGATTCGATTCTTGATTTTCGTCTTTACTGGTACTATGTTAATGCAGAAGTCAAAAAATTGAAATATTTAACTATATAGGGCGAATTCGTAATACGAGTACACGGACAATCAGCCTTATCAAAAAGATTTAACAGTAGTATATATATTGTACCGAGGTTCGTGTGGATTGAGAGTTGAAGAAAACAACCACTCGATGAACACAAGACTTTTATTCGTAAAAATTCCACTAGAAATACTAACTGTAATGATCACAATTGTACAAATACAATTCGTCAGATACGATAAGTAACAGCTTCCAATCACAGGTCTCAAATACCTCATAACAGCTTCTCTAGACTAGCAGTCACGACTAATCGTCTTCATTCACTGACTGTTTTCACAAAACTGTCTCCTTCTATGTCGGGCTGCGGTATTTATACCTGACTTGGCGGGGAAATCTACCAATTTCGCCAAGGTTCTGGAAGCTTCTAGACTATCTCGCTAAATATTGGTCCTAGAGCTTAGGTGATGGATGCCTCTAAAAGTATCTATTTCTCGCCAAGTCACCAAAATTCTCGCCAACTATCACAAAGTCACCAAGTTTTCTCGCCAACACATCGCCAAGTCACCAAATCATTAGAAAACCCGCTTTTAACGCATAACACTTCTAAATACAGCAATTTTTGCCCAAAATGTGGGCATGTGTGTACTTGAGGGAGTCTTACTCCACACCTAAATATGGTTCAGTTGGAAAAGTGGAGCAATGCATCCAATAATGCCAGCCTAGATGGCACACGACAACAACATGAATATGATAAGAAATATTACTGTTTCCATATAAAAATGAAATCCAAATTGAATAATTTATATGCTTATATGCATTTCATTTAGAATATTGTCTAAGTTAACATTTTTGTTTTTAATGTTCAATTTCAAAATAACACCCAGTTAATATATCAGGGTACTTGGAAGATTCTATCGAAACTTATAGGAAAAGTATCTTAATAACTGATCATTTCTCTTGAATTTGATAAAAATTACTATGATACGTACAACTTTATCTTATCCAAAACCTGTTAGCATGAAGTATAGTTAATAAGTGAAGTAGAGAGTAAGTTAGTAAGTGTAAGTTAGCAAGTGTATCATTAAGAATCGGAATCAAAAAGTACTGGAATTCAATCCGTAATGGTAACATTTAAAAGAGAACGCATGTATTTTAAGAGAAATGGAAGCGTTTGCATTTATTTAAGTACTGTGGGTGATCGGTTAACGAACAGTTCGGACAAGAAACAGTTTCAAGAAAGATTTTTTTTTTATTCGGACAATGAACATATATTCGGATAACGAACTAAAACAAATTCTAACGAACATTTCTTGGAGCATGAAGGGCAGGGTTGCCAAACCTAGCCGACTAAAAATCGTTTTTCATCTCTCTGGAAGTATGTTGCTTGTCTTCAATACTAGAAACTTCAAAGTTCTATACTGAAAAATTTTTTCCAATAAATTATTTATAGCGACAGTAAACCATCAGTTTCGCTTTTTATTTCATTCAAAGCCGAAACTGATTTCATATTGAGTAATCGCCTTATTCATTTGTTGAAGAAATGGGACGATATGAGAGCAATGATCTCAGAATGGATTAACTATTATCTGTACTGTTACCCAAACCCCAAACTGTTATTAGTATGGTTAGGGATCTTTACAACAATAATGTTATTAATCATCTTCAGAAAGTCTTAAAAAAGAAAAAATAGCAATCGACATTGGACTAATATCTTTAACGGCACATAAACAAAAAAAGAAAAGGATTCATTAATATGCAAGACTATACTTATGTATTACTTTTTAATAAACTTACTAAGAAATAATATTTAATTTCAGTTTTAGGGTCTTCAGAACGAATGAATCGATTGTACAAAAACAATCTGTGGTAAGCCGATAATTGGTTAACGAACAATTCATTTAGCGAACGATAGTCTTTAGTCATTTAGCGAACGCTAACCGCTCACCCAATATATCGTATTCAGTAAATTAAATTTGATAAGAAAGGATAATAAAATGATAAAATTTAACACGGAAAATATAATAACAGAATCGTATATTAAAAATTATTATTATAAATAACAAAAGAGTAACACAAGAAACCAATATAATTTTAGAATTTCACATAAAATTTATTTATTTTGTAAACGAAACTTTAAGAAGATTAATGGTAAGTTTTACTAAGAAAATTTCTCTCTGTTCATTTTTCTCCATATTTCTGTCAATATAAACATATTTATTTTAAATCATTGTTTCATAGATAATGTAAAATTTGATAAATGAATATAAAAAATTACTCAAACATATGATAAAATAATTATTTCATAAGCCACAAAACGTAGTGATTCATATAATTTTTGGCAACAAATTAATTTTCAAAATTTTCTAGGTATTCAAGTATGGTTTCTTTTCAGTAAATTATGTTGAAAATTCTAGTAATTAAAAATAATTAAACCATATTTAATTTATTCAAAATAATAATAATAATAATTATATATTTATATATATATATATATATATATATATTTATATATATATATATATATATATATATATATATATTACCCAACAGTTTAAAATTTTAGAGGATTTGAATTTTAGTTGTTAAAGGCCAATAAAAAATATATGTTTCTCTATATCAAATAATTTTTTTCGAAATATTCAAGGTGATAATGTTTATTATTCTGTTAAAATTATTGTGTGTACTCTAAAGACTACTGCACTCGAAAATGAACACAACAATACTCCAATTGTACTCTAATAGTAAAATTATTGTACTCTAAAATGAAAACAATAATTTCATGTTTTATTTGAGTTTTGAATAACTTATAATTTAATGAAACAAATGTATAATGAGAAACAAATTACTGATTTATTATTGTATGTAATTAATCTTAATGTTAATATTTTTTAAAATGCTCCTGAATGTTTATAGACTAGTTTTATTATAATTATTGATATTAGTAGTTTATTGCATTAATAGCTTAAAATTTCACTGTAGCTTATTATAACAATAGCTATTTGTACTACTTTTTCGAGGCCATGGTAGTCTAGGGGTTAGGGTATCGGCATTCATATACAAAGTTACGCATAGTTTTCATTTAATACAAAATTTTACAAGGTTCATACAAAGTTTTCATTTAATATAAAACATTAAATGTTGTATAGATATGTATTTACTTCTGAACCAATCAAAGATCATTATATATATCATTTCTTAATTAAAATTTACTCACTGCTAATGACCTTTACTTTGGTAGGCAAATACATCTTTTTTAATATAGTTTTCCATTAAAATATATGAGGTTATGAAGTGATGAATTTCATTTCCTTAAAGAAGATTTGATTATTCAGAATACCCTTAAGTAAGATGTTTTAATATTTCTTATTATAATCGTTTTCTCTTTTAAATCTTCTAATTGATTGTTTTTAGTCTGTACTAATTTTCTAGATGTAATACAGATGTGTGTTACAGATAAACAATTAATGCATACCAAGTAAGCTTATAATGTATTAAATTTATAATGTGTGTGTGTGTGTGCATTGATGCTTTTTTGAGTTCTTTTTTTAATTTTCCGATCTATATTAGCAGAAAAAACTATTAATAACGAACTATGCAATGGTGGCTTTATGTGTCATAGGAAAGAAACCAGCTACAAGCGAAACAAATAAGAAATGAATGATAACTTGGCTTTATGTGTCATAGGAAAGAAACCAGCTACAAGCGAAAGAAATAAGAAATGAATGATAACTTGGCTTTATGTGTCATAGGAAAGAAACCAGCTACAAGCGAAAGAAATAAGAAATGAATGATAACTTGGCTTTATGTGTCATAGGAAAGAAACCAGCTACAAGCGAAAGAAATAAGAAATGAATGATAACTTGGCTTTATGTGTCATAGGAAAGAAACCAGCTACAAGCGAAAGAAATAAGAAATGAATGATAACTTGGCTTTATGTGTCATAGGGAAAAGAAACCAGCTACAAGCGAAAGAAATAAGAAATGAAAGATATCTTGTCTTTATTTGTCATAGGAAAGAAACCAGCTACAAGCGAAAGAAATAAGAAATGAATGATAACTTGGCTTTATGTGTCATAGGAAAGAAACCAGCTACAAGCGAAAGAAATAAGAAATGAATGATAACTTGGCTTTATGTGTCATAGGAAAGAAACCAGCTACAAGCGAAAGAAATAAGAAATGAATGATAACTTGGCTTTATGTGTCATAGGAAAGAAACCAGCTACAAGCGAAAGAAATAAGAAATGAATGATAACTTGGCTTTATGTGTCATAGGAAAGAAACCAGCTACAAGCGAAAGAAATAAGAAATGAATGATAACTTGGCTTTATGTGTCATAGGAAAGAAACCAGCTACAAGCGAAAGAAATAAGAAATGAATGATAACTTGGCTTTATGTGTCATAGGAAAGAAACCAGCTACAAGAGAAAGAAATAAGAAATGAATGATAACTTGGCTTTATGTGTCATAGGAAAGAAACCAGCTACAAGCGAAAGAAATAAGAAATGAATGATAACTTGGCTTTATGTGTCATAGGAAAGAAACCAGCTACAAGCGAAAGAAATAAGAAATGAATGATAACTTGGCTTTATGTGTCATAGGAAAGAAACCAGCTACAAGCGAAAGAAATAAGAAATGAATGATAACTTGGCTTTATGTGTCATAGGAAAGAAACCAGCTACAAGCGAAAGAAATAAGAAATGAATGATAACTTGGCTTTATGTGTCATAGGAAAGAAACCAGCTACAAGCGAAAGAAATAAGAAATGAATGATAACTTGGCTTTATGTGTCATAGGAAAGAAACCAGCTACAAGAAAGAAATAAGAAATGAATGATAACTTGGCTTTATGTGTCATAGGAAAGAAACCAGCTACAAGCAGAAAGAAATAAGAAATGAATGATAACTTGGCTTTATGTGTCATAGGAAAGAAACCAGCTACAAGCGAAAGAAATAAGAAATGAATGATAACTTGGCTTTATGTGTCATAGGAAAGAAACCAGCTACAAGCGAAAGAAATAAGAAATGAATGATAACTTGGCTTTATGTGTCATAGGAAAGAAACCAGCTACAAGCGAAAGAAATAAGAAATGAATGATAACTTGGCTTTATGTGTCATAGGAAAGAAACCAGCTACAAGCGAAAGAAATAAGAAATGAATGATAACTTGGCTTTATGTGTCATAGGAAAGAAACCAGCTACAAGCGAAAGAAATAAGAAATGAATGATAACTTGGCTTTATGTGTCATAGGAAAGAAACCAGCTACAAGCGAAAGAAATAAGAAATGAATGATAACTTGGCTTTATGTGTCATAGGAAAGAAACCAGCTACAAGCGAAAGAAATAAGAAATGAATGATAACTTGGCTTTATGTGTCATAGGAAAGAAACCAGCTACAAGCGAAAGAAATAAGAAATGAATGATAACTTGGCTTTATGTGTCATAGGAAAGAAACCAGCTACAAGCGAAAGAAATAAGAAATGAATGATAACTTGGCTTTATGTGTCATAGGAAAGAAACCAGCTACAAGCGAAAGAAATAAGAAATGAATGATAACTTGGCTTTATGTGTCATAGGAAAGAAACCAGCTACAAGCGAAAGAAATAAGAAATGAATGATAACTACTGGCTTTATGTGTCATAGGAAAGAAACCAGCTACAAGCGAAAGAAATAAGAAATGAATGATAACTTGGCTTTATGTGTCATAGGGAAACCAGCTAAGCAAGAAAGAAATAAGAAATGAATGATAACTTGGCATAGGAAAGAAACCAGCTACAGCTACAATGTGTCATAGGAAAGAAACCAGCTACAAGAGAAACAAATAAGAAATGAATGATAACTTGGCTTTATGTGTCATAGGAAAGAAACCAGCTACAAGCGAAAGAAATAAGAAATGAATGATAACTTGGCTTTATGTGTCATAGGAAAGAAACCAGCTACAAGCGAAAGAAATAAGAAATGAATGATAACTTGGCTTTATGTGTCATAGGAAAGAAACCAGCTACAAGCAGAAAGAAATAAGAAATGAATGATAACTTGGCTTTATGTGTCATAGGAAAGAAACCAGCTACAAGCGAAAGAAATAAGAAATGAATGATAACTTGGCTTTATGTGTCATAGGAAAGAAACCAGCTACAAGCGAAAGAAATAAGAAATGAATGATAACTTGGCTTTATGTGTCATAGGAAAGAAACCAGCTACAAGCGAAAGAAATAAGAAATGAATGATAACTTGGCTTTATGTGTCATAGGAAAGCAAACCAGCTACAAGCCAGAGAAGTAAAATAAGAAATGAATGATAACTTGGCACATGTGTCATAGGAAAGAAACCAGCTACAAGCCAGAAAAGAAATAAGAAATGAATGATAACTTTATGTGTCATAGGAAAGAACCAAGCTATACAGAAAGAAATAAGAAATGAATGATAACTTGGCTTATGTGTCATAGGAAAGAAACCAGCTACAAGCGAAAAAATGAATGATAACTTGGCTTTATGTGTCATAGGAAAGAAACCAGCTACAAGCGAAAGAAATAAGAAATGAATGATAACTTGGCTTTATGTGTCATAGGAAAGAAACCAGCTACAAGCGAAAGAAATAAGAAATGAATGATAACTTGGCTTTATGTGTCATAGGAAAGAAACCAGCTACAAGCGAAAGAAATAAGAAATGAATGATAACTTGGCTTTATGTGTCATAGGAAAGAAACCAGCTACAAGCGAAAGAAATAAGAAATGAATGATAACTTGGCTTTATGTGTCATAGGAAAGAAACCAGCTACAAGCGAAAGAAATAAGAAATGAATGATAACTTGGTATAAAAATTATAGCTAGTAACGTAACAAAAAGAAGAAATTTTTCATCACTGAAGTTAATGAAAGTTATCATTAATTTGTATAAATTGTTCACTTTTTCATGATGATGATGACGTAAATTATATATTATATGAGGATACTTCTATAAACATTGAATTAGATGGCAATTTTAATATTTTATATTTATATTTTAGATGACAATTCTTATTTATAAGTAAGATTGATATTCTTTCATTTACAGTTATGTGAAGATAGATAACAATTTGCTAAGGAAAAAGTCAAATATATTTCGTAGTTGAAACCAAATATAAATATATTAAAATGAATTAAAATAAATTAATATAAATATATTAAAATTGAAAAGGTAATTCATGTACTATTTATAACCGTACGATGTTGTGTATACTACTGATGTATAACTACATAATTATTTAAAGCTTTTATTAAAAATTAATGTTTGATAAAAAATAAACTCTCTCTCTCCTTATGAATTATAACATCAATTATTTCTTTAATACTTTGGCTGAAGTAGGTGCAACAAAATGAATTATCTTCTGTATATTATATAAACAGTTTAGGTATTGATGAAATAACACTACAGTTAAATTACCCCATTATTTCACGAGATAAATAGATTCTTCGTATTTTCCTTGTATTACAATATCGAAGATTTGTTTAAAATCTGATTGAAATTTAAGTAGTTTTAATTTAAATTGGGAGAATTAAAAATTTATAGTTATATTTAATTTTAATTACTTTATCTATATATATATATATATATATATATATATATATATATATATATATATATATATATATATATATATATATATATATATATACACACGCAAAATTTAAATTACCATTTATAAAAATATTTTCAATACCTCTGAAAAAGCTCGCTTAAATAATGCATTTATTTCTATTGTAGATTAATTAATTAATATTTCTTTTATAAAAATTTACATCTCTCTCTCTGTCTCTTTCGTAAAACTAGTTTTAACTAAAAGTTCTTGTTTAAAAGATAACAATTGAAATATTGTTGAGTAGAATCTTAATTTCTTAATACTCTAAAATATAGTTTGAACGTTAATCGATTTTGGGAAAATAAATATTTTTTATTGCCAGCAATTTTTTAGTAATGAAACCATAAATATGTTTTTTTTTTATTTAGATTACAAAATCTTATCTAAACCAAAGTTAGATTTTTACAATAAATATTTTTAGATATCCTGTAGTAAATGTATTAAAATCAAAAAATTGCTTCTGCAACAATCAGTCTGTTAAATAAATTCCAATATATTTAAATTATTATTTCCAGTGTGTATTAAAAAAACTAATAATTAAAAAAATGTGTGGTTTTTCAGCTTTGAAATATTACAGAGAACATTTGCCTCTAAAAATATCCTGATGATATATATGTTGAGCTTTATCTTAACAAAATAATCAAGGAAACATTTTAATTTTTAGAATTATGTTAATAAAACCCTAAATATTTCCAAGATAAATTATTTAATGAATATCACACTGGTTTTATTGAAAAAGATTGTTAATACATACTTCATTAATATCTTCATACAAATATTGTATTCACACTTAATGTTTAAAATTACTAACAATCAATATTTTTTCATAATTACATTTTCTTTGTCATTAACCATATAAAAAGAGAGTTATGTTGTATTCATGTACAAGTTAGTTTAAAAATTAATTCGAATATTGAATCTTCATTTAACTATAAAAATGTTACTGTACACTGAAAGAGTACTATATATATGTGTGTGTGTGTTTGTGTGTGTGTATTTCAATATTTATTCTGTTCCATAAAATAATCCTGTTGTTCACAATATAAAAGTTTTTAAGAAATTCATAACTTCTCACAATATATTAAAAAAAGGGAAACTATATTTTATATTTTTATACATAAAACCCTCCTTCTTTAAGAACCTTTTTCTAAGGAAAAAAAGTTTTAAGGTAAGTGAAGCGATTGAGTTAAGCTTTTTTTTTTCTTGAAAAAAAAAAAAAAAAAAAAAGAATTTTGTACATAGAAAACATCTTTCTCAATTTCCAGCAAGCACTCTGTATACTTTCCTCATAATCAAATCTTCCAAAAAATCAAAAAATCCTCGTGATATAGAGACGGAGTCGCTTAAAAATATTGCATTTTATCTGGAAAGTGGGACAGTGTCAAAGAAAAATGCAATCTCCCTTAAAAGTTAACCGCCTCGACTTCTATTTCACTGCAATACCAAAGTAAAAACATACGATAAAATATTTATCTCCTATATAAATCATCTTCTTGAGTAGCAAGGACAAGTAAGTTCTAAAAACTGAGAAAAGTTAACATTAGGTGTTCCAAAGTTTCCTTCTAGTATAACAATGTGTGTGTGTGATGCAATATAAAAGAAAATGTTTTTTCATATTTTTTTATCAACCAGAAAAAATACAGTGAGGTAATATATATTCTAGAAAGAGGATATTTTAAAGAGTGGTTTTATTACGTTATGCTTAGACACATCATTATGGGTAACTGAATTATTGAAGTTTATGCTTCTAGTTCATTCAAAGGCTGCATCAACAATTTCTTTTCAGATAATTTCATTTGCTTTGTATATAATTCAACTGATATAAAAATTATTATAAATTGTGATAAATATTTAGTAGTCAGTATTCAAAATATTGTAAACAATTAAAAATATTTATAAAGATTGTTAGAAACAGAAAATCTTGCAATTGGATATCATCTTATTTGTAAAATTTTAATACTAATTCTGAATCCCAGAATTTCGAAGTCATAACTTATATATACAAATTCGAATTTAGAAAAAAATAATTCACATAATTGATAGTAAACCAATTCTTTTTATTTAAAAAAATAAAACATTGTGAAATCCAAAAAATCTCAATGTGGGTGTGAAAGGTATTCATTTCAATAAATGGATTATAATAGTTTTTTATATCTTTATATATAAGCCATATTTTAAAAAAGTGAAATACTTGGATTTAGCTTTATAAATATCAAATAAATAACTTTGGAATATTAATAAGCTTAAATTGATAGAATAAAAAATGTATAACTTTTAGTATACTTTAAAGTATATTTTAAATCAACACAACAGCTTTTCAGTTTTAGTAGATTTGATTATCATCTTTCTTTCGATATCGAAAACCTTTAAAACTTTTCAAAAGCTAAATCCATTTAATAAATGCATTTATATTGACAACTAACTATATAAACACCTTTATAAAGTTTTGAATGACTGTAATATAGTATAAAAATTAAAATTACCTGGCCGATTTCTCCTTTTAATCTGTAATGATTAAGCTGATCATAATTTGAATGTGACTCTAAATTTACTTTTCGACATTCTCTTGGTTGGTGACGAAGAAGTCTTGGCGAAGAGCTTGGCGAGCAATAGGGTGAATATGGCAATGAAGGGTATATTGGACGACTTTCTCCGCTGGAAGAGAGTGTATGAGAATCTTTGGAATTACTATAAGTTATCCTAGGCACGGAATTTCGACCACATCTAGCAAAAGTCCTCACAGAGTTACCACCGAGTTTCCAGAGATCAGGGGTAGAGAAGGACACTTCCGGTTCAGATACTCCAGGTAATGACGCTTTTCTAAGAGTATTATCCACAGTAAGATACGTCATTT
This sequence comes from Latrodectus elegans, assembly GCA_030067965.1. Taxonomy (NCBI): domain Eukaryota; kingdom Metazoa; phylum Arthropoda; class Arachnida; order Araneae; family Theridiidae; genus Latrodectus; species Latrodectus elegans. The sequence continues at coordinate 34,189,427 of CM057818.1, read as the reverse complement.
GGTCTTCCAGTCCACAGTCTTTATTGGTGGACAAAGATTGATCGAAAGAGACACTTCGAGCACCTTTTGAGCAAAATGGCGGCTCCCAGACCGGCTTAGTTTCATACATTTCCGAAATTCGTGAAACAACACTTGAGTCGTTTTGAGAATCTGTAGGTGAACACTCCGTTTTAGCTTCAGGACTTACTTGTGTAGTCGATTTAGAATATACCTTTTCAGTAATTACAGAATTTTCACAAGATACATTTGGAACAGAATCAGTTTGAGGAACTATGCATAAGTTACTTTTTGAGAGGGAATCATTTCTATCAGAAGATGATTGACAGTGTGTTGTGTCTGGCGATTCACTGCAATTTCCAGGCATTGCTTGGGGCAGATTATTCGTATCCTTTATGCAGTTAACATGAACCAAATCATCAGATTTACTTTTATTTGGAAGTTTCATGTCTGAAATAAATGGATGAATGATAGATTTCGTTGATGAACGTTCAGGGGTTTCTGCTGTTTTTGCACAACAATTTTGCAAAGGACCCCCTAGCGATTGTGCGTTGTGAAATAATGACGAGTTAGGAAGCATGGTAAACTGCAGCTGATGGCATGTGACAGTCTCAAGTGGAGAATGATTTGGCTTAGAATAATGAGGTGAATTATCATTATTCAGATGAGACGATGAATGTAAATATTGGCAATCTTTTCCTTTACAAGTGGCATACATCATGTCAGATCCCTTTAAGGATTCACAGTCAGTGAAAGTTGTAGCGGCTTTTTTGTGGAAAGATGTTTTAGTTGTACACATGGGATTACTTCTTTCATCATCTGGATAAAATGAACTTAACCTAAAAAGAAATTAATATAATAGTTCAGAACTAAATGTTAGCACAATAATTGTCCGTTATTTAAAACGTTTAAGATAAAAATTCAATCAATATTTTCATTACACATTGGAAAAAATAATTAAATACCTTTTGTGTTAAAAAAAATATTTTTGGAAACTGTAGGAAAATTATATTACATTAATTATTGTTTATTTAAACAAATAATATTATGAATGGCTGTTGCATATATCCAGTGTTTAGCAACACTAAATCAGGTCTATGAAATTTACCACTCTAAGAAAATCTAATAATAAAATTAGACACGTAAAAAGAAAATTCCGGAAAGCACAAGACTATCTCATGGTGAGGAGGGGCCCGATGCTCACCCCATTTCAAACAGATTGAAAATAGTAATATCGGCAAAATATAGCTTTTAAAACAAAACGACTAAAGATATTACTTATTTGTGAAATGACTCCTTCCAACAACAGTTAATGTTTCTACGTACAATCACAGTTCTTATGCACAAATGTTTTATCTTATGAACAATCAAAATGTATTTTTATTCTAAAATTGCTAGAGTAATTTTTAAAATTATATAGCATATATGACAAGAACATTCATCAAATTATTGAGTTGAAGAAAAACCCGATTTAAGTTGTGATGAAAAAATCCAAATAATGAACTTTAATACTAAATGTTATTGAGATTTAGGGGTACATAAAACTCTTTAAATTTTTGCAGTAAGTAAAGCAAGAATCAAAAGTAGATAAAGCAAGAATCAATCTTGAACAAATTATGCTTAAGTTTGCCCAATTATTCTGAATAATTTAAGTGATACAAACTAAAAAATATTTAAAGTTATGTTTTACTATGAAAAAATATATTTATTTTATTAAATAAATAAAGATTGTTATATTTACTACTGATACTTTTTTTTATTTATGTATATATCGTGTTTCAAAATTACTTAAATGTTTTAAATTACCATCAAAATAATTACTTTTCTAAAAGATTAAAGTTTCGTGGAAGAACTCAATTTTGAGAAATTCGTTGTGTAATACTAGAAATAATATAGTTTGTTAATCCAGATCTTTGGCAGCTTAATTATGAAAAAGTTGATTAAATCAGATACTATGGGTGTAACATGACGCCGAGTGATTCATAGTCATGTATCCGAGCTGCAACCTTCTATGGTGATGTTAACATGAAAATTAACAAGATTTCTGATGTTTCATTTATTTAATATTAACAAACACAAACATTCAATACTAAAACATAAATTATAGATACATATATATGTTTTTAAAAGCATATATTCCTTATTCTCCGAGAGTCTCGGGGTCTCGCTCCCCCTTCTCGTACCAATTCTCTCTTCCTTCTCCTCCTCGCCCACGCTTCCGCTTGTCTCCCTGACTGGCGCGCCCTCACAATGGGTTCAAATAAACTCTGCACATGTAAATATTCACACCGATTCTACGTATATCCTTCCAGTTAATGAGTTTAAGCACACAAAAGGCCAAGTACTGAATTATAAATTCTGCATTAGTAACAATAGTTAACGGAGAATGAAATAAAATTTTCCGCTATTTGCAATCCATGCAAATCAAACTTATTTCATGGTTAATTCAGATCGGAAAAAAAAAAAAAAAAAAAAAAAAAAAAAACGTGAAATTATTTGTTTGCTTAAAGAAAAACATAAACAAATGTTATGAACTATCTTATCATTTGGGCGTTCATAAAAATCCTAAACTACTCTACCAGTTTCAGACGAATCCTGCCATTTGTTTAAAGAATTTAATACATAACGGTCGCTTCTTCATTAAGCATTCTTCCGCAGATGTTCAGTTCTTAATTGGAAACGCCAGGACCTCACGATCGAATTAACGGCATTCATTAGTTCACAAACAGATGCTGTCACTTCGTTGGACATGTTCACGTTCTACACTTTGTTTAAGCTTACTAAAATGTAATCCTTTGTATTTGGAGCTAACGTCATGTTAGCCGGTGTCAAGGCCGTGTCTGACACAGACTCTTAAACATACAAATGTTTTAAAATAACAATAATTATTCACGAAAATGTTTCAATAATAGGATAGCTCAATTATTCTCCCGAATCAGTTAAATTTTCCATGGAATTAATTCCTTTCACTATTATTACGACCATGTTTAAAATAAAGAAGCACTTTATAAGATGTTGATTAATCATAAACGGATTACCATTTTATTTTTCATTACCAAAAATTGTACTTTGCAATATTTACAAGAAAATAAATACTTTTATGTATATATATATATATATATATATATATATATATATATATATATATATATATATATATATATATATATATATATTTTACATATATATATATATGGTTAAAAATATAATTCTTAATTTCTTCCTTATAAATCAAAATCCAGAAATAAGGAAGTTTTTTAGTTTTTTTTATTATTTAATAAGATGTTTATGATTTTTAGATAATTTTTCAATGAAAAAGAATTTTAAAAAAATGAGGTAAATCCAAAGTTTTTTTTGGTTTTTAATAATGTTCAAATATTATACCTCATTTCTAGCAACGTATGCTCATGAATTTCAGTTTTACTATTTATGTTATATAAATAAGAGATAAATACGTAATATTTTAAGGTCATATTTTAAGTAAATATTAAAATTATGTCATTAATTAATCTGAGCTATAAATAAACTATCATTGCCAATTAGTTAATTATATTTTATATGTGTTTTACACAACTATTACGGTCTGATTTATTCTACATAAGTACAAAAAAAAGCATTATAAACATATATTTCGTGCAATCAGAATATTAAATTAAGGCGAAAGTTCATACGAATTTCACCAATTTCTTTTTAATTCTTACTTAAAATTTTAAAAATCGCATAGTTTATATATCTTATCTCTATAAATCAGTTAAATATGGATCAAATCAAAAATATTATAAATCAAAACATCATAACATAATATTATTAGGAACAGTTGCAAATCCCCTTCTAGTTAGATAATTCTTATTGTAATAAGCTAAATTTTTCTAAGCAATATGAATTAAAAACAAATGTTTAATCCCTAAAATATTTTGCAAATCTGAGTTTCCTTCTAAAAATTTGAAATTTTCATGACTAAGTAGAAATAATAATTTTTATTTATATAGCAAATTTTAATTACTATTAATATATTTATTTTTGGAAAGATAAATTGAAATTTTTTTGGATAATTTGCAAAAATAAAGAGACTTATGTATAAAATTTTTAAATATTGATTATTCAGATTAAAGTTTATAATGTATATATTGATATTCAAACTTATTTCAGACAAAGATTAAAGTCAAGTCAAAATGACATTAGAGAGTTAAAGTACACTTTTTAAAATACATCGAATTACTGAGAGGAAAAATATATTTTCTTTTCAAATGCATACGTTTAACTATATATTAAATTACAAAAGGAAAAAGAAAACATTGTAAAAATAAAAGATTATCGCAAAGTGAAATGATTATAACTAAAATATTTTGTTCTCTTTTAATAAAATTCCTATGGTCGCTTTCATTATTAAAATTTTAACATTAAAATTCTTTATGATAATTTTTTTCTCCTATACCATGCAAATACACATTTTTTTCTATGAAAATAACATCTAGGAGTAAAACTTGTTCATAAAAATTCCAAGAATGGATTCTTTAGAAAATATTTTTTTTTAAATGCAGAAAGATATATGATGTGATAATTTAAATATGTATAGCTAAACATCGGTTTATATTCTTTCATATCTGTTTATAATTATATGTTATACATATTTCAAATGTTTCATTAATAAATTAGCAAATTAATCTTTAAAAATTGGGCTATTCTAAACAGTTGAACTCGAATAAAAATGAATAACGAGAAATCTTAATTGTTATTAATGCCTGAGGGAAACATTTAATTAATATGCCTTTAGTGTACATAATTATCATTATATTCTGGGTTACAGCATTAAATTTTCAATCAAATAATATCGTTAGGTAAAATAGGATTGTTTATGTAATCGTGTGTAAAAATGTATCTTATATATTAATTAAATTTAACTAAGTAAAAATGTAATTTAATTTAAGACAAATTTTAAAAGGATAGAAGTTAAACTACCTTAATTCCTTAAACAGTTTCGCCGTTGAAATGATAATAAACGTGTTTATCAAAGTAAATTTCAGCTAGCTAAATTTGAGCTTTTAGCCTCATGAGAGAATTTCATTGGAATAAAGCATTTTTACGCGGAAAACATTAACTCAATCTGTGTTGCCATGACATGTTTCTACTTAAAAAAGAAAAACAATTTAAAAAGTTTAAGAATATAAAGGCCATAAATTCTTACTGTTAAATTGTGATTATTGCTGTTTACCAATAACAGAAGCAATTGAGATATTCTGATTAGATGCTTTATTCCTGCGAAAGAGAATTTTCACGTATTCATGATTTCCCACACAAATACTCCTTTTCATATTAATATTCTTTTTATAATTAGGGCATTTTTGAGGTAGTTTTGCTTGCATAGATTTCATCAATAAAAGACCAATTGAGCTATTTAGAGTGAATGCTTTATTCCTGTGAAAGAGAACTTTCACGTATTCATGAACTCCTACACAAATAATCCCTTTCATATTCAAATTCCTTTTATGATCGGGGCATTTTTGAGGTAGTTTTACTTGCATAGATTTTATCAATAAAAGACCCATTGAGCTATTTAGATTGAATGCTTTATTCCTGTGAAAGAGAATTTTCACGTATTCATGAATTTCCACACAAATACTCCCTTTCATATTCAAATTCTTTTTATAATCGGAGCATTTTTAAGGTAGTTTTACTTGCATAGATTTCATCAATAAAAGACCAATTGAGCTACTTAGAATGAATGCTTTATTCCTGTGAAAGAGGATTTTCACGTATTCATGAATTTCCACACAAATACTCCCTTTCATATTCAAATTCTTTTTATAATCGGGGCATTTTTGAAGTAGTTTTACTTGCATAGATTTCATTAATAGCAGACCCATTGAGCTATTTAAATTGAATGCTTTATTCCTGTGAAAGAGAATTTTCACGTATTCATGAATTTCCACACAAATACTCCCTTCCATATTCAAATTCTTTTTATAATCGGGGCATTTTTTGAGGTAGTTTTACTTACAAAAATTTTAAGATTTTTTTTATGCTGTTACCAAAATTGGATTTAACAAATTTTCAACAAGAAAAGTTCGAGATCATATCTTTGTACGTAAACAATTCTTTCGTGACTTAGTTTCTTAAAAATGTCATTTTTACCTTTAATATTCCTTCGAAAAGTCTCGCATATTAAAATTTTTATTTTGATTAAAAGTGAGCAGTATATTATGAAACTAATTTTATTAATTTTAAATAAATATGTATTAACATTGTAAATATATATTCTATTCTTTATTTCTTTTATAATAAAATAGAAATATTCTGCAATTCTTACTTAAAACATTTATTCTTTATTTTTAACCATTATTTATAATAATCGTTGAAAATAAAAAAATATTTAATAAGAATTATTTTATTTCTAATTGGAATTGCAAAAGGGATGAATATTTTCTTCATACTGAATTCTTTTCAAATAATATTAACTTCTTTTTAAATATCTATATTTAAAAGAAAGCATTTAATAAAATGTATGATGTTGGATAGTATTATATGGATGTTTTTAAAATAATAACATTGTTCTATAGAAAAATATTATAATTATTTTGATTTTGAAACTAAGGTACCATTAATGTACATTCATTCAACGATTAAATAAGTTATTAGAATCTTAAAATTATAAATAATTTGTTGCATAATATTTACCAATTTTTGTTGGAATCATAAAATTAAATCAAGCAAATTTCTTCCATTTTTATTTATTTAGGATAGGAAATATCCTGTTTAGTTATTATCGAATTTCAAAAGTCAACAAATATTTTCCTCTTTATGAAACAAATTATTTAAAGAATCAAGATGATCAGATTTAAACAATTAGTGATATTAAAGTAAATTTTATCTTAACTTGAAATAAAGAAAATTCAAGTCTTTAAACAACAAAACTGAAAGGAAGTTAACATTTAAAGTTCCAAATATTTGCAAAATGAATCTAAAATTGGTCAGTTAATGTGCTGATACAACTGAAGTGCTTTACATTGCATATAACAATATATCATTATTGTGTGATCAAATGTGCATGAAGCTGCTATATATAACAAATTAATATATTAATGACAATTGACAATAAATTTTATTGAAGTTATTGAAAATTTGCTTCAATAACATCATAAAATTGTTTTACTGTACCCTTTAAAATTATATGCAGTCTGTTCAAGTAAAAATGATGTATTGATAATAGCTAATTGTATTGTTTGCATAAATCTTTGAAATATGGGTATTTAAAAATGTTCATATTAATTTATTATTATGATGAATAATGCTGCGTCTTTTAATAATCATTTCATACCACATTTCATTCATGTCATTTCAAAATATTATTTGCAGTATTTCCCAATGTTGCAAAAATCTGAGCAAAAGTTGATCAACTATTCTCTTAATATAAACTGAGAGATTTATTAGAAAATTATTATAAGCAGTTAGCAATTTTCTTGTATGGTCATCTGTGAAATCAATATATTTTAAAACTTTCGATATATTTAGATCTGAAATCCTTATTAAATTCTAGACAATTTTGTGGAATATTATTAAAATTTCTGTTGCATATTTCCCCATGAAATTTGAAGCTTTACGTTTTTTTGTATGCTTGAAATATAGTCCAGATCTTTAAATGTGTTTCTTTGCTCTTTAATTCTAATATATTACAACTGAAAACTTTTGATTTTTCAAATTAAAAAAAAAAGATTTATTATTATTTTAAATGAATTTCAATGCCTAAAGTTTATTTTATGAATTAGTACATTTTCATCTAAATACAGAAGTCAGCATATGCAGTGCAAGTAGGAAACAATTTTCAATTTTAATGATACAAAACATTTAGAAGTTCAAAAAATATTCAAAGTACTTGCTAGAGAATTTAATTTAAGAATTATGCGCGATTAAAAATGGAAACAAAAGAGAAATATTAATATTAGAAAAAGATTGATAAATTGGAACTGTTTAGCTTACGCATTTTATGATAATTTTTTTTAATTGGTTAGTATTTTTTTTAAATGTTTGTGACTCATTGATTTCCAAAAATTCCTCCAACCATTTTCTATCAAAATTCAGAAAATATTTCCTTTAAAAAAAAATTCTTAGCAAAATCAAAATTAAAACAATGAATTGTAATTTATCCAACTCAGAAACTAAATTGAATTTTGATATGAATTATCCTATATATGATTAGATAAAAATTTATGAATCAAAATTTTCTAAAACTCAATCGAGACTCAAGTCTATTATTTTTTTTATAAAATATATTGTCATAAAAATAACTTTATATTTTAGTTTTGATTCAAATGTGTTGATGTAATATCATTTCATTTCATGTTGTGTTATGTTATGTTTGTTTATTTGTTTCTTTAAATATATATATTTCTAATTTAGTAAAAAATATGATATTTTAACTGAGCAACGTAAAATAATGTATTTTTAACTATTGACTTAACATATTCACATGCATTCAATTATCCATATAATTACTTGTCTTGCTTTTCTGTATTTGAATTTAAGCGGAACCTGAAATAGTTTGTTCATAAATGAATCGTATATTTAAGAACAATATGTCGTTCGCCACGAATATACTCATCTTCCTTGTTTTTGTTTGACTCTTAAAATGTGATGTGATTATAGTCAGGAAACACCATAATAATCGCAAATACAATAAAAAAAATCATAATATCCCAATTTACATTATAATGAGAATTTCGAAAATGAAATATGAAAGTTTTAATTTAGGAATAAAGTATTTTAATTAACCTATTTATATAACTTGATATTATCGCATGCATAGGCATTGTACAAAAAAAAATTACCTCTTTATGTAATTAAATGTTGTAGGAAAAATAAATAAAAAATAAATGTTAAGACAAAATTTAAATGAAGAAAGTTTATAATTTTAATTTTCTCTCTGTTAATTTCAAAAACTAATTTAGTAGGATACTAAAATTATTCTCTGAAAAAATGAGTGAAATATCTAAATCCATATAAGATAAATTTAAAATATTCATCCTAAGTCACTTGAGAAGAAAGTTTTTTCTAGGAAAGTCACAGTGAAAACCTCTTTTGAAATTACTACATTAATATTCCAACATAAGAGAGATAAGATATTTAGTTTAATAATAGTATTGTGTATCAATATTCAAAAAGACATATTTCCTAATTTTTTTTTTTTTTTTTTTTTTTACATTTCCCGATTTTAATATATAAAGCAAATAAAAAAAATCAACATATGAGATTGAGAGACAAGAATATCAAAATATATTAACAAATAACCTTAAGCCGACCGCCCTGTCTAGTGGTCAGAGTGCCTGACTGCGGATAGGGAGGTCCTGGGTTTGAATCCCGCTTTGGGCATGCATGTACTTTCCTTATATACCCTGTCTTTGTCCTTTCTGTGTATGAATAAGTGTGAATACCCTATAAACAGGTCCCTATGGCATGTGTGTACTGAAGCAGTCGGACTCCACACCAAATATTGTTCAGTATGGGAAAGTGGAGCAGCACAACCCATATTGTCAGCCTAGATGACGCAACACAAAAAAATAACTTTTAAATTTTTTAATTAATTAGTCTGTAAGCAATTCTAAATACAAAGTAAAAACTGGAATAATTAATAAACTTTAAAATTTATGATTATGATTTTTTTTTTGATATTTTCTTTTAATAGATTTATAGAAAATAAAGTACAGATTAACACAAGTTTAATAAATAGAATAGCCTTTATTTTGCATTCCATTGAAATGTAATGTTTCCTAATAAATTAAAAATAGAGAGAGAGAGAGAGAGATTAGTCTTTAAATAAGATTGTCTCGCCCATTAATAATATTTCAGCCATTTTGTTTGTGTCTTTCTGTATGAAAAAAGTATAAATATTCGAATTCTTCATGAAATAATACGAAAACATCAAGAATGTCTAATTGTTAGGAGCAATTTGAAACAATTTCTGGAGCACAGGAAGTCTTTTAAGTTACCTCAATTCGTAACTGAAAATCTCTTAATTTAATACAATATAGATAAGGAAAGCACTTAATTTCTTGCCTTATTTTTTTAATTCATAAATACTACATTCAATTAGGATAATAAGATAAGCACAACACAATAAAAGCTAGATTAATTGAATACATTTAATTCGAGTGGAAAAGGATGGTATATGAGTCTACAGGCTAAATCAAAGAGATTTTTTCTATTTTTGTTTGGAATAGAATTAGAAAGATATTTATTGGTTTCAAATTTTAAAGAAAATATTAAATTTTGAAGAATATTAAAAATTGAAAATATTAAATATTTAATTAAACAAAGTTTGGAACAGAGAATTGAATGAAATGGAAACATAAAAGTATTCTTTTTTTGTTAATATTATTTTTTCTAATAATAACTGATAAAATTAAAGTTGTTAATGAATTTTAACGTGTGTTAATATTATATCTAAATCTATGATAAAACTATCTAAAATTTGCATATATATATATAGCATTTTCTAAAATACACATTTTATTTCTTAGCAACATTATTAAATTAATTTATATTCAAAGCACACACCCAAGATAAAATAAAATTTTAAATTATCGCATTTTTTAAAATATTAATTTACTTGAAAATGTTTTCAGTTTTTTACCAGTTAAAACAATGAAAACTTGAGAATTCGAAATTCGGTAATTTCAAAATTCCTCAATTCATTCATCTTTTTTCCCCGTCAACGGAAAGAACATTGTTTTATAAATCAAATAATCTTATTAATTAAGTTTTAATATATAAGTTGAAAAAAAATTTGCTTTTAGAATCAATTTCTACATTCTACATAAAATTTCATTATTAACTTTCAATATTATTAAATAATGAAATTTAATGAGGAATTTCAATGTGTGTGAGTTTTAATTTATTACTAAATTTACCTCCACGCGTTTCTAACAGATACTTTAAATTTAATTATGAAATAAAATTTATAAATGAAAATCAATTTGAAAATGTGTAAAAGCAGGTATAAAATTTATTATTATTATTTTTGAACACGTTCAAACATTTTCTATTCAACATTATATATTACACTGACATAAAAATAACGATGTTTGAATAAAACAAAGAGATTTAAGAACATTATTATCCAGTTCTATGGATATATTTATTAAATTAAAATAAATGTAAAATTATTGTAAATTTGTTAATACAAAAAAATGGCGACAAAACAACTTGCAAAATTTAGTTAAAACTATACAGATCAAGAGATATCATAAAGTTACGTATCATCAATAGTTTCATTAATAATTAGGAAATAATAAAAAAAAGTTTAGTATTTTAGAGAATTATTTAAATAGCTTATGTTGATTAAGTTATTTACAAAATATCGAAGGATCTTATATTAATAATTGATCTAAGTTGATATTTGAACATTTATACCCCAGAATAGAATGAAAAGTGGTAGTAATAAATGAAAATATTATAATGTTCTTCATTTATAAGCAATGCCCTATGAAGCTATAGATAATTTAGTCTAGATAGAGAGAATTATCAACAAGGTTCTTAGTCTGTTCTAGGGTACCTTGTGTGTGTTCAAATTGCATACCAACACTCTTCCATATATCGAAATTCTAAGTTCTAGTGATCTAAGAAACTATAAATAAATATTTTCTTTCAAGTTCGATATTAAAAATAGTTTTAATCTCATAAATATTTTATTTATTTCATTATATATTAAAATGATTCATAGCCAGAGCTTCGTTTCATATTCAATGAATCTGAACTTGAGTATCAGATGAAAAGTTGGATATTGATTAATCATCGCTTCATTTACAATTGTAATTATTAGTTTTCTGGTACGTTCTTTCAATTTTACCACTAGAACAGCTCCATATATTTAATATTCAGTTTCTACAATATGACTCATTCAAATTAAAATGAGTGGACATACTATCATTATTTAAAATTTCCAATTTAGAAGTCTGTTCAAATAATGAAATATCAAATTCAAGTTTCGTTTATCCTGTTATATTTTAAAAATAACTTTCTCCTATAATTCCTATTTCCAAGGTATTTCATTTTTTTCCCGCATTAATCTTTAAAAATATTATTTTCATAAATACGAAGAAATAAATAACCGAATTTATCTTTTATCCTTTTACATCATTTAAAAATTATGCAATTTAAGCTTACTGATAATTTTTTAGCTTAATTTTTTGATTTCTCAAGATTAAAATTTGAAACTAATGACAATATTTGTGTTTATATCTCTAATAGTCATATCTAATCCCTTTGGTAATTTACCGCTAAAAAAATACAACTTTTAACTCATATTGGAATTTAAAACTCTTATTGTAATCAAAGTTCATTTAAAAGTGTTTTTACGAATTATAATTTTCAAAGCTTCCCCCTCCTTTCAGAGATTTTAAACAGTGGTACAATTTTAACATCAGTTTATTTTTTAGCTCATTCTTTTCATTCTTCAAAACAAATCTTCATTTCAGTTGAGGTCCTTTGAAGTATTTTTAAACTTTTTTTCCTTTACATTGTATTTTGTTTTATTTCAAAAGAAATATTATCTTATTGCTAGGAATTCTAGAAATTTTGGGATATATAAAATATTATATATATATTTTATATATAATATTTTTTTTCAATTTTTAGCATTTGATTTCAGAAAATATAATAATTAAAATGCTCATTATAGGAAAACAAACATATAGGACAAAATATTTTAGATAAATTCTTAAACCTAAATATGACAAAGGTTCTGTAAAGTATACGAGTAAGATACTGCAAAAAAATGATTGTTTCAGTGCAATTTATACCTTTAGAAAGGTCTTGCCGAAAAGAAACCACGTCTAAGAGACTCAAATTGTTATTATTGTTGAAAAAAAATATATATAAGCATTAGAAAATACACATAAATTGTTTAATATTCGGTTATTAAAAGGTGTCAATACAATCTTTTCTTAAAAAATAGCGATTTTCTTTTGCCAAACGTCATCTTTAATTTTAAAATGAAATATTTCAGTTTTATAAAGCTAAAAAAGATTTGAAAGTTAAAACCTTAAGTAAGTAAAATAAATCTAAAATTGCATATAATAAATGAAACAAGTTCTTGTAATTAGTAACTGAAAAACTAAATATAAATGAGAAAGAGAGAGAGATAAATGCATAATTGAAATGATTTGATATTGTAACACGGAAGAAAAATAAATGAAAATATAATTCTACCAAATAAATTCCATAAAGATAAAAGGAAGAAACTATACTTAAAAATATGTTTTTTGTGTATTTATACATTTAAATGTTATAGATGTATTTTATATATATATATATATATATATATATATATATATATATATATATATATATATATATATTCGAAATTTCATTTTAATTATTCAACATATAGTTTTTATAGATACATGACAATAAAAATTTGTATAATATTTTTAAAAATAACAAAAATACATTCTTTTAAAAAAATATTTTCCAAAAATTTTTAAAATAAATTATTTATGTCTAAATTAATGTTTTTTTAAAGTTTTCCATGGGGTATAAGCTAAGCAATTCAGTTATAGAATTTATTTAAATAAAATCCTTATTCTGTTAATCCAGTAAATTTTTGTTCGGATTGAATAAATAGTGGTGGTTTTTTTTTTCCATTTAAATTTATCATCGATGTACAACCATTAGGAGTAGAGACAAATATTCATGTCATCGCGGTTCCTCCTCTTTCTTCATTTCCACATATTTTTTCTTAAAAAATGATGATAGTTATTTTTTTTTTCAAATTTTTGTAAAATTACTCTTTTTATTATTCTTATTTTTGTAAAAGTATTATTTTTATTCTTTACAGTTATATTTTTTCGTTTTTTGTAGAAGAGTAATTCCATTGAGTCCAATAAATATGTATGCTTAATTTCCTCATTTCAAATCAGTCACCAGTTGGAAATGCATTGGAAAGCGGATGAAAAGAGTCCTGATTTCAATGGTTAATAACTTCTTAATTTAAGTGAGTTTTCAGGCATTAAAAATTTCTTTCCGTTTGCTTTTAGCTAATCTATACGTGAGACATCATTTCGTGGTGCAAAACATAAGTTTTAAAACATTGTTATTTACATTATCTTGTAATGGGGACAATTTTATGCATTTAAGTGCAAGCATGTGAAGTAAAAAATTCATATTTTCAAGCATAAAAAGCGAAATTCAGTTAGGAGTGATTTTTTTTAAATTTTCCTTGATTTTTTCATTTCAGTATGATTTATAGTTATCTCTGTTTTTGTTTCCATCTCATTCATTTATGATCCATCTTTTCAATTCACAACTAAATTAGAACTTAAAATGTGTTTTGTAGTCTATACACTTTTAAGTGTTAAACTGTAGATCTTTTTTCGTTTTAAAACCATAGCTTCAGTCAGAAATGAAAATTTTTCAATTTTTGTATTTTTTTGTTAATTCCATTATGCTGTATAGAAAAAAAAATGTATTATTTTAAAAGATAAAAACATTTCTTAAACAAGCTGGGCCTCCGAAATCTAGGTATCAGTTTTCTGATAAAATCTAATCAAGTTTTACTTATAAATTTATTGATCCAGGGAAAAATAATATAAAAGATAACCAGCAAATCTGATGTCAGTTTTGTAAAACTTTATGAGGAGTTTTCGCAAAGCTGTACATTCATCGTTAAGTTTTAGAAATTCTTGAAAAAATATATACTAAAATATTTACATATATTATATATTCAAATATTTACCCCTGTAACATCGTTTGTAAAAACAACAGGGCGAGCGAGATGCCGACCAACGAAATCCTATGTTCAATCCGTGACATATCCAGGGAATACGCATATCAAGAAAGAAGCTGTACATCCCGGGATGCAAGTAAAGATTGAACAGTCCTAGCAATATGAGTTCGGGCATTGTCCTGTTGAAATAGAGCGCTTGGCAAAACTTGAAGGAAGAGAACAGCTAAGGGCTGTAGAACTTCACTGGTGAACCAGTCGCTGTTCAGAATATCCACAATTTGTAGCGATTCATACCGTCCATGATATGCTATGACACTCCAGACCATAACTCCGGGTGTTCGTCTACTGTGGCGTTCGATAATGCACTCCGGAAGGTGACGTTCACCGGCATATCGGCTGAGAGGAATGCGGCCATCATGGTACCCCAAATTGAAGCGGGATTCGTCAGAAAAAACGACATATTGCCAATCAGCATGCCAGTCCCTATGCTGATGGGGTCATTATAGCCCCAGGCGGCGATGGATTCGCGTGAGGGGGATCATGTATAAAGAAGTCCCTGCGCGCAGGCCGCGCTGCAGCAGTTGTCTTCGAATTGATGAGGAATACAATGAAACACTTGTAGCTATTGATCAATGTGCTGTCAATTGTCTAGAGGAAGCTGTACGATCCGTCAGCACCATGCAAATCTGGTATCTATCATCGCTTGCTGACGTTACATTTTGAGGTCCACTGCATGATTTCCAAGTTGTCCGACACTTGTTCGTGCACTGCTTCTGAACACGCATCACTATGTTGCTGTTATGTTGCACCCAAGTGACTACTGTACGATAAAACAAAACAGCCTCAGGAAGGCCGATGATTCTCCCCCGTTCAAAGTCCGTAAGATGTTGAATTCTTATTCTCTTTCATCGAAGAGGCATAAGTAATGACTGAGCTAACGTTTAACCATATCAAATAATCACAATAATCATACAAACCTCGATACAGCCGTCTATTTATTCATATCCATACGCCGTTCAGAGGGCGCTGCTCAGCATACGCATACGCTACGGGTCTGAAATTCTAATCACTTGCATATCAGTCCCTATTTTGAACTTCCTGAAATTTTCATTTCATTCGCGTAAGTCCTTCATGGTGTTGCAATTTTCACAAACATGAGTTTAATTCAATGATGAGATTTTTGTTCTGTTAAGTTGAGATAACATTTAAGCTTTAAGTATGTATAACATTTAAAAAAAAATTTATGAAAAGGATTTCTAACCTGCAATGGCATTTTATTCCTTGTCAAAAGATCATATCTACTATACTTATATATATATATACATATATATACTATATTATACCTAGATCTTAGAAATATTTAAGTTAAAGAATAGAAAAGACAAGATTTATGAATATTCATATAAATTATATTAATGATATTGTTTAAATTGATTATTTCGGGAACAATATTTATGAATATTTCATTAAAAAATTAATAAGGAGAATTCAAATTAAGAGGAATCTATTTTAAATTCACAAATTTTAACTATTTAAACACAAGGTGGTTATAATTAAATTTCCCTTATAAACGGCATCCCACTGAACAAACGAGGTGAACGTAATGCAATAAAATTTTATATATATGGACTATTCACGAGATCTGTTCACGGAATTTTAAAAAAAAAGTTTCAAAATGGCTACAAAAGGAATTTGTTTTCGAGAAAAACATGAAATTTAACACAGTAAATGATAAAAACAGTGTACAGAAGAAATATTAATATCTATTGACTATTTTCTGATTGCCTTATCATCGAACTACATCAATTAAAGGTAAGAAAGAAACAAAGTTTAGTTTACAGAAATTACAACGAAATTGCACAAGATGAGGTGTTGTTAATCGTATCCAGGAAAAGGTACTCCATGTGACTACACTCATTTAACTGCAAATTTCATGTCGGTAGGTAGTGTGCTCAACAGCAGATTATAACTGATTAGTTATGATGGTTAGAACACGAAGCGGTATGTTCTTTAATACATTCGGCGTCGCAACACCTCCACGATACACAGAAGTTTTCCAGTATCATAACCAAAACAATCTCACAGGGCTAGATCTGCCGAAATTAGAAGCCAAGAATTAGAAAAGAAACGGCTAATAACATGTACGTCTGTAAAATGTTTGAGCAATAGCAACTTCTCGGCCGTATGGATATGGGAACATGAAACTCTGTATGAAAATGGTCGATGTAAGGATCCTCTTTTGCTGTAGTTGAGGCACAAGCATCACCTACAGCATTTCATGGTTCCGATGACTTGTAATGGAACATTTGAAAGGCCCATGTTCACCAATTTTGTCCCAGAAGAATGGCCAAGGGATAAATGTCGCCGCAAAGCTTCACCAGATAGTGAGCTGTGGAGAATATAGAGGAATTGCAGTATGGATATACGAATTTTCTTTAGTTTAAATGCGGCAATTCTGTGAATTTATTGCCTCATTGAAATGGAAAGGAGACATGTCGCTCTACAGATTATTGTAAAGCCATGTATGTTAAAAATTATTCTGGAGAGAAAACTGACTAGGAATGAGAGACATTGTGGCTTGTCCTCATAAAGTAGCTTCTGAATACAGAGAATCTTGCATGGGAAATAGTGTATTATATTTCTAAGTACTTTTCAGACGGTACTTTCAGAATAGCCTGTCTGTTGAGCAACTGCACTGAAGCTACTGCCCCCAAATTCTAAAGTCTGTGACTGTGAGTCAACAGCTGTCTTGACGGCATCAACAAGTACCGGCGTGACGCTTTTATGACCTTTTCCAGGTTGAACTCATAACTTAACCGTATATTCAAATATCTTAATTATGACCAATTTAATTATGATTATGATCAAGACATTGGTCTACAATATAAGTCCTTTCTACTACGAAATTAACAACATGCAGCAGAAGCATTGTCCTTGTTTTCGTAAAACAACTTCCTCGATAACGTCCGTTCGACTAAAGTCATTAATACAGCCGCTAATATTCTCTTAAACATAAACGTTTGCTAGAGTTTTGTATCCCAACCTGTTTTGCATACAGTTTCCTTTAGACGTAATCTTGAATGCAAATCTTGATAATCTTCTTCTACAAGTGACAGTTTTCCAGGTTTGCATTTCATTACTGATAATTCTTATGTTTTGTATTGTTAATATTGCTTCTACATTCCGTTTCAGACGTTTACTGCATTAAATTTCATGTTTTTAAGAAAAGACACCCTCTGGTGGACATTTTAAAACTAAATTTGTTTTTAGAAATTACGTGTATGCATTCATATATAACCCATCTACAAAACGTCTTCACATTCCATTCATCTGTTTGAGCTACAGGAAGCAGTTTATAGGGAAAGTTTAATTATAACCATCCGTTGTATATATTAGCCAAGACACTTTGTTGCTTATGTCAAATATAAAGACTATTTTGATGTACACAAAAGATGTTTTAGAATTTTAATTTTACTAATTTTATAATAATTCGTTTAATGATATCGTTTCTTATAAATTTAGTAACAAATATTAGTAATTATTACACAAAACATAATATATGATCCTACGAATGTTTATTGTTCAAAATATTTTTTAGATAATTATTTATTTTTTACTTATTGATTTAATCCTTCTCTAATTTTATTTTCTTTATTTTCAATCTGACAAACTCATATATACCAAATATGCTTTTATTTACAAACAAAACGTGAGTACATGAAATAATTCTATTTATTATTAATTTTAAAAAAGAAAATTAGGTTCATTTTTGAAAGTGTAAAAACATTTTTTTGGCAAAATCTTGACTCTAGATAGATTCAAATAATTCTCAAATACTCTCATGTTAAGTTGAGATTAAGTATATTTTCACTGCATTATCCACAAGATTTTGCATCAAAAAATCAAAGTAAATAATCGCAACTGTTCTTTAAACAAAATAAGTGCTTTTCAATCAGTGAAAACATTTAATTTATTTTGAGGAAACGACTCATAAAGTTTCAGAGAAGAATCATAAAATTCTGCTTATAATGGCTCTTGTTTCAACTGGTCAGAAAATAATACACATTTTAAGGTAACGTTTCAAACATTTTCAATGAAGAATACAAATTTTCTCTTCAAAAAAGTTGCCTTTTATCAATGTAGATATGTCGTTCGTTTTGAGCAATTTCAAAAATAAATCCTTTTTTTTGAAAAAAATTTCTTCATTTTTTTTTTTTTTTTTTTTTTGAAATGAATGAAATTTCTTCACTAGTTTAAAAAAGCTCTTTTAAACTAGTAAGGAAATTTCCTTCATTTCGAGGCAACAACTTATATAGTTTCTGCTGAACTGGCATTTATTATTCAAAAAAAGATGTGTTGAGTTTATTTTAAGAGAATAAAAATAACTTTAATACAAAATTCAATTTTATCTCGAAAAAAAATTTCTTTTTTAACCAGTAAAATCTTTTTTATTTCGAACCAAAATTTCGGATATATTCAATGATAATTTAAAGGAAGAGATATGGTATATATATAGTTAAAAAAAGTTTATTTCTCTTACTTTTCAATAAACAATAATGTAAATAAACATAAAACAATAATGTGTTGGTTTTTATAATGTTTTGAAATATAAATTTCTCTCTCTCATTTTGTTTTGTTATTAAGTTTTTTTTAAAAAAAATTACGTTATTCAAAATTTCAATGTAATTAAATGTTGGAATTTAAAAATTTTCAGGATTTACTCGCAAATACATCTAATAATAAATATTTATTTTAATTATATTAATAATGAGAGAAAGAATTAGAGTTTTTTCGAATTTGCTTTCGTGGCTCTCTTTTTTCACTCATATTAATTTAATGATTAAAAAATTTTAATCCGTTGGAAACGATTTTCATTTAAAAGTTTAAATAGATTTTTTTTCTCAAAAAGTATTATCTGTATTTTGTAATCTATTTACAAAAATTAAATTAGAATTTATAAATAATCTCGAAAACTTAGCGCGTTTAGCTTTTAAGGAATTAAAAACTAAATTTGATTAAATTTGTTTAAAAACAGTGGGAAAATATAGAAAAAGATAAAATGCTGAGAACTTTAATAGTGTCTTCATTAACTCAACTTGTTTAAAACCTGTTATGAAACCTTATCCCATATTTCTGTTTATAGTTAACTCTTTAGAGTTGAAGTATAATACACTAACAATGGAAAAGATGCGAAAATACATGAATTCTATTAATGAAGAGAAACAGCAAATTAAAACTTTTTAAAATAAATTTTCATAGTGGGAAAATAACTTTAATATGTGAGTTATAAACTATTTTTGCTAGAATAAGAATTTTTTTTAATTATTATCCTTCGTCAATGTTTATTGTCATTTAATCAAGTATTGTCCTTTAATCATATTAGCAATCAAAACATGTAGAAGATAATTTATTTTTAAAACTTCAAATCATAATTTTTGAAAAAAAAAAATTTATTTTTAAATTAAATTATTCTAACACGAAGAAATTGAGAATTTAATAAGTTTGATAAGTAATAAAAATTGAATTTTATTTATTAAATTAAGTTTAAGTTTCCTCTTAATATTAATTTTGAATTCGCATAAATATACACATAAAAAATTGAGCAATATTCCATCAAAAATACTATTGTATTCATTCATGATAACTGGGACAGGTAAAATAGGTTTCTGTCAGTGTCCCGCCAGTGAATTAATACCAAATGGGGTGTTTGTCTAAGTCTGGTCTTCACTCTCTCTCTCTCTTTTCTTGGCGTCAGTTTAAAAAAAATTCAAGGACCAACTATACTCTCTGCGTACTCCTTATACAAGCAGCTATTAATTTCTTCCCTTGTGCAAAAATTTTGGAATATGATAGAAAATGCTGCCCATTAGTATACAACACAAAAAAGTAATTGAGTTTGCTTTAGAATCGATGAAGTAAATGTCAAATATATTTTACACGCACGCATGCACGCACACACACACATATACGAGCTGCTGAACTGGCATTTATTATTCAAAAAAAGATGTGTTGAGTTTATTTTAAGAGAATAAAAATAACTTTAATACAAAATTCAATTTTATCTCGAAAAAAAAAATTCATTTTTTAACCAGTAAAATCTTTTTTATTTCGAACCAAAATTGATAATTTTTTTTTTCACATTCAAAATTGAACAAAATTGACAAGTTTTGAATAACGTAATTTTTTTTAAAAAAAAACTTAATAACAAAACAAAATGAGAGACAGAAATTTATATTTCAAAACATTATAAAAACCAACACATTGTTTTATGTTTATTTACATTATTGTTTATTGAAAAGTAAGAGAAATAAAAACTTTTTTTAAATATATATATATACCATATCTCTTCCTTTAAATTATCATTGTAGACGTGTATGCTATTTTTATTTCTTATTACACAATAATTTCCCATCCAAATAATTGTAATAAAAAAAAACTAAAATAACAAAATTTGCCTTACATATAATTTTAAATATTAATATCAAATTCCCTATATATATTAAAAAAGGAATTTTATTTAGGCTTATTAATATTTTCTTATAAGCAATTCTTTTAAATATTTTTAAAAATGAAAAGTATAAAGACGAAGAACATTGTCTTAAACCAATTCTTAGAGTGACACTCTAACAAGACCTCTGGTGGGAATATCTTCAATTTATCCCAAAGGGGTCTATGGCTGTTGCCGTGTTTCGTTTGGATACCGGGCATGACTGCCTTCTTAAACACATATGTAGAACTAACATAGTCCAAGAATCGTTCTGCAGGCTCTGCGATCTTCGGGGGGAGATGGACGTACACCACCTTTGACGCTGTCCAACATTATCCGACCTTTCCTTTTACGATCGCAACTGGCATGCTAGAGACATCCTCCGCACTTTATAGACTTATCTGATTTCTCTTGTCTACTTATTCTTTCTGTATCTGTGGCGCACTGATCTGTGTAAGCACGGTCATTGGAAATAAAAAAACAATGAACATTTTGCTATTAGTGTGTAATTATAGTTACGCACGCCCATTATTTTCCTTAAAAATCAATTCTGAGCTTGGGATATAACATACAGTAATAAATTAATCGCATGGAATAATTTATTGATGTTTATTAATATAATATTCTAAATATGTTAATGGCAAAAATATTTGTCTATTTAATTAATTATTTCATGTATCTTTAAAGATTATTTCTTTGTTCAATTTTCATATATTTTATAGATTTAAGTACGTAGAAAAACGGAATTTAACTCAAAACTCCTGTTTTGTGTAAACTCCAACTATCAATTAACAATGTTCATAATACATATCACATGAAGGGGAGTTCTTTCAATTAATGAAATATATAATATTCAAGTTAATACGAAAATATTTTGCATTTACTTTTTAATTATTTTTCTGTTATATTAATAATTCTTTTTAGTTGAAATGCCACAAGTTTCAAAAGAACATGATATAAATTTCCTCTTTTTGATATTAAATCGAAAACAACCACTCTAATTTTCCTTTAAAATTTTGCTATAATGCACTATAAAATATATTAAAATATAATTTTTGGTTCCACCAAATTTTATTCAATACATATTTTTGAACTTTTATTAATTGAAACTTTCTCAAAACTATTTACGTAAAAATATATTTTTAATACAAAATTCAGTTTAGTATTTATGAAATTTAAGCATACAGTTTTTAACTAACAGAAAATTACAGTTTAAATGTCCTTAAAAAATGTTGAGACATCTGAAAAATATTTAAGAGTTGACTTCATAAATTTTAAAATATAAATATTTTTTAAACATATGAGCGCATTATGTATGAGGTAGTTGTACTACCTCATACATGATGCTAAATCACAAAAATCTTAAAAGCTTACAAGTACAGTCCAACTACTTCATACATAAGTATGAGATAGTTCTGCTGTACCTGTAAGCTTTTAAGATTTTTGTCAAAAATGTTCCATGAATTTGAGTTCTGTTACATGGTTAGAACAAGTGGTGTTCATAACATGATTTCGAAATTATTCATCAGTTTAGGTTGGTTTGAATATATGGATAATCATTTGTATGATTACAAAATATTGATATTTATTAAAAGTAACTTTGAATTAAAGGATTGTGTTTCTTCCGAATATTATCCAAGTAACGTATTTTGAAAGAGCGAATGACTTTTGACTACTAAAATGTTGTAATTTAAATTTCTAAGTTGAAGCTCTATATAAAAGTTCCATGAATAATTATACTGAATAATTTCCTCATTAATCGGCACAGTGAATAATTACCTAAAATGTTAACGGATTTTAACATTTTCAAATAATTATTCCTTGTATTTACATATTTTAGCAATAATTTACACATTATGCTTATCAACGAAGCGTGTTATAATCCTTATTAATTATCAACTACATTTAAATTCTTGAATATATCTTGATTTTCTTATTATGAAGGAGATCATTTAATTTTTCTTTATTTACACGGGTAAAACATCGTAGTAGTCGCTTCGTAGGATGTAGACGATATATAAATCATCTAAATAAAAAGCTTTTTTTCCCCTGACGTACAAGATCGTCCATGTAGAGTAGGGAGTTTCTCTTATTGGAGAAAACGAGCAATAAGTTTACTTTTTAAGGTGAGTAAATTTTGCATGATGACAGCTCTAGGTTTGATTATCCATCTTATATAGTTTATGATTTATTAAAGCCACCTGATAGAATTAGTTTAATGTTTCAGTTGAAAGAATATTGTGATACAGTGAAACAAAGTAATATTTTAAATTTCATGCACACTTGTTTAAATATTTTTCATAAAAATATGTATTAAATGATAAATATGATATTTTAAAAACGAAAACAAACAAAGTTGAAAACTAATATTAAAAGAAAAAATTAAAATAATGTGTAAAGCTTTAATTCCCAATGTTATTAACGAGCATATTCCAAAATGTTTTTGTTTTTGAACATATCTGCATATTTTTCTTTCCTTGCTAATTAAGTAATTTCTCATTTACTTGAAATAAGTTAATATTTGATTAAAAAGACAATATATAGTAGAACTCCAATTACCCAAACTCCGACTGTCCGAATCACTTTTTGAATTTCATAAAAATAAATTAGACCTAAGAAAAGACAGAAAATGAGAAAAAACTCAAGAAAATGAAAAGTAAAAGAAGAGAGAATGTGAGAATAAGACGCATAACTTAGAGAATTCAGCTATAAATTTTTGAAAACTCTTAGATGTTCAGAAGTTAGTGCTGAACATGAAAGAGAATGGATTTTGAGTCAGACACTGGATTTCAAATTGCAAATGACAGTCAATTTATACAAAATGTCGAGGAAGAAGATGACTTTAATGCCCAAGTTTATGAAACATTTTCCGATTTTGAAATAGGTTTGAAGTGAATTGAGCATCAGCCCAAGTATGATCACATGCAAATATTTACTGTCAAAGGAGAGGCATGACTTGGCTGCACAAAAATGGATGAAGGCAATGAAATAGCTCATTCTGACCGAGATGTTCCGCAAGCAATGGCTTTCATTTACAGCACTGTACATACATACTGTTGTTACTTATGACACTTGGGTAAGTCAAGCTCTTTATTCCTTGGCTATGCGAATTTAAGTCAGTAGGGTGCGTCTTTCGTTTAATCAGAGCACCATGAAGTACTACTTCAAATCCTCCGATAGATGGCACCACCACAGGATCCACTCCCTCATTTTGACCTTTATCTGAAGGGGGAGGAAATATTCTCCAGACCATTGCACCCATGGTAAGTGGTCAACGACCGACCACAGGACTTTCGCGATTCCACAGATTTAACGAGCACGTATATCGCATGTACTCGTTGAGTCTTTGGCGGCATTGGGAATCGAATCCCATCCTTCTGGATGGAAGGCTAATGCACTAACCACTAAGCTACCACATACATACCATATTAATGAACATGACTTGTAGTATATGAACATTCAAAAAGTCCTTCATATTCATTAAATTTTTCTTTTTTAAAATATGTAGTTGTTTTTCTCCCATTTTCAACGTATAATGATTAATTAAAATGGACATCTTCTTTCGAAAAAAATCTAACTAACCAAGGTTTTTACTATCTGAAGAGATTCCAATTGATTCTGAAATTTGGAATTCTACTGTAGGAGACCGTACTCACGTGTCACAAAGGAGGAAACCAAGAAAATTGCCAAGTACCCACCCGACTGAGATTCTACTACTAGCGGATGGATGGAATGAATTGGATGGAACATAAGCCCGAGGGTGATCACATTCAAATTCTCACTGCCAAGTTGATATTCGACTTCGCTGCTCAAAAAGGGATGGAGGCAGTAAAACAACTTATACTAACTGGGATGTTCAACAAGCAATGGTTTTCATTTACAGTATTGTCCATACATATATACTGTATTAATGTAGAAAACATGTAATTACTGTAACTTAAAAATGTTGCCTTTTTTAACTAAATTCTTTTCCTTAAAAATATATAGTTTTTTTCCCCTCCATTTCCAATTTATCGTAATTAATTAAAATAACCGATGGAAGCCGATCAGATGCAGGTAGAGCAGGCAGTGGTGTTCTTATGAAGACAAGTGTTAGAGAACATCGATATAGTTTTAGAAATCCTGACTACAGTTCAATTTTTCGCTCTGAGATCGTCGCTATCAGGGAGGCTTTAAATCTGGCTCTAGAAGCTGACGCGGAGGATGTTTGGATATTGACTGATAGCAAGAGCTTCATCCAGTACTTGAAGAATTGGCCTAATGTTCTTGATGAATTGGGGCAGGATATTGTTCTCAAATTGGCTGCATTAAACCAGAGTGGTACTGTCTGTCTACAGTGGATTCCCTCGCATGTAGGGGTTTACAGAAACGAAGTTGCTGATTTGCTTGCTTGTGAGGGCTGCGAGCTCCCCGCTCCTTTTTCCAAAAAAACTTGGAATCTCAGAGATCCACTCGTTATTTCTAGCTGGTATAAATGACATTTGGAAGATTCCACCTCGGCATGCCGCTGGGTGCCTTGGTCTGTCCCTACAATGTACCGGTTCAAGACTTCAGCAGACAACACTATCCAGACTTAGGACTGGCCACTTAAGAAGTTTAAGGTTCAGTAGTGGTTTGAAGACTTATGCTATCTACCGATGTTCGGCCTCCGCCTCTCCCTCTCATATCTTTGAATGTATTGGTGCCTCTGTGGGGCAGCTGTTGAATGAGGGGGATAGGGTCTTCTGGCTAATTTCGCGACTTGATCTCTTGGACCTGGTTTAGTTTATTCTAAACCAGGGGGGGGATAAGCAACAACAACAATTAAAATGAATCCTTTTTTTTTCAAAATTCAATTAACCGAATTTTCGATTATCCGAATGAGATCAGGTCACAGTTGATACGGATAATTGGAGCTCTGTTGTAATATAGTTACATCAAAAAAAAAAATCACACAGAAACGTTTTATGATATTTCATTCTATTGTATTCAAGTGCAGATATAAAGTTTACTCTGAAAAATTTACAGCACCTTTGATAAAATTTTGGGCAGATATATTTTAATTTCGTTATGAAATGCACATTTTTTTTTATCAGAAATGTACTAGCCGATAATTGTGAATGTGTTAATACCTGTTCAGATCTTCTCCAGCCAAATCTTGGCTTCGACAAGAAGGAACTTCGTTCCAAGACTGGCACACGCAACTGGATGCTAAAAACAGGAAAAAATAAATAAATAAAGCAAACAATTTTAAGCAAAAAAACATTTTATAAAATATACTAACAAAATATGACATGACACAACAAAAAGAAAAAAACCTTCTATTTACTAAACTATAAATAATACATACATACTAAGGGAAGTATAATATATAACTTCATTAGAGAGTTAGATATAAATCAAAATGGTTTGCTTATAAATTTAATAAGGTTAAAACGTATTCATTTACAAATGAGTAGAAAAACCAAAAAGTATGAGGTAGCGGAAATTGTATGAAAAATTTTAGTGTTTTCATCAAAATTATTATTTTATTTTTTACTGCTATACATTCAAATCAATTTTTTACAGTGGCAACATAAAATTTTTCATAAATTATCTCAAAATGTAAAAAATAGATATACAACTTAAGAAAGTAATAACCAGTAAAAATAATATTAGAATAAAACAAATTTCAGATAATTAAACGCTGGAACATTGAATATTATTTGATTCCATAAAATTCTATTTAATTTTTGTCTGAAAAAAAAATTATTAATAAATCTTATGGTTATTTCTTGCATTTATTTTACCACACATTAACTTAAAAGTGTATTTATTAATAGTTACGCAGTTATACATTCACATTGAAAAGAGCCCACTAATAGTTTCTGCGCAATAAAGTTTAAACATACTGACAATTTATTATTTCCATCTACAGAATTATGTTAATAAGATAAAATTCCTAAGCATTTCTCTTAATGAGATTACATTTTATAATTAATGGAATAAAATTCTCCTGTAAACTACATAAATGCCGCGTTATCGATCATCAGGTGTTAAATCCATTAAATTTTCGAAAACAAGGTATGACGTCGAAGAAAAGAAGCCATTATGTTTTAACAATCGTAAATTAAATCTTCAAAGCATTACATCTGATCAAATGACTGGCATCTTCAATGATCGAATTTAACATTAGAGCACTAAAAAGAAAATTAAAAAGGAGAAAAATACAGAAACAACATAGCATTTAATGTTATATTTTTTAACAACAGATTAAATACTGTTGCATTGAATTAAATTAACCGAATGCGAGATTTAAATAATATAAATAATAAAATATTAGAGGAGTTAAATAAGCCATGGGACTTTTTATAACATTTATGTTACATTCAATAACGTGTAGTTTTTCAAACGTTTTCAAAATTTATGTACTTAGACTTTAATTATTTTAATTTTATGCTATATTTTAATACCTTCAAAGTGTTTTTTGTGCATAGAGTAGTTATATGAAATTGAGGAAATATAACTGTTAACCAAGAAATTTTGTCACTTTTATGCAATTAAGCTATGAAAATTCGGGTAGGCAATATTGAAAAAAATACTCACGAAAACAATGTTAATTGGAATATATAGCAACGCATTAACACTTTCTTTTCTAATAAATTGTTTCATATTATAAGCAACATATCAATGTTCTGGAAACATGTGGTTCAGTGATTATCTTTCAGCTAAATTTAACGCTTATTAGAAAGAAAAAGAAACTATAAAATTCAGCTGCTTTTATTCCAAAGAACCAAAGAATCGCTCCTCATAATGTATAAAGTAAAGAAACAGAAAATAGTAACTATACATATATATATATATATATATATATATATATATATATATATATATATATATATATATATATATATATATATAGACAAGGAAATTAGTCTAAGAATGAATAAAAATATATCTATAAATCACGAGTGATTACTTTCTTTTTTTTTATTTTACATTTATGCTTAACCATAAATAAATATATTAAGAAAGTATTGGTGCATTTCTTAAAATAACATTTTCTTGATATTTATGTAAAATAAATAAATAGATTTAAAAATTTATTTTTTTATTGTATTACTGTACTTTTTCTATAAAGCGCATGGATAGATACGAGATTTTATTATTTCCAATAAACCGTGCTGAAAAATGGTAAATTCAAAACACGTGTCTAGTCTAAAAATATCAAATTCAAATGAAAACTACACTATGTACAACAAAAATCTTTTGACGACGTATGTATAGAATAAACCCTCTATTTATTTGAACAGTAGACGGTGCGCGTGTCATTAGAAAATAGATACATGACGCAAACTAACTCTTCGTATGATAAAACCTTTCACCTGTATTGAATCGTTAGAAGCCAAGGGCGGCGCCAATATGCCTGAACACATTTATCGCCAGCAAACGATTAATGAGCTCACATTTTGGTAAACAGAGTATTTCATTATGGAGTCACGTGTTATCGCCAAAAATGGGTGACGAGAGTAGCTCTTCCCGGATATCCGTTTCAGACAGATTGATACACATGAGAATATTGATGCTCTTTCTCCTTAATTTTTAATTCTTCGTCTGGAGTAAAGTTGAGTGGCATTTCTTCTCAGGAGCCTACTTTATTTTTTTTTATAAAATTAATTTAATAGCTTTATTTTGTTTTACATGAATGACATTATTAACGATTATTTTTTATTTGATTGTCAATAAGAATTATTTTGGATTTAATTATCAATTTGAATCACATAATTAATGTGGGTTAAGCATAGTTAAAAGTCATAGAATAATTAATATAAAAATTTTAATGACCAAAATTCTTTACTGAATGTAATGAAATATTTTTTTTTAATGATTTATAACAACTTTGTGTGTGTAGCTATTTATTTTTCCTTTATATTAAATGCTTTTCAAACAAATGGTTGGTAACTAAAAGTGTTTTATGAACTAAATACAAGAAACGACAGTAGTACACTAAATACTGAAATTTCGGGTTTTTATGAATGTAACTGAAAACCAAAATAGAGTGTTCCTTACTTATACTATTTTTAGTTCAATAGTTTGCGAAATCAATTCCTACTTTGGGTAGGTATTTATTCTAAATTTAGGGTGCATTTGGACCATTAGACCCCAATTGCATTAACTCTCTTACGTAAAAAGTGATACTAGATTTAAAAACAGAATAAAATCAAGTGTTTCTCTTTGTATTTAATTAAACCATTTTCATAACCGAATGACGAATGTTTTCTTATGAAAAATAAACGAATCATTTCATTAAAAATGGAACTTTTACTTGCTGTTTAAATGTACTTTTGTGTCGATTTTATTTATTTTATAATGAAACAAAATTTTTGCGTATGAATTCGTCATAAAAAATTGATTAATCAAATTAGAAAATTTTTGAATTTGAAATTATATAATTGAAATATTTCTAGCCAATAAAATAAGATTTTGGATCATTTTTCGAATTTTTAAAATTTTAATTACAAAAATTGTTTTATTAGAAAATTTACCTATGCAAATTAAGTTTATATTCCTTACAAATCATGTCCATAAGATAATCGCCATATACCGAAAGATGTAGCATCTAAAAACTGTTTAAAGTTATTTAAAAATCTGTAACGTATTTCGAAATAAGAGGGTATTATTCATGAATGACGATACAGACAACCTAAAATTTAGTGTCAATCCCTTCTAACAGATGTCAGTACAAACGACATCCTTCCCATTTGGTTCAATATTGTTTTAGTTTGAACGAGGACCTTTCCATTCCGAAAACCGAGTTATTAATTCATGACAAATCCAGTGTTTTATAATGAAAATTTTTTTTTGTTCATGAATAAAGAAAATCTAGATAATCGAAAACAAAAATCATTAAAAGTTAAATACGACTTTTACCAGAACGCCCACATGGAACATTAGAACTAAAATAGCATCATATTAACAATCATCTTGGGATTCTTGGTTCGATCTTACCAGTGAAGCATGAAAATTTAACTGGAGCGCAAACTTCTTCTGTATCCATTTCTGTAGTCAATTAAAGTTTTATAAAAGTTTCAGCTCTCAAGAGAAATTTGAGGTAAGAAACTTTAGTTTTAATTCTTATACATTCTAAACCCTGTCTTTAAATAAAAGGAATTTTTTTTTAAATTTAGTAACAGGAATGTATGAACTTTTGTTTTAAAATCTTGATTTCTGATTTTTTGAAGATATCAGGCATTTATGTCATTGAATGTAACTATTTATTTCAAAAATATTGATTAAGTTGATACGATATCCAGCAAAAGATATGCATAATTATATTTTGTTTTATTATATATTGTATGTTTTGTTGAAAAAAAAAAGGATATATTGGATAATATTTTTTTCCAATGGTCGGGGTATATCGGGATGTATTGTTCCCTTATACCCAAGGAACCGGCCAGAAATAATGACCTCTTTGCCGCCGAGGCGTTGCCCCGGGTGCACCACAGAGGGTGGGTCACCATCGCACCCTTACACATGCCATAGAGACCCGTTTATAGGGTAGGCACCATTCATACTTCATTCACTCACAAGGATAGGACAAAGACAGGATAGAGAAAGAGAGAGAAAGTATATCCATGCCTGAACCGGGATTCGAAACAAGGACCTTCCTATCTGTAGTCCGGCACACTGACCACTAGACAAGTTCGCCGGCATATTGGATAATATATCCAGTTTAATTAATTTTATACTTATTTTTTGAAATAGTTTGCTTCCATGATTCTGATAATGAAAAATTGGCACAGGAGCTGTATTCCAAAATCTGAGTTATTTTGGCGATGAAAAATGTTGCCAAGATGACGTATCGTGACGTGCACGATGACGTAAATACTAGGGTCACCAAAATAGAATTTTCCGCATATTATAAGTCTGCATATGTATGACGCAACAAAAATGAGGTTGTCAGAAACATAAGAAAATCTGCCGAAAAATCGTCTATTACAGAATTTGGCATCCGGGATTATATGGAACCTGTGCCAAAAAAATTGAAATAAATTTAGTGCTGTTTTGAAATAAGATATTTAAAATTAAAGAACACAATAATTGAAAATTTAATTTTAATTTCAATACAAACATGTTTACATACTATCCTAAGCCATATTTTTCCTATAAATAAATAACATTATTTAATTGTTGCTAATTTCCAATGAAAATTTGATAATACAATTTCATTCAGAAATTTATGCATATCTTCATAATGTTGCGATTATAATACGCCATATTTTGATATACAATTGTTTTTAAATACATATATTAAGAAAAAAATAATACAAATGAATGCAATAAATTATATTTTAATCTGTATTTTATATTATGTCAAAAAATTAAATTACAAAATTGTTCACATTTTATTCTCATACATTTTTAAGTTTTTCACTTTGCTCTACAATATCAACTTTCCCAAAATATTTTTATATATAACCGGTTAAAAATTACAAGACGTTTTAAAAGTAGAATTTAATTTTTAATGAAAGACACATATAGACTTAAATACTTACTTTTGTTTGTGAAAGAAATATATATAGAAAGATATAGGAAAGGAGTAATCACTTAAAAGCTATGAACTGAAGAGTAATGAGTACTGAGTACTTAAATTAACTGAAGAGTAAAAGAGTAATGAGTACTTAATATTAGGATATTTTAAAATTAATACGAGGGTCACTCTGAAACTTTTGAGATACAACTAGGTTTTTAAAGAAGACTAATTTGAGCACACCTAAAATTTTGTAAGTTATACTTACAAAATTTTAGATGTGCTCAAATTAGTCTCCTCCAGCATCAATGCACTTCTGTAGACGAATTTTCCACAGATTAAATACCTAAAGCCATTCATTTCTTGGAATAGATGAAAAAAAAAAGCATTTATAGCCACATCAATCTCTTCTTCTGAATGAAAACGACGTCCACGTAAGTTCTTTTTTAGATTAAAGAATAACCAAAAGTCGCACATAGCTAGATCAGGTGAATACGGCAGATGTTCGATCACTTTAATTTGTTTTTGTTTAAGAAACTCAACTATTAATCCGGCTGTATGTGAAGATGCATTGTCATTGTGAAGCATTAGTCCCTTGACATTCAGTTCTTGTAGAATTTCTGGAAGACATTTAGTGGTATACCGGTTTGCTGTTACTGTCTTCTGTCCTTCCAACTTGGTGGCTTTGACCTATCCCGTCCTTCTGAAGAAAACAGCATACATCACTTTTTTCAGTGCGCGTTGTTTTTTCACCATGGTCGGCGTAAGTTCATCTTCAAAGATTCATACTTTGAAGACTTTTACTTTTCCATACTTTGCTTTGTTGGCGTGTTGGAAGGTCAAAAAACGGTATGTACATTTCATCACCTGTTACAACTTTAGAAATGATGCGGTGGCCACCATCATTTAGCAATTTCAGAGTTTCTTTACTGATTCTGACACGCTCCTCTTTTTGGTGCTCAGTTAGATTATGGGGAACCCAACAGCAAACTACTTTTTTCATAAGTAATTCTTCATGAATGATTTTGTGTATGGCTGCAGATCTAATGTTAAGTTCCTTCTGTATCATTTTATAGGTACAGCTATTATCATCCATTAACATTTTTCGTATGTCAGACGCGTTATCCGGGATGACTGCCGACGGCGGCCTTCCTGTGTGTTCTTCATCCTGAAGAAAATTGCGACCTATTCTAAATTCTCTAAACTATCTGAATACAATAGATTCATCACCAAACGCTAATTGCAACCGTTAAACTCATTCTTCTTGATTTAATCCTGCTTTAAAATCGTAGAAAATCATAGTACGAAAATATTCTCGTGTCAACTCCATTTTCTCTTCTGTTTAAAATTTATTCTACGCTACACAAGTTGAAGTAATTCAGTAAAAAATCGCCTTCTGTGTTAAAATACTTTGTATTCTAAAATTAAACCATTATTTTTATTTTGTCGTCTGCGCGTCTCTCAAAAATTTCAGAGTAACCCTCGTATAACACAATTATTAATATTTTTGATATTATAAAATATAATTCTTTGTTGTAACACATTTTACACTTAATGCTAAAGTGTCGATTTTTTATTACAACATGTGTTTAAATATGCTGCTATTATTCTTATATTTTAAATAAATTTTGTGGTAATTTTATTTGATTCAAAGGTAATCAATCAAAATTTCCATCAATAGAAACATTTCATTTGTCATACAATATAAAATCTAAAAAGAAACTATGTTTCAGATTTTTAAGTCGATCTAAATGTGAAATAGCTTCCTTTTCAGTTTTCTAGCATATATCTTCTAGAATCTTTGACTAAGAAAATTCTGTTCTCTATAACATTAAAAATATATATGAACATATATGTTTCTCTATGTTTTGGACTAACAAATGACGCATTTATAGAGAGAGGTATCTGAGGAAAAAAGTCTTGTTTACTTTAAATATTAAGTCACGTCTTTAGCATTGATGCTACAGAGTTCGCAATGGTTTAAAAATAGTTCCATCACTTACAATAAATATATAAACGTATACAATATTTGAAATATTGCTGTACTTGTTTACTTATGGTAATTCCTTTCATAAGCCACAAATTAAATATTTTATTTAAAATAACAAATGCGTGATAAATATTGAATGTATTTATTAAATACTATTAGATTTAACACTATTACTAATTTAAATTTTAATAATTAGTAACGAACATATTTAACATTATCATGTCACACGAATACGCGTGTCTTTAAAAAGCAATAATCTTAATAAAATATTAGAGCTATTGAAATGCATTATATATATATATATATATATATATATATATATATATATATATATATATATATATATATATATATATATATATATATATATTGTTCTTTTCAAATTGCATTATTAATATAGGTAAATTGAGGAACAGTATCTAAAATATATTTATTGTGTTATTTACATTTTAGAAATTTAATATATATCCAATTCAAGTAATTTAAGATACATTTGTTAGGAAAATCAATCATTTTAGTTTGTTAAATATTTTTTAAAATACCCGAAAATGTTCCGATAACAAATTTGAAGAAGTGAAATTTCAATAAAATGTCTAATAATGTAATGACACAATGCGAATCTGCCAATCTCTACAATTAAATATTATCAATTAGATCTGAACCACTTGATTGAATTATTGGGCAGGTACTTGGTATTTTCAAGGAATTTATAATATTTAAAGTAAAAATGAATTTGAAAAGTTAGCATTAAATCCTCATTCACACAAATATTCAAATAGTGGTATAAAACCTCAAGTAATGAAGAATTTCCTTTCGTAAAAAATAATTTGAACGCTGATAAAAACAAGAACAATTTCGTGAACTTGTCAAACAACACTGGAAAGAATTTTCTAATTAAGTGGGAATACGTTTCGTGCGCGGACCGATTAAAAAACATTACGTGTGGGAGAGATCTCATTTTCCCGAGACATAATTAACTTTCAAGAGATTCTCAACTACGAACTACTGTTTTATTTCGAGCATTATTCTTTGTTCTTTCTTTGAAGTTTTACCAGCGCACGAGTGGTAATTTGCTTAGTAATAGGATATTAATGGCTGTATATTTGTTTTTCTCACAATTATTCCTTTCACTGATATGTCATTTTCAAATCAATTATTTAATTGAATGAAAAATGATATATATTTTATATAAACATGTATATTTCATATAGAAAATTAAATCTGAAAAGTTTGGTTACATAATTGTTATTGACTGAAGTGCTGATTATACACTACTCTATGTAGAATGTTCTTACTTATAACACTTGGACAAGACCAGATCGCTATGTCTTGGTAAAGCGAATTTAAGTCAGTAGACAGCGTCTTTCGCTTAATCAGAGTACCGCGAAGGTGAAAGTACAACTTTGCTCTTTAAATCCTCCGATAGATGGCACCACCAGTGTATGCACTCTCTTAATTTTGACATTGATCCGAAGGGGGGGAGGGGCTTTTCTAAAGACCATTGCTCCCATGGTAACCCCGCTCAAGGAGTGACCAAAGGATTTTCGATTCTACAAATTTTATAAGAACTGAAACGCATGTATTCGGTGGGTTTTTGGCAGCATTAGGAATCGAACCCCACATTTCCGGACTTAAAGCCGATGCCCTAACCACTAGGCTACTACGGCCAACTATAAATCTCAGAAAGTTTGTGATAGATGTGGACTCTCAGAAAATGATTGCCAGGCTCATTATCAAAATTTCATCAACTGCCACATTGCCAACAAAAAAGGAGCGAATTTCCCCTCAAACCATGAAGCTTACTCAGCAATTTATACCATCTAGAAGTCTCTACTTAATTCGAACAACAAATAAATATGCCAAGCAACATTTACCCAACCTGCAACAATGCTCCACAAACACCTAATCTTCAATCACAAGTGAGCACCAACATGCAAACAAGAAAGATTATCCAAATAAACCTTATGAGGTCAAGTGCCCCAACTGACTTATTGGAAATGATTGCCTACAATTTGAATGTGCAAGTCTTTGTGGTACAAAAACCACATATAAACAAAGATAATCAGATACTGGGAATTCCAAGAACCTGGAAATAATGGCTCTCTGGTAATGGGAAGGTTGGAGTAATCAACACAGTTGATGTAAGCCCAATCCAAGTTCAACTTAAAGAAAACGCGGTAGCAGTTAAAATTGCAATTAATGCTAGCCTACTGACAATCTTTGCATGTAGCGCCCGACCAAATCACAGGCATACTATGAGCGAGTCTAGCCAAGCGAGAATGAGTGAAGCGCTGCAGGATATTGATAGCTTCCTACAAAATTTAGGGAACGAAAAGATCATTATCGGTGCAGACCTTAATGTCCATCACATCATGTGGGGATATAAAGACAATGACCAACGAGGTGAAGCACTCCTGGATTACTTGATAGGTAATAATTTACATCTTCTAAACACCAGAGTGCTCCTCCAACTTTTAACTCCTCAACCAATGAAGGATGGCCGGATGTGACTTTAACTCCTAATATCGACATTGCAATAGAAAGTACATGGGAGGTCCTGGGCACTGAAACACTCAGTGACTATAAATATATCCAGCTCACACTGGCTGTACCACCAGATACGACACAAATTACAAGATTCAAGAATAAATTTGGAAATCATAAGTTCTTCAAAAATTTATATCCACACGAAAGCAATATACTACAACTGTTAGAGGATAGTCAAACAACTGATCAACTTGACAATGCAGCCGCAATCCTGCAAAAGCAACTGATTAAGTGTTGTCGAATTTCCTAAAAGAAAATGAAGCCGCGGAATAAGTTAATGCCAAACTGGTGGACGCAGTCTTTTGATCTCAGGAAAAATGAGTTAAATGCCAAAAGGCGAAAAATGCAAAATTTAAGTAATCCTGACCAAACTAAACTCAGAATTGATTACAAAAAGCTGAAGGCGGCATATATTAAAGATATACGAAGATCAAAGCGCACATGCTGGCGAGAACTGTGCACTTCAGCAACAAATCCTTATGGGAAAATTTATAAAGCTACCTTTAGGAAATCCTCTCCACCATCAGCTCTATTCTGCACGAATTTACAAGAAGGTAACGCTATTAACATCGCCATCAGAATCTTAGAAGAGCTGTTTACTACACAAACTACCACTCTGTTTTAGCGATCTCACACCAATGACAGTTATGATCCAGAACCCAGCAGAGAAGAGATAGAGCTATCGCCTCACTTGCCAATGGAAAAGCACCAAAACTTGATGGAATTGACAACATTATACTTAAAACAGTGAACTGTCACTATCCAGAGCTTCTCAGAATCCTAGTAAAAAAAAATGCTGGAATATATGTTACTTCCCAAAATGCTACAGAATTGGCTTAATCATTCTCTTCCATAAGGAAGGAAAGAACAAACTGAAAGTTAAATCATACAGACCAATTACTCTCTTACCAATGATGAGAAAACTACTGGAGAAAATTGTGACTACGAGATTGACTTTCTTCTTAGAAAGTCATGGTCTTCTTCACCAAAATCAATTTGGTTTTCGTCAAGGAAGGTCAGTGGACGATGGTCTCCGACACTTTAAAAGACAAATCGAGATTGCAAAAGCCTCAGCAAAACATTGCGCAATAATTTCTCTGGATATTAAAGGAGCTTTCAACTCTGCACCCCATCCATCTATCAAACAAGCACTCAAAAGTAAAGAATGCCCAGAAACCATCGAAAACATTCTCATCAGCAGCCTGGAAGATCGAAATGTTTCCCTCAATACTAATATGGGCATTGTGAAGAAAACGCAAACCATTGGATGTCCACAAGTCTCCTGCTTTGGACCCATCCTATGGAATCTGCTTGCTGATGAACCGCTACAATTTGACTGGACCATAGTTGGTAAAGATATTGATCCTAAAGCAACAGTTGGTTTCCAGTCATTTGCTGACGACTTCACCTTCAGTGTCAGCTGATAGTGATAGGAATCTTGAACACGTCGCAACAGAAGCCCTTAAAATTTTTAGCGACTGGACCCATAAGCATAACCTGGGAATTTCAATTGAAAAATCAAATTACCTCCTATTCATGAGACTGCAATGTGGACAACAAATATTTTTAAATAACTTAAAAATAAGGAGAAGTAAGAATATTAAACTTTTGGGTGTACTCCTAGATGAAAAGGTGAATTGGTCAGCACATATAAAACAGCAAAAGTGTCAAAGCCTTTCGCATTCACCAGAAATTACTTAGAATAGCTGGCTCAACCTGGGGATTATCCCCAAAACAGCGTATTTTACTGTACAAAACAGTGGCAGAAAGAATTCTAGCCCATGATGCAACACTCTGGGGAGCCAATTTTCGGTTCAAAAATCAGCTACTACTAGACAAAATACAGAGAAAATTTCTGCTTAATATAACTGGGGCCTACAAAACAACATCGACGGCAGCTTTACAAGTCATTACTGGCATACCCCCACCTTCATCTCACCATCAATACTGAGGCAGAAATAAAATAAGAAATTAGTACCACAAACAGTAACATTATGGAGGCAAGAGTAGCTACGCTTTCAATCCATCCAGGAAAATTCAGAGTTGATAAGATTGTCAACCCTAACACAGAGTACGACCCTACCCTGAAGAAACAGGTCTGCCATACTTTCACTGACGGCTCCAAGATGGATGAAGGTGTAAGAGCCGCGTTTGTCATAACACTGAAGGATATCATAATACACAAGGAAAGTTACAAACTGAATGCCAATTGCTCAGTCTTCCAGGCTGAGCTCTTTGCAATTAAGCAGGCTATTGAGTCGGCCAGAAAGCAAGAACAGAATTGCCTAGTCTGGTCAAATAGTAAAGCAAGTCTTTATGCACTTTGCAATCCGAAAACCATCAGTCCTTTAGCCAGGCAAATTCAAGAGGAACTTAACAACCAACAAAGCATCTCCCTCTGATGGATAAAGGCTCATGTACGATTTTAAGGGAACGAAATAGCAAACCGCCTAGCAAAAACTGCTGCTTCTTCAGATGAACCGGAAATCCACCTCCCTCTTCCTCGGTCTTATTTCAAAAGGATCAGGAAAATTGCATTAATTCGAGATTGGCAAGCTCTGTGGGATCAGAATACCACCGGACGCCCAGTATACTCCATCTTGCCAAAAGTGAATTTGAACCAACAGTGCTGGCCAAGACCTATAACGATTTTTGTAACGCGACATGGCCCATTTCCAAGTTGCTTGCATAGAATAGGAGTACAACCCCTTGATGGCTATGCACGTGGAGAAGAAGGTACTCCAATTCATTACTCTACAACATGCCCCATCACGAGTTCCTGGCACTTTACTACCCCCAGTGACAATCTGAAAAGTGTCTGGCTCAAAAACATCACCATCAACAAGGCTGCAAAGCTAAAAATTATTAACCTTATAAACTTTCTCCTTGAATATAGGGATTTAATAATTTTAGAGGAATAGGAGGATAATGGTGTCCGTGATGGTGATAGACTTCACCTGGAAGAGGATGAGCCGTAAAATCCGCATACTCCATCTCTGTCTCATCTTCAACATTTAGACATTTCCCTCTCAACCTGTAACATTTCGCCTGTTTTTCATCTCCTTGTTTATAGTTTATTAGCATTTGTTTGCTATTTTATCACCATCATTCCAGCCCTCTTACTTGATTACTTAATCACAATTATTATCATCATGTTGTATTTACCAATTTTAATGCATTATGTATAACCTATCTAAACTTTTTGTATATATAGTTTAGAATTTCATATGACCTAACTTATTTTAAGCCGATACACCCAACTACCAAATCCATATACTAAATGCATTAATTATTCATTAATCATTACTACCTCATTAATTTGCAGTAAGTGGAGATATATGTATTCAATTCTGTTTTATTATTTTTAATTTCCTTTTGTTTTTCCATTTATGTTCTTTATTTCTTATATGGATGCAATTTGATTTGTATTTTATATGCCTGTCTTATCAGATACTGCCAAGTATTTTGTCATGCACCTATTTTGAATTCTTCTTACGTCTCCTCATGTTATCTCACAATTGCAATCCAATTTGTGTTAAATAGTATACTTTACTACCCTCTTTACTGTGAAAATGTAATAATTTTCAGTGTCCCCACATGATTGCAAGCATAATTGTATTGTCTTGTATGTACTGTGTTCCGTTTTCTTTTCTCTCCAGCGGGTCCATCAAATCTGGTAAAACTCTTTCAGGGTTAAGTACAGAGACCTCTGCTGGTGTTTACTTTACTTTATGGCCCACTATATGTAGAACAGTCCATCAGTACAATCTGTTATAACAGAAATGAATTTATGTGTGAGTACTTTGATCTATAATATAACACCAAGAGTTTTGAAATTAATTTTCATATGCATCCATAGGAAGTGATATCCCTTATTAAAATGCTTTGAATAAGCATACATAATTATCTTTCTGAAAAAGTGATTCGATTTTTTAAAATATTTTTAGAGCTTTTTTAAAACTTGAAATGAAACCTTTAAGTTGCTTCATCTTGTTTTCTCCAAATTAAAAGAAATGTACACTAACAAACTGGCACAACGATATTTTTTAGAAGTAATATCAAAAAATTGCGATGAACTTAAGATTTAAAAATTAAAAAAATAATAATAACAATTTCGTTCTCAAATAAAAAAAATAAAAAAAAGAGATATGTTATTTTTTCTTAAAAACAGAAAAAATGAGAAAATTAATTATTGTCTTGAGAATATAAATGGCATTTTTAATATTTTAACTGCTTCATTAAATTTTTATTTTATATAATGAAGGCAAAAACTTAGGATGTTTAAAAAGTTATCTATATAATTATTTCATAAAAAATACAGTAATTTAACATACTAGCAAGCAAAACCTATTACTTGTGCAATGTTGTGTGATGTATAGAATCAGAAAATAATGCACAGGGGGAATAAAATTGCTATCATAAAAATTACTAAAAAATGCAAAAATTGCACTTGTTTTAAATGCAGATAAATATTCTCTTGAGTCAGTAATTTAATGATTCGTAGAAAAATAACTAAAAGGTAAAATATATTTTATACATAAGTTGTAACATTTTTATAGTTAATTAGAATATTTTCTAGTTAAAAAATGATCATGGTTTCAAGACGTTTAAACAATAAAAAAAATTTTTTTTTACTTATTATAAATTACCTGTTTCCATAGTTATATTATATTTTGATCTTATATAAAATCACGTATGTTTTAACATCAAAATAATGTTAACCATATTAATAAGTATTGGTAATGCTTATAGAAA
Source organism: Latrodectus elegans (assembly GCA_030067965.1). Lineage (NCBI taxonomy): Eukaryota > Metazoa > Arthropoda > Arachnida > Araneae > Theridiidae > Latrodectus > Latrodectus elegans. The sequence goes on along the minus strand of CM057818.1, from coordinate 34,148,446 downwards.
TGTCAATTAAGCATATGAACCAGTTTATCTGATATTTAAGCACCAATATTGTGGTGCAAAAATTATATTTCCTCCAAGATAAAGTAGTGCACAGCAATAAATTTGGTGTATTAACAATTTCTATTTACTTGAAAGGAATATTTTTAAATGAAATATAAAGACCTCGAGTTTTAAAATACAAGATGGCTGATTTCTGACGAATCATTTTTTACAATTTTCGAAATGATAATTTTTCAACTATTTTTAGCAATCAAATCTTTTGATTTTAATTATATATTACAATCAGTATTTCAATAATGCTAATTATAAACAATTTTCCAAGATATATTTCAGTCAAAGATTCTTAGGGAATAAAAACAATGCTGTTAATTTAAACATTTTATACTAATGTAATTTAAATGCACAGATTAATACACAAAAATACAAGTCACAAATGAATACAGAATGGTGATAAATTTTTAAAGAAGTTATTTACATTTAAATGTAAACCAACTTTGGACAAGAATTTATATTCTTAATAAATTAACTAACATAATGTATAAACTAAAAATTTTGCACAAGTGTTGTTGAATCAAAGTCTGATTCTGTAAATATGATATTTACTTAATGATAAACAATGATAGGTTTACTATGATTAAAATTGTAGAGTGTGATTATTTAAATCAGTCATTTTCCATAAGTGATGCAAATTCTACATACAAGTGTAACAATTCTTTTAATAAAAAGCCCTGGCATTCTCTGAAATTTATTAATTAAAGCATTTGCTAGAACAAAACACGATACAAGAACAGTTACAGAATACACAAAAGGACAGGATATAATACTTTACGATAAATTAGGGAACACATTATTTTAGCAGCTCACTTTATGGCAGCTGGAATTCGAATTATCGTTTTCTGTTATTGTTGCCATTCGATTAAAAGTAAATACTTGCTGCCACTCTAAGTCTGATAAAATAGTTAGGTTACACAAGACCTTCGGATAATTGTAGATAAAATAAATACGGAATACTTTGTTACCAGTGAATGGAAACGAAATGGAACCCTGTTTTGAGAGTAAGAGAAAAAAATGCATGCAGGAAAGTAACTGACTAAACAATTCACGAACAGCATTTCCAACTTAACGTTCGTTATTTTTCTCTGCAATGATGTTCTATAAAATTTCCAATTAAGAACGGTTATAAAAAATCTTTTCATCAAAAAGGTTCCTTAAACTATATATTAAAGTCAATTTGCTTAAATTTCATATTATAATGCAATAACGTAGCTTTAAAAATAAAAATAGAGAACATTATTTATTACATAACTTAACAAGAAAAATTATTTCGCATTTTATTAATTTTTTGCTTTCATTGTTTAATAATTCCAATCATAAATTTCATTTGAGCAAAATCTGTTTGAACACTATTAAAAATTTCTTAAAAACATGATGGTTCAAATTAGATAAACCTTTTGCTGAAAGTTTTCATTATTTTCTGCCTATTAAAATAAATGTTTTTTGAATACAAATGATACATAATAAATATTGTAAGAATTTTTCCTTAATGAAATAATAAAGGATTTTTTTTTTTATTTTTACAAAAACAGTGTAAAATAAACTTTAATTTGCACATTTTTACGACCAATTCATCATTAATATATATAAAAAATTAACGCAGTTGTTGACTTTGTTTGTAAATTATGTATTAACAAGATTGTGTGAATGCATAAATTGCCTATACACCAGCAGGATAAGTTGCAACTAATAGTTAAATTATAATATGCCTCAAATAACATTAGATTAAAATTAGGGCATATATTTGTTTCTTCTGACCAAATTTTAATAGTTTTTAAAATAAGCCAAATATTATGATTAATGCGGTGATTCTTTTCAAGGAAAATAACTATCTAACCAATACGGAGTGAAATCAATTTCTTATTTGCATCTGTTTATTCTGGTTTGGTTATCATTCTATATCTGCTTTTTGCAAATATGGGCTATTTGAATCTGGACGTAGATGTCAGCGTGATTCCATAACACTGCAAACGATGCATAAGGTAAGTGTGAAACTCCAATAATAATTAAACTAAAGGCACGAAATGCTAGCCATAGCTGCAAGTTGGTCCATTCATTTCAGTTCTAATCTCAGAAGAGCTTTCCTAAAAATAAATTAGGATTAAAGATTTTTCCAATATTCCAGAAACAGCTTCAGGGGTTCATGTACATGTTACACTTTAAAAAATATGAAAATACATTTATATGTATTACAACATAATACATAAATTCATTATATAATTCTAAGTTCAATATTCCATTATGCAGATTCAATTTGTAAAAGAATATTCAATGAAGCTCTAAAATGAAGGTTCTAAAAAATTTGCAGCCATCACTAGCAAAATTTAAAATGAAAGCCAATGATTTCCCGAGATAAAGGCAAGTATGTGTGGTGGGGAGAACTACTTCAATAATTATGGATTGGCTTCGGCGGTGACAGGAGAGGCCAAACTTCTTTGGCTCTAGTGTGCACTGAACATTTTTAAACCCTTCGATTTTTCAATGGCGCCAAGAACTTCCGAGTTTGCACCAAATGCCACATTGAAGAGGCCAGTCCAAACATCTCTTAGACTGCGCAAGTCTACTTCGTGAGGATTTCTTAAAGGAGCCCGGTTTGGCCGTGTTGAAATTAAAAGCGGGCGACCTCACGATCTGATTTCAGATCAGCGGGATTAGTAAGAAGAAGAAGATAATTATAAATATCTTCTTATTGTGTGCTTATAACTTATTCCTGAATTTAAATGATGTATTCCTAAATTTAAATATGTATTATTTTTTTAGACTTAAAGGATACATCTTAAAATATCGCATGTGAAAACAGATAATTTCCTTTGTCTGCAGATGTATATTTGCTTTTTGTTTTCCACAGAAAAAAAAGATCACTAATTGTGTTTCATTTAGTTTCTTGTTGCTTCTTTCTTCGGTAAATCTATGACAATTTTCAACAAAAAATCTATGATAGGTTACATTCTCTTGATTTGCAATGGAATATTACTTGAGATGTATAACTAGCAAAAACGATTTTAACCAAAGTTTCTTGTATCTAATTTTTTTGGAGAATTACTCAACTAATGCTAATCCTAAATGTTATAAGAGTTAGAATCCCTATTACATTTGTATCTGGATATAAGGACAAATTTCAAATTAATCATTGAGAAAATGAGAAGTTTTTATCAAATATGGAACATTTTAAATTCCGGATATGAAATTTTAAAAAGTTCGCTCACGTATTAATTGAATAATTTAACGACTTGTTTACAATTTCAGCATTGTGGTACTCCATTCTGATATGCTTGGTCCACATAATGCATAATTAACTGTGGTTGGTTGCTTTCATCAAATATTCTCGAGTGATAATTTGCAGCTGTCACAGCTTACACAATATTCAGCTAGGGGGTATTTAGCTTCAATTGTGTTAATAGTTTTAGATGGGAATTGCACTTTATCAAGAAATTATAAGAGGTAAAGAAACTAGTTATATTTTCAGGAATTCAACTGTAATTCATTTAATAGAATTTAAAATAAGGTCAATAATAGATAATATAATTATTTTGCAAAAATGTTTTATCAAAATATTACTTTCACTTATTAGTAAGAATTATTAATTTTTTTAAAATTTTAACTGATTTTTATCTCATAGTTTAAGTTTTGATATTTTAAGCACAAAAAAAAAACGAATAATTACGAAACACATAAGTATATAAAATTAAATTTCAATTTCAAGCAATTGCAATGCATTTTTACTCTGTTTCGATAAGGTAATCGGTCAAAAAATCTCTATTTTTTTCTTAAAATATAAACTACATTTAAATTTTTCTGATTTACGAATTCTTAGATATAAGATTATCGAAACTTTGATAAAATGTGTCTTGTTAAAATCAAAACATTTTATTAAGCGTGTTTCCTTTCAGCTTATTTTTCAACTGAGAGTAGATCAGCTAAATAAAATTTAATTTACTTAAGTTTTTTTTTAGTTTGTGAAAAATGGAAAACTTTTTATTAAATTTATTTCACAGAAATTTGTTAAATTTTGCATGATCCGATAAAATTCTCTTCTGAAATTTTCTTCCAAAAGATTTTAAAATTACATTTTCCAGAAACTACGACTTATTGTAAAATATTTCAGAATCATCAGAAATTAATCTGATTTTAGAAACTATTTTTAAAACAGATAAAATAAAACTATTTTATTCAGTATATTATATATATATGTATGCATTGCTCATATGAAATTTTTATTTTACATATAACAATCTTTTATTATTGTACATCCATAAAATAATAATAATAATAAAATGTATTGTGCATTTAAAATATCAATAAATATCTATGAAAGTAATTATATTTTATAACAAAAAATACTTTTTCGATCTTTGGAATATATATGTTTTTATAACTTTATTCAAAATTTATAGTTGCCAGTGTTATTTGTGATATATTATTATAAGCAGAAATATGTTAGATTAAGTTTTCTCTAGAATCAGTACGAAAATACGTAAAGATAACAATAATTGCAGTATCAAGTTAAAGATTATGTCTCATCTTAACTTCTCAACTTAGACAAAAATTTCCAGTAGCACAGTCATCCTTTCCTTTTTGAAAAATATCTCAAGTTCTCTCACCTTACCGATAAACTTAAATGCTACGATGAATTTTGAGAGTATTCTGAAGAGAGTATTTTTTAAGCAAACAAATGTGGAATGCCTATAAAACTTAAAACTTAAGAATAGATTGAAAATGGTGGTTATGAAAAATTAAATAATGTAATTAAGTGAATTTTCTTGCAATGTTAAGTCATATATCGTTGAAGTCAAGAAAAAGTTTGAAATCTAGTTTTGTTGTCATTTTATTTTCCTTAATTTAAATTAGTTTGATACATTTAGGGGTTCACTGAGACTCAATGACAGGATAATGCTCTTCGAATTAAGTGAATTCGTGTCAAATCTTTTCACTACTGAATAAAGGGAAATGAATGTTGTATTTCTTCCATCTGTATGAGCATCTGTAAGATTGGATGTTTGATAGTTTTCTAACATTTATCTTCACAATAGATTGAAAACTGTCCACTGTTTAAGAATGTCTTTCTAAAATAACATGATGAATTTCAGAATGACTTACATAGGCCTTCAGTTTTTGAGCTATTCACTAGGGGGCAATAAGATATATAGAAGGGCCCTAAGGAGCTTTGATGTAAGATCGTGATGGTCAGAATAGAAGATTCAGCTGTAGTTCGAAAAGAAAGATTCAGCTGTTGTTCATAAGGAAGATTCAGCTGTAGTTCGAAAGGAAGATTCAGCTGTAGTTCGAAAGGAAGATTCAGCTGTAGTTCGAAAGAAAGATTCAGCTGTAGTTCGAAAGGAAGATTCAGCTGTAGTTCGAAAGGAAGATTCAGCTGTAGTTCGAAAGGAAGATTCAGCTGTAGTTCGAAAGGAAGATTCAGCTGTAGTTCGAAAGGAAGATTCAGCTGTAGTTCGAAAGGAAGATTCAGCTGTAGTTCGAAAGGAAGATTCAGCTGTAGTTCGAAAGGAAGATTCAGCTGTAGTTCGAAAGGAAGATTCAGCTGTAGTTCGAAAGGAAGATTCAGCTGTAGTTCGAAAGGAAGATTCAGCTGTAGTTCGAAAGGAAGATTCAGCTGTAGTTCGAAAGGAAGATTCAGCTGTAGTTCGAAAGGAAGATTCAGCTGTAGTTCGAAAGGAAGATTCAGCTGTAGTTCGAAAGGAAGATTCAGCTGTAGTTCGAAAGGAAGATTCAGCTTTTGTTCAAAAAGAAGATTCAGATATAGCTTAAAAGGAAGATTCTGCTGTAGTTCGAAAGGAAGATTCAGCTGTAGTCAATTCCACATGAAAAATGCCCGAATTTGATGAAAATTCCTTCTGGCAATAACAAATTTTGAGCTATTTACCTAACTGATTCAAGTTAGGTAAAAAGGTCAAAATAATTATAAAAGTAGATGTACATTTTATAATTGATATTGAACTATGAAACATTTTGCAATAAAATTTTATTATCGAACAATCAAAAGGCGCACAGAAACATTTTATCAATATATATATATATATATATATATATATATATATATATATATATATATATATATATATAAATTATTTATCTGTATGAATTATTATTAAAAATAATAATATAATTCATATTGAAGCTGCTGAAGCAAACATCTAAAAAATCATCCATTGATTTCCTTCCGTAATAATTGTGCTCAAATACTACTTAAATTTTTTTATGTGCATACCAGAAATAACTATGACATTAATCCAACCTTTTAAGATTAACTTAAAGGAGCATGCAAAACCAAAATATTTTCCATTTTGAGCACATGCACAAACATAATAAGTGACGCTTCCAATAAACATTCTTTTAAGCCGAAAATTTGTAGAAAGTAATAACTAAATGTTTTATTTAAAAGTTTTAATGTCGCATTAAAAATCAATTTTTTTAAAAAAACAAATGTGATTAAAAACTTATATAATTTGTTGTTTTTACATTTTACAAGCTATATTATGCATATTTAATGTAGGAAACATTTAAATAGACCCAAATAAAACTACATATTTCTCTATTACAAAGCTAGAATTATATAACATATATTCTATATCATATGTAAGAATAATATATATTATTACATATCATTCCCAAGAACATAATACTTATTAGCAGTCGCTATTTTTCATCTCAGTGGTAAGATATAAAGAAAAGAAATACTCTCCTCTGTAGGGAGGATGAATGAGTAATTTAGCTTCCGCTGTTCGCGCTCTCATTCCTTACAAATATTATAGTTTGCGCTTGCACTGACGAGTCTGAAAAGCACAAGGGATCAGAAAAGGAAAAAGAGAAATAATTCGATTTTCAGAGAAGTCTCTTTGTCACGTGCCATTACCTTTATCGTCTGACTCCCCCTCATCTTTGTTACAGGAAACCTATGCGATCTGTATAGCAGGCATGACCTCTCTTGAAATGCTTCACGAACAAATTTTGAAAAATGCCATTACTTACATTGCGCCATTAATGTCAAAGAATATTTATTATATTCTAAGTTATTGTGAGAATACTGTGACCAAATCTTTTTTTTAAATAGGAAAATTTATATATACGTATTAAAATATGAAACTTGATATTATTAATATTTCCAGGATGTGTGAGAGTAATGTTTTAGTTAAAACTTCGAACGAAGTCTTTTTTTAATTTAAATATATTAATTTCATTTAGTATAATAAAAGACAAATTAATAATTCAATGTATGTAAAAATATGAAAAAGACCGGAAAAAAAAGTGTTACACAATAGAAATGTAAAGGAATTTTAGAAAATTATTAAATATTTTAAGATAAATCTCGTGTTATTAAGGTGTTTTTGAGAATATATAGTTTTATTTCATTTATCATACAAAATAAAGTTACTTTTTTTTAAATACGAATTATTTCTTATCTCTCTTTAATAATGAATATCTATATTTGTGTAAATATTTTATTTAATTTTCATTTAATGTACTCAAAAAGGATGTTAATGACCAAATAGAGCATACTTGTAAATATAGAAATGTTTGCTTTTCTTCATTAATTTGTTTAAATTATGATTTGCACATATCGTTTTCATTGAAAAATCTAATGATAATATACACTGCTTGCAACCGTAAATGAAAAACCCTGTAAGAAGCATACAAATAACATAAAATTTACAAAATGCATTAGCGGAAGTGAGATATGAAAAAGATTAGAATTTCAGCATAGAACCACGTCAGGCGCAGCTGTGGCACAACTTCAAAGCACTATTTAAGGCGTGGAGATTTCGACGATTTCAAGTTTGGCAATTGTGTTTTCTCAATGATCAATTATGCCTCGTAGAAAAAAGCGATCATTTTTTGATCAAGTACCCGAGTTCGACAAAGGAAGAACAGTGACCTACCGAGATTGAGGATTACCTTTCAGGGAAATCGATAGTCTTGTATGACGAAACCAAACAACTATAATACGGATGTGTTGTTGTTGTTACTTATCTCAGGTTGTCTAGCCTATGTTGTTGTTACTTATCTCAGGTTGTCTAGCCTATGTTGTTGTTACTTATCTCAGGTTGTCTAGCCTATGTTGTTGTTACTTATCTCAGGTTGTCTAGCCTAGCTAGACAACCTGAGATAAGTAAAAACAACATAGCCTAGACAACTCCCATAAAACCAAAAATATCTAAAATGTCTGAAAAAATGATAGGTCCCGAAGGACATCGTTTTTTTTCAAATTTAAGCATGTTAAGATATGTCCAGGGGAGGCCATATTGACGGAACACCAAGGACAGTCCTCTGCCCCTGTTGAAAGGTGATTCCTCTCGTATGCCCACTCAGATAGTGGGAAAAGGCCGTTTGATAAGATCTTGGACTAAAAGTTTGAAGATCTCACCCGGTCTTTTGGCGAAGTATCATGGATGATTGGGAGGAGTTTCCATAAGCTTATTGAATTCAGTTTTTTTTTCAACAAAGAAATCTCACTAGATGTGAGCTCTCCACCTGGGTTTACTCCCTCCTCTGACAGCAAGAAATCCGCTCTTTCAATCCCCTCTACACGTGTGAAGGGATCCATTGAGAATGCACTGTGTGTTCAGGTGATAGTCTCTCAAGAAGATTTAGCATGTCCAGGCTAGTTTGATCTCCAATAGTGCTCCAATTTAAAAGGTGCTGGATTGAAGCACGACTGTCAGATAATATCCAGATATCCCCTAACCTCTGCAGCATACTGTAAACCTCTTCTAATGGCAATTATAACTGTGATCTAAACACGGAACAGTTATCTGGGTTTCTTATTTTAAATTCTAGATCTCCGGAGACTGTGTTTATGTACACTCAACTGCCCGAGAATAGTCCCACCCCTTTACTATCATCTGTGTAAATTTTCAATGAACATAGAGGGATATTATGGATTGTTCCGACGTGTTCGATCACATCCACTTAAGTGCACCACTTAATGTGATGACAGGCAAATTATACGCATGGCAGGGACAGATTGCTCAGTCACATCACGAACCATAGCACAGCAAATTCAGTCTGTAACGCGTCATCCAGTGTCCTTTCTATAGTAAACAGACATTTTTTGTTGCTGTGATTTAGGTAAACCCATGCTTAATCAAGGGTCATAATGTATTTCCATTATCTCAAGCTAAATGGTTTTCATGCAGGATTCTATAAAATGTTTTGCTTTGAGCCACATGTCTCGACAAAAGCTGATAAATATTATGTTTTTCAGTTATTTTAAATTATAAATCTTGGTTTATAATTTTATTTATTGTTCCTACAGATATATCTAAAGACTTTGCAATTGATTTCTGTGTTGGCGGATTTTCTCTTGTTACAAGCAATTTCACTTTATAAACATATGAAACAGTACGTACCTTTTTCGGATATTCGTTTGGAGTCTTTTTTCCATTTAGAAAGAATGATTGACGGTTTTTACTTGTTCGATATATAATGTTGTTTATTTTGCGCATAGAAATTTTAATACAATGCAATTGACAACGTTTTTGAATTTTGGAATTAGAACATTTCTCTTCAGAAAGCGCAAAAACATATGCTTCAATCCACAACTTGCTTACATGCGACATTTGGAAAGAGAAATAAATTTATAAGTAGCAGACGATATTTCTCATTTCAAATAATAAGCTGTTGCCAAAAATTATTATTCTAAAACATTTACTTTTTAAAATTCTTTATTGAAATCGTTCCAAAAATGTGCTAATACCCTCTGTAAGTATTCAGTAATTATTTTCACAAGAAATATCAGTTTGATTTTGGATTTATTGAAATTTTCAAAACAGCAATGACTAAAATATTGTTGCTTAAAAATGTAGAAAATTTTTTTGAAAATTAAACAATACATTTTCTGGCAATTGTAATCAGCAATAATTTCAATTATTTAATAACGTTAAATTTTTTTTACATAAATTAAGAGTTACATACTTATCACATGAATGAAAACAACATTCTTATTATATCAATGGCAACTTATTCATAAAAGTTTTAAAAAAATTTGAATTTAATAATAAATTTTCACGCAGAGTTTAACACATGGAATAACTATGGATTCACGTTGTAGAAGAGATAAATTACGGTGACCAGAATGCATATCCTTAATAAATGAAATTAAAAGAAATTAAATTAGGCAAAAAAAAAATCCATAACAGTGAAATTTCGTATTTTCTATAAACTTAAGTTTTCAAGCTTTCTTAGCTTTAATGAAATAATAATTTTATTAATGAACTGAAAATAATACTATGAGATTTTTATTTAAGTGTTATATTACTTTATACATGCAATTATAAATTATTCATAGTGGTAAATTTGAAAAGAGAACATAAAGCAATGTTGCTTTTTAATTTTATATTGAAGTTCTTTTATTAAATTTAAGGAGATTAGTTCTTATTGTGAATCAAATTGCTTTCATATCACATGATAATAGCTGCTTTTTCACTGGATAGAAAAATGTTTCAAGCATGCAATTTTTTGCTGTTTGTACACGTCTTTAAAATTATGATAAAAAGAAAACTATTTTAGCTTAGACAACACAAGTACGATCTTTTCTAAGAAATCCAAATAATATGTATCGCAAATATATCGAAAAAATACATATTTTCTCATTGGTTTTCTAAGCTAATTACATGATGAATCAGGGAACACAATAGATACTCAATTCTTCAATATATTGTAATTCCAGGTTTTCTAGTGAACAAGGAAAGATCTATCCTCTCTGGGCAAATCATTGCTTTTCTTGCATGTTTTAATGATTTTCGAAAATTGAGGAATTAATTTAAAAAATTGTAATTTGAAATTTATTATTAAAATGGTACTTTATACAAACTGACACATCAGACAAATGCCTATGGCGAGTTTTTTTTAAATATATCCAAAATAGTAATAATCATTCTGGAAGTATAAACAAACAATTCCAATTTATACTAAGAAATTTAAACCTACTCCATGTTAAAGTAAAAAGTAAGCATTTGCGTGCTAAGCTTCAGCAAGATCATTGGCACTTGAAAGTTTAAATTCTTTAAACTGATATTTGTATGTTATATACTGGTATACCACTATGTGTGATATAAAGTTAAGAAAATGACATAAAACTTATTGCGAATTTATTTCAAAGCAATCATGTCCCGAACAAAATATATTTTTCTATATAGTATGTTCACTGTAAATATTAATAATCTGTAGATGGCACAGATGCCGTATAATCCATGATTACAAATTCTGAATTGTTTTGGCGATGGAGAAATGTTGCCAAGATGACGTATCGTGACGTGCGCGATGACGTAAATAGTAAGGTTACCAAAATAGAATTTTCTGCATTATTCTTATAGGTCTCCATATGTATGAGGTAATAGAAACGAGGTTGACAAATAAATAAGAAAATCCCCTCAAAAAATCGCCAAACTCAGAGTTTGGCATCATGGATTATGCGGCTCCTGTGCCTCTGTAGATATATTTAGAAGCAATTAATAGAACTTGCAATAAAAAAACTGCAGATTTTTAATCTATAGTAGCTAAAAGAAATAACTTAAGTTTTTATAAAATCATTTATTTTTTAATATATTTTATCTAAAAAAAATATAGATATATATGTCATTAATGGGTGTCAATTTAATAACAGATAAGTAAATTTTAAACTAAAATTCGAAGTTTTTCATAGTTTTTAAAAAATTGTGGTTAGAGTTAAATGAGATTTATAATTAATATTGAATTGAATCTTAACTAATAACAAAAAAAACACTTATGTTAGAATAGCATATCTTTTTTTATATAACTTCATATATTCCAAAATTGTGAAGACAAAAATTGATTGAAGTACAACGTCAATAATTCAAACTACTAAATTTCCACAATACTTTTCACCTAACTAAAAATATAAAGCAATTACTCAAATTAAATGTTTTCGTTTTTTCCTCACTTTTATTAATTTTGTGACTTTACTATCAAATAGTAAGAGACATTTTGGCTTACTGAAGGAAATAAAATAATTTTTTTATTACTGTTAATGAACAAAATACTAAAAAGACCTTTATGATATCTTGTCACGCATTTTGTTAAAACAGTAAACTAATAACAAAAAAATACTCAAACAGTGAGTCCTTCTCTCCCACACTATGAAGTTTCTCCTCTATTCCGTATTCACAAAAATAAAACAATATTTCCAAAAGGATCTTAATGTGTATTTACTCTCAAAAGCAAAAAAACATTATAATTATGGTAACTATGTTATAAATATGAAAGGGCAAAGAATATAAGTAGAAAAGCAAGCAATTAAATTTATAAAATCATTTTGCAAAAGTATTTATTATTATAAACATACTATATTTGATAATATAATAACGCAAAAAATAAAGGATTTGTCGCATAAGATTGGATATAAATTTAATATTTTCTCTCAGCTATAAAGCCTATTTCAAGTCTTCTTAATTTTTTAATATGTTTTTTCTTTTAGTGAAGTATAATAAATATGTCAATTTTAAATAAGTTTCTGAGATTTGATAAAAAATTGGCTCATACATAAAAAACAGAAATTTTAAAAATGGCATTACTTTTGAAGGATTTACAGCTAAAAAAATATTTTAGATTTTTTAATTACACTGCTGTATTTAATCATTAATCATGCACAATATCTATAAGACATCATTAAAAACACTTGTAAACTTTTTAAAACTATTTTTAAATTGTTAAATATTTTATAATATGAAGTATCGTTTCTGAAACTTCGTAATGAATACAGCGTTCTACAGTATATTAATTGACATGCAGATATATAAAAATGTTAATATATTTGAATAGGCTCTTAAGTAATTATTGTACTCTAAATATGTTCCTAAGCAACTGTTGTAATCTAAATAACTTCCTAGGCAATTATTGTGTAATCTGAATGTCCATAAACAATTTTATTCTGTATCAATCTAATTATTATACTTTATATACGACAAACAAAAATGTTTAAGAGATGAATGCAATCTAATATATAATTTCTTTCTTTATTATTCTGTTCTTTAATCATTCAATAAAAGTATTATAATTCATCCTTTGAAATTATTTGGATCATTTATTACTTTACGATTAGAAACTAGTAAGAGAAAACATTTAGCAATTATACCATCAAACACAGTAAAATAAAACATTTAGCAGTTATACCATCAAATTATAACCAATAAATAATTGGAAAACCATTAATTTTGGAAATAATTCTTTAAAGCCAACATTGTTGTTGTGAACATAAAATTCTAATCATATTTACCATTATTATAGTTCTCTTATTCGTCTAAGAAGTGATACGAATCTCATTTAAGGACAAACATTAATTTATCAGCTCATACTCAGTACTTTATATTTGTTTTTGTCCAAAACATAGTCGATTGGTGATAAAAGTAGCTTTACACCTTGCAGGGTATGTTGGCTGATGCGAGCAATGTACAGTTAAGAGCTATCCTGTTGATAAAATGCATTGGGCAACCCTTGATGGGTAGGGAAGTGACATCATCCGTAGCACATCATTCATGTAACGTTGGACTGTTATATTGCCGTAAATAGGAACCAGAGGTAACCTGGAATCACGCCCTGAATCATGATGCCACATTGTCGAGTTGTGGGGCGTTCCACAGAGGCTGCAGGATTGGAGCTTTTTCCACACCGATGCTACTCTCGTACACGGCAACTGTCACTGAAGACACAGAAGCTTGTATCATCTGAAAAGACGATCCTGTGCCACTCCATCTTATAAATCGCTCTAATCCTGCGTTATACCTAGCGTTGACGTCTCCGCTGTGGAGTCAACGGCAATATTCTTAACTGACACAATGAGCGCAAGCTGCTAGCAACCAATAGATGGTAAATGGTTCTGCTCGGTATGGGAGCATTCAAGGTTCTTGAACATACAGCAGAAATTCAGTTGACGTGCTTTGCAGGGTCACATCCACCTCCCATCGGAAGTTCACCGAGCTTTAATGGCACCTCACAAACGTTCCACAGTTCCTCGTTCCGACCATCTTCGCCAACCCTGTGAACACGTCAAGGTGTTTGTCAATTGTATTTTGCAGTTAAGACGAACCTGCTCTTCTCAGTCCGATCACAATGCCCTTCATAAAATCATCTGGATATGACTGTTGACGATGTCTTGGCATTCTCTTCAATTACAGGCGTACTTTATGACAAGAACACACTTTCAACAATTATTTTCTAAGCTGCAGTGAAGGCGCGAATATTGCCTACTCTGCCGGTACCTTCCCCTGTATCTTATCCAATGTGCGCTGGAGAGATGCGCATGTCACATCATTTGGATGATTCGGTAAGGTACTTCTACTCTGAAATTTGTATAATTTTCCTGCCACTCTCTTGGCAGTATATTTTTCACTGTCGGGGAGTCTATATATATATAGTATTATAAACTGTAAACTAGAAACAATCTATGATAACTTGTAGGGAAGAATTCAACTAAATTTGTTTTCCTCAAACAGTTTGTATTCTATATGTAATTAAAATTTAAAAATGTAATCGAAGTAATGAAGGATATTCCTTTTAAGTTTTATGTGCTTTTTTTATCATATATTTTAAATTAATTTCCATTCTGGAGTATTTTGTATTTACTTACTAAAATTTCCTGTCTCGCTGGAATTACAAATGCTGCTTGAGGGTATTACTGAAACAAAATAAATGTCATAAACGTTGAGAGAAAAAAAAATGTTGTATTCTTCAAATGAAAAAAAAAAAAATATTTTGCAATTAAATCTTTCGAGATACTGGATTCTTTTATGAAAGCAAGTGGAAGTTTGAAGCCATTATTTTTACAATAAGAAAAACTAATGAAGATAATTAGATAATGGAATGCCTTAAAAAATTGTTTCAGTTATTTTTTTTCCACCGTTGAAAACATACATGAACATTAATTTAATTCTTTGAACTGTTTGTCTAAAAAACTGGAAATTTTATGATAAAATTTGATACTGTTTTTGATTTAGCATGTCATATAAATTTCCCCGAAAAAACTCCATTTAAAACTGTAATCTTAATGTAATTTGTTTACTTTTACAATATTTTTATTTTTACATTTAAGCTTGTTTTTTATGATAATGAGAATTTCCAAAGCTTTTTTAGGGAAGTAATTCTGAGATTTTTTTTTATACTTAAACAGTACGACTTGGATTTCATAAATCAAAAACGAATAACTGAAGAACAAAATATCAATTAGCAAAACTAAACATACACAGATTTTGCATGGAAAACTTAATGCGTGACAATAAAAGTTAAATCCTTTAAACAAGGGTATGCGTCTTATTTTCACATCAATTCTAATTGCAAATATATTTTACTTTCATTTTCTCTGGTTATTTAAACTAGCAAACATTGAATACAGTAATGTTTCCATGCATTTGAATTCCTTTGGAAGCCTTGTTGTTTTAACTACATAAAAGTTAGTCACTTTTTTACTTTTACTGCATATTTCACTGGAAGTATTGAAAATGAATTTTCAATAGTAAACTTCTGCTGAAACATAGACGTATGTTTTTCGACTAATTACTTTCCAGCATTTTGTGCATAAATTAATTAAATGCAAAATTTGTGAGTACAATCATCTCGTTACGTTTAATGGATGTGTGCATATTTCCTGCCATATTTCGTTCATTTATTTATTCATACTTCCTTAAAACTCAATTGCATTTTCTTATTTTTAAAAATTTGTTTCTTAGATCATGTTTTCATGAACATAAATTAGAATAAAATCATGATTAAGTCATTATTCAATAAAACTCAGTTTAAATGATAAAAACAAAAGACAAAATATATTCAAGAATTCAAAAATATATCAAAGGTACAAAATGAAATTTAAGTAAAATATGAGACTCCCAAAATTTAAAAATTAACAGAATTATAAATTACGGCATTATATAAAATGTTTCATAAAAAAATTCAAATAATGGAGTGTCAATGTTCATGTAAATAATTTAGTTCATTTGGGAGAGAAAAGTTTTGTAGGTAGCCAAAACAAAGATTTATTTCACCATTTTTCATATCGCCATTTTTATTGCATATACTTGTCTTAACAAATATATCGAGGGTTATTGGCATCTTTCATATTGTTAGTAATGGTTTCCTATATTTATTTTGATAGTAAATTGTTGTATATAAACGTGTGTGTGGCATAGAGGTAAGACAGCAAGTTTCGGAGCAGAAAGCATCGGGTTCGATCCTACTGACTATTGAGCAACCGGGGATGGATGTTACGTTTCTATTTTCACAATCATTGAGGTTAGTGCTAGGGAGTTTCTGGATTGCCTCTTTTGCGTCACTTGAATTCATTCGTTAACATAAATATTATGTAGCCTATTACATATTATTTATTTATATTTAAACTAGAAAAACGGAGCACAAATAATTTAGAGTGTTCCATATAATTACTCGAAATCGCAAGATTTTAGGCAGAGTAATAAAATATTTATGTTATGAGAAAAAGATGTATATATCTCACACAGCATTTGTAACAGTATAAAGCACATAATACACTTATTGAAAAATAGAAATTGCTAACCAAGATTTTATACCATGTTCGAACTGCATTTTTAAACGCGTTTAAGTCTCAACAAAATTTTCTCCATGTGGCATCTTGTGATTTAATTTAAATACGTTACAATCAATTTAAAGCCATTTGTTGAAATATCGAAAATTGATCAAAATAAATACAAGTGAAACAAAATTCTAAAAATTAATAATATAGAAGTATTAACAAAAATACTTAGTACAGATCAAAAAAATTATATTAAATTGGAGAAGAAATAGATTTATCAATGACATTCGTTGGTTTCGTCTTTATCATCTCAAATATCATAATCTTAATTAATGTCATTTTGCTCAATAAATATTCAATATAAAGCAACAACAATTCAACCATGAAAAATATTAAAAAACATCACATATTATTTATAGTAATAAACAGTAAATAAAGTTTGAACAAAAGTCAATATTTCTTAAATCAGTTTCAAGTGTAAGATAACTCGAACGCGGTTTTCAGCGTGGTGTTAAAGTTAAATCAGATTTAACTTAAAATTGATTTAAAAATGGCAATGCGAACGGGTTATAAGACATGTTATAGTTTTAAGCTGAAATTACGCGTAAAATTTTAAAACGAATTTCATTTCTTATACGAGGGTCACCCTGAATTTTTTGAGATACAACTAGGTGGTTAAAGTTATACTTAGAAAATATTAGGTGTGTTCAAAGTAGTTTCCTCCAGCATCAATGCACTTTTATAGACGAATTTACCACAGATTAAATGCCTCAAGCTATTCATTTTTTGAAATAGATGAAAAAAATGCATTTATAGCCACATCAATCTCTTCTTCTGAATGAAAACGACGTCCATGTATGTTCTTTTTTAGATTAAAGAATAACCAAAAGTCGCACATAGCTAGATCAGGTGAATACGGCGGATATTCGATCACTTTAATTTGTTTTTGTTTAAGAAACTCAACTGTTAATCCGGCTGTATGTGAAGATGCATTGTCATTGTGAAGCATTAAAACCCTAACATTCAGTTCTTGTAGAATTTCTGGAAGAAATTTAGTGTTATTACCAGTTTGCTGTTACTGTCTTCTGTCCTTCCAACTTGACAGCTTTGACCAATCCCGTACTTCTGAAGAAAACGGCATACATCACTTTTTTCAGTGCGTGTTGTTTTTTCACCATGGTCGGCATGGGATCATCTTCCAAAACCCATACTTTGCTTTTTTGACGTGTTGGAAGGTCAAAAAACGGTATGTACATTTCATCACCTGTTACAAATTTAAAAATGATGCGGTGGCTACCATAATTTAGAATTTAAAAGTTTCTTTACTGATTCTGACACGCTCCTCTTTTTGATGCTCAGTTAGATTATGGGGAACCACGAACGGCAAACCACGAATGGGGAACCACGAACGGCAAACCAATTTCTTCATATGCAATTCTTCATGAATGATTTTGTGTATGGCTGCGGATCCAATGTTATATATAAATTCCCTCTGTATCATTTGATAGTTACAGCTATTATCATCCATTAACATTTTTCGTATGGCAGAGACATTATCAGGGATTACTGCCGACGGCGGCTTTCCTGTGTGTTCTTCATCATGAAGAAAATTGTGACATCTTTTAAATTCTCTAAACCATCTGAATACAGTAGCACGAGCTGGAGATTCATCACCAAATGCTATTTTCAACCGTTGAACACATTCTTCTTGATTTAATCCTGCTTTAAAATCGTAGAAAATCATAGCGCGAAAATGTTCTCGCGTCAACTCTATTTTCTCTTGTGTTTAAAATTTATTCTACGCTGAACAAGTTGAAGAAAGTCAGTAAAAAATCGTCTTCTGTGTTAAAATACTTTGTATTTTAAAATTAAACCATTATTTTTATTTTGTAAATTCTCGTCTGCGCATATCTCAAAAATTTCAGAGTAACCCTCGTATCTATGGTTTCCAAAAAACATGGTACAGGAAATAAGCAGTATGTGACGACTTAAAGATTTATAGCCGGGAAATTTTTCTTCCTACGCAAACAATACCCTTCCTGTTTATCAATGAAGGGAATAATCTCTCTGTTTCAAAAATAACACTCTATCTACTTGGAAAGAAGTTCAAAAATACGTCAGAGGCTCGGGAAACCATACACACACATTGCCCCCATTCCAATATTGGGCGCCTCGCCTTTCCGCATCAACTGCTACCAACCGAACCAGCATAAACAGAACATTGTTTTCAGAGACTAAAGAAAGTAATTATCTTCCTTAACCTGATTGGATGTCCCAAGTGGTTCGCTGATTGGATCATTAGAAGTCGTTTTCATATGGGTTGAGAGCACATTTAGAACAAAGTTAATAAAAAAGCATGTCAATATTGACACTCTTTAACAAAGAACTTGATATTAGATAACGTTTGCAGTAGATAACGTGCTTTGTGGAGATAAATTTATTTTATTTTATTTATTCTTCATATTTTAGAGATTTAAAAAAGTAAGCGAATACTAGAAGAAAGGAATATAACGTGCATTTTGAAGAAAACGTTGAATATTTATGAAACTAAAAGTACTTACTAGATTAAAAAATGTTTTTCCATATGCAAAATTATTATTATTGTTAGAAAAAATGCATGCAAATAATTTATAATTAATAAAATATGTTTCTCATTTTTAAAACGTTTTAAGGCTTTTACATCACACAAATATGAACAAACTTATATGCAATATAGTGCGTGCAAATTTGGGTTTGTAGCTGAATGATTCATTTCTCTCTCTCTCTCTCTCTCAATCAACAACAAATGACATTTCCTAAATATTATTATTATATAAATTCTAGCATGATTTCGTTAAAGGAAATAACTCACAAAATAATATTATGAAGAGAATAGGTTAGAGGAATGTAAAAAATACATTAAGTATGTAGATGCTACTTATCTAAAGATATCAACAATGACTTTTATAAATTTTTGATTACAAATGATTGGATAATACAAGAACAAATTTTTATGCTCTTGGGTTGGCAGTTAAAGAGTGCCTCAATATTCATCAGAGAAAGTACACTACAATTTTTGTTTGAATATTTTGTTTCAAAATGTGTACTCATCAAAATTATCCATTTAAAATTTTATTTTATAAACTTTTCTAGTGATACTGAAAGCACTTTTCAAAAACAAGATGTATAGGCTAGAAAATATGTTAATACAAATATTTAAATTAAAAATAATGATATTTTCAGCAAATTTTGTATTCAGAGTTAATATATCAATATACATCATATGAGAGTTAACATTTACGAAAAATAAGTAATTAAAAAACTTAGATTTATTGCGTCATTTGTTCTATTATCATTTGCAAATCGGTTATTACTTTGTCCTGATTAATTTAATAATAAATTGTTATTTCTTAACCGTGTGACATGGCAGTCAAATAACTATAATTTACAAATGTTTGCATATACTAATATAATTGCTTATAATAGTATTCATTTCACATTCACTCAACGATATATATTAACTTGCGAGTTTACTCTTGTAAAAAATATCTAAACAAAGCTGCAGGTTTATTTTATGTCAAATATTTTTTCCTTATTTGACAGAGTAGATGAATTAGTTTGAATGGATTGTCTCTCGCTCAAAGGTCATTTTTTGCACACGAGGGCTAATTAGACCGGGACCTACGGATTAAAGTGGATTCTGAACCACTACAAACATCCATGCCCAAGGTGGGATTCGAACCCACGAACTGTTGAAACGAAGGCAAGAGCGCTAACCATTCGGCTGCCAGCTCGGCGATGAATTAGTTTGAGAAGTTCAAATTAATAAATTTACAACAAACGCAATAAGCATAGTTAAAGACAAGATAGAGGCCCGGTAACTTGGTGAGATAATATATCGCTGTTATAAAAGTAAGAAATTGTTTCGACACCGACACAGCCAATGAACATCATGCTGATGGGACTTATTATCGTTACAATTTCTGTACGGTCCATTATCCATTCACTAATGTAGCCTTTTCAAATAATTTACAAATAATGTTTGCATATACTAATATTCAGTATATGGACAGTAGGGTACTATATTGACTCCACGTAGTGGAAATCTTAAGGTCCGTAAGATAAGATTTCCAAGTGGCCTTAATATTCCCACGTAGTGGAATTCTTAAGGCTGTTCATAAGGCAATTAATTATCTACTACTTTCTGGGTAGAATTTTTGAAGACAGTTGAACCATATTTAAATGTCCCATTTTAAAGCTAAGAAAAGTAGTAGCCTATATATTTATGCAGAAGCACAACATCTATCTTTCCTTTTACGACACTGAACGAACTTAGTATCTTTCAGTCTGTAAAGTGTTTTCCACTCATTAGATCATGGTAAACCCTGAGAGGAACAAATTGACATTGTCGTTTAAGGAATTAATGTGCACTACTGGCCACTGTAAATGCAACACCCTGAAGGAAGTGTAAAAAAAAACATATAATTCACGACATGTATTAACAGAGGTAAGATATGCAAATGGTTAGAATTTCAGCGCAAACGCACATCACGCGCGCCTGTTGCGCCAAAGCTCTATTTTAAGACTCGGGGATTTCGGCGATTTCAAGCTCGGCAATTGGGTTTTTCTTGTGGTTTTTTTTTTTTATTTTTTTTTTTATTTATTTTTTAGAAAAACGATCAATTGTGCCTCTTAGAAAACAGCGATCTTTTTTATGATCAAGCATCTGAGTTCCACAGAGAAAGAATAGTGCCTACCGTGATTGTGGATTATCTTTCAGGTAAATCGGTAATCTTGTTGGACGAAACCAAATATAACAGTAATACAAATATGTGATCATTAGATGCTGGGGGTATTAAGGACCGACGTATTCGATCATATCCACCTCAATGCTCACTTCACGTGATGGCAGGCAAATTGTGCGCATGACAGTGACGGATCGCTCAGCCACATTACGAAAAATGCCGATGGTGCATTACAGACAGCAATTGAGTCTGTAACGCATCATCTAGTGCCTGCGCGTACCATTCCATGCCATTTACAGTAGTGTTGGCAAGACATTCATTGCTTCGTCTACTCTTGACACAGAACTACAAACGTATTTGCTGCCAATGGTACGATGAAAGAAGGATGTGCATGGTAGAATGGAATGAAATTATTTTTATTGACGAGTCACGCTTCTGTCTCCAGTATCACGATGATCGCATTTGAGTCTAGAGACACCGTTGAGAGAGGATCCTAAGCGTTATGCACTGCCACACTGGTACAGCATTGGGTATTACGGTATTGGGTGTATTGGATATCACTCTCACACTCTTCTAGTACGCATAGCCGGTACTTTAAACAGCCAGCGCTTCATCTCTGAAGTGTTGGAGCCAATTGTCCTTTCTTACCTACATGGCTTGCCCACAGTCATATTTAAATAAGATAATAAGCGACGACATGTGGCATGTATTGGCTAAAAGTTCTTCGTTAATTGCGGTACTGAATTGCTTCCCTGGCCGGCTCACTAATCGGATATTTCGCGCATAGAAAACATGTGGTTCAAGATTGCTCAATGATTAACCCAGATTACATCATTAGCGGCCACATTAGATCAGTTTCGGCAACGTATAGAAGCTGCTTGGTCTCCTGTACTCCAAGAACACATCAAAAGTCTCTTTGAATCAATACCGTAGCGTGTAGCAGCGGTGATCTCCAACAATGGTGGCTACTCTAACTACTGATTTTGGAAGGGACCTCGCTTCCCAGAAATCTATAAACTTAAACATTTGATACTTGGTCAATATATTATCTACAAAATAAATTTTGCTGTGGTAATTCTGTTCTTTTTAGAGTTGCAATTTGGGTGACCTGTAACGTAGATAGCACTTTGTTTTAGCATATTTGTAGTATAAACTTAATTTATTTATGTTAATATGATCTTTATTATTATTTTTATTTCAGGAAACATACCAAGCATATAATGGAGAGAGATTATACAAAATATACAATACTAATTACAAATTATTAATATACATTTATCATTTTTACTTTGATAGTAACTGAAAGGTAAGCAGTTTAGCGTTTAGATTAATATAGTAATTACTATTCGGGTGTATGTACCCCACCTCCACATGCTCAATTCATTTCAAGTGTGTGTGATTTAAGTCTACATTCAAATAAATGTCCAGTTTGAATTAGCTTTCATTTGCAGAAATTGACTGCACAGAGAAAATTTTCTACTAGCTCAAAAGAAAAAGAAAATAAAATAGAATAGCATTTGTTATTAATTAATAAAAATAAATAATATAAATTTCAATTGCAATATTTTCAAAGATTACAGATATCAAATTTACTACTTTTATTTTTAATAATTTATCGTATCCATAATCTTTATTATAAACATTTTTCAAGGAACAAAAAAAAAAAAGCAGATGATTACATAGTAAATTAGTTTCAACGAACATGTATTACTTATATCCAATAATTTTTTTACCAAGGTAAACAGTATGTATAACCAATTGATAATACAACAGAAGTATCTATATTTTTTGATAACTGGAACATAATAAAAGAATTAGAAAATTAGTTAAAGAGCACAAGTAAATGTTTTATGATTTTAAGTTTATATTTCAAACGCATATTTTCAGAAGTTAATGGAGCATATTAAAATATTTAATAGCATATAAATTAATTTTGTATATATATATATATATGTATATATGTATATATATATATATATGTATGTATGTATGTATATATATATATTTATGTTTGTATATATATATATATATATATATATATATATATATATATATATATATATACATAGTGTGAATAGATTAAAACAAGTGGCCCTTAAGAATATGAAAGATTATAACAATATAATTGCTTTGTTTCAATAATATGCATTACTGACTTTTGCCGTTGCAGAAAATATCAAGATTGAAAACATAAAAGTTTCTTTACTTAATATATATCTAAATTCAGAACAATAAAAAAATTAATACAAATACAGTTTATAACAGGCACAAATTTCTTTTTATGACTAACCATTTTGTACGACTAAATTTAAAATGACATTAAACCACAACATTTTTCTTTAGCGAGAGATTTGATTAATGATATTTTGGAAAGGTAACAAATGTTGTTAAAAATATGATTCATGAATAATGTACAAGACGAACGAAATGTTTCGTTCCTTGAAGCAAAATTTAATTAAAAAAAAAACATTTAACGTTTTAATAGTCAGATGAAGTGATATAAATTATATGTGTAAATGTTCTAAATTGGAAGTAGCAAAGTTAATTTTTCATCTGTAAAATTTACAAAATATATGTACAATGCTTTTTTTATATTAAATTATTATAAATGTTTAATCCAACAATTAGAAACGGTACAGCAAAGGAATTATATTTATATATATTGAAGTTTACAATGTAAAAATAAACTTTATATTTCGGATGATACATGAAGTACATAATCTTATAAATTTATAAATTTCATTAAAATGTTATGAAATAAAACCAAAGAAATGTAAGCATGAATTCAAGGTCACATAGATTGATTTTTAAATGTATAAGTTATAAAATTTTGGGGATATGAGGAATAACTCTCATTATTCTGCAGTTTAAAATACATAATTTTGTTTTATAAAATTTATCTGTTACCGTTGCAGTTTTTAACTACATATGCGCATAACGCTGTAGGTATTAGATTGACAAGATGAGGTTACATAAGAACATTATATAAATAATAGATACATTTTAACATTAATAAATTAAAAACTAATGATGTAATTATTCATTTAATTAATTAATTACATCATTAAAGTATATAATGCATACTTAAAGTATATAATTAATCATTAAAGTTTATGAAGCATACTTAAAGAAAAAATCCTTATTATTATCATTGAAGGTAAAATATAGGCATAAAGATAGAAAAAAAAGCTCAGACTATTATCTAAGTGTGATGCTGAAAACTGAAAGAAGATTTTGGAGCTAGAAAGGTCAGAGGGCTGCTTTAAATCATTCTCTTCTGCCATTGCTAAATTCTTTACTGAACTATATTCTATACTTCATCTGAATTTATCTTCCCATCTAGTCACCACCAAGCTTAGCTATATATATATATATATATATATATATATATATATATATATATATATATATATATATATATATATATATATATATATATAAAATGGTTAAGTTTGCTCTTTGATCATTGATAAAATATTAATCGGAAATTTTCGTTTATTACCTGCTAGTATATACCTTTATCATTAAATGTCATGCAAAATGCAACTGAAATAAAATTTCTTCCCTATGCTAATAAAATACAAAAAATTTGAATCTTATTATAAATATACAAATATAACCTAAATTAATGAATTGCCTTATTTACAAAATTGAATTGTTCCTGCAATTAATTTAACTAAATATAAGCATCCCTTTACATCAGCCATACTCAAATGAATAAATTAATATTTTAATAAAATTTTATTTCAAAAGAGAAAGGGACTTCCTACTAACATATTATCTCTATTAATGTAGTCTACTAATATCTAAAGTCAAATTCAACTATTAAAAGCTTCTAACAAGTACTTATATACCAGAAAATATTCAAACAGATCTCAGAGCAAGGAAATCTTATGTTATTTTATCGATTCTAAAATGTTTCGGAAAATATTTTACATTCAAAAAATTTCATAGAAAATTACTGCATGAAATATTCTTTTTACTAGCTTCCATATTCAAGATTTTGAATTGTTTCGGTATTAATTGGTGTTAAGATTTACACTATCTGTGTTGGCAACAATGTCAGTAGGAAAGAACAGTACCATAAACATGAAATTTTCCTTTATGTGTCTGTAGAATCAGTCTCTTTCGATTTTCGACACTTTTATATTCCACCTTAATTTTCACTGTATTCTTAAGTCAGGTAAAAGTCAGAAAAATTCCTCACCGCTTCTAACATCTTCACATTTGAGAAATCTCCAATGAGAAATAGTTTTTAAATTATTTTCTATTTTTGATACATCTACTACACAATTCCAATTACGCTTAGTGAAATTGAAATTTTATTAATTACATTTTAAATCTTATATTTCAATAGTGATGTACGAGAGAATTTAACTTTTAAGTTGGGCTCGAAAGGTAATATGGTTATAATAGTAAACATGTTTTTATAAACATACGAAACATTTTTCTTATACAAGATGTATAATTTCTTCTTAATTACAACAGCATATTAAGTAATAACAGTTTATAAAATGTATGACAGGAATTATCGCTTCAATTTCTATGGTAAAAAAACGATTGATTTATAATATATGAGCATAAAGACAAACTGCGTATCAAGAAAAAACATAAATAAAAAAAATGAAAAGTAAAGTAATTCAGAATACATCCCGTTAAATTACATTGAATAATCTGCTGTAAACTGCAAGTGAAATATTCGATTCAATATTTACGTTTAGAAATATTTCTCCAGTATTTAATAAAATTTCAGAAAGTTTAGACAGAATTTTTCTGCGATATTTTGGTATAAAAGTGAAAATGACATTGGAAAGTATTTTTAAAAGGAAAATCGTGCTTGGAAATCTGATAACTGTAAAAAAAAAATGCACATCTTTAAGTTATAATAAAACTATTTGGATAAATAAATCTATATTTTTCGTATTTAGTGAAATAACAACTTAGAATAATGCTTAGTACACAAAGCAAAAAATTTCCTGTTGCATAAATTAAACTCTACACATTTTACTGAATTTGTAATAGGCAGCATAACAGTAAAACAATGGATGATAAATCATTTCAAAGAATTAAAATATTCAGATTTATTTTGGATAAAAAAATTTATTCGATACTTAATTATTTGCTTATAAGAATAAAATTAAGAGAAATTACTTATATAAAAAACTTAACATTAGTTATTAAAATTCAAATGAAGCTGTTCAAAAAATTAAAATATATAACTATAAATTTAAAGCTAGAAAATAGAAAAGTTTTAATTCTGAATTACGTTTCAAAACAATGATCTTACCAGCTACGTTTGTTGAAATGTGCCGGAAGTCAGAAAAATAAAAAATTAATTCTTGGAAAAGGATATTTTTTCTTTTGAGTATATACGGATAATTTTCTTAAAATATTAATATGAACTTATTTTATTTTCTAAGTGCTACTAAAAATATTTTACATTTGTTTTTACCTATGATATAAAAGCTACTTTTATTACAATATATACTTATATGGGTAATAAAATGTTAAAAGTTTTAACTTTAAGAACCACCACCAACAAAATGAATGTAAACTTAAAAAAATATTCCTTGTAAAACATTTCCGAAATTGAATATTAAAAATAGGTTGAGGCAATATCAATTTGAAATTCTATATTTGAAGTTTACCATTTATAATATTGTACAATTAAAAAAAATCATTATACTCAAGAAATTTTTAATGAAAAATATGAGCAGATTTATAAAAAAAAAATACTGCATAAAAAATAATTAAATAAAAATTTGCAGTAATAACTTACAATAGATAATGGAAAAATTTTAAAAAAAATCAAAGGTTATTATTATTCTAATGCACTTTATTGTATTATGGAAACACCTGCCGATAAAAAGTATTATTCTGTATTAAACGCTCTAAAATAGGACATAATGTTTCATTCATATCGGAGTTTGATTCTTTGTAGGCCAAGGTAGATGTTTATATTCACCCTCGCGATAATCAAAAACATAGTTGAAAAAGTCAAACTACATGAACAGGTGCATTATCATGATGGAAAATTCCATCTGCTGCAGAAAGCAAAGTTTGCATTATAAGATAAACTTAATGAACTAAAACTGTTCTACACTTCTCCATTCTGATCCTTTTCTCCATTCATGACTGATTCACCTGCATGTTTGACAGTTGTAAGTGCAAAATTACCATCAGCCCTTCAAACGCGCAGGTGCCCTTCAAACGCGTATCTATTCTGTTGTAGAGAAAAGTTTTAAAGACAATGCATCGACCATATTGCTTTCTTCTATTTTATCAATAGTCAAGATTTTGGGAGTAAGACATCACTTTTGACTGTCACCACCATCTGCAAAGGGTCGCTTGTAAATTTCCGCTCTGCAAAAAATGCTCCACTGTCAGTCATTTATGAAGAATAAAAGCAAATCATCTCAAGTGTCAATGATTGTAATTGGAAGATGCCTTCCAATTACAATCATTGACACTGAAGAACCCAGATACTGATCCAGATCTCTATAGTAGTTTTTGCTACAGCTATTAGCTATTTAAATATAACAATCCGTTTCCATATTCAACGGTCTTTACCACAGCACTTATTTTTCCTTCTACTATTTTGTTTTGCAGAGCTTGTTCTGTCGCACTATGAGCATGCTGTTCAAGACTAGTAACTCTAGAAATACCGAAAAATTAAGTTGTTTCTGTCACATTTTTACTTGAATTAGGCTTGTATCGATAATATGGCCTCTTTGAAAATAGGAGAAATCTGTCATTTTAGGATTTTAAAAATAATCCAGGGAATATAGATTTTCCATAAAGCACACCACATACTACTAAAATAAATATTTTTATTTATTAAAAAAAACTGGCAACATCTATTATATTTTAATGCTTACAAAATGCATTAAAACTGTCGCTTTTATTTACGGAACTTTCCATTATTTTGATAACCACCTATAAATTGTTAACATGTATAGTAGATATAAAAAATGCTTAGTTATTTTATGTTGTTGTTGTTACTTATGACACTTGGACAAGCCAAGCTCACTATGCTGTTGACTAAGCGAATTTAAGTCGGTAGGGTGCGTCTTTCGCTTATCTAGAGCACCAAAAAAGGTGAAAGTTTGCATTTACTCTAATCTAATCGATAGATGGTGCCATTAGAAGATTTACTTCTACAATTTTGACATTGATCTGAAGTGAGATGAAAATTACAACCATACTAACTGCTCAATGACCAATCATACGTTATCAGCATAAAACTGAGCCATTTTATTATGAAATTATTTCTTTCATATTTTAATTTCCCATTATATAGACAAATCAGCACTCATTAAAAATATATATACATAAAGATTAATATACATAAGGTAAAGAAGCCCAAAAGACTTTCAATAATATTTTCGTAAACACTATAACCATTTTAGCTATAATTTAAAATAAAATGCTGAAAAAGAAGCTATGTTTATTTCAATATCCAAAAAAAAAATACCAATAAATAAAAATGTACCAAATAGAAATAAAAACTTACTTATTTTAAAATAGTTTTAACTAAATATGATACAATATAAAATATATTCAGGAATTTGAATTCCTTTTTTAATGTAGCAATTATAAATAAAATTAAAATCTAAAAAAACATTTTCCTTAAAAAACATGTAAAAAATATTGGCATTAAAATCATATAAAAATATATCAATATTTTTAAGTATATTGCTTGGAAAAGAACGAGGAAAACTATTCAATGTGAAATACAAATTAATGATGTAGAATAACTTTAGTGCATTCTACAACCATTTTTTTTCAAATGAATTTATAAATTATCTTTATAAATAATAGAATTCAAATTTTAATTTAATGAAGTACATGCAGTTTCCACGATCAAAAACAAAGAAGTAGAAATAAATAAATGTGGCATTAAATTTTCTTTTCGTACTTTCATTAACGTTTTTATTTGAAAAGACTAAAATATCACATAGGAAGTTTTTCCATGAATTGAAAACATAGATCGAATTTCGTAGAAATTAATTACTTCATTTTACTTTTCAATTCTCCAAAATAAGCAGAAAATAAATACTTCATGAATATACATTGCAAAATTATTTTCAAATTTAAAAAACCAGCTTTTCTCAAAATATATGTGTGTCTAGATTCAAAAATATAAAAACTAATCGATATAACTTATTTAGAAAGAATCCGAGCACAAGCCGATGGACAATAAATCAAAATAAAAAATATGTAATTATCTCAAAAATTTCTGATGCATATATGAAGTCATGTTTCATGCAAATAGCCTCCCATAAGAAAAAGAAAATATTTTAAAGTGGGAAAGGTAAAAATTCATCTTTTTATTAGTAATACTATATTAAATTATAATTGATTTGTTTTAAGAATACATTATAATGAAATATCTATGATGTAAATTTTTTTAAGAAAGGTGTGTTTATAAGTAATTAATTTTATTGGTTTACTGAATATTAATTCTATTTAAGACTGATATCTATATAGTGAAACAGATAGCTCTTGTGACCTGAAAGATCCTAAAAGTCATAAAAAATTTATGAATGTTACTTCATAGGTTTCACAATGCCTAAGCAATAGGGCCCCTATCTTCGCATCAAAAGGTTTAGAGTTCAATTCTAATTACGATTGGAAAACGAGAGATTCATGTTTGACTTTATTTTTTTTTCTTACACCTACTTCAAGGATGTTTGAGAATCTTCCACGTCTTATTTGTGACACAAGATCATGACTCATGAGTCACAAATAACACGAGGAAGATTCTCAAGCACACGTTTTCTAAGAAAACTTTTTCAAGAAGGTAGAAACGTAATGAATATTAAAATGATTAGAATAATCTTCCGCTATAAACTATATAATGTCAAATATTAAAATTTTAGGGACAAACAATATCATATTTATATGTAATACGGTAACGATGACAATACTAATTAAGTTTTTAATCTTGTAATAAATAATAATCGCTTGACCACTGCTCAAAGTTGCTAGATATTCTATGAATATGTATTCTGGTAGAACACGAAAACAATAGCAGCCAATTGTATGTATTTTGTGTTATGTAAACAATTTTATTTTCTTTGTCTTAAAAAGAATATTAATTTTAATGCTCAAAGAAGATGCATGTATGTTGTTGTGTTGTTACTTATATATATGACACTTAGACAAGCCAAGCTCGCTTTGGCTTGTCCATGTGGATTTAAGTCAATAGGAAGCGTCTTTCCTTTTAATCAGAACACCACGAAGGTGAAAGTACGTCTTTGCTCTTTTTTTTTTAAATCCTCCGATAGACCGATATCCCTAGAACATCCACACCTTCGATTTTGACATTGATCTGAAGAGGGAGGACATTTTCTCCAGACCATTGCATCCACGGTAACTGCTCAACGACCGACCACAGGACTTTCGATTCCATAGATTTAACAAGCACTTATATCGCATGCACTCGGTGGGTCTTTGGCGGCATTGGGAATCGAACCCCGCTCTTTCGGAAGGAAGAGCGGGGTTATAATTGATACCCAATCACTAGGCTATATGAGTTAATACACATATATTAAAGATATTTTACTCATGAAATTAACTAATGAAATTACTAATGAAACTAACTAAATGAAACACTGGAAAAAATGAACTGAAAATATTTTTGAGATTTTCATATTCCTGCTTGAATTTTAAGATTAAATTAAATTAAATTGTTTTGTTACTAAAACATAATACTGCTCACTGAAAATAACATTTATTTATATCGTTATAAATAAGCCCAAATATTTTCACATTAATTTTCATAAGAAATAAATTAAAATTAATGAACTTCATAAAATTGAGTTGGTTCTTTAAATAACATCTTTAATTTAAATTTAAAATTTAATTAAAATTAAAATTTAAAATTTAAAAAAATTTAAATGTAAAATTAATTAGTAAAGGGAAATTAATGTTCTGATCAGAAAAATAAATTTTTAATCTTGAAGTGCTAATTAAGGTGTCACAAAATACAAAACTGTAACAGAATTTATAATTAGAAATGTAACAAATTAATACGCGGAAATAGGTATTAAATATTTATTATTCTAAATAACAAACGAGAGAAATGATTAGCAATGTATTCTTTTCTGCGCGCGAATACAAAAAAAATCATTAATTGATTAAGAGTAAAATAATGCATAGCTTATATACTAATCAAATATATAAGAGAACTTTTACAGGCTACAAGAAATCTTGATAGTTATTTTATTGAAGAAAGTCCATATTTTAGCATGTTTATTAGGAACAAAACACGAATGAATTCATTAGTATAGTCAAGTATTATTTTTTATATGATTTACATGTTTAGAACGTTATATTTGGAAAGACTAAATTTCTTCTGGAAATACAATGGTCACGAAGAACAATTTCGTTAACGCACGCAAAGCATCAATAAGAGAATGCATAAATTGCAATGTTTTATATTAATCACGCAACATTGTTACCACATGCGAATGTTTTTCTTTTGTATATAATTGTTGACATTAGTTTTCTTAACTTTTTTTTGTTAGTTAGGTGGTTTATTATAGAGATGAATACATTGCTACATTAAAATATTGCTAGACAAGTGTAAATGCGACATATTATATAATGGACTTCACAAAACGAATTTCTATGTCGAATTAAACTTTGCACAATTGCACATTTAATGAGAATATTTTAAGTATGATTGCAAATATAAACAGATACGAATTTTATTGAAAATTATATCACAAAGTAAGGAAAATCACAGAAATACTTTCACACAATATAAATATTATTTGTCATATAAAATATATTGCTAACAATTCTTTGACTTTAATAAAATGAATAAGTAATATAAAATACGGGTTTATTCTAAACATAAAACTCTACAATTTTACCAAGAAATGTTCGCTTATAAGCGATCTTGCACCAAAGAATTCTGCTTAAATCTGCAATGTATATATACAGCTTTTTATTTAGAAATCTTGGAGAATGTAGGTGTAATTTTATAATTACACCTACATTCACACAATAAATATAGATAAATGAATGTACACTATATGTAAAATAAATAATCTCGCGAGTTTTTAGCCTGGATACATGTATGGGTAAGAGGAAATCTAATGGTCTTAGGCTAAAATAAAAGAGAAAAATAAAATTCTTTGGAGCATATAAATTATTAAATCACACAAATCTACGGAGAATAGAATTCCCGTTCCTCATTCCAAATTTAAAACAAATTTATGAAATATGATGCGAAAATCAAAGCTCTTTAATTAATCAAACATCAAGAACACATCTAATGCGTATTTAAACCAACGTAATTGCCGATAGAACTAATCTAGTTTGATGAGTCTAGCCTTAAAGACTCTTTTACACAGAATACTAGGAATTACTCATACGAATGAGTTTACATGATCAGGTCAATTCCGAAAACGCATCTCCAAGTAACACATGAAAAGTTAATAAATAAAAGTTTGCAAACTTTATAGACTTAACTGCAAGTTACTGAATCACTAGGGGAAACAAATTCAAATTTATTGTGGGTGTCGGCTTAACAGCATTAAGAAACCGCCACAATAAACGCTCCCAAGGAAAGATTAGTATGCAAGGGAATAATGAGCAGACAAGGTCACGCGTGCACGAGGCAGCTTTAAAAGGGCATTTGCCGCCCTTCACCCCTCTGACCCACTTGTGAGGTTCACTTTTCTCGGACATTACGTCAGAGCCCAGAGGATCCAACAGGGAGAATGTTCCATGTAAGGGACCGGATTTCACTTCCAATTTCTAGACGATAAAAGTAAATTGCGTAATAGTTCTGGCGATCTGGCGATAAAAATAAATTGATTTGGCTGTGTTTAGTTTATTGGCGCAGTATTTTAAACAATTCTTTGTTATGTTCTTTATTTTAAATAATTGTTTGTTACTCAACAAAGCATTTTAATCAGTATATGTGCGTGATTTCTTAACAAATATATCCTTATTAATTGCATGAAAATGTAGTAATATTTTATAGTCAAAAACACGTGTATATATGTCTAATATGAATTTAATTTTGAGCAATTCGTTTGATCAAAGTAAATTTGGAGAAAACTACGACACCGAGTCGCTTATTGAAAACTCCTTTAGAATTTAGAATGAATAGTTGAAATATTTAATTCCATGTTGAGAAATTAGAGCGGAGATATAAAATTTTTACTAAACTATTGACAATACGTAAAAGTAGAAAAATAAAAAGTTACCCAAAAGCCAATCAAAAGAAGCATAAGTAAAATTCTAATTACTTGAGAAATGCAGTATGAGGGTATATAATAAGCACTTAGGTATACATTTTTAAAAATTTGTTCAGGTACATAAGCAATTACCGAAAATACTTAAAATATTTAAATCCATAAATATTATTTTTAAGTACTTGTACTTATTTTAAGAAACTGTTACTACCAAATGGCTTGTTGTTGGAAATATGGAATGTATTCTAAAATACTACTTCGCAGATATGCTTTAAATTTTTAAGAAAAATAGAATGAAGAAGTTGATGACTGTGTTAGCGTGCTTCTCTAAAGATTTTTTAACCCAACTATAGAAAGACATACATCTACAGCTATTAATCATGCTTTATCGTAGCGGGCCTTACTTGAGTTAGAATCATTTCTGTTGTTTGCTGTCAACTAAAGCTTTCACAAAATATTTCTAAATTTTTTTCTCAGCAGATGGTACCAAACTAAGGCACAGGTGCCATATAATCTAGGATGCCAAATTCTGATATTGGCGATTTTTTGGCGGATTTTCTTATACATTTGGCAACCTCGCTTTTATTACGTCATATATATAGAGATCTGTAAGAATCATGTAGAAAATGCTGTTTTGGTAATCATAGTAATTACGTCATCGCGCATGTCATGATACATCATCTTGGCAACATTTCTTCATCGCCAAAAAATTCGGAAATTTGAATCATGGATTATACGGCACCTGTGCCCAAATTATTATGTTTTATTTAAAATATCGAGATATCAGTTCTGTTGATTCAAATTAGAATTAATATTATAAATGCAATATACTTTAAAATGAACCCATGCTACAATAGTTTAGGACTAAAATATTTCATACAACTTATATGACATGCTGGTAATTAGGAAATACCTTAAAAAGAACCTACACATCGGAAATTTAGCAGAGTGTGGATAAAAATATAAATCCATTGTTATTTTTGATTCAGCAAAAAAATTTTTTTTTATAAAATATCACTTTTATTTCTATTACCACTACTGATTTTACTTATATATTTTGAATAATGCATAATAAGAATAACTTCATAAGACTATGTCTTTTTATGGTAGGTGATGAATGTCGAATGTAGATTTCCTGATCTGCTAAATAGTTTTAAAGCATCTTAATTCAAGTTTAACATTAATTTTTTTTATTTAAACCGCAGATGTGTGTGTGTGTGAGATCACTAGCGCAATGTCAACGTGAGCCGCCACCTGTAATTGTTTTCGTGACTCAGTAAAGAAACATGCTTGTCACGTTTACATTGTGCAGCTTTTTTTTTAACAGAAATGTAAGATAGAAATAAGAAGACTTTATCAAAACTTTCGCTATTCTAATACGTATTTTGCAATAAAGTAAAGGCGAAAACAATTTTTTACGCAGCAACGAAAGACACATATTATTTCTCATAATCATAACTAAAAATAAAAAAGAATATGCATGCAAAACGAACCAAAAAATAATATATTCATAAATTATATCATCAAATTTTTAACAGAATATTCTTTTAATATAAATGAATTGCAGAATTAAAATTAATTACAACATTATGTGTTATAATTACAGCTTTACGATCTAATAAATAAAATCACTGCATTAAAATTTAAATTAAATATTACTTTTGAGTAAATTAATTTAAAATTTCTTTCTTATTATAAATAACGCTTGAACTAGTTAATAACACTAGTTATAAATAACACACGAACTTGAATTATGAAACCATTCTAACGTACAAAGAATATAATGAAATATCCCCAGCAATATTTTTAATAACATTACCTTTTAAGCAGTAAATAGATTTCTTAAAATTTCCTTGAAAGCTATTGCCATAAATAAGATCTAAATTATAAATACCAAAAAAGATATTTAAAGGAATTCTCTATTTATGAAAAGATAATTGCTACTGGCAAAATATGAAAAAAAAAATTTTCTTCTTAATTCCAATAAATTTACAATAGCTTCAATAACCCATGCATGTGTGTAAATCAAAAATTAACTTAACTATAATACGGATTTTAGGCTATATTCCCTTAAATTTTTATCTGTGTTATAATTAAACTCAAATTTCTATTTATAACCAACGTTAATTAACATTAGAGGAATGAAATTCAAAATAGAGGAAATATTTACTTCCTTTATTGAGGTATATTTTCCTATATTCATAGGTTTTCTTTTCATGTCTAATTATTGAAACATAGTTAATCAAATCGTTTAAAACTTTTGCAATGTTAAGTTAATTAAGATTGGAACATGAATCTAATATTTTATGAATATTTTTTTTATTTAAAATGAGGGATTTAATTATAAATGCATTCGTAAACAGATATATAATAAGATAAATTTTTTCAGGGTCCTTGTGTAAGGATTTTTAAGGAAAAATATTATCTTTCACTGCTTAAACGTAAGATTTACATAAAATTTGTTTGTATAAATTGTTTTGTTGACTGTTGTGTGTGGTATGCTAACGCATTTTAAGGGAAAGAAAGTTGTAATAAATCCTAACAACTACTGATTAAAGTTATTACACAATCACATATAATTTTAATTATTATTAATAAAATTTATTATAAATGTTGCTGTTACTTATGACACTTGGACAAGCCAAGCTCGCTATGCCTTGGCTATGTGAATTTAAGTCAATAGGGAGCGTCTTTCGTTTAATCAGAACACATTAAAGGTGAAAGTACGACTTTTACTTTTTTTTAATTCTCCGATAGATGGTACCACAAGAGGATCCACTCCCTCAATTTTGACATTGATCTGAAAGGGGAGGATATTTTCTCCAGACCATTACACCCATGGTAACTTCTCAATGACCACAGGCTTTTCGATTCCACATATTTAACGAGCACATATATAGCACGCACTCAGTGAGTCTTTGGTGGCATCGGGAATCGAACCTCACCCTTTTGGATGGAAGGCCGATACCCTAACCACTGGACTACCACGGCCCATTATCTATGTAGAGTCCATGAACACTCATATGTCTTATTTATTTTGACTGAACCTTTAATACAGTGTAACGAATAATCTAACAAAAAATGGCTTCCAGGAGATTTTCATAAGCAGCCAACCATATTTACGTTTCACAAGGAAGAAAACCCTAAAAACTATATATCATTCTGCCTGATAGATGTACATGGAGAATGATAGAACACAATAATCAGATCCTGTGATTTAATCAAGACTGGTGTTGAAATCAGGAGCTTCTACTTTGAAGAATTTGGAGTTAAAGTTACAGTGCTCCTGAACGGATCTAGTTAAATTTCCCTGGGTTTCAAGAGTATAATCATCTTGCCCAAAAATGTAAAATAAAGTCGAGAAGAGTATGTTGAATCAGCTTTAAAAGACACATTTTCAAATATTTTCTTTTCTGCACAAAGCGCATTTATTTCTACTAAATCTTCCTCTTTTTTAAGAATACATTGATAAAGTTACATGTACCAGTCAAAACAATTCGTTGATTAATTCAATTTCGCAGCTGAATTTATCATTAAATATATTGCCTTAGGGGGAGGCTTAAGTGTAAAGTAAAGGGATTGAATAAGACGAAGTATTGAATTTTGTTCTAAATTTAAAATGATCATTTACTTGATTACAATTTACCCCTTTGGGCACTTTGATTTGTATAGTTTGAAGAAATAGAAATTATTAGATTTTTGAAACCAATTTGATTATCTGTTTGTAAAACTTATTCTTGTTATGGAAATTTTCTGTGTAAGAATTTTTCAGTATAAAAGCCTGACAAAAGCTTCACGTTTAATAGTTGACTCATTTTGCAGAATATTAATTACAAATGGCTTATATCACGATAATATATTAATATTTAATTCAAATATATTAGAGAAATACAGCATAATGAATAGTTAGGTAAAAATACCATAAAATGATTTTTTTGTTAAATAGTTCTCATTTACGAATAAAATCATATATTGCACGAATGACAAATTTATTTCATTGAATTTGATTGAATTCTTTATATAATATTTATACCAATATATATATATATATATATATATATATATATATATATTTAGCAAATTTATAGCAACTTATATTAAATTCACCATTAGTAATACGAAATAACTTACTTATTATCACTAATACATTTTAAATTTGTACCGATATAAATTACGCATTAAAATATTTTTCTATCAATATTTAACAGTCACTATTTTACATATTCCATTTTGCACATAATTTTCTTATCCCACAGACATTTTAAATGTATATCAAGGATTAACAGTGTGTATATTAACTTGTTTTACTTTTTATGTCATAATTATTTGTGGCGCATGAGGCCTTGAGATTTGTTTCTATCTTCTCATGTCCAAGACTGATTTCAAGGATAATCTCAAGCTGCCCCATTAACTATTTTTTTTTTTTTAATTTCAGACCATCCGCCTAAAAGTTATTATAGTTTGGCCTGTCTCCCTATATCCATCAGGTGTGTTACGTTAATATGTGACGTAAGAAGCCCTTCCGCGGGTGTAGCCTGGATGTGGTTAGGAGAGTGCCAGCTGAGGTGTGACCTCGTCAACTGACCGGGATTCAAAATTACGAGGTACAAATGTTGAGCGACCCGTTACCAAAAGATACAGTCCAGGACTCGCCTGCACAGCTGTGTATGTATGGGTCCATCAGGTGCCCAAGTAAACGATTTCCATGTATATTAACTACATAATTAATTAGTAATTTGTGAAATTAATACACACACATTTTTGATTCTAAATGTTACATGGAATTTATATTTATTGAAAATTGTCTTAATAGTCACAGGAAAGACTTTTCTTGATATATGTTAAATTAATCAATTAATATTTTCGTATCTATTCGTATCGAATAGTAAAATTAAATTTATTTGAAATATTGGAAAGCTTTCACTACAAATAATTTTTTGAGGCTAAGTTAATGAAAATTTTGAATACTAATATTTGCTTTACTTTTTTTTGTGGAATAACAAACCACAGAAATTCAGTGTAAAAAAATATATATATTGGAAAACTTCTATTTGTAATCAAAGTCTGTAGTGGAAAATAAATTATAACCAAAATTGTTTTTGTATAAATAATAATCGAACAAGAAATTAATTGTGAGATAATTTTAACTATATGATAAATTTATTATATTAGACATAATCATTACTATGAAATTACAATCAAAAATAATAAGTGTTTAATAGAATATTTAATATCAAATTTCTAACGCTATAACAACTTTTTTGGCAATCTTGAGCACTTCTGTGCTACGGTATTTTATAAAATATTTTTTCCTGAGCTTTTTACAGGAGGTATCTCAAAAGAATTTGATATATTTCTCAATCGTAAACATTATCTGAATCAGATCTATAATTTCGAAAAATGTTCTGATTTCATATGACCCAATATTTAATGATATATCAAAATTTTATACTTCTAATGATGATAAAAATGAGGAGCATACATTGACAAAACCTGTTAATCAATCTGTATATTTCAATTGATTTTAGACGATCGTAGAATTAAAAGAAAACTATGAAATATGCTTGCAATTAATCTGTTCATTTTCTGCTCTAATTATCATGCAATCATTTCTTTCACATTATCAATTTCAGATATGAATAATCTTACCGTTCTTATTAAGACTTATTTTATATCTTAAGTATTATGCAGGTAATATATTGATGCCATTATTTTATCAGTGATTATTTAATTTAAAAATAATATTTATTAATATTTTATTCTTTTTATATAATAGTATAAAAATATTTATTTGTCTTTGGAAAATAATCATTTTACTGCCTAGTTAAAAGTAATTCCGTAAATAATTCTAATTTTGGTATTACCCTTTATGTTTTTTTAGAAATTCACATTATTCAGTTCATTTATGGTACAAAAGACCAAATGTAAAACAGAACATTTTTCTGTGCGTTTCATAAAAATTACAATTTAACCTCACTTTAAGTATTTTTTGTAAAGTTGCTTCAGCCATAATGTCAAATTATTACTAAGATTTGTCTCTCAAGTCTTAAAAAAGATTTAAATTCACTTCTACGTTTCACCAAAACAAGGAATCGCATTATAGAAATCGTGGAACCCAGCTGTAAAGAGCTGTTTATGGACCACATCATAACGATCGCTAATAAAACTTTGTGGCTCTGCAGTATAATAAATCGAAAAAAGAGAATTGCAATCACATGTGCTTTACCTAAGCCATGTTTATAGTTCAGCAACATGTTTTTTAGTAGAAAAGGAAATCGCATTTAGAAGTTTTAGATGAAATTCGAGAAATCGACTTCATTAGAAACCCTTCTAAAAGAATGATAGTAAAGTAATTTCGAAAATGAGAGAAGAACAAAAAGAAAACGGAAAAAAATATATTATCAAAACAAAAAATAACTGATTCGTTAAGGATAATAGTTTAACTACCATCATAACTTCCACTGTGAATTTTCTTGAATGACAAATAATTTTTCTAGAAAACAATATACAATATATAACAAATATTTGTTCATTTGAAAAATAATTTATTTTATTTGGATAAAATAAGCAAGAATTTTGGAGTTTACTAAACCAAAATTATTTTTATTCAGAAATAATTATAGCTTCTATAAAAATTAGAAGAAGTCAAATTTTGAATGTAATCTTTTACGTATATGGTCACGATGAGTTTAAAATTAGTTTAGGGTTCTTTCTTAATGAATATTAGATTAATTAAAGATGAATGATTTTTACATTTAAAATAAACCTTATTCGAAGTCAATAAAAATATTCTAGTTGAAATATTTCGACTAAACAGAAAGTGAATTTTTAATTAGAATTTTTGAAAATTCATATTAAGTTCTATACAATTGTCTCATTGATTACTATTGGTTTTTCTAATGAATTTTTTCATATTTTTCCACTGTCCCTTAAGTTTTAGTGACTAAAATTATGAAAAAGAACATTTCTGAATAAGGATTTATGTTCCTCAATAAAGATGATTAAAGTTTATAGTTAAATACACATAAAACACACAAAAATGTTTATTAACACTTTGTACTTGGTATAAGCAATCCTTATAATATTTAATTCAAGTTAATAAATGTCTTAATTTATGTCTTAGATTTGATTTATTATTAGTTAAAAAATAAATAAATAAATAAATAACGCAATTTTCCGGATTTAAGAGAACGGAACTGCAATAAGCTATTTGATGCAGATATTGCGCTCATGAATGAAATATAGACGCAAATCTGTTCGCAGTCAAAGATCGTCTCTGACAGAAATTACGCTTATCAAATACATAAGATCTAATACTAAAACTCATTTGTCCCATGAAGATATTCACTTTTAAATATTGATGGTTATCAAGTAATCACAAATTAAACATATGCAATAGATACAGATTTGTTAAAACTAACATTTATAGACAAAGCAATCAACATTAAAGTCATTTTACTTTGAGATCAGAATGACAAACAATAAAATGTTTGCGAAAACAAAAGTTCGCATACTATCGTTTGTCAATATAAATCACTAAAGATTTGGTAACTTAGAAGTGACATCACATCAAATAATGATCAGAAATGAAAATATATGTATGATGATCTGAACATTTCTGAATGATAATTTGTTTAAGAACGGTTTTTTAATTTTAAAATTCAGAAGATTGTCGAACACACAACTCGTACTGCATATATATATATATATATATATATATATATATATATATATATATATATATATATATATATATATATATATATATATATATATATATATATAATTTTTATTTTATATCCATACATATATGTTTTTTAAAATATTTCTACTTTATATCAATACCACACAAATTTAAAACAAACTAAATCCGATTACAGTTTTTCCCTATAATCTTCTTTTGTTGGGATATTAAGATAATCTTAAAATCGATGTGATTCCGTAAGTTATAACTGTCACAAAAATGTGATATTTTTAGCATCATACAGAGTGTTTTTTAAAGGAATTGCAGATAAAATTTTATTTCTTTGAGAAATATATTCACCATAATCTTTTGAAAAAAAAAAAATTCATTTTGGTAACTTCGATTTAAAACATATATTTTCACGTCTTATATAATCCTCTCAAGGTACTGCCATGACGTCTCTTTTCGAATATAATTTTTAGATGTTTTAGATGGATTTTATTTTATTGCTAAAAATGCGATCTTCTACTTTCTCAGTTCAGAAAAGAAAGCTATGCCTGATAATCCTCCTACGTATTAATATACGATATTAAATGTTATGCTATATACACTTGTATGATAGACATCATTCATAGTAACATTTATACATGATATTGTTTAACTTGTTTCCAGAAATAAAGGATTTAGTTTAGTGTAAGTAAAAATGTAGTCTGATATATTTACTTGTAATTTCTAGAGCACAAGAACACTCCTTCATTTGATAAAATAACATACAACTATTAGAGTTTGCACTTATTATTGTGAAATATATAGTTTCTGAAACTTATATTTAGCAAACGCTTAACATATGTGCAGGATATTTCCATGAAATTGGGCAGTTTTAAATAATAATAACTATCACAAAAAATAAAACTTGGTTTAGGCTGATGCATAAAAACCACTTAAATCAGTGAAAAGTAGGATAAAAATATCAATACCCAGTAGGTTAAAAATATCAATAAAACATATAATAACAATTATTGGTAAACATAATTGCAAGTTGCACCACTTGAATCAGTGAAAAGTAGGATAAAAATTTCAATATTGACGAGGATAAAAATATCAATATCGAGTAGGATAAAAATATCAATAAAATATATAATAACAATTATTGGTAAACATAATTGCAAGCTGCACCACTTGAATCAGTGAAAAGTAGGATAAAAATATCAATATCGAGTAGGATAAAAATATCAATAAAGCATATAATAACAATTATTGGCAAACATAACTGCAAGCTGTATCTTTTGAATCAGTGAAAAGTAGGATAAAAATATCAATATTGACGAGGATAAAAATATCAATATCGAGTAGGATAAAAATATCAATAAAATATATAATAACAATTATTGGTAAACATAATTGCAAGCTGCACCACTTGAATCAGTGAAAAGTAGGATAAAAATATCAATATCGAGTAGGATAAAATTATCAATAAAACATATAATAACAATTATTGGCAAACATAACTGCAAGCTGTATCTTTTGAATCAGTGAAAAGTAGGATAAAATTATCAATACCGAGTGGGTTAAAAATATCAATAAAACACATAATAACAATTATTGGTAAACATAATTGCAAGCTGCACCACTTGAATCAGTGAAAAGTAAGATAAAAATATCAATACCGAGTAGGTTAAAAATATCAATAAAACACATAATAACAATTATTGGTAAACATAATTGCAAGCTGCACCACTTGAATCAGTGAAAAGTAGGATAAAAATATCAATATCGAGTAGGTTAAAAATATCAATAAAACATATAATAACAATTATTGGTAAACATAACTGCAAGCTGTATCCTTTGAATCAGTGAAAAGTAAGATAAAAATATCAATACCGAGTAGGTTAAAAATATCAATAAAATAATAATAGTTATTGGTAAACATAATTGCAAACTGCACCACTTGAATCAGTGAAAAGTAGGGTAAAAATATCAATATTGACGAAGATAAAAATATCAATATCGAGAAAGATAAAAATATCAATAAAACATATAATAATATTTATTTGCAACCGTGACTGCAAGCTGCACCACTTAAATCAATGAAAAGTAGGATAAAATGCGACTACAGGATAGCTGAC
This sequence comes from Latrodectus elegans, assembly GCA_030067965.1. NCBI lineage: Eukaryota > Metazoa > Arthropoda > Arachnida > Araneae > Theridiidae > Latrodectus > Latrodectus elegans. The sequence goes on along the minus strand of CM057818.1, from coordinate 34,105,133 downwards.
ATATTAACCAAACGTTGATTCTAAATTTCTTTTATTTCAATAATACAACAATGCTTGTCAGTTTTAATTGATAAATATTGACTATTTCATCATAGAACTTCAGATATTTTACTTTTCTTGCTTACCCAATAAGCTCCTAAGGAGAATGACATGCACTAATCAAAGGGAAAAGAACACTAACTTACGCAAGTTCTATTTATTTCATCAATAGATGCATGGATTAAGCAAGCAAAGAGGAAAGGAAGTAAAAAGCAAATGTAAACACGCGGGTTTCAATTGTATTTGTTTAATTCGATTTTTCAAACAGAAATCCGTCTGAAATAGATAATAGCGACATTTCTTAACTATCTCCATTTCACGAAAAGGGATTAGAAAAGTTTTATAACTAATATACTTTTTAAATAATTATAAATTATATTACCTTTCCTTTGAAGTTATTATAAGAGTGAACTCAAAAGTAATTACGCAACTAAATTATCCTTATGAGGTGCATGATTTCAAATCTAATAGAACACTTAAGTGGTTATTGGGAAAGAATCACTTATGGTAAGGAGAGTTGCAAACTGTGTGTAATGAGTTTGAAAACATGAATCCAACAGATGTCTTATTTCTGCGTTCAGCTCGTTAACTAGTTTTTTTTTTTTTTTTTTTAAAGTCCCAGAGAGAAGTTAGATAGAAATAAATCTAAATGTTGATAAATATGACAAAATTAAAATTGGGATTGATTTGAGTAAAAGTGAAAGACATAAAATGAAAAAGTTTTTAATGTTGGCGTAAGCAAGGCAATAATTTTAAGATTAAAAAGATTGTTTACAAATATTGATATTATTAATTTAAAGTTCTTTTATTTAATAGAATTTTTTAAAATTTAAATCATCCTAGCCTATTTAATCTAACAATAAAAGGGGATGTTCTATGATGCCTTTTTCATTTCGTTTTTTCTACTGTTCTAATTCATGTGTTAATGGCTTGAATCAATGAAAAGCGGCTTCTCAGAACGATATTTTGGCCTACATAAGAAATCATTTTATTAATAAAATGAACTTCGACACTATTCTCAGACATTCGGTGGTGAATTTCGCCTTGTTTGCTGCCGCTCCGAGAATGCGATCTGAAGTTAGGCGGCAAATTCGGCGACTAGACGGATTTAAAAAGACTTCTCAATACAATATCGTAATTTATTATTTATGATGAAGATAAAACGTTATCTGACGTCATGGATATTTTAAACCAATGAGAATCGTAATAAATGTCTTACCAGGATCTCAACTGTAACGAAAGAAACACACACACTATAACTTTATGGTTATAAAACAAAGTTTATATATTTAGTAATTCGAAAAGAGAAATACGTATTCAGACTTTTATATTAAATTTAAAATTTTTAATATTTTTGATTTCTTCTTTAATCTAATGTTTTAATATTATTTAAAATGTCTTATAAGTTATAAAATAATCTACAGTTATTTAAAATATATTTATTAAATTACTTGTCAAAGCTAATTTTCTCAATTAACTCAAACTTTCTATAATATTTATACCCAAACTTTTATTAAAATACTTTAACTTCCTAATTATGATCAAGATATTCTTTATTAGTTTATTGTAATCAATAAGATCTTTCATTAAATTTGATAACGCCTAATTTCAGTGGATCTTCATTTGAATATCATATATGATTCATGTGTTTATCTATATTATTAATAAATTCGATTTATTAATATTTTAACTAGTTTCCCTATGAGAAATAATCCCATCGCAGGGCTGAGAGCGCCATCTATAAAGAAAAAATAGTGGATGATTTGCATTGAATGTGTAAACACCTATTTTGATTCTGTCGATAGGAATTAATCATTTCTAATGTCAATATAATTCGATTTCGATTAATTGTTAGTTAGTGTTTACCTATAATTGTGTATCAATTGAGTTTTATTAAATTTTTAAAATAGAATATAGACCACAATCACTTGATTCGTTTATACCCTATAAATATTTCTCTAAATATAATTATGAAATCGTGTAATTTCTTTTCCTACAAATTTATTGGATTAAATAATATGCTTGTGATTTTTCATAAATTCTTTCATTCATGTACTGATCATGGCTCATGTATTTAGCTAATTAAAAAAATTATAAATGTTTTTTTAAAATAAATTTATAAAAATTTAAAGTTTCAAATTTGTGCACTCATGCATTAAATAGCAGATTTATGCATTCATTAAACCATATTAAAATTTTCCTTAAATTATATTTTGCTTTCTAGTTTGCAAACATAATCATTCTTTTAAAATTACTTGTTCTTTTCAAGATCAATATTTGCTTTGAATTTAATATCGAATAATTATATCCTTAAAGATGAATTAAAATGGAAACATTTTTGACTACTCTAAAATATACCTAACAGTATTAGATTAAAATTTAATCAAAATGTTATTTCTAGACCAAATATTTTTGAGCATTTATTACTTTAAAGGAGAGATATTCTCGATCGTATATCTGTTTAGTTAACTTATTATCAATAACTATGTTATTTAAAAGAAAAAACTGAAATATTTCATTAGAATGGTCATTTGTAACTTCGACTACAAAAGAGTTTTCCAATAAAATGCCATAAATAATAAAAATGAATGAAGTCTATACCAATTAAGGAAGGAAAAATAATACAATTAAACACATGAAATAATGTTTAAAGAAATAAGAAAATTGAAATTAATGATGTGGAAATGCATTACTAGAGAGAAATGATATATACTTAAAAATAAAAATTTAGCATGAATTATTTAGCAGTATGTACCGATTAATATAGATGAAATTTAAATTTCTAATTATTGGATATATATCGTCGCCAAAAAAATCAAAATTTAAACCGCATGGTGTATGAATGTAATAAGATAAATTATCATCATATTTATATTCCCAGCTTGTGATTTTCATTACAAGTTTATTTTACATTATTCAAAACTGAAATGAAAATAATATGAAAACTGATTTCTAATATCTGCATGAACCTATTTCTACGTCTTTTTATAGGTTTCTTAATTTTTAAAAGTCTCAATAAAAACTATTTTAGATTTTAATAATATTGTTTGCCATTTTCAACAATGCTTTTTGGGAATTTTGCTCGGAAAATGTTTTAATTATAACATTAATAAACCAATAATAATTAGAAATTCTTGTAATGAGTTTATAAAATATATATACATATATTAATTTTAATACAGGTAAATATTTACTTTGCACATTCTTTAGATAGTCAAAAGCTACAGAGAGAAATGAGCCTATTTTTGTTTTCCCAACATATATAAAGTTATACTACATCAACAATAAAATCTTTTTTTTACTATGAATTATGGAAGATTTCTGACAATTTTAAAGATATAAATATCAACCCCTTTATTAATTATTTTAGTAGAAATTTCGTTGAAGAGTCATAATCTGCATAGCCATAATCTGACAGACACAATTTCTCACTTCAATTATTTTATATATTATAATAACATGATCATGAGAACAATACAGAAAATATTATCCTAGTTACAGAAAACTGAATAAGACATAAGAAACAATCAATCAATGCATATCTAGCATGCAGATGCACCATTTTCATAATAAAAAAAAATTTCAATCAAAGTCAAAAATTTCGTCAAGTAAAGTCAGAAGTTAAATTTAATATTATTCTTAAATTAATATATATATATATGTCTACATGCGCATTACTTTTTGTTTTATATGCAATGAAAATATACATTATAAATGAAGATATAGAGAAAAAGAAAGCTATGAAAAATTGAATTAATATAAAATAAAGTGAATCAATACTAAGTTTCAAAGATTAAATCTTTGGAATGGTGCCAAATATTTTAATAGCCATTAACCATTAAAATCGTTTTAAATAATATATATTTTTACTTTATGATTGCTAAAAATCTATGAACCACATAATTTTTCAGTTTGTGTTATTAATCCATTACATTATCAGCAGTTTTCCTTCTAGATTGAAATTTACTTGTAAAGCTCTACCCTCTAATCATGATCAATACTTTACCCAGTAAACTGAATTACTCTACATTGAAAATATCTGGTAAACCTTAACAACCATAAAAATTCCCTTCAATTTAAATTTTTAAAATGAAATCACCTTAAAAGTAGACGGAATCTATTTTCCAAGCAGAAAAAATGTTGTAAAAAAAAAGAGAAACATCTAATTTAATGGGGAAAACATTTAAGTTATCAGAGGATTGGGATTTGAACCATATGTTTGGATCGACTCATCGATTCATTTTGGACAGGTGCTTTCAATTAATAATTCCGGAGAAATGCTCAGAAGAGATTAAATCGTCCAAGAGTTGGTTAATCAGCTTGCTTAAAGCTTTCGTCTCAGAATATTATGATTGTAAATCTTCATTACATGGAAGTTCTTAAGCATATATAATAATGGAGAAGTAGAACACATTAATCAAGCTAAAAATTTCTGAATGAATCATATTTTCTACATACATCTTAAATTATTTTAAATTAAGAAGTGTTCTGTAAGGGAAAGAACAATTGTTTTAAGTTAATCAATTTGTTTTATCATTTATTCAAAGATTTTCATGGAAAGCACAAACTAAAATGGCTTTGTTATTTCATATATGCTTTACAATATATTATGTTATCTATAGTTATTGCAAGTAACTTTTATCAATAAACTTGAAAAGCTTTATTAAAGCAGACATAAAATCACAAAATGCAATGTTTGTTTGAACAGATAAAAGAATTATTGAAATAAATTATGTCTTAGTGAAATAAAATTAATTTTTAGAAAAATTGTTTTGGCCTAACAGTAAAAAAGTTATGTCATTTAATTACTGGATTTATAATTTTTAAAACTTAACGATATATATATATATATATATGCCGAAAAAATTCAAGAAATCTATAGATCAAAATATTTAAAAACATGTAAAAAGTTTAGTTTTAAATAATTAGACTTATTTCCGAATAAATTCTTTTCAAAATTAAATTAAAATTGTTATAAGCAAAAACAAAGAAAATATAAATAACTCTGAGTTACAATGAAGCAAATTAGAAAATTAAAATAATTGAATAAAGAATACTGTTGCTTAAATTTCTATTTCGATAAATTTTAGCAGATTTAGGTTTAACACAGGCATTTGTACACAATATGTTACCATGATGTTTAAATGTACTTTTGTGAATATTTTAATGACGAATTATAGCTATTTTTGTACTATAAATCAGCATTGTATTATTCACTTAAACATAAGATAACAAAATTATTACTTATCTAGCTTACAAGTTAATCTGACTCTGAGACTGCTACACGTTGTTAATAAGGTTTAGCTAGCAATAGTAACTTATTATTTAAAATAGAAGCTTACTCGATTATTGTAAATTATTGCAATATTCACATATAAAATATAATTTCTGTTCTTCCAAATTTTAGGATTTTTATTTATACCTTAAATAAGACAGAGTAAAAATTATGAGCAAATTATATGTATAAATATATATATATATATATATATATATATATATATATATATATATATATATAATATATATATATATATATATATATATATATCAATACTTAATCATAATTAGGGTCTTTTACTCACTTGTGATTACTATGATCTAGAATTCTGTTGCAGGGAGAATTATTGCATTTCATTGAACCATGAATTACTTATTAACATTAAATTAGATTATTAGTTATAATAAGTTATAATTTAAGTTCAGATTGTCTTTTTGACTAATTTTATTGCTCATACTTCCAACAGTTAAGATAAAAAAAAGGACACTCTAACTACCACGTACAGAAGGAGAACTGTATTCAACTGCTGCAAGGAATGAAAAAAATAGTATCTATATTTTAATAGATAGATAGTAAAGCTATCGAGACAGTAAATTCTCATTAATTTTAGTTTTAATTTGGACATTTTTAACGCATTAAAGTTTTACAATAAATTAACTATTGTTAAGGTTTGCGTATATATAGAAACATCGAAAATAAATATGAAGAATTCCTAACTGTTTTCTCTTTACCTGGTATGCATTCAAGCAATTATGCTTAATTCTTCGGTTTTCTAGGAATCACTTGATTAGAAATTGAGATAAATCCTCAACTAGAATACGAAAATATATATTGAGTTCTACTTTCTCAGTTTAAAAGATATTTCATGAAAATTAAGAAAATATATTATTTAAGCATTTTTTTAAGAAAATATTTAACTAAATTTTAATTTACCAAAAAGATAGTTAGAAAATGCTTTGCTATCAATTAATAATATTATTTTTAACTTTAGAATTAATTAATTTTTTTGTGGAAGAAAAAATTTAATAGATGTTTTTGATATTCATGACAAAGAAGATTTATTACAGAAGTGTCGGCAGTTAAATGTTGTTTCAGTCAAATAAGCAAATTCAACAATTCTTAAAATAAAATGCGCTTTTGCATTAGAATGTTTCTTGGTAATTTGCTTTATTCACGCGGTGCATGTGAAAATACCTGAAAGATTCCGCTTTAACTTATTGACAGGATTTTGGTCCTCAAAGCTGTTCTAGGTTCATTTTTAGACATCAAAAGAAAATGGCAGATGTTGAGTATCTACTTTTAACATTCTAACCAGTAGAGGCGGAAGCTTAGGAAGTTTTTGGTCTCTCAACTTTCCCAATATAGTTCACCATATACTTTTCTGAAGAATTTCACTGTAACATTTTTCTCAGAAATTCGTTATTTGCATACAATCATATAATTAAACGACATAAATTACTATTAAATTTAAAGACACTTCTATTTATTATGACTATGATTAAGTATAATTCAATTTGCATTTTGATTTTGTTGTTCTTTTTTTTCTATATCAGAAATCAGATTTCTTATCTTTTATTGTTGCCTCATTACTAAGCAAAGCTACCTTTGCAAAATATTCTTAGAATCTTATATAACAGAGAAAGTTTTGTATAAGTACTATAAATATGAATCTGAATGTTAAATGAAATAATAATTTTAATAATGCCGCTACAAATGAAGTTATAAATTATCTGTGATAAAAAAAATTATTTCTAAATCATTTTTTATATTAAAAGACAGGATAAATTTTTTAAATGGACGATACTTCCCATAGTTGATTTCATTGATATCTTCGATTTAAAATATTCCTAGAGGTAATAAAAATCTACGTTTTAATTGAGGTATTATAATCTAAATAATGCCATAAATTTTGAGTAAAACTTCGTGCTATTGAGGTTATAGATTTTCGAATGAAAGAGTTTAATTATCAGAAAATTATCAGAAGGTTATGATAATATTACAAAGCATCATAGACGTAAACTTGATACACTTCGATAAGACCTTTTATCATTTCCTTGAAAAATATCACAACAATGAAATTATTCTTAAATATTGAAAAAGATTATTCCGCACAGTTTAAATACCACTAAATCATACTCAGAAATTACATAATTATATAAGACGTTAAATATTTCCTTAGTATAAATATTAATTTTGACAATATTTTCTAGATCGCAATTTGATTTCGATATATTTTAAGAATAAAAGTGCTTAATTAAACTCATATTAAAACAAATATGTTCATAATGTGAAATTATGTAATTAATTCCTACTTATAATGCGCATTAGTGCATTACATTTTATTCCTTATTATTTAATTATTAAGCACTTGAATAATATATATATATATATATATATATATATATATATATATATATATATATATATATATATATATATATATATATATATATATCAATAACATTTTACCGAAGTTTACTGTAATATATCGAAAGTTACAGAATTTACTTTGAGAATAACATATTTTATGATATTCTCTAAGTAATTTTGGCAACTTAAAATCTTTGACATTATTCTTCAATATGTTTGATATTAAATTTCTGTACATTTGATCCATATTTTATGTTTTTATTATTTTATTTCTTTTTAAATAATTTATTGGAGAAACTATTTTTACCAATTTAGTCTATAAAGTTTATTTGAAATTTTTTCAACAGATGATTCTTTTAAAGAACATAAAAATATAGATGATTAAATTTGTAACAATGAAAATTACTTTATTTCTTAAAATTATAAAAATACATTTCCCTCCATTTATTTTATATTATTTATTTATTATTTTTTTAACTCTTTTAGAGAAATATATAAATGGTATACTTTTATGCTTGTACATTAGTGCTTAACTACACAACTTTATAATAAACTGATTTTAAATGTACAATATAAAAATTTAAAAAGATTAAAAATTTATATTATTAATGAATGATGTTCATTTTATTATATTATTTAAAGATTTTTCCAATTTTTATCATATACATAGAAAAGATAAATTCAATTTAACATAAATTCAATCTTAATTTGTTTTAGAGGTTAATTTAGTAAGCTTAGTATTTTTAATAGTTTTTTAAATTAAAAATAATAAAAATGTAAAAATTTCATAAGATTTTAACAAATTTCATTTATTGAGCATTAATTAGTTATTCCTAATAACCAAAAAAAAAACAGTTCTAGTCATAAAATTTCATTCTTTAAATCAAATAAAGTCTAGCCAAGCTGTCAGCCGAATAGTTAGCGCTCTGGCTTACGGTTCAACAGTTCATGGGTTCGATTCCCACCTTGGGTATGGATGTTTGTAGTAGTTCGGAATTCCCTTTCAACCGTAGGTCCCGGTCTAATTAGCCCTCGTGCGCAAAAAATGATCGTTGAGCGACAAACAAACCAAATAAAATTCTATAAAAATTTCCCCATTTTTGTTTAATATGAATCTTTTATATTTGATAGTTTATATCGTAAAAGGAAAATTTCTAAAAGGTAATAACATTTGCTAAATATTCTAATTCTTGCTATTTTTTAAGACGTAAAAATACACAAGAAAAATATAAAGAAAAATTTATGAGGACGTAAAAAATACACAAAAAAATACATTAACTCTCTCTATTTCTATAAATTAAATTCTTCCAGCATTTCTTGGGCTTAGTTTCAAAAACATAATTAAAGCATAATAATAAATAGAACATCTTTTTCTAAGCCTTAAATATAGAATATTTTACTAAAGTAATCTAAATTTCTGAAATTCTTTTTTCACTCTATATTTATATAAAAAAAAAAAGTAAAGAGGCTAATAAGAGATTTGATTCCACTATATAAAAATCTAATTTATTATTTCTATGGAAATAAAAATTTAACTAATTACACTGTAAAAGAAAAACAATTGTTATTTTTTTTTCATACTGTAAAAATGTACATTTGATTATTTGAATTTTCTGTGATCAATGGAAATTGAATTATTAATTTTAATATTGTCTCTGTTTGTTAAAAGAATAAAACCTCTATATTAATAAAATCAAAATTTTCTTAAATATTTCATAATACAAAAATATATGCAATTTAATATATTAATTATTTATACAAATCTTCATTCACTCGAAATATAGTAAGTAACTTCATCAATACGAAACATATTCATGAATATTTCCCGAAAAGGAATCGACACAAAATTCTAACTATAATCTTTTACTATTAATAACTATTATTATTCAAAAACAACTTTTTAGTATTTCCATTAACGTCCAATTTATCAATTAACATTAATGGAATTAATATATTATATAAGTCACATTGAAAAATAGATTGATCACATTGAAAATTAATTGGAAAGATATCAGAAATATTTTATATTAAATATGCAATAAATATGTTTTAATATTGATGGTAATATATAGTTTATATAATTTATAATTGTTATCGATATTATAATGCCTATATTATTGCAACAAAAAATAATTATTTGAGCTATCACAGAGTAGAGAATACGGAAGCCTGACAGGCGAAATATTTATTTAGTAAACAAAATTGAATGAAACACTCACCATCAAACTCGGCTGTCATCTAGATACTAGAAAAAAAATCGAATGCAAATCAAGCTATCAAACATGAAACCGGCTATCAACAAAACAATCAGAAAGTTTTCTTTTCCGCCTAACGAATTTTCGGTTTTTTCCTCGTTCCCAAGAGTCACGTGACGACCGATTTCAGAAACACGAGCAGAGCAACTGATAACAAAGTTGATTCGGGTCAGTATTTTGCCTCTCCCGGACGCCAATCAAGAAGTTTGTTGCGATTTGGCGACGAATCGCTGGAAGTATTTGCGCCAAATCGAAAGAACAAAATAGTATTTAAGTCTTCTAGTATTTCTGTTTTCATGCTAAGAAAAGGAAATGAAATTAATATATGAATCATTTTGTTGCACATCCGTTCAAATATATGAAAACAAATGACTTTTTCGCTCGATTTTTAAAAGTTATTTTTAAATATTGTAGACTATCGTCGATAAGAATTCTGTGAATTACTTTAGACAATTTTTATAATATATGAGTGAAATAATTATGGAAGTTTATATTTAGTATAAAATTGTGTTCTGATATTGCAAATTTAACAGAAATTTTAAGAAATATATTTTGTGGATATTTTTACTATTGTAAAATTAGAAGCAATTTTACAATGGTTTACAAAACTGATTTGATTCATTGATTGATGTACATTGAAGCTTTTAAAAACATTAAAAAGTATTGCCGCCATTTTTCCAAAAACTTAATTTCTGATTAGAATATGTCCACCAAGAGAAGGAATTACGAAAATCTTGTATAAATCCTATTATTCACTATTATTTGCAACTTTTCTTTGACAGTCAGGTTATTTGCTAAAAAAATTCTTATTTCTTTGTTTTGTATATTTATTAGAATGAATTAATATATGATCGTTATCAATGCAAACACTGCCTATTTGGCAAATTTCAAACTCTGCAAATTTGAAACGATGTGAAAGAGCTAAAGTAATTAACATTCGTGTTTCACATGTATTATTCCACGCTGGTACATTTCCAATTATAACATTGTATTTACTACATGTATTTACGTAGACACGTCCATGATTTATATTATTTATGCTTAACAGCTTCAAATATTTAGGTGAAATCCAAGGAAGATATATGTGTTCATAATTTTGCTAATTTATCAGCAGTTTAGTTCATAAAAATACCACTGTGTCCAATTTAAAGTTTTAATGTTCTACTATTAGGGTATTGTTACGTGTGATCAATAGAATTTAATTCAAGAACTAAAGATAATTTTTTAAGGTTTAGGGGGACAATACTGTAAGAAAGTTAGTTTTATATTTATAATATAATGAACTGGTGATATCATTGATTTATCCAAATTCAAAACATATTTCCCTAAATAAATAAATTTTACATAAAAATTTTTAAACACCTTATTTATGTTTATTAAGTTGCGTAAACAAAATCTTCATTTTATTACAAGAAACAAGATTTTCATGCATAATAATCAAAATTTCATTTCATTTAGAATTGATAGTAAATTGAATTTTCAATATTTTAATTTAAAAGAAGAAAGGAGTAGAATTAAGGTATATTGATTTGATTAGTATTTAAAAATATAAGATATATATATATATATATATATATATATATATATATATATATATATATATATATATAAAGACTATATATATATATATATATATTTCATATATATATATATATTTTGGTGACAATTTTCAACGATTTTAATAGGAATATTAAATTAATTATTCTAAAAATTTGAGGATTTGTTAACAGATTTTATATTCAAGTCATTTTAAATAATTTATTTTAATCCATATATATATATATATATATATATATATATATATATTCAATAAATATGAAACTATATTATATACCAGCTTGTTTCTTTTTTTTAAATTCCTGTGTGCATCGAAGCTGCTAAGTGTATAAACGATGCCACCTTCACATAAATTTATGTAATGAGATCTATTTTGAATTTATAAAATTAATGACACTTAAATAATAACAATGCCTATTAATTCACTTTTAAAAAGATTGGTTGAATCAGAGATTATTTACATTTTTTTAAATTCAGGAAAATTAATTTCTTTCCCAAGCACGAAGCAATAAATGTTAAGAATGTCTTGAATAAAATTTATTTCATATTTTTGATAAAATTATGAAATTTTCAGTTTGAAATGATTACAAGTGAAATTGGTTTATCGGAAATATAATTGATTGAAAAATATTGTGAATATAACAAATCAGTCTTACTTCAAAATACTTCTAATATTTTAATAAGCAGATAAAAATAATTTTATATTGATTAAAACTTCCTTTCATAACTTAGTTACTCAGAAATTAAAAAATAAGTGTACTACTGTGCCTTTTTGCATGCAAAGGTCAAAATAACTGTTTTCAAACATTTTCTGAAAAGTTTGAATTATTTGAATATTATATAATCGATTGCACTTTCACCGTCAAAATACAAAATTCTTCTTTATTTAAAGTATCTCTGAATACAAGAATTATCATCAAATATATAAAAGTAAAACCATATTTTTTCAATGTATATTCAATGACAGAATTATTTCCTTAAACGTTTTTATTTAATAATGTTCATCAATGAGAGAGAAATATAGTTACAATAGCGGGTGATATATATAAGTCTATCTTTTATTTATCTCAAACGATGTTCTGAAAAATATAATTTAGCTTCTGCAAACTTATTCGATATTGGAGAGAAAATATTATCAAGTTTCCAAAACAAAAATTTTTACTGGGTAAAAAAATATTGCTTCTTTATAGAAACTTTTCCGATAATACTTATAATCAAATTTAACTTCTTTCATCGACAAATTTGTTTCAATTATCGCTCATTGTCACTTTTTACTGGGAAACATTGTAACATATTTTAATAGTGTTTTAAAAAACTTTTATTTTTTTAAAGTATAATTTTCACGAAAAAAAAAATCTTTTTTTTTTTAATAATTTGCAATTTAAAAAATATTTTCTCAAATTGAAAAGAACTTATTCGAAATGTAAATTTTCACTTATTACTTAAAGGTAATAAGTCAAAATTTACTTCTTTTTTTTAATATAAGTGCAGAAATTAAAAAGTTACTGAGAAGCAAATTGAGAAATTTTCAATATAGGTAGAATAACCTTCATAACTCTTAATTAATTTGGCGCTAAAATTTTTCTTTAATTAACTAGGCATTAAATTTTTTTAAATAAGATATTCTTGAAATTTATTTTTAATTAAGTACTAAAATCTTAGAAACGTATTAAGTTATGTTAAGATTTAAATCATAGAAGTTTGTGAAATATTTGGTAATGAAGTAAATTACAGACTTCAAGGAAATGTAAATTTTACTCATTTTCATACCAGAAAACGTTATTTGTGCAACTATTACTTGAAGTAAGAAAATATAGAGATGATTTCGTTGACATGAATATCCTTCCCGAGATCTAATAAATACTTTTAATTAGAATAATAATAAGTTTTTATATTCTTACCAAACAAAATTTATCAAAGTGAAATATAGATCAATTGTAAAATATATTAAATCGCATGATTAGAAAACAATAAATTTTTGAGACTTTGTTATAATGTTAAGCGAAATATATGTAATATGAAGTCATATAACTTTAAATCCAGAAAAATGAAATTTCATAAAATATTTTTGAATGGATGAAAATTGTCCTAAAACATTTCAAAAATTTAAAATTTCATTTTATTATTTTGAAAAATAATTCAAATTTAAAGTAATGAAACAAGAGGAGGGATCATTTAAATATTTATTTTTGTGTAATGGTAAAAGTTTCAGTATTCATAAATGTCAAATTGGGAGAATATCTCCATAAATTACAGTAAACTCGTTAAGCTCTGCATAATGATATAAAATATTATTCACGCGTGAAATAATTTATCATAATCTAGAACTAGATCACTCAAACAATATTACAGTTCTTAAGAAATAAGAACTACGGATTCATCACAAAATTGCAAGATGATGTATAAAATTTAAAATAAAAGTGCATTTTGTACAGAAAGTTCCACATGATAAATGTCTAGTGATTCTTAATTTAGAATATTTAAATATTTTTCAAAAAATTAAGGGTTATAAATATTTAGTATGGAAAATAACATTCACAATTACTACCGTCAAAGATTTATGTGTATACAAAAATTGCAGTTTTTTTCTACAAGTAGCGTGTAATCAGCTGAATCTCTGAAAGGCTATGATGATTGTTTGCATTTAAATTTTTGAATTTGAGTGATTGTGACAATTGAGATGGCTGCCTTTCATTTTGATTAGTTTTCTAAATTTCCTTGATGCTTTTTTATTTGCTGTTTTGTCTTTGTTGGAATTTTACTAGTAAATGAAATGGATTTATTAAAGCCGATGATTTTTCCAAATTTATGAAATAGCTTCGACAACAACACCAGTGCAGCACATTAATCATGTTTAATGGGGAAAGAAAATGCTTTTATATTAATTATAATTGACGCATAAGGGAAAAAGATGTTTCTCTTCGTGACAATTTTGTAATATCACCATGTTTTTATCACCAAATATGATGTCATCTAATACAGCTAATGTTGCATAAAACTGACAATGATAATACATTGATGATTTGTAAAATATTTATTTTTCGCTTTTCTTTTGACAGATTATACAAAACTAATTTAAGTTTGTAATCACTTAATCCACTTTAAAAAAAATTTTTTTTTCCTAAATTTACATTGAAAAAAATGAATACCGCAATTTTGAAAATCTATATATCACAAAAAGCGATTTGGAATATAAACTATATTAACTAATACTATACTATATTTTTGATAAAAAAATTTTTTTATCAATTGTTCTTAAATTATTCAGCCTTTTATTCTTTTAGTGGGTCGAAAAGTTGAGTACCAAGCATGCTTGGTAACTAAGCACAGGGGTTTTCGCGTTAGACTCACCACCTAGCCGAGGCATCTACTACCTTGAAGCCGAGGCATCTACTACCCAAGGACCTTGATAAGAAAAACATATATGTGCACTCTAGGCCATGGCTTGTAGGCCTAAGCTAAACCTAAGCTACCATAGGTTTAGCTTAGGCCACTGTAGGCCTAAGCTAAACCTATGGTACGACATGGGCTGTCGTACCATAGGTTTAGCTTTACTTCAAAAATAATAGGATAAGATTCTCAAAATTTTTAATAACTATAATGTAAGGAAATTATAAGGAAATTCAATAATATTTTCAGTTAAATTTAGGTAATTTATCTGTTTGAATCGATTTGTTGGCTTGTTATCGAAAGCCGCTTACAAAGATATGTTTCTGGTGAAAAATGTCAAAATAAAATCTATTGAGAAAATGAGTATAGTTATTAATTTTTCCCTTTATTTTGCAAAAATAATATAAAACTACTTCTCTCTAATATAATCATAAAAATTACATTATCCATAGATGTATTTAATTAATTGTCGAAAAATATTTAGGGGATTTTTTGTATATATTTTTAAAATTGATTTGCTATATGTAAGCAATTTTCGATGGAAATTAAATATGCATACAAGTCTAATTTTTTTCTAAAGGAATTTGTTCCTTTTCGGATCAAATATTATATTTAATCACAATGATTAGGTATCATATTTTATTTATAGATGAATTAACATTATGTTAAATCCTTGTGCATGATAATATTTCTCATATTTTATGTTGTTACTTTATAACAACTTATGTGTGGCATCAAAATTTCACTTATGTGTGGCATCAGAAGATTCAAAGAAAAAGAATTCAATTCAATAAAATCATATTGTGAGAACCAGGGGAAATTTTCTATTTCTTGATAACATTGATATAATTAAATGATTAGTACTTGAAATTTTGAAAAGATAATTTTTACAGAAAAATCCACAAATAATATTGACTATAAAAATTTATAACATTTTAAGAAAAATTTGAACATAACTGTTTGTAGTAATCACATACAAAGTAACCTTTGCATAATAGATCAACAAATGTATAAAAAAACCCGATTACAAACCTCTGTTTTTCATTTAACTGCTAAATACTGATAATCTATAAACCATAGCCTTAAGTCTGTTATTTGAAAATAAAAAGAATATTCGGGGAATTAAAGGAAAATTTCTATTTTTTGATAGTGTTGATGTTAATGAGTGATTGAAAGCAAAATATTTAGAATTAAAGAATGAGTTATATTCGACGCATTCTTTCTAGTAAAACTCTTAAAGCAGCGTTTCTCACTTTTTCACTTTTAGCACCCCAATTTTTAATCCTAATTATGATCGCTGCCCCCTCTCTTTGTGTACAGTAAAATATATATGATAATAATAATATACTTTGAGTATTTTGGCGCTAAATCTGCACTAAGAGCTTAATTTTAAACTTCACAAACTCCTAAGAATACTGAACATTTTTTGTTATTTGATAACACAGATTTTCAGCATTTATAAGACAAGAATCTGGCGCCATTTTGAACCGGAATCTTCTCTTGTGTCTCCCATATTGGATATTCTCGTGTTTTCCAGAGAAATTCCGATTTATTTTGAACATTCTGGTGTATACGTTTTGAGTAGTCGCAGAAGTGAAAATATTTTTTCTTATAGAGAGAAGAAGGATGTTTGATAATTTTAGTTTCAATTCCTGGCAGTCTCATTTGAATCGATTAATATATCGCTATCCAATATCTGAGAAAGTGTATGTTAATTACGTTTTGTGTTGATTTCAACTCACAGTATTAAACATTCATGCAAAAGATTTATTCAGAAACATGGATAAATTTTTAAGCGGTCGTAAGCAAACAAGGGGCGATAGACAAGCATCAACAAGTGTAAGGATAAACATTATTCCAGAAATAAAATCAAGAAAAATTGTTTCAAGAATATTTAAATTTTGGGTTTACCAATACTGAAACGAAAAGACATTTTAGTAGTAAATCCCTCTCAAAATTTTAGACAGGAGTAGATGATAATTTTTCTGCACGAAAAACAAAGGGTATTTCGCATTCTATTAACTTTTTAAATATTCTACTCTTGTGAATATAGTTTACCTGCATTTTCTTCATTGAGGATAAAATACAGATCCTAGTTAAATATCGAAAAAAAATTGCGAGTTTCTGTCTTTAATATTAAATCTTCCTTTGGAGATCTTAATTCTGCAAAACAGACTGACAGAATTATTAAATTTATTATTTTTATATATTTTAATTAATTTAGTAATCAAAACTTGCTAAGCTAAGTAGAATAATAACAAGCTTCGATTTCGTAAATTGTTCTAACATAATAAGTTAATTATTAAAAATTATATCAATTTGTATTTTTTTTTTTTTTGTAAATGTATTTGCCTTTCAGTCAGTAAATTCATTTTTTAATAACATCGTCTTTTGAAATGTTCACGCCCCTTTTTTACTGTGCTCACGCCCCCTAAGGGATCACATTTGACAAGGTGAGACTCCCTGCTTTAAAGAGTTCAATTGAAGATTATTTTGTATGATAGTCATGCTGTGCCATGAAATTGAACGCAGTCTTCGGAAAATTATGTTATATACATATATATATATATATATATATATATATATATATATATATATATATATATATATATATATATATATATATATATTATTTATTTATTTAAACAAATACCAAGAAAGGTTAAGAATCATTGGGTTATACCATAACAAGCTCTTGCATTTGTAACTGTGATAATTAGAAGTTTTATATAAAAAGTGAAATTAAAACTATTATCATGATTTTTTTCAAACGCAAACACTGTAATGCGTTAGATTTTAATCAAAAGTCGATAACATAACGTTGAATTACTGTTCACTATATATCTCCAAACTATGGCGAAAAGCTTGTTTTAAAAAAGGCTCCGTCACTCATGGCAACTTTTTTCATAAACATTTTTTTTTAATTTACAAAGCACAAAACAATTATCAAATACCAGTATTTTTATATGCAGTATATACAGTATTTTTGTATACAACATTTTTATATCCAGTACTTTTATATCAGCATTTTTATATTTTTATCAAATATCAGTTTTTTTTATATACATTACAATGATAAACATTATTGTTGTAATGCATATAAAAATAAGGAAATTTTATGTATGTTAGTTTGGAAAATGGATACAAGATTTGTCTGAAAGCAATAAAATAAATGTACATTAGTAATTCGGTTGATGAAATTAAAAATTTGCAATATCATTTTCAATTATTTTAAAATCTGAAAAACGTGGTTCAAAATTATTTATTTTTTAAAACACTTAAACTTCCGATTTAAAAATTAACCGAAAATGGACATCTGAATTCACTAGTTTAATGTCTAATATAAATCAATAAAGGAATGTATATAGTAAAGATAAAATCTTTGTTTAGTAAATTTAAATTTAAATCATTTTCGTATTTAATTAAATCTGTACAAAATGAAGAATTCCATAGCAACACAAAGTCTTTTGAATTAGGAGAAGTACTGTAATTTTAATTATTAAAATGCTTGATAAATCATTAGATCAATTATATTACATTTTTATCGAAGCTAATTCATCATAATACTGTATAACACGGTAAAAATATTTCTTTTAAACTTTTAAATTCGAAAGATTAATTTCGACTGAGCATATGTAAATAAGTGCCAATTATTCCTAAAAAAGGAAAAATAGTATATTTACTATTATCAAAAATAAACCATATAAATTTTATATTAACGCATCTTCAATTAATCAAATGCAATATAGTGTTGTGTTGAAATACTCTCTTTTTTATTATATATTTTCCACGTTTAATGAAAATATACTTAACATTTAACTATTCCTTCATCACGATAACAAAACAATCTTTAATAATTACTGTATTGCCCTAGACTTAATACTTTGTAGCGATTATATATTTTGAAATGACAATTATTAAATGCGATAAACATCGGAAATGTAGAGGCCGACAGATTAATATAGTTAAAATGTGTCCCGCTAACTTCTAGTTACACTGCAGATAAATTATGTAGAGAAATATTAATCCGTATCATGAGTTTTTCTTTTGTGAAAGAAAGTTTTAATATGCACTAATGGAATTATAAATATAATAATAAACATATACATGTAGATAGCAAATAAATATTGAAATATATAAAAATCATTAGAGAATAATTAATATTTTAAATACATTTATGAATACTTGCACATACAAATATAGGTAAATCTATAAATTTTTAACAAGTATTTGCACGTATAATAGTATTCAATGCATTTGCAAATTTCTAAAAGATTGAGACACATATATTTAAAAGTAATGTTTGTGTGTTTGCTAACCTCAACATGTCAAAGCATATTTTAATTACTCAAAAAATTAAAATGAATGCAGTTTTAACTCATCCTTGTAACTGTTGAATCTTTTAGAGAAATATGTAATTATCGCAGTTCAAGGGCATTTTTACAGTTACAGCCAAACGGCGGGCACTCGAGTGACGAACCCTACGCCACAACAAGGCCAAAAACTGCTACTCATTTGTCGTTACCCAGCGGGCACCTGTGAACCAAGTCACGGAAACGAGTAGCGTCGCCCGCGCTATATCATCACAAACCCGTTTACAGAGTGGGCCACATTCGTGCATCATCACAAAAGAAAGAACAGAGAAACATAGAGAAGAAAGTAACATCCATGCCCGCACTGGGATTTGAACCCGGGACCTGCCGCTCAGGAGACAGGAAGGCTAACCACTCAGCTCATCGGTTATTTGATTATTATTGTTTGTGTAGAAATAAACAAAATTTAGTTTTCTTATCTCATTTGTGTATTTATAGCGGTAAAATTTGTATATGTTCTATATTACCCCTTTTCTGAATCTACAATGTGATCTGAGTATTAAAAATGTAATTATGTTTCATCTTATGGCAGAAAATATCGTTAGTGCAAAATATACTCTTTTATATGCTCGATATTTTTTAAAATTCTTTTAATGTTAATTTTCATTGTATAATAAATTTTTAGCTTTAACAATGTTTTAGCCGCCAATCCTGTTTAGTGGTCAGAGTGCCTGACTGCGGGTAGGGAGGCCCTGGATTCGAATCCTAGTTCGGGCATGGATGTACTTTCACTCTCTATCTATTCTGTCTTTGTCCTTTCTTTGTATGTATGGTGGTGAATGGTTGCCTACGCTATAAACGGGTGCCTATGGCATGTGTGTACTGAGGAAGTCCGACTCCACACCAATATATGGTGTAGTTATAAAAGTGGAGCAGCACACCCCATATTTTCAGCCTAGCTGGCACAAGACAACAACAATGTTTTACAATAAGATAATAGTTTTTAATATATTTTCTGGAGTTTGTATTCTACTAAATTGAAAGTCAATTAATATATGTTTAAAAATATTACATGAATCACGCATAATGAAGAAATACATATTTTATAAATTGTCATTAAGATTTATCTTGTTACATTATAGTGATAAATAAATATGAAATGGTAAAAGTAAAAAATATGACTTATTAACTTTTCCTCTTGCTTAAGTTTTTAAACAATTAAGGTGAAAGGAAATATTAAAAGAAAAGACATATGAAATGTTGATTATAGTGTTACGATTTTTAAAGAAACGTAAAGGTTTTAGCTAACCACCGTCAAATATTTTTCTTATGATGAAAAAAATTTCTTATCTCCATAATTAACTAGAAATAAGTAAAAAATAAGTTTCTATCGCTTTAGTAATTGTTTTTTCGTTTTTTTTTTTAAATATTAATGTGTTCCTTTGAAGATACAAAGCAAAGGATTTTAAGGCTTATTCCACTGTTATTAGAATTAACATATTTTCAATTATGTTTTTTGTCATGAACATAAGAAATAAAAGAAAATTAAAAGTTTTAGTAAATATCGATTTCTATAGAGATTTTAGTTTCTGACATGACGTATAAATCTTATAATTAAAATTTTGTTCACGTTCATATCTAATAAGCAATTGTAATTAAAATCTTTGTTCATCAAAACATTTTTTGATACTTGACGATGCTTATAATATTCAATTATCATTATTTTTAAAATAATTTGGTTGCGTTCCTCTTTTTCTGCTTATTGCTGAAAAGATTGCTTACCAAAATGGGTTCAGCTATCCCACTACGTTATTAACAAATTAGATTTTTTTAATGATTCTTCTCTCAGTTATAAAATTGTAATTAAATAAATTCCCTAAATTTTTTTCATGTTATTTTAATATTTTTGCTTAATACTTCAATTAATAAAAACTATTTGTCTAAATGATTTATGTTCATTTTACTTTAAAGATAATACATTTTCTATACTGCTCTTTGATGCATGGTATAAAGTATTGGGTTGGGGAATAAGTTCGTAACGTTTATATCAAAGACTTTTATTTAAACAAAAAGTAATAATTAAATCGATAAGTTAATCAATTATATATTCGCCATTGCTGTTTACAAACTCTCGACCAATTTATCGATGCCGTTCCGCCAAAAATCGCCTGTCTGGTGTCAAAGAAGTTGTTGAGCCATTTTTAATGACCTTTTTGTTATCGATGGTAACGCCATTCATCTGATTTGACAAGGAGAGGAAAAGATGGTAATTGGTCGGTGCAAGGTCCGCGGAATAACGCGGATGCTGAAGGACCTCCCATTCAAGCTGTTGGAGTGCGGCTTTGACGACTTGTGGAACATGGAGCTGGGTGTTATCGTGAAGGAGTATGGTTTGACAATGTCGATCAGATCATTTCAATCAAATAGCTTCATTCACGTGTTGTAGCTGGCCAATGTAGAATTATTTGTTGACTGTAGCATTCTTTTCGGGCATTTCCCAGTGCACCAAGAGGTCCTTAAAAACTGGCTCAACAACCTCTTTGACACCAGACCAGGAGATTTTTGGTGGAACAGCATCAACAAATGGGTCGAGAGGTGAGAAGAGGTTGTAAACAGCAACGCGGCGAATATATAATTGATTAACTTATTGATATAATTATTGCTTTTTGCTTAAATAAAAGACTTTGGTAAAAACCCAACGAATTTATTCCCCAACATAATAAATGTAAATATGTAAAACAATGTAAGTAATAATATGAAAATAAATTCAATATTCCCCCCACACACATCCTATAATTTACTTATTATTATTGATCCTATAATTTATACTTGAATGATATTTGATTTGAAAGTTGTGAAGATAAAATACTATAATATTTGAATTTAAATACTTTAAAATGTTCTGCAGATACTAGAAAAAGTTGTTCGATTACATATATTTCATGCAATAAAAAAATAATTTTTTTATATTCTTTTCTGTTAAGTTGTTTATATATATTCCATAACATAAATTATAAATTTATACTATCAAATTGATTAAATTTTGAAAACAAACAATATTACAATTTTAATATCATTAGTGATTGTTTTTCTTTTTGAATTTAGAGATTATTTTCAGTCAGCTGATCTCATGTCATTCAATCAACTGATCTTATGTGTTTGGTAATGAAAAAATATATTTGTGAGTGTAATAGTTGATTTTATATTATCTTTAAATTTACATTGTAGTTACAAAATAAAAAATTATTTAAAAAAAAGTCTAAAAAAACTGTTGACTGTTGTTTTGTTTTCATTAAGATTTTTAAATATTTAATTAATTCGAAAATATTATATATAACATGAAATACATGTAAATAGTCGTTCTAAGGATGTAAGTGATTGTTTTATTAAAATGTCACTAAATATTTTAAATTATTCAAAAAGTGTAACAAAAGACTTCGTTATCATATCATCCCCTGCATTAATATGCACTTATATATATTTTATTAAAATAATTGTGTTATTTTTGCTGTATGAAACAATCATCACGTTTAAATGGAAACTAATTTATATGAAATTATCAAGTGCATTACAAAACAATTTTAAATATTTAAAATATTTCTAACTTAAATTGGAATCAACTTACTTGTAAAAGACAAATGCTCTCGCTCACGAATTTCTGTTATTTTCAATATTTTAACTCACATATTATGCTTAATACACAAATGCAAAAGTACTGTAATAAATCTAAGTATCTCTGAGTATATAAATTTAACGAATAAAATCTAATATAAATTGCAAGTGATATGTTGTACAATAAGAAGTGAATACATAATTTATTTGAAAAATGAAACTTATTTTTAGAGTGTTCATAAAAAAGAAATTTAAAAAAATTGAATATTTTTTTAATACAGTATGTATGTTAAATAGAGTAAGATAAAAATATTTTCGTATAATACTAATATCAGTTACAGAAAATATAAATTGGTGATTTTTTAACTTTTTCAATCAAAAAATGATTTTTAAGAATTCATAAATATATTATAAATAAAAGTTTGTATAAAGGCCCCTTTTATCATTTTTTATTCATTAAGGATTTTAATTTTCCTTACTTAAAATACTAATTCATATGTATTTATTTCTTCTTTTTTTCAATCTCAAAATTGAATAAGTAAATTAATATATATTTAATCTGTAATTTTAAATTTATTAGGAAGAAAATAATTAATTATTTTGTCTGGAAAATCTGTAGACGTCTGGAAATAAACTACAGTAAATTTTTATAGTCTGTTGAACATGAATATGAAGTTTTGAAACTCAAAATGTTGACATCAGCATTACTTTAATTAGGGTGTTATTTCGATACGATACATAATCAAACGACAATTTAATTTTAATTAATATATAAGCCAATTAATTACAGATTATTTGGAAGTTTTTCAATATTATTATAGTTTAATAAACCTATGATGATACATGATATATTATTGGAGAAGAAAATTTCAGGTTTAATCTTTGATGATAAGTAACTGAAAATGAATTTTATATTTGCGTTTTAAAATACATAAAAAAGGCAAGAAATCATTGAAAAAGGACAAAACCTTGGAGGCATCAAAACACTGAATATCGCAAAAAGTAATAAAACCAAATATTTGTATTTGCTACTGGGACTCTTGTCTCAAAAGTGTTCTGATATTTCATTTTAAAAATATTTTGTTTTATGTTAGAAAAGTGTTTCTTCTTTATTCTTTACATTAGCAGGTAAACTCAATAAAATTATCCTCCGCTACAATAGTAGGATAAATAAATGTTTTCTATTTGTTTAATTAGGATAAATAAATGTTTTCTATTTATTTAATTATTTAAAAAAAATTGCAGGCCGTGATAGCTTTTTGGTTAGGTCATCGGCATTCCTTCTAGCAGGACGGGGTTCGATTTCAATACCACCAAAGACCCAATGAGCACATGCGATATATGTGCTCGTCATATCTGGGGAATCGAAAGTCCAGTAGTCGGTGGTTGAGCTTTTACCATGGGTGAAATGGTCTGGAGGAAATTTTTCTCCTTCCAGATCAATGTCAAAATTGAGGAAGTGGAGCCTCTAGTGGTGTCGTCTATTGGAGGAGTACTTAGAGCAAAGTCACAGTTTCGCACTCGTGGTATTCTAGTTAAGCAAAAGACTCACCCTACTGACTTAAATTTGCACAGCCGTAAGCTAAAAATGAATAAAGCGAGCTTAACTTGTCCAAGTGTCACAAGTAACAGGAGCAAGAAAATTGCAGTAATTTCAGACCATCTTGAATTTAACAGTGTTAAAAATTGGTAATTTAAATTATAGATAAGCTTACTTAGCTTATATTTTCTTAACACATAAAATAATGACATGCATGTTTTGTAACGCCTAACTTCACATTTTTCTAAAAATATTTTTCGAGTTACTGAACAAGATAAACCATATACTAATAAAAATTCGATAAAGATTGTTAGAATAGCGAAAACATGCAGAAAAAATAATAAAATATTGAATGTTTTCTCTTAAACAATTTTTCATTTTGGATAAAGATTAGGATATTTACTCTTTAGTATAGAAATATAAAATATTTCCGAATTCTCAAGTAAATTATATTTATAAAAACTCAATTAATATTACTTAAAGAACTCATACAAAGCAAATTCTAGATATTTAAACATATTATGAAAAACTAACACTAATTTTACAGCTACATCTGTCTAATTTATTGCTACTAGAACTTTTCCAAGTAATTTTTAGATTTATAGAATGAATTCGTGAAGTAAATTTTAAGAAATTTACATTTAAAAATAAGTAATTCAAATACATTTCATAATTTAAAATAAATTAAAAACCAAGTCTTTTATATTATAAAATGAACTGTCATAATTTAACTTGGAGAACATGAATAAATATATTTACTAATATTTATATATGGAAAGATTTTAATTTAATCAAATATTTGCAATTTGTTCTTAAAATTTACTTTTAAATTATAATAATAAAAGCTATAAAAAAATTAAATCAGTATATTAAAAAATGTATTTGAATTTACTTAAATATATTTTATGTCATTTTAAATTATATCAGTTTAAAAAATTTAAAAACGTAGCAGGCAGTTTACAAAATATTATTTTAAAGAAAATCATGTCTCACCATAAAATTATTATTATTCAAAATTTTAATAATCTGTACCATTTTTTCGACAGCTTAATAAAAAGAAATAATAAATCAAAATGATTAAATTTTTTAAAAATCTGAATATATGTTTATGTTATATGTATATATGAATATATGAATATATGTTAGCAAAGTTTAAAGTTGTTTTAACAACTTTAAACTTTGCTTTAATAATTTCATCTCATATAATTCAACATAATTTCTTTTTACTAAGCAATAACTTTATTTATAATATATTTGAAAAGAATGAAATCTTTTAAAGAAAGGCATTAGAAGTATTTCTTTAGGAACATAAACCCAAATAATGAAGTGACGTTACTACTAGATAGTATTGTTAAAACTCTAGGGGGGGGGGGAGAATTATAAAAACTATACATTTCACTGAACCCGGCATTAGTCGACGGGGAAAGTGTTTCTGTGCTTACCGTATTAAAAATGTTGTCACTGAATTATAATTCCCTGTTTTGTTAGTGTTTTAATTAAATTTTACATCTTAAACACTCCTGAGGGTATGTTGTTTTTAATCCTTCATTGGTAAGGAAGTTATATTTGTTAAAATATTAAAATAAAAACTCTTAAAATATTGATTTTAAATATTTCATTATTATTAAATATTTTTCAAATGCAACAGTTTTAATCATTTTTTCTGCATTGAAAAAATACTCCTATAATGACATATACGATTAAAAAGGAAATATTTATAATAGCAATGTATAAATAAACTTTTTTGTTCGTGATATAATATTTAATGAAACTTTCCTTTCATATATTTTTTTAATTTTTAAATTAAAGGATTAAAAATAAAGTATTGTTACTTAAGACATATCAAAATGTTTTAAATATTAAAGACACATTTTTAAATACTTCAAGGAAGCTTACGATATATTTTACTGGAAAAACTTTAATATAAGTTTTAATTTCACTTTAATACCGTAAATTAGGAAACATTCTCATTAGCATTCTCAGCAATTCATTCATTATTCAAATTATAAGAAATGCTTTATCTATCATTTAATATTATCTAGTCATTAAGTTTCACAAAAATATTTCTGGAAAATTGTCTCATACACATTTTGAAACATAAATATTCTCAAGATTTGTCTATAATTTATGCATATACGAAACTTTTACTTGCTTATAGTAAAAATATTTTATATATCTCATATATTATGTGTATTTTAAATTAAAATAAAGTCTAAAACTTCAATTCGTTTTTAAAAATAGAAATTATTTTATGTACATGTATTTCCAGAACACAAAAATAATATTTTATCACAAACGAAATGAATACCAAAACATTATCAAAGGAAAAGAATTCAAATGTTTCTACATAAATTTCGTCAACTGTTCAAGCAAATAAAATGTTCTATTGCGTTTTATAATTCCCTGAATGCATTGATAAGCGAAGTAATATATTAAAATTTTATTCTGAATTCTTATCTTTTTGCTTTTGTAGAAAACTAATTTTATCTTAAAATCTAAAGTGTCTTGCAAAATGTTTATTCCTTTCAAAGTATTGTCACTCTAAAAAATATTAAATATTAAACAAGACCTATTTAGATATAATAGATATATTTTTTTAACAAGTTAGATTGTTTTACTATATAAAGTTATATTCAAAAATTATTATAACATGAAATTCATAAAAACATTTTTTTAAAAACACGTGAAAAAAGAATTTTATCTTACATTCACCACAAATTTAAAGATATAGAGTAAGACAATAATATTTAAAGCTGTGATTTTAATATTATAAAAAGTATTTTAAACTAAAAATTATATCACTTAATAATATTTATTAAGTCAACATAATGAAAAGCCTTTGAAACTGCTTTTATTCATAATTTTCCTTATTAAGCAATATTTATGCATTTATATTTACTTCTACGAATGCATAAATGTTATTTAGAAGGAGTAAAATGTTACTTTTTATAGTTCATAATACATACGATTTTATTTACTTTCAATTGGGCGTAGACTTGTTTAATCTTTTGGTAATAAGTGTTATGTAATTTAAAGATAGGAAAAGATGTTTTAATACTATTTTTAGCGTATAATGACGAGTGTTATTTATATCGTTAAGAATGGAAGCATTATGACGCAATTATTTCAGTGAGGTTGTTGACCTAGAGTTTATTTTCATCTGAAATCTGTTATTAAAAATGAAATATAGTAACAATATATATATATATGCTTTTACCGGAAACTAAAGTATACAATTTAATATTTCCTTAATAAACATTCATTTATTGGAATCGTAAAGGAAGTTGTTATTGCTTTTTGTTCGATTAAATGACTGTAAGTAAGAATAAATAGTGTATTTTAAAATTTTTAAACAAAATCTAGACTAAGTTCTATATAAAAATTCTCTTTAGGATTTGTATTTAATAGTCACGTTTTTTGCAGATCTCTATCATAAATCCCGGGGTTAGAAGACCAACAATTCAATCTATTATATCTTTTATCAGATAATCACGCTGCTTAATGTAACAGTACACATTCTTGTTGAAATCAAAAGTGATCATAAAAAGAAAAAGTGTAATTAAGCTGTTTTGGAGGAATCTCCTGAAAAAATAAATAGTACTTGTCAGGTTCCTAGAGAAATTACAGGGTTATCAGGTAACAATAAAGAGAGTAGTAAAAAAAACTGCCTGAACACTCGCTATTCGGCACGTGTTCATATTCCACGTGAATTGTCAAACAATCAATTGAATGTAAAACGAGTGCTGTAAAGTATTTTAAAAACATAAATTTGGGCCTCTCTTAAATGCAGGATATTATTTTTATATAATGAGGACTCTCTTTATTGTTTTCTACGTAAAAGGTAAGGCTAGTATTTTTAATCTTCACGTTTAGAAGTATGAAGGGGGTTAGGGCATCCGCCTTCCATCCGGAAAGGTTTTTCTTATTACAGATTTTTCTTATTCGATTACCAATATCGCTAAAGACTCACCGAACACATGCTATATACGTGCTCATTAAATCTGTGGAATCGAAAGTCCTGAGGTCGGTCATTGAGCAGTTGCCATGGGTATAATGTTCTGGAGAAAATTTCCTCCCCCTTCAGATCAATGTCAAAGTTGAGGAGTGGTTCCTCTAGCAATGCCATCTATCAGAGGATTTAAAAAACAGAGACGTAGTTTCACCTTTATGGTGCTCTGATTAAAACGAAAGACGCTCCCTATTGACTTAAATTTGCATAACCAAGGTATAGCGAGCTTTTCTTTTCCAAGTGTCATAAGTAACAACAACAGAAATATGAAGGGAATTTTTTTTTTATTTTATCTTTGATGTTGAATAAGTATATAGGAAGATATATTTGGGTCTTTTGGATAAAAAAAGAAATTTTCCTTATTACACATTGGAGAAAATAATGTCTTATTACTTTAAAGGTTTAATGCGTAAAATATATGTAAATAAAGGCATATGATACATAAAAATCATATTCACTTCGAAAACAACATTACAAGTATGCAAAACTATCATGATAAGAATTACTTTTTCTTAAAAGTACTAAAATATAACAAAGGTATTAGATTTACAGATGATTACAGCTTTCTATTTTAAAATCCCATCAATAGCAATACTTAATTTAAATATTCTGAATATAGTAACTATTAATAAAACAATTCTTCATTTGTTAAAATTCATTATTTATCATAAGATAATTACTTTGAAAAATGCCTGACTTCCAAACACTTTTTTTTTTTTTTTTTGCAAAATTGCGTAAGAAACTTATTTCTACGGAGTTATGAGATTGATCAAATGGTCCCTTCAAAGAATTGGTGCAATTGTTTTAAATAAATCCTTCAAAGATTAACTGTGTCAAACCATTCCTGTTTTTAGCGCCAGTAAAAAATGCATTTAGGACATTTAAATCTCATCTCAATCAGATTGTATAAGATTTCAACGTTAATTTCGCGTTTCTAAATTAGAAAAAGTTTAAATAAAGTCATATAATTACATAAATAGAATAAAAAATATTTTTGATCAAGAATATCAAATGTCGAATTTTTTGAATGAAAAAATGAACTGTTAGAGTGGAGTAGGATTTATCAAATATTCAGTTCTGGAAGATTTCTAGAAAACATTTCGTAGCATATTAATTATTTGTGACTGTTTCCTAAACTTCGACAAGTTTAATAGATTCAAGCAATTCAGTGGAAAATAACGGCTTCTCAAATTATTTTTTCATGGCTCGGTTTATTTTACTACAATAATCGTGGGGAATCATCTTCACATTGTCACACTTTACTTTCTTGCGTGTTGGAACATCATACAAGGCATTAGTTAAATTATAAGAAATCCAGCAACAAACTATTTTTTCGCATTGAATTCTGTAAAAATTAAATAAATTATGAGTTCACATGATTAGAGGAATTCATAAATGATGCAGAAGCTTCATCTAAATAATTTGGTAGATACACAGATTATCATTGGTTAACTTTTAATGTGTGATTGTTCATTAACATTGTCTGAAATTAGAGCTTATAACGAGCTTCTCGTAAGAGTCCTTCATGCTGACAAAATTTGTAATTTTTTGAAATTTTATATAAACCATCAGAACACAATACTACAAAGAAGAACTTTTATTCAAACTAATTTCTTTAAAAATAGTTAAATGCATTCTTTATTTAATCCAAGTTTGAAGTTATAAAAAAATCGGGGAGACAGTGTTTTCCTTTTATTTTCATTTTTCGATATTTAAAATGTATTCCAGCTAAATCTACTAGCAGTTAAACAAATATTAAATATTTACCATTAAAGAAATATGAATTGTCAATTTGGAAAACCTAATTCAATTTTTCAAATCGTGCAGCTAATTTTCGCCATCCTTTATTCTATGCTTATATGTCTCAGAGCAATTCTCAAATACACTGCCCGTCATCGAAAATACAACACTAAGAAAAAGTTGGCAGAAAGTAACAAAACTCGGCAAACTGAGTGATAGCAACCAACAATGAGTGATTTGTATTTCAAAATTATATGCATAATACACAGTAAGAACAGGATTGAGTCAGTAGGATGTGGCACCACCATCCTACTGACTATTGCTTCGCGTATCACCGTGGACTGGGCGCAGAATCAATGATAATAAGAATTGTGTCTTGAGGAATAGCTCTCCCTGTTAGCCATTCCCTGTTAACCATTTGCCAAAGTATGTCTTTGAAAAATGCAGTAACAGGGTCTGCAATTGGCATCCAATCATATTCCAGACATGTTCGATTGGTGAGAGGTCAGGACAGCGCGGTGGCTGAGGAAGCAGCTGTGTAACTTGCAGAAATATGAATCTTGGCATGTTGGCTGGTGTGTACAATGTGTGCTCGAGCGTTATCCTGCAAATAAAGGGGATTGGGTACCCCCTGATGATAGGGGAGTGTTACCGATCACAACATATGGTCCACGTAACTTAGGGCTGTCACAATGCCGTGGATACAAACTAGAGGTGACCTGTAATCACACGAAATGGCGCCCCAAACAATGATACAGCGTTGTTGCAAAATGGGGCGTTCCCTCAACTGCTGAAGAACTTGACTTGTCAAAACATCTATGCCCCACTTATACGTGGTGACTATCCCAGAAGAAACAGATGCTTAAATCCTCGGATAAGACTATCCTTTGCTACTCCGTCATCCTCATCGGTCTAACCCACACCGTTTCAGATGTTGGTGTCTATGGTGTGGGGTATATGGCAGTTCTCTAAACGGGTGCCATGAGCTCAGGCCACTTTTAACCAATCGACAGAAATTTGTTTTGCTCGACATGGGAGCATCCAAGGTGTTTTGAACACGTTGCAGAACTTCTGGAGATGTGTTTTGCTGGTCTGCCATCACCTCCCGTCTGACCTGTCGAACCATGCGTGCTGACGTTACTCTGGTTGCACC
The DNA here is from genome assembly GCA_030067965.1 of Latrodectus elegans. Lineage (NCBI taxonomy): Eukaryota > Metazoa > Arthropoda > Arachnida > Araneae > Theridiidae > Latrodectus > Latrodectus elegans. Next base: position 34,073,877 of record CM057818.1, on the reverse strand, counting down.
GGCACTTCGGAAACGTTCCTTGTTCCAACCACCTACACCACAGCCGTCGCACTGTAGACATGTCCAGGTGTCTGTCAGTTGTTTTCGGCGTAGGGACCATCCTGCCCTTCTCAGTCCGATTAATTACTATGCCCCTCGTAAACTCGTCTGACTGCTAGAACTGACTCCATCGATGATTGCCTGATATTCTCTGCAATTACAGACGTCTTTTGCAGCAAAATCAAACTTTCAACGCCTATGTTTCAAGCAGCAAAAACGTCACGAATATTACCCACTCTGCCGACTCCTAAACGTTCATATTATTTTACATGAGCTTGAGAGCTACGCATTTCCCATTATTTGCCTAATTCGGTAAGGTGCGTCTACCCTGAAATTTGCATAATATTTTGGCCATTCCTTTTTAGTGTTGTATTTTTAATGTCGGGCAGTGTATATTCATATTCTTCAAACGAATGATTTTCCGAAAATCTTCACAATTCTTATTTTGTAATTTGTAATCATGAAATTAAATTATTTCTAATCATAAAAGATTTTAAGTACCAGAATTTCTTCACAAATAGAACCAGGAACATCAAGAAAAGGAATTAATGTAATGTATTTTAAAATATGCTGTGCTTTAATTATTCTTAATCACAAATTAAAATATTAGAAATTTTTTTTTTCATAAAGACATATTGAAATTAAAAATTTTATGGGTCAGTGTCCATCTTTTAAGTACAGCTCAAAATTATTTAGGTACATATGTAACTGTCACAATGAGAAGATAACAATACATTTTACTTACGACGTTATCCGTTGATGTAAATTAATAAATCAATCATAGAAATTTGTACAAAAAAGTTCAAAAACATTATAGATCTCATGTTTTTTTTTATTCTAGTTCATAACAATTTTTATTCACATTTTAAATTTTCACTTAAGCAAAAACCATGTATTTGTCTGAGCCCTATTATTAAAAATTTGAATATATTTGCATAGTATATTAAAATTTTTAAATATAAATAGATTTTTATGATATGCAAATTAGTATCAGTAAGCACAATTTTAAACAATCAAAGAAATTTCATTGATTTTCTTTTTTCATTTTAAAGTCATTTAAAAAAAAAAAGCCGAAAGAGTGATTTTTTTTAATGAATTCGATATTTAAAGTGTGTATCACAAATAACCCTTTTACCCTGAAATAATTATTGCTATTTAGTCTCTATTGAATTTCATTCGCAAATTGTTACATAAATATATAAAAATTTTTGTCCTGAATAAAAATTTGCTTCAAAGTTAACTAATTCATAATTGACTGTTAATATTACTTACATTAATAACTATAAATAAGTGAAAATATAAAATGGCTAGACACTATTGCACTTGTCATAAAGGGATATTGCCATTGCCTCGGGAGGTTGGACTTCTGGAAAAATGCTGGTTCTGCAGCTGTAAAAATTGTCTCCAACTTCACCAGTGAACTGATTGCCATAAAGTCAGCTCTTACTCTTTATCTCACACAGTTAGTCTACTCGAATGGCTTCAACATATTCTTCGACTGTAAATCTGCTCTGGAGGCCATTAAAGGAAATAAAAGAGACTTGTTTAAGACATCAATGCGCTTCTGTCCACCATAGTTGCAAGGGAGAAAACCTGCACCATTCAATGAGTCCCTGCACATGTTAACATCGAGAGAAATGAACAGGCGGACTCCCTCACCAAGGAGGCTATGAATATCAATCCCCCTCCTACGACTACCACTTGTTTCGATACAAACTCCTTCGCTAGCCATCAGCTCTGCGGGGGATTACGAAAAAAATGGTGCCTGCCAGAGCTTAATCCTGACCGTGGTATCACCTCTACCATAAGCAAAATGCGGACTGGGCACATGAGGGGTATGAAAATCATGCCCGAGGAATCTAGAACATACGCAGAATGTAGGCATTGTACAGGAGTTCCACTTTATCCGAGACATGTCTGTTGCCTCATCCCTCTTCAGCATCAACCTCAACTGCTGCCATGACACCTTCTGTACTGAAAAAGCTGAAGATGTGACCACGGCAGTGCTCCATACTTTTGGTCCCATATGACTTGTCTTTTTTTACCTTTATTTCTCTTTGCTTTTGTCACACGACAACAACAATAAAACTGCTATTGATTTCCTCGCTGTTGTAAAACTAATATATTTAGAGGTGAATTGAATATTTATAGTGCCTGTGATAATGAATCACACACACACACACAGATGTTTATGATGTAGCCGCACAGAATTGATAACATCATGCAAAAAGGCAGTTTATGTGTTTTATTGTTTTATTTTTTTAAAATTATTTATAAAGTTCGATCTGATAACCTTTTTTCTGGACTATACGTTTGCATTGTGATTTCCATGATAGAAGAGCTTTTGGTAAAATTTCCAGGAGTATTGCTCTTTCCATTCCTCTTAAATTACTTTCCAGGGGTTGCGTTTGGAAAGAGTTTTTTTAACAGACCAAAGGCCCAATAGTCCATAGGTGAAACGTCAGGGGACTTCGCGGGAATATGTTCATAAGGTATATATGGAAAACCTCTATCAGTCTTCATCTTTTTACAGAATGCAGTGGTAGTTTTCGAAATATGACTTACAGCTTTGTCTTGATGAAGTTTCTCTTTTTGAATGTCATTGGGATAAAGAAGTGGAATTTCTTTTGTAAATATTGGGCATAAAACCTTCTCCTGATAGTACGATGAATTGATTTTAACATTTCTTTCCACTTTTTTTATTTTTAATTTCCCGTTGTAGGAGAAACCTGCGACAATCATAAACCCCTTACTGAAACATTCTTTACATTGACGGAAACGGGTTTGTACATTTTTTCTCCTCATTTTCTATACTAAAAAGACTTTTTTTTCTTACATTCATTTAGGTAAACCCATTCTTAATTAAGGGTCACAATGTATTTCCATTTATATCCTGCTAAATGGCTTTCATGCTGGATTCTACAAAATGTTTTGCATTGAGCCACATGTCTCGGCAAAAGTTGGTGAACATTATGTTTTTTTAGCATTTTAAAGTTGTAAATACTGGTTTATTATTTTATTTATTGTTCCTACAGATGTATCTAAAGACTTTATAATTGATTTCTGTGTTGGCGGATTTTCTATTGTTGCCAGTGATTTCAATTTAGAAACATTTAAAACAGTACGTACCTTTTTTTCGGTACGTACTGTTTTAAATGTTTACAGTACGTACCTTAAATTCGTTTGGAGACTTCTTTTCATGTAGAAATAATAATTGATTGTTTTTACCTGTTCGATTAATAACGTTGCTTATTTTGCACTTAGAAATTTTAATGTCATGCATTTCACAACGTTTTTGAATAAGAATATTTCTCTTGGAAAAGCGAAAAATATATCCTTCAATCCAGAGCTTGTTTACGTGTGACATTTTGAAAGAAGAATAAATTTAAAAGTAGCAGACGATATTTCCCATTTAAAACAACACAAACTTTTGGTAAAAATTTTTAGTCTAAAGCATTTAATTTTTTAAAATTATTATCGAAATCGTTGATGTACCCTCTGTAAATATCTTAAAAATTATATTAAGAATCTTTTTTATTTCAATATAAGTGCATGCTACAGGACTTGTAAATAAATGTTTTCTCTATATATATTTAAAATTGTTATTAAATAAAAAGTAAAATATAAGCTGCATTTAAAAAATAAACAAGATATGATTCAAAGTATTTTAAGTTCAGTGTGTGCGTCGGGTTACCAGGAATGCATATGTGATTCTCATTATTTTATTACATATTATCTCCTCAATAATTTAACCGCCAAAATATTTTTATCAAAATTATGTTGTGACTTAGCGGCACACAAATAAAAATTAGTTTTTATTTTTTTGTTCCGAAGAATATGAAAGTTAACTGCACAGCTTTTTCTTCACAATAATATAAACAATAATAAAATTTAACTTATCATTGACTTGTATAATATATTTCTTTCATTTTAAGCAATTGGTGTATAATTAAAACCGAATAAAAATAGTAAAAACTTGATAGTCATCCTGAAAACAACAAAACTACATTGCAGCTAGAAAACATTAATACTTGTTTACACTTTTACATTTTCTGTATCATAGAATTTTATCGGTTTTAGTGATAGTAAAAAAAGATATTTAAAATAAATCTTATTTGCATCTGTCAAAGAAATACTTCCTGAAACGTTTAATGTACACATAAATCAAGGCTAAGTTTTTCAATAAACGTAAAAGAACTAATTTTATACTCTGCAATAATCAATTAATGGGGGTGAATACTTTTGAGCTCATTTTTGTTTTATTTTCTTGCTAATTAAAGAATGTGTGATTGGTAAAATATATTTCTTTTCATTATATTTGATAAATTATACATTTCTGTTGCAAAAAAGGGTCTGTACTATTGTTTTATTTGAATATGTGTTGGTGATTTTTTATTTATTTTTAAAGAATTAAATAAAGAAATAGGATTTTATCAACAAAAATTACCATACACTTGATTATTGTTGAAAATTTTAATTAGACTGAATAATTTATGTAAACTTTTCCTCGTTTATGTCACTTTGCTTTTGGAATTTTATGGATTAAATTTCTAAGGAATTCTTTGAAGAAAATATCTTACATGATTGAAAATTTTCAATTTAAAACAGGGATTAATTTATATATTTTTTATTTTAAGAAAAACGTAATTTTATTGAAAATATTTTCCATCTTTACATGTAATAAATATTAAAAGTTAAAAAAAAACTGTAAGTTTTATCACTTTTAATATTGCAATATATTATAAAAAGCAAATTAAAAAATTCTTTTTAGATGATTTCAATTTCAATGAAAATATACCAATTTCAATATATTTATGTCTTTTAATTTTATTTGTGATACTCTCTAACATTTTTAAATTTCATTATAACAAGTAAAAACTTTAGAGTAAATATTAAGAAAAAATTTGAAATGGATATTTTTATTCTTTTTTGTGAAGTTAAGAGAAATATCTTGTAAAATTAGAAAGAAATTTCGAAATCCATGAAATACAGTTTTATGTAATTTACAAGAGGTGTGCTGCCTTTAGGACAACAGCTTTTATAAAATATAAATTTTACGCTTATAAAAATACATATTTAGGAGATATTATTTTTGGTGATATTATTTTGTCAGTTTCTTTGAAAAGTCTTGAAAATTTTCATAAAAAGAATAAAATTATTCTGTATATTCTCTTATAGTTATTTATCAAAATGATGGAAATAATATTTATTTATTTATATTCTTATTTATAAGACTCTGTATAATTTATAAAATTTATAAGATCACTTTATTTTTTTAAAAAAGCTGATATTATTATTGTGTAAGATCACCTTTAGCATGTAATACAATTTGGATTCACTTAGGAATCAATTTAAATAAGTGCTGCACAATGTTTAGAGGTATATTGTACCATTCTTCGTGTAGACATGTAAAACTTCTGGAAGAGTAATAGTAAAGGGTTTCTATTTCGTATTGAATGCTCTAAAATAGACCATAACGATTATACTTTACTGAGATTAAGTATATGCGATTCAATTAACATCATACTTCAACTAACTTCGTATTTAATTAACTTCATGCTTCAACTAGCTTCTTACTTAACTAACTTCAAACTTAACTTCATCTTCTTGTTCATCAAATCATGATTGGGAAAGTTCCACGGTATGGATAGGTGGATAATCAATCTGGAAAATTTCATCTCCTGCAGAAAACAAAATCTGCATTATAGGATGGAGTTGGTCAGCTTAAGATTTTCAGAATTTCTCTTAAATGATTATTCCCAACAAGTTTAAGATTAATTCACTAGAAAATACTAACTTTTTTCCAACGGTGGGCACTTGGGTGACGAATCCTATGCCACAAAGAGCCCAGAAACTGCTACTCATTTGTCGTTACCCAGCGGGCACCAGTGAACCAAGTTAAGTTGGCGAGTAGCGTTGCCGCCGTCATAACAACACAAACCCGTTTATAGGTTAGGCCTCATTAATATATCATCACAGAAGAAAGGACAGAGAAACACAGAGAGAACAGAAAAAGAAAGTAATATCCGTGCCAGAACCGGGATTCGAAGCAGGGACCCATTGCTCAGGTGTGAAATTCTAACCTCGTTCCAGGATTGATATTAGAAGGAGACAACTAAAAATCATATACATGTGAAAGTATCTTCAAAACGTACACCAATCCTGTTATAGTGGATTTGTTTGTTGTCTCTCAATGATCATTTTTGGTACACGAGGACTAATTAGACCCGGACCTACGCGGTTTTTAAGTAGACTCCGAACCACTACAAACATCTATACCTAAGGTGGGATTCGAACCCATGAACTGTTGAAACCGAAGGCAATAATGTTAACCACTCGGCTGCCAGTTTAGCCCTGCTTCAGTCGAAAGTGGGAAAGATTATTTGTCCTATCGCGTATCATTAAAAAAGCATTATTTTAAATATCATACTAATCTAATTTATCTAAATAAATGAATTCACAAATAAGTGCCAAAAACGTGTTTTCTTAAATATGGGTTTAGTTTGTTTTTGACACGAAATTGCCTTTTATGGAATGAGACAAAATTTATCTAGAGAAACACTAATCATTAATTTAATTTAGTGTTCTATTTTGCTAAGGTAAGACTATAGCATTTATTAAAGTAACAAGCCAGGATTTTTTTTTTCTCTCTCAGTAACGTTGATCATATTCTCTTTTTCAGTAATTTTCACAAAATATGCTACATGATTTACACTATTATCTAATGCATCTCTTTAAGATGTCTACAGAAAACTAAGTGCCAAACATACACAAGCACTTTTATTCAATTTTTTAAATTGAAATATATATTATTATAAATTTTATTCGAAGTCATCAGGATGTTCTTCAAACTTTTAAACAAGAATTGTAACACTACTTGAAAATAATTTTTTTTTCAAATCCAGATATCCTTTTTTCCTACTAACTAACCGGATTTTATTTCATTCCTCTCTATTGGTTGGAGATTTTATAAATTAATCAATAAATTCGATAAATATCCAATAATTTATCAAGTTTACATAGAATTGATTATCAATAATCAACGGAATAATTACTTTATCAATTGTAATTGTTGTTCTGTATTTATTGCTAATAACATAAGGAAATAGAAAGGAAAAATCATGAATCTTTTTTCTGAGAAAAAATATATGTAATTAATGTTATCGATAAATTCACAAAAATGTGTTACATTGAGAAACTTTTTTTTTTCAGTTTTTCCTGGGATTTGAAAACGCAGTGCAATCCTTCAATATATTGGAGGGGATTTTGTTCTTAAGTTATTCTTCTATAATCCTTATTTAAATATCTGGCATTATTTTATAATTTAAACAATCAGAGAAATTTTAATCATTCTCTCAAATAATTTATTTAATTCTTTTATTTTGATGATTTGATGCATAATATCACAGAGTTTTGGAAAATGATATAGTGATAGTATTTTGTTCCAATCATTTGATATCTCAACAAACACCGTAAACATATATATATATATGTATATATATACATATATATATATATAAATATATATATATATATATATATATATATATATATATATATATATATATATATATATATATATATAAAGAAACACAGAAATGAGCGTTTCTGAATGAATAAAGCATCATGTGGGAGGATTCTCAAACATATCATTACAGAAGTGTACATGCCCAGGAAATAATGAGCTCATAGCTAGGCGAAACATAATGGTCATATTAGGATAGAAAATTACTTTGAATTGCAACTCATTGAAAAGAAATGAACAATGAAAAGTATTATCCATTTGTTGGCTCATCCAATTTTGATTCTCTTTTGTAAAAACGAATAGAATGAATGATTATTACATGTAATCACCAATTCTTCACTTTTTTACCATAGCACACACACAGATATATATATATATATATATATATATATATATATATTTATTATATATATTATATATATATATATATATATATATATATATATATATATATATATATATATATAGCATTAATTTTTCTTAAAATTTGAAAAGAAAAGGTTTTTTAGAAAAGGAAGCAGTATTAGAATAATGTTTTATATTTATAAAAATAATGAGTTAAATAGTATTTTAGTGTATCGATGTTAAAACCTTTCAAAATTATTACTGCAGGATTTTTATCTCTTATTTCAATATATACCTAAGAATAAATTCCTTGTCAGAACTGTTTTTCCTATGGAGATTTTGTTATAAAAAGTAAGCAAAAGAAATACATACAAATGATATATCCGGAAATGTAGAAGCAAATATTTTGCTTTAAAAAAGCAAAGATAAGTAAAAAGAAAGATATTTTTATAAATGGCTCTCTGTTGCTTGCATAAGTATCACAAAAATGCAACTAAAATCTAAAAAAAAAAAAAAAAAAAAAAAAAAAAAAAAAAAAAAAATGAAAGGTGCATTTTTCTATGTATGGCTCATTAAAATTGTGTTGGAAATTTTTTTGTTCCTTTCCCTTTTGTTTCTTACGAGCATAATTTCTTAAAAGAATAATTTTTGCTAAAATGGATTGAACATAAAAATAATATAGGATTTATTTTAATAAAAAAATTATTCAAAAGATTTGTGCACTGGTAACATATGAGTATTTTTTAATAAAAGTAAGAAATTTTTCACATTTGCTAAATCAAATCTGAATATAAAAATGAAAGCTTATGAAAAGCAATGTATATACATAATAACGCGATACTATACATTTAATTAACATAATACATTTAATTAACATAATACATTATGTTCCACAAAATAGGTGTTTAAAATAGTTTATTTAAAATCAACTTCTCAAAAATATAATAATACTTTAGATTATAAAAAATTCAAAGAGGTACTTGATTATTTCTCCATAAATTTAGTTTTATTTAGATAATTAGGTTATACTAGACATTTAGTTACATTATAGATTTTTGTTATATATTTAGATATATAGGTTATTAGATATAGAAATTCAGGTTATATTTATATATTTTAGTTTATTTGAATAACCTTACTATAATTGATCAGAATTTGAAAACAACCAATATATTTTTATTTTAAAGGGGGAAAAAATTTACAACTTTTTTTACGTTCAGGCACTTTTACGTAACACTTTAAATACGTTTTTATATAAATATATGACTGTATATCTACATTATTGTTATCGATGATAATTCTTATTTTGAATTCAATTCTTAAATATATTTTATATAATTTATTATTTAGAAAGTAATTTTATCTAAAGCATTTGCAATTTTTATAGTACAAAGGAATAGTTTCGTAGTAGTGGTTTATTGAACGGATATTGCTATTATTATTGTAACGAGTTTGTTCGCTTTCGCTCAAAGAACCATTGGCTCAGTGGTTCCGCACTTGATTGACTTACTAAAAGTAGCGAGTTTAATCCCTGGCCTCGGCATGTTGCCGTATATTGTTTCAATTAATTTTTTAATCATTATAGATAATTCGCTCAATTCTCGATTGTTCTCTTTATTATGTTTATTAATTAATTATTCAATAATGTTCTGTGTTGATTGGGCGGACGCATGCGTATTGATTTCTTTGAAAAATTTCCTGGAATGTATATAAGATGATGTACCTGGGAGATAGGTGAAAAAAAGTCGCGTGTTGAGTTCGATCTTGCTAGTCGTTCCTTGGTACTTGTTCTATCACCACTCCGTAATTGAGGTTTCAGTATCTTCATGCAACAATACGAATTGACTAATTCTCACAAATCTGGGTTGTTCTCTTTATTGTGATTATTAATTCGATCTTGCTAGTCGTTCCTTGGTACTTGTTCTATCACCACTCCGTAATTGAGGTTTCAGTATCTCCATGCAACAATACGAATTGACTAATTCTCACAAATCTGGGTTGTTCTCTTTATTGTGATTATTAATTCGATCTTGCTAGTCGTTCCTTGGTACCTGTTCTATCACCACTCCGTAATTGAGGTTTCAGTATCTCCATGCAACAATACGAATCGACTAATTCTCACAAATCTGGGTTGTTCTCTTTATTGTGATTATTAATTCGATCTTGCTAGTTGTTCCTTGGTACTTGTTCTATCACCACTCCGTAATTGAGGTTTCAGTATCTCCATGCAACAATACGAATTGACTAATTCTCACAAATCTGGGTTGTTCTCTTCATTGTGATTATTAATTCGATCTTGCTAGTCGTTCCTTGGTACTTGTTCTATCACCACTCCGTAATTGAGGTTCCAGTATCTTCATGCAACAATACGAATTGATTAATTCTCACAAATCTGGGTTGTTCTCTTTATTGTGATTATTAATTCGATCTTGCTAGTCGTTCCTTGGTACTTGTTCTATCACCACTCCGTAATTGAGGTTCCAGTATCTCCATGCAACAATACGAATTGACTAATTCTCCCAATTGTAGATTGTTCTCTTTATTGTGATTGTTAAATAATTATTTCAGAATGCTCCGTTTTGATTGGATGCATGCGTATGGATTCTTTCGAGAAAGTTCCTCGAATGTATGTAAGTTGATGTTCCTGAGAGATTGGTGAAACTAAAAGGTCTCGTGTTGTAAGTTCTAACTTGTTTGTCTTTCCTTGGCTCTTGTTCTATCACCACTCTTTAATTAAGGTTTCAGCATCTCTATGCGACAATATAAATTGACATAAATCATTAACCACCTCCTAATCTGTGATAACAAAATAGCTACACACTCCTTCTGTATTCAGCCATTAAAACAATAAACTTACAAAAGATTTGATTCTTAAAGCTAATTCTAAAAAACTTTTTTGAGATAATCAAACTTTTCTCTTTTAGGTAACGATTATGATTTAAAAATTTTATTGTATTAGTTTTTATTCTCTTTAGATATTTTTTATTTACATATTTATTTCACAATTATTTTTTTTTAATTACGCCATATTAAAATTTATTCTTCAAATTTATAGTTGGTTTTATTTTTTTAATTATGTAAGTGTATTATTCTATAATTTCAATATTAATAAAAAATTATATGTTATTTTATCCTCGTTGAATTTATATACATTTTTGTTCAATTCAAAAATAGTTAATACATTAATTTAAAAGCAGTTATCTTGTAATCATTATCGATGTTGGACAATTTTTAATGGGTTTTTTTTTTAAATTGAAATAAACGTGTAGTTTATTTTTCATGCTCTTCATTGGAAATTATTTTGAAAAATATAAAATTCATTGAGTTAGTTGTGAGCAATATTTTTTCAAAATAATATTTTCTTTGACTGCAGGAAATATTAGCACATAATATTGAATAGAAAATATGTCAATCGCAGCGTTATATTTGAAATAAAAATCTTAATAATTAAGTATTTGGTGTTCTTATCTTCATAAAATTTAGCAGGGTTAAAATATAACAACATGTTTAACAGGGTTAAACATTTTTGTATCAATTTAATATATTAAATACTCTCGGGGAGTAGTTAAGTTGTTTATCTACAAATTAAATTAGAATTTTGAAATGAATAAATAAGACCAATCATGTTTAAAACCTCAAAAATAATTCATTGTTTTTAGTATTTAAATGTGTTTTTATTATTTACATAATAAAATTTACAAAATAATACAATTGTACTGAGGATAAGTTTAATATATTATAGAATTGCATCCGTGAACTTAATTTTCCGTCTAAGCTTAAATACACTCATATCCGTAAATTAAATATAATTCAGAATAACTCAGAAATTGAACTTTAAAATGAAAATTTCACGTGTAGAATATACTCACACTACTTGAAGAATAATATGCAAATTACAAGAAGCCACTAGCGCTGATAAAACGTATCAATGAGAGAGTGTAAGAGAGGGCTATATAAGGAATGGTTGCAAAGAAGTAAAATTGTTCACAAGCGCATTAAAAGCTTTTCAGTGCAAGAACCGCATAATTATGGCACAAAGGAAGCATTTGGATGATGTTTTACGTGGTAGAATTATAGGCCATCAGGAAAGTGGACGTACCCAGCTGGAACTATCCAAGGAACTTGGAACCACCCAGAGGGTCATCTTTAGGCTTTGGCAACGGTTCCAAGAAGATGGTAATGAGAGTAAATGTTACAACACAGGTTGCCCCGAGTTACAACGCCAAATGAGGACTGGTATTTGGCAGTTACTGCCAAAAGAAACAGACACAGCACAGAATTAGACCTGTCTCGTCAGCTCTCTTCAGCTACCTTCACGACATTTCAAGACAAACCGTGTAGAGACGCTTAGGACACATTGGTCTACATGCTCGTAGGCCTGTCAGATGTGTGTTCCACTTACCGCAATTCACTGTCACCTGCGGTTATCCAGGAGTAAAGAGCATGCATTGTGGACACCGCAACCGTGGTCTTGTGTGATGTTTTCCGAGGAGTCGAGGTTTAACTTTCTGTCTGATTCTAGCCGGCCTTTCATATGGACGGGGCAGGGACCCGTTACCACCAAGAGAATACCATTGAACGACACCGTTACGGTGGTGCAGAATTGCTCGTTTGGGGAGCAATTATTCCGGGTTCCAGAACTGACCTGCATGTTCAGAATGTAATCATGACAGGACACATCTATCCTTAATTTATGGACACGAGTGTATAGTAATAAATATATTATCTTAAAATAATGTTCAAACTCCATTAAATAAAAATGTGAAACAATGTATTATTTTCATATTATATGAATATAATTTAAACACAAGTTCAACTGTTATTATTAGATAAATGATTAGACGATGATTAAATTTTCCTTAAACGTGAAGTGATTAGAATTAAAGTGTTTAAGTCTTTTGAAACAAAAAATGAATTTAAAGGATAAATAACATAGATATTTTTAAATATTTTAGTCAAGTGATTTCTTCTAACAAGAGCAATAGTAAACATTCTTAAAAAATAATTTTAAACTTACATAATATCTAATGCCTCTCAAAAATTATTGAGGATTCTTTTATACCTTTTATAAAAGAACTTTTAAGATATCTTTCAATGTTATTATGAAATACAATCGTAAACATAATTGTATTTCAATTTATTACATGAATCAATTACGTACGCTTACTCAGTTGTTTTAGACATGAATCTGCTATAAAAATAACCAAAATTGATTTTAAGGTTAATTTTTAGCAAATTTATAATGGATTTTTCAATTCACAAAATATAGAGTGTGCCTCATCTGTTTTAAATTTACAGATAGAATAAAATAGATATTAAATCTTTATAGTACATTTGACTGTAATACGTATATATTAATAAGCTTGATACAACATATACTTTTCTTTTCATTATTTGTATATTTTAAAGCATACATAGTCTTGAAGAGTTCCAACTTCAAGTGAAATAAATTCCAACCTTAAGTATGAATTACTGTATATAATCCTTGAGTTTCGGATACATTTTAGCAAAAGCCTATTTTTGTTTCATAAAAAGAAACGCCAGTAAAACATTCATACTGAAGCTATTTGTATGAATATATATAGATTACTAGCCTATCTATGCCGGCCAACTTGTCTAGTGGCCAGCGTGCCTGATTACGGATAGGGAGGCCCTGGGTTCGAATCCCGGTTCAGATATGGATGTACTATCTCTCTATCCTGCCTTTGACCCTTTCCTTGTGTGTGAATAGTTGCCTACCCTATAAACGGGTTCCTGTGGCATGTGAGTGTACTGAAGAAGTCGGACTCCACACCAAATCCGGTTCAACTGGAAAAGTGGTTCAGCGCACCCCAATTTGCCAGCCTAACTAGCACACGAGAACAACAACAACTAGCCTCCATACAATCTGAGAGAATATTATACCAGAAATCTCTGGATAGATGTAATAGTATACATTGTTTTTATATAGCATTCAAGTGAATGGAGACATTTGAAAAGAATATACTACACACAAAGCTTATAAAATATTTTTAACAAGAGAGGTATAAGGAAAAAATTCTGCAAATTATGGAAGAATTTATTTTTTTATTTTATTTGTTCTGAATTCAATAATCATACAGACACTAGTGCCAATTTCTCTAGTGAGAATGAAAAATGTTCTTATTTTCCAAGAAGTTACTCTTAAAGCTTATGTTTCGACAATTCTCTTTTGCTGTCAAATTCGCTTGGGTAATCTATACATTCAGGGAATATATGCATTGAAAATAAGAAGGCGCATATATTTATGCATTGAAGAGATATATTAGACTTGCAGACGACTGTTAATATTTTTTATTTGCTTAGAAGCATTCTTTATAGGATTTTGTTAATGATATAAGTTTTATAGAGTTATTCGTTATTGTGCGATATGAAAGTAAATTGAGAGTGTATGACACGTGATTTCCTAAAATTTTAATTTATTTCTGTAAATTTTTGATAGCTAATTCAAAGTGCTGTGTTACTTCAGATAGATTAAAAGGAATTAGTTTAAAATTTTACTAAAACGGCCATAAAGAATAAAGTTAAATAGTTTAATACTACTTTATTGTGAAATACATGTATATTATTTATACAAAATACTTTATCAATAATTATAAAATGTTCTCGATTGCCAAATTTTCTAGAAAAATAAGTATTTTAATTTAGAGAAAATCACAACTAAAAACATGTCTTTCAAAATATTTACTCGAGTTTTATTTATTTTATTTTTTTTTTTTTTTTTAAGTTTACAACAAGACTATTATAAATATCGTGACACAAGAAAATTTTTGTATTCGTTTGCATATATATATATATATATATATATATATATATATATATATATATATATATATATATAATACTCAAGTTAAGTTTGAAACCTGGTTTTATTTGAGGAAAATAGCTACAAGTATGGAAATGATTGTTGCGTTTTTACTGACATAAAATCTTTCCTTTTCAAAGGAATAAATTATCTTGTATACTTTCAGAGCCACAGTTTAATTTTTCATTGACCTGAATTGTTTCCGCTCTGTTTTCTGCGCAATCAAAACAATCTACGCTTGCTGTGTTGCTGAAGAGAATAAATTTCAGTTGAGAATCATTGAGTGAAATAATTAGTTTGGAAAATAGTTATATACATTTATTGCAATAAATTCAATAACGAACATTGCATTAACAGTAGTACACACACATTACTGTGAACTGGACATTGGATTTCTTGGTATTTCATAACGGACGTTTCTGATTAAATGTCTTATATCCTATAACTTGCCCTAATTTCCGGCCACCTTGTCTAGTGGTCAGGGAGCCAGATTACGGATAGGGAGGCCCTGCGTTCGAATCCCGGTTCAGGCATGCATGTACTTTCTCTCTCTCTATCCTGTCTTTGTCCTTTCCGTGGATGTATGTGAATGAAGTATGAATGATGCCTACCCTGTAAACGGGTCCCTATGGCATGTGTGAGGGTGCAATGGTGGCCCACTCCCTTTGGTGCACCCGGAGCAACACCTCGGCGGCTAAGAGGTAGCTGTGTCTGACCGGTTCCTTGGTATCAGGGAACAATAGATTAATAGACTCTGTTGCAGTTGTAACTGTCTACAATCTGCTATTGAAAGAAAACTTTTCCTAATTTGAAAATTAAGTATACTTTAATAAAGGTGAGAAAAAAAAACATTTAAGCTTTAGGGAATATATTGTTTTAAATCTGCTAAGTTTAGCTGTTTGAAAAATCGAGTATTTTAATTTCTGCTTGTTTAAATTATTTTTAATAAATAATATATATATATATATATATATATATATATATATATATATATATATATATATATATATATATATATATATATATATAGGAAACTAAAAGAAGTAATAATACTTACATTTATAATATAAAAATGGCGAAACAAATTTTAAATACAATGCAACTAATAATATAAAAGTAATCACAAAATTAATTTTAATTAACACCTGTAATTTATAAGAATTGATGCCTATGTCTAGTTGTAAATAAATTACTATATAAGAAATTTGGAAGATAATGTCTTAAGCCTTTATTTTCTTTGTTCACTGGATTTTTCTCTAGGTATAATTTAAGAAGGTTGTAAGGAATGGAATGAAACTTATATCAATCTATAGATAATTTAAAATTAAAGCTATATCTTATTTTATATTTGTAATTATGTTAAGTACTAATTTGATTTTATTCTAAAGCTATTTATAAACCCTGATGTAATTAATTTGAACGATTTATTATTCCCTTATGGAATTCTTGCTGCTATGATGGACGCCTTTAGTTGTCTTCCGCCTTTATTATATTGTCTTTTATACGCATATTACATAATTATGTAAGAGTTAAGGACAGCATATAGAATATTCGTATATATATTATATACATATCTTTCTCTCTCTACGTAACTTTACTGAGTCTTTTTTTTTGTGACGACTGAAAATGCAAAAGAAGTTTTACAGCATAGGATCAACTCAACTCTTTTTTACATTTCGAAGAGGTCGAATAATTGGTTTTCAT